>CM061349.1:329053991-330546491 GCA_030867105.1 Liasis olivaceus
GTGTTCCTCCCCCTGCCATGTACTTAAAAGAGTTGTGTTCTCTGAGATGTATAGTACAGCGTGTGTGTTGCCTTAAAAGGAAGGGCAACAACAGGTTGCTATGTGAAGTCAGTCTTCCCTTCTAGAGATGTTCGAACTACATTTCCCAGAGTCAGGTTGGTGCAGTGGGGAAGGTGCTGGGCTAGAAACCGGGAGACGGTGAGTTCCAGTCCTCCTTGGAGCATGGAAGGTCCCTGGGTGACTCCAACTCTCTCAGGTCCACCCACCCTCGCTGGGTTGTTGTAAGCAACATAAGAGGAGGGAGCATTAGGTACGCCCCCTGAACTGTAAAAAATAAAGGTGGGATATAAATGTATAAAAATAGCACGCTCCGCCAATATTGGCCACATTGGGACTGGAGCTGCGGGTTCCGACCCTTCTAAGAAGACCCTCCGCGCCTTCATCCGATGCTCTCCTTTGTCAGCAGCAGTGCCTCTGAGGGTCAACAGAGTGACATTCAGGTCTCCAACATGCTCCGGTACCAGCCCACTGCTCAGAACACCTGCTCTGGCAGCATTTGCAGGGATGGCAAAACCGACCTGCTTGGTCCGAGGAAAAAAAACAGAAACTTTTCTGAAAGACTGGAATATGGACTTTTGGCTGAAGGACGATAAAAAGGATGTGACGATTTGTGGGTTTGACGACTTGAAAAAAAAATGTGGATTAGGGGCTGAAGGGGTTTATATAAGAGCCAAGGGGGAGGAGGGATTATAAAATTGTAATTGTCTGTTGAAGAGAAGGTCGGAAGTCATTATATTTCATAACTTGAGTTCCTTTCTTTCCTTTTTTTCTTGCCTTGCACTTTTTTCTTTTTTTCTTCTTTCTTTCTCTTTTTCTTTTTTAGATTTGTCTTTTACTTTTTGTAAAATTCTCAATAACTATAAAAACACGCCTGCTTCGTTTCGCCCGGGGGTAGGGCCGGCCCTGGCCTTGCAACCGCAGCGAAGAATCACTGCTGTTCTCGCTGCCATTGTCCCCTCTTCCCTTTGCAGCACCTACCATCCTCACAGACGTCAGCCCGGAAGCCCGGGTCATGCAGGAGGAGATCTTCGGCCCCATCCTCCCCATCCTCACGGTGAAGAGCACTGATGAAGCCATCCAGTTCATCAACCAGCGAGAGAAACCCCTGGCTCTCTATGTCTTCTCAAACAACAACAAGGTAGAGTTTGCCTTCCCACATTCACAGGCAGGCTTCGCATCCTGGCAGAACCATTTAAACGTCCTTAAACTCAGGACCATCTTCCCTTTAGGTACCTGCAGTGGTCTCCCCTTTCCAACATAACTATTTACTTTTTTATTAAGACACTTCATATGGTGATGGCTCTGGGCAGCGTACCAGGATCAAAATCGACAAATAAACCTGACATTCCAAATAATAAATGTCCGAGGCCACAGAAATCATTCCATTCGCAGAAAAGAACAATAAAGCCCAATTAACCAGCAGAAGCTCGCTCCACCTCCCGGCTCAAATGCCTGGGGGAACATCCAGGTCTTGGATGTCTTGGGAATGGCCAACAGGGTCGGGGTCTTCCAGATCTGTGGGGTGGGGTGAGGTTTTCTCCTTGGTAGTTCCTTGATTAGGGTACTGTTTTCTGCTTGATTGTTTGTCTGGCGTTAGTCCCGGCTTATCTAGGTCTTGGCTGCCGGAGAGGACGTGTTCTGGTCTTTTGGTTTCCTTCTTGAACCTCCGGGGGATGCTGTTCCATCGGGCAGGTGCTGCAACAGAGAAGCTGCAGCTCCCGAGTCCAGCGAGATGGCATTGCTTGGTGGAAGGGACCTGGCCCGTGCCCTCCCTGCTGGTTCTGGTGGAGCAAGCTGAGACCATCGGAGACAGGCGGTGTTGCCGCTAATTTGTGCATCCACGCTTGACTTAGGATTTGCAGGTCGGATACCAAAGGACAAGAACACCAAGGGAGATGCCAGGATAGCAACAAACTTTGAAAGTTTATTAAGAAATTGTCCCCAAATATACTCACAGTGCCGGGGGCTGTGTTCTTAATCTGCTGGATGAGCCCAAACGGCAAGATGCCTCTGAAATTTGACTCACCAAAGGGTTGCTTTAATGAGCTTTATAGCTCTGCAGCATCTCTTTCCCACTCCATCCTCAGAGTTGCTTAGTTTAGGCATCAGCAAAGGATGCCATCAATAGACACATAGAGATAAACCACATCTACACACCATCCAAAAGAGAGAATAAAAAAGCTACGTCCTCTCCAGCAGCCAACACCCAGATAAGCAGGGATTGACGCCAGACAAACGATCTAGCAGAGAACAATACCCTAATCAAGGAACCAACAAGGAGAAAACCACCCACCACCCACACTGGCAGGGCAAGCTACTGGATATAAACAGGGAGCAGAGCCCAGACTCACCAGCATTGATGGCGTTCCCTAGTTGGGTAATGGAACGTCTGCAAGCAAACCACCCAGCTCAGAGAGCGCCAAGGACTCCACAGTTCAACCCTGAGCTACACAGATTCTCTTCTATTGGAATCAGCAAAGGAAGGTTAGATATTAATAAGGATTAAGTGTCTAGCAGGCCCCGGGAGCCTGCCGAGGCAAAAGAGGGGAATGATGATCTGATTGGGGCCAGAGCAAAAAGTTGGTTACCTTGCAACTCACAAGGGTAAATAGGAAGAGCTAGTTTGTCTGAGCAGCCTCTCTTCTAGGTGTTAATTGAAAAATGCAGGTCGATTGCAGGACAGGCGGTCCCACTGTAGGGCCCTAGAGGTGATAACCAGTACCTTTGTTGGTTATTTTATATTTTGTTTGCTTGTTTGCTTGTCACATATATATAGCCGGCCATCTCACACAAAGCAACTCTGGGCGGCATACAGCAATTAAATAAAACAGCAATTAGGTAAAAAACAACCCTTATAAAAAGGAATGATTGAAATGAAAATACTATCAAAAACTTTAAAACGTACAAACCCCACGGAGAGAACAAGCATATCAACCATAGCGGAGCCGTCTACGAACATCTCCGGTTCCCCAAGACCCCCAGGCCTCTCTCCCCTATAAAGCTGCCTTATCTTCTCTCCTCCCGGTCGAGAACCCGTCGATCTGTTGGCTGGATCAACCGATCAAACCGCCTTTGCAGTCCCTGTTCTCCTCTCTCATCTCCCAGGTAATCAAGAAGGTGATTGCCGAGACCTCGAGTGGCGGAGTTACAGCCAACGACGTCATCATGCACTTCTCCATCCCATGCTTACCTTTCGGAGGTGTTGGTGAGTCCCTGGTGGGAAGCCATTTGGGCCGCGTTTCCTAATGAGAAAACGTTCCGGCTTGGAGCCTTTCTTCCCCTGAAGGCCATCTTCCCCAGGCCCAGTGTGCTATTCAGGGAGGTTGGATTAAAGGTGGCCGATGCACAGGAATGCTCGAAAAACAAGGGCAGTGGAGTTCCCGGCCACATACCTTGGCTTCTTCCGTGTCCCCGTTGTGGGCTCCTGGTGGCCACGTGGGCCCAAAACAACAGACAATTTTTGCATGACCAATCCGGAGGGTTTGAAAGGGAAAGGGGGTGTGAAGCATATCGTAGGTTGCAGCCAAACTGCACCATTATTTTTATTAACGTAAATGGATCTGATTATTTTATTGACTCTGGGATGGTGGCCACCATGGTACGGTCCAAGCTCTGCCCATTTTTTGTGTGCCACACCCACTTGACTTTTTTGACCATACCCTGCAGACACGCCTGATTGCAGTGAATGTTTGAGGACTAGTAACTTAGGGGCAGAACTGATTTTACGCAGCTCCTCTCTCTCCAGGGCTCAGGTTGGCCCAGCCGTGGCCCCCTCCCTAGAAAGCTTCTTCTCCCCCCCAGGGAACAGTGGCATGGGCTCCTACCACGGCCGGCACAGCTTCGAGAACTTTTCCCACCGGCGCTCCTGCCTCATCCGGGCGCTCAAGATGGAAGCCGTCAACAGTATTCGGTACCCCCCCAACAGCCAGAAGAAGGTGGATTGGGCTAAATTCTTCGTCTTGAAACGCTTCAGCATGTGGAAGTTCGGCCTCGTGGCTCTTGCGCTGCTGGGCATTGTGGTGGCTGTTGTGATCAAGGTGAGTCCCAGACAGGCTGCCTTTGTGCTAGACTGGTCTGCCGTGACGCCGGCCCTCCGAGGTAGGCCAGGTCAAAAAACAGACCCTGTAGGGATTCCAGGAATGCTACTTTCTTGTTGTATTGTAATAGTATGTGGGAAAGATCCTGAAAGACGAGGCAAAGAGATCCTGCCAAGGGAACAATCAGATAAGGGGGAGCTGAGCCCACAGCTGGATAGTGGGTGGGGCAAGAGGCTCAGGAGGGACCCTCCCTCGTTTCTCAGGCTGTAAAGGAGACGGCGGGAGATTTGCACTTTCACACTTGCAAGATTCTGTTCATGTAGCTTTACAGTAAAGTAGAATTAGTTCATCTTATTTCCTGTCTGGTCTACCTGGGAAGGCTGACCGGTATAATAACAGAATCTTGAAAGCCTGTCTAAATTTCTCTTATACTAAAGAAAATCAAGGCGGGGTTATCTTGAGTTTCTTTCTCACGCTTCAACTCGAGTTGAAGTTCAGAAACCTTAAAGTTGCTAAGGTTGAGAAACACTGCTCTAAACATTCATCAGCTAACAAAACCTCTAAATGAAATGAAACAAGCCTTCCTGAAAATCTGAATGCAGGGTTAATGCTTATGAGTAGCTGTTTACAGATTCAAAATCAGGCGGTAAATATAATTAAATTACGAATGCAATTCTGATACCAAGACCTGCAGGAAATTAGCTTTGGAAGGTGCCCCCACTTTCTGAGATATTTATCAAATATGCAGGAGAAGGTCTTTTATAGCACTAATGGCTGGCTGGGGAATTCTGGGAGTTGAAGTCCACGCATCTTAAAGTGGCCAAGGTTGAGAAACACTGCTCTGGATGGTGTAATTGCATCTCCAAGTCCCTGCTAAGCAGCTTTCGCCTGCCTTCCCCCAGTCAGCTCTAAATCCTTTTGCACAAGAGCAGTCGTGCGAAAGGCAGCCCTGGTTTGTGTGCTACATGCCCGAGGAGAGAACTAGAGCTAATGGACTCGCTGGAGGGCAGATTTGGGTGAAGTGGTAGGACTGATCAACAGTAGAAGCAGTGATTAAGGAGAGGATGATGGGCTCGGACAAGATGGGATGCCCTTTCTTAGGGAAACCGTAGCTGGTTTTCTCCACTGAGCGACAGGGTTGGACTAGAGGGTGTTCAGATTTAATTTATAATGGTTGGTCGCACAGTCAGCCAGATGGTTAAACTGGATTTGGCATTTTTACCCCCCCATCGAGTCCTTCCCAAGGACCTGGGATAGGCAGATGTGGTTGTTTGATGGTGTTCAAGGTATCGTCGCAGGATGATGATGATGATGATGATTTAAAATTATAAGCCATCCAACTGCTAATGACTCTGGGCAGTTCTTTCCAAGTCTCCCCCCAATTCACACATCACGTACAGCCAGGGGTTAAGCACAACTGGCTGGTTCAGGACACTTGCTTCCCCCCCCCCCGTCCCCCCAGGATTATGCCACTGAAATTCAACAAAATGCTGATTTTTTGCTTTTTTCTGCATGGGTGTCTCTTAAGGAAGATTCAAAAGAGGTACAGTAAATGTCTGCAATGGCGCTATATCTGTTGGGTGGAAAACAAGATTTCAGACCCCCCCAGTCCCTTGAAAGGGTCCGAAAATGCCCACCCCCACCCTGAGACCTCCAAGGTCAAGGAAGAGGAGAAGGCTGCCCACGCCTCCTTTTATGCCATTAAACCACAGTCGACAAACCAAGGACAATGTTGTACACCGTGTTCAGCCCAAAGGTTGTTTGCTAGGACTTTGCTGATCACGGCTTGCGAAACCAGCTACAAACCCTTAGCCGTGGCTTATCTGGTCTTACAGAACGCCGCAGTATGTTGTGTTTCATTTTCAAATCCTCCGGATGAGTGGAGGGCTCTGAAACTCTCCAGCCCCACCCCTGACTTAGGGCAGGAATCCCAAGTAAAATATCCCCAACCGATGCCCGTCCCGCCTCTGCTTGGGCACATCCAGCTTAGGGAGTTCCCCTGTCCTGTGGCTCTGAAGATCAGTTGGGGGGCAGGAGGTGGGACCTCTTTGAGAAGAGATTATTTGCACCGGGGCGGGCAGAGATCTCAGGGGGAGGGTTCCACGGCCTGGCTTCCACCCCTACCATGATGCCCCCTTGTCATGCCAGCTGTCCTGGGCTTAGGAGGACAGGCGTCTTCACGGAGGAGGGCCCTGAAGAACACTTGGAGAGAGGTGATTCTTTCAGCCGCCCATTCCCTCCCTGTACGCTCCCGGGGTCCCCAGGCTTCACGTGTTCTCGGGTGCAATTTGGGGGGCCCTCAAGGAGCCCCTCTTTGCCAGTTTCCCTGGTGTCTTTTCCAAACGGCCGCCTTGGGGCATGAGAGTGAAATCTAGGCACTTTATCTTTCCATCCAGATAAATATTGCTTGCTTTCACTGGGGACAACGTCTAGCGGATCTTAGGAAGCTAAGCGGGATCAAATCAGGTTAGTATTTGGAGGAGAGACGACCAGGAAAACTCTGAGCTGGAAAATAGCCTGGGAAGTTGCAAAAACTTCCCAGGAAAAGGCAAGGGCGATCTGCTCCAGATGACTGCCAGGAAAACAGGATGAGATCAGGAGTCACGCTTGATGCGAAGGGGACGTAGCTCAGGTTACACCGCCTGTCCAGCCTTGCTCCTTCTGGAAACAGCTGCCTTGCAAAGACTGGCCCTTTTTTACGGAGCCCCTTAGGGGCCCTGCTTGTTACGTTAAAGTGTGCCCAGCGTGCAATCATTATTTCTTTTCTCCGTTTTATTTGCAACGGATTCATTTTTGCCCCCGACTCATCTTTATTAAAGTCACACGTCACTGTGGGGGCTGAAATATGATCTGTAATCCCCCCTCTGAATCTTCTCTGATTTCTACTCCCCCATCTGATTGTTCGCACGTTTTGCACCTGCAAAACCCAAAGATCCAAGATCACTTTCCCCCACAAGTCAAAAAAGTAAGGCAGACGTGGATTACAGTGTCCATCGATTCCGGCAGCTGCGATTAAGAGGGATTGCAGTCCAACCTTGCATGAAGCCATGATTGGCAAACCCTGGCTTATTGAATAAACCAGAGTTGCATTGGTCTGCATAACACACTAGGGTGTTTTAATTGTTTGACTGTTTTTTTTAATTTTGTAAGCCATCCAGCATCTTCTGGAGTAGATGGCCATAACAAATCTTAATTAATTAAATTAAATTAAATTAAATTAAACTAAATTAAATTTAAACTAAGCAAAAGCACATTCTTTAGGGCCTCAAACTTTTGTTAGCTGCCCTTCCTTTTTAAGGTAGCTTTGAGTTACTGGGAACCAGACATTGTAGACTCACTTTCTATTGAAGGAGAGGCTGTGACTCTGTTTGCAGGCAGAAGATTCTCCAACTCAGCAATCACTATCTGCAATGGAAAGGATCAGGAATAGAGAAAAGACTTTCTCTGCGAGAACATGTGAAATTTGTAATGTGAACATTTTCAGTAAAAGTGAAAACAAGGCATCGATAGGGTGGGAAATTATGTTCTCACGTCCCTAGGAGGAGGAATTATTTGATTTATTCCTTCTAGTCAATTTATAGGACTGCCTATCTTGTAACAGCAACTCTGGGCCGATAACACAGAAAACTCAGTAAAAACAACCAATAACAATATAATAAATACCCATATAATGACAGCCGAGGGCAACAACAATCACTGTAAATAAACCCACCTCATGGGCCCCGTGTTCTCTCTCCCCCTGCACCTCCCCCTGCACCGGCACCTTTCAAAGTGCCCAGAAAACATCCCCTTGTGTCTGTGGGCATGTTTTCTGGGCACTTTGAGATTACAGGTAGTCCTTGACTTACAACCATTCGTTTAACAACCATTTGAAGTTACAACAGAGCTGAAAAGTGACTTATGACCAGTCCTCGCACTTATGACCTTCGCAGCATCCCCACAGTCACATGATCAAAATTTGGGCGACTGGCATGAATTTATGACGGTTGCAGCGTCCTGGGGTCACGTGATTGCCATTTGCAACCTTCCCAGGGGGCTTCTGACAAGCAAAGTCAATGGGGAACCGCATGATTCACTTAATGATTGCTGCAAAAAATGTCATCACGTGATGCCTTGCTTAATGACTGCCCCACTTAACAACAAATTTTCCCTATTGTTGTCATAAGTCAAGGACTACCTGCATCCTAATTTTAGCCGACCGATTTTACCTGACTTCTCACCAAAGGTGCCTAAGAAATCATGCCGCCGGTACTCAATCTTGGTGGATGTTTCTGGCTACGGAAAAGGCACTGGAGGAGGCTGTAATCTCCCTCCCTTTTTCAGTGCAGAAACTGACATTATTTTTTTATTTTCCTTTCCCCAGGTTGTGCTTTTCTGAGAGCGAGGTTCTGCAGATGCCGTAACAGAACGCGGTGTTAAAGCAAGCTCACCCAGGCGGGGTGTGCGTGCGCGCACGTGTGTGTGTGTGTGTGTGCTGGGTGGGGTGTCTTTTTCTTCCACTTACTTACAAGAATTACGCAATTTCTTCTTAAGCATTAAACACTCAGATGACAAGCACTAACATTTCCCCCAGGAAGATTCTCGGTGGGAATATATGGTTGTCTCCTCTCTGGGGAGCGACAGTTTGTACCAAAGTGACGAGGGGGCAAAATTTCGGGGAGAAGGGATCTGAACAGGGAAGCTGCACAGTTAGGAAGAGGCAGGGTCATTAAGTTTTCAAGATCCTTTTCTCACGGAGCATTTCCAAAGCAAGCTTGCCTGTGCCACGCCAGGGGAAAAATGCAGCCTGAGGCGCCTCTTGCGAAATAGCTGTTTCTGTTCATTTTTCCTTTTCCTTTAAAGGCGCGATCAGGGCCTTTCGACGTCTCAGCCGTGGCATGCAGCGAACCAAATAGTGGGGGGCATCCGTGGCGCCAGGCTTGATGAATTTTCCTAAGGGTCTCATTGCTCTGAGGGCAAATGATCTTCCTTTACTCTGTTTTATCCTCCTCGTGGATATTTTAGACCTGGTGCCCAGAAGTTCCAGAATGATGTGCAAGGCCCGGTTGCTGTTTATCAGCGGGACGCTGGGGCTGTACTACAGTTCCCAGCATCCCCAGCCGGAATAAAGTCCAGTGGAGCTGCGATAGGGCAATTCTTGAAGAGGTGCAGCAGCATTCTCTGCTTCGCTGTCCTTTGACCCCCCCCCCATATGCTGGGGGGGACAAGATGGGAGCTGTGCCTGGATGATCAAAGCCCCATGGTCATTTTAGGTGTGCTCGCACAGGGCTCTGATCACAGTCATGACTGCCATCTTGACTTTTTTGACCCCCTCACAGATGTTCTTCTCTGGGAGGGCGCCCAAGGGGGAAATCCTGTTGCATTTACACCTTTTCCATCTCCCTGAACCACTTTCCGAGGCTGATAAGCTTTGATGGTGGGTGAGGTCCCCGTTCTGCAGTGAACACAAGCCGTGATTCTGGCTGTTTTCAGAAAGGGGCAGCTGGCCTTCCAGCAGGATTTCTAGATATCCATGCTTGAAAGATCCATCTGAGCGGAGCCCCCCCCCCCCCCGCTTTAAGGAAGGCTCAGATTCAACAAAGCCGTGTTTTCAGAGCTGTAGATGATTTAGCAGTGTGAGTAAGCCCCAGCAAGCAGAAATTTGGTTTTGTCCCCACTTCTCCGCTCCTGATCAGAGCATTTTCTTGTCCCTGACCCACAATTTTTTGTGCCTGCCCCAGTAGAAGCACCTCAGGGATGTCTCACACCACATCATCATATACTTGGTCTAGTTTTGGCTTTGCAGGGAGGGCAAACCCGGCCCACATGAGTTGCAGACCACATCGATGGCTTCATCATGGTTCGCCGACTTAGCCAACATGCTCGACTCCATTAACCGCCCTCTTGCCGAGTGCAATGGTCTGTGGGAATGGCCTGGGGAGACAGGAGGAAGAGCCACAGACTAGGCAACGGTCAGATAAGAGGCAGCTTAGCCCACAAAAGGAATGGGGGCGAGGCCAACGTCTCAGAAAGGACCCTCCCTAGTTTTTTGGACTGTAAAGGTGAGGGGGGAGAAAGGTACTTTGAGACTTGCAGGATTGATGTTAGCCTAATGTGGTAGTCCAGACAGGAAGCACAACCAGATGGACTAAGTCGGAAAGTACCTCTCTCCCGTCGCCTTTACAGCCCAAGAAACTAGGGAGGGCCCCTTCTGAAAACGTTTGCCACGTCCCCATTCCTGCTGAGGGCTCAGCTGCCGCTTATCCGTCTGTTCCCCTGGCTGCGGCTCTTCCCCCGTCTCCCAAGGTCATTCCCGCAGACGGTTACGCTGAGCGTGCGCTGTGTGTCCCCCGGCCATTGGATCAACCCTGCTGTGTTTGAAACGAGCAGACGTCGAACAGACTAGAATTAGCACGAAGCGGGTGGACGGTTGGGACCAACCAATGAACCATGGTTGACGGAAAGGAAGAGAGAAGTCTCCAAACACTGCGGGCCAGGACAGTAACCCAGACGCTGGTCTAATCCCGTTCCTGTCACGTTCGGTGTATGAGCAGGGCTCCTGAGCGCCTAGATAAGATTGCCAGTTTTGTTGGACCAAAAACCAGCTAAAACCACATCGATAAATCCTAAAATAAACTTTCTACCTGCTGCATCTCTTTATCTCTTCAGATTAAAAGGTGCCCCAAAGATGGCTCACTGACATCTATTGGCACCATCAGGGTGTCTTCAGGAAGGGGGTCAAAAAAGTCAAAAGGGCGGCCACAACTCTTTTTTTTTTACATGCGATCACTTGTAAAAAAGGACGGAGCTTCCACAGCATGGCTGTGGCCACCCTTTTGACTTTTTTGACCTCCCTGCTGACCTCCCTGGAGTCCATACTTGTTTGTTGGTTTTGCTAACCTTTTCTAACCTCCTTTACTCCGCGTCTCTTTTTTTAAAAGGCATAAATAAAAATATGTAAAAATTACTACTAAAAGGTTTTATCTGGAAAGATTACATTGAATAAATGTGGCTGTACTTAAGGTTTATCTACACCAAATGGCTATGTGCTGGAAATAAACTGTCATAACCCAACCGAGAACGGAGTGTTTTCATTCTTTGCACGCGGAGACGCCGGTTTCGGCCACCGTCCCCTTCGGCGACTCCTCCTGGTGTCCGGGCGAATGTAAATTTTTCTTTGCAAGAACACATGATGCTGAGCGAAAAGGCTGACGTTGCGCAATGTTGTGCCGAGTTGGGGACCCCCTGCTGGAAGCCCTGGATATCACTCCCACCGGCGCCCCCTGCTGGACATGCCAGGCCACTGCCGCTGGGCATCTCGCCCTCCTTTTCTTGCCTCGGGTTCAGTGCAGCTTTCTACTCCTTGCCAGCCTCTAACCTTACACCGTGAATATCCGTATCAACACTCCGACGGCCAGGATGCCCACCGCGGCCCCCGCCGCCAGCCCCCGCCTCACGATCAGTTGCTTTGTCGTCAGAACTCGGCCCGCCGCGGGGAGGCTGGCCATCTTCTTATCCTGCAAGGTTGGGCCATCTACCGTGGTGAAGCTAAGGAGCACAACACCGTTCTGGGCATCGGTTCGTCCT
Source organism: Liasis olivaceus (assembly GCA_030867105.1). Taxonomy (NCBI): domain Eukaryota; kingdom Metazoa; phylum Chordata; class Lepidosauria; order Squamata; family Pythonidae; genus Liasis; species Liasis olivaceus. The sequence continues at coordinate 329,065,655 of CM061349.1, forward strand.
GCAACAGAGGACGGGAGGACCTCAGCTCGTCTGTTCAGTATCGCACACAGGGAAGTTTGAAAGAAAGAACAAGCCAATCCCATTGACTTATTCCCCGAGAGCTATTTTGATGTGAACCCAGGTTCAGGGATAGACTTCTCCACCCAGTGGAGGTTCTGTTGAGCGATGGCAGCGAATGGACTGAGACGGGTTGGCCAAATCCGCTTTAAAAATGTCACTTAGGCCAACAGCATCAGCCGTGCAAGCTAACTCTGGAATAGGTTCACACCCCTGGCCAAGCTAAACCCAGACAAAAACATCCAGTGACTTACCATGTTGTGTGAACCGAGTCAACTGTGGTTTATTTAACCCACCATGGTGAAAGGGTTTAGCACGAGGTGCAAGTCAGGTCAGTAACCTTGGTGGGTGAATGACTATGCCAAATTTGGAAAAGCAATGCTGAGCGGATTTTTTGCGAAACTACAATGCCCAGACTCCCCAGCTGGCGATGGCTGCTGGGCCTTGGCGTTTCCAACATGGGACGGCCAATGGAGTTTCCAGAAGTAAGCATTAAGTTTGCATTTTGAAAAAGCAAACTGACCAGCTTTAATTAGGACGAAGCATTTGAAGCTGCCCGGAGTCAGAAAAAAAATCTTTTAAGGTAGGGAAGCAAGTGACAGCTCCTCCATGAGGACTAGCAGCAATCTAATCCTGGAGAATATTTTCATGCTCCCAAGATACCTCTCTCTCTCTTCGGCGCTTGGTCCACCATGTTTTGTGAATGGAGCCAGTGGCAACGACGGCAAAATGATGAAGGGGATGTAAGGCCGTGGTGTCACCCACATGCCATCATTTTGGCCTCATTGTGGCTGCGTTCACGAAACATGCCGGACCTGAGGGAGTCTGCCCAGTCTACTAAGCCAGTGTTTCTCAACCTCAGGCACTTTCAGCTGTGTGGACTTCAACTCCCAGAATTCCCCAGCCAGCGCATGCTGGCTGGGGAATTCTGGGAGTTGAAGCCCACACAGCTGAAAGTGCCTGAGGTTGAGAAACGCTGTACTCAACCCCCCAAAAGTTAATGCTAAACCAAGCTTTGCCTGTTGAATATCTGCCAGGACCTCACCTGACCTGTTGAATAAAGCCTCCCAGGGATGGTTAATAATGGGGAGTGGAGTTTTCCACTTCCCTGGGCATTTGTAAGTGTCGGCTCCCACCCCGAAAAAAAAGGAGACGCCGAAGACTACAATACCCTCAAGGTCTCCCTGAGGACCCCCAGATTGCTGGACCACGGGGAGCCGGTTCGAAAGATGCTGCGCGGGCCTCTAGCCTGAATGCAAACGGGGACGTGTTGCTGCTCAGCGGGACCCAGTTCCACTGCTGAGATTCTCGCAGCGCCGTCCGTTTCGCCTCAAAGCGTTTTGCTAAAGAAAAGGCGAGCTCACGCTGGGTTTAGGCGGATGCCAAGGAGCGTGACCGCATCTTTTGGGGTACGGTGGGGGGAACCGTATATTTGCAATGCTAGCCTTAGCATGGCTACAAATCCTTGCCCCCCCTCCCCCCCCCCAAACCCCGCTCGCATTCCTTACCAGAACAGGAAACAATCTTCTCAGGAACGGGAGCTGAGTTCGAATCCTCCACTGGCTTCTGCGACAGTTTGGCACGGTGCTGTGCCTAAAAGGAAGAGCCGGACATTAAAGATGATGATGATGATGATGATGATGTTGTTGTTGTTGTTGTTATTATTATTATTATATCCTGCTTTTATTCTGCACAATTCATGTTCCCTTCTCCTATTTTCCCCACAACAGCCCTGTGAGATGAGATGATAATTAGACATTAGATGATGATATTATTATTATTATTATTATCATCATCATCATTATTATTATTATTATTATTATTATTATTATTATTATTATATCCTTTTATTTTGCACAGTTCAAGATGGTATACATAATGTTCCCTTCTCCTCTTTTCCCCACAACAACCCTGTGAGGTGGGTTGGGCGGACTGAGAGGAACTGGCCCGAAGTGTCCGGGTTTCCATGCTTAAGGGAGGACTAGAACTCATGGCCTCCCAGTTTCTAGTCCAGCATCTTCACCACTACACCGAACTGGCTCTCGTATTAAGGCAAGCAGTTGTGGACTCTCTATTGTGTGTTTGCAACTGGTAAATACGTGCGAACGTCTGGCCACTCTGCAAATACCTGACATGCCCAGTTCAAAGGTGAGCATCCTCCCGTGGCTGCGCAGAGTGAAACCGCTGCTGTGGTGTGAAGCTGGCCGGCAGGCCAAGACTTTAAGCAGTTAGGATTCTTTCGACCTCCTGCCTTGTGCAATTGCGTGCAGTCGTGCAGGACAAAAAGGCGGACGCCAAGAGCGCAAGCCAACAAAAACTGTTGCCAGAAGGCCTTCCTCCTTGGATGGTGTTCGGTGTGCAAATGCATGGTACATAGAGGCCGAGGGGCACGAAAGAATGAGAATGACCGGGGGGGGGGGGAGGGAAAAAGGGATCAAATGCCGCCCGATGTTCCCCGGAGGTCGGAGCAGAGGGGCTGGCTGGGCGACGCTGCTTACCTCTGCGGCCACCTGGTTCCAGTTCATCCGGATGATGTACACGATGGAGCAGATGCAGGGGACCAGAGTGCAGATCAGCATGCCCAGCCAAAGCCCTGGGAAGAAAGACCGTGGGGAGAAAAACCCCAAAAGTTGCAAGTGCGATGCAGAGGCAAACCCTCTCCACTCTGCTCCTTTTCCCAGCACGGTGAGCCTCCTTCCCCCCCCCCCCCGCCCACTCTTCACGTTCCCGATGCTTCCCTGCCCCAGGAGAGCCAACTGACCCCTCGCTCTCCCCCTTGTCTTGCCCTCCCTGGTGATCCCTGGGGAGGTTCCCCCCGGCTTTCCTTTCTCTCGTGAAAGGGGTCGACAGGCATGGTGGCCATCGGCAGGGGTGTCCATGCTGGCTGGGGACTTCTGGGCGTCAAAGTCCACCCATCTTAAAGTGGCCAAGCTTGAAAAACACTGTGCTGGATGGAGGAAGGTCCACATAAAAGAAGGACCCATTAAAAAAAGATCTGACACCCCAGTGGGATGGGTCCAACTTAATAACTAATAAATCAAATTTGTCCATGTAGTTTTCCTGCCAGCAATGCGGAAGGAGTTTGCCACTGTTGACATCCTGGATATTTTGCATTCTTTTAAACTTCCCACCCTAGGGCTTGGGGATATGCTGGTGGTCTCCCATCCAAACTTTAACCAAATTCAACCCTGCTTAGCTTTTTTGAACATAGCCAAGGTTGGCTTGAAGCTACCACCTCCCGTGACAACTCAGTATTACAGGTCATCCTCGACTTACGGCCATTCATTTAACAACCGTTTGAAGTTACGATGGTGTTGAAAAAAGTGACTTACAACCAGTCCTCACACTTACAACCATTACAACGTCCCTGCAGTCACATGATCAAAATTTGGACACTTGGCAACTGGCATGTATTTATGATGGTTGCAGCATCCCTGGGTCACATGATCACCATTTGCAACCTTTCCAGGGGGCTTCCAGCAAGCAAAGTCAATGAGGGAAGCTGGATTCACTTAATGACCATGTGATTCACTTAACAAACATGGTGAAAAAGGTCATAAAACTCGGCTCAACTCACTAAATGACCACATCGCTTAGTCCCAATTGTGGTCATAAGTTGAGGACTACCTGTAGTTGCATACTGTACAATGCCTCCATATAACTCTCTGAGCAACACCAGTACCTATCATTCCAATTTTGGCTACGAAAAGCAACACAACACCCAAGGGCAGGCCTACACCATAGTAGCCCAAAGCGTTGAAAATGGCCCCTAGTTTCTGCCTCCCAGTGCCACGCAGCACCCCGCTGGTTGTAGCCTGCAAGAGACGAAAGGAAGGACGGGTTAGAACAGTGTTTCTTCACCTCAGCAACTTTAAGGTCTGTGGACGTCAACTCCCAGAATTCCTCAGCCAGCCATGCTGGCTGGGGAATTCTGGGAGTTGAAGTCCACACATCTTAAAGTTGCTGAGGTTGAGAAACACTGCATTAAAGTATTCACAAACAGAGTGGAGCTTTAACATAAACCTGGCCGATTTAGTAAACCTTCTCTGTGCTGGACCAGACAGCCAAAAGACACACCAGACTGCTTTCACACACCCAGTTAAGCCATGGTTTGGTTATCTGTGATTTACTGAATTAACCACAGTCAGCTGGGGTTGCATAATACATTTGAGAACGCCAGGGCTGAACTCAGCTTCAACTGAACCATATCCAGGCCCGTGGAAAGAAGGGGGGGGAAATCCACTTTTTTTGGGTGGCAGAAATGTACTCACGCAAAGAGCTTCAAACAGATGGAAGGCGATGTAAACTGGCATCACCGAAGCCACGAGGTCAACTACCTCCCTATTTAGACAAAGGTTAAAATCATCATTGTCGTCATCATCACCAGCATCTTCTAAGCAAGAACTTCTCTTTCCAGCAGCCTAACCTACATGAATCCAAGAACTTTGTCTTAAATATCCTGGAAAAAACAGAGGCGTGGGCCCCCCTGCCACCTGGGATCTCACAGACCTGCAGAATGAAGTCTGCAGATTATTAATCAAACAGTTCAGAACACTGATGTTCCATTCAGCACAAATTAGTAATGAACAAATTCAGTACAGTGGAGCATTTTGATGAAGGGGTTGGACTAGGAGACCCAGGTTCAAGTCCACACTCAGCTGCAGAAGCACCCTGGGTAACTTTGGGCCTTCTCTCGCAGCCCAATCTACCTTGCAGGGGTGTTATGAAGAAAAACGGGAGGAATATACACTGAGTATACCGCCTTTAGCTCCTGGATACAAATCGAATGAATAAAAAAGATTGAAAGACTATTATTAACCCAGCTGCCACGTGCCACCCTAAGTCTGGCTGTTTGTGAATTTTTGAGTTCTTTTGGAACTGTCGGCAAAGTCTCTTCTGGCCTGGGCGAGACCCTTTTGGCTGTGCAATACTCACTTGTCACTGGTAAAAATGTAGGCCAAAACATCTTTCGAGGCTGTCATCACGGCACACATTAGGAGGAAGAAACCCACTGGGGAAAAACGGGGAAAAGAATTGGAGATGAAGCAATCCTAGACAAATTAGACAGAGAGAAGCTAAGAAAAATCGCAACCGAGTCAAATGTTATACAAGTTTATGCCCCTACTCAGAAGGGTCTGCAAGGAGGGGTCAAATAAGTCAAGATGGCATCAACAAACATGTGCCTGAAGCCCCAACCCTTTTTAAGGTTTCAATGCATGTAAAAACAGGGTTGGGCTTCAACTGCATGGTAGTGGAGGCCATCTTGACTTGTTTGACTTCCCTGGATACTCCTGCCCCCAACCCAAGTCCAGTGGGGGAAGACATTGAGAAAATCTATTGCAAATTGCAAGAGGTCCTAAATGTAACCTCTGAAAGTGCATCATGCTATTGATGTATATGATTGTATATTGTTTTTAATCCTGTCTGGAAGTACAAGCCACTCAGAGGCAGACAGGACTGGAGGGGCATTTAGCCCTAGAAAATTAATAAACATAAAGGATAAAACACAGTGAAGAAAGAGTCTTTCCACATCTTAAAAGAGGTGATTTGTGGAGTCCTTGATGCTCTCTGAGCTTGATGATTCGCTTGCAGACGTTTCATTACCCAACTAGGTAACGACATCAGGGCTATTAAGTGTGGGGTTTTCTCCCTGTTTATATACAGTATGTGTATGTACAATCTGTTATATACAGTTTGCTCCCTGTTTATATCCAGTAGCTTGCCCTGCCAGTGTGGGTGGTGGGTGGTTTTCTCCTTGGTAGTTCCTTGATTAAGGTATTGTTCTCTGCTTGGTTGTTTGTCTGGTGTTAATCCCTGCTTAAGTGTAGGCTGCTGGAGAGGATGTGTTCTTATCTTTTTGTTTCCTTCTTAGCTTTTTTATTATCTTGTTTGAATGGTGTGTAAATGTGGTTTCTCTCTACGTGTCTATTGATGGCTGATTTGTCTGAACACCAAGCTTCCAGGAATTCCCTAGTATTTTTGGATTTAGCTTGGGCTAAGATGCTGACAGGTTCCCAGTTGAAACTATGGTTGAGTCTGTCCACGTGTTGTGAGATTAAGGAGTTTTCATCGTGTCTTCCCACTGCTAGTTGGTGTTCATAGATGTGCTCAGCTAGCTTTTTGCCTGTCTGTCCTACACAGTGGCTGTGACAGTCCTTGCACTGTATGTTGTAGGAATTCAGGGAATTCCCTAGCAGTTTTGGATTTAGCTTGGTCTAAGATGCTCATAGTTTCCCTGTCGAAACTGTGAGTGAGTCTGTCCGTGTCTTGTGAGATTAAGGAGAAAACCACACCCCACCCACACTGGCCGGGCAAGCTACTGTATTGTAGCTGATGATGTTCCCTAGTTGGGTAATGAAACGTCTGCAAGCAAACCACCAAGCTCAGCGAGCACCAAGGACTCCACAGTTCAACCCTGAGCTACACAGATTCTCTTCTTTTGGGGAGGTGATTCGGTTTCTAGATTTGGAATGAAGTCTTCTGGATATTTTTGCCAGGGTTTTTTTAAATGCATTCATTCTGTTTTCAGAACTTTAAAATTATTCCCTTTTGCCCTTCTGTTCTTCCTTGGCTTGAAGGTCTGATATTTTCAGTCAAGTGGGATGTGGCGTAGAGCAGATGTGGCCCACGCATTTCCTTGTGCGAGCCCAGGTGTTCCCTCTGACTATGACGGCAAAATTCAGCCATTTTCTCCCGAGGGTTGTCCTGCCCGGTTTGCGTGGCATGCAGTTCAAAGGCTTGTCACCATTTCGAAAAAGAAAGAAATCTTCTTGTGCAAAGTTCCCTGCCTGTGTTTCAACAAGGCAATGCTTGAATGTTCTCAAAGCCGCAGTGGAGGAGACTGCGAGGAGAATCAGACCCAACCCTTTCCAATGTGCAGGAAAACAGATTGAAACCATCTCTGAGAAGGGCTGTCCAGCCTCTTCCTAACACCTCCAGAGAACCCACCACCTCCATAGGAAGACTCTTCCGCTGTTGGCCAGATCTCACCATCAGAAAGTTTTTCCTTCTGTTGAAGAAAAATCTTGGGAGCCGTAACTTGCCCAGTTTCTAAAGCAGTGTCTTTCAACCTCAGCAACTTTAAGATGGGTGGACTTCAACTCCCAGAATGCTGGCTGGGGGATTCTGGGAGTTGAAGCCCACCCATCTTAAATTTGCTGAGGTTGAGAAACACTGTTCTAAAGCAATGGAAAACAGTTCCTGATCACATTCCCTTTTACTGTATATGCCTGAGCATGACTATCGTGTCTCCCCTCCAGACTGAACACCCCCAGTTCCTTCACAAGGCATGTCCCCAAATCCCTGCACCGTCTCCAAGTCTTCTAAGGGGTCTTTCTTAGAATTATAGCTGAAAGGGGCCCTTGAGGCCATCCAGACCAGCCCCCTACTCAGGGCAGGAATCCAGATTAAAGTACCCCCTCTTGGGGGCTCACCAGCCTCTGCTTGAACACCTCCCCGAAGGAGAAGCCCACCACCGCCCTGGATCCTCTCCGACAGCCTGTCCTGCTGAGAAGCTTTTCCTAACATCCGAGAAGTTTAGGAACCTGCTGTACCTTAAAATGATTTTATTCGGCAGTCTGGAGGCCTAGAAGGCTGATCGGAACCTTCTTCTGTGTGAAATTTTCTCAGGGACCTGAATGTTCTTGTATTCCCTGCTCCCTCTTTTCCGTCCAGAGCTACAACCTCCCTTTACTGGACTCATGGCTTGATTAATAAATAAAATCTGTCCATGTTGTCCAGGTATCCAGAGTCTGTTCTTTCTGCCAGCCATAGAACGATACCTGTGCACAAAATGGCAACCATAGATGACTTTCGGGCTTCTTCCACTTTCCCAGCCCCTAAGGCATTGCCCACTCGGACGCTGACGGAGGTCCCGATCCCAAAGGGAATCTAAAACAAGGCAAGGAAGCAGAGCTGATCAGAAGAGAGGAGACAGGCCTGTTTGGATAGCCTTCCAGCTCCTGCCTTGGCCAGGCCCTCCCCAACATGGATTTATTTATGAAATGTATACACTGCTTCTACCTTCAATGAAGGTACAGGTCATCCTCGTTTAGCAACCGCAATTGGGACTGGCAACTTGGTCATTAAGCAAAGTGGTCGCTAAGTGAAACTGCAACGGTGCTTACAATCTTACTTCAGCTTGTCTTGGCTTTACCGACCTGCGAAGGTCATAAATGCGAGGATTGGTTGCAAAGTTACTTTTTCATCAATGTCGTAACTGCGAACGGTCACTAAATGAGGCAGTCACTAACTGAGGACTACCTGTATATCAATTACAGCCCAAGAAAACAATAGAATGCACACAAAATGCAGGAAATTTTACATTATGATTTCCTAATTTGGGGCGTCTGGAAAGAGGGGTCCAAAAAGTCAAGATGGCAGGGCCTTGGCCTATTTTTGATGCTGCAGAAGGTCTGGATGGGCAGCATTTGTTGAACCGCTGTGGTGATGTGGCAGACGGGAAATGCTTACCATATAAGCAACTGTGGCAATTTCATAAATGATGGATTGGGCAGAGAGATCCAGCACACTTAGGAGTCCTGAAGTGAAAAAAAGTCACAGGGAAAGGGAAAATAAAGATGCAGGGGTGTCCACAGAGGAGAGGTCCAAAAAGTCAAGATGGCAGCCTCATCTCCCGTGGATGCCCCTGCAAAGAGCAGCAATTTGCGTATTTTGCTTCCCACTAATATTCATTGCCCCGCCCACCTGGGAGAAAGGTGGCTCCACCCCCCAGCCACAGCTCCTCCCCCTGCCCACTCCTGACCTATCATAAAGCTTCCAATTTCAAAGGTCCACCATTCAATGCACGTCATCAGCATACTGGGAATCGCCAGCGACATAAAGAGACCCCATTCCTGCAGGCACTCCATGGACCAACCTGGGTTGCCAATGGGGAAGAAAAGGGAAAATCACGTCAGCGAGCCAAGATTCGCAGACTGAAAGCAACAGTTACGCGATAAGAGAGTGCCGGCTTTTGAGTCCAGCAAAGGGGTGTCTACAGGATATGGCCAAAATGCAGTTTTTAGATGCTCTCTAAGGAAAGGGTCCTCTGGAAAGATGTATATCAGGCGCAAGGAATTTTTTTGCAGGTGGGTTGATGGGCATTTTAATTTTTTTAATTTGGTGCCCGAGTGAGGTTAGCAATCTGGTACCGTGCCCAGAAAGAGTGGGGCTGGAATCTTTGCCCCTTTTTTGTTGTGGGGGGGGGGAGATTTGAAATAAACGTGTCAAACTTCTACCACCCTTAATGGACCTATTTTCATTGTTTCAAAAATCATCTTTGTAAAAATGACATGTTGCTGCCATATTTTGGCCGCGAAGACCAGACTTGAGAGGATGGGGGGGCAGCAAAAATGGGTTGGGGACACGTGTAGCTCATAGAATTTCAGAATCCTACTATTGACTGTAGACATTTAACTTAAATTCTATCAGAAATGCGATAGCTTCGGACTGCATCTACGATTTTGGGCTCAGATGAAAAAGCAATCAATGGTTGCTCGATTCTTGGTTTGAAATGATAAATATGTCCAATTTTGCTGAATCGGAAAACCTTCTGAAGAGCCAAGTTTTGACAATGGGGTCCACATCGGAATACATCCAGCCATTGAAATGTGCTGCAGCTGGAAGTGTGCGATGATCCTAATTGGGAAAATCAGCCACGGGAGCTTGGCGGAGGAGCCAGCAAGGAACGACACACCCACACTCTTGCACACACCTATAAAAAGAGTCTCACCTCCCCAGGTTTCCACGTAAAGCTTTTTCCACTTGATATACAAGAAGAGAGTGATGGCTTGAGAATATTGCGCGATGGTGTTGGCCCACGCGGAGCCTCTTTGAAGGAAGAAAGAGATGGAGATCGTCATGATAGAAGGAGAAACGAGAGCAGAGTTTTTAAAAAATTACTGTACGAAATGGGCTTTGTCTGTTTTGTGAATATTCATGCCATGCTGCTCTTTGCAGGGCATCGGACGGAAAGGCCTTTCGGTAGTGGATCTACGGCCCACCTTTCATTGTTTTGTCTGGCCATGAAGTCGGGTTTTGCAAAGTTTGTCGTTGGATGAATTCTAGTCCCCTTAATCCATGGCTTTATTAACAACCTTTTGCCAAAACCCGCAACTGATGTCCCATCTTCTGAAAAATGGCTTGGCAGACATGGCGTCTGTTCCAGGGAAGACGAGAACAAATCAGCACGCAACAGAAATAAACGTGTTTGTCCCCAACAGCCTACTTACCGAACTCCCATGTGAAACTGGTAGAGGAAGATATAATTTGCAAGGACGTTGACAATGTTTGCAGCAATGCCACAAAAAACCTCTGGCCAGATGATCCTCTGCAATGACATATTATTTTATTTCTTTTTTTTTACATTTCAGCTGATACCATGCTCTTTCAGCCCTTAAAAAAGGTTTATTTCAACTGAGCTGGACTCTTGGTGTTCATTTTCTTGGCAGCAGCACAGAAAAGTTTTGCTAGGATCTTCTTCTGAAATTGGATTTTGGGTTCCTAGCCTAGCCTACCGCTTGAAGATTTCCTAGTGGTGCCCCATCCAAGCACTAATCACCCAGCTTAAGTTCCCAATGCCTGCTGAGACTTTTCACCCTAATAGGGCTCAGTGTCCAAAGTTAGATTTTGGTTTGCAAAGGGTGGCATGTCTGTTTCCAGATGCCTTTAAAGGGACGGCAATTAACCTGTCATAAACCTGAAAATAATCAATGTATGGTTGGTGATATTAAACCCTACATTGTGCTGGTTAAGGAGGAGCAGAGCAGCCTGAAAACTTAGTCTGCTGGGGTCCTTGTTGGCATCTTGGGTGCCAAGTTGGCACCTTCACAGCAACTTGGATCAGCTGTTTCAATGTTTTTCCTCCCTTAGCATTGCTGGGATAGAGGGCTGGAGTTTCTGACTTAGATCAAGGGGCTCCATTAGGACCCAGCCTTCCGAAAGACACCTTCCAAGGCTATCCCTTGGTTCTCGCCCCCTTGGTGCCAAGAGCTACGGAATGAAGGAAAGGAATCGCTTACCTGGTTTTGCAAATACCGCATCTGGATCTGATAAATAAAGGATGCCTGCCAGATGCAGAGAAGAGGAGGCCCGTCAGCAATCAGAAGGAAGCAAGAATCTGCAGATTCATTCATTTTTAGTTGAATTCCACCCCCCAAAGGAATTGGCATTGTTCTCAGCACTGCCCCTCCTCTTGTGGAATTGTTGGATCCTGAATGCGTGGATTGGAAGAGACTCTAGAGCAGTGTTTCTCAACCTTGTCACCTTTAAGATGGGTGGACTTCAACTCCCAGAATTCTCCAGCCAGCATGGCTGGTTGGGGAATTCTGGGAGTTGAAGTCCACCCATCTTAAAGGTGACAAGGTTGAGAAATACTGACTAGACCAACCCCAGGCTCAGTGCAGGACTCTACCACTGTTCCAGACAGAGTTCCACTGGTATAGCTTCTGAGTTGCTAAGTTCAGGGAGGAATCATGGAAAGTTTCACCTGCTGGATTTCAACCTGCCAGCTGCCAGTCCAAAGCAAACTGCTTCCCCCACCGAATGTGGGGAAGACCATTCCATTGTCCCTGTCCCCTTGCATAGCCAATGGGATTACCAAAGGGAGGTGATGGGAATTGTAGTCTACACATCTGGACTACCTCAGCTTGCAAACATGACTCCAAATTAGAATTCGTAGGTGACCAACAGCCCAATTCCCACAGTCCCCAAGATTCTCCTAGATAACATGACTAAAATTTGGTGTGAAATTTTAAATGTAATACATACAAATATGCATGGACGCACACACACACACATAATTTTTTTGAAAAAGGAGCAACCCGCTCATTCGTCCCTTTTCACTGATCCTACGGAGCAAAAGCAAGTAAAAAGCTGGAAACTTACGGGAAGTGCCGGAATAAAGATCATGACATAAACCTGAGTGAGTCTGGAGGGAGAAATGGCATAAATTTGCAATTATTAGATTCTGCAATCATGCTCATTGCTGTCCTAAAAAGCTTGGGTTTTGAAGTAGCCTCTTCCCGCATCACCTTGCGAGAAAAAGTAGCATCTTTAGGGAAGCCCTATCTTGTGACTGCCCCCCAATTTAGAAAAATAACAATAAATAATTTTTTAAAAATTAAATCTTCTCAACAAAATTCAAAAGGTTCAGCTTTGTGGGAAATCTTGTGAGGGGTCGTCTGATCTTGTGAAAGGCTGGCATTTTGAATGGATGTTCTTGATTGATTTGAATTTTGAATGGCTATTCTTTGCTGATTTGAAAGGGAAAAGCTTTGGAACAGACATTGGCTATAGCAACCCCAAAGCAAATTTAAAACACTATATCAAATGTAATCATGGCTGGAGTCAGGGGTCTGTCTGGGAGGACAGTCAAAAAAGTCAAGATGGCAGCTGCAAACATGTGATTAAAACCTTGCCCCTAGTTTAGGTCCCATCTTGACTTTTTTGACACCCCTCAAGGATGCCTTGAGTTAATAAGGAGCAGATCACTGTCCCCCAATACTCCATCTCTCTTTTTCTGGCTAGAGCAAGATGGGGAATTCTGGGAGTTGAAGTCCACACATCTTAAAGTTGCTGAGGTTGAGAAACACTGTGCTGGAGGGTCCTTTCCAACTTGACATCATTCTATTCCATCATCCTCAAGAGGACTCAGAAAGGCACATAATGGCAAATGATTGCCAAAATCTTCACGGGATAATTTTTAACCTCCAGTTACTGCTGTTCAAAGGTGAACACCCACCCAGCCCTGCCCGCAATGCCAAAAATGCCAGTCCTACCCACAACATGGCTTTAACTTGGAAGAAAGGTTTTGGTTCCCACCTGGAGACTTCCGGATCCTGCCGGATCAGCAAGAGGAGCTGTTCGGTGTTGATAAAAAACGCCCAGCACGGGAAGCAGCAGAGCAGGAGAATCAGCACCCCTTGTTGCAGGATGGTGCCCACGCGTTTCATGTTCTTCCCGCCATAGGTCTGGAACAAGAAGGTCGCCCTTTGGTTCTCAAGGTCTTGAGAGCAAAGGAAGCCCAAAGAGACCTTTTAAGAGCAAGGTGCCTGCAACGGCCCTGCCCACCAACAACACAGAGAGGACCGAGAGAGAGGTGGCCATGTTCCACAATGACTTCTTAACAGCATCCTTCCAGAGGAGCGTTCTTGAATCCTAGAGATGATCCATGGAGTTGGAGTGCGGGGTAATTGAATTTTGGAATTCACTACCCCGAGATGTGGTGTTGGCTACCAGCTTGGCTGGCTTCAAAAAGGGGTTGACCACTCCCTGGAAGTCCTGGGGATCCTGGGCTGTTAGTGGGACTGCCTCTGAAGGCCATCTGCTGGGAGACTTGTGGGCTCTCTGGGGCAGTCGGTGGGCCACTGGGAGAAGAGACTGCTGGACTAGATGGGCCAGGGGTTCAGGTCAGCAGAACATGCCTTATGTTCTTGTGTTCTTACGCTTCAGACCAGTGGAATTCAGACTTAAACTCATCTGGAAACCCCCTGCTTGACCTTAGTCTGGTTGTTCTCTCCCAAACTAATCTACCTCACAGGATTGTTGTGAGGATCAAACAGAGGAAGGGAATGGTCTTGGCCACCTTGAGTTCCTTGGAGAAAATGTTCGGGGGTAACCGAATGATCAATAGCATCGAATAAGAAATAATAACAAACTCTCTTCCAGGACAGTGAAGCAGAAACATCCACAGAAATAGATCATACAGGTCCTAGATGTGGTGGGATTTTAAGTAGCTTGAGGCCTAAAGAAGGCATGCGTTCTTTGCTAAGAACAAGTTTCTATCCTTAATGTACATTCTGGAAAATACATGGCATCTCCAAACATTAGAGCAGTCTTCCCAAATTTGACGCTTCCTAGACGTCTTGGCACTACAACTCCCATCACTCATAGATGTTGGTCAGGGTAGCCAAGAAGTCTAGTAGGCATGAAGTTGGGGAAGATGAGTTAGAACAGTGTTTCTCAACCTTGGCTACTTGAAGATGGGCGGACTTCAACTCCCAGAATTCCCCAGCCAGCCATGCTTCAAATAGCCAAGGTTGAGAAACACTGAGTTAGAAGACCCCCTGAATTACATTCCAGTGTTGATGGTCTTTTTCCAGGATGATGACTTAGCTTAGCTATGTCGAGGGTCTCAGATTTGGGGAACAAAAAATCAATAATAATAAGTCAGTAAGTGAATTGAGGTAGCCCGTTCCCAATCAATAAAACTCATTATTTTATGAGGATAGGTCTGGGTAAGAAACTTACCTGTCGTTTTCTTAGACTTACATCTTGCCTTCCTTTCAGGAGCTCAAGGCAGCATACACAGCGCTCCCTCCTCCCACTTTCCCCCCCAACAACCCTGTAAGGTAGGTTGGGCTGAAAGAGAGGGATGGGCTCAAAGGTGGGGGGGTCTTCTGTGGCTGGGGGAGGACGAACCTGGTTCTCCCCAGTGCCAGCCCAGTCCCTTCCCCATCACTGGCCTTCCGAGGAATTAAGCCTTCCTACATACCTTTTACCTAGATTTTTTAGATTTCCATTTAGATTTCATCTGGATTTTTATCTAGATTTACTTCCCTCCTTCCTCAGCTTCTTCGAATGACACCAACCCTGTGAGATCCGTGGATCAGAAAAGTTGATACAGAAAAGTGACCCCTGGATTAATGAGTTAAAAGCCCCACTGCGTTTCTTTATTTAGTCCATTTGGGGTGCCACCCTCCTGGTGCCTGCTAGATGTCTGCATTCATTCATTTGTTCCATAAATGCTGCTTCAAAAGCTCAAGGGGGCGTACATCATGCGCCCTTCTCCTATTTTTCCTTGCCACAGCAACCTTGTGAGGTAGGCTGGGCAGAGAGAAGGAGACTGGCCTAGAGTCTCCAGGGACTTGCCTGGGTCTCCCCTCTCTTAATCAGCACAGTGTTTCTCAACCTTGGGAACTTGAAGATGGGTGGACTTCAACTCCCAGAATTCCCCAGCCAGCATGATTGGTTGGGGAATTCTGGGAGTTGAAGTCCACCCATCTTCAAGTTCCCAAGGTTGAGAAACACTGTGCTAGCACCTTCAGCATGACATCCCACTGGCTATTTTTAACAGGCATTTTAATGGATCTGGCACAACTGTTCTCCACCTTTGTGGTGGAGGATCTGCCTGGGGCACAGCTGTTTGGGCAAAGTATGGAGGTGCGTTTTGGGCAACTAAGTAGGGAATGAGTTTTGACAGTTTCCCTTTGCCCGGACAAGCTTGATCAGGATTTTAAAAAGTGGCTCCTGAACGCCCAGCGGGATCCCAACTCACACGTTGAGAACTGCAGAGTTAAGCAGTTCTTGCGTAACCGTCCAGGGAGCGCGTTCGAATCAGCAGCAGAAGAGAAACTTGAACCTCTTTTGCAGAAAGAGAGACCACGTGCGAATGAAAAACCATGGATCTTCTGAATTGCAAAGGGGCTGAATCCCAAAGTTCGGCCCTTCCTAATGTCCCGCATGCAGAAAAGTTAGGAAAGAGATCGCAACTTTTATTCTGTATCTGGCAAACCCTGAGCTTTGACAGAAATGCAGAATTTCCCATTCAAGCAGGATAGCATTCAGCAGCAGATCACGTTTCATCAACCCCACATCTCCCCCAAACTGGGAAAAAGCCTGCTTCTGCAACCCACCTGAGATATTAACGTGTCACAGGCTGCGGATAATCCGAAACCTATAGAAAGGCCGGTCACGTTGATAACCTAGAGATGATAAGAAAGGCAGAGGAGAGGAAATTTAGAAAAGAGACAACTGCTGTTCACGGTTGGAAAATGGGTATTTGAGGACAGCCATCCCAATGTGGCCTTCTCTAGCTGTGCTGGGACTACAACTCCCAGAATGCCCAGCCCCAGGAGAAGCCTGTTCAAAAGGGGCTCTTCTAGGTTAGCTCCTGCCTGATCTTGCCTCTGCATGAAAGTTTAGCAGAATCAGGGCTTGGGATGGGGGACCACCAGGAAACCCAATGGTGGTAGGCTTGATTGGGGAATTAAGCAGAAAAATTCCATGATAAACCTGCTTTGTCACCAAGAAAAGGACATGGATTTGGCCATGATGCCTCCAGCCACTGAATTCCCCTTGAAGGAGACTTCAGTTTAAAGTATTCAGACCTTCCCAGACAGATGATTTCTCAGTTTGGCCCAATCTTGGTTACACAGATGAATGGGGCAGAGAAAGGCTCCCCCCCCCTTTTTTTTTCCTGGGCATTGGAGTTAACACTTTGTGCAAAGCAAATCTGTTCTGAGCAACCAACCTTCTCCAACTCACCAGGGCCGTTATACCTCAGTGAAAACATCTTCACACAGAGCCATGTATGAAGATTAATTTCAATGGATTTTCCCAGTCCAGGCTCCTCCCAGTGATTTGGGTGTTGGGACTGCTAATCCAAGAACCCTCACTGAGTCCCAGGCCTGGAAACCCCAACACATCTTGATGGTTCCTGTTTGGAGGAAGCTACTGCAGATGTTTCCTCAAACCATCATTTGGGGATTCCAAAATAAAGTGTGAACTCAAGTTCTTCTTCCTGCTCTTCATCAGATCTCTCTTTGATTTGCTATACTTTGCCCTAGTCCACCTAACTCATGAAGCCATCATTTGCTTAACCTTTATTTGTTGAACAAATCATGATTATATAATTACACAACACCCTGCTCCAGTTTTCCCAAGCGGAATGGTTGAATTTGCACCACAGACTAAACCAAATCAGAACAAATGACAAAATTGCAAATCACTGGCTAAATTAGATGCATGAATTGAAATACTGGCTTTGTGGACACCTCCGTGCATTTTTCTTGGCTAAAGTGGGGAAGTGGTTTGTCATCGCAGTCTTCTCTTTGACTTCCCAGTCTTGTCTGTGGCCCTGAAAGCTCCCGGTGGTCTCCTATCCAAGTATGAACTAGATCCAAATCAGCTAGAGATTACCCACCTGCTAATGTTCTGACCAAAATCAGAAGGGGGAGATTATAAGAGACATTAAGGTTTAACCCCTCTCCCAATGTCCTCTCAATCCTAATACAGGTAGTCCTTGTTTAGCGATTTTGGAATGAACAGAGAGCTAATACAGGTAGTCCTTGCTTAGCGACTGCCTCACTTAGCAACCATTTGCAGTTATGATGGCGATGCAAAAATAACTTTACTGACCAATCCTCTCATTTACAACCTTTGCAAGTCGTTAAAGCAAAGGAAAGCTGAAGTAAGATCATAAGCACAGTGACAGTTTCACTTAGCAACAGCTTTGTTTAACAACTCAGTTGCTGGTCCCAATTGTGGTCGCTAAATGAGGACTACCTGTATTAGTTCTCTGTTCCTTCTAAAATTCACATTTTCCAGGAAGCTCCATTTCTAAACTCTCCTTTTAATTTCCAGTTGTAGCTACACCTTAATAGTAATAACACATCCCAAACGCCCTGAGACCCTTTAAGGACCTGCAAATCATCTCCTTATTGAAAAGGTGTTTACCCTGATGGCTGATTTTGAAGATACCACATTTTTATTTGAAAAAAAAAAAAGGACTTCACCTTTCTACCCAAAAGACAACTGCTCTCTTTCACAAGAACTCACTCTTCTTCTTCTCTGCATGAGTCTTCATTCGGGAACATCATTCCTGACTGCAAGTAGACTCAGCCAGAAATGTAACAGGGAGGATGAATGAAATAATTAAGTATTTTTTGAGTCAGGCCTGACTCATAGAAACCTAATGGATATATCCACATTGTTTTAGGGGCGAAAATATAGAAGTGATTTGTCATTCTCTTCTTCTGGAGTGTTTTTATTTTTCCCAACTTCCCAGTCTAACTTCCAACCCTAGGATTTCCTTGTGGTCCCCCACCCAAGCACAAATCAGGGCTGACTTTGTTTAGCTTTTGGGGGTCAGCCAAGGTCAGCAAGAGGCTACCACCTGATGAAGAGAGGGGGACATTGAAAGAAAAACTCACCGCAATTGCAAGGGTGACGGAGGCCAATTCGACTTTCCCAAGGTGGCCGCAGAATATCGTACTGACGACATGGATCATGAACACCAGGAGCTGAATCACCGTCTAGGTGAAGAAAGGTGAGGAGGGGGAACATGAACATTTGTAGCTCTGCAAATCACCACCGAGAGTCACCCATGTGGGTGCTGGAACGCTTGGAGTCATGCATCTTTAAGTTTGCAACAGATTCAAATGCTGGAATAATAGCATTTTCGGAGTTCAGCGGTAGATTAAAGTATTAGAATCAAGCAATTTAAAGCTTAGCAGTAGATTAAAATCCTGCCATCATGCAATTTGATGCTGGGGCAGGCTGACCTCTTGTTTCAGTCCCTCTGAATGTAACCCGCTCTTTCCTTCCTGGTTAATCTCAAAAGGGGCTGCCAGACTCCTGGTTTTCGCCTATCACAGACTAACTCAGCTTTCCTCCTACCATTACCTTCCCACGATGGCAGAACCGATCTACATTTGGATTGGCAGGTCTTTGCTCAACCTGAGCCCTGGGGCAGGTCTCAAGGCTAGAACGCCGGGCTCAAATCTGAACTGATCACCGAGCTTAGCTACCGGAGACCCGTCTGGGGGCCGCTGAACCAAGATCGGCTAGCAACTCTGCTGACAACGTCTAAGCAAAGAGACAAGCCAGTGGCCTGGACCGCTGGCAAAACTGGGGGTTGTCACCTGCCCCAAGAAGGTCTCTGGGGACTGAGAGTTTGCAAAGGTCAGAAGACTTACCAGGGGCCCGGACAACACCAAGATCTTCTTTGCTTCCTCCCAGAAGTTGGAAGGAATCAGCCGACATAATTTCCTGCAGCCAGAGGGAACCGAGCGCTTCGGGTCTTCGGGCAACGCGCAGAGTGGGGGCTTTTCAATGGCAGGTGCCCCGCGATCCATAGGCTGTGGGGTGGGGTGGGTGGGAGAGGGCTGTTTGGGGTTTTTAAACTTGGATTCCTTCTGTTTGACCCCGAGGCTTTTTCATCCGCTGCAGGATGGACGTCCGGCAGGCCTGTACCAACAGACTGTCTTCGCCGCCAGACACTTTTGGGCAAAGGGCGAACAGGGGAGCCTGTCTAGAGCCAATAAAAGATGGGGAGGAGCAGCTGGTTGGGAAAGACGGCACTTCCAGGCATCTGTGGGAGGTTGGCTCGGCCCGCTGGGAAGTTTCCAAGATAATGTTCACAGGGTCAAATACTGATGAGGTCCCAGGAGCTGTTACGAAACACATCTCTTCTGCCAAGTCAGATCTACAGTCCATTAAAAATAGCGCTACCCAAAAGAGTGAATACAGTATTCAAAGCAAGCGTTTAGCCCAAGTTCCTAGTCCTCATGGCGAGCAGGGATTGGGGAACCCGTGTTTTGTATTTGGAGTGAAGCTGCTTTTCCCTCTACGTCGAATGTTAGCCTCGGGCATGGAAGATGCAGGGGTACAATTTGTGAGCAGAGAAATGAAACCCACTTCCCACAAAGGGGTGGTGGATCACTTGTCTGAATCAAGGAAAAGCAAAATCTGTTATTTTCTTTTTAATTAACATACAAAGGATGGGCATTTGAGCCAAGGGTCGTATAAACACAGCTGCCCGTAAGAGCTCAGTGTTTTTTCCTTGGCTGAGAAGTGAGAGATCAAATTGGCTGGGGGCGATTTTAAGCCATGAATTTAAAGGTCTCAAAAGGAGAAGGTGCTTTGGATGATAAAGGGTAATATGCATACCCTTTTATTGTGGTAGGAAAAAAAAATTAAAAGTGGGAATAATTCAGTGAGCAGTGTTTGAATGGCCAGCCAACCTCTCTCTTCATCTTTTGCCCTTCTGCGCATGATCGTGTTGGGCTTGCTGGCCTGTGGGGGACTAAATCTGGGCCCTGTATCCAGCCCAAAATGCACCCCTGGCTAGAATAAACCAGTGTTTCTCAACCCTGGCCACTTGAAGATGTGTGGACTTCAACTCCCAGAATTCCCCAGCCAGCAGGGCTGGCTGGGGAATTCTGGGAGTTGAAGTCCACACATCTTCAAGTGGCCAGGGTTGAGAAACACTGGATTAGACCCATGTGATGAAGGGTGCTGAGTGGGCCGTAAGTGTTTCTGAGCAAGGTTTTAACGATTCTTTTTTTTTTTTTTTAATTTTGAGCAAGGTTTTAATGATTCTCCAATAGTTTGAGATTATTTCTTTGTAGTTCTTGTCTGGCTCTGATCAGCTGTCAAAGGGCAAGAAAACTTGAGATGAGATCATAGCCTGTGCCAGATTTTGAAACTTCCTGGGGTAAGGATCTGCTCTTGGGTCTTCGGCCAGACCCTGAGCAGCGACACTCATCTCTCTGAATGTCCCTTTTAACCCAGATGTGTTAATGAATGGCCCAGTTCGTGGAATAAAAGAGGTCAAAAGAGTATCTTTGGCACCTGGGAAGAGCGAAGTTCCAGCCCAGCGCATCGCTTCCAGTCTTGCAACACAACCGGAGGCCATCGCACCTTCCAGTTAGCATACCTTTCCACTGACTTAAGTTGCACCTTTTAATCCTAAATGGGCTTCCCATCAAGTTCTTAACACTCCTTCCCACCTAGTTAGCTCTATAGAGCTCAGTGCCTGGTGCGGGGTGGGGCGCATGGAGTGGGGAGTGGCGCAAAGAGGCTAATGCATTTGGTAAACTAGCCCCAACAGATCCCAATAATGCACGGGATTCAATAAATTCTGCAGAGTTTGCTATGTATTAGAATTACAGGTAGTCCTTGCTTAGTGACTACCTCATTTAGCAACTGTTCACAGTTATGACGGTGATGAAAAGGTAACTTTTCTTTTTTTATAACTTTTAATTATGTATTTATGGTTTTAATTTGATGTAAACCGCCCAGAGTCACCCATTGGGGGAGATGGGCGGCATACAAGTTGAATAAATAAATAAATAAATAAATAAATAAATAAATAAATAAAATAAACTTGGTGACCAATCCTCGCCTTGACAGCCTGTGCAGGTCTGTAAAGAAAAGGAAAGTGGAAGTCAGATCGTAAGCACCGACATGGTTTCACTTAGTGGCATGTTGCTTAACGACCAACTTGCCGGTCCCAAATAATGCTCATTGAACAAAGACTACCTGATTACTATTAGGTATGTTCACTGCTGTAAGAAATAGGATATAAGTAGTTTTGTTGTTTTTTCAGAAACTTAAGAGATAAATGAATATGGAGAGTTGTTTATGGCATAATAGTTATAGCTTTGGCCAAGCAGAAACAAAGAAACCTAATCTTACATTCAAGAAAAATTGGGAAAAAGAGAAAAAGGGAAGAAAGTAAATGGCTGCAACAGGATGCAGCTAGCTTAACCACAAACTGCAGATATTTACAGGAACACAGTAGCCTTTAAGATGACACGTAAGTAGAAGTACCAAATATGGACAATTGTAAATAGGGGTCAGGGGGCTTTGGAGTAGAGTAACGGGAGATGTAAACTAAGGCGGGACTTCCGGAAATTGTATTAGGCGTATCGGATAGGTTGTAAACTCCCTAGTACCTGACCAATGGGGAACCGGAGAAGGGCTTTTTGCATCTGTGATAGGGAATCCAGAGGTACCTCGGTTCACAAACTTCATTCGTTCCACGATTCTGGCCGCGAACTGAATCGGTCGCGACCCGAATCAAATTTCCCCATAAGGATCAATGTAAATACGGTTAATCCGTTCTGACCCCTGCGAACGTGGTCGCCAACCGAATCGGTCGCCAACCGAATCAAATTTCCCCATAAGGTTCAGTGTAAATAAGGTTAATCCGTTCTGAACCATATGTATTTTTTTTTTAACCACAAAAATATGAAACAAAGCACAGTACAGTATGAAGAGAGAGGACGCTAACCTTGCTTGAGGCGACACCAAAAAGCTTCACAGCGAGTGTCCGTCTGCGACCGCGATCTCGCCTAGCGGAAGCCACGGCCACGTGTCAGAGCAGGGAAGGCGGCCGTGGGTTGTGTTCGTCAGCCGATGCAGAGTTCGCGAACAGAAGCAAAAATTTGTGAACGCTGCTGTTCGCGAACCGAACTGTTCATGAACAGAAGCGTTTGTGAACCGAGGTATTACTGTATAAGGAAGACCAATTGCTAAGATCTGGGTCCACCTCATTTTTGCAAAATCGTTAATAAATACTTTGGTACTTCTGAAGACCTGAGTTGGGTTTTATTGATAACATTGCCTTGAGGTATATATAAAAAAGGTGGGATAAAAATAAATAGTTTTATTATAAAAGTAAAACTTTTATACATACCTACATACATACATATATACATATATGTATGTATGTATATATCTAAATGTACAATACTTAATATTTTAAATATTTATGTATAAATATTTATAAATTTATTTAGTATAAAAATAAATAAAATAATAAATATAATTAATAAATATATAAAATTAAAGAAAATATAAATATAAAACATAAATATTTAATATTTATCAATGTATTTATCAATAAAATAAATATTATTAGATAAAAATCTAAAGATAATGATAATACTAGTGTGGTAAGAATACCTAAAACCGTTTTACCTATTTAGTCCTCCAAGAAAAAGAGCTGGGGAGAAAGAACAACCCCCAAAGGACAAGCTTCTTTATTACCAAACTCACTGCCCGTGTCTGATGGCCCAGAGCGCCCCCTCCTAACACTGACTGGCTAAAGCAGGCTAGCAGCCACGCCTCTTCTTCCTTGCTGGCAAATGGGGAAGAGCCTAGTGACATCATGTTCCCTGGTGCAAAGGCTCATGGGATATGAGGTATTTCCCTGGGAAAGGAGCTGCTGTTTGACTTGGATGGTGTGACCAGGTTAGATGCACTATGATAGAGGTGTCCCTGGGCTAGTGGCTGTGGTGGAGAGACTTCTCCAGAAGATGCTGTCACATAAAAAGAAATGAATGACCCTGGTTGTGTTATGTAGAATTAAACAACCTAAATCCCATTATTTGGAGCAGTGTTTCTCAACCTTGGCAACTGTACGACGTGTGGACTTCCACTCCCAGAATTCCCCAGCCAGCCATGCTGGCTGGGGAATTCTGGGAGTGGAAGTCCACACGTCGTACAGTTGCCAAGGTTGAGAAACACTAATTTGGAGGCTGATTCCAGGGTGATCGGGAGCAAGTAAACTACTAACCTTTCCAGCACAAACAGTGAATAGTCATCACAGAATCTGCAAGTGTTAGATGGGAAATGACATCTTCTAAATAATAGTTGTGCAGTAAAGGAACCAGCGGTCAAGAAATACAGCACAGACTAGCCCTTGGTAGAGCATCCACAAAGGCCTTGGAAAAGATATTCAGATGCTGGGATGTGTCTCTGCCTGCAAAGATCAGAACCATACAAGCCATGGTTTTCCCTGTGACCCTCTATGGAAGCAAAAGTTGGACTTTGAAGAAGCAAGAGAGGAAGAGCATTGACACTTTTGAGCTTCGGTGCCCGTTTTTGCTTGTTTCTTTTAAATCTGGATCATGGAGAAAGCACGAGAGTTCCAGAAAAGCATCTACTTCTGCTTCATTGACTATGCAAAAGCCTTTGATTGTGTGGATCACAACAAACTGTGGCAAATTCTTAAAGAGATGGGGATACCAGACCACCTTACCTGTCTCCTGAGAAATCTGTACGCGGGCCAAGAAGCAACAGTTAGAACCGGTCATGGAACAACCGATTGGTTCAAAATAGGGAAAGGAGTACGACAAGGCTGTATACTGTCACCCTGCTTATTTAACCTATATGCAGAGCACATCATGAGAAATGCCAGGCTGGAAGAATCACAAGCCGGAATTAAGATTGCAGGGAGAAACATCAATAACCTCAGATATGCAGACGATACCACCCTAATGGCAGAAAGTGAAGAAGAACTAAAGAGCCTCTCGATGAGGGTGAAAGAGGAGAGTGCGAAAGCTGGCTTGAAACTCAACATTAAAAAAACTAAGATCATGGCATCTGGACCCATCAATCCCTGGCAAATAGAAGGGGTAGAAATGGAAGCAGTAACAGACTTCATTTATTTGGTCTCCAAGGTCACCGCAGACGGAGACTGCAGCCATGAAATTCAAAGACGCTTGCTCCTTGGGAGGAAAGCTATGGCAAACCTAGATAGCATATTAAAAAGCAGAGACGTCACCTTGCCGACAAAGATCCGCATAGGCAAAGCTATGGTTTTTCCGGTAGTAATGTATGGCTGTGAGAGCTGGACCATAAAGAAGTCTGAACGCCGAAGAATTGATGCCTTTGAACTGTGGTGCTGGAGAAGACTCTTAAGAGTCCCCTGGACTGCTAGGAGGTCAAACCAGTGAATCTTAAAGGAAATCAACTCTGATTGCTCATTGGAAGGATTGATAATGAAGCTCAAGCTCAGATACTTTGGTCACCTAATGCGAAGAGAGGACTCTTTGGAAAAGACCCTGATGCTGGGAAAGATGGAAGGCAAAAGGAGAAGAGGACGGCAGAGGATGAGATGGCTAGATAGCATCACTGAAGCAATGAGCATGAGATTGAGCAAACTCAGGGAGGCAGTGAAAGATAGGAAGGCCTGGCGCAATATGGTTCATGGGGTCACAAAGAGTCGGACACGACTTAACGACTGAACAACAACAACATTTGTTAAGGCGACCACATCTGGCCTGCAAAACTTGGGACAACCCACCAGAAGGCAGCAGAGATATGTTTTCTGACATGGCTGACGTGGTTGAAGGAGAAGAATACTGTATTAAATGCGTAACGAATTGCTACGAGATGTGATTGAATTAAGATGGTGTGCAAATGGAATAAAGAAATAAATATATGTAAATCAAAGCTACTTTTTGTCCTGATCTTACACATCTGGAGGACAGCCACCAAAACACCTTGCAAAGACCTTTGCATCCTGCTTCAACCCAGAACCCCTTTGACAACTTGGACTTCAACTCCCAGAATCCCTTGCCACATTGTCAAGGAGAGCCTTTTCCACACCAAGATTAAACCTGGTTTGGGCTCTTGTGTTCTTTAGACCCTCCAGTTGGGCTAAAAATGGGTAAAGGATAAGGAGCTGGGTAGATGCCCCACCATAAGCCGTCATCCCATCTTGTGGCTGGGGGTTCCCTGGGTTAATGGCACCTAAAAGTGTTTGCTTAGCCCAAACTTAATTACAATCAGTTTGATTAGTTGGAACAGGCAAAGGGAGGAAAATTCAATTCATGTCTTCAGCCTCCACGATGTGAATTGCCAGTTGAGCTGATGGGCTCAGAGCATGCTGTTAGCACATTAAAAACATGCTGTTAGTGCTTTCACACAATGGCCGCTCGGTTGGATTGGATTCTTCCTACAGTGATTCCTATGGTGGGCAGAAGAAATAGCTGCCCATCTATTTAGCAGGAGGCAAATGGATGGGGCTGCTCTCTGCTACATCTGTTTGGTCCCCCCAGATGCTCTTGACCCCCATGGGCACATTTCCAAACCAAGCCTTATTCTGCAGCTATTTGCCTTGTGTATTTTGTAGTACAGGTAGTCCTCGCTTAACAAACACCATTGGGACTGGAATTTAGGTCCCTAAGCAATGCGGTCATTAAGTGAATCATCATGTGACCTGATTTTACAACCTTTTTTGTGGCGGTTGTTAAGTGAATCACCACAGTTGTTAAGTGAATCATGTGGTCATTAAGTGAATCACACAGTTCCCCATTGATTTAGCTTCCTGGAAGCCGATTGGGAAGGTCACAAATGGTGATTATGTGATCCCAGGATGCTGCAACCGTCGTAAGTGCGAGCTGGTTGCCAAGCGCCCGGATCACAATCATGTGACCATGGGGGCACTGTGATGGTCATAACTTTGGACACCAGTCATAAGTCTTTTTTTTTTTTTAGCGCTGTCGTAACTTTGAACAGTTGTTAAGCGAGGACTACTGAACAACAACAACCTGTAGCATCAATGGGGGGAGAAACATCCCTAGAAATAAATATAAAAGGACCATTTCTTTTTGTTTGTTTGTTTGTTTTAATTAAAACTGTTTTTTTAAAAATTAAAGGCAGGAAGGGACCAGGAATCTAGCAGGCATATTTTCAGTCCCTAACACACTTCTCAAATACAGAAAATATATATTGGGACCAGGCTGTGACCGCAATAGGTTTAATCCTACAATTGAAGCAAGACATCCTCTGTAAGTCTGGGTGGAGCAGAGATAAAAATGCAAAAACGGGCAGCAGGATTAAGTTCAGGAAGAGCGATGAAGCTAGGGATGGGCGAGGAATGGACTGTGCCCCGGAAGCAAACAAACAGGAGAAGCTGGCTTGGGGAATCCCCTTAATCGGTGTTAGTCTGGCAACCCTGACCTTTTGGGACAGACAATGAAGAGTGCAAAGCCGTGTCTGAAAGGGTGTGATGAAACTCGCCGTCCCTACATGCTTCCTAGCCTAGCCAATTTTTCTTTTTTTTGTATATGAAAAAGAAAAATTGGCTAGGCTAGGAAGCATATAAGGAAGGAAGGAAGGAAGGAAGGAAGGAAGGAAGGAAGGAAGGAAGGAAGGAAGGAAGGAAGGAAGGAAGGAAGGAAGGAAGGAAGGGGAAGGAAGGGAGGGAGGGAGGGAGGGAGGGAGGGAGGAAGGAAGGAAGGAAGGAAGGAAGGAAGGAAGGAAGGAAGGGGAAGGGGAAGGGGAAGGGAGGGAGGGAGGGAAGGAAGGAGGGAGGGAGGGAGGGAAGGAAGGAAGGAAGGCAGGCAGGCAGGAAGGAAGGAAGGAAGGAAGGAAGGAAGGAAGGAAGGAAGGAAGGAAATGTACATAATTTTTATTAGAAATGTTTACAGAAGTAAAAGATAAAATGAAAATATACAAAGAAAAGTTAAGAAAAAGAAAGAAGATACAAGAAAAAGTGCAAAGAATAATACAGAAAAGGCAAAAAGAGAAAAGAGAATCAAAGAAATGACTTCTGATCTTCTTTATAGCAGTTACAAACTTATAATCAATCGCTCCTCCCGCTTTAAGATTACACGACCTAGTTCCCTTCTATCCCACATTCAGCCCTTTTTAATCCTCAAATCCGGAAATCAACATTTCATTTCTTCCATTTTCAGCAACCAGCCCGTAAAAGGTTTCCAGCCTTGCATAAAAGTACCCCATTTTTCCTTTTCCGCCCCATTCACGGCCCAGGGACACCCCAAAGTCTGGGGCGTGGTAAGGCCCCAATCTGAAGCGGCGCCACACGCAGGTGACTTATCCGGTCAATGGTGGGGCCCTCCGCGCTGCCTCTCATTCAGGGGCCACGTTCACACGACACGGCCAGCCAGCGAATCTATTTGATCGATTTGCGCAAGACGCTTCACCTGGATGGAAACAAAGGAGCCGGAGGTGCCCCACGGGGAAAACCAGGATTACCAGAAGTGGGTTGCGGAAATCTGGGCTAGACCAAGGGATCTGGTGCCAGGGAAAGCAACATGGCTGGCTGGGGAATTCTGGGAGTTGAAGTCCACCCATCTTCAAGGGGCCAAGGTTGAAAACCACTGGGTGAAATGAATTTGTTCTGGGTTGCATAGGAAAGTTGAGCTATTTAGGTTTGGTTTTGGTGCAAATACTTGTCGTGTTAATTTTTTTTTATTGTGCATAAATGCTGTTTGATCTTTCGGTTGTGAGCGCCCAGAGTTTGGTGCAAGGTGGGAGGCTCTATAAATGTTTCCAGTCAATCCATAAAACCGCCCCTGGGATTTTTCAGCCCAGGTTTGGTGGCCCGGAATAAAAAAACAGAACTATGCTTTCAAAGCCTGCTTTCGAAGCATAGACCCCAAAAATAAAATAAAAAATAAATAAAAAATATAATAAATAAATCAAACCCCAGGGGGCGGATGCCCAGGGCCGGCGGCGGGACCAGGCGGCCAACTGCTGACCCGCGCCTAAAGGGGAAGCCCCGTCTTCGGGGCGGGGCGGGCTGTCCCGGCGCCCCACCTGGCCGCGCGTCATAGAGCGTCCCGCCCAATAGAATCGGGGATTCCCCGCGCGGCCACGCCCCTCGCTCGCCTCGCTGCCCCGCCCGCGCCCGACGGAGCGGGCTGTCGCCGTCGCCGTCGCTGTCGCCGCCGCCGCCGCCGCCGCCGCTGCCTCCGCTGCCGCCGCCGCGGGCGGGTTGGGCTGGCGGCCGTTGGGCTCCTGGGCGGACCGGTGGCGGGCGTTGCGTGGCCCCCCCATGGCCGAGGGAGGCGGCCGCGCCGCTGCCCCCCGGACCGCGCTGAGGCCGTGATGGAGGAGCCCGCCCGGCGTTCCCCGCCGCTCTCGCCTTCCCGGTGCGCCCGCAGCCTCCGCCGGCTTCTGCCCGTCGGCGCTTGGCAGGAGGCCCGCGAGCTGATCAAGATCGGCGCCCCCGTGGTAAGGAGGGATCGGGACCCGGGGGAGCGAGCGGAAGGCGGGAGGGCCGGGCCGGCGGGGAGTTCGTTCCCACGACTCGCCAGACTGCGCTAAAATGGGGCGAGTTTACTTCGGCTGGAAGGGAAATAAACTCACCCCGTTTTAGCGTCGGCTGGCGGGTCGTGTGAACGACCTCGACCCGGCCCGTCCCTTCCCCGCTTCCGCCCATAAGTGCTACGTGAGGATCCCTCATAGGAACCCGAACCCGGGGTTTTGCTAACTCGGGTTTAGCCCGCGGTGTGAACCCAAGCCAGCTAGGGTGGTGCCTTAGCTGGCTGGGAGCTGCGCTTTCGGAGCAGAGCGGCAAACCCGACCCTTTCCTTTTTGCTGGGAGGGGGTGTGTGAACTCAAACATGGAGTTAAAAGGGGGGAGAAGGGGGCAGCCAGAGATTGGGGGTGCAGAGAGGTGGCACAAATGGAAAAGGAGAAATTTCAGTCTGGGGCGTGAATTGCCCTTCTCTTGATCACCTTGCTCCACTTATAAACCGGAGGGGGGTTGTAGGGTTCGCCACCGGGTCTCCTGGGCTGCTTCTGTGCACCCCCTTTTTCTCAGCACTGTTAATCAAGGCGATGGTGTGATTTCTCTTGACTTTTGGAGTCAGCAAACACAGCAAGCAGCTGAACACAGCTTCCAAGAGTTTTAAACATCTAACCAGCAGCCCACTGGGTTTCCAGGATGAATGACAGCCCGATCTTTTGCCCCTTTGCCAGCTCCGCTGCCCTGGGGGTGGGCATCTGAAAAATGCTGCCAGGCCCCAGAAGGCATCAAAGAGAGAGACGCAACCTGAGTTGGATGGACGGAAGGTCCTTCCCCCAAGTTAGAGAGCGGAATGGACAACCTTGGGAACTTTAAGATGGGTGGACTTCAACTCCCAGAATTCCCCAGCCAGCCATGCTGGCTGGCTGGGGAATTCTGGGAGTTGAAGTCCACCCATCTTAAAGTTCCCAAGGTTGAGAACCACTGGGCCAGACTGATGTAGGATTTAAATGATAATTTGTGATTAGTTTCTTATGATGTTTTGTTCCCCTGATCGTCCTTTTGGAGCCAAGGGGCGAATGGTTCCACGAGCGGCAACTTCTGCCTTTTAATAGCGTTTATAAGTCGGAAAAGGGGCTACCAGGCTCTGCCTGAGGTTTGGCTACCATGGACTAACATGGTTTTCCTCCTATTGTGGTCTCGTAGTGTGCTTCCTGGATTTTGCCCTAAGTTGCCTAACTTCTGGTCTCTGCCCAGATGGAGCTGATAATGGAAGCCTTGAGTGGAAGAGACCAAAGTCTGTCTTTTTATGGCTCCCTCATTTCTTATTATTTCTCTCCATTTTCTTTTTCTTCTGCTTCCAGGCCTCTTTTGAGAAGAATACAAGACAAACATTTGCCAGTTGCAAATCAGGGTTCCTACAAAAGATAGCCCTCCCTTTTTTTTCTTTTTTCAATCAGCCACCAAAAATAAAATTACAGAAATGCCTCTATTTCTTTTTTATTAATGTCTCCCCATCTGGAGCAGCCTGGATAGGCGGTCTATACTTCTGCACCACAAAGGGACTTTTCTCAGTCTGATCCCAGTTAGCCAGTGTCAGACTACAGCTTCCATCATCCCAAGCCAGCGCGGTTCAGGTTGAAAAACGCTTAAAGGGACGAGATTCAGGGAAACTTGAATTCGCTGGTTTGCGTGCTTTTTAAGTAGATAGGTGAGATAAAGGATATTAAATAGAAATGAGTGAGTTAGCCAGCCTCATCCAAAAAATGACTGACAAGAGGAGCTGCTGGTATATTCGTAAAATTCTTTAAGGTTTTTTAAGCTTAAAAAAGTTTTCAAAAGTTCTCATCGAGTTTTTAAAAGGTTTTTCATTAGGTTTTTCTTCAAAACAAGTTACGCTTGACTCCACTCAAAATTAAATGTCCTGCTTACAGTTCTGGAAATGGTAGACTTGTTCATTCTGCCCCTCCAGGGAGGGGTCCTGTTAAAGCTATTTCAAGCTGTTTTAAACTGAACTTGACCCCGATGGGATATTATCTGTTTTGGAAAAATTTCAGAGGTCTTTATATGAGACACAAGTCTTGTGAATAGTTGGCAGTTAATCTTCTTCTCTTTGATATTCTGAGTTTGGATGCAAGGAGGCATACTAAATGTGGGTGATTTGGCCTGGCACTCTCTCTTTCTAACCTACATTGCAGGGATGTTGTGTGGATAACAGGATGGGATGCAATGTAATAGCCTAATAATATATTGTGCTACTCATGGAGAAAATCTACCTATGTGGTCGCTAGGAGTCAAAAACGATGTGATGGCACATACAGGTAGTCCTCATTTAGCGACTGCCTCATTTAGCAACTGTTTGCAGTTACAGCAGTGATGAAGAAGTAACTTTTACAACCAATCCTCACATTTACGACCATCGCAGGTCTGTAAAGCAAAGGAAAGGAAGGAAGGAAGATCGTAAGCACGGTTGCGGTTTCACTTAGCAGCCACTTCACTTAATGTCCAAGTTGCCAGTCCTGATTCTGGTCGCTAAACAAGGACTACCTGCAATCAATGAATCAGTCAATATTATGCTCCAGTTTTTAATATTTCCTAGCCCGGATCTCTTCTCTTTTGTCAAGTTTATAACTTTACCCCGAAGTCCACTCTGGTCCCCCTCCTTCCTGCCTCCCCTTTCCAATCCTTTAAAAAGGTCACTTACCACCCAACTGAGGTCTTCCAAAGATTCCTACTTTAGCTGAGCTTTTGGAAAATTCATTTTCAGCTGGTTTGCAAAGGGGCTTCAGGAAAAGAGTTTGCAAACTTTGGAGAGAGGGTGAGATATGTTTATATAATGACGGAAAAACCTAAGCCACAAAGAAAATTCTCTTCCTGATCGGTGGGAGTTTTTCCTGCTCATCAAATGAGGTGTATTCAATCTGGATCTTAGCTTTAACATCTGGCTGATCTTTCAGTGTTTCTCAACCTTAGCAATTGTAAGATGTGTGGACTTCAACTCCCAGAATTCCCCAGCCAGCCACTTCAATTCTGGGAGTTGAAGTCCACCCATCTTCAAGTTCCCAAGGTTGAGAAACACTGTGCTGATTAAGAGAGGGGAGACCCAGGCAAGTCCCTGGAGACTCTAGGCCAGTCTCCTTCTCTCTGCCCAGCCTACCTCACAAGGTTGCTGTGGCAAGGAAAAATAGGAGAAGGGCGCGTGATGTACGCCCCCTTGAGCTTTTGAAGCAGCATTTATGGAACAAATGAATGAATGCAGACATCTAGCAGGCACCAGGAGGGTGGCACCCCAAATGGACTAAATAAAGAAACGCAGTGGGGCTTTTAACTCATTAATCCAGGGGTCACTTTTCTGTATCAACTTTTCTGATCCACGGATCTCACAGGGTTGGTGTCATTCGAAGAAGCTGAGGAAGGAGGGAAGTAAATGTAGATAAAAAGATTTTAAGAACAGGAGTCCTAAATCTGTAACTCACCTTGAGGTCGTGGGAGAGGGTAGGATAAGCTTTTAAACGTAGCTCGGACAGAGTTTCTCAACCTCGGCAACTTTAAGAGGTGTGGACTTCAACTCCCAGAATTCCCCAGCTAGCCATGCTGGCTGGGGAATTCTGGGAGTTGAAGTCCACACCTCTTAAAATTGCCGAGGTTGAGAAATGCTGATAGAAACAACTCTTTATAAATCCACTAACTGATTGGAGGAGGTTTTCCGATGGGAATCTTTTCCCGACTTTCCTGGAATTTGGGGCGAGCTTTTTCTCCCACCTTCAATGGGAAATTGCAGGGGCTGAACAGGCTTGCCAAAACAGGTACGTTGAAGGAGGCCAACCTGTCCCCGAATTTAACTTTTGGCTTGCGCTGGTATATGCGCAACCCATCTTCCCATCATCCGGCTGCCAGAAACGTTATTTGCCTCTCGGTGTTTATGGAGAGAGGGGGGATCCCCTCTTCCAAACTGAACCAGCCATTGTCCTTTGCCACGTGAAAAGCACTGACTCACAGTCAGAAGACCATCATCCGATCATGTTCAGCCTTGAGATTTTCCAGAATTGCTCCAGGCAGAACATTTTCGCAGGTTGGGGTGGAAAGGAGAGGCCTGGCTTCAGAGTTCAAGCATCCACATTTGGGGAGGGCTGTCCGGGGTTTGTCTAACATTTTAAAAGGCTTTCTCGAAGGGCAGTTGTTCTGCAAAAGATAAAAGGGAAGCCCCCCCACCATTCCAGATTTCTGGATCCCCATCTTTCTGGGAAGACGAACAGATCCCGAGGACAGCTCAGTGCTTCCCAACTTTCTGTTCTTTGCTACGTGATCAAAGTCCTTTCTGAATTGCCCCACTTCACCCCTTCTGAGCCTTGGCACGGAGAAAGGTCATCGCCTAGATTGGATAACTCACATACACGCCGGGTGGAGTTTGCACAAACCGCATTAGCCCAGGTTGGCTTAGCTTATTTTTGATTCTTTCTCCCGAGTACAAATAACACCAAACCAAAGATTTCATTTCCAGGGGCCGAGTGCCAGTTCAAACTCTTTGCGACCAAAAGACACAAGAGCGGATCGTTGCAGGCCGCAAGGGAAGAGGGCTCCCGGTGCGTCGAAAGCTCGCTTTTCTTGGCAGGGGCTTACTCTTACGTAGGCCTTATTTCTTAAGTGCGGAGCCGCGCAGAGCCGGCATGCGGAGATGTGCGGAAGCACACCTATTTTGCAAAAAAAGAAAAAAAATTAGGTGGGTCTGTAGGGCTGATCTGCTCTTGGAGTGTGGGTGAGGGGGCATAAATAACAAACAAGGATGCCAGGAAGAAAATGGAATGGAATTTCTTGGAAACGGGCCCGGCTAGCTGGATCAAAACCAGAAGCCCTTTGTTTGTAGGCTGCATTGGTCGAACTGCATCCCATCCCCTTGAGTCGGATGCAGCCTCCACTTGTGTTTGTATAAACGTGTCGTTCCAGGAGTGTGCATAAAAAAAGTACCAAATATACTGGGGAGTTGAATTTAGCCCCTGGAGAATGCCAGCATTTTTTTCCCCCAAGGTGCTAAGTTTCCACAAATTCGGTGACAGTTCTCAGCAAAGTTCAGCAAGCCAGTATCTGGCTCAAGAACCGTTTTCCACGACGTTCGAGGCCAGAAAGTAAAGGGGTGAACGTAAAAATGGCAGATGGTTGGAAACGAAGAAAGACAAGGCGGATTTGGGTCTATTTTCAGGGGGATTACTCATATTCGGACAAATGGTGTGGTTTGGTCATACCTCATGGTGGTGTTTAACTTGCACATTTGAAGGAATAACTTACAGAGGCGAATCTTTAAGGGAAGAGGGGCTTTTAGATTTCCGATGCTGGAGCCGTCTGTCTGTTCCAGGGATGATCTGCTAACGATGAGTTTTCCTCCTCAGTTCACGGCCCAGTTGTTGGGCTTCTTAATCAGTGTGGTGAGTTCGGTCTTCTGCGGCCACCTGGGCAAGGTTGAACTCGATGCCGTCACCCTTGCTGTTTCGGTATGTACATGCCCGCCTGGCACAAGCAGGGAAGGGGATTTTCTAGCACTGCCCCCTGAGATAATTGGACAAGATGGGGTTGAATGCTGGATGGATGCATGGAGACCACGCTGGGTATGCATTGACACGTTGGAGGGTTGAGCAGTGCATGGGTGCAACGAGACATGGGGGATGCGTTGACAGGTTGGAGACTGAATGGTGCACGGATACGTTGAGACAATGGAGATGCGTGGAGACGTCAAGGACGAAATGACGTGCAGAGGCATTGAGACATTGGGAATGTCTTGCTGACCTGTTCTTCCTTTCTTCTCCTTCCCAACTTTACAGGTTATCAATGTGATTGGCATTTCAGTGGGTACCGGCTTGGCATCGGTATGCGATACCCTCATGTCGCAGGTAATGTGCATTTCTGGCTAAAGTTGGGTCCATAATCTGCAGCCCTACCTTGAATTAAATGCACAGCTCCTGGTCCGGGTTGACGTACTTCCTTTAATCAGGATTTATGGCCAACTTGGTGTCCGCAGGACATGTGGGCTAAAGAACCTGGGAATTGTAGGACCAGAGATAAAGTTGTGGGAAGCTGATTTATGGCAAAGGACAGGATGGGGGACTTTTTGCAGCTGGGGGGACCCCCCCTTTTTTTTTAAGAAAAATATTTTTTTCATGGTGGAATCTCGAAGGGATGTTGGGGGTTATGTCATGACATGACTGGAGAATCACAAATTTCCTGGATCCCTTTTGGAGGAGGTTGACATTTAAAACAAGAACAAAAACTGATTTGTGGATTTGCCCTTCCTGCACCAACAGATTTGTCTAGCAGCTGAGTTTGCATAGCAGGAAACTGGAAGCCTGTTTCATTCCATGTCAGGCTGTTTGGGGCCGATTAAGTTGTCTCTGGCCAACAGCTGCTTTCCAGAATCTCACCTAAAAACAGGATTCTCCCATCCCCAGTGATCCTATTTTCCAGACTGAAGCTAAAGCCCCAGTGCAAAATATCTTCACCGACCCCACAAGTGTGCAAAATCTTCCCTTGCAGCGTGTGGCGATCCTGAAAACAAGGTCCCAGGATTGGCTGTTTTGATTTGGTCCCCAAAGTTCAGAAAGTTGCCCGGCTCCTGAATGGGCGGTTCGGAGCATTCTGGAAGTGACCTGTTCATACTCTTTTTATATAGTATTATTTTTATTTTTAGCTAATTTAATATGGATATTTACAGTTTTACTGTTCTTAATGTTTGATTTTAATCCTGAGCCGCCCAGAGTCACCCCCTGGGGGAGGTGGGCGGCATATACATTTCATTAATAAACGAATAAATAAAATAATACTCTTGAACGGGGGCGGCATGTCTCTGAGGAGGCGGAATAAATCAAGAAATAATGGCCTTTTTGAAGGGAACAGACTCCCTCGGGAGATGGTGGGCTCTCCTTCTCCGGAGGTCTTTGAACAGAGGTGGGATACTGGATTTCTGCACTGGTCGGGGTCGGATGGATGACCTCGAGGGTCCCTTCTGATCTTGACATGCTGTGATTCTCTCTTGTATCCAAAGAGGGGAGGGCGACTCGTCCAGGTTAAGGATGCTATCCCTGAACTCCTCGGCGCCTTGCTCCTGCATGCTTTTCTCCAGCGAGCGAATAAAAGAGTCAGGTTCACCGGCCGGCCGTCTCCTGTGGGAGGTGACGGCCGGCTGATTCCGTTTCCCTTTCGCGGCCGGCTTTTGTCTCGCCAGACCTACGGGAGCAAAAACGTGAAGCGAGTCGGGACCATCCTGCAGCGGGGGATCCTGATCCTGCTCCTCTTCTGCTTTCCTTGCTGGGCCCTGTTCATCAACACCGAGCGGATTCTGCTGCTTTGCCGGCAGGACCCTGAAGTCTCCAGGTTGGGCATGGCGGAAGGGGTGGGTGGCTGCCATCCGGCGGTGGCGCCTGTGCACGCCCACGGGCGTGGGCACACAGGTGTGTGCGCACAGGCACGCGTTCCGAGAGCAAATTCCCTTCTGCGGGCCGTGGCAGCCTATGTAGGGTCTCATCTTCCTGAGTCCCGCTCCTCGCCCTCGACGTTTTCAGTTGCTCTCGCCAAGAAGGCCGAGGCTCTGCCAGCGGGTTGGCAAGACCGGTGGGGCTGCTCCATAGTGGGGTCTCCAACCCTAAACCCTTTTATGGAAGGATTGCCTTTTTTTTCCCCCAGAGTTTAATATGCTTACGGTTGGGGCTCAGTCACCTGCAGGTTCGTTCAGTATTTCCTGTTGCAATTTTGCACGGAAGTTCCCTGCGGCTGCCCCGAATGTTCCGGTGAATAGTAGGCCGGCTTGAGCCCCTCCCTCCATGGACGACCCCGGTTCGGGGGCTTCAATCGCAGTGGCCCTCTTGACTTTCTTCAGCCCCTCCCTCCACGGACGACCCTGGTTCGTTCGATGTAGATGCTGCGCCCGTCTAACATGGCCGTCGCAGGTGTCCCTTTCAAGAAACCCCTTCAAATTCAATTAAGTTCATCCCCCCGATCAACCCCAGTCTTTAATTTTCTCTGTTTGGGTGGACAGCAGGAAAGAAAATTGAGCCAGGGCGCCGCTTCGCGTCACAAGTTCTCCTCTTTCATCGGCACTTCTGATCGCCTTTTTTTCGGTCCCGGCGGGGCGTCCGCAAGGAACGCGTTTGCTTTTTGAAAAAGCAGGGAGCATCTCTCGGCTGGGTGGAGTTGCAAAACACAGTTCCTGCTCTTGTGCAATGCCGCGGATGACTACACAGCCCTCTTTTCCTCCCCCCCCCCTTTTTTTTTTGCCTCTTTTCTCACTCCTGTCTTTGGGGTTAGTCCCCTCGTCCTCTATTCGAACTTTGAGAAAAACTTCTGCTCTCTATATCTAATTTTTTTCGGTCAAGAGTTCCTCCTCCCTACGTCTTTCAGGGGGACAAGGCATTAACCACAGATCCCTAAGCTTTTTTTCTTTCCCGGGGTGGGGGGGGGGTTTGGAAAAAAAACCCTATTTAATCCTAATAGAACCTCCAGCGAAAGGGGCAGTCTATCTTTGAAGGCTGGCCGCTGGGCATCAAGAAAGGAAGGCTTCTCACATTCACGCTCGTCTTGGAAACCAGAGTTGTCTGTGTGTGTGCATACGTTTCACATGTGGACACACGTGCGTGTGGTTTAGTGGTGATGTGTTGGATTAAAAGCGGGGAGACCTGTGTTCAAGTCTTCCCTCAGCCAAAGGAGCTGCCTGGGGGACTTTGGGCCAGTCCCTCTTTCTACCTAGCCTACCTCACAAGGCTGTTGTTGGGAAAAATAGGAGGGAAGACTACGCAGGCCACCTTGAGCTCCTGTACAAACGGTAGGATATAAATGTAATAGGCAAAGACCTATGCATGCGTGTATTATATGTGTACGTGTGTGTATATATAATTTTACATATCTCAAAACCTGGCCCTAGTAAAGCAGAGGGGTCTGGCTTTGTCTGCACTTCTATCATGCCCCCCGGCCCAAACTCTCTTAGAAAATAAAAGAAGCCTTTCCCCCCAAACGTGGAAGGATCAGGTGGGCAGCAAAGAGCCCCCGAAGATCTGCAGAGCTGCCAGAAGGGCAATAACAGGCAGACGTGCCCCTCTCCGACTGTGTCCCGCAGCAGCCATTTTGCGAAAGCGCCCTCAGAGCTCCCGCCGTGCTGAACCTGCACAGGCGTTCCAGCCGAGGGGGATCGTCCCGCTTCAGCCCCAGGTTCCCAGCCCAGTAAAACGCTGCTCCGTTTTTCTTGCAGATTAACCCACATTTACGTGATGATCTTCATTCCAGCCCTGCCGGTAAGCGGTTCATCGGCCGCGTCACACGCGAGGCCAGGCTGAAGCGTGATTAGCGCTTATTCCCGGCCGCATAAATGGTTTGCATTGAATAAATAATAAGGAGATAATTACCGTTATTCCCAGCCACATGAATTATTTGTGATAGATAGATAGACAGACAGACAGACAGACAGACAGATGGTTGCTTTTACGCCCGGGCATACAAGTTGTTGAAATGAAATGGCATGGCGTCACTCACTGATTGGCCCTGAGGGGACCTGTGACCCAAGACCCCAAATTAGGAATTTTGGCCGCATTTCGGCATCTTGAGATGCCAACAAGCTCGAGAGCCGTGGGATTGCAGATTGTCTGCCCCCCTCCCGTCCTTTGGGGGCACACTTGGGGCTCCTGAGCCATCTCAGCCCCCCAGCGGGACCGTTTAGGGACAGGAGCCAGGGCTGGATGTCTGCGGGCAGGGGTGGCAGGGGAGGGCAAGTGGCATCATGCATATCATGACATCACCAAGGGATGTGGGCAGTGTATGGGATCTCATGATCCGTTTGATCTATTCCTGTTTGGAAATGTGGGGCATTTTGGACGGGGAGACCTAGCAAGATGAAAAAACGCCATTGTATGCTGACTCAGACCAATTGTCTTTTTATTTAGAAGATTTATCTAGCCGCCCCCAACTTGTGTAAGGTCATCCTTGTTTAGCGACTGCCTCAGACAGCGGCCATTCACAGTTATGACGGTGATGAAAAAGTAACTTTACAACCAATCCTCGCATTTATGACCTTCGCAGGTCTGTAAAGCAAAGGAAAGCGGAAGTAAAACCGTGATGTTTCACTTAGCAACCACTTCGCTTAACGACTGAGTGGCCGGTCCCAATGGTGGTAGCTAAATGAGGACAACCTGTAATCATGACTCTGGGAAGCACATCACATCCCGCCCCCCCAAGACAATACAACAAATAATAATAATAAGCACAGTGTCAACAACCCCCCGCCCCATAAGTTACCAAGAGTTGAGTTTAAGTTGAGGGAGACTTTTTTTACCATTCCGGAATGGTCTCTAGAAATATTGCCCCCCCCCGCCCAGTTTGACTTTTTCCTTGGTCAGTTTCCCCAAGTGCATGAGAAGCTGTGTTAAAAAATAGAATTCTAACTATTGTACTGTGTTTTTTTCATCATTTACATTTTGCTTTGCACCCTTACCTACCTTGAGGGCCCCCTGGGTAGAAAGGGAGGGAAAAAAGAAAGTAAAAAAATAATCACAACACCGATTTTTAATCAAAGAATCTAATCTAACCTGTTTGGGACGGGGGGGTGTGTGTTTCAGGCTGCATTCATCTACCAGCTGGAAACACGCTATTTGCAAAGCCAGGTACTGTCTGTCTTTCGCTTTTTGTTAAAACAAGAATTTAGTGGGGGGGGGGGAGTGGCAACTGTGCCTCAAAAGCAGCAGGTTAGCACAAAGTTAAAACCTTGTACTGATAATTAAAATTTCCATCCATGTCACCCAGTTGCCCTTCATCGCTCTTCCTTTCCATCTCATGAGACTTTGCATTTTGGAAATTTCCTGGGGAGGTCTCAGGAAGCTGCTCCCTTAAGGGTTTTGGATCTCAATGTTGAGAAGACTGGGGGGGGGGGGGGGGGGGGAGCCTTTAGCGACAGGCACCGCTGCAGGGCACGGCGGCTGGGAAATGCCCAAGCGTTCATTGTGGCGTCGTGATGCCCATCCTGCCCATTCGTGAGTCGTGGGGTGCGTCATAACGTCGCGATGCATGTGGCACCAGGCCATTCACCCCTTAGTCGCACTGGTTGCAACGTGCAGACAATCCTTCAGTTCCTATCAAGGGGAGGCTTTGTAGGAGGAGAGCTGTGTGAGTCTCTGGTGGCAAGAAAATCAAGTGTCGGGTAGCACCTTTTCCGATGAACCCATTTTATTCAAAGGCAGAGGCTTTCGTGCTGACAGCCTCCCAGCAGACCAGAAGAGCCAATCCTACTTTATTGTAAGGCTACATTGACAGAATCTTGCAAGTCTGAAAGTACAATTCTCCCGCCTTCTCTTTTACAGCCAGGGCAGATCCTTTCTGAGTTTCTTTGTCGGCTATTCAGCTGTGGGCTCCCTCCCCTTTTACCTGACCATTCCCTAGGCAGCATCTCTTCCCCTCATCTTCTCATCCCCACATACCATTACATACCAGCTCCTGATTTTTGATCAAGCGAGGAGTGAGAGTCAGAAAATGTTGCCTGCAACACTTGCATGAAAAGGAGGAATGTTTCTGAGCTGGACAGGGTTGGGGGGAACAGATGGAGACTTTCCAATTTATCGAGCTCCCCCTTTGCTTTCGGAGACCCGTCTCCTTCTTAACGCGCGCCCAAACATTTTGTGTCTCCTGCATTTCTCTTCCTCAGAGGAAGCTATCCAAGGTCATAGACTCATAAGGTCAGGAGGGGCCTTAGAGGTCCGCTAGTCCAGCCCCCAGTCCAGGGCAGGAATCCTCAGCCCATTCCAGACATGTGATTAGGCGATGCGACGGTTGGAGCAAGGTCTGATGGAGAAGAGTTGGGTTCAAATCCCTGTTCAACTACAGAATCCACGGGGTGATTTCAGGCCAATTGCTAACCTACCTTGGAGGGTTGTCGTGAGGATCACCTTGGGGGCTGCGGCTCTTCCTGAATTGACCCATCAGTGCAACAAGTATGTTTGACCAGTAGTGTTAATGAGGGCGGTGGGGTGTTTTGAACTTGATTTCCAAAAGGTGCTTTGGAGCGCGCGGGCGCACCGGTGTATTACTGCTCTGCATCTCTTCCAAGTAACCCTTTAAAGAAGAGTTGTGTGACTCCAAGGAATGAAACAGCCATTTATGGATTTGCAGACCGGGAGCACGCTACGTTGGTGCCCCGCGTGCTCTGAAGCACCTTCCCGGACCTGAACTTGAAATGGCCCCCCAGTCCTGATGAAAATAACACCCCGTGTTTCTGCCCCAAAGGGCAGGCAGTCTAACTCAAGGGGCCTCCATTGGCCCTGGGTTCACAGTTCCACCGGTGGAGCGTCTGCCCATGCTGCAGCATTGCTGAAACGCGTCTTGTTCGCCTTCCTCCTTGTCCTGCGCTCCAGGCTATTCTCCTGCCTCAAGTGGTGACCGGCGTGGTGGTGAACGTGCTGAATGTGGTCCTGAACACCATCTTCCTGTACACGTTCAAGCTGGGTGTGGTGTAAGTAAGAAGGGCTTTCCCACTCCGGAAGGTAGAACGCTCTCAGAAGGGCAGAAGGGGATCGGTGCGAGCCGGGCGGGCGGGCGGGTGGGCAAGTGGGGGACCAGCTCAGCGGGGAAACAACTCTCTTGCGCCCCAGAGGTCCTGGCGCTCGGCCCATTTGACTGAAGGAGCAGCTGATGGGAAGAGCCGTAGCGTCTGATGGTCCGCTAGATCTTAATAACTCCATTTTCTAATCTGGATCAGCCCAGTGATGATGCTGGACGTGGGACCTACCTGCCTTTTCTTTTCTTAGTTGTAGGCAGGGCTAAAAAAACCACCTGGTTGCTATTTTCTTTGGTCGAAAACATTTTGAATAACTGACATCGTTTTATTTCTGCATTGATTGCATTGAAACCCCTTTTTTCCTTTCGGAGCAGAAAGCAGATAACAAGGGCGGGGGGGGGGTCTCCCTTAATTTTATCCCCACAACCACAGGTAGGCCAAGCAGAGAGAGAACCCGGAGGCCAAACCAGGGTTTTACGGATCCCAGTCCAATCTCTTAACTATTGCTTTATGCTGGCTTGGTTTTTTAAAGAAAAAAAAACAACTTGTCAGTGCCAGTCCCGCGTCCTCTGCAACTTTTAAATAGATATAACATTTTTTAAAAAAGGGATGTGCCCCACCCTGTTTCCAGGGGAAAATGATTGCAACTCAGCCATGGTTAACCTAACCTTGGTTTACTCAATTCAGTCGTTTTTTTTTCTTGGGTTCACATGACTTTCCGGCTCTTAGATTAACTTGACTACTTGCCCAGTGTGCTCCACGCACTAGACTAAAATGTAAAGATTTCACATTTTTCAAAAGTCTCGAGTTCAAAAGGTAACGCTCCGAATTCATCCTCGGTGCTTTAGGGGCGAAATAGCCAGCAAGGAACCGTAAAACCTTCCAGATCGGAGCATCGAACGGGAGGGGATGTTCGATGTGTCCTGATGTCATCGTTTACATGATGCAAATTAGATCACTTGTTTTGTTTGATGGTATCACGACCCGCGTGCCATCGTCGGGGCATCAGCTGGACGTCTCCACTTCCAAAATGGTGTTGACAACCTTTGAAGTGGAGACATTTTGCACACCCCTGCTTGGAGCTGTGCTGTGGTCCCAAAGTTGCGTTGTGTAGACGTTGTCTATTGCACACTAACTGCAGATCTGTGTATCTTTCCGGGGAGCTCCCTTACAATGGCCTGAGATGTTCACAGTCTCTAACTGCAGAGCGTGGGTCTCCTTTTAAAAAATAAAAACGAAGGCGAAAGATTCAGTTTTATTTCGGCCGTAGACCAGCATCTAACCAATGACACAGCTCTTACGCTACAGTAAGTATAAAAACAAAAATAATGTTAATAGCATAAAAGGGGATGCGGATAGAATTAATAAGGTACAGTTACAGTGTGAAGTTACTATAAACAAAGAAAATCCTTTGTCGTTACAGTTAATTTTACAACAAATAATCTAAGTACTGCAATTGACTAAAACAAATAACTATAAAATGGTACAAGTAATACTAAAATTTATAAGAGACTACAAGAGGAATCCATTTTTATACTAA
Organism: Liasis olivaceus; assembly: GCA_030867105.1. NCBI lineage: Eukaryota > Metazoa > Chordata > Lepidosauria > Squamata > Pythonidae > Liasis > Liasis olivaceus. The sequence continues at coordinate 329,108,060 of CM061349.1, forward strand.
CTTGTATCAGATCAATTATGATGTGGTCACAGAGTAGGGAGTTAGACATAAGATTCACACCTGATTCGGGATGTTACAGCGTATTGTACAGATTGCAAAGCAGAATTTAGCTGAGGACAATGAAATAAGATCAGATTGGTCTGATAGGAGCAACTCGAGATAGAAGGAGTAGAGGTAAAAGTTTTATACGACCTGAAGAGAAGCCTTTTTCTCTTTTTCTGTTTTTTTTTTCTTTTTCTGTTTGGTGACTGATTTTTAAATAATAAAACAGGAGATGTTGGTATTCAGCTCAGAGATTTAAAAAGACCTTTAAAATCCTTTTTCCTTCCTGTTCATATATTCTGTTGTTGTTTTTTTACGGTTAATCCTTCATCAATGATCCTTCATCGAGGCTATATGGAGCACCGAATGTACCATTTTTGCAACTTCTCTGTCCACCGTATTAATTGGTTCATTCTTCTCTTTTGGCTTGCCCGTTCTCTTTTTTAAAAAAATTAATAAAAAAAGAGAGAAAACACATCCATGACAAATCTTAAAAAAATGAAATGAATAAGAATGACATTTTTAGCTCTCGTGACTTTTTTCTTGTTTTCCTCCTCTGAAAACAAGATGGTAAAAGGTTCACACATCCTTTTGAAGGGATCAAAAACTAAATTGGCAATATTTAAATTGGCAATGTTAACTTCGTAGCTTTAGAGCATGCACAGAGTTCTCTATAGCCAAGCTTCAATACTAACAGCACTTAGCGAAATTGCAAGAGGAAGCAACTAACCACAGACGAGCTAGCTCAGATAATAGGGAAAACTCTTCCCGAAGAGACTAAGTCTGAGGCCTGATAAGGAGGGAGGACCCAGAACCAGGGTCTGCAGGGACTGACAAGGTATCAGAGTTAGGGGCAACTCCTTTAAATTAATGTAAGCAAACAAGGGCGGGAAATAATGTATTCTGCTAAAGTTTCTTTGACTGGCTGTAAAACTCACCTTCATTATAATGGTACTAAGATCTGCCTTTTTAAAAATACTATAAAAGGCTGTGGTTTTGTCTCCAAGAGTGTGCCCCCTGCTCTCTCTTGGTGCACAGTGTGGGCACCCAGACTTTTGCTTGGCCAAATAAAACGCTGCTTAGAGAAGTCCCTGCTTGAAGTCTCTTATTTTGTGCTGCTGATGGATTTCAAGTTTTCTGGGTATCCGTGAACCTTACACTTACTTTCTTTCTTTCTTTCTTTCTTTCTTTCTTTCTTTCTTTCTTTCTTTCTTTCTTTCTTTCTTTCTTTCTTTCTTTCTTTTTCTTTCCTTCCTTCCTTCCTTCCTTCCTTCCTTCCTTCCTTCCTTCCTTCCTTCCTTCCTTCCTTCCTTCCTTCCTTCCTTCCTTCCTTCTTTCCTTTTCTTTTCTTTTCTTTTCTTTTCTTTTCTTTTCTTTTCTTTTCTTTTCTTTTCTTTTCTTTTCTTTTCTTTTCTTTTCTTTTTCTGCAGGGGCTCGGCCTGGGCCAACACACTTTCGCAGAACATGCAGGCGTTTCTCCTCTTCTTGTACGTGTGGTGGAAAAAGATCCATAAGGAGACCTGGGGAGGTAGTAGAAATGCAGGATATTTTTGTGGTCTGGGGCGGGAAAGTTGAGACAAGCACACAGATATCACTGTAGCACAGTGTTTCTCAACCTTGGCCGCTTGAAGATGGGTGGACTTCAACTCCCAGAATTCCCCATGCTGGCTGGGGAATTCTGGGAGTTGAAGTCCACCCATCTTCAAGCAGCCAAGGTTGAGAAACACTGGCCTAGGAGGTATTGGGTGCCTGCTACCAGCAAAGAGGGAAATATAATTAACTACTTGGAGTTAGAGTAGAAAGTCTCTGATCTCACAACTTGCAGGAGTAAATAGGAAGAGCTATTTTGTCTAAGCAGCCTCTCTTCCAGGTGTTAATTGAAAAACGGGGGTCAGTCACAGGTTGATTGATTAGGTGCCATCCAGTTGTTTTCAGCTAGTTTTTTTCCTTCGTCTTAAGTGTGTATTATTGTTATTTTTGTGCTTTCTTTTTCTTTCTTATTAATAAGAAAGCAATTAAAATATATACATTAAAAAAAGTTAAAAAATTGTTTTCAACTCCTAGCGAGCACATAGATAGATTTTCTCCAGGATGACTTACGTCCAGCCTGGTCTCCCAACAATGCCCCCATCGCCACTGTAATGGAGTCCATCCCCCTTGCTGCTGGTCATCCTCTTCTCCTCCTCTTTCCTTCCACCCTTCCCCGCATTAGAGCCTTCTCCAGAGAGCTAGATCTTGGCATCATGTGTCCAAAGTAGGATCCTTTGACCCAATCACAGGACACCCCCCAAAATTTGAACAAGCCATACGTGTCCAGAAGGGGGGCTACAAAATAGAACCCATGGTCTGTGTGTGTGTGTGTGTCAGAAAAGGCAAGTTGCCAGCCGTACCCACCCGATCGATGTTCTGTTCCTTTTTTATGTGCAACCCATCTTGGCGTTTTTTTAACTCCAAGGACAGGGTATCGATCATGAAGATGTGGCTGTTTTTTGTTTTACTCCCCCCGCACATCCCCCCGGGCTAACAGCTGTTTAGCTCTTCATTAACAGCTGGGCAGCTTCAAATTCTCTGCGCAAGATGCATTTCTGGGCACACGCCCAGAAGCCCCTTTAATTCGCTGCGTCCTCTGGGCTCACCCTATATAATTGTACCGAAATAGCGCTCCTTGGTGGTGCCTGGTCAGACCGGAAGGGGCAGAAAATGGAGTGCCACAGGCTTGGTCCCAAGCCTGGAGCTTTTCAACATTTTTATCTGGGATTGGCATGAAGGGGTGGAGAGCAAACCCCTCCAATTTGCCAATACAAATTCAACATTCAAAAACTGAATGTGTTCTCCAATACCAGAGAACAGGATTTCTCAAATTGTAGGTTGGGTGCAACTTACAAGGTGGGGGGGGGTTGTCCCCAAATTGTCAGAAATCTGATGAGGTTTGTCCAGGGAAAGTGTGCGCATGATCAGAACTCACTCCAAACCCCAAGTTTACTACTAAGATGATTCAAATGCAGCGGTCCAGCATTTGTTTTCGGCCAGCCCTGACCCCAAGGACGTCATTATTCGTTTTACAGCGGGGGGAGGCCACCCAACTCCCCGTCTCATTTGAGGGGGCGATGCTGCTGCCAAGTTTGGAGACGACCCCTCCCGCCCTGAAAGATGGAAATAAAATTCCAAATCCGGTGCAGAGAGTTTGCAAGACCTGGAAATCTGAAAGCAAAGATGAGGATTTGGGCTGGGGTGGGGAGAAGCCCAGTGGGGAATTTAGCAGTGGAATGGGGGCTCCTTGGGGCTTGGCCCACCTGCAGAAGCTTCTCTCGCCCCCTCCCTTACCGGCACCCTCCTGCCTTGGGGAGGGCGCGTGGCCCCCCGCCCTGACGTGGCAGCCCTCTCGTTTTGCAGGCTGGACGTGGGACTGCCTGCAAGAATGGGGGCCCTTCCTCCGCCTGGCCCTGCCGAGCATGTTTATGATCTGCATAGAGTGGTGGACCTTCGAGATCGGGAGCTTCCTGGCAGGTGAGACGTCTGGGAGTTCTGCGTCTTTCCTCCCGCCCAGCAGGCCCACCTGCTGACGAGCGACTTTGTTGTGTCTCTGTACGAGTTGCTGCTATGCTTAGGTATAGCTATTCTATCGCTTGATTAGATTTCCAACCCCTCCCCTTTCCTTCTGGAGTTTGAGGGACGTACAGAGCCTTTGCTCCTCCAACTGCTTGTTGCTTTATTAGAGTTGTACCCCACCTTTCCTCCAGGAACTCATGTCAGGACACACCAAACGCCCTCCTCCCATTTTTCCCTATGACAATCCTATGAGGTACGCTGGGCCGAAAGAGAATAACTGGCCCGTGTCACCACATGACTATTTGTGACCAGGAGTGGACTCTAAGCTGGTTGTCCCCCAGTCCTAATTCAGCACCTTGTTGGATCTCTATTATGTTTCTCTGTGTGAGTCCCTGTCCTGGGCCTCTCTTCAGTTAGCCCCTGCTTGGGGCAGGTAATTCCTCTGTCTGAGCTCTGGATAGGATTAACTCAGTCACTCCTGCTGCCAGAGAGTTACCTGTCCTCAGAGGAGGGTGCCCGTTGTGTGTTGACTTGAGTCCCTGCAAGACTCCAAGGGCCACATAGGTGACCCTTCTGAAGGTGCATCTTTGCACGCGCACCGACAGCATGCCCTCACTCAGATTGTCTGGTTCTTGTGGGTGAAGCCGTTGTTGGCCAAAACGTTTTCACCAGCTGCATCTGGGGACGCTTCTGAGTCTCAGCCGTGTTTCTCTCCTCCACCCCAAGGATTAATCAGTACGGTGGAATTAGGCGCTCAGTCCATCATCTACGAACTGGCGACCATCGCATATCTGGTAAGAATTTGCCAAATTCTGGGGCCGGGGGGCACTGGAGGAGAAAGCAATCAACACCCACAGGCAGACCGGGAGAACCAGAAACTGTTTATTTTATTTATTAATTAAATTTACATGCCACCCATCTCCCCCAGAGGGTGACTCTGGGCGGCTTACAATTAAAAACCAGGACAACAAAAACAATAAAAATATAAATATCCCCCAATTAAAATCACAAGTAACAATTCTATAAAAGCCAGTATACAATTCCAGATGACGGGGGAGCAGTATCGATCATCCTGCCAGCCAGTTCCAGCAGTGCGAGCCCCCATCAGGCCGGCATAGCCATCTTTTTACACCTTTTTGGAAGGCCGGGAGAGTGGGGTGCCTCAGGGCGGGGGCCATGGCCGAAAAGGCCCTCTTTCTGGGCCCCGCCAGCCGGAATTCCTTGACCGGCGGGGTCCGCAAGATGCCCCTCCTGCCAGGCCCAGCGGGGCGGGCGGATGTAACGGGGGTGAGAGGCTCCTCAGATAACCGTTGCAGGTTATACTTTATAAAATGGGAACTCTCTCATTGCATCGGTAGGCTTAGGGGGCAAACGGGGGCGTACGTCTCCCGCGGCAGCAAATCTTAGCCGCTCGCTGCTGTCGTTAAAACGTTGCTCGGAAGCAAAGGCGTCACGACGAAGTCGGCCGTTGATTTATGGTCCGTATTTCCTTAGGCGGAGGAGATGGTGCGGGGATTTGCATCTGCACCTGAAATGGTGCTTCGATGCAGGAGTGGGCACGGTGTTGGTACCTTTCTTAAAAAACCTGTGTCTTTGCTGAGGCTGCACGGGGCCCTGCCTCTAAGCACCTTTTCGGCTTGCGATCCAAAGTACAGTGGTGCCTCGCGTTACGAACTTAATCCGTTCCGTGACTCTGATCGCAGCTCGATTTGGTCGCGCCGCGAGGCAAATTTCCCCATAAGGTTCAATGTAAACTTATTCTTGCCACGCCCGCTCTGCATTTTCTTTGGAGCCATGCTGACAAGCACACCAAAAACCTTCCGAACGCCACAAAACACACCACGAGCCTCACCGGACGTCTCCTTGCTACCGAGATCTCGCCCACGGGAAGCCGCGACCGCGTGGCAGCAGGGCAAATGGCCGCGGATCCGGTTCATAGCATGGGGCGGAGGTCGCACGGCGAGGTAAATTTTTGGGGCCGGAGCTGGTCGTATCGCGAAAAATTCGTAAGGGGGGGCGTTCGTAACCCGAGGTACCACTGTACATCCCACACCTGAACGGCCACGACATTAGAAATGGTTCCGTTCTGTTGCGACGGACTTGATTTGCGGCCTCAAAACTTTGGAAAACTAAAGTAGCCCTTTGTTGGGCCGGGGGTTAACCCTGACTGGGTTCGCACAAAACCTCTCTCCAGACTGGTGAAAGACCCAGGACTTCATTCCCACAATCGGCGAAGCTTAGTCTGCATCTTTCGCTGGATTGTTGGGGGTGTCGCACGACACATCTGTTTCGTTCCTTGATAATTTGGTGTATTCTGCAAGCCGAGACACTTGGGTTTTCAATCCCTAAGCTTATCCAGCAAACCCGTCTCTTAAGGGGCAGCATGTTGGCGGGGTTCACACAATGCGCTAAGCCCGCATCATCGGTAACACTGTTGTGTTTGCATATGTTCTGCTTTTACGGTGCAGCCTCGTCCTTAGAAGCTGTTGGATTCATACAACAAACTAAATTCAGCTGATGCAACCTCATTTTTTTCACCTTGGACTAATAAGTTGTGTGAATCAAGGCAGTAAAAGACGAGGCTTTTATTAGCTGCTCATTATCCTATTTGATAGTCGTTTTCCATGCCTCGCCAGCCCCGCGCACGTTTGCTAGGAAGCAAATCTCCCTCAATACCGTGTTACTAGCGCCTTCGCCGCATCACGACTTTCCGCTTGCCAGATGTTAAAATAATAACCCAGATGTTTTTCTCAGCTGCCACAGGGCATGAGCGTGGCCTCCAGTGTCCGAGTGGGTAACGCCTTGGGCGCGGGGGATGCTGACCAGGCCAAGAGGTCGTGCATCATGGCCCTCCTTTGCACCGGTGTGTATGTCTCTTTAAGCCCGGGAGGGGGCGGAGTTTCGGTGATGCTCCTTCTTCACTAGTTCTCATCTTTCATTATGGCTGGCTGGGGAATTCTGGGAGTTGAAGTCCACAGATCTTAAAGTGGCTAAGGTTGAGAAACACTGCCCTAGAGGTCAGCACCACTATTCAAAATGACGTCAACAGGCTAGAGCCATGGTTCTCAACCTTGGCAACTTCAAGATGTGCAGACTTCAACTCCCAGAATTCTCTAGCCAGATGTGCCTGCCAGATGTGCCTGCTGCATCGTGGAATCCCATGCTGTGCAGTCCTGCAGGAGCGTCCTGTTGCATCGCACAGCCTCTCCCTCCATGCGCCTCTCATGGGGGAATTATCCTGGACCCCCGAGGCGCATGTGTGAGGATGTTGTAAACATGAGTCTGGCGCTCCTTTAGAAGTGCGCTAAACCCACGTGCGAACATAGCCCTCCTCGCAGCCGAGAGGGTTGCAGGATTCCTTTCACGGGAGCGTCGCTCCCCCTGCACCGTGCGCCATCTCCCATTCACGCACTGCCAGGTGATCTGTCTTTCAAAGCCGGGTCTCTCGCCCAAGTAGCGGACAGCTGGTCAGCAAACCTGGCCTTCCAACTGTGGTTTTTTTGCCCAGAGTGAGTTCACGTACGATGCTAAGGCAAGCCAACGACATTACGCATTTTGTGGGGGGGGGGGATGTGTTTCTTCCCCCTCTTAGCTAGGAGATCCATGGACTAGCCTTAAAGAAGAAATAAAGAGACAGAAAAATAAGGTGCAGAACGGGTTTTGAAAGAACCAGATTCTACCCATACCGGATGGTCATGCAGAGCGGTGCCCGGTGTGTGTGTGTGTGTGCGTGTGTGCGCGTGCCTGCAGCATTCTTAAGTGGCCAAAAGGAGCAGGGCCAATCCCATCCCCCCCGGGACCCTTGACCACAACCCCAACAAAACAGTTGTTGAAGTATATCAGACTGTAACTGCAGCAAAAACGAAAAATGTGTCTCAGTTAGAGAGAGATACGACTTAAAGCTGCCTTGAGTCTGGGCTGGAGATCTGTGGAAAGCAACATATGGGGACGGCCAAAAGCAGAGGTTTGGGGGCATCAGCGTGTCCTGGTTGGACAGTACCCCAGGGGCCCTGGCCAAGCAAAGCAGATAACCCTGACGACAATTGTAAGTCCTGCATCTGGGTAAGAAAAGATCCAATGTGTAGGCATCGGGTTGGTGAGATCTGAATCAGTGGCAGTGTATGTGAGAAGGCTCTGGGGGTTTCCGTGGTCCATCAGCTGAACACGAGCCAGCACGTGGAACAGCAGTTAAAACCTCTTCGGTTGCATGAGCTAAAGCATTGCCTCCAGGTCACGAGAAGTAACAGTTTCATTGTATTCTGGACTGTGCAGGCCAGAGACAGAATAGGGTGTCCAGTTCTGGGCACCACCCTTTTAACAGAAACCCAGAGGAGCTGGCGGGGGCCGTTCAGAGCAGAGCCACCAGGATGACAAGGGAGTTGGAAACCACAACCTTGTGAGCAATGGTGAAGGGATTGGGAATGTCAGCTTGCAAAGGGGACAGTGGAGATAGGAGGACGGTCTGCAAACCTCTAAGATGCTTCATGTGCAAGAAGGTGGACCTGTTCTCTGTTGTGCCCAAGGGCAGGAGAAGATGCAACGGGTTGAAAGGGAAGGAAAGGAGACCCAGGTTGCGTGTTAGGATGAATTTCTTGACGGTGGAATCGTTAAGCGGAGAAAGGGTCTGCCGTGAACAATGCAGGAGGCTCACAGACGGGCTGGATGGCCACCATTCAGGGTGCTTCTGAACCTCAGCGACTTTAAGATGGGCGGACTTCAACTCCCAGAATTCCCCAGCCAGCATGCTGGTTGAAGTCCGCCCATCTTAGTCGCTGAGGTTCAGAAATACTGCTGAGGGTCCAGCTAGTTTATGAAAAGAGCATCAGAAGTCATCCTAGATATCCTGGGGTGACTCGTCCATCTCGTCCAAGAGTGGGCCTGGTCACCTCGCAGCCCCCAAGTCTCTTTCCTCCCACCATCATTGCTGAACATCAGTGGGGCTCCTCTGAATTTTGTGTTGGGGCGTCCGTGGGTATAAACTGTGTGAGCCTAGAAAGGGCTTCACCTACTTTTAAAAAATAAAGAAGGGAGGGAGAAACCTGAAACTCCCCTTTTCTCCCACCCCCCAGAAAATCAAGGGGGAGGGAATCAGAAGCATCTTACCTTGGCCCCCTGGGCTTCCTTCTCTAGCCCCCAAATGCATCCTTGCCCACTTCAAAAATGCCTTGGACCCCCATTCCCCCCCCAAGGCATAATTTGGTGAACTTAGAGCAGCGAAGGGAGTTGGCTGAAGTCTTTGGTGCCCCTCCCCTTGGGTCCCACGTTTAAAATGCAGCCCTTCTCTCTTCGCTCCTAGGCACGTTCGCGGTCGTTTTTGCTGGTCTCCTGGCAGCCGTGAAGGACGTGGTGGCCTACATCTTCACCAACGACAAGTAAGATGCCCCTCACAATTTTTTTCTTCCTAAAGATGCCTTCTCCAGGCTGCCCCAGGAGAGGAATGAATGAGGGGGAGCCTGCCCGTTGTGCCTCTGCACGTGCTCCAGTTCTGCAGAGCGTGATTGTGGTCGTTCCATTTCGGTGATGAATGGGATGGCATCAGGCATGTCCTCACTTTCTGGGGGAGGGGAAGAGGATGCCGGTCGCAACTCTTTGCGAGTCACAGTGATGGACACGCCTTCTCCCCAGTCGCCACCCAGCATGTAAGAACAGGTGGAGCCGTTTGCTAAAAGAAGGCCGAGCAAGAGTTGAAAGTTGATGCTATTTGATTCCCTTAATGGTCTTAACTCCAGAATTTTGCCCAGGGGCAAATTTTGGCCATGCAGGCCGTAAGGTAGCCGTGGCGTCCTTGGGGTTCTCTGAGCTTGGCTGTTTTCTTGCAGACGTTTCGTTACCCCGCCAGGTAACATCTTCAGTGCTGGAAGGGAGGGGGCTTTGCTCTCTGTTTATGTACAGTGGCCTGCCCGGCCGGTGGCGGTGGCGGTGTTGCTTTCTTCTTGGCGGTTCCCTGATTCGGGTATTGCTTACTGCTTGGTCGTTTGTCTGGCGTTAATCCCTGCTTCTCTGGGTGATGATCGCTGGCGAGGAGATGTTCGGGTCTTTTGTCTCTTTTGAATAGTGTGTAGATGTTGTTTACCTGTTGATGGCTGCCTCGTCTGAATGCCAAGCTTCCAGGAGTTCCCTCGCATTCTGGGATTTAGCTTGGTCTAGGATGTTCACAGTTTCCCAGTTGAAACTATGGTTGAGTCTTCCATGTGTTGTGAGATTAAGGAGTTTTCGTCGTGTCTTCTGACTGCTAGTTGGCGCTCGTGGATGCGCTCTGCCAGCCTTCTGCCTGCCTGTCCTACACAGTGGCCGCGACAGTCCTTACACTGTATGTTGTAGACGACCCCTGTTTTTTCTTCTTGGGCTAGCGGGTCTTCGGGTTGACTTAGGATATTTTGGAGTGATTTTATGTGCTTCGGAGATGCTGTGTGGCGGTAGCAGCCTGTTGGTGGTTTCCGAGACGTTTCTGATGTATGGCAGTGTGATCCTTTTCATAGCTTGTGTGGGTTGTGTCGCGGTAGGCTGAGCGGCCAGGCACTTTTTGATAAAGTTGCAGGGGTATCCATTTGTGGGAAGATGTTGTATAGGCGGTGTGTGGGTATCTCCTTTTTCTGCCGTTCCGGGTTGCTGCCGTGCCTTTGTGCTCATCTGAAAAGCGTCCTTACGCAGGTCCCCTTGTGGGAGGTTGGGTTGTTACCCTGGTTAGTGTAGGTCGCTTTTTCCACAGACTTGCATTTCCAATTTGCCGTCGTGACCTCTGCTAATGAGGAGATCCAGGAAGGGTAGCGTGTTGTTATCTTCTTCCTCTCTGGTGAGTTTTACTCCTTGGAAGATGTCGATTGCTTCATGCGTCTTCTCCGGTTTCTCCTTTTTTATTATGACGAAGGGGTCCTCTGCGTTTCTGAGACGTTTCTGGTGCGTGGCACTGTGATGAGGCAGCTTTCGTGCTGCATCAGACCACGGAGCGGCTGAGGTCCTTCAGTTTCGGGCACGGAGACTCACAGAAGTTAAAACTCTTGGGTTCCCAGACAGAGACCTCTGTCTTCCGATGAACGTGCTCTCACCCGGCCTTTACAGCTCAGACCTCCTGATGTTTTCCCCTCCTTCTTTTCCCCCAACAGAGAGATCGTTGCTTTGGTCTCCAAAGTTATGCTGATTTTCTCCCCTTTTCACCTGTTCGACGCCACAGCGGTGAGTTCCCGGCGGTGCACAGAGCGGTGGGTGGAGTCAGATGCTCTCGGTCACCAAAAAGACTTCGTGAAAAGCGTATCCTCTTTTTTTGAGCTTTTAAAGGTGGCACGTTTCTAGCCCTCATGGCTACAGTTAGATCCCATTCCTGCGGAAATCTTAGCTCCTGGATAATTTTTTTTTTTTTAATTTTTCTTTCGGCCCTCGGGGGAGTGCTAGGACCGGCCCAACCAGAATGAATTATGCAGAGATGACTGGGGGGAAAGAGAATAATAATTTGAGGAGTGAGGCCCAGGGTTCCTCCTTGAAGGGGATTCTCAGCAGATTCAGACATACGATCTAGTTGCCCCTAAGGCAGGGACAGTGCATACTAATTGGGAGACCAGAACAGGGCACCATACAGAGACACAGCAGGAGAGTCTCTCCGGCAGGTGGATGGCTCTGAACTCATAGAAACTTTTGAAAATGGATTTGCGTCCTTTGGGCAAACACATTCCCTTTGCTTCTTCCAAGCAGCTCCAAGGAATGTGCCTGTTCTCATGACACTAACCTTGTGAGGTAGGCCAGCTGAGCAGGGATCTTAATCCAGTCCTTGTCTCGCGCTTGACTCTTTTGGGGGGCTCCTGTGTGGCTGCAAAGGAATCTCTCCAACCTACCTGCTCTGCCTCTATGCCAGGCCACCTGCGGAGGGGTGCTGAGGGGCGCCGGCAAGCAGAAAGTTGGCGCCATCGCCAACGCGGTTGGATACTATGTCATCGGCCTGCCCATCGGGATCTCGCTGATGTTCGTGTACAAGCTTGGCGTGATGGGTGAGCCTGCCAGCAGATACCATTCCCGTTTGCCAGGTCCACGCCAGATGTTTGGCTTGGTGCCCTCGCCCAGCATTTCAGATCCCCTCGATGCCTTGGGGAAGCTTGCAATTGGTCCCCTCCTGCCCCCCGCAACTGGGGGCAGTGAATTCCACACCCAGACTCACTATCTGAAATCTGCCTTTGACTGTTCTGGCGTCCCCTAGTATTTAACGTCAGGGGGTCCCCTCGTTGTAAAGAGCCACACGATTTGACCAGGAATTCCTTTGGCCAGCATCAGCCATGGCCCTCTTACACATACCAGCTTTCTAGCCTAAGATGCTGCAATTGCTGCAATCGCAATTACAGGTAGTCCTCAACTTACGATCATTTGTTTAGTGACCGTTTGAAGTTACAATGGCGCTGAAGAAAGTGACTTATGACTGGTCCTCACACTTATGACCATTTCAGCCTCTCCGCGGTCACGTGATCAAAATCCAGGTGCTTGGCAACTGGCATATATCTACGACAGTTGCAGCATCCTGGGGTTACACGATCACCATTTGCGACCTTCCCAGGGGCTTCTGACAAGTGAGGTGAATGAGAGAAGCTGGATTCACTTAGTGACTGCAGCAAAATAGGTTGTAAAATTGGGCACGGTTCACTTAATGACCACATTGCTTAGCGATGGTAGTTCTGGTCCCAATTGTGGTCATAAGTCAAGGACTACTGTATAGGAGCTGCTCTATCAGGGTCCTAAAAAGTCAGAATCGTGGCCTTGGCCATGCAATTGAAGCTCCACCCTTTTTCACATGCAATGGACATGGGTCACAACTGCCATCTTGGTTTTTTTTACTCCCCCCAACACCCCTGCCCTTGTGCTCTTTATTATTTTGGGTGCCTTGGGCTATTGTTGGTTTGTTTATTCACCTATTTATTTATCTATCAAACTTCCACCCTGCTACAGTTAAATTAGTCTGTGGCTTCCATAGCATATAAAAACAAAATCAAGCCAGGTTACCATTAACCTAGATTTGGGGTTTGTTCGGCATGAGGACTGGGGAGACCCAGGTTCTAGTCCCCCCCAAGCCCTTCGAGCAGTCCTCCCTCTTAGTCCGTCCTACCTCACAGGGTGGCTGTGGAGAAAAATAGAGGAGGGCATGAAAGACGTGACCTTACAGTCCTAAACGTATGTTGAAATATAAAACTAGCAAATAAAAGAGCCGGCTTGGTGCTGTAGGGAAAGTATTGGACTAGGATCAGGCAGAGCCAGGTTCTGGCCGCCCTCCCCAGCCATGCAAGTTCCCGGAGCAGTGTCCTAGAGAGATTTTGGTCCAGCCTACCTTGCAGGGCTGTTGTTGTGGGGAAAATGGGAGGAGTCTACTGCACACTGCCCTCAACTCCTAGAGGAAAGGCAGGATGTGAATCCAAGTATATGCGACCGCATATTTTGGAAGAGGCATTGGATGACAATGATGATGATAGTAATAATTTATTAAATTTATATCCTCCCCAACTCCCAAGGAAGTAGAAAAGGGGCACGGAGTGTCGAGAAACACGACAAATACATGAGCCAGGGATGACAAGGTCTTATAGATCACGGTGCACAGTCATTTCATTTTAGAAATTTATTTATTTTATTTTATTTTATTTATTTATGCAATTTCTACAGCACAATAGCAAAAGTTTTCTACGTTAGAAGCCTTGGGGGGCTGCACAAAAGCTGGTGGCATGGGGGCAGCTCCAGCGGCGCCCCCTCTGTGGCACCCAGGCCCCTTTTTGGCTTGGAACTCAAAACCTGAAACCTAGGTGGCCCCGTCCATATTTTTTTTACCAACGGCACAGAATGGCTTGCCCCGGTCTTCTTCCCAGATGTTTTGCTGGCTTCTCAGTCATGCTTCCCACCCTGGGGATCTCCTAGTGGTCTTCCATCCCAGGACCAACCCCTGTGTGCTTTTTGAGGTCAGCCAGGGTTGGGTTGATTCCCTGAGCATGAAATGAGAAGGGGGGAAATTCTTCCAGGGGCTGCTGGAACTTGGGGAGGGCGTGGGGAAGGTATTTAGAAAGAAAACATTTCTAATGCCCGGAGGATCTAGAACAGGGTTTCTCAACCTTGGGCACTTTAAGACGCGTGGACTTCAACTCCCAGAATTCCCCAGCCAGCATGGCTGGCTGGGGAATTCTGGGAGTTGAAGTCCACGCGTCTTAAAGTGCCCAAGGTTGAGAAACCCTTCTCTGGAGTCAATGCCTTGCTCTCCCTTCAGGCCTGTGGACCGGTTTGATCGTTTGCATCTCTCTGCAAGCAACCTCGTTTTTGGTCGTCGTCTTGTGCATGGACTGGAAGAAGGCCGCCGAAGAGGTAAGCCTCTGCCCGCCGATCCGTCCCCCGGTAGTACCAGCTGAGCAATGGGTCCCCGGGCTCGGATCAGAACGCCGTGCAGAGTGCGAGCTGCGCCAGCCGCCTCTTCTCACGCGCTTCTGGCGGCTGCAAAACCCGTTTTGTTCGGCTCGCTTCTTTCTTTCTTGCCTCCTAGGCTCAGATTCGAGCTGGACTAACGGCCAGACTGGGACATCCAGATGACACGGCTGGGGCTGGTAAAGAAAAAAAACCTATCCCTTTACTCCGTGTGTGTGTGTGTGTGAGAGGAGTTTTGGAAAGGGAGCCCTTTTTTTCCAGAATGTGAAAAATATTTGGAGAACCTTTAAAAGGATCGGTTGGTTCTTACAAGCTTTATTTAATTACTTCATTGATTGATATCTATTTATTTATATTTTTACTTGTTCATTTATGTTTGTTTAGTTCTGTTTATTTATTTATCACATTTATTTAGCATTTATTTACTACATTTCAGGTTTGGTCAATTCAAGGCGGTGTATATGCCTAATGCTCCGTCCTTCCTTTTTTCCCCACAACAACAACCCTGTGAGGTGGGGGGGGGCTGAGAGGGAGGGATGGGCCCAAAGTGCCCCAGCCAGACTAGAAATCCCGGTCTCCAGGTTTCTAGCCCCACGCCTGGGTCTCCACACCAAAATGGCTTTTTGGGTTTTAAGATGTCCAAGGGAGTTTCCGTGGTGCAAACATGGATGCTGGGCGATGCAGGTTCTTGGAAGACGGCTTGTTGGCCTCCGCCTTTATGCCCTGTGATGTAGGGGGTTGCTCTGTTAAACCATAAGCTGGTGCACTTGGCTTCTGTTTTGCAAATTGCACGAATCCAGCCATTGCACCGTGTAGTGTTGATGGTTTAGTGCAGCGTTTCTCAACCTCGACAACTTTAAGATGAGTGGGCTTCAACTCCCAGAATTCCCCAGCCAGCATGCTTTAAGATGAGTGGACTTCAGCTCCCAGAATTCTGGGGAATTCTGGGAGTTGAAGTCCACATGTCTTAAAGCTGCCGGGGTTGAGAAACACTGGTTTAGTGCCAAACTGAAAACATTCCTGTTTCTCCCGGGGCTTGGATTGTGCCCAGAACAGGCCTGGTCCCCAGAATATTTGCAACTGGAACCACTGATTGTCCACATGCCTGTGAACGTGGCCGTGAGGGTCTGGGTGCCCCAGAGTGAGCATCACGGCTCGCTCTGTCACTTCTAATCACTTGCCTGTGGTCCACACGCAGATTACCTTGTGGGGGAACTTGAGCTTCCCAACGGAGATGCCCTCAGCAGCCTTGTCCACCTGGGTGAAGGGGTCGGGGGCCAGCAGCTCGTTCCGTCCCAAGAGATGCCCCACTTCACCGTTTCTCCAGCCCCGGGGGCCCTGTCCTGCAAGGAGCTCCTTTTCTGGCGGGGCCTGGCCCTGCTGTTGGCGGTCACCATCTTGATAGCCGGGGTTCTCATCCATCTCCTGCTATGAGAGGGCCGGGCCTTGTGGCGTTGTGGCGCAGAGAAGACCGGAGGGGGCAGCCCATTGGGGGGGGCCACCTGCTCGCTCACCAGCGTCCGCCCCAGAGGACCTGCGAGTGACCCAGCCTCGGATCCAACCCTCAGAAAGCGTTGCTCCTCACCATCGGCCCGGACCAACGATGGCGTCACCTGCTTGACGTGGTTTCTCAAAACCTACGTGGTTGAAAGACTTCAAAGCAGTTTGGAAAATAACTCTAGAATAAATCTGGGCGTCTTCGGCGCACGTTCCTCGCTACCTGTTTCTGAGAAATCTGTTGAGTGTTTTGTTGGCCACTGATGGGTTCCACCAGAGATGTTAGCCCCACGCTTCAAGGATGTCCACGGGGTCAGACGCATCAAGGTGGCAGCTGCAATGGTGTGACCGAAGCACCCCCTCTTTTTAAGGTGCATAAAAAATGGGGAACTTCCACTGCACTGTTGCGGGGGCCATGTTGACTTTTTTGACCACACCCATACTCCATTTGTAGCTCTACTTCTTCTCCATCCATGGCATCTAACTTTTGTATTCCAAGAGTGACGTTTGGTTCTGAACAGCGTGGAGTTGGATAAGAAGTGTCTACACCAGTGTTTCTCAACTTTGGCTGCTTGAAGATGGGTGGACTTCGACTCCCAGAATTCCCCAGCCAGCCTTGCTGGCTGGGGAATTCTGGGAGTCGAAGTCCACCCATCTTCAAGCAGCCAAGGTTGAGAAACACTGCTGCACACCATTGAGTTTTTAAAACCATGGGGTCTTCTAATGCATGCAATGCTATTTCATTATTCTACTTCTCACAACCCAAAGCACGGCATCTGTGATTTTTGCTCCCAGGCCCCCATTCTGCATTTGGGGGGAGGGGTTTAATTTTGTACATCGGTGTGGCTCAGGTTTTTTTTACCCCCATAACTTTTTGCAAGGTAGTTGATTTATTGCAAGGGTTGGTAGGGGAGGGGTGGTTGTGCCACCATGAAATGAACGAGTTTCTTATCATCCTGGGGGAGTCATAACGCCATTCAGCCCGATTCTGATCTTTGTAGGTGGACACCCGCTGAATATCTTTTATTTCTTGACTGCTGGTTCTTTTACGGTTGACGGTTGATCTGAAAAAGCCGTCCTAAAGCTACAAGTGCTCCGGAGGTCTGGCGCGTGGAATTTTTTTCCTAAGGTGCCAAAACAACACTGTAAAGCTGACCACCGGGCCGCTAACAGCAGGACCTTCATGTGCCAAGAGAAACTAGATATTCAGTTTCTAACCCCGTAAAACCGCTCAGTCTCTCGGCCCAAGGTTTTCTCTGCGAAGAGGCCCCTTGCGTAACGTGTAATGCTGTGTGAGGTTCCGGATCATCTGCGAGAACGACGCGGTCCCCAAACCTCCCTTCCAGGTAGGCCTGGCGCTGCCCCTCCTAAAGGAATGGAAGCAAGATGAAGTCCTAAAAAGAGGGACTGGAGGAGGGGGCAATAGGGAAAGGAGCACAGCCCCCTTCAAAGACCTGCAGGGTCTCAGGAAAAGATAGTTGAGATCCGTCCTCTTGCCCCAGAGAGCAGGGGATGGAGTAAACGGTGTTGCCAGAAGGCAGATTCCAACATTGTAAGATTAAAAGCAATTTGGTAGTGGAACTGGTGGTCTGGAGGGGGTAGGCTCCTTTTCACTGGACGTGTCCGAGCACAGCCCGGACAGCCACCAGTCAGGGATGCTTTGGGGTAGTGGTTTAAGCACCAGGCTAGAAACCAGGAGGCTGTGAATTGTAATCCTGCCTCAGGCACAAAGCCAGCTGGGTGACCTTGTGCCAGTCCCTCTCTCTCAGCCCCAGGAAGGAGGCAATGGCAAACCCCTTCCGAAAAGCCTTCCAAGAAAACTGCAGGGACTGGCCCGGGCAGTCGCCAGGAGTCATCACGGACTCAAAGGAACAGAAGGAAAACTCAGCAGGGGTTCGGCTTGATGACCTCAAGGATACCTTCCAACACTAGGATTCTACCATTAAGAATGGAAGAACCTCCTCTTCGTAAAAAGGAGGCCACCCCAAGGAGAGCATTCAGCCTTGGACCCTCTCGTTAGCCGTCACAAAGTCAGAGATGAGTCCTTTTCCTGCCCTGCAAGGTTTCTCCCCGGGACAGAGAACCCGCAAAAGGGGGCAGCAGGGTTACCCAGTGGTCCCCTTTCCCAAAGCACTGAGGTCCCCCTGGTGCAAACCAGTATCGAATGGGAGCGACGCAGAAGGTCAAACCCTGAGCTCCCCAGAGGAAGGAGCGAGAGGCTGCCGCTTTGGGGCTTTGCTCTTCAAAATGCAGAGCTCCTTGGGTGCCACAAGGTGGCACCCGAACCTCACGGCTTCTGCAGTGGCGGTTCCCTTTTCCCATGGAGGTTAGGAAGCCACGTTTTCCCCAGGCTTGGGGGTCTCAGCAGGGCCTGTATTTATGAGTACTCCACTCAGCCATGTTGGCTTGTATCGGGGGAAAATACACGTTCGCTCCAACACAAGCCTGAAATTGACCGACGACTACAGGGACCCTGTGCCCTTTCTTATAGGAGCAGCCCTCTATTTCAGAAAGCTGCCTTTTAAGATTTCTTTAATTATTCATTTCTCTGGGTTCACGCTCGTATTTTCCTTTGTAGAGCAAAGTTATAAACATAAACAATTAATCCTCATGAACCTCTTTCAGATCTGCCCCTTTTTCAGGGTTGTCCTTTTATTTTTTCCCAAGAAAATATGGTCACGGTACCAATGACTGAAGGGTCGGGTGGGGTGTCAAACTGTGAAATGAGGGGGTTTGCTCCCACTTTCTTTTTTCTTTTTAACTTCCCAGTTTCATCTACTCCTGGTGGTCTCCTCTCTAAGTACTAACCAGGGTTAGCTGCTTTAGCTCTTCAGGTTCAGGGAGGGTCACACCTGTCTCCACAGTTGACCCCAGCACTATCTGCTTTCTTGGTTCGCCTTTTGTGTTTCAGTCCAGCAAATACTGCAATCAGCCAATATTGATTAAAATACACGCAATAAAAAGGACAATTAAAACATCAGAATGAAATCAGAAATGAACGGATCCAGCGTTTAGCACAGCTGGGGAAAAAGAAGAAATTAAAGCCCCCCCCAATCTCGCCTCTGTCCTGATTACATTCTGGTTCCAGTTAGCTAAACTGGAGTTGCATTGGTGTTTTCCTTAAACCAGAATAACAAAACAAGGATGATCCTTTATGAATTCTGGCTCCTATGAAACAACCCAGCATCCTCCAACTTCAAGACAACCGACGGCGTCCGGTTCCTGGTTAGCTTAACTGCTTTGCAATCACAGGAAGCACATGTTGGAGCAAACGCAGGGCTGTGACAAGCTCAGACTCGCTGGGATCCTGGTTTGTTGTTCTTGCCATTGTAGGCATCGTGCTTTGTGCACTAATTCATATAAGGTTTGGCCAAAGGCAAAATTAGCTTCTTCCCATTCCTGAAAAACAGCTTAGTTTGGGATAGTCTGCAAGCAAGTAGACAACGGGACCCAACCCCGCTTTTCACAAGACCTTCCGCCCCCAACCTTTTCCACTGGGGCCAGGGAGACCTCGGGTTCAAGTCCACCCTAAGCCACAGAAAGGCACTGGGTGATTTCCAGCCCCTCACTCTGTCCAGCCTACTTTACAGGGTTGTCGTAGCGAGGGTGAACTTGGAGGAAAGGATGTTTTGATCTTTTGGAAGGAAAGTGGGGACGAAACATTTTTTTAGATCTATGGATTTATTATATGCCTGTGTGTGTGTTACCAAGATGAATTTGAGTCTGCATTAAGCTTCTTGCAGGCACCTGGTGCTTATAAATTCCTGCCCTGCTGATGGACTCTGGGCATTGAAGCTTTAACCCAAGTCAACAGGAGACCCTTGTTGCATTCACATAACATGCCTATGGTACAGTGTTTCTCAACCTTGGCAACTTTAAGATGGGTGGACTTCAACTCCCAGAATTCCCCAGCCAGCCATGCCAGCTGGGGAATTCTGGGAGTTGAAGTCCACCCATCTTAAAGTTGCCAAGGTTGAGAAACACTGCTCTAGTATGATGGAAACTAACAGGCATACAATAGCTTGCCATGAAGGCCTGGTTCACATAACTTGTGTTCCCATCAGACAATGATCAATCAGCTAGCCCAGTTGCACAAATCTGGCCGTGGATGTGGGGGGTGGGGTGGCTGGAGAATTGCAGAAGAGGATCGGGCTGGCAGGTGGAAAAAAGCCCCTTCCGGTTTGCAGACTCCCTTGTGAATTGCACTAATGCGATGTTTGATCTCACACTTCACGCACAAGGAGAATTTAATGGAGTGTTGCAAAGGCCCTTCTTTAGGGACCCTGCAAGCAGGCAGGAAAAATTTAAATGCAAATGACAATGTCCTTTTCAAGCCCAGCTTGGGGGGGGGGGGCTTGGTATAGGAAGAACAAAGGGGGCTTCCTAAGCCTCTAACTTTATTTTGGCAAAGCAGCTGGAGGGGGAGCCAGATGTTTCCAAGATGGGCGTCCAGATGAAGCCTGCCAGTCGTAACTGCTTCCTAGCCTATCATCAAGCAGCCTTCTCCGAAAAACGTGTCCTCCACCTCGGTTGGACTTGAACTCCCCTCATCCTCATCCAGGCCGGGCCCAGCCAAGACTGGGGGGGGGCAGTCAAGGGCCATCCCGTGCCAGGGAGGAACGCCGCTGTTTGCTGCGTCCCCACCCAGCATCAGCCTCGTGCGTAACACGAGCCTGGCCCTTTGTGCATGCTCAGGAGCAAGCCGCGTCGCACCTAGGTGGTAGGAACCTAGGCACCGCTGGCCCCTCCGGACGCCACCGCCTAAACATCTGACTCAGGAGCCCGGCCCTTCCCCGTGGCCCCCCTTCCTCCCGCCTCGCCCAAGGGCCCCCAAGCGGGCCAGCCCCGCCCCCCTCCGCTCGCCCTCCCGGGACGGCGCCTCGGGCCCCGCGACCCGCAGAGCGCTCCGGCAGGCGCGGGCAGGGCGCCCCCCGAGCACGGCGGGGCGGCGTCTGCGCGCCGGCCGTGGGGGCGGACCGAGGGGCCGGGGGCGGCGAGCGCCACGCGGGGCACTCGGGCCGGCAGCGCCCGCTGGCGGCGGCGGCTGGCTGGCTGGCTGGCTGGCTGGCGGCGGCGGCGGCGGCGGCGGGCGCTCCTCCGGCTGGGCATGGCTGCGTCGCCGGGCGCTCCGGCGCTGGCCGAACTGCTGGGCGAGGCGCTGGCGGCGCCCGACGGCTCGGCGGTGGCCACGGCGTCGCTGCCCGCGCGGGGCGTCTCGCTGGTCGGGCTCTACTTCGGCTACTGCGGCGGGGGGCCCTGCGCCCAGGTGGCCGCCAACCTGGCCGCCTTCTACGCGCGCTTCCAGCCGGCGCCGGAGCCCGAGGGCGCCGGGGCCGCGCCGCAGCAGCGCCTGGAGATCGTCTTCGTCTCGGCCGAGCAGGAGCAGCCGCGCTGGCAGGAGGCGACGCGGGCCATGCCCTGGCTGGCGCTGCCCTTCGCCGACAAGCGCCGGAAGGTGAGCGGGGGGCGCGCGGGGGCCGCGGCCGGCGGGCGGGCGGGCGGGCGGGGGTGCCCGTCCTGCCGTCCCCCGCCCCGGCAAAGCGGCACGGAGCCGTTCCGGCGGGGCAGCCCCTTCCCCTCCCTTCCCTTCCCTCCCCTCCCCTCCCCTCCCCTTCGCCCAGGAAAACTGCCGAGGGGTCCTGGCCGTGCCTCCCCCGCTGCCCAGCCGTTGGCGAGCCAGGGGCGCCCTGGAGCCGAGCCCCCCGCTCTGCAGAGCGGGAGGGGGCGGTGGGAGCGCTCCGAGTAACGCAGATGGAGGTTGCCCCGCCGGGGGGAGAGCGGTGCGGGGGGTGTCATCCAGCCAAAGCAGCGGGAGCCGCGCTCCGGCCCCCGCCCGCCTCCCCGCCTCCCCGCCTGGCCGCGCGCCCCGCCGCATGTCGGTCCCCTGGACCGTCGGCGAGCGGGCGTTCGTGGAGCATTTCCTCCCCTTTTTTCAGTTTCTGCATCCTGTTTGGAGGTTTCCTTTGCAAACTGCGCTGGAGGCGGAGGGCCGGCTGTGCGTTTTAAGAAGCCGGCCCGGTGGGCAGCGTGTTTCGGGGTTACGTACATACATACATGCATGTATGGAAGACATTTCCCAGTCGTTTGCGTAAATCGGCAGGCTGGGAGATCGCGATTTTTGGTGATTTCAGACCTGCCCTGATTCGGGAAAGAGGCGCTTTAAAAGAGGGTTAAAAGTGGTGCCTTTTTCTACCTTCAGTTCGGGAAAGAATTCTCGGGGAATCTGCAGGCATTCACATCACGGTTTTTTTCTTATTCCAAATTAGTCCATCCAGATTAAATGACATCTGGGTTTTACTAAAACCGGTTAGAACAGCTGAGGTTAAGCCTTGCAAGACAGCACACACACTGTGATCCCCCCCTTTTTCATCTGGGTTGCATTAGTTTCCTTTATCTTCCTTGGCCATCACTGCCTTAGGGGGCAACCCAATGATCGATTCCCCGCCTTTCTCTGATCACGGTGCTTGCCACTGGATTCTAATGCCCATGGTTCACAGCCGTTAAGGGTGGGGTGGTAGATTCCATTGTCCAGCGACACGGCTGAGAAAAACTGCATTTTCATCAGTTCGGAATTCCTAATCTCGGTGGATTCCACCCAGAAGGGGTGGATTGAAGATAGGCCAAAAAGCAAAACCCTTTAATTTTCTGTTATTTTCTGTATGTCTATCAGAAGGAAATCATGAATATTTTAGCATTAAGGCTGCACGGATCGCAGTCCGCTTTATCCCGTGCATTGGGTGAGGTGTATTATGATCTGCAAACACTTAGAAGATACCGTAATGCATTGTTAATCTTTAAAATGGCACGCTACTCTTTGTTTTTGCTGCAAAAAATTAACACAGCAAAGCCTCTAGATAGCATTTACTGGGGAGGTTCATGCGTGTTTTTTTTCTCATACGTGTTTTGTGTGTGTGTGAGTTCAGCAGAGGTACAGTACACAGAAGTATGTTTGTATATTGGGGACACCAATCAATAGTTGGTTTCCATCTGAAATGCTGAATTTTCAGGGAGTTTTGCAGGACAATTCGTGTCGGGGATTTGTTGGGAACGTAAGATGTTGATATTCTGATCTTAAAAGTGAGGAGTACACACCTTTCGAGTGAGCAAGAATTAAACGAAATATGCTACAGAATAAGATATGTACAGGATTAACATGCTTCTCTTTTTGCTGGGTGAGTAGCGTTGCAAATAAGTCCCCAAAACTACCAGCCTGAAAGAAAAAAACAGGAGACACAAGTATTTATTTTTATTTTATTTTTAGCAATATTTAGGCCATCTTTCATTGAAATCCAAGGGGAAAACAGCACCCAACAAAATTTAACCCAGTAGATGGGTTCTCTCTCTCCTAACCAAGTTTAAGGGGTTGGGGGGCCACCCAGCTACAGTTTTGCAGAAAAAGATTTTCTTTGGTTTTAGGAACAGTGGGGCTAATTCAGAAACGTTTCATGCACGTGAATTCCTACCTACAGACCACGTTTGCCTTGTTTGCTAAGTCAGCAAAGAGTGCCCCTGGGGAAATTTAACTGTGTTCAGTTTGGGCTTGATTGCGATGGGGTGGCAACATTTGGGTAGAAGCAAGCCAGGGATTGTGACTTCCACCCCTTTAATTGTGCACAACCCTTTTGATTTCTGCTTACGCTGAGGTGGAGCAAGGACGGGGCACGCTGTGAGGTCTAGCAGCTTGCCGTTACCAATAGCTCCCCTTTAACATAAGAGGGCCTGCTCTGCAAGAAACATGCCCCAGCCTGTGTGATAGGTTTCGTTGTGCTGCTAAATAAATGGTTTAAAATAGCCGTGGCAGGAGCCACTCACATATCATAAATATGTCAAAAATCTGTGGGGAGCTGAAGAGGCATGTCTGGCAGTATTGCACAACTGTATCTGGAATTTCCTTGGGTTCCAGGGACAGGCTGAGAAAAAAACGATTTGCTACCTGTTGGTTTAATCCTGCGGAGGTATGAAAGGTGTTTGGCATGGGGCTTTCTGCTAGCTGAGGTGCAACTCCAAAACGAATCAAGAACCACCAGTGAACCAGCCTGGATTTTCTTCCAAGTGCAAGATCTCTCCTTTTCTTTAATCTCCTTTGCTGCTGCTGCTTTAACGGGAGGGAGTGGACGAAAATTGTGGAAACCTCCCCAGGGCACGGTTTTGCAAGAGGAGCTTCACAACGCTTGTCCCTTGTTGCCTGAGTCTTGTGGGACAGATTTTTGTCACATAAACTACCAAATTGCTGGGAGTTGGGCGGCATATAAATTCAATAAGTTATTATTATTACTATTTAAATGGGAGAGGTGTCCGGTTCTGGCTGAGTGGGTGAACAACAACCAATATGCTCAGAGGTTGCACAGACGATAGGTGTTATAAGTAGGTGGAGCGGCTTCATTGCTAAATTGTGAACTGGAGGTGCCGGTGCATCGTCCTCAAGGACGGGGCTCACAGATGCCAGCTGAATTTTTAGCATCCCCAGGAAAGCACAAAGATGCCTGTTTAAAATGCTGGCATCAAACCAGTGATTTCCTAGCTTGCTCCAGATCGCTTCCTGTTGGCCTGGAGCATTTGGTGAAGGAGGCTGGGGGTTAAACCAGGTGCCGTGGGTTGGCTTCTGCTCTTTACCCCACTTCGGGTTAGATAAAATTCTGCCCCCTCAAACGGGACCCACTGATCCACTTTTCCCAATACCCAAATGCGGTAGGATTGCCAGTTTTCCGGGAAAGTGCCTGCAGGTCCCA
Organism: Liasis olivaceus; assembly: GCA_030867105.1. Taxonomy (NCBI): domain Eukaryota; kingdom Metazoa; phylum Chordata; class Lepidosauria; order Squamata; family Pythonidae; genus Liasis; species Liasis olivaceus. The sequence goes on from CM061349.1 coordinate 329,132,251, forward strand.
TCCTTCCATTTGGGAGACAGATCCATGTGGGTGATTTATTTGTGCAAAAACCTAAAAGTATTCTATTTTTTTCCTGTGCCTAGAAAAGTACAGGCAGTCACTTCATAGTCTTTTGCTATTTACTTCTAAAATGTGAATAAACCCATTAGTCTTTTGGGGATCACACATATCTTGGTTTGCCTTTGATCCCCTAGACCAGGGTTCCTCAACCTCAGCAACTTTAAGATGGGTGGACTTCAACTCCCAGAATTCCCCAGCCAGCCAGGAATTCTGGGAGTTGAAGTCCACCCATCTTAAAGTTGCTGAGGTTGAGGAACCCTGCCCTAGACCAACACAACTGCCTACTTGTATGTTGTTTCTTTTTCTTTGATATATAATTCTGATTGAAGATTTTTAAAAAGGAATATAAGAACTGAAACAAACTAACATGAAGTAAGGAAAAGAAGAGAAAAAGAAAAAAATCAAAGAGAAAACTAAAAGGGCAAGAAAGAAAGAAAAAGGAAAAGAAAAATAGGAACGAAAGAAAAAAGATACAAAGGATCAGCTTCCAATCTTCTTCTTTAAAGCAGTTATAGATACAATTATAAATTTACCTCTTACTCTGTGGTTACAACTTAACTCTCTTCTTCCTATAATCTATCCTGTCTAATCATGAAAACCATAAATCGTAAGTTCATTTTTTTTCTCTTTCACGCAAAAAGTCCATAAGGGGTTTCCAGTCAGCAATACATGCAGATATTGTCTTTTCTGTGATCAAAAAAGCCATTTTAGCCATCTCAGCACGTTCCGTCATCTTCACCAACCGTTCCTCCGTGGTGGGTGGTGCTGAAACTTTCCATCTTTGTGCATACTTTGTGCAATCTCGCTGCAGTTATCATGTGCAAAAATAAAGTCCCATGACTTTTTTCCAACTGTTTGTCCATCAATCCCAAAAGAAAAACTTCTGGTCTCAATTGTACAGGTGAAACTTGAAAAATTAGAATATCGTGCAAATGCTCATTTATGTCAGTATGGCAACTCAAAAGGCGAAACCAATATATGAGATAGACGCATTACATGCAAAGCGAGATATGTCAAGCCTTACTTTGGTATAATTGTGATGATTATGGCGTACAGCTTATGAAAACCCCACATTCACAATCTCAGAAAATTAGAATGGTGTGAAAAGGTTCAATATTCTAGGCTCAAAGTGTCCCCCTCTAAGCAGCTAATGAATCCATAACACCTGCAAAGGGTTCCTGAGCCTTTCAATGGTCTCTCAGGCTGGTTCAGTAGGAATCACAAGCATGGGAAAGACTGCTGACCTGACAGTTGTGCAGAAAACCATCACTGACACCCTCCATAAGGAGGGAAAGCCCCAAAAGGTAATTGCAAAAGAGGTTGGATGTTCCCAAAGTGCTGTATCAAAGCACGTCAATAGAAGGTTATGTGGAAGGGAAAAGTGTGGTAGAAAAAGGTGCACAAGCAGCAGGGATGACCGCAGCCTGGAGAGGATTGTCAGGAAAAGGCCATTCAAAAGTGTTGGGGACTTTCACAAGGAGTGGACTGAGGCTGGAGTTAGTGCATCAAGAGCCACCACACACAGACGGATCCTGGACATGGGCTTCAAATGTATTGCTCTTGTCAAGCCGCTCCTGAACGACAAACAACGTCAGAAGCGTCTTACCTGGGCTACAGAAAAAAAAAAAAAAGAACTGGTCTGTTGCCCAGTGGTCCAAAGTCCTCTTTTCTGATGAGAGCAACTTTTGCATCTCATTTGGGAACCAAGGACCCAGAGTCTGGAGGAAGAATGGAGAGGCACACAATGCACGATGCTTGAAGTCCAGTGTGAAGTTTCCACCATCTGTGTTGATTTGGGGAGCCATGTCATCTGCCGGTGTTGGTCCACTGTGCTTCATTAAGTCCACGGTGAACGCAGCCGTCTACCGGGAGATTTTGGAGCACTTCATGCTTCCTTCCGCAGACGAGCTTTATGGGGATGCTGACTTCATTTTCCAGCAGGACTTGGCACCTGCCCACACTGCCAAAAGTACCAAAGCCTGGTTCAATGACCATGGGATTACTGTGCTTGATTGGCCAGCAAATTCGCCTGACCTGAACCCCGTAGAGAATCTATGGGGCATTGCCAAGAGAAAGATGAGGGACATGAGACCGAACAATGCAGCAGAGCTGAAGGCCGCTATCGAAGCATCCTGGTCTTCCATAACACCTCAGCAGTGCCGCAGGCTGATAGCATCCATGCCACGCCGCATTGCGGCAGTCATTGCTGCAAAAGGGGCCCAAACCAAGTACTGAGTACATATGCATGCTTATACTTTGCAGAGGTCCAATATTGTTCTATTTCCAATCCTTGTGTTATTGATGTCATGTAATATTCTAATTTTCTGAGATTGTGAATTTGGGGTTTTCATAAGCTGTACGCCATAATCATCACAATTATACCAAAGTAAGGCTTGACATATCTCGCTTCGCATGTAATGTGTCTATCTCATATATTGGTTTCACCTTTTGAGTTGCCATACTGACATAAATGAACATTTGCACGATATTCTAATTTTTCGAGTTTCACCTGTATATTAATCTTTATAATCCTCTGAATCAGTGTGTATATTTGAATCCAGAATTTTGTAGGTTTTTTACACGTCCACCGAACAGGATAAAATGTCCCTTGTTCACATTTCCAATATAAATTTGAAGTGCCTTTATACATTCTAGACAATTTCTCTGGTGACATATACCAATGGTACATCATTTTATAAAAATTATCTTTAAGTTTATAACATAGTGTAAATTTCAGTCCTTTCAACCACATATTTTCTCATTGTTCCATCTGTATATTATAACCAACATTTTTAGCCCGCTTTATCATACATTCTTCACTTGTTCTATTTCTATTTCAAATTTCATTAACAGTTTATACATTTTCACAATTACATGTTCCCCATTTTTTACACAATTCTTTTCAAACTCAGTCTTACAATGTTCAAAACCATAAATTCTTTTGTCTACTTTAAAACTTTCTAATAATTGTAAATAAGTGTTTTTGGGCATAACCTGGGTTTGTATCTCTTCCATATTCTTAATATGGCACGTCTAACATACTGTAATGATTTTTAAAATCCACACTAACCTTGACTTTATTGTACCACAGATATCCAGGCCACCCAAATCTCAGGTCATATCCTCCTATTTCTCAGCAGCACCCACTCTTTCATCCAAGCCAAATAGCAATTTGGAAAACACAACTTCAAGTCAGGCAGACCCAACCTTCCTCTTTCCTTTGCATCTTGTGATACCTTATATTTAACTTGTATTTTTCCCCTGCCACACAAACTTAGATATCTCCTCTGCCACTGTTGAAATGGTGCATCAGTTGTCAAAACAGGTATTGTCTGAAACAAAAGCATTGTTCTAGGCAAGACATTCATTTTTATCACAGAAATTCTCCCCAACAATGACAGTCATAGTTTCTCCCATCTTAACATGTCTTTTTTAACTGCGTTCCGTGTCTTAACATAGTTATTTTGAAATAACATGCAGCTCACGTTCGTCATAGTGATACCCAGACATTTTACCTTCTTGTCAATCTTAAAACCTGTTTTATTCATCAGTTCTGTTTGATCTTCTGTGGTCATATTTTTGGTGAACATCTTCGTCTTCTGTTTATTAATCTTGAAACCTGCTAATGCACCTTTTAATTTGCCCATTAATGTTTCATTTTAAAACAAATTAAAAGGCATCTTTTAATTTGCCCATTAATATTTCAGTTCCCTTTAAAGGAGCTTCATGCACGGTTTCTTTTTCCAGAATGTCCAGGCTGAGAAAAAGTTGGGGCAGGCCGTTCTGATTTGTGATCCCTCCAAATCAAGATGGCATCGGAGCAGCCTGGGTGCCCCTTGACGGACTGGCTGCGAGAAAATTCGCACCGGGATTCAGCTTGAATATGGCAAGGGTGGCCCAGGGACATTTTTCGGATTAAATGGGAAGATAATCTGTGGCGAAAACCATCAAGTGCCTGCGTGGGGGGCCCTGCTGGTTTCCTTTTTTTCCTTGGGGGGGGCACTCTTGCACTTAAACGTTGGGGCAAAAGCCAGGGATTTCCACGTGGAATGACAAGAGGGGCTTTGCACACTTGTTCAGCTCTCCACAGGAAATAAAGACTCCCACCCATTTGAACAGAGATCTGGCCCGCCACCCCGTCGCGTCCAGCAGGGTCTCGCGTTTGCCCTCTTCCCCAAACTTTTGCGGGAACAAACGCCGTCGGCTGGCGCGGGTGCTTTTGATGGAGCCCTGCTGGGTTGCTTCTAGATGGGCTTGTTCTCCCCCCAGGCTGAGATCTGGATGAAAGACGGCGCCGCTAAATGCCTTACAACAAAAGTTGGATTATGGAAGGTTGTGACGGGCTGGTGACGGTGATGTCTCCGAGACGCCCTCCGTCCCCGGCCTTGGAGCTGCGTGGCCACCGTTTAAAAATCAGTTCTGCTTCTTTAACAAAGAGGGAAATTGTGAATGGCCGACTGTGCAGATGGGGCTTAATTCAATGAAGCTGGGCAGCCTTGGGGGGGGGGCGTGTAGAAATAGTTCGAAGGAGGGTGAGCTGACGGGGGATAAAGGATCGCCAGCAGCTGCTTTATGATCCTGACGGCTGTCATCGTGGAGATTTCCCCCCTTTTGCTTGCCGTGGCTTGCCCTGTGCAGTCTCGGGCACCGAGAGCTGGTCATGTGGATTGCCACGTCTGTTAACCTGGTGCCTTTTAAAGAGTGGAACGTGGCCTCCTGGACTTGGTTTTCTGAGTTGGGAAGCACCGGCCATCTTGGCTCGAGAACTGGGGTTTGGTGACTGTAGGCTAAGACCGTTCTCCAGCCTGCTCCCCCCCGGGTGTATTGGACTACCCAGTGGGGATGATGGGAGATGTAGTCCAGCACATGCCAAAGGTTAGGGCTGAAAGGAACTGGGTGGCCGCTGCGTTGGTCAGGGCCTGAGTATATAAGAGACCCCCCCCCCCGATAGATTGACTACCCTGCATTATATTGGGTTCTTATTTATCGTAACCAGGGAGTTTTACCTGCATCGACTTATTTCCGTCCTGTCAATCAAGCAGTACCTTGACAAATAAATCGGTGCGTCAATAAATGGATTTCAGTAGTGGCTTTCCGACGTGCCCCGCCTAGAAGCGGCAGTTCTAGGAAAGATGCTGGGCCGGGGAGGCTGAGAGTCAAAAATGGCAAATGTTTCTATTCTGCTTTATCTGCTTCTCTCTTTGTTTCCGTATTACTGATTATCCCAATTTATAGGCCGCTCCATTTCCAGACCCTCTGAGTGGCTTATGAGTATCTATATGGCTAGGGAAAAATGGTAAATGCCTAGTTTTATGGCTCTCTGAAAATGTAATGGGGGGGATGCAGGTATTGGCAGGGGGGGTTATGCTCTTATCTCTGGGTTTTCACACTCATTCCTGGGGACCTATCTTAGTCCCCCCCCCCCCCGAGCCTGGATTTGGATCTCCCTGTCTCCCTTAAATGAAAATCCAGAAATAACAGAGGCTGCGTTCACTCAACGGGGGTAACGTGGTGGTGGGGCTGGCCGAACGCTTACAGCCAGTTCTTCCTTTCCAACCAAAGGCAGCCGTCGCAGTGTAAATCTGTGCTCCGAGGAACTCGCAATCTAAAATTGTGCCACCAAGCAAACAGGGGAGGAGAGGGAGTCAGACAACGAGGCAGAGGCAAGGAAGCAATCTTTAGGGTGCAGAAAAAATAGGGCATTGCACAGAGAACTGTACGATTAAATGTTCTCATCAAGGAACCGCGCGGTCTGGCAAGGAGGAGACAGGTGGAAAGATGGCTTTTGTGAGCAGACGGCTGTGGAATTTCCTGCATGTATTTGCCTCAAGTGGTTAGGGGTTCTGGAGAGCGTTGCTTCCCAAGCAAGGGAGCGTGCATGCTGATAAAGGAATAAATAAATGCGGGATAAATCAATATAGTTTCTCTGCACGTAGAGGCTCTGTTGAGTATTTATAGCTGACGCCCTTGGGTAGACCCTGGATTTGGCGTTTTTCAAAGCCATCCAATTTGCTGGTGATACAGGTGAAACTCGAAAAATTAGAATATCGTGCAAATGTTCATTTATGTCAGTATGGCAACTCAAAAGGTGAAACCAATATATGAGATAGACGCATTACATGCAAAGCGAGATATGCCAAGCCTTACTTTGGTATAATTGTGATGATTATGGCGTACAGCTTATGAAAACCCCAAATTCACAATCTCAGAAAATTAGAATATTACATGACATCAATAACACAAGGATTGGAAATAGAACAATATCGGACCTCTGCAAAGTATAAGCATGCATATGTACTCAGTACTTGGTTTGGGCCCCTTTTGCAGCAATGACTGCCGCAATGCGCCGTGGCATGGATGCTATCAGCCTGCGGCACTGCTGAGGTGTTATGGAAGACCAGGATGCTTCGATAGCGGCCTTCAGCTCCGCTGCATTGTTCGGTCTCATGTCCCTCATTTTTCTCTTGGCAATACCCCATAGATTCTCTATGGGGTTCAGGTCAGGCGAGTTTGCTGGCCAATCAAGCACAGTAATCCCATGGTCATTGAACCAGGCTTTGGTACTTTTGGCAGTGTGGGCAGGTGCCAAGTCCTGCTGGAAAATGAAGTCAGCATCCCCATAAAGCTCGTCTGCGGAAGGAAGCATGAAGTGCTCCAAAATCTCCCGGTAGACGGCTGCGTTCACCGTGGACTTAATGAAGCACAGTGGACCAACACCGGCAGATGACATGGCTCCCCAAATCAACACAGATGGTGGAAACTTCACACTGGACTTCAAGCATCGTGCATTGTGTGCCTCTCCATTCTTCCTCCAGACTCTGGGTCCTTGGTTCCCAAATGAGATGCAAAAGTTGCTCTCATCAGAAAAGAGGACTTTGGACCACTGGGCAACAGACCAGTTCTTTTTTTCTGTAGCCCAGGTAAGACGCTTCTGACGTTGTTTGTTGTTCAGGAGCGGCTTGACAAGAGGAATACGACATTTGAAGCCCATGGCCAGGATCCGTCTGTGTGTGGTGGCTCTTGATGCACTAACTCCAGCCTCAGTCCACTCCTTGTGAAAGTCCCCAACACTTTTGAATGGCCCTTTCCTGACAATCCTCTCCAGGCTGCGGTCATCCCTGCTGCTTGTGCACCTTTTTCTACCACACTTTTCCCTTCCACATAACCTTCTATTGATGTGCTTTGATACAGCACTTTGGGAACATCCAACTTCTTTTGCAATTCCCTTTTGGGGCTTTCCCTCCTTATGGAGGGTGTCAATGATGGTTTTCTGCACAACTGTCAGGTCAGCAGTCTTTCCCATGCTTGTGGTTCCTACTGAACCAGCCTGAGAGACCATTGAAAGGCTCAGGACCCCTTTGCGGGTGTTATGGATTCATTAGCTGCTTAGAGGGGGACACTTTGAGCCTAGAATATTGAACCTTTTCACACTATTCTAATTTTCTGAGATTGTGAATGTGGGGTTTTCATAAGCTGTACGCCATAATCATCACAATTATACCAAAGTAAGGCTTGACATATCTCGCTTTGCATGTAATGCGTCTATCTCATATATTGGTTTCACCTTTTGAGTTGCCATACTGACATAAATGAGCATTTGCATGATATTCTAATTTTTCGAGTTTCACCTCTATGTGCTTTTTCCCCAATGGGTGCCTTCCAGGGTGTTGGGAATACAACCCCCATCACCCACAGTTGCAGGAGATGGGAGATGTAGTTCCAATATATGAACTAGGCAGTATTTGTTAATCTCTGCCGCAAGGCCTGCTTCGTGTTCTTAATGCTCTTAGCGTCTCTGGTTTGAGCCTCAGTTGGCCTGCCCATTTACTTTTTACAAAGAAGTCCTCCTGCTGTATTGGAGAAAGGCTTTGTGGTTTTAATAACTTCCTTTATGGACCATATCAAAAATTGCATCTGGCACGTGCTCCCTCTGAACAGCCCTCCAGCATCTTTTGCTCGCAGAGAAGCGGTGGGGTTTTGCTGTGAACTTCAGATTTTTGGCCCTGCTTTCCTTTTTCGGTCTGCTCAGCTACAAGAATATACTATATTAAAAGGAAAATATGATGTATTGGAAAAAAAAAGTACTCCCAGAAAATGTGCTGCGCCCTAGGTTGGATCCCTACCCTCTTCTTCCTCCTTCCCCTCTTTATTTCTTCCTTCTTCCCCCTTCCCACTTCCTTCCCTCCTTCCCTCCCTCCCTCCTTTCCTCCCTTTCCCCCTTCCCCCCTTCCCTAGCTCTCCCTTTTCCCCTCCCTCCCTCCCCTTCTTTTTTAGCAGTAGTTGGTCTGCCAATTTCTCCATCAGGTGATTTTCTGAACTGGGCACAGAAGTGATTATACCCTAGAGCAGTTTTTCTCAACCTCAGCAATTTTAAGCTGGGCGGACATCAACTCCCAGAATTCCACCCATCTTTAAGCATGCTGGCTGGGGAGTTCTGGGCGTTGAAGTCCACCCATCTCCAAGTTGCCCAGCCTGAAAATCTCCGGGCTGGACTGATGCAGGGTTTAATCTGGAGTGAGGCAGGGAAGATGGAGGGGAACACAGGGTGGCTCTTTGGAGGCAGGTGACAGGCTGAGACGGAGCGCAAGCCCCTCGGCAATTAGCAGTTGCAACGCGTTAATTGGGAAGTGTTCTGTAAACAGAGAGTCTCAGAAACGGTGGGACGACTTTCCCCCTCGTGTCTAATGAGTTTGGTAAGGCGGAGACTTTCCGGAGGGTTGAAACGCTTCTCCCAGCTTTCTCCCCACCAGGGCTGGGTTGCAGTTTCGGAGATGAGTGACCCACAGATTCCCCTCCTTCCCTGTGACTGTTTGTGTCAGTCCCCCCCTTGGGCCCTTCCCAGCGCCCCACCATCTCTCACAGCCGTGACAGCCATGGATGAGACGGCCGTGCGTCAAGGTGAGGACTGACCTCTAGGCAGCCTCTTACAAAGATGGGAATGAAGAATAGAAACTCGGCTTCTTCCCTTTCTGACCGGATAAATAGCCAGCTTCTCTTGTGACAACAGGCAGACCGTAACTGGCCAAGATACGTCCATAGCAATTTGGAGAATGCTGCCCAGAACTTCAGAAGGGCTGGACTGAAGACCTAAGCTTGGAGTTGCTAACCCCAGTTACTGTTTGCACACATCAGTTGCATTCTTCGAGTTTACAGCTCCAAATTCCAGCATTCGATAGTTCTCACTGTGCGGCTTTTGGGTTATAAGCGCTCTGTTCAAAAATCCAGTCAATATAATTGCAATGTGGATTTCAACTCCCAGAATTCCCCAGCCAGCATGCTTTAAGGTGGGTGGACTTGAACTCCCAGAATTCCCCAGCCAGCATGGCTGGCTGGAGAATTCTGGGAGTTCAAGTCCAGCCATCTTAAAGTGGCCAAGCTTGAGAAACACTGGGCTATCCACTCCATTGCATCTGATGAAGTGAGATGGGTTAGTCAAAGTGCCCCCGGTCTCTTCCTGATTTTTGGCAACTGAAATCTATGTAGTTCTTGCATCCTTCCTTACTTGAAGTGAACTCACGGAAGAGCTGGCCAGGTGCGATGGATTCTTGCAGGGATGTCCACAGGGAGGGGGGCAGAAAGGTCAAGATGGCAATCGACGCCCTGCCAATTTTTTGTGTGCATTGCAGAGCATAATTGTGGCTGCCAGCTTGACCTTTTTGACCTTTCCTTGCGGGCACCCCTGGATTCTTTGGTACATTGCTTACATCGTGTTTATCTAGTAAGAGGGGCGGCTGTATAAATCATTTAAATAAAATAAAATCCATTCTCTTGGGTCGGCTGCACTGAGGTTCCCAGCTCTGCCTTTGCATGTTCTGTGAGTGCCGCACAAGCCCATAATTTGGGGTCTGGATTGAAGGCTAGACATCAGAGTTTTGCTTTTAGTAATTTCTTAGGCCGATGTGCAGCTGATCTTCGCTGCAGCCGCGCTTCATTGCCCGGGAGCCCCTTTGCAAGAAATCCTATTGTGGTAGCTTGCAGCTGAAATTCAAGTTGGAGCTGAACTTTTGCAGAATTTTTACCATTCTGCAGAAGGAGACCTGCAGAGAGCTGAACCTCTGCAGCTAAAAAGGGGACCTGAACAGAGGCGAAAGGACCTTGGTCACCAACAGACGGTTGCGAATGAGTTGGTGGTGTGGGAGGAGAAAATCTCCCATCTTCTCCCAGACCGAAGATGTAGGTGACCTGGCCCTCTTTTCCCACCACAGACAGTTGCTAGGTGACTGGTGGGTGCCTAGCAACGGCAGCATCCTTTCTTTCCCATCAAAGTGGCTGCCCCAGGTTGGGGGCCTGAACGGTGGGGGGAACAGTGGGAAGTCCCCCAACCCCCCCCTTAAATTAAGTTCCACTCTCACTTGTGGAACCAGAAAGGCGATGCTAGGTGATCCACGGCAGCCCGTCAAACCCTTGCTGGCCACTTGCCCAGATGTTGCCCAGATGTTCTTCTGTTGAGCCCGGGGACGGGGAGAGAAAAGGAAAGGGGGTTCATAATTATATTGGCGTGCAGGGTGAAGTTATGGTGCCCTTAATGCTAAGGAAGTCCTGGGTTCAGCTCTTGTGCCAGCCTAAGACACAAGTCTGCAAGTTTTATGGTCCGGCCTGCTCTCTGGTTATATTTTTCATTAGTCAATTGTGGCCTACGTTGCAGACATACATACATATATATCTATATTTATCTGTTTTAAGAAAGAAAGAACGTGTTGTGCCTATTTACTTGGAATGATTCTCCCTTCCCCTAGGTGACCCCCCAAACTCCTAGCTCAGTGTTTCTCAACCTTGGCAACTTTAAGAGGTGTGGACTTCAACTCCCAGAATTCCCCAGCCAGCAAGAATTCTGGGAGTTGAAGTCCACACCTCTTAAAGTTGCCAAGGTTGAGAAACTCTGTCCTAGCTACTTTTAAAAGCTTATCCCACCCTCTTCCATGACCTCAAGATGAGTTACAGATTTAGGACTTCTCTTCTTAAAAAGTTGAATTCTAAAGGAACTTACTCTGCAGAGGATGTAAGTGTTCAAGGTGGGTGTGTCTGGATATTTATTTATTCATTCATTCGTCAGATTTGTACGGCCACCCACCTCCCATAAAGTGACTCTGGGTGGCGTACAATAAAGCCTGCGATTAAAACCTACTGCAAAGCCAGTTTAAAACAATTAAAGCAATAAACCTAGATGAAAAACAAGACCACAAGCGGAGAAAATTACACATAATACAGCCAACACGCGGGCTCCCTATTACCAGGGCATTCCTAGGCTTGTTAGAAAAATCGCATTTTAAGGGCTTTCCGGAAGGCCATAAGAGTTGGGGCTAACCTCACCTCCGGTGAGCGAGGAACTAGCAAGTAAAGGCGTTATAAATCTGCACAGGACTGCAACTTTGATTAAAATGGTGCACAAACTGGATTCAGTGTCTTTAATTTCCCCCAATACCCGAGTTCTTTAAATGCAAATCTTTTCCCACCGCTCAGTCCTGCAGGCTGTTTGTTAGTTTTAAGTTGTCAAAAGGACTTTCCTGCTTTTGCTTTTAATACTGTTTGAAGGGGGTGGAGAGAAGGAAGCATCGCCCGTCAAAAAGAACACAGGCGAGCTTTCTTCTCAGGAAGGGGGAAAATCGACAAATCTTTAGCAGTCATCCAGATTTTTACAGGCCAGCTCTGGTGGCCCTGGTGATGCCACGGATTAAAATTCTCGAGCTGCCCGTGGTATCGTTCCTTTTTTATTTTCTTGTTATTCCTCTGATCTTTATGAGATTTCTGCAGCATGGAAACCAGAAAAGAACGGGGAGATGGTTTTTATGTATCACGCGGCCTTCCCTGTCTGTTGGACTGCGTTTCTGAGGTGCTAGACTGGGGATGATGGGAGCTGTAGTGCAATGTAGAAGGAAAACACCAGGTTGGGGGAGGGTAGCATCCCTCTCTGTGGGTTTGCTGTTTCGAGGAAACTTAATGGTGGTGTGATTTAATTTCAGTTGAAAGAATCTTTAAAAAAAAATGGAGCAGAGGATCTGGTGGACATCAGAGAAAGCCCATTGGTGCTCCAGCATAGCCAGTCTTCGCCAGAAATGGGGAAATCTGCAACCCTGTTGGCCTTTTGCAAGGTGTTAAAGACCTCAGTGCTTCTGCAGTCATTTGGGCCAGGAGGTTAAGTGAACCCTGTTGGCTGGGTTTTTGTAATTATCTGAAGAGGCATCGTTTTTCCACTCCAGGCAGGTGATGCATTACAGGTGGTCCTCAGTTGACTACCATGAACCGCCTCGCCCCGGTCATTTCAGCCCGCCCCACTCGGTCCAGCAGAAGGGGCAGGTTGCAGACCCCACCGGTCAAGGAATTTCGATTGGTGGGGTCTAGGCAGGGGGCCTTTTCTGCTGTGGCTCCCGCCCTATGGAACATCCTGCCTCCTGAGGTCCAGTGTGCCTCCTCCCTCGTGGCCTTCAGGAAAGGGATTAAATCCTGGCTCTGCCATAAGGCCTGGGGCCGGATGGGGACTCGCACCTATGGAGATGGCTGGTGGGGTGATGGGTTTGCCCCCCCCCAGCATCTTGAAGGTTTTTAGGGCTAAAAATTATAGGAGGTTTTTAAGACATTTTTAATACATGTTTCTTTTTAAATTATTTATGGATTTTACCCATTGTTGGAGGGACTCGTGTTTTTTCCTTTTTTTATTATTGTGAGCCACCCAGAGTCACCCGCTGGGGGAGATGGGCGGCATACAAGTTTGATAATAAATAAATAAATAAATAAATAAATAAATAAATAAATAAATTTGTTTAGCGACCATTCAAAGTTACAACAGTGCAAACAAAGGGACTTACAACCGGTCCTCGCACTTACAACCGTTGCAACACCCCCCACGGTCACGTGATCACGATCCAGGCGCTTGGCAACCAGCTCACACTTACGATGGTTGCAGTGTCCTGGGGTCATGTGATTGCCATTTGTGACCTTCCCAGCCAGCTTCTGGCAAGCAAAATCAATGGGGAACCATGTGGTTTGCTTAACGACTTTGTGATTTGCTTAATGGCCACGGTGATTCGCTTAATGACCACTGCAAAAAAGGCCGTAAAATCAGGCATGACTTGCTTAACCACCGCCCCACTTAACAATGAATTTTCCGGTCCCTGTTGTGGTCGTTAAGCAAGGACTACCTGTGCAATTTTTAGTCTTGTTTTCTAAATCAAGGTATTGTTTTGGTTTTAACCTTATAGATCACCTAGAGTCAGTTTGGTTCTGTAAATTGTCTAGATAGATAGATAGATAGATAGATAGATAGATAGATAGATAGAGATAGATAGATAGATAGATAGATAGATAGATAGATAGATAGATAGATAGATAGATGATAGCTAAATAAAATCTCCTACACGGGAAGATCCCTAGTCAGGAATCCCTGAGATTAAAGCTGATTTCTGGAGGAGGAACTCTTGTGGGCAGTGAAAAGCTCTCCCACATTTCGGAAGGAGATCCTTCTGTTTCAGATATACTGGATCCACCAAATCATTTGACAGAGCAAGGTGCAACCAAATGACCTATAAAGCAAGGGGCTGCCCATTGCCTCTCTTTGTGAGTGCGGTTCTGGGCTGGCGGCCTTCCCATTGAGGGGTCCTCTGGCACCAACGGCCTCCAGCCGCACGTGTCTGAGCACGCAGCTTTGCTGGCACGTCGGATCCTTACTCTCACTTAGCGATCCTAAAGGAAACCTTCCTGGGCGAGGTGAAATTTAAATTTAGGGGATGCAGGCTTAGAAGGGAAGGGGGGTAGTTTTGCTTGAATAAATTCTTCTGTTGCTTTAACAGTTGAGGGGGGCGATTGGAGCAAAGCATTCTTCTGCTGTGCATCTGTTATTTTTTTTTAAGGATTTCCTCCTGCTCTGTCGCCCCCACTTTCCAGGAAGATTATTGGGGGAAGGTTTGGGAAAAAAGTTTCTGTATACATTCACATCTGGCAGAAACCTGGCCAGTCCAGATGTGGTTGCTTCTGTCAAGCATAAAAGAATTTTTCCCCCCAGAAACTTAAAGGGGCTTTTTTGTGGCAAAGTTACGACTTGAAAGGATAAAGCAATGTGTGTCTGATCATTTCTCCCTTCGTAAACCCACGGGTGTGGGGGTTTCCCTTTCTTGGTGGAGAGAGCCTCATGTTGGAAGGGACCGTAGAGGTCAGTTGGTCCAACCCCCTGCTTGGTGGGCTAAGATCTGCTAGGACATCTCTCCAGATGAACATCCAACTTCTGACTGAAGAGCTCCAGCAAAGGAGGGCTCACTGCATCATGTGGCAGCCTGTTCCACTGTTCCACAGCTCATATGGTCAGGAAGCTCCTCCAGAAGTCTAGTCTGAACTTCCTTCTTGTAGTTTCAACCCCTGGTTCTGGTCCTGCCCTCTGGGGCAATAGAGAGTAAGTCCACACCTTCTTCTGTGTAGCAGCCCTTCAGATATTTGATGAGTGTAGGACAGTGTTCCTTTGGTAATGAGAATATTCTGTGCACTTAAGGTCCAGAAGACTTGTGGTCTTTGAATGAGGCCACCAAGTCCCATGTCAGATCAGCCATTGGGGCAACCTCCTGCCAAACAAACGTCCTTCAGATAGCTCTGACTACAACTGCCATCATCTCCAGCCAACATAGGTTTCCCTGGCTGGAGATGATGGGAGGGTTGGTTGAGTAAATCCAAAGAGTTTGCTGAAAACTCTGTTCCTGCCATCCCCTGCCTGGTGCCTTCCAAAGTGTTGGGCTTAATTTCCCAGAATCCCCGGCCAGCAGGGTTGCATGGCCTGGAGATTCTGGAAGTTGAAGTTCAACAGAACATCCTTCTCATGTTGGAGAAGGATGGTTATGTTACGATTAGCAAGAGATTGGATCAAAAAGCACAGAATATGCAGGGTTTCTAGAAACAATACTCAGTCCAGAAGGATTAAGATGGTGAGATGAAGAATGACTGCAGGTTTCTCCTGCTTTTGACCCTTCTAATACGTGGACTTCATTTCCCAGAATTCCTAATGAGGGTCATGCTGTCTGGGGGATTCTAGGAAACGAAACCCTCTTATTTGGAGGGTGTTTGGGTTGGGAGAGAGTGCAGTGAGCTTTTGTTGTGATCCCTCTCGCATTGGTTGGTTAAAATAAGCTTTTTGGCCATTGTTCCGATGAATGAGGTGGTGTTATGGAATATTTATGAACATTCCAGTTGTTTAGAAAGGCCTTGGAGGTTCACGAGAAACAGATGATGGAAAACTTTTCAAAGGAGACAGGAAAGGAGTTGGTAGTGCTGGACCGAGAAACAGGTGGGGTGGGTCCATTTTGGGGGGATATGAAGAGAGAAGGGACAGTAGTGGAAAAAATATGCCATGCCAAAAATGCGTTAAGGACGTATCACAGGTCCCCACTTGTCTGTTCATAATTAGATTCACCAAGCATGGTTTACAGCTTTGGTCAAGTGTTGAAGCTGGTTCCCATCAAGATACTTGCCTGGCTAAAATGGGGCTGGGTGGTCTGTGAATTGGCAGGCGGGGAACTCAGCTATTGCCTTAGGCTGTCACATCGTCAGAACATGGTTTCTTTAACCATTGCAGGTTATATGAACACTGCTACAGATAGTCCTCACTTAATGACCGTTCTTTTAGCAACTGTTCAAAGTTATGATGGCGCTAAAAGTGACTTACGACCAGTGCCCAAAGTTAGGACCATCACAGTGCCTCCTGCAGTCATGTGATCATGATCCGGACACTTGGCAGCCAGCTCACACTTAAGACGGTTGCAACATCCTGGAGTCATGTGATTGCCATCTGTGACCTTCCCAGCCAGCTTCTGGCAAGCAAAATCAATGGGGAACCACATGATTCGCTTAATGACTGTGGTGATTTGCTTAATGATTGCTGCAAAAAAGGTGGTAAAATTGGGTCAGGTTACATGATGATTCACTTAATGACCTCATCACTTAGTGACCTAAATTCTGGTTTCAATTGTGGTTGTTAAGTGAGGACTACCTGTATTGTGATTTACTACCTCAAGTTTACAGCATTGCCAGCCATATTCTCAGCAAGCCACAATGACGGTGAAAGGACAACTGTTGTGCAGCAGTGTTGCAATATAAATCCTGCCCTTCTGTTCTTGAGTCCTAATACCCAGGACAGGTACAGAAGTTGTGATATTTGTGTTGTGATGTCACGAAGCATTTTAATCACTTGTCCTCCTGGTGAGGCCCACAGGCAGGGCATGAACCCAGCTGATGCAAAGCCCTGGTGGGAATAAAGCACAGCAGTGGCTGTGGTTCAGATGTCATGGACCACCACTGGACCAGACCAGATCCAGACCAAAATGTAGATATTCTAGATTTTCTGGCATTGCAAATTGGACACAAGTTCCGAATAAGTGGGCAAGGAAAGGACAGAGCAGGAAAGACAAATGAGCTGCAGAGAATAATTTTTGATTGCACTGGGATATAAGTGCAGTGCAATGCAATGCAATGCATCAATCAATCAATCAATCAATCAATCAATCAATCAATCAAATGAATTCCTAGAAGAACAGCTCCAGAACCTGCTTCCAGGTGCAGTCTACTGTACGCCTCTGTGGCTTTGGATGAACACAGCGTCCAGCTCTTCAAGAAGGATTTGGAGAAACTAGGACACGTCCACAGAAAGGCAGCGAGGAGGGCCAGGGCCCGGAAACTGAGTCCAGTGAAGAGAGGTGGAAGGTCCTGCGAATTCTGAGCCATGAGGACAGAAGATGGGGTGGCCCGACCAGATATTTTAAATATCTGAAATGGTATTGCTTAGGAGAAGGTCAACACCTCCTCACTCAATCCTGAGTGAAGGACCCAGAAAAATGTGACTTAGTAGAAGATGGATTCTGAATGAAGGTTAGGAAAAAGGACTGAGGAGAAGTTGGCCAGTAGAACCAGGGATTCAGAGGGGCTGGTCTCCCCTTTACTCGATGGGACAGCCATCTCAGAAGGGTCTTTAATCTGAATCCTGTTGGACATAACTTGGTGGTGTGTGATGAAGCCCCACGTATTTTATTGGCATTGCCCGTGGGATGCCCGTACAAAAGCGGTGGGGCTTTGAACACGTGATCGCGGCTTCCCTCTTGACCTTTTTAATTCCCCACCCCTGCTGATGCCCTGGCACAAGCTAGGGAAAGCTAGTTAAATGAATTTTTAATCCAAATGCTTTATTTATTCAATTATTCATTCATTCACTCAGCGGGTCATGTATCATTTAATCCTTTATATGCAGTGTTTCTCAAGCTCGGCAACTTTAAGAGGTGTGGACCAGCTCCCAGAATTCCCCAGCCAGCCATGCTGGCTGGGGAATTCTGGGAGCTGGTCCACACCTCTTAAAGTTGCCGAGCTTGAGGAACACTGATTTATAAATATTTACCACTATAGTAATGATTTATAATTTCAAGTTCTACCCACTTGAAGATGACTCTGGATGGATTATGAAGGATTAACGGATTAGAAACCACAGGTTGGATGTTAAAATAAAGACACGCTACTCGGGGAGGGTGTAATTTAGTGTTTGTTTTCCCCCTCCAAGCTCAAGATTTGTAGCGCTAGTCGCCTAGGGCGAGTAAGCCTCACCGTCGGCAAGTTAGACCCAACAATAGCGTTGCAGATTTCTGGAGTTAGGGGCCAGGACTGGCGTAACACACACTTGCAAGACTTCGTGAACACTAAAGCACTAACTCAGCGTTTCCATCGGGTTGGAAAAACGCCGAGGAGGTATCATTAGCCGAACCCCCGCGAAGGATGGCTGTTCCAAGTGTCAACCTGATTAACGGTCCCCCACTGTGTTTTTTCCTTTGCCGCTCGGTCGTTTTGAAGCCCCAAGAATAGTCGGAAATCTTTGGGGCCAGATTTTTCTTTGTGACATTTTTCATCCAGCTGTTCTAATGAAAGCAAGGTTTTTATGTCCCCCTCCGTTTTATGCCTTTGCGTGCGTGCGTGCGTGCCCGCGTTGGCAGAGCCGACGGGATTATGGTATGTTTTTTTTCGGGGCGATGGTTTAAACGGTTCTCTCTCTTTTGTTACGGGCTGATCCGTGAGGAATCGGAGCGTGTCCCTGCTTGGGCAGGAAAAGAAGTCGGTTTGGGGTCGGTTTGTTTGGGAAAAATGTGCCTATGTAAGGGAGCAAGCGCATCGGGCGTGACATTAGGCAGAGCCGTGGGGCAGTAAAAATGCTGAAGTTATGTCTGGCGTGTTTTGAGGCTCCGGAAAAAAAATTAAGCTCCATCCCCAGGCATCCGGGGGAAGTCACAGTGTTTTTCTTACGCTTCCTTCTCTGTTTGCTAAAATGGAAAAGGAGCCAGATGTGCTGTTTCGCCCTTTAACAATACCGTGAGAGGTCACTTCCTCTTCCCCACTTTCCACTGAATGATGCGGAGCAGCAAAAGGGATTACTTTCCCCCACTCCATCCATGGTGAGTAATTGATGGTGGCAGTGGTGGGATTTGAAGCCGGGCCTCTCCAATTCTGCTTTTCTCTTTGCACTGGGCATATTTACAGTATACGAGAGATACTTTTTGTTCTTCTGCTCTTTGTTCTTCTGAAACACATTTATATTCCTTAACCGGAATATGCATCTAGTAGATATCAGATATGTTGTTGCGGTTCTGTGCAATCTGTTCCCCGCTTGCAACTAAATCACACAAGTTATAGTTTGCAGAATCGAGGAGCGACAACACCTCGCCCGCCTTGGCTCATCGCGAGAAGTGATTAGAATCAGACCGGGTTAAAAGTTGGGCGAAAATCCCAGGGCTGTAGGTTAGGCTGGAAAATCAACAAGTCGTCCATCCACATTATTCAGGGACGTGTCCGAGACGTCATCAAGGGTTCAGCTCAGCTTGAAGGAACCAGAGAAGGGAGAACTTTACATTCTTGGCGATTTATTCATTTCTTGGTTAGGATTTATGCCCACCGCAGTCGACTCGTCTCTTGATGTTTTACAAAGCATCTGTAAAACATCCGGGACGGAGAAGAATCAAATCAAGGATAAAAATCAGTGCAGTTAGAAAATCAATAAACATCAATGGCAATGCTTCAGACCCCAAATTCTCTCCAGAAAAAAATCTGTTTTTAATATCACACAGAGAATCCACAGCGTGGCGGCTGATCAAATTTGCGGGGGGGGGGGGCTTATTTCAGAGCGCGACTCAGCAGTAGAGAAGATAGTTATACACCTCTACCTCCTTTGCTTCTGTCGGCCCTGTGAGGTAGGCCAGAGCAGGAAACCAACCCCACAAGAAGGCTAAAATGATTTTAATTGGGATGGGCTATAATAACAGACTCTGGCAAGTCGGTTTGTACTGGACTTCCTCCCCCTTCTTATACTTATGAGAATCAGGGAGGTGTCGTCTGAGCCCCTTCCAAATGTTATCTTAATGTTCTGGACTTAAAAAATGTTTCAGCCCCTTTTGCCTGGATCATCGTTCCTGCATATTTCCATCAAGGTCATCTTTCTGACTCTACACCAGTGTTTCTCAACCTTGGCAACTTGAAGACGTGTGGACTTCAACTCACGTCTTCAAGTTACCAAGGTTGAGAAACATTGGTCTGCGCTCTGCAGAAGTGAGGAATCACTAGCAGGTTCATCCAGGGCATGTGAGTTGGGCAAAGAAGATAGTCCTGTCTTTATTGAGTTAATTCAGTTTGATGCCACCCGACTCCAAATGACCCTAGGTGCCTCACGATGCAGGTTACTTAATGTTCCCAAAGCACCTTGAATTGTCCTCAAAAGCCATCGAAGAGCCAGCGCAGGGCTCAGAGCACAAGCTCACGTTGGTCTGTGCCACAACCAACCAGGCTGCTGTTTTCTGGTCAATGGAAGCTTCTGGGTAGTCTTCAAGGGTGGCCCCGTGTAGAGTTGGTGGCGGTAATCAAGACAAGCAATGGTCTGGGCAGCAGGATTATTATACAGACAAAGGTAGGAAGAGTACTGAAATTCCCACGTGAAATTTGTGAAAAGGTCCGAAGTGGCAGAAATGGCAGAACTGACCTGTTTGGTCAGGGGGAAAACAATAAGTGCTTTTTTAAAAGACTGGAAACCTTTTGTGGACTTTTAATTAATTAATTAATTAATTAATTAATTAATTAATTTTATTTATCAAATTTGTCACCGTCTATCTCGTTGAAACGCCTCTGGGCAGTTTACAGCAAAGATAAAGTTCATTAAAATACAAGATAAACCGGACCTAACAATAAATAGCTTCCAAGCAAGATGGAAAGTTGGCGAATAATTCAATAATTCAACTTTCCTTTTGCTACAAGGAGAAAAAAGTAGAATGATTTAAGGGTTTAACAATCGGAAAAGATGAGATATTTATAAATAATGCAGTGCAATATAATACAATACGACACAGCACAATATTTTATATGTGCCTAGATACTGAGATACGCTATATGATACAAAAATACAAGATTTATATATTAATAAAAGACGATGAGTTGCTACACATTATATATCACATGTTCTAATATTATTTTTATTCTACTCCTATTCTCATGCTGTTTTTATACACCATTAATGACTTTTCCTCGCTTCTGCAAGCAGCTCAGGCTGCCAGCATATGCCTGCCCCCTCCCTCCCTGCACTGACTTCTGGCAACAACCCTGCGAGGTAGACACGGCTGGGCGAGAGGCCTCCGTATGTGGAGCGCTGAACGCAGACTCCTCAAGAGTTTCCCCACCGCTGTAAAGACGCCACCACGCCCAGGTCTTTCGCGATTTCTCCCCCGTTCCTCCAACCTGCCTGGCAACTTGCGATAAATACGACACGCCCGGGTTGCTTTGCTTGTTGGGCCCCGGTGCCAAGGGAGGGAAATGCTTGGGCTGCCCACAGCCCGATTGCTTGACGGAAACTGTGGCATTTGAGGGCAGCGTGGTGATGTTTCAGCGGCTGGATTTGAGGGTTAATCTGGGTGAGCAGCGTTTGCAGTTGGCACTCGACTCGCTCTCCCAAGTCAAAAACAGATTTTTTGCTATTTGCCTTGGCTGCGTTTGGAATTTTGCTGCAAGCTGGAAGCTAAGCTAGCGTGTCCGGTTTTCCCGTGGCTTGAATCTCCTATGTTTTCCATTCTTTATTTGTAAACAAAACCTTCATCGGGAGAGTTGGAATGTGGTTTTAATCTGTCCAGACTCAATGGAATTTGCATTTTGATGTGATGGCATTGATTTAGTTCGCTCGATCGGTAGAAAACTTTTTTCAGTCCAAAACGTGTGGTTAAGGAACACCAGTTGGGCTTGATATGTACAGACTGTATCTTGCGGGGGGGGGGGGGGATGCTGCTGAAAGCTCACAGTGGTCCCCCCCCTCCATCAGTTAAATCAGCACAGATTGAGAATTTAAAATTTCAGTCTTAAATTTCTGGATATTAGTTGGAGGTTTCTAGTCCTCATGGATGCATGGCAAGAGTCAAAAATAGGGCAGCCTGGATTGGTAGGGTGGATAGGCAGAGTCATAAACAGAATTTTCACAAGTGTGTGCACATGCGCGTGCTGCTAAAACTCTGCTTTTGACAGTTTTACAGCAGTTGTAGGAATTGTAGTCCTGACCCGTGGGAAGCATGTCAGGGTGGGATAGGTTTGAGATCCTCCAGTGAAATCAATTCTTAAAGAAAGCATTTTTTCATAAAGCTACAATTAACATATGGAATCAGTTAGGATAGCATGTAATGGTGACATGCCTCCCGGCCTGGAAGGAGGAGGAGGAGGAGGAGGAGGAGGAGGAGGAGGAGAACGATGGATGGATGTGTGGAAGATACACACAAATTGACTAATTGTGTTATTAGAGTTTCTGAGTTCAACGGCAGTCGACCTGAATCCCAAGCGAGTGGGATCAAGCAGTACAGTACAGGTAGTCCTCTCTTAACAACCATTCGTTTAGCGACTGTTTGAAGTTACAACAGTGACGAACAAAAGGACTTACAACCGGTCCTTGCACTTACAACCGTCGCAGCACCCCTGTGGTCATGTGATTGTGATCCAGGCGCTTGGCAACCCGTTCACACTTACGACGGTTGCAGCACCCCAGGGTCACGTGATTGCCATTTGCGACCTTCCCAGGGGGCTTCTGGTAAGCAAAATCAATGGGGAACCATGTGATTTGCTTAACAACCATATGATTCGCTTAATGACAGCTGCAAAAAAGGTCATAAAATTGGGTGCGACTCACTTAACAACCGCCCCGCTTGACAACAAATTTTCCAGTCCCATTGTGGTTGTTAAGTGAGGGCTACCTGCATGGTGAGCTCTTCCCCCAAATCCTGCTCAGGATTTTCCCCTAAAACGAAGCAAACGGAGCAAAATTTTGCTTTAAACCCTAGGCCATTCCTTATATTTTTCACTCCTAAGGCTCCAAAACACCCATGTGGGAGGGGGAAACGGAAAGGCAGTTCTGTTTTGCAAATGCTGGATATCAAAGGTAATCCTGCCATCAAGGGGAACAGGGGATTCATCATCAAGATGGGCTTCTCTAAGGTGCTTTTCCCATCAGAACCCGGCTGGGGCTGCATGCAGCTGCCCGGGCACGAATCTTGCTTGATAAAGTTTGCTTTTCAGCTGAGGTCCTTTCATTGACCAGGATTCATTGATCATCCGCTGAAGATTCTGAGCTTGGTTGGTCTGGAAACGTCATGCTGGCTGGGAGATTCTGGGAGTTGGTCCACTCATCTTAAAGCACGCTGGCTGGGGAATTCTGGGAGTTGAAGTCCACCCATCTTAGAGTTGCTAAGGTTGCGAAACACTGTGGTGAAGGAAAGGTGGACATTTTTTTTCCGTTAGGTGCTGTACTGCTGTTACTATTATTTCAGCATTCAACGCCCACTGAGGGCATGGCCTCTGATGCCCACGAAGTCTCCCGTTTGGGGTCCAGGTTGCATCACGGGCCACCGAGTCAGGAGCTGCAGAAAGGCAGCCAGAGGGCCCCCTCGGCCATAAACCATCTTGTACGTGGATGGAGCTATTCTTATAAGTGTTGGAGCCTCCAAGACAGTTCCAGAGCAGGATGGTGGTCACCATGTTGGTTTTTCAAATCACCCTAGGTGAGTAGGCCTGCCCTGGTTCTTGTTTTATATTTTTAATTTTCTTTGGTAGAGGTTATTCTTTGCAAATCCTTTGCAAATGCTGAGCGGGGAGAGGGGAGACGGACATTCAACCCTGGGGAAGTCAGAAGCTCGAGAAAGGCCCAGAACAGCCCGACCTCGATCTTGTGGCCCTTCAAAAGGGGCCGTCAGAGTTTGAGAGGGGCTTTCAAGATTTTGTTAACAGGCCTTGCAACAATAAGGTTGCAATCCTGGAATCTATGCAGTCTGTTTCTCGACCTGGCCTACCTCAAAGGGCTGGCAACAAGAAGTTCCCAGCGTGCCAGGACGTCGCTGCCTTTATAGATGTCCCCAAGCAAATCCGAATGCCAGCCTCGAGGGTGCTCTGTGGCTCCGTTTCCCAAGCAGGGGCCCGGTGGGAGGGAAGGGCAGAGTTAACACAGCGAAAAATAGATCCAGACATGCTCCGTTCATTAATGAGGCTGGAGACAAAGGCGGTGCGTGTGGTGTGGAAAGTGCGCCGATGTGTTGGCCCAACCGTCCTGTACCCGGGCCGATCGTGCATTCTGTTGGCATTTGTGTGGATGGGTTCGTCTCCGGACAGGGCTCGCGAGCGACGAACGCTTTAAAAGGATCTGAAAAGCAAAGGGAAAAAACAAGAGACTGTTTAAAAAAGCCGGAGAAACAGGTTCAGATCTCTTAGAGAAGAAAACCGAACTGTGGTCTTAGGGTGGTACGTTCCTGATTCACACGTAGCCCTAGTTCCCACCAACTTGCCATATTTATTCCTATTATTCTTGTTATTAATGCAGTGATAATATCCTGCCTGTCTTCCTAGATCAGTGTTTCTCAACCTTAGCCACTTGAAGATGGGTGGACTTCAACTCCCAGAATTCCCCAGCCAGCATGGCTGGCTGGGGAATTCTGGGAGTTGAAATCCACCCATCTTCAAGTGGCCAAAGTTGAGAAACACCATCCTAGGTGTTCTGCAGGTCCAAAGGTTTTGTCACAATGATGAAACAAGCCACTGGGTGATGCAGACTCCGGCCCGTGCGTACACACAGTGTCACAATGCACATTTTAAAGATGCTGCAACGCCACGATGCTCCTTTTATCATCCCCCCCCCCCGTGGCCTGAATAATTTTATCCTCATCTTCCCTGTGAGGGTGAGCCAGGGATGAGGACGAGAGAAAGTGTCTTCGAAATAATAAAAAGAATTCGCCGAATCCATGGATGTGCGTTTGGCTTCCACCCAGCAATCAAAGCTGGTCCATTGTACGCACCATGGCCTTGAAAAAGGGCGAGCGTTTAAGCAAGAGCCGCCATCTTGACTTTTTCGACCCCGACGGCAGATCCCCCGAGGTCCAGCTGTTTCCCACGGAACGGGGACATGGTGGCGGTCATGACGACCGATTCCACGGTTGATTTGGCAGGTTATTTTTTTGCCCCCTTCGAAAGTTGCCGGCCCCCGGTTAAAAGCAGCCTGCGGTGACGCTTTGCGAGGCAAATTCAAACGGCCACAGTCAAGCCACCCAGTTAGAGAAAGATCGTTGAAGCCGAAGGCGCTCTTTAAAATTCATAAATAACAGCAGTACAGAAATAATGCTGCAGGACACGCTGCCAGATGTTCAGAATCCAGAGGCCGTTCGCCGGAGTAAAAATCCCAGGAATTTAAGGTATAAAAATAAGGTTTTACTGCTTCCTTCAGCAGAACAGAGAGGGAGCTCTGTTCACACTTCCGTGCAGTTTTGTTATTATTTATTTGTACAATCATTTACATCCTGCCCACTCACAAGATGCTGGCAGTTGTGTTCTTGCCTTTTTTTAAAATTATTTTTGGTTTTGGAGATTTTTTTCCCATCTATTTTACCACCCTGGGATGTCCTGGTGGTCTCCCATCCCATCCAGGACTAAGCAGACCTGATCTTTAAAAAAAAGAAAAAGGAAATCAGCGTTGCCCTTCCTGACCCACTCTTCTGCATTCAACCCTCTGGGGCATTTTTGCAGTGTAAGGAAATGGAAGGAACGAGTAGTTCACGCTTGACAAAGAAACCCGTTTTTAAAACGGTGCTGTTATTGAGGAAAATAGCACCGTTTGCAGTTTTTTAGTGGTTCCTTATTTTAACTTTTGGAAGGACAGAGCTCAGCAGCCACATGCCGAGTCTAATCTGCAGTAGCAGTTGGAGTACAAGAAAAAGAAGTTAGAAACGATATATTCATCTAATGCAGAGTTCCTCAACCTTGGCCACTTTAAGACGGGCGGACTTCAACTCCCAGAATTCCCCAGCCAGCACAGCTGGCTGGGGAATTCTGGGAGTTGAAGTCCGCCCGTCTTAAAGTGGCCAAGGTTGAGGAACCCTGGTCTAATGTATAATGTTTTTAGTAGTTTTTCTTCTTTCCCCCTTTTTAATGGTATCTTTAAATAACAAAACAGTGGAGACTTTGGCACTCAGCTCATGGGTTCAACTAGATCTCTAAAAAGAGATCCTGACCTAATGGAAACCTAATTCTCGGCTTCCTGCATCATCTGTCTGCTGATGCTGCCCAGAACTGCATTAGCCCTTCTAGCTGCAGTCTCACTCCGCTGGCTCGGGTTCAGCTTGTTGTCTGTCCCTCTTGGATGCTGTGTTTCCGAGCCACAAATCCCCCATCTTGTACACGTGCTCTACCTTTTTCCTCCCTACCTGTAATACCTTGCCCTTCCCCTTGTCGAATGCCATTGGCCTGATACCAGGGAGACCCGGGTTCTAATCCACCCTCCGCCCCAGAAGCTCCTCCCTGGGTGGCTTTGGGCCAGTCCCTCTCTCGTCCCAGCCTACCTCAAAAGGTTGTTACGGAGGGAGAAAAGGAGTTAGTGTCACGCCACCTTGAGCTCTTAAATGAAAGGTGGGGTATAAATCTTAATAGATACATAAATCAAGTTTCTAGTCCTCTTTTATGTACAGAAGCTGGGTAGCCTAAAGGGAGACTTTTCCCAAGCCTGGAAATGTCATGCCTTTCGAGGCAAAGCCTGTAAAAGCACAATATCCCTTCGGTACTCGAAATACTTTGTTTGTTCTTTTATTTTCCCTGAATTCCCTGGATTCTTGTCAGATTAGAGAAAGCTGCTGTGGTCATGCTGGCTTGCAATGATTCAGGGACCCTGTCCAGGATGATCTGAAATCAGCAGCCCCAGAGGTTGCGCATGAGTCACTCGGATCAGTCAGATTAATTCCAGACAGATCCTATTTGGAGCTGCAAAGCTGCCACGATGGAGGTTTTTCCTCAGGGCGGGCCAAGATCCAGCTTATCTGAAGTTCTGTTTCCTTGAGCGGCCGGGCCATTGTTTGTGGGAACGTTGCGCTCCTCTCGCTGGCCTCAAGCAATCAGAAACTGAAGGTAGACTGCTCCTGTTTGTGCAGTTTCTACCCTCCTAGGAATTGCTCATAGGATTCTCTGTCCCTAATACCGTCTTCCTTGAATCTGGCACCCGGCATCTCCCAGAATCTGGATCGGACGGCCTGATGTGAGATAGACCGGTTCCAGATGAAACTGGTCTTCTTTTCTTCCTCTGCTTCCTTTCCCTTCCTTCCCTTCATTTTCATTTCCTTCCTTCCTCCCTCCCTGCCTCCCATTTCTGTTCTTCCCTTCCTCCCTGACCCCCTTCCTCCTTCCCTCCCTCCCTTCTCCTCTTTTCCCTTTCTCATCTTCCTTCCTTCCTTCCTTCCTCCCTCCCTTCCTCCCTTCCTTCTCCTCTTTTTCCCTTTCTCATCTTCCTTCCTTCCCTCCCTCCCTCCCTCCCTCTTCTCTTTCTTCTTTCCCTCCCTCCCTTCTTCCCTCCCTTCCTTCTCCTCTTTTTCCCTTTCTCATCTCCCTCCCTCCCTCCCTCCTTCTTTTTAAAACCCCCCAGAATCAACTCCCCTTGTGTTATTCCTGCAGCTTCCCTCGGGCCCATAGAAAATGAAAACTCACCCCGTGACCTAAATCATGTGGGGCCTTAACTCACAGGGACTTGAGAACATGGATTATCCGAACAAGCGCCCTTATGGAGGCTATTAAAGGAATCAGCGCCTCCTCGCAGCGGACATGGCATCCCCAGCGCGAGGCGTCTGAGCCAAAGCAAACCTCTGCACCCAAATCACTTCTGCCTCTAAAAAATTAGAGACAAGAGCCTCTAAAGAGGCTTTCAGAGAGAAGAGGCGTCTCTCTCGGCTGGCACTTTCGCTCCACGGTCTCCAGAGCCGGGAAGGCTTGCGGGCAGAGCGGCACCTCGGATTGTGTCTCACGCGGTGGCTCTTGCGTCCCGAAGGGGAGTTGTCCTCCAGACGTGGGGAGGCTGCGGTTCCCAGAATCTGTCACTTGGCCACAGGGGTGTCTGCAAGGGGGGGGGTCAAAAAATGCAATATGGTGGTCCCAGCTGGGCTTGTACTGGGCTTCGCTCACGGCTGGCCGTAATGTTTTTTTATGCACCCGTGGGTGCTTCTGCTGCTACAGTTGGAATGTTGGCAAATATTCCATAACCTCCTATTTCTCATCACATTTCATTTATTTATTTATTTTTATTACTGAAAAAGGAAAAAAACAGCGCTTTAACAAAAAAGTGAACGAAATACTGTACAAAAAAAAAGTTAATATATTATTACGAGAGCCAACACTTACCATTCTCTGTATACTTATCTAATGTAAATTATTCAGTGGATTGAAGACCTGATTGCCCTTGCTACTTAAGAGGGGATTGCCTGTAGACATAGACTTCGTGTGGGCAAATGCAACAAAATATGGGACAAATTTATGCAAAGTACAGTAGGTTAATTTAAAAAAAAAAAATGATAGTCACATAAATGTATTAGAAATCTATACGTATTAGAAGAATATTTGCATTGGATAAGAATGGTAATTGTTTACTTTCATCACATTTCGTAACTGCTGATTGTCTTTACCAGCACAGGGAAACCTCGCAATGTATTTATTTCTTTATTTATTAAATGTATATGGCGCCCATCTCCCCCAGAGGGTGACTCTGGGCGACTCACAATTCAAATCAAACATTGAAAACAATAAACATATAAATATCCATATTAAATTACCTAAAAAAAAATACTATATAAAAAGACTGTATACAGTTCAAGATGACGGGGGGGCAGAATCAATGCCGCTTCCTCCTCCTCCTCGCTGTTTTGGTCCTAAATTGGCCCTCTTCTCCCCAAAAAAGCTGTTCTCTTGAGAAACATCGACATTCTATGCTTTGACTCACAATCCTTAGAGTTGTATTATTGCAAGCCTACCGGGGGCCCTCCAGAGCACCGGACTACCATTCCCAGAATCCCCAGTCCACCAGGGTGCATAATGGTGGGTCCTTTAATGCAGATTTCTTAGCATGGCATAACATAACATTTGCACAGTAAGGACATTCTGGTTTCTACCGGATGCCGGTGAACTTTTTGCAGTATTTGCAAAAAGCATTCCTGAACTCAGTTTTAGGGATCTTAAGGGAACTTTTTACGTGTGTCACGGTCTAAATAGGATAACGACAGATTGGAGGAAGTTCAGAGAGAGGCTACTCGGATGGTGAGAGGGCTGGAAAGCCAGCCCTCCGAAGACCGGTTGGCAGGGTTTCTCAACCTTGGCCATTTTAAGATTTTTTTTTTTAATTTCACCATTTAAGAAAATAAAAAGGAAAAGAAAGTTTAGGCCTCCAGGAAAACCTCGATTTAAGCGACATCCACTGGCAGACTTAAGATACAACATTTCTGGACAACGTTTCTGTCCAAATATCTCCCACCCCCCAAGTCTGTTGGATTCTAAATTTATGTTAAATGATGCTCTGTTTGCCTTATTTAGGTCCGTTTACGTTATGCAAGGTTTGTTCCTTTCCATTTCTTTATTCAATTTATATAGCCGCCCATCTCACAATAGCAACTCTGGGCGGCTTACAACATTTAGAAGCATTTTGAGGGAGAACAGAACTTTTAGGAATCGGATAAACTTTGCTGCTTCCTTAGACTTTTAAAAGTGCTCCAGATCCTTTGAATATTTATTTAAACAGCAAGTGCACACCAGTAACTTTTTTTTAATCAAAAAAATGCCATCAGTTCAGTTCCTTTTATTCTGAAATTTCACTATACTTTTAATACTGCTTTTTATTTTTGTTTTTGATTATTCTCCTAATCAAAGCCTCCTGTAGGGAAAACCAGAATAGAAATTCCTTGAGTTAAAGCAAGAACAACTATAAGCCAGAACATTTGGTATTTGTCTGTCCCATAGTGGGAGCTCTACTTGGTGATGTCACGATTAAAACTCAATGACATCATCAAATCTGATGACATCATCAGCGTATCTTTCTTCATTGCCAGATTTTCTTAGATGGTTTTTCATCTATGTGTGTCTGCAAAATAGCTCTGTCTTTTCCCCCACTGATGTGCTCAGCCCCTTGCTCAAATTCTTAATTTCTGGCACATGTTTGCACACACACATATTTTAACCACTCCTGTGAGAAATATCATTTTTATCGGCCTGAAATAGAACAAGCAGGTAAAAGGAGCTGGTGAACTTTACTGTGTCTCCGTTCCATGTCTTTTCGAATACAGCCCATCAGGGAGGAACATGTAAGTTAAAATAAAGAGAGGAGACTGAAAAAGGGGGTTGGAGGAGGCTAGAGCTTGGCATTGAGTTAAATGAAATAATAAACCAAGAATGAGCCAGATGTTTCTACAGTTTCCTTAAGAAATATTAACGCCACAATCCTTTACAGACCTGGTAGCACTTTTTCGGATGAACACATTTTATGAAAAGGCATCCGCTGACGTGAACATGGATTGTTGGAGGCCTTTATCGGAGGAAGAAGTTTTGAAATAATTTATTTATCTACTATTTACTAAATTTGAAATTCAAGGTAATGGGGGGGGTCCAAGTCCACGGGACGTAGCTGGCGTGACGGACCAGCTCCACGATCCAAAATCAGTTTTGGGTGGGGTGGATCCCTTTGGAACAGAATGTGTCCCCCCCACAAAAACCCCCACGGATTCCTTAATTTTTTGCTAACTCTCTTGATGCCTCTGCCAAGAGTGCAAGTAATTAGAGCGAATTAAGGCCAACTTTTCTGCCTGAGCATGCCCGCTTAACATCGTGTAAATCCCATCAAATAGCTGGGGAAACAGGGAGAGAGAAGATAAGAGGGTTGGGAGGAGGAAAACATGAGGCTTCCCACGAGGGGTTGTGTTTCACACCTTCCTGGCACTAAGCCCAGTGGTAGGGAGCTGGCTGCTTTAGGTTATGAGCGTGTAAGGCAATGCTTTTCAACCTTGGGCACTTTAAGATGAGTGGACTTCAACTCTCAGAATTCATCAGCCAGCTATGCTGGCTGGGGAATTCTGGGAGTTGAAGTCCACACATCTTAAAGTGCCCAAGGTTGAAAAACACTGGTGTAAGGTGTGCCCTGCATTAAAGCAGACAGCGTGCAAGGAGAAACCGCAAATGCAAGTAGAACCACTCCATTAAAACCCACACACTCCCTGCTAATTGAAAACAGCAACACGGCCGAGCCGATTCCCTGCCAAACTAATTCTCTGCTAGCGGGGAATTCTCCTCTTTTAGGGCAAAACATTCAGGCGTTTTCTTCCAGTGCTTCAAGGTGCTGCGGTCATTCTGCTGGAAGTGTGGGCCAAGTATATGCTTCTCGAAAATCCAGGTTCAAAATCCAGGTCCAAGACAACGGGCCGTTTCTGCTCTGGGGGGTGGATTTCTGTGTGGTGGCCTCTCCGGGCCTGAATTCTCTGCCCGGGAGTGAAGATTTGAACCTTGCTTTCTGCTTTGGTTCTTAGGAGAAAGTTCAGGCTTTGACATTTGACGCGCCCCAGCCAATAAAAGCTCATGTGCAGCTTTGGGTGGTTTTCTTCTCGTCCGGCAGGCCCACGATGTGGCATTCAGTGGCGCTGTGAGTTAGCGTGGCTCCTAGTCCTGGTGAGGTTTTAGAAACTCCAGCTGCAGGAATTGTCTATCCCTGAATGCCAGGGATAGACCATGGGGAAAGGGTGCTTTGTTTTTGCAGGCTTTCCAGAGTCATCCTGTTCATAAGAGTCTGGCGAAAGCCATGATGATGTCACGGGTGCAATCGCATCAGCACACCAGGACGTCCCATGCTCCGCCATGAACAGCACCTTGCTCCCCACAACGGCCATCAGGACCGGCTGTCCTGAGGGGGCCCAGCGATGCCACGTGCTCCACAATGCCATCAGGCAGGGGACCCCCAATCTCTCTGCGTTCCTTTTAAGCCTTGCTAAACTGGATTCCCCAGTTTCAGCCAGGGACAAGGTCCCCGTCCCATCATGGCTTTTTCAGAACTGAGGCTGAGAAGTCTGTTTTGAGAGGGGCGATGCGTAGTTGCTCAAAAAGCATTGAACAAACCTCCGTTTCCTTCTTGTCCTGCCAACCCAGGGACCCCCCACTGCCAGCTCCCTGCGGTGCCCCAGCACGGCCCCTCTTCCTTCGCAGCAAATGTGCGATACTAAAACAGCAAAACATTCCACGTCTTTTGTTGGCTGGTTCCCCATTTCCACATTCTGGATCCCCGTTGTCATGTTCTTGGCATTTCCTGGTCTGAATCCAAGTCCTTTGGACTAACGGCTCTAAGGAGAGCTCCCCTGCCTTTTTCAGATCCTTCCAGTATTTGTGATCCGCTGGCTCTCTGCCAGGCCTCCTGATTGGCCAGCTTCCAGCTTGGCTTCCTGATTGGCTAGGAATCTTACCTACATATCCAAATGGGGAAAACACGCAGTTCTGAACCTTCCTTAAAATGGGGGGACCTATCCCCGGTTGACAAATCGGGTTGGTTTGCTGTGACTTTAAACTTTTCTTCTTTGATCACAATCCTTTTATGAAACGGGTCTGTTGAGGCTTCGTTGGAGGTGCCTGCAACTGAGAAGCAAGGATACTCCTGTGCAGAGTTGTGCAAAACAACATTGTGCAAATGAATTATTCTGGGGAAGTTCTGTTCCTGGACCACACTAACCCAGATGCTGTTCTGAGTGGTTTTCTGAACATTCATCTTTGATCCGGAACCCTCTAGATCAGTGTTTCTCAGCCTTGGCAACTTTAAGATGTCTGGACTTCAACTCCCAGAATTCCCCAGCCAGTGTGCTAGCTGGGGAATTCTGGAAGTCGAAGTCCAGACATCTTAAAGTTACCAAGGTTGAGAAACACTGATCTAGATCAGCATCATCCAGAAGAAGAATGGCACATTCTATGATTCTATGCTGGCTAGTCATCTACAGGTAGTCCTCGACTTACGACCACAATTGGGACTGGAACTTCTGTCGCTAACACGGTTGTTAAGTGAGTCATGCCTGATTTTACAATCTTTTTGCCATGGTTGTTAAGCAAATCATGTAGTTATTAAGTGAATCTGGCTTCCCCCCTTGACTTTGCTTGTCGGAAGCCCCCTGGGAAGGTTGCCAGTGGCAATCATGTGACCCTGGGACTTTGCAACCTTCGTAATTTGGGTTGCCAAGCGCCCAAAGTTTGATGATGTGACTGCGGGAATGCTGCAACGGTTATAAGTGCAAGGACCAGTCATAAGTCACTTTTTTGAGCGCCATCATAACTTCGAGCGGTCGTTAAACAAATGTTCGTAAATCGAGGACTACCTTATCAGGGATGGTGTAGTGAATCCTGCAGGGTGCAGGACTTGATGACCTCTTAGGTCTCTTCCAACTTTATGATTCTAAGTTCTGCTCCCAGAATATTTGGTTTTGCACTTCCCCATCTCAGTGCCATTCATGAAAGTACAGAAGTAGATCTTGTATCTCTGTCCTATTTCAGTAGAAACTTTCCCCTGAGTTGACTTGAGATTGGATTTAAGGGATCCGGGGGAAAGTGGTGCGGTTCTCTCCAGAAGAACGTCACTTTCTGAATCGAAGGAGGGGTTGCCATGTGACGTCTCTGAACCCTTCTTTGCCTGAGATCGATGCCCTTTTCTTATGGGAAACTCTTGAGTAAGCAGACTTCAAAAGCAGCTGATCTGGCTTTAATTTAAGAAAGGAGGAGGAAAAGATTTGGGGAAGAGATAGAGATCTGAAGGATCTGGAGATGGGAGAAGCTCTCTTCTTGCCTTGGCTGGTAGGAGGGCAGAGTCTCCTGAGCTGAGTTGCCACTGGCTTTGTAGTCCCTGACCAGCAGGAGGATTCCCGTGTCCTGCAAGGATTACTGTGAGCACAGCGTCTCGCCCCGGGCAGCGATCCATCACTGTCCTGCACTTCAGGAGACCAGATCCCTTTTGCCTCTGATCTTTGACCTGGGTGAATGTGTTGTTTGAACCCCGAAGGCACCTGGCCAGGGGCAGATCATTTGCAGCCTAACCTACCTTGCACGGTTGTTGTGAGAGAAAAGGATGCGCCCCCTCTGAACCCCAGGGAGGAAGAATTGGATATAAATATGTAGATAAGCCCATTTTTCTGTGAATGGAGAGCCGGGCTGAAGCTGTGCATGTGCAGAAGGCAAAAATAGCCTTTAAAATATGGATTTTGGTTTATTTCGGGCTATGAGGCAAACATAATCCTGCTTACTGCACCTGTCAGGAACCTGCAGTAAAATCTGCAGCCTTATTATTACTGTTATCATTACTATTGCTATTGCAATTACTATTATTTGAATGTCCCCAGTTGAATAGAAAGAAAATCCCCGGACTGTGTGTTTTAGCAGTTGGGTTCAGACAATCTGCAGCCAGGGCTCATCTTAATAGACTGCATTGTTGGAAACTTAGATTTTTTTCAAGCAGGGCCCCTCCGTTTCCACTTTTTGGGTTTGTTTCGCTCGGTTGGTTCCTTCTCCGAGCCCAAGACTTTTGAACCGGCCAAAAATGCTGCTTTTTCAAAGGCCTTGGGGGCTTGGAGAACTGGGGAGGACCAGATTGGGCTGAGTGTCAGCTGAGAGAAAACAGCCCTGTGTGAGCCTCTCCACCGCCCTCCGGTGAAGTTGGGAGCCGGAAGCACTGGTCGGCAACTAGGCAGGGCAGGAAGCCAGCAATAACCTTGGAGGCCTGGGTATCTGGCAGGAAGGGCCAAAGGGTGGGACGTCTGGATTGAGGTCCTGGTGCAGGTGACTCATCCCGGGTCCTTGCTTCCTAACATCAAACCCCCATTTGTCCAGTGATGTCGTCGTGCCCGCGTCATTATTTTCGTGTCATTGTGGCCGGTTCTTCGAGGACCTCCCTTGCTTCTCTCACTTCAGAAGAAGCCGGGGGGCCTCCCGTGCATGCTTTGTGCAAGTGAAAGGCTGTATGCAGTTTGCACACTCATGCGTTGCAGCTGACGCCAGCTGCATCATTTGGATCAGCATTTCTCAACCTTGGCAGCCTGAAGATGTGTGGACTTCAACTCCCAGAATTCCCCACCTGGGGAATTCTGGGAGTTGAAGTCCACACATCTTCAGGCTGCCAAGGTTGAGAAATGCTGGTTTGGATCGTTCAAATGATGGCATCTTAACGCGGGAGATGTCGCCTGTCCCTCCCCAGGCCACCATTTCTCCCAGTTTACTACTTCTGTGCCGTGTTTCTCTTGCATCACGATGCTCTTATTCGCTGGGTTTGTGCAGTGTTAGCACACGGGCGTGCGAGGAGCCCCTCTGGGTGCTTAAACAAAGAAGCTTCCTTTTTTACAGCCTGCCAACCCCTTGTAGGCTAATTTGCCGAAACTGGCACCCGTCGCAGCCCGGGGTTTCCAGCTCCGATGGAATCATCGGAGTTGGAGAACAGCTGGAATTCTGCACACACAGAGGAACAAGTTGTAACCTACCAACTCACCGCAGTGGGAGTTCCTCGGAGTAAACATGTACAGACTGACGCTATAAATCTAAAGGACTTTTCTTCCCCCTCTCCTCTTCTGCTCTTTTTGCTTTTTCAGCTGCTGCAGTTTTCACATCGCTAAACGCCTTTCTGCCTTCATGAGGACTAGAGACATCCCCTCCTTTTTAAAATTTCGTTCTAGGCAGTTTCTCTGGTGACATATACCAACGATACATCGTTATATAAAAATTATCTTTAAGATTATAACATAGTGTACATTTCAGTTCATATGTTTTAGCAATAACATGTTCATCATTTGTACATAATTCTATTTCAAATTCAGTGTTACCACGTTCAAAACCAAAAGTCTTTTTGTCTATTTTAAATCTTTCTAGTAATTGTACGTAGGAAAGCCATTGACATACACATCCTTCCGATATCAAATCCTCTCTTGATTTTATTTTGAAGTCTCCCTGGAAGAATTCCAGCATATCACCGTTAAGTTAATCATTTAGGCTTAATTATCATTTCTCTTCTAAAAGAGAAGTGGTGACAGCCATAAAGGTATTTTCAGACGCAACCTAGATTTGTATCTATTCCATATTCTCAGTATGGCACGTCTAATAAAATGATTTTTAAAGTCTACATTAACCTTCGCTTTATCATACCATACGTAGCCGTGCCACCCAAATCTTAAATCATACCCTTCTAATTCCAATAACCTTCTGTTTCTCAGCATCACCCACTTTCATCCAAACTAAGCAACAAGCTGAAAAATACAATTTCAAGTCAGGCAGACCCAACCTTCCTCTTTCCTTTGCATCTTGTGATACCTTATATTTAACTTGTATTTTTCCCCTGCCACACAAATTTAGATATCTCCTCTGCCACCGTTGAAATGGTGCATCAGTTGTCAAAACAGGTATTGTCTGAAACAAAAGCATTGTTCTAGGCAAGATATTCATTTTTATCACAGAAACTCTCCCCAGCAATGACAACCATCGTTTCTCCCTTCTTAACGTCCCTCTGCCACCAATTCTTCTCTTGACTTTATCTTACATTCCCTTGGCGAAATTCTAGTATCTCATGATAAATACTGAATTCTAGCATCTCACGGTAAGTTCCTTTTTTAAATTTCGAAAGGAAAGTTGGCTTGGTGAGAGCACCGAGGGGCGGCAGCTGTGGGGCATCTCTGCTCTTCGGCTTCGGAGCTGGACCGCTTCCCCCCCAAACCGGATGGGTCCGAGTGCCGTATACCTCCGTGTTGCGTAGAGCGGATCGTCAAAGATACAGCAGAAATACCCGGCAAAATGGGGATTAGCTACAGAGTCCTTTTCTGATTAGAAGTTCCCTTTGAAAAGTCAGCTGTGCATCTCTCTTTTTTCCATGAACTAAAATTAAATTGGGGGGTTGTTTTCTCCGTGGGAGGCTGTAGGGGCAAAAGACTTTTCTGGGTATTAATTTTTTTCAGGATTTCTGGCAGTCCCCCTGCCTACCTTTAAAGAGGTTTCTGCGGAAAGGAGGGTTGAATTAAAATCTTAAATGTTCACCACCTGCTTGAGGAATACGGAGTCTGGTGTGGGTTGGGGGGTGTGGGTGAAGGCCAGACAAAATAATTTGGGGAGGGGGTTCTAGGGGGATAACCCATATAGGTCTATTGAGAGATTCATATCCCCTCCTTGCCTTTAAGCAAGCTCTTTTGCCCGTAAGGCAGAGTTGCCCATGGGGTGTGTGTGTCTGTGTGTCTGTGTGTGCATGTGCAAACCTTCTTGTGCAATCCTGATTGTGCATTGCACTAAAAAGGGGCAGGGCTTCCCTTGCACCATTACAGCTGCCATCTTGGCCTTTCTGACCCACTCAAGGGCCCCACTAGAAGAGCTTTCTCTTTTTTGAGGCTGTTTTCACAATTCCTATTTTGAATTCTGGGGCCCTTTGGAAGCAGCAGGGAACAGCTGTCTGAGAGCATCTGGAAGCGTTCAGAGAACTGGCCCTTGTGTGTTTCTGCAGGCTCAGAGCCTCAGTTTTTGCAAGATCCTCTTCCAAATTGAAAATGTGCCCTGATTTCATTATCTTCTTCCTGGGAGAATTGGAGGTTTGTGTGTGTGTGTGTGTGTGTGTGTGTTTGTGTGCACATCCGTGCATACATGTCTGCTTTGTCCTATTTACCCTCCAATCACGCGTCATATCTAAGGACATAGGTATCTGAGATTTATTATTATTATTATGTTTCCATGCTCCAAATCAGGATGTTAACAAGTGTATTAATGGATGGTCGCCTAGGGTGAGCATCAAGTCACCTCCCGCACAACCAGGCAAAGTTGTGTTTTCGACAGAGAAATGTGGGAATTTTCTTCCTGGATTAATTAGCTGAGCAAAGCATAAAGATGCAAAGGATAAAGATCTTTTTGCGGTTTGTCAGTAGATGACATCCTCCCTTAATTATGACAGGGCTGCCTCGTACATGAGAAACTAAATTTCCCAGAATGCCTTAGGGTGCCACCACATCTAGGGCATTGTGGGAACTTTAAAATGCAATCAGACTCAGCGACTCAGAGCTGTTCAGGGCATATTGCAGAGGTCTTAACTTGCCTTGGGGCAGTTCTAACGCACACATTTAGTATTCCTGAACATAGATCCTTATTTTTCACCACGCTGGGAAAATCCTTCATATGTTTCTCCCCTCTCCCTCCTCTAGAAAGGCGTGCAAGGTGTCAATTGTCATTGCAACTTGCCTTAGAGGTTTTTGAGTTCCCCGTTGGCTTTTCTCCCTTGGGAAGAAGAGTTGAAAAGTATTAGGAGTAAAGGAAAAAAAAATGATGAAAAGGAGAATGCAGTGAAGCCGTGCTTGGGGGTCAGGAGGAAAATGAGCAGGAAAAAAATAATCGTTTCATTCTCTTTGCGACTTTGTAACTTGAACTCAGGGTCATCTGGAGCAATTAACCCCCAAATATTCTGTGTTTGCAAAACAACGGTTTTGGCCTTGCACTTAGTGAGTTTGGAGACGGAACGTCTAGATCAGGCTTCCTCAACCTGGTGCCCCCCCAGAAGGGTTGGGACTCCAATTCCCAGAATTCCAACCTTCAGCCACACCAGCTGAGAATTCTGGGAGACTTAGTCCTATCCCTTAGAAAGGCCCCTAGTTGGAAAAAGAGGTTCTAGATTCAGAGATTATTCTCTCCCCAAACTGGCGAGCAGGAGCAGCCCGGATGGGTGGGGAACTATTGTGCATCTTGCACCTAGAACTTTCCAGAGAAGGTATACTGTGCTGACCCAGTGAAGCTTTCCTTACATTTTTGATCCCCTGCTATGGAGAACATGCAAATTTCAGAACTATATCTTCGTGTTTCCCCCGTTTTTTTTAGGCTCCTGTCTGCTGTGAGGGTAGAGGTTATTGGGTGTTGCTGCTCCCAAGAAACCCTGATGGATTAGAGTCAGGTGAAGGGTTGGGTCGGGTTTTTTCATTCTTGCAAGTTTCCTTCATAGTGCCCCTTTGTGTCCTGTGCAGCTGAAATGATGGAAACTGGTTGCGTTGGGCCCAGTCCAAAATCCAGGCTGCCACCCAAGTCTCAGGTGGGGCTGCTGGGGAAGAAGCAGGAAGGCGGCGAGGCCCAGGGCCCGGGGCTGGGCTTTGCCACCCCGCATCAAGTGATCTCACCCCGATCGCCTTGGCTTTACCGTCGTATTAATCCCCCTTTTCTTCTTCTGATGGTATTTGGGGCACTCGCAGCCTCCACTTGCCACCCCCGAGCCTGCTCTCCCCTGGCGAGAAAACCCCGGTCAGCCACGAGCAACTTCTTTCTTTTCGGCCGGCGCGTTCCAGTTTAATTGGCTAAAGCTTTTCTATTTACTTTGGGTTTGTTATGACAAGTAAGGTGGGCTCTTCGGTGCGGAGCCAAGCGCACCGCCGGATGGGATGAGGCGTGCAAAATGTGCGGGAATCGGGTGCGCGGAGGAGGGCAGGACCTGCTTCTCGTTCTGTGGGCGTTTGCCGACCGCCGGTCTGTCCCTCCTGATGGGACGCGGCTCTTGGAATGGTTTCCCCTTCTGTTCTGCCCGGGAAACGGTCTCCCTGCGTCCGTCCTCCCCGCGTGAGGCGCGGCCACCGAGATCGCCCTTCTTTTCGTCGCCTTTGAATTTCAGCTTTGTAGGAAGAGTTGAAAGAAGCCACCTTCTGGCCCAGAGAGCACTGAGTTGGCAGCCTCTGCGTCGCAGAGCGTTTTGTTCCAGTAAGCATTGTTTCAAAGGAAATCAGAGTCTCTGAGGTCACGGATTGCCTTTCATCTGTGCACGGGAACGCCTTAGAGCAGGGTTTCTCAACCTTGGCAGCTTGAAGATGGGTGGACTTCAATTCCCAGAATTCCCCAGCCAGCATGCTTGAAGATGGGTGGGCTCCTGGAATTCCCCAGCCAGCATGCTTTAAGACAGGTAGACTTCAGCTCCCAGAATTCCGTGCTTTAAGATGGGGTAGACTTCAGCTCCCAGAATTCCGTGCTTTAAGATGGGTGGACTTCAGTTCCCAGAATTCCATGCTTTAAGATGGGTGGACTTCAATTCCCAGAACTCCCCAGCCAGTGTGCTTTAAGATGTGCTGGTTGAGGGATTCTGGGAGTTGAAGTCCACCCATCTTCAAATGGCTAAGGTTGAGAAGCATCACTGTAAAGTGATACTTTTCACAAGCCCGGATTGTATACTTTTTCCCCGGTGTTGTTCTCCAGACAGATGCTTTTAATGTTGCTACTGAATAGGGAAGCTCTGTTTGGCCAGGAAAAGGCGCGTCTGTCCTAGTTCTTTCACTCGTAAAAACCTGAGGAGGGTCCTATGAAATCAGACCCAGACTTTTGCAGAGATCTGAAATCACCAGCAGATGGTTTCTTAAGTATAATCTAACTTTTTCCTGGCCCGCTCTTCTAATCTTTCCTCCCTTGCTCATGAAGATGAGCGAACCGCTTCTTTCTTTCTTTCATGAATCTACTTTTCCATCAAAGCACAGCGGTTTTGAAAGGCCCTGCTTTGATCTGTCTGCATTTCACAGGCTCGCTCTGGTGGATTCTGGCCACGCACCCGTGAAAGAACGAGGCTGTTCTGACTGAATCCGTCCCTCCCGAACACAGCTAGGCTTTCACTGCAAAGCAGCAAGGAAGCCTGCTCTGAAATACGCCGAATACTTTTTATTTTGGGGAAGATGAAATGCAGCACGCTTGTTTTGCTTCTTTGAATACCCGTTAGTAAAAATTAATGCACGCAAATAAAAACAAACTTCATTGATATGGTTGAGAACTTTGACACACGAAATAAATACATTGCATGAATCAATTGGCTTAGCTGGGGGTAAAATATATGGGCTTCGGAGTTTTAAAGGCCAAGTTAGTGTTCCTCTTGGTGGCCAAACCAAATTTGATGCAAATGATTGTTGGTGTATCTTTAGGAATTTGACTAAGTCAGGTGAAGAAGCAGCAGATACGTTGGCCCGATATTTGAAGCTTGGTTAGGGCTAATCTTGGTTATTTTCAGGGCCTATCATATTGGTTGGAAGGAAGGAGAAGAAGAGGATGATCAGCAGCAAAGTAGATGGACTCACAGCGGCGATGGGGGCATCGTTGGGAGACCTGAAGGACCAGGTTGGGGACAGACCATCATGGAGAAGGTCCATCTGTGTGCTTGCTGTCAACACTGACTTGATTGATGGCACGTAATCAGTTAATCAGCATGAAGACCCAGCTCTCTGGAGAAGCCCATAATGCTGGAAAAGGTGGAAGGAAAGAGAAGAGGAGGAAAACCGGCACCCAGGTGGATGGACTCAGTTACAGCAGTGATGGGGACACCATTGGAAGTCCTGAAGGACCAGGTTGGGGACAGGTCCTCCTGGAGAAGGTCCATCTGTGTGGTCCCCAAGAGTCCAACACCCACTTGATGGCACATAATCGAAATCATGTTGGTCAAATCCAGCCCACTTGGTTACTCCAAACAGAGTCAGACCTGATTAGATCTTGGATGAGACGCCACCAGGAATTCTGGGAGTTGAAGTCCACTCATCTTAAAGTGGCCAAGTTTGGACAACACTGCCTTAGATCATCTCATCAAGACCAAGCAACAAAACTCAAGGACCCCACATCATCTGTTCTGTAAAATCTCTCTGCCCAGCCTCTTGGAAGACTCACCCACCCTTCTAAGCTAGTAAAAATAAAGAAGTGAAAACTACACAAAAGAACAGCACTTTGAACTGAGACACTCCCTAGCAGCCCTGTTTTAAACCGATTGCAGTTTTTGAAGTCTTCAAGGGCTGCTCCCAACCCAATGCAGCCAAGTCCACTGAGAGATTAACCCCAGTGAAGGATAACCATGGCCAGGTGACGATTTTAACCCTCCCGGGGCTGTCATAAAAACTGCCGGAGAGCCCCCTTTCCCCAATACGCTTCAGGCGACCTTCCCTGCCTTCATAAGGACTAGAAAGCTGTGGAATTCTTTCTCCAATGATTTATTCCGTGACCAATCCTGATTTTCCCCAAAGAACTGAGCAATGTGTCATTCTGCGGCACAACACACTGTGGAAAATAATGCAGCTGTTGAAACTTTGCGAACCTCTAAAGAAAAAGTGCTCGGCTCGACGGGAACTGATCCTTTTCGCCCATGGAACCTTTTTTAAAAAATCATCCTCGTTTTCCTGACTCAACGTCTCGCTCGCTCAGCTCGCTTGCCTGCCTGTTCTAGCAAAGTTGTCCTCTGACTTCCCGGAGCTCCGCGCCACATCGGTCAGCTGTAATGCGAGGACGAACCCACTTGCTCTTTCCAGGCCAAAAGAGCTGATGCAACTCCAGCGCCCGGCCAAGCAAACACAAGGATTTTTTCCATTTTTAAGTGGACGCTCCGCTTGAGAGTTTGCAGAGACATCTTGGGACGGGTCCAAATTCCTCCTCCTCCTTCAGGGTCTGCTGCTTTCGAGCGAGCCGTGGTTGAGTGAACACAGCTGAAGGGTTTCCCGTTTGAATGGCAAACGAGCCCCCGGGCAGGGCTGTTTAACGCTGCTAGAAATGGGCTTTCGTTAAACTCAGTAGTGCCACCGTGGTGCTGATGGAGGAAGGAAGGTCTATGCATCGCACGTTTAAAAAAGGAGGGGGGTTACGCATGGCTGTGACCATCATCTTGACTTTTTTGACCTCCTTGGGACACCCCCAATGGGATGGCCTGCTGGTGAGCACCTCTTAAAAAAAGCAAGCAGGGCCAGGATCGAAACGAACCGAAAGTTAACTGAGCTTTCGTTGAACTTGAAAGAAAAGTCGATGGAATTACTGAAATAGTTAATGGGACGGTGTTTCAGCCTCTTGTTTTGAAGCATTTGAATTTGCTGGAACTCGGAAGGGGCTCTGCAGAGTTCTCTGAGAGCCACTTGTGGCTTTGCGCCTCTGGTTACGCGCCTCTGGCATAAATAATTAAATGTGGGCCGAATTAAAACTGCGGGTTAGCCGGGAATCTGGACCTGCCAGCCTTGTATCCTTTCCAAAACTTCTTGGAAGAAAGGCTGCACGCAAATAGGGGAGGAGGAGGAAGGGGCAGGAGGTTTAAAATAAGCCCGTTTCATCCGCATATGGCCACTGTTAACTTGTGGAACTCATTGCCCCTGTATTTGGGGGGGGTCAGTTTGACCCCAGCCATTCATGCGGCTGTTCACAAAGGGAAGGGGTCATATCATTTCTGAAAGCCTAATAGTGAAGCAGATAATTGCATAAGTGCCTGAACAAAGTCAACACAAAATAATTTAATCGGAGAGTGAACGGTTTTGGGTGCAGAAATCAGAGCAAAGGCTGAAGCCGAATCAACTGGTGCGGTAAAATTCTGTTCTTGATGCTTGTTTAAAGAAACCTGGAGTTCTTCTGATTTGGCCACCTTATAAATACGATTACTGTTCCTGGCTCCTAATGCAGAAAGGATTCCAATCTCAGTGAACAGTTTTGATTCGCTTAAGAAATCGATTCTGCTGCAATACGTGAACCCTTTAAAAGAAGCCAATTTTGCATGATGCGTACCCTCAAAGTAACCTCCTTCTCTCATAATAACAATGAGGATTGTGGCGTCCTTGGGGTTCTCCGAGCTGGGTTCTTTTCTTGCAGACGTTTCGTTACCCGGCCAGGGAACATCTTCGGTGCTAGAAGGGAGGGGGCTTTGCTCTCTGTTTATGTACAGTGGCCTGCCCTGCCAGTGTGGGTGGGTTTTTTTTTCTTTTTCTTTTGAGGAACGCCTCTTTCCACTTCTCACTTCCCACTTTGGTAACTACTCTGTCCTGAACA
Source organism: Liasis olivaceus (assembly GCA_030867105.1). Lineage (NCBI taxonomy): Eukaryota > Metazoa > Chordata > Lepidosauria > Squamata > Pythonidae > Liasis > Liasis olivaceus. The sequence goes on from CM061349.1 coordinate 329,175,367, forward strand.
GTCATTTAATCCATGTATTTCAAAAGAATCTGGTTGCTGAATGAACCGGAGAGGGATTTTATTTTAGTTTTTGTTTTTTATGCTGCCTTAATTTAAGGCTTCTCCAATTTGAGGCCTTCTGGGTTGATAGGATCTTGACTCCCATTGTCCACAGCCAGTGGGGACTTTGGAGGTTGTACAGATAATCCTCACTTAACAACTATTCCTTTAGTGACTGTTCAAAGTTACAGTGGTGCTGAACAAAGGGACTTACAACTGGTCCTCACACTTAACAACCATTGCAGCACCCCTGCGGTCACGTGATCGCAATCCAGGTGCTTAGCAACCAGCTCACAGTTATGACGGTTGCAGCGTCCGAGGGTCATGTGATTGCCATTTGCAACCTTCCCAGCCGGCTTCTGGCAAGCAACATCAATGGGGAACTATGTGATTCGCTTAACGACCACTGCAGAAAAGGTTGTAAAATTGGGCACAACTCTCTCAACAACCACCCTGCTTAATTTCCGGTCCTTAATATGGTCATTAAGTGAGGACTACCTGTAATCCCCCATATTTGGAGGGGAAAATGGGCGCAGCCCATTCACCAACCCACTTGTGCTGATGTCATTGTTAGAGCAATGCAACAGGCTTCTGTGTAGAGCTGCTTATAGTCTGAGTTGTGATCCAAAAATGGAGCACTGGAGAAGCGGGGGGGGGGGGAATCAAGCATTATAAAGATAATTCCTTCCTTGCTTTGCTCTCTGTTACTGCATTTTGGTTCCATCGTGTTTTTATTCCCCTTCCTTTCTTCTTGTCTGCCCTTCCAGTTGAAACTGTGGAACAAATTCCGGGTTTCCAACATCCCCTCGCTGATATTTATAGATGCCAACACTGGAAAAGTGGTTTGCCGGAACGGCCTGTTGGTTATCCGAGATGACCCAGAAGGTAAGAGGAAAGATGGCGTGTTCTTTTGGTCAGGCGAACATTCTTCCACCCATCCAGGTCATTTCCCGTCGTTAATCAAAGTCGCCCCTTTTCCCATCACTCAGCAAAGAGGGAGGCAGGGGGATGTTTTGAACCAACCCATCTTCAAAATCTCCTTGAGCTGCTTGAGATGAGCAGAACCTTCTTTCTCCAAAGCGCTGATAAAAAGGAGAGCAGCTTGAACGAATCCGAAGGGACGGTGGATGGATTGGGGGGGAAATTCAGAAATGGTTGTTTTGCTATTATTGATGCCTTTTCTCACTCTTTTTGCATTGAATCAATAGCTTAAACTGGTGTTTCTCAACCTTGGCCACTTTAAGATGGGTGGACTTCAACTCCCAGAATTCCATGCTTTAAGATGGGTGGACTTCAACTCCCAGCATGCTGGCTCGGGAATTCTGGGAGTTGAAGTCCACTTGTCTTAGAGTGGCCAAGGTTGAGACACACTGGCTTAAACTGCTTTGGGAAGAGAGTTTTCCTTTTCAGCACAACGTTTCTTTTTGCACCAAGAAGGCTTCGCTTGGGTGGGGAGCAAAATGCATTGGGTGTCGTAGGGAGAAGAGAGAATCGAGTCCTTGCCAAAAAAGGCTTGCAATTTCGAAATACCGATCAGCAGCATCCATGAGTCTCGACCGCCTCTTTCGGCTGTCCCCCTCCAGGACTGGAGTTCCCCTGGGGTCCCCGGCCGTTCAGCGAGGTCATTGCTGGCCCTCTTCTCCGAAATAGCGGGCCGCCCCACGACAGCAGCGTCCTGGATGGCTCTCACGTCGGGGTTTACTTCTCTGCACACTGGGTGAGTTTGCTCTGGGGGGAGGACGGGGGGATATTTCTGTCCTGCTTTCCGGAAAAGGTTTCCCTGAATTTTTTTGCTGTCGTGCCTTGAAATGGCACAACCTTTCAGCGTTCTTTTGCGGGCTGCAGATTTGGGCTACTGGAAGTGTTAAACGTGTTTTGAGTGGGTCAGATTGATGGATTCCGTCTTGAAGTGTTTTGTTGATCCTGATTCAGGAAGTCAGACACGTTTGCCCCTTCCTTCCACATCGACTGATGTGCAAAGAATGGATGTTCTGGTTGCAGGGGAAAAGCTTGGATCCAGATGCAAAGAGGTTGAACTGCAGATATTTTGGGGGTCCTGCAAGGGATGTGCTAAAGCAGTGTTTTTCAACCTTGGCAGCTTTAAGATGGGTGGACTTCAGCTCCCAGAATTCCATGCTTTAAGATGGGTGGACTTCAACTCCCAGCATGCTGGCTGGGGAATTCTGGGAGTTGAAGTCCACCCATCTTAAAGTTGCCAAGGTTGAAAAACATGGGGCTAAAGGATCCATTCTCTGCACCCGTTTTTTTTTTCCCAAGGAGGAATCCAACTTCCTACCTGGGCATGTAGCAAACGGAATATATCGTGCTTCAGTAGACGCAGCAGCAATTCATAAGTATCAGCGATGTGCAAAGCATTTCAGCCTCCAGCTGTTTTGCATACGAATTACACCATTTGGAAAAAGCAGCTTCCGCTTCTATTTCTACATTCAGAGTGAATTGTTCCAATGGTTTTGAAAGTGTTTGGGGCTGGAAACCGCTACACTTGACTTTGAAACACTTTCATGATGGTTGAAGCTGCTGGTTTGGGGGGGGAATGACCATTTTGACCTTGAAATGGGGTATTTACACCCCCAGTAAACACTTATCAGCAGGGCTGTAAGCTGAACATTTTGCCCTTAATGTTGTTTTTATTTCTGATTAAATTTAAAGAGACAGTTTGTACTGCATATTTTTTGTGTGGTTCTGTGGCCCTATGGTTAATTTTTACAGGTAGTCCTCGCTTAACAACCACAATAGGCACTAGAAAATTGGTTGCTAAGCAGGGCGGTCATTAAGCGAGTCGCCATGTGACCGGACCCAATTTTACGACCAATTTTATGATGGTTGTTAAGTGAGTCACATGTTTGTTAAGCAAATCCAGCTTCCCCAATGGACATTTTTGCTGGGATTTGGTTAACAACCACATGATTCGCTTTACAACCGTCATAAAAAAGTTCACAAATTGCAATCACATGACCACGGAGGATGGTGTGACAGTTCGCAATGGTCATAAGTGTGAGTACAGCTTGTAAAGCACTTTTCTGAGGCTGTCATAACTTTGAACCATCGTTAAATGGTTGTTAAGCAAGGACTACTTGTATTCTGATTCCTCTTTAGCTTGTAATGGTGCTTATCTGTCTGCATTTCCTAGAGGGAGTTTTCCACCGTATTGGCTTTTTGCTGATGGAAAACCCACTTAAGTTTCTAGTCCACAGTGTTTCTCAGTTTGCCAACTTGCTAGCATGTCATTATTCCAGTTGTTTCTGGCACATGCATGAGAAAGGAAAAAACAGATCTTTTTTGCAATACACCAAAAGCTTTACTGGACAGCTGATTCCCAGGCTGTTGATCTTAACTGTAACTCATTTTCTGCATTTTTCCTTTTGCAGTGCCCACCTTGTAGAAGTCTCACTCGGGTACTAGTGGAATCCTACCGGAAAATCAAAGAAGCAGGCCAAAAATTTGAGATTGTCTTTGTTAGTGCAGACAGGTAATACTAATTCCATCTGGTACATAAGGACTACATTGCACATACATCCAATTTGCTTTTACAGCACTTTATATACCTGTGTGGAATGGAGATAGACGAATTATTCCGAGCCCTTCTTCTGCATAAAAGGAGAAGGAAGAAAGAAAAACAAGTTTCTAGTCCCTAAGATAAGGGTTTTGTGAGTGTGTTCATTGCCTGATTGCATTTCAGAATCTGGGAACCGTTCAGCATTGATGCATAAATACACACCTTAATGTGTGTGCTTGATTGCCCCAAGTGGCTGCATTCTTAGGAGCTGCACACCGTCCATGCAGAGCGGTTTGACGGAAAGATAACCAAATGTGGTTGGCCAGAGAGGCAGGCCGGTACTGAACCCAAAGCAAAATGCATTATCCAATGGGCCAGAATCGCCAGTGCAAATTTAATGGACTTGTCTCAGCCGCTAACATTTGCCTTGCTCTAAATATCCATATTTTTGAATCCCAGCCCCTCTTTCCCCGTCTCCCCTCCTCCAGATTGGGGTCCCCCGTAGGAAAAAGCAGCACAGCCCCCCCCCGCTTTCTTCCTGAGCTGTGCAACCCACAGCCAGCCCCCCACCCCACCCCACCCCGGAATCCAGCCCCGCTTTGGGGTTGACTCACCCGGCTCCCCTCCGCTCCCTGTGTCCCCTGCAGGTCGGAGGAGTCATTCAAACAGTATTTCAGCGAGATGCCCTGGTTAGCCGTCCCCTACGCCGACGAAGGGCGGCGGTCGCGTCTCAACCGGTTGTACGGCATTCAAGGTAAGCGAGAGCGAGCTCCTTGCGGGCCTTGGCAGGACTGACCGGTCGCTTTGGCGCTTCCACCGGGCCCATCTCTCTCTCTCTCTCTCTCTCTCTCTCTCTCTCTCTCTCTCTCTCTCGTTTCATTGCCCCTTATCTGGGCTGGCCTCTTCCCTGCCGAAAATGGAAAATAGCAGCATGACACACAAAGGAAACGTCCAGTGGAAGTCACCCGTCGTGCACCCTGAAGAGATCGCCAAGCCCCAAATACGGCAGAATCTGGGAACGGGGTGTTCAGATGGGCATAGCCAGCTTTCCGTGTAAAAACAGCCCAGGGTCGCTGGGCGTTCAGTGGCATATAAATGTAATAAATAGTAATAATTAAAAAGGGAAAAGCCATCCTTTTCTGAATGGAGAGCATGACTGTAAAGTCATGAGCTTCAAATCAGGGGTGGGAAAAGCGTAACTCTCCAAATGGAGTGGCACTACAACTCCCATCACCCCTGGCCTCTGCAAAGGTTCTGATGAGGGACAAGGGGAAGGCAAAACGTGCAGTTTGTCGTATTTACACAAGCCAGTTTTCCAGGGATTGGCACTGTCTTGGCATGACTGAAGCAGGATTCTGGCTGGGCCATGCGCATAGAAAGGGCAGGTCTATGAAGATGAGAAGGTGGGACTATGCAGATGAGTTGGGAGGAGTTACATACATTGGAAGGACAGAACTATTTAGATGCCAGGCTGGGATTGGGTGGGGGGAGGGGCTGTGCAGCTAAGAAGGTGGAGCTATGCAGATTAGTTGGGTATGGTTTTGTGATTTGGAATTGCTATGCAGGTGGGTTGGGTGTGGTCATGCAGATCAGAAGAGCTATGCAGATGGACTGGGAGTGGTTATGCAGATTGGAAGGGCTATGCAGATGAGTTGGGTGTGATTATGCAGATTGGAAGATCTGTGCAGCTGGAAAGGTTAATTGCATTCAAATATCATGGGGATTATTTGGAGGGGAGAGGTCTGCTGATCTGTGGGTGGAGCTATGCAGATGAGTTGGATGTGGTCTTGCAAATTGGAATTATTATGCAGAGGTGGGCGTGGTTATGTAGATTGGCACCGCTATGCAGATAGACATGGTGTGGTTACGTAGATTGGAAGGCCTTGCAGATGTGTTGGGGGACAAAGCAGCTGGAAAGACCATGCCATGCAGAGGGGAAGGAAGGGCTCATGGGATACTAGCGAAGACAGGCGAAATGAATGGACAGTCTCTTCCATTATGGTAGCCCTGACCCAGTTTACCCCACTGTGCTTCCAGCACCCAAGTAAGAAACTGTGGCTGGGTTAGTGGCTGACGGGGTTAAAAGCATCACACACCCTGCCTCCATCTTGCAACCCTGCATGACTACCTGATCTGGGAGGAGACCTAAACCAGCTGGCTTTTGATAGAGTGGGCACCCCCCATACATTCAGCGTGCCCTTTGCATACGTTACCACGGTCATCCTCACAACAACCCTGTAAAGATGGCACTAAAACATCATTTGGAGAAAATACGGGCTGGATGCTTCCCTGCAGAAAGCCTGAAACCCAGATTGCCTGGTCGGACCGCATCAGTTGCAAAACAGCCCTGCCATGCAGGTGATGTATGGCTTGTTCTGAAGTCCTACAAGGCAGGATGCTGGCCTGAACCTTCTCTGCTAAGGAAGAGATGCAGCATTTTAGCTCAGTTGGGGTGCATGCCTTCCTGCCACCTGGGTTCCCTTAAATCAGCCAACGATCGCATTTGCCCTTTCTGCAGTAGCACCACGCAAGTGGCTTGTGAGCAGCCTGCCGTGGTTGCTGCTTTGCTCTGCCTGCTCAAGAGGGAGGAAAGGAAAGGTTGGGAGAGCCGAGGCTGCATTTGGCCGCGTTTGCAGGAAACCTGATTCCAGAACAGCTGAACAACAGATGGCTGCTGTGGACAGACCGTCTCCTGACATCTATCAGGTTTCTCCGGCAGTGCGTAGATTTGACAGCAAGAAAAGTGACGGCAAACGGTCCAGTGATCCATAAAGGCAAAAATAGAGAGGGTTGCACTTGGTTTAGCGCATGCTATTTTCCCAACACATCTTACAAGCTCCAAGCAGCCACAGTTTTTCAGGTTCTCCCTTCCTGCTGGTTCCTTTTAACTGGAAACTGACCCTGCAATCTGGTGCCCACAAAACAGAATTGCTGCAACGGAGCAGAGAAAGCCCAGGCGTTCATTGAACAGACAGGTTTCGGTCCTGAAATGTGCTGGGTGGAACGGGAGAGAGGAGGCTTAAATCAAGCTGTCCGCTCAAGAAGCACTTGTTAGTCCAAAGGCCCAGCCGAGTCTGAACATACACGAGCAGTTTGGGAGCCTGGCCAAGATCTGAAGCCATGGGGTTGGAATGCGGAGGGAGCCGAAAATAAGAGCAGCTAAGTCCGGGAAGTGAGATGGTGGCTTGCAATACACCAGGGTTCTGTCAACAGCCCATACAGTAGACCAGGGTTTCTCAACCTTAGTAACTTTAAGATATGTGGACTTCAACTCCCAGGGTTCCCCAGCCAGCATGCTTTAAGATGAGTGGACTTCAACTCCCAGAATTCCCCAGCCAGCAAAGCTGGCTGGGGAATTCTGGGAGTTGAAGTCCACCCATCTTAAAGTGCCCAAGGTTGAGAAACCCTCCAGTAGACTCTTGTTCCGTTTCGAAGAGTTGGAGAAGAAGCTTGGGTGTCCCTTTCCATCCTGTAAACATTCTGTTTCTCCAGCTGTTTCTCCAGCGGTTTCCCCCATTTTGTTTCTCCAGTTGTTTCTCCAGCTGTTTTCCCCATTTTGTTTCTCCAGCTGTTTCCCATTTCACCTGTTCCCTGAGTTGCCCACCTGAGCAGAGGCATTTCAGAAAACAAGCTTTTCTCCTGCTGGGGTGGGATTAGCCATGAAATAAATATTGCTATAAACTAGTCCCTCTGTTTGGGGATTCTGTCATTCCAGGGGTGTCTGTAGCAAAGTGAAACAAATTATGACCACCCCCCACCTGTCAGTGATATTACTGTGCAACCCCCTCCTTTGCATACCTACCTTGTAATGCCTCTAACAGGAGGGGTTGTGTAGTGGCATCACTGCACATGCTCAGAAGCTGCAAAAGGATATCTAGTTCCTTGTTTGCCAGCAAAAAACAGGCCAGGCAGCCCAGCTGGCTTGTTTTCTGCTGGTAATCAGCAGACAGCAATTAACCACAGATGGCTTGTTTTTTGGGGGCAAGTAATAGTTAAAATGCCTTTCTGTGTTGCCCTCTGTCTGGATCTATTTTCCTTGGGAATCAAATTATGTCACTTGACTTTTACTTAGTGTTGATCCTGGGCACCGTGGCCTTTTCAAGACAGAGGGGCTGGGAACAGAACGTTGTTTAATGTCATTTTTTAATCTGGATTTTTTTCCATTAAAGTCAGTGGCTCGGTAATTGGAAGTGTGGGAATTCTTGCTCTTAATATTGAGGTATCCGTCATTTCAAGTACCAATTTGTACGTTCAGGTTTTGGAGGGGAGTAATAGGGCAAGGAGACAGGTTGGTCCTGGGGCAGGAGGAGGGATCAGAACGCCCTGCAACATCTTAGACTGCGCAGTTGGCTGTTCAAAAATCATGGGACCGTTACGCTCTCTTGAAGGAAAAGGACTTTTTCGCCTATGAATGATCATTGCCCCATGAATGGAAAATTAATGAAGAAATTTTAAAAAACGTTGATTCCATCAGAATTTAGAAAAAGAACTTTAATGAGCTCACATTAATACGAGGACACGGATTTGTCAAGAGCAGATTTTGTCTGACTAATTGTATTGCTTTTCCAAATCAGATAATTTCCTTAGTAGATTGTGGGGAGGCTATAGATATAATATATCTTGACTTCAGCACAACTTTTGACTATGCGAAATATAGCATGTAATATGAAATAATGTGGTTCCTTCTCTTCCCGCTTCCCCTCTCCTGTCTTGGTTTCTTTTTTATTTTGTCCCATTGCAGGTATCCCTACCCTTATAGTCTTGGACACCAAGGGGGACGTGATCACCCGGCAAGGCCGAGTGGAGGTGCTGAATGACACTGAATGCCAGGAGTTCCCCTGGCACCCCAAGCCTGTCTTAGAGCTGACTGACTCCAACGCTGTCCAGCTGAATGAGGGTCCTTGTCTTGTCCTTTTTGTAGGTATGCAAACTACCCCCCACCCCACCCTGAACGGTCCCCCAAATGAAATTGGGTTTTGCTGTCATTTTTTTTCTCTTTGCCACCGAGCAGGGAGCGAGCAAAAATCAGGAAGATGATGATTTCCTGGTGGAAGTGTAGCTTTCTGTAAAAGTAGCTAAGTCTGATAAAGTTTCTAGTCCTCATGACTGCAAAGAGATACTTGTGGGGATGGTAGATGCCAAAAAAGGGAAGATATTGAATCAGAGTCCTGGTGTTTAAGGAACTGGCCTATTAAGCAGTCTGCGTGAGTCTTTAACCCTTCTTAGAGTTAGGCTGGAAAGAGAAGAGAAATGTGCCCAGCCAAAGAAACACGTTTGGCATGAAGGCCTTGTGCCAGATTGTGGAATTTAGAGCGTTACATTGCATGATTTAGAATCTCTTTGGAACAAATATGCAGACTCTGTTCCTCCCTAGATCAAAATCCCTTTCTTTCTTGGGCCTCATCTACAGGTTCCCCAGCTGGCATATTTTGTGCTGTGCCCTCAGGAGGTCCTCTTCGGCTGGTCCCCAGCCCACAGCCAAGGCAGCTTAAAATTTTCTTTCACAATTCCTCTTTTGTGATTCCTTTCATCTCCCAACACAAGTTTTCCTACCATCTAGCCCGTTTTGTTGGTGACTGAGATGCTGATGCTGTTAGGGAAGGGATTTGCCCAGGTCCCTTGGCCATTGTAGGAGGCTGCGAGCATGCCCTCGTCCCTTGGTCTCTGGGCACTGCCCTCCATGGACAATTGGCCCTGCTGCTCCCTTAGACTGACGCCAGGCTTCTGCTTTCTGAAGCCCTTGTCAGCCGTATGTGGGCTCCTTGCAAACCCAGGTCTAGTGTTCGTTCGAAGGAGCGCGAGACCTGTTTGTTAAACACGTGTTTAGCGCTCATGGCGCTAGTTGTATATTTTAAAGAAGGATTTGTGCTAGTCCTGTGCTGCCCAGGAGTCAGATAAATAACAAAAGAGGTGGGTTCTCCCAGTCTGAATTCTGCTGAATTTCATTACGGAACTTCTGCTAACCAGCAGTTGTGCCGGGTATTTTTAAAATGTTTTTTCCTTTGAGGGCAGGGCGTTGGGCCTTCTGGCTCTGTCAGCCATGAGGACAGAACTGACTCCCTGCCAGCAAGGCTGCTGGGCTGCAACCCTCGTCAAAAATGGAGATTGCTTGTTAGCAACGGCTTTCTCCTCCATGCCACCCCCTTCCTCCATTCCTGCACGCTGCCAGCTGAGAGATTCCTGGATGCAGGTTTAACACTCTTCCAAAAGAACGCTATACCCACGTTCAGAAATAACCTACGTTACCCATGCCAAGCACCTCTGTGCCCGTGACTGGTTATGCCCAACCCGACCCCACCCCAAAATAGGTGGTAGGTCATGCATTAAAACCCATAAGGGGCAGTCACCAAGCTTGTTAACTGTCGCGGGTGGGGGGGCTTGGCAAATTTTCTGCCAGCTCAGTGAGTGTTGGATGGCCAGTTGAAAAGTCTATCGGTGCCATCCGGGTAGAATCGCCTTTGGAAATTCACTCCTGCTGTTGGCTTCTCACAAGTAGAGCTTGGAAATCAAGAATTTCTCCCACCCCATTCAGCGTCTTCAGCATCTGGTTTGGCCAGACAGATGACTAGCTTGGAGAAGAAATTCATTTTATAATATCGATCGGCTGCTTTTCATCCCGAAATGTATTTTCCTAGATTAAAATGTTTACATTGCTGTTTTTTTAATGCAGTCAGAATGCTATATAAATGCAAGGGAGAGAAAAGGATGCCTATGGTTTAGAATTGCAGCCTCGGCATAGAAAATTTATGAAACCCTTTTCCAAAAACAGGTACCATTCAGATGTGCTGGGATTACGCCCCCCCTAATCCCCAGCCAAGGGCAAGAATAACTGATCCTAACTGAAAAGCAAGCAAAACGAAATACTTTTTAAGGAGCGTTTGAATGCCTGCTTGAAGAACTCGGCAGATTTTTTTTTTATGTTCCTGTAGGTCAGTCTTTCTCAACCACGGTGACTTTCAGAGGTGTGGACTTCAACTCCCAGAATTCCCCAGCCAGCAAGGCTGGCTGGGGAATTCTGGGAGTTGAAGTCCACACTCCTGAAAGCTGCCACGGTTGAGAAACACTGCTGTAGGTCATTCCCAACCCATGGTTTTTATTGCCCCACTGATACTTCCTCATCCCATTCTTGTTTTTGAAAAGAACAGTGAGCCGTTTGGCTGAAATATCTTGCATTTGACTTTGTTTGGCAGCTGCAGGAGAACCTTTTCATTTCATTGCAATGTGTGTCCCCTTGGAAAATGGGTGATGATTTCCTCAGTTACCCCATCAGGTGGCAGGGAGTTCCATAAACAGCCACTGCCTTAACCTGGAGCACACCTTTTTGTTTTGTTCTGCCCTTAATCACTGATTAACGTATTTTTCCGTCAATAAGACGCCCCCATGTACAAGATGACCCACATTTTTCCAACCCCAAATTAAGAAATCAATATTTTAAAGATAGTGCAGAACAATTTTTATTTAGTAATTAGTTAACATTGACCTGCTACACTCCGTGGGAGGAGGTCCAAACCGTCTCTCTGCAGCTCTGTTTCCAGGCTCTTTTGCATAACTGATTCCATTCAAGCACGAGTGAAACTGCAGATAGCTTGTCTCTGCAGACAGCCTTCCTCTAATTGGTTTGTTCAGCATCAGCTGACATCAGTTACATCAGGCTCGTGATTGGAGGAGGTCTGTTTGGGAGACAAGCTATTTCACTCATGATTGGAGGCTAGCAATAGGAGGAAGCCTGCCTGCAGAGACAAAGTATGGGCAGTTTTGCCACCGCGCGGTTCTCTCCTCGCTGACTTCCTTGAATAAGACACCCTTCAATTTTTAGGGTAAGGATTTTAGAAAAAAGTATCGTCTTATAGTCGGAAAAATACGGTAAGTAGTAACTCTCACCAATGTACCAGCTCTTGATTCCATACTGCAGTTTTTCTCAACCTCGGCAACTTTAAGATGTGTAGACTTCAACTCCCAGAATTCAACTCTCAGAATTCTGGGAGTGGAGGTCCACCCATTTTAAAGCGTGCTGGCTGGGGAATTCTGGGAGTTGAAGCCCGCACATCTTAAAGCATGCTGGCTGGGGAATTCTGGGAGTGGAAGCCCACCCAACTTGAAGCAGGCTGGCTGGGGAATTCTGGGAGTTGGTCCACACCTCTTAAAGTTGCTGAGCTTGAGAAACACTGCCCTACTGGTCCTCCTACCATAGAATTCCTGGCTGTGGGAATTCAGGAATCGGCGCGAAGTGGAACCCTGTTCCTGCCGGCCAGTGCGCCGATCCTTCCGAAAGGGAGAGGCTGCCACGCCTTTTCTCCACGTGCATGACAATTCCATACGCCACTTTTGTTGCCTGCCCTGTCATCACAAGCCACTCTGCTTGCGCCCCGCTGTGTCTGAATGGGGTATTTGTAAAACCCCTGGAGCGCACAAGCAGCGTATCTCATCCGTTCTTAAACAGCATCTGCATTTAAGCCCCTCTCTTTGCTTCCCTGGTTTTATAAGAAAAACACGGGGGGTGGCTGGCCAGGGTTGCAGTTCTGCCCGTCATTAATTCTTTGGCTTGTAAGCCTCGGTCGGCACGTTCCCCGGCTCTCCTCCGCAAAGCGGCGCTTGTTCGAGGAGGCTGCTCGCATGCAGAACTCACCCGCGTGCTCACAGCTGGGCATCGCCCGTTCCTCGCAGCCTGGCCTTTTCACGTGTGCTGGTGTGCTGACCCAGATTGGCTGGTGTGCCGTTTGTGTGCTGGCTTAATTGTCCTCTGTGTTCTTCTGCAGTTGGTGAAGCAGAGAGAAGCGGGGGGGGGGCGTGGATGGGCATTTATTTGCCCATGGTTTGCGTCGGGGTTGATTGATGACGTTCACGGTAGACCTCTCCTCCAAGGCGCCCGAGACCGCACAGGTGGCTCTCCCCGCGTCTGTTGCACCCTTCACCTGCCCGTCGAGAGGCTGAGAGTGAGGAGGAGCAGAGGGCGGGCAGCTGAAGGCCCGGGGGCCTCGTCCCCACCCGTCGGCACCTGCATTTCCCTCGATGGCTTCGCTTTTGTCTCGCTTCTCATTACAGTATTTTGTGCACCGCGGGACCTGGTAAAAATGTGTTCAGAAAACAAATACGGATTTATAAAATGAAACCTATTCGGTCAATTTAGAAGTAAGCTGCTTCTAGCAACTGTTGGGAGGGAGGGAGGGAGGACAGAATAGGAAACAGAAAGATGAGAAGGAAGGAAGGAAAGAGAGAGATGAGGGAGGGAGGGAAGGAAGGAGTTAAAAAGGAAATGGGAAGGGAAAGGCAGTGGGAAAAAGAAAATAAGGAAAGGATGGAAGAAAGGGAAAGAAAGGGAAAGAGAGAGAAGGAAGAATAAATAATACAAGATGGAAAGAGAAAGAAATAGAGAAGGAAAAAAGGGAAGGAAGGAGAAGAGAAGGAAAGAGGGAGAGAGAGAAAGCAAGCAAGCAAGAAAGAAAGAAAAAAGGAGGGAAAGAAAGGAAAGGGAAGGAGGGAAAAAAGCAAAAGAAGGAACGAACAGAAAGAAAGGAAGAGGCCATCTTGAATTCCAGGTTTAGCCTGATTTTTCCCCCTCCTGGGGGCTCTCCTTATCTGTCCCCCCAACAATTCATCACCTGCACCCCTTCCTCTTCGCTCTCTATCAGTTCTTGTCTGCTGTGATCTGGCTGTTTATTTAAGCTGGGAGGTTCTCACAATGAGCACATTTCCCTGGCTTTCGGGGTGGGGGGAATACTTTTCCCCACTCTCCGCATTGGGTGTGATTGATGGGGGGGGCTGTCTCACCCGTGATGGATAACCCTGGGCGGGGACGGTTACTCTAGCTGTGCAGTCGCGTCTCTCCTTTGTGTCCACGGAAGGGGCCGAAATTTCAGTGTGCTTAGCGAGAGGGGTGAGGTTAGAAGGACCCAGATGTTTCCAGCGCTTTGGCAAAGATGCACCATCTTTTTGCCCTGCTGGCACAATGGGATCCGGAGGGGCAGACGTGAACTTCCAGGAGACCCAGATGTGCCCAGATCCGCTGCTTTGCTAGGAAAAAAAAGTTTTGAAGAAGAAACCGTAATTTCTGCTTCTTCTGTTAGCACGGTGCTGTGCTCTCTCCTGACCAGATTGTTATTTGGGGTGGGCATCTGATCCTTTATTGCTGTTTTACTTTTTATCTATCTTTGTGGGGGGAATAAAAGAAGGGAAAAAAAGCAGAATAAAAGGCCCAGTTCTGGTACGTACCTCGGCTGAGGGTTGTGCAAATATCAGTGCCATCCTGAATTCAAAGCCACCTTTTTCAGAAGCAAAGCAGACTCTGATCCCTTTGGCAGTGCCCTCAGCTTGCCTCTGCCTTGAACATCTTCATCCTTCTCCACCGGTTAGTGCCTTCGCATCAGGCCTTGCCAACAATCTGTTTACCTGTTCATGAGGCCTAGAAACTTGATTTTAGAAAAACCCTCAAGATTTTGTATGCATGGAAGGATCCAGTCCTCATCCTATGTGGATGCAATTCTGCACCGGTTGCCTGAATCGCACCGAATCCCAGGGCTAGCATTCGATTCTTCAACTTGTTCGGTATTCTGCATAATCCTGCCGTGCACAATTGGCCTCGCATCGGTGTCTTCTTGCGCCCGTAAGTTGTTCTCTTTTTGTGTTCGGCTGGAGAACCCTGGCAGCAGACTTCTGCTTTGCAGCCCCCGTCTCCCCTCTTTTCCCCCCCACCCCACTCGCCCCTTCAATTGCAAATGCTCTTTCTATAAGCAGGAGCCTGGGAGCATCGCGCTGCGCACGGCGTGTCTGTTCCTTAACAGAAGGGTGCCCTGGGGGGGCTTTGTTAATCGGTTTCACACCGTTGATATTTGCCCCCTCCGTGGGAGCTGCAGGAGAGGTCAGCCAGAAAACAAGGGAGCTGGAGCTGAGCCAAGGAGCTTTGGGGGCGGTGGGGGGGGCAGAATTAATCCCATTAATAATCATTCCTCCCCAAATGCAAACACAGAGAGGCTGGGCGGATTTCTTCCTCTGCAAATTCTCTTCTGGGTTTAAACAACAGTGAGGCACACTGCCCATCTGGGGGGAGGGGGCGCAGGCCAATTCTCCCCCGCCCCACCCCGGCATGTCCAATTCACACGACTCACACCCCCCAGTGCAGACAGGCTGAGATTCTGCTGAACTGTCCTTGGGGGGATTTTTCGTTCACCGTCAAGCATGCCTCTGCCTCTGAAAAAGGGTTTTCCCCCATCCCGGTCCTTTGCTCCCCAGCCGCGGCCTCCTTATCTCTGCCCCCCATATTTGGGGGTCACCCAGCGATCTCTCGGTGCTGCTGCGTCACTCTCAGGTCCCCGTTTTCTCCTTGCTCCGTTCGTGGAGCAGCCGGCTGCATCAGCAGATGTAATGCAGATCTAGAAAATCGCGCCAGTGGACACACGGAGAGGTTTAGCCCTCCATAACAGCAGAAGTCGTGCCCTGCGGGCTTGGCCCATCGTCCAGAGCCTCTTCTCCCAGGGCCCCCCAACGGCACCAGCAAGTCCCCCGGTCTCCTGGCAGGGGGCCTTCAGAGGCGGTCCCCCTAACAGCCCAGGATCCCCAGGACTTCCATGAATCGATCCAGCCCCTTTTTGAAGCCCGCCGAGCACCGCATCTCACGATAGCGAGTTCCAGAGCTGAACGACACGTTGCGTAAACGAGCATTTCCTCGGGTCTGTCCTGATTCTTCCAGGACTCCGTTCCGTTCCCCTAATGAAGCCCCCATTCGTCCCAGGGCCCGATCGTGAAAAGGGAATGAAAATTGCCGTTCCCCCTCTGACGACGCAGCCCAGCTTGCTACCCCAGGCGGGAAGGAACCCGTGTCGGTCAAGAGAGCGGATGAATGCAGAATTTATTTTATGGATTTTATTTATGTATCACATTTATGTAGCCGCCTGTCTCACACAAAGCGACTCTGGGCGGCGCGCAGCGATGAAATGAAATAGCAAATAGATAAAAGCAATCGTCATAAAAGATAAAAAAGCGATTATTAAAATACAAAAGAATGTATTTTGGAAGGGAAGCTGGGTGTTTCCATGAAAAGGGGAAGCCGTAGGACAATTGTTGCTCCTGGAAGGGGGACAGGGGACATAAGAAACCTAAAACATCACCAAACTCATGGGTTACGGAGTCCAGGCCTGTACGAGCCTCTCATACAGATATTGCAGAACAGATCTGTAATATCTGAGCCACTGGTTGGGTCTAGCGTGGGGGGGCCTTCCCTTTCCAGCGCACTAATCTTTGGGTTAAGGCAGGTAGCTTTTCCCCAGGCAGGCAGCCTTTCCGCCTGAAAAGCCCACTTTTCTCTCCCGTTCCCCTCTGCAGTGGGGATTGCCCCTTTTTATAACTGCCCTTCTTCGTTGATGGTTTTAAATTTATATTTTCGGCTGCACGCACGCGTGTGTGTGGAAGGTGTCGTCATTGTAATCGTCATAAAAAAAAAAATGATTAAAATAAATGAAGAGAAGCAAAGGCCCACAAAAAACCTAGGAACACGAGCCGAAGAGGAAAAGAAGCGGCTTTTGAAGAATGAGGACTAGAACCTTGGGATGCATGATCACCCTAAACTTGAGAGGAAACTCTGCTGTTGGGTTCGGAGCAACCTTCCACACCAGTGTTTCTCAACCTTGGGAGCTTTCAGATGGGTGGACGTCAACTCCCAGAATTCCCCAGCCAGCTTTGCTGGCTGGGGAATTCTGGGAGTTGACGTCCACCCATCTGAAAGCCACCGAGGTTGAGAAACACTGCTCCACACCCTGTGCTCTGCTCTCTGTCCCTTTCTGCTGCTTCTGTCTAAAACCTCCTTCAGGAACCTGATCACCACTTCTGTGTCCCCGTGTTGCAGATTCTGACGACGACGGGGAATCCGAGGCGGCCAAGCAGTTGATCCAGCCCATTGCCGAGAAGATCATTGCCAAATACAAAGCCAAAGATGAGGAGACCCCATTGCTGTTTTTTGTGGCCGGAGAGGTATGCGGAAGAGAAGAGAGGGAGTGGGCGGTGTCAGACTGGCTGACATTCATGGCTTACAGGCAGCTGTTTCCAGGGGCTGCTTTGCCTCGAACTGACAACTACAGGTGGTCCTCACTTAACGACCATTCATTTAACTACGGATTGAAGTTACGACGGCCTCTGAAAAAGTGCTTTAGAACTGAACTCGCCCTTACAACAGTCACAAACTGTCGCCCTCCCCACAGTCACATGATTGCGATTTGCGACCTTTTTTACAACGGTCGTTAAGCGAATGATGTGGTTGTTAAGTGAATTCCAGCAAAAAACATCCATTGGGGAAGCTGGATTCACTTAACAACCACATGACTTGCTTAATGACCATTGTAAAAATGGTCGTAAAATTGGGTCCGGTCATGTGGTGACTCGCTTAATGACCACCCCACTTAACAAAACAACCAGTTTTCCAGTTCCTATTGTGGTCATTAAGTGAGGACTACCTGTAGATTTAGGAAGGCCTGGCGCAATATGGTTCATGGGGTCACGAAGAGTCGGACACGACTTAACGACCGAACAACAACAACAACCTGTAGATTTGTTGGCCTGCCTTACCCCAGTTTTCACAACCTGGGATCCTCCGGGTGTGGACTTTTCTCCCAGAAGCCTCAGCAACAGCCACACTATCTAGGGAATGTTGGGAGCTGAAGTCTATGTTTTGGGTGAACACCCAGTTCAGGGAAAACACTCTCAGTATGGCAGGATCAGCCAAAGGAGTTCTAGAGGTCTACCACTGAACTACAATACCCAGATTTCCATGGAGGGAAAACTGGTCTCCCATTGTAGTGTAGAAGAAGAAAGATCATAATCATTTTGGATAGCATGGGGCAACCAGTGGCTGATGTTGAAAAAGAAAGGAGGGTTGGGCCTGGCTAGAACTTGGATGGGGGACCACCCAGAGATCACAGGGCCTTAGGGTAGACTGGGAAGAAAACCATAAAGCAGGGTTTCTTAACCTCAGCCACTTTAAGATGGGTGGACTTCAACATGCTGGCTGGGGGAATTCTGGGACTGAAGTCCACCCATCTTAAAGCGGCTGAGGTTGAGAAACCCTGCCACAAGGGAAGACAGCCATGGGAACCACTTCCAAATATTGCCCACCAAATGACATGGCCCAGCCACAGACTTGCTAAGAGAGTGGAATCCTCCATTGTGGAAACAGGCTGGGATGTAGCTCTGGGTCACGATCCAGCAAAGCCATGATGTTTGGGTAGAAAGAGAGAACCTTTTGCCGGCCGGGTACGAGGCGGCATTTTGGAGAGAATCTGCCGCGAGACGATCCACGATCTTCCCGGGGTCGGGAACCGCGTCTGAGCTGGCGTTCCCTTTTTCGAGTGGCCTTCAGCCTCCTTCGAGGCTCGCCCTTTCCGTTTTGGGGGCCGTGCCTCTCCTTTCCAGCCGGGAAGGTCCTCCCTGCTGCCCGTCCCTGGTGTTGGGGGGCGCTGAGCATTCAGCCTAAGGTGTCGCCCAGTTGGGAATCGTGCAGCCTCCACCTCCGTTGAAGCAAATGCCCCCTAGCCCATCAGCCCTTCCCTGCCTGCCCGGGACCACCAACCCCATTTCCCACTCCTCTGTCCTCCTCCTCCCGCCAAATGCTTGGGGACCCCCCCAGCTGGCTTGCCTCCCTGCCTGCCCGCCTGCTCCCGAGATGGCTGAATGTGTCTGTTGTTGGCAAAATGAATTCTAGAACAAAAGACCCTCTGCGCCCCTTCACCCCCCACGCCATCCTTCCCCTCTCCCCTTCCAACCAGCCCCGTGGCCTGGATGCCTTAAAAAACACAGCCCTCTATTCATTCACCCCACCATCTGCTTGCCGGCTCGCTGCCGGCTCGCTGAATGACCCATTCATCACCCCCGCTGCGCCTCCTCCTCGACGCTCCGCCCAGCCCTCCTTCGCGCCAGCCCTGCGAGGGGAAGGGGGATCCGGCCATGAGGAAGGGGCCACCGCGTGGATTGGCAGGGCCGGCTCTTCTGTAGCGGGTGGGGTGGCCTTTGCGGCGCGTGGCCTTGAAGTGAAGGAACGAGGGAGCCGAAAAAATTAAGAGGAGGGTCTGGAGCAGAGGTGCAAGCCTGTTAGCTAGGAAGGATGGGGGGCGTGGGGTCATCCTCCCCAGAAACCAGCAATACCCCCCATCTCTGGGGAACCAACAGAAGGACCCTACAAGGGTGCGGAGCAAGGAAATCCCTTGGGGGAAATTTACACCGAATTCCAGGTTTTTTATCCTAGGCTCTTCCATGTTGGGTTGGGAATAGAGGGAGGGGAATCAAGGCCCTGGATTTCTGGATTTTGTCGCCCGTTCGGCCCCCGGTGCACATCTCGGGTCTCCGTGCTGGGGTCTCGGGTGCATCGGAGCATCTGCTGCAAGCTGGGGGGAAACGATGGCAAGCCAATTTTGGAGCCCCCCTTTGACAGGTGCCCTGCCCTCTCACGGTTCGGAGCGCCAGGATTCGCACCCGCCATTTTGCGAGTGGGAGAGGAGCAGAGCAAGATGGACGGAGGCGGGTAGACGGCAGGCAGGACCCGGGCAAACCAGACAAAGCCGGGGGAAGATAATAAATTTGGCCATAAATTCTAGCAAGCCTCTCGCAGTTGGGAGTCTCGGTGAAAAGCCGCAGAAGGAAGCGAGGGCGAAGCGCCGGGGTGAGATTTATTTTTACTGACTTAAAATAAATCTAGGCTGCCTTTCCTGGCTTCAGAAGAGCTGACTGCAGAGAAGAACAATTCCACCGAAAAGCAAATTAAGGAAGGCCAGCGAGGACAGCCTGAAACGGAGGCCGCAACCCCAAGTTCCCTAAAATTTTGTCAGGGCCCAAAACTGGAATGCGAGAAAAGGTCCAGACGAAGATGTGCATCTCAAGGCTCTTCCCCAATATTGGCACTAACCGGGCGTGGCAAACTAGGGGTTAGTGGAGGGTGTTCCGGGGCGGCCTAGACCAAAGGCTCCCTCCTTGGTGGGTGCCAACTTGCTGGGGGAGCGAACATTGTGGCCAACCTTCAGACGAGCGGGAAAGGATGAAGGGAGGTGTACCTTGCAAGGGTGTCGTGAGAGTCTAATGTCGGGACTGCAGAGCACACGTAGAAGACCCTATAGCATCTATCTTCTATCTATCTATCTATCTATCTATCTATCTATCTATCTATCTATCTATCTATCTATCTATCTATCTATCTCTATCTGCCAGTCATCCATCCATCCATCCATCCATCCATCCATCTATCTATCTGCCAGTCATCCATCCATCCATCCATCCATCCATCCATCCATCTGCCAGTCATCTATTATCTATCTATATCTATCTATCTATCTGCCAGTCATCCATCCATCCATCCATCCATCCATCCATCCATCCATCTATCTATTCTCCCAAATAAATAGAATTCTTTTGGTTAAGACTTCTCAAATTTTGCAGTGCTGTTGCCCCCCCCCCCCCCATTTCCATGACTGACAAACCCATGTGTTCCCCCTCCCCGCTTCCGATGCACAAAACCAACGATTTCATTGGCACCGAGGCTGGGCACCTGGTTGGACCTGCACAGGGCCACGCTCCCTTCCCGTCCCCTGGACGGCCACCCAGCGCCAGGCACGCACGTCAGGGGCGCCTGGAACCGGATCCCTCTAGACTGTGTTCCCGCGCGGCCTGGACGAGCCCCTGTCCAGGCAGAGCAGATCAAGTCTCCTACCTGCAAACTCCCCCAAATTCCTGAAATGCCCCCCTCCCTCAAGGTTGCTTTTGACTCCCAGCAGGTCAAGACTGACAATTTCAGAGCTCTTTTTTAGGGTGTTCGAGCTTTCCATGTCACTTGCTTAAATAGCCTGCAACGCCACCCCGCATTATTAGTATCCCCCTACTGCAGATCATAAGACTGAGGCTTGGGGAGGGGAAAAAACATTTGGCTCCATCAACTGGAGAGCAAAATGGAGGTTTCGTTTAATATTTCCAAATTACTTGCTATTTTAGTTTAGGGAGCAGTTTTTGCTTGTTCTTCCGGAAAGCAAGGAATGAGGATAATAATAAACTTAATAAGCGGGATTGTTGCTGACAGCACTGAGTCAAGACCAAAATAAGAATTCCCTACTGCATGAGGAATGTGAGTTTAGCACGCAAATAGTTTTGTGCACATCTTACTTTGCATTTTTTTAGGAGGGGGCTTTGGGCTCTTTCTCGGGGTGCAAAAAATTCCTTTGCAACAGATACCTTGGGGAGGGGGAGGGGCCTTTTGCTCCTCCCTTGCCATCAAGTCTTTCCTGTGCCGGGGGTGGACGGTCGCTCAGCCCAATTTTTGTGCTGCTGGAAATCGGTCCTTGGGTGGCACCGTCTGGGAGGTGCCCTGAAGGGCCTAAAAACGAAAGGATGGCGGCCACGGGGGGCTCGTGGGTCACCCAAGCCCAGGCCTTGTATGTTTCCAGCCCATTGTGTGTCTCGGCCATATGGACTAGAAACATGGGCATCTTGAAATGTAAGTTGAGATTCTCAGGTTCCTGCAGAACGAATCATTGCAGTGTGCGACCTCAGCCTTTGTGTGTGGCTGGCTGGGGAATTCTGGGAGTTGAAGTCCACCCATCTTAAAGTTGCTGAGGTTGAGGAACCCTGGCTTAGCTGTGAAGTAGGCAGAAGAAGGGAGGACTTTCTGGAAGGGCCTCTCTGCCGCAGATCAGTGCTTTGCATTGATGGCAGAGCTGAGCGCAGGGTACCCAGCTGGACCCACAAAATAGCAGAAATGGAAAACTTGCCTGCTGGGTGGTGTTCCCCAGCGCAGCCAACATGATGCCCTTTGGAACCTCAGAAGGAGGGAGTTCTCTGTTTGGTCCTGCTGTTGGGTGTTCAGTGGTAGACATTCACTGTCCATGGGGGCTCTGTTCTCTTCCCAGAATTCCTCTCATTCTCTGACCTAATGTAAGCGAGTTCCTGATATTCAATAATACGTGGCGTATTTTGGGAACGGGCTGACTTCGGTTCTGTCTCACAAACAGCCTTGCAAAGGCGGGGAAGGCGTTTTTCTGAAAAAAATGTCCTTCTCGCCATTGTGGTTAACATAAGGATGCCCACGTTTTGCAAGCCTGGAGTGGAGCCTGCTCCAAACGGTAGTGAATCTCACCAGGATAAACGCTAAACTTGATTTTGGTTCTGTTTCAGGGAAGTTAAATGAGGTTAATAGGGTGGCTGTGTTCTCCAACCATGTATTTTAAAACTCCCACCTCCCAGCACATAAACATAAAAATATAAGATAATGGGTTTTGAAAAATCTCAGGAGGTTGTATCTGAGGTTTTCTAAGAAATCTGGTAGCTCTGAGTTGAGCATTTCTCAGCTGAGGCTGGAACTGGGAAGAGGTGAGTTCAAATCCATGCTCTAGCCCAGTGTTTCTCAACCTCAGCAGCTTTAAGATGAGTGGACCTCAACTCCCAGAATTCCCCAGCTAGCATGGCTGGCTGAGCAATTCTGTAAGTTGCAGTCCACCCATCTAAAAGTTGCTGAGGTTGAGAAACACTGGGCTAGAGATAATTGTGTGATTTTGGGCCACTCGTTCACCTTACAGCTGAGTCTGCCTCTCAGGTTTGTAGTTTTCAGGATAAAAATGATGGGAGTGGAATGTGCTGTTAGACAGGTAGGATTTAGAAGTTAAAAAAAAACAACAACTCCAGAAATGTATAAAATACTGCTTTATTGAGGCTTTGAGAAGCAAAGTATAAACAGGAGGCTTTGCACAAAACAGGCGGAAGAGGCTTGAAGCCCCACCCGAGAAAGATAATAAAAGCAAATAATTTAAGCTTCGAATAAATCTGATGTTGAGAAATCTCTGCCAGGAGGAAAATCCAGAATTGAGGAGACCTAGATGCGGTCAGAGATTCTGCCTCGTGGCTGTCCCCAAACGGGGGATGATGCAATTTAAACCCGGCACTTGTAGACCGCAGGATGATCTCAGCCTTATCCTGGCGAAAGCTCTTTGTCTCCCTGGGGACGGGCACAGCTTGAGCGGCTATTTTTAAGGTGGACTTCTTCACCCCAACGCCCTCCGCCTGCGGGGAGATCTCAGCTTTTCGAATCAGCATCGTAAAACTCGGGCGTGGCGTGCAATGTTGGGAGGGTGCCTGAAGCCGTCTGCCAAAAGGCAAGAGAACGGTGGCCGAATTAAGCTGGGGGGGGGGGGGTCGCAGGGATGTCCAAAAAATGAATCCGGTCCTACGTTGATGAGTTTTATCTCCCATCTGGCTCCTGGACATTTCTGCAGACTTGTAGAAAAACGGGGGGGGGGGGGGGGGAAGGCTTTTCGGTAGAGAAATGCATTTCAGGCTGTTTCTGTACAGGGAAGAACCTACCTGTCTCCCCCTGCAAAAAATCAGGAGCAGCTTTTTATTAACGTTTGAATAAATTTTATTTTTTATTCAATTTCTTGAACGGCAGAAGCTGAAAGCCCCCTCCTATGGTCTCTCCCTGCAGAAAACTAGAATTGCAGGCCGATGCCTGGCTCCCTTTTAAAAGGGGGTCCAACGTCCATCAAGTCAAGGGGCCACATAGCGAAGCTTGAACCCCAAAAGTGGGCAGAGGGAGCCTTCCTGTTTTGGGAGGGGGGATCCAGGATTTTAAGGTGTGCCATAGGGGTTTTAAGCACCCGCGAGGCTCCCTGCACTCATTTGGACACCCACACCCCTGCCAAAAGGCAGGAAAAAAATGGGTCTCACCCTTCTGGGGGTGCCAAAAGGAACACAAGCAGACTCTGTGCAGCCCCAGGGTTTGGGTTACCCTGATTTTGAAAACTAGGTGTTTTAACATTTTCTTGCAAGAAGAATATTTCAACTGCTTAATGCAGTGTTTCTCCACGTTGGCCACTTTAAGATGGGTGGACTACAACTCCCAGAATTCCTCAGCCAGCCATGGTGGCTGGGGAATTCTGGGGGTTGTAGTCCACCCATCTTAAAGTGGCCAACGTGGAGAAACATGGGCTTAATGGTTTCATTTGTTTGCTTCTAATTATTCCTGTCGATGAGGACGCCATGCCCCAAACCACCTCTAATGGGATTTTTTCCCCCCTTCTGGCCCACCCACCCAGGACGACATGACTGATTCTCTTCGAGATTATACCAACCTGCCGGAAGCCGCCCCCCTCCTCACCATCTTGGACATGTCCGCTCGAGCCAAGTACGTTATGGACGTGGAAGAAATCACCCCCGAGATCGTGGAAGCCTTTGTGAACGACTTTCTCGCAGACAAGCTGAAACCTGAGCCCATCTAAAGCAGAGCCGAGGCAGGGAAGGGCGGTCTTTCCTCGCGCCTCCCCCCCTTCCCCACCTCTCGGACGCTACCGAAAAGCGGCCGGATTGGTCCCGCGTTTGGGGCAGGCCGACCATGATCTCCTTGTGGTGCCTTGTTTTAACCCAGAATGATGTCTCCGTTCAATGCTCCCAACTTTTTCCGGGTGCTGTCTGCGAGCAAGGGGGGTGGGGGGGTGGGAGGACTCCGTGGGGAAGATTTTGCTTCGGGGAAAGGGGGCAGAGGCGCCAGGAGAACCATGCCCCCGTGCCATCCGGACAGGGCAGGAAGGAGCATCTTTACTCCTCGCTGCAAGTGGTTTCAGGAGCTGCCCCGGGACGGATTCAGAAGTGACGCTTGAAGCGGCGAGCCCGTTCTATGTTCCTGCCTCCTCCTTCCCCCCCACCCGCTTTTAGGGAAGAAATGAAAACCTTTCTTTCTTCCATCCAGAGTAGAGAGCTTGGAGCAGCGGGGGAAGTGAGTCAACCCATCGAAATTATTGTTTAAAGATGGGTAAAGCAGAGGATTTACAGCACGCTAAGCAGATGAAGGAAACAGTATGCAGGTCCCTTGTTGCAAAAGCTTCGCTCTTCTCTGTTTGCTGGGGGGCAGGAAAAGTGTTTTAAGGATCCTGACTCCCTCCCAGGGAACTGATGGGTTGGGTCCCCCCATTGAACCCTGGTTCACTCAACCCGGTCTCCTAACTGCTTGAGACACAGAATCCAAAACTGACCACCAAGTCTGGATTCACACGTGGGAAAGGTGGTCACTTGCTGGGTCTGTGTGTCTTGTGGACGCATCTTGGAGACAGAGGGGAGAGCAGAGTCTGCTAGCAAAAAGTGGGCACCTCTGAATTGCTGGGGCCTTTTCCTGGGGGTGGGGGGCGGCTTGGTGTTGCTGGGCACTCGTAGCTCAGATAGATGAAGCCAAAGCTCATTTGGGCCTGGGCACAGGGTCACCCATGCCAGGAGGTCATGAGACAAATGATGCAGACGGTGTAATGGCTATCGTTTGCACAACGAGGCATGGGGTGTCATTGTGGCTTACACCAGATGCCCCTGTGGGAGATTTAAGATGAGCTGCTGTGGATTTCTGGAAGGTGGGAAATCCCCAGGTGACTTTGCAGGACCTATTTTGATGGTGCCATTTGAGCGCTGCGCCGAAAGATTTCTAGCTGCACAGCGAAAGATGTCATTGTTCCAGGGACTTTCCTGAACTTGGTCCTCCCTGCCCCCCAACTCATGGGGGAACCCCCCGATCTTTTTGAAGGTTGCAGTCTTAACCACTCTAAGCCATTAATTGTGATAACTATAGCAATTAGTTGAAATCGGCCCCTTTTTTAAGCCAGGAGGTGCTATGGAATATTCATGAACATTCCAACTGCTGACTGAGGATTCTGGGAACTGTAGTCCCAACGCATACAGAGGGTGCCAAGCTGGAGAATACCTCCCAAAAATAACATCCAGGATGATTTATGTTTTTAGATATTTCTCCCTCCTTTCTTTTAAACCACATGAAATGCCTCTTTTTGCCTCTGTTCCCCACCTCTCGGTAGAACAATTCTCTATAGATAGGACTCTACCATGAACTCTGCTGATTTTTAGTTGGGGGGATTGGAATTAACACATCGTCTCCTCCTCCTCTGGCTAAGTGGAAGTTGTAAAAACTGTACATGGTGTTTGGAACTTTGTAATAAAAACTGTTCTAATAAACCATCGAGCCAGGAGTATACTGTATTTGGTTATGAGAACGTTTAAATAAGCCCTGGAGATGGGCACGTGCTCCGTTGGCTTGTATTAATTTCTGTTGTTTCTAGGGTGTTCTCTATGCCAGGCAAAGCTGCCTTGAGACGCTGAACATGCTAAAAAGGCACCAGGAACCCCAATTTCACTTCTTGGCTGGGTGTGTTTGTGGGAGCGCGACAGGAAGAATGCAAACATTTCTAACAACGCCTGAGCTGTGGCTCGTTTTCCCTTTCTTTTTAGTTGCTCTTTTGCACATTAAAGGCAACATGGAATTATTATTAAACAAATTTAATGAAACTCCCACGCTCTGTGAGACTCCCAGCTGGTGATGAATGGCAAGGGGTGATGAGAAATGGCGTTTTCCCTCACTCTGCCAAGACACAGCAATCAGACCGAACGCGGGATCACCCCATTCCTGTTCTGTTGGACTTCAGCCTGCTGCCTTCTCTGTTGTGAGATCCCACTGGTTCCCACCTTGATGGCATTCCGGAAGGCCTTGAAAACCAGCTGTCCTCCCAGGCCTTGGGTGGGCATGGTGAATGGGGACCCACCTTGGTTAGATGAGTTTCTGTATACGTAGCCTATTGACCTCCTTGTCATTTACATTTTCCCCGTGACCCTTTATGGAAGCGGAAGTTGACCTTTGAAGAAGCAGGAGAGGAAGAGTATGGATCCTTTGATCTCGGGTGTTGGAGAAGACTCCTGAGAAGACCGTGGACAGCCAAGAAAACAAACTGATGGGTCATGGAACAAATCAACTCAGAGTTCTCCCTCGAGGCACGGATGACCAGGCTCCAATGATCTTACTTTGGTATCATTATGGGAAGACCCAGCTCTGATGCTGGGAAAGGTGGAAGGAAAAAGAAGAGGATGATCAGCAGCAAGGTGGAGGGACTCAGTTTGAGGGGCGACGAGGGCACTGTTGGAAGAGCTGAAGGACCAGGTTGGAGACCTGGAGAAGGTCTATCTAGGTCAGTGTTTCTCAACCTTGGCAGCTTTCAGATGGGTGGACTTCAACTCCCAGAATTCCCCAGCCAGCCTTGCTGGCTGGGGAATTCTGGGAGTTGAAGTCCACTGGTCTGAAAGCTGCCAAGGTTGAGAAACACTGATCTAGGTGGTCTCTAAGAGTCAACAACTTGATGGCAGATCATCATCATTTACATTGCATTGTGCATCTGTTTTTAATTCTTGCCGGTTTGATATTGCGAGCCGCCCAGAGTAATTTCGGAGTCGGGCGGCACCTCAATCTAATAACCTAAACCAGTAATAACCCAGAGGGCTGCGGGTGGCTTGTTTCGCCTAGCACTACAGTGAACACATCGCCACCTCCTGGCAAGGAATAGCTCTGGTTTGCAAAGCCCCCAAAGGAAAGTCGAACAACTAAATATTTGGGAAAGGTTACTGCAACTCAGCCCAGGTGGGGCGAAACCCGGGAAGAAGCATTTCAGATGATTCAGAGCGACTCCACCTTAATTAACTCGCAAGAAACGGGGCTGGGAAATGCCTCTTGCGGTTTACGAGCGTCTGTATTTAGCCCAAGATGAAAATCCCTCACTGAAATCTAGGCTGGTCTCAGTTCTTTGATCTTGCCCAGCTGCATTGGCCTCGTTATTTTTTCTTAAGTTTTCAGAGCTAGCGTGCGAGGCTTGGATATTCAAAAAAAAGAAAGAAAGAAACCCCCACCAAAATGAGTGTTCACAGGATTGTAGGGGACGCAAAGGAAGAAGAAATGCTTCCTCTGCTAAAACTGCAGTCCCAAAAGGTTAAGACAGATGTTCAGCCGAGGGGGCAGGTGACCCGACAAGCTACAGAGAAATCTCACCACTTGGCGCCTCTTCCCTGTATGTAAACTGGCTTGCAGAGAACATAGACAAAACCAGAGCTTATTTATGTATCTAGTTCAACAAAAGAGAACAACTCCCTAAAATTGCTTTTCAGTGGGAAGAGGTGTTCGGGTCTGGGGAGACGTTTAGCATGCTAAAATGCACGGGGGATAGAGATTCAGGGCAAAAAAAAGGGGGGGCGGGGGGACAAAAGCCTTTTTTCCAAAGCTTACAATGGAAAGACCTTCAAAGCTCAGCAAAGGAAGGGCTGTTCAATACAAGGGAAAATGCTGAAAAGTGGAAAGTGACCTTGCACTCCTGAACAAACAAGGCCAAATTTGGGAGTGAAGCAGCAAGCGAGGCTGGCCAGGTTTTTGGCAAAGGATCAGAGAGAAGAAGTGATGTCACCACGTGCTTCGCCGGGGCCAGCGAATTCTGTGTGCTGCAATATAAACTTTTTCTGCTAGAAAAGACCCAGAAGAATCCAGATTCTTTTGTACATGTTGGCAGGCGCAGCCCGGGAACGTTTGTCTTCACCAGCTCAGCGGCCTGAAACAACTTTCGTCAGCTTTGGACTTCCAAACAAAAGGAGTGGATGAAAGTCATTCTAAAAAACAGGTGACAGTGAGAAAAACAAACTGGACTGCTAAAGAAACCCAGGTCATAAGCTATGTTTGGGGAAACTTTGACAAACGTAGGGGGAAAGCCCTCAGCTGCCAGCTTTTGAAATGAGCAGGGTTAACCCATCAAGGAGTAAGCGACGGTGGCATTTCTCCCAATGTGCTAATCTTCTGCATGCAAGAGGCCGTTTGCGGGTTTTGACCCTGGAGGGATTGTCGACATGTCCTGGTTCCCGTGAAGTCACACAACTGGGCGGGTTGGGTGGGTTGCCACAGAAAGTTTATTACATTGTAGGAGGAGAGCGGTGTGGGCCTATGGCAGCAAAAAATAGTCTGGGAGCCCCTTATCTGACTAAAACACTTTATCAAAAGGCAGAAGCTCCCGTGAGCCGCAGCCCGCTTCATCAGATGCACTGCATCACGGATGTTTATGCCTTTTGATAAGGTTTGTTAGCGAGCCAAGGGGCTACCTGGCTCCTTCTGAATGTTTGTTGGGAAACCTTGCCCAATCTTTTCTTGACCTTGGCAAGGAAGTGTGTAAATGCCTGACTCAGAACTGCACAACCCCCTTTCCAACACCTCCCATCCTCTTCCCCTTGCTTGGCTGCCAAAAATTGTCCCATTTAGCCAGAGAGAAAGGACAGAGACGGATGGGGGTGGGGGAGAATCTGTACGTGTGTGTGTGTGTGTGTGTGTGTGAAAAAAGTCAAGTGCACCATCCAGGATGGTGCAATCAAAGCCTCACATGTAAAAAGAAGGGGGGGGGAGAGCTTTGATTACCTAATTGCAGTCACCTTCCTGACTTTTTGGACTCCCCCTGATGACCCACCGAATCCCCGAGCGGCAGACCCTGAAATGGGGACCACTCAGAGAGACCATACTTGTTGCCAAAAAAGAACAATTCACACCAGGATTCCAGTCCTCAAAGTTTTAACTGGAGCCCAGCAGCACTGCCCTCCTTGACCAGCAATTGCCTCTTGGCCTCAAAGAGAAGAACGCTGGCAGCCATAGCAGAATTCAAACTTTCCACGCCCGGGATCACCGGGATGGTGAGCTGCTTCCCTCTGCTCCTGTGGGCCAGATTTTTGGCTTCGGCACTCACCCCGTGGGTCTCCCCGCCAACCACTATGGCTCCGGGAGCATCCATCCACAGCTCGTAATAAGGTTGCACTTGCAGCAAGTCTGTTTCTTCCTCCTCCTCCTCCTCCTCCTGGCTCCCCTTGGATGGGGCTGGCTGGGCCTTTCGGTTGGGGGGCCTGGGGGGCCAGCCCCTGCAAGCAGCCTGAACTGGGGAAGCCCGTTCAGCCTCCGTTTCGGGGCGCTCGGTGGAGCTCTCAGCCACGTGGATGCAGCTTTCGGTGGGCAGGTAATTGGGTACGAGTTCCCACTCCACGTTGGAGATGATGGGGATTCGGAAATGAGCTCCCATCCCCGCCCGAAGCACTTTGGGTTCCCACGCGTCAACACAGCCTGGAGAAGGGAAGGAGAAAAAGGATGAGGTGACGGGGGACCCTCACGAAGAACCCGCCAGAGATAGAGCTGGGTTCACATAGCATACTAGGCCTGGCTAAAACCTCAGAGAGTCTGGTTTGTGTGTTGAAACCACGCACTGTCCTGGCTTGTTGGGGGAACTGGCCATCCATCTTTCAGTTCAGTGTTTCTCAGCCTTGGCAACTTTAAGCTGTATGGACTTCAACTCCCAGAATTCCCCAGCCAGCATAGCTGAGTTGAAGTCCATGCAGCTTAAAGTTGCCAAGGCTAAGAAACACTGTTCTGGTTTATTTGGCTGGGCATCATAACACAGCCAGGGAGTTGTGTGAGCCCAAACGTATTCATTGATTTATGTGACTGATCTAGCCGCCCTATGCACCAACATAATTCTAGGCAGTGTACCAAGATTAAAACCAAAGAAACGATAACACTATGTATAAACCATTATATCAAAATAAACCAAGTGCATGGGGTTAAAAAAAATCCAGTTCTGGGTTAAAACTATAATTAAACAGTGAATGAATGGGGGTCGCTCAACCTCCCGGCCCAAATGCCTGGGGGAACATCCAGGTCTTTAATGCCTTGCGAAAGGCTAACAAGAGGT
The DNA here is from genome assembly GCA_030867105.1 of Liasis olivaceus. Classification (NCBI taxonomy): domain Eukaryota; kingdom Metazoa; phylum Chordata; class Lepidosauria; order Squamata; family Pythonidae; genus Liasis; species Liasis olivaceus. The sequence goes on from CM061349.1 coordinate 329,205,451, forward strand.
TGGGACCATCCAGATCTCAGGAGGGTGTCGTTCCACAGGGCAGGCCCTGGACAGAGGAGGCATTCGGGGCATTCAGTGTGAATCCTGCCCAAGTCCACGCTGTGACAAGGCCCTCTCAAAGACAAGGCTGCAGTTCCAACGAGCTTGCTGCCTTGTCAACAGGACTGTAGGCCAGAAGAAGCTGGTAGAGACCCTCTGCTTTCTTTGTGAGGCTTTTTACCCAGGCCCTGGGGGAGAGCAGTGGGAGCCTTGCATAGTTGTCGGGGTGTCCTGGGAGGAGGTGTTTAGTTTTCATGTTACGGCTTTGATGGTTTTAAGGCGCTGTAGTTTTGCTGTTGTTTTGAGCCAGAGTTGTGCCTTAAGATGGGTGGCCATACAAATCTTTTAAATAACTAAGTTGGTGCCCCAAAACTGAATTTCAGAGGGAACGTGCCTCTAAATCCACACTGCTAAGAAACTGAGCAAAAGAGAACTATGGATCCCTGTCTAAACTGTGAATTCCTCAGCATTATTTCTCAACCTTGGCCACTTCAAGATGGGTGGAGTTCAACTCCCAGAATTCCCTAGCCAGCATGTTTTAAGATGTTCAGCTCCCAGAATTTCCCATGCTGGCTGGGGAATTCTGAAGTTAAAGACCCACATATCTTAAGGTCACTAAGGTTGAGAAACGGTGCTCTAGAGTATCCCCAGACTGAGTGAAGCCACTGAAGCATCCTGAGACAGCTCTTCCTCACAGTTCCTCTTCAAAGCAGGTGCGCAGAAGTAAAACATTATTTCTACCTCTTTCAAAATGGGAGGTATGGAAATCACGTGGGTCAGGATCCCTGCTCACAAAATCCTCATCTCCTTTGCATGGGGAAGAACGAAAGCTTCCCCTGAAATTGCCAAGCAGAGTCCTGACTTTCGCAAGAAGAGATCCACCCCTCTCCCCTCTGCCCTTTTCCCCCTTCCCACCCCACAGAGGAAGAGCTGGGTCAAAATCCATCTGGCTTCTCCCCCCGCCGTGCCCAGTGGCCGCTCCCCACCTTTCACGAGCAGCACGCTGCAGCAGCCGGCTCCAGCCGCCGAGCGCAGGATGGTGCCCAGGTTTCCAGGGTCCCGAATGTTGTCGCAGATCAGCGTGAGGGGCAGGGCGTGCTCCGGTGGGACTTCTGGGTACGTCATTTTGGAGTGATGGGGCATGGCGAAAATCCCTGTTAGAAACCAAGAGAGGCAGGGGATGACTAGCAATCCTAGCTAGAAGGGGAAGAGAAAGCTGGGAGGGGAGAGAACCAGGCATTGGTCCTTCCCCAGCTGCAGATGCTCAATCACCCTCTCTCTGCCCAGCCTACTTCACGGGGCTGTTGTTCTGGGAAAATAGAAGGTGGGAGTTCTATATATACTGCCTTGCGTTCCTGAAGAAAAAGTAGGTTTATAAGTTTAAGAAATAAGAGAGCCAGGGTGGGGGAGTGGGGAAGGACTGGACTAGAAGCAGAGAGACGCAGGTTCAAGTCTTCCCTCAGTCACAGAAGCTCCCTGGGGACTTAGCCAGTCCCTCTACATAGCCTACCTCACAAGGCCGTTGTTGGATACAGACTGGAGAGATCCACATTCTAGGGCCCCCTCAGCCTTGGAAGCCCCCTGGGGGACGGTCTCTGGGACGGTCCCTCTCAGCACAACCTTCCTCACGGGGTTGTTGTTGTGAGAAGAAAACAGATCTTCACTTGGATATCAGGGCCTACTAAATAAAAATTTAGTAACCTACTAAACTGAACGAACGGAATGACCAAGGGGATCGTTGTCCCAGAGAGGAGATGCTGAGATTATGCAAGACTAAGTGCCCAAAACTAGGGAGGGAGGACCCACACCTTGGTGACTTGCCCAGTAACCCAAATTGTTTCTTCGTCACTGACAACAGAGATAGTCTCTGTTCACTATCTCAGACATAGGGTAGCTGCCCTGCTGACCTAGTAGGAAGTGGGAAATAACAAGATGGTCGCCCAGATGGGTTTATCAAAAACACGCCAACGTCGTATGCTGTAATTTACACCGTGTCTGCCTTTGTCTTGTGTTCGAAATGTAGTGGGCCAAAGGCGTATGTAGGATGTGGCTCGGCTTTGGCTCAAGAGCTGCTCAACATGGTGCTGATGCTTTGCTGGGAGCCTGTTTGTGGTCTGCATGCTTAATAACTCTGTAATCTTCAAAGGGGTTGGGTTGCTCTAGGTGAGCCGGGTTTTGTCCGAGGGGGAACATCAAGCGGGTAGGTCAGTTTTAATCTCACAGCATCCATTTATGGCTTTCTCAGTCCTATTTCTGGCCTAAGAATACCTTACCAAGATTGTCTGATGCCTCACAATTGCTTTTCCTCCACTCTAGCCCTAACCCCTAAACCCTCCACTCTCCTGCACCGCTTGAAGGCCCCGCTGCCCACCATTTCTCTCCCACTCTGTAATCTTCTCTGCACTCTCCCAACCAGCCTGCTGAACCCAAAGACGCTGCCCCCCAGCTCCTGCTCCCATTCTTGATGCTCCAACTTTCACTCCAACAAGGGAGGGCTTTTGGGACATGAAACAGCCTTCCTTTTGGGACGTGACCGAGACTCACTCAATTTTTCAAGCACTGTGGACACGCTGCCTGCAGCTTAGGGCAGCTGTAGACCCAAATTCTTGAAGGGGCTGGCTGGAGAAAAAGCAGAGATTGTCCTGACTCTGCATTCTCCAGAAGCCTTCCCATCTCTTCCATGATTCAACAGATCAAGGGCTGAAATGCAAGCACCACAGAGAGGCTGCTGCATCTTTTCCACCTACAGCCTCAGCTTCAGGGGACCCCAGCAAGGCAGAGGGATGAGGCAGAATGGTTTCCAATCTTTCTCTCTCTCCAGCGTTGAGAAATTTGCTCGCAACACCGAAACAAGAGCTACGCGCACATCCTCTCTCTAAAAGCCACAAACTGCTTTCTCTGTGTCAGGCCGGGATCCACCTGCCCAGCTTCATTCTGCAAGAATCTCCCGGTTAGCCAATCCACAGTGGCCCCAGAGTCCTTAGCCAGAGGCCCTGTGGACCAGCCTGAAGGCAAAAGCCCAAAGGAGGGACATGAGGTGTGACGAGCCCTCAAGAATTTTTATCAGAGTTTCCCAAGACGTCGCTCCTAGCTTTAACTACTGGAAAGCAGCCAGCTGCAAAGTGATTTATATTCACTGCTTTGAAAAGAGCAGACTGATTGCTCAACAAAGAAAAAAAATGAGCCAGGCCCAAGAGACTCTTCTCAGAGGCAGTTCCCATGAGATCCTACTCAGCCAGGCTGCTAAGCCAGGGACAAATCCATCCACAGCTCTCCAATTTCTACTGGGACTTACCTATCAATCCCTGTGGAGTGATGACGTCTGACCAGATCTTGATGTCACTGAATTTCACTTTGATGAGGGTGGCCCCTTTGAGCTTGGCTGCCGGCAGCAGCTTCAGGTTCTCCATCATGCTAAAGAAGATCATCTGGGGAACGGCCCCAGCTTCCAGAGCATCAGTAATGAGCCTCCGGCCTTCCAGGAGAATTTTCCCATGCTTCTCACGAAACGTTCTCGACTTGGCAAGGGTCACCAATTTGCTGTTGGGAAAAAGGGGGTCTGTGAAAGTGCCCTTGGAGGGATAGTGTATCAACAAAGAAGAACGAGAGAAGGTAGTCAACCACCCAAAATCAGACAGTTGGCATTGATCTGGCTGCAGGGAAGCAGTGATGAACTTGCCAACCTTGGAAGAAAAGTTAAGATGCTGGACTAGGAGACTCACATCTGTTTTGCATCTTCTTTTCTAAGCACATGGAAGTCATCCTTCAGATTCCACCCTGACCACTTCAAGACCCACTCAGAGCTTGGATGGTGGCCAGCTCTTAAGCAAAACCCACTTCCTCACAGTCGTTCTTGAGATTCAACAGCTCAAACCATCGCCCTCCTCAAGTGATAAGATGGGAGTTGTCATGCAAAAGGCTGAATGTAGGTTCTAGCAGAGGGGAAAGGAAGTGAGCCTGTAGATGAGTTCTCATCAGAAGAACTAACTGTCTTTGGAAACTTTCAGAAACGTCTCACTTTTTCTCAATTAATATGGATTTCATTTAGTGTAGAGCAGTGTTTCTCAATCTTGGCAGCTTTAAGGCATGTGGACTTCAACTCCCAGAATTCCCAGCCAGTACGCTATAAGACATGTGGACTTCAATTACCAGAATTCCCCAGCAAGCATGCATGGGGAATTCTGGGAGTCGAAGTCCACACACCTTAAAGTTGCCATGGTTGAGAAACACTGGTGTAGAGTGTAGAGGTATGCGGAAGTAATCATGGGGGAGGTATGCAGGAGCTGTTAAGGGAAAATAAAAGATAACTCAGCCCCCATTTGATTCTCTCTGGTATAAGTGGGGGGGGGAGAGAAACTCTGACAGTCTTTCAAAATTCTGTTCTCATACCCTATTACAATAAAGTAGTGCTCCTGGATTCCTTGCGGTGTCCATTTCCTGACCGGGCTTATCTCAAGGGAGTGACCCTTAGAGGCTTAAAGCAGAGCATGATTCTCCAGCTCATCTCTTACTTGACCTTTTTAAAGTGCCAGATGCTCTTGATGCTCTCTAAAGGTTTTACACTCACTCTTGCAATCCCCTGCCAATGGTTTTCTTTGTTTGGGAGCTGAAATCTAAGATGTTTAGAGGGTACTAGTTGTCCAGTTACAGGGGGGTGGTCAAAAAAGTCAAGATGGCAGCTGTGACCTCTTGACCTCATCCCTTTTTACACGCACTGCAGCTGCCATCTTGAATTTTTTTTACCTCCCCCGCCCAATTTTGGTTCAGCCTCTGGCACTTTAAAAAGATCAAGTAAGAGATGAGTGAGTAGAATGACATTCAAAGGGGATGAGACCATATTTTTTCCACCTTGGGGACACGGTTCACATTTTTTTCCCTTTATATTAAAAAAAAAATCCAAACTTTTCTAGGGTTTAGAAGGGTTCTGTGCATTTTCCACCTGCAAAGGCTGGGAAGCCATTCTTGGCCTCAGGAGACTGTGAGCCCCCAGACCCAAAAGAAGAGGAGGAGGAGGAGGGAGGAGGAATGGTGGCTCCTGCTAAGTTGTTACCCAGCACAGACCCGATCCCTGATCCGGATCCAAACCTTAACCGTCACACACCAGCTACAGTCATCCTATTGGGAGATATAAATGAAATTGGTTTCCCCCCTTATTGGCAATCCTGGGAGTTACTTCTTTTCTGATTTTGACCTGATTTTTTTGGGTGCGTTTAAACCACGGTCAACCAACTGCACACACACGGCTTGTTTTCACTCCAAAATATTTCATAGAAATGGAATTGAGAGTAATATGTAACCAGATAAAGAACATGGGCTTTTCTCAGACGGTTGGCTGCAGATACGATGGACTACAATTCCCACTGTTGCAGGCCAGCAAGGGTGTAGCCCAACATCCCTGGTGTTGCCGGCTGGGGAGTGATGGGTATAGTTGGAAATCAGGGGTTGGAGTCCAACACGTCAGCTTCGGCACCAGGATGGGAGAAAACGGAGGAAAATGAACGCGACCGGTGGATTTTTCAGCAAAGAAAGAAAAGTATAGCTTTCTCCGCCTCGATTCCCCTTCACTACAACTCCCAGAAAACATTGCGGGAGCTCACAGCCCACGTGACTTTCGCCCCGAAGGACGCCGGGATTCGTGGTTCGCTCCTTCCATTCCGTCCACTCCCCCCAGCAGCCCGCACTACAGCGCCCAGGATGCTCTGCGCGAACGAGGTTACCTCAGCCTCTTCTCGTTCGGTTCGGCCCGCTCATAGCGCAGCTCTGCCTCCTTGGGTTCCGGTTCCGGCTTGCGCTCCTTAGCGGGCGCTTTTGGGAGGGAACTGGCTTTAACCTTGCTGGGGACGGTCCGCTGCTGCTCCTGCGCCTGCGCGACCGAGGGCAGCACACGGAGAGGTTTCCTTCTTAGACCGCGAACGCCGCGGCGGCTCCCAACGCTAACCCGACCCGGCGTCAAGAGCAGAGGAACCCACGCCTGCCTGAGCAGGGCCGCCATCTTGCTTGCGGGCGGAAGTAGCAACATCTGCGGGATTTACGGATAATCTCGCGAGATTCCTATGCCACGGCGGCTGCCAGTGGTCTCGACCAGAATAAAATGGCTCCGCTCAGCCATAGAGACAGTGTATAGAGCGACACAGGAACAGCCGGAACTTCCGGTTAGAAATAGGCAGCTCCTATGGGCTGTGATTATCTTTGGCAAGAGAGATATAACAATGTGTACTGTATGGCGCTTCTAGGCGAACAGCAAGTCGGGCAAAAGGTTTGCTCTGTAATTGCAAGAGTGGTGCTGTCCTAGCCTTCGAATCTTTAGAGTAGCCAAAATAGGCAGGATTTTCCGCAGCGAAAGGCCCGAGCCCTCGTGGAAGTGGCTCTCCATGTTGTGCCTGTGACGTCATCACACGGCGCCAGTCCGCAAGACAATAAAACAGCCGAGAGCTCGCGTTACCTTCGCAGTTTTTTGAGGGAAGAAAATGAAGGCAAAACGCGCCTTACACTTCGTCTTCAAAGTCGGCGACCGAGCTCAGACCATCCGTTTCTACCGAGAGCTACTGGGCATGCGCGTAAGTGAAGCTACGGGGAAGGCGGCAGTGCGGCCTTCGCAGGAGGCCCGAGAAAGCGGGGAGGGGGCTTTGAGCTTAAGAGATGACGTCACTTCTACGGGTCCCCTGAGGCCGAAGACCACGGAGAGGAGGTGCCCTAGAGCGGCCCATGTGCTACGGCGACCTCTAGCACCCATGTTTCCTTGGGGAGCGTCGTTTGCCTTCGCCAATCGTAGTCTTCAAAGATTTAAATTTAAATTATTTTCTATGCACTAAGTAAGACTGTAGCCACTTGTCCATATATATTAATACATCGCCCTTTGGCGATTTAGGTGTAGATTTTATTTTTAACCCCATTTAGCTGTAGAACCTTCAGTTCTACAGGCTAAAGTAGAACTAAGAAAATGGAAAATTGAAAAAAAAATCGCTGGGATTCAAATTAAAGCTTCCAAGGATTGAATATGGGACCTAATATATCTTTAACACCGTTCCTAAATACATGGAATATGTTAACAATAAAATGAATGAATTCGAAGCAGAATGGTTAAACTCCAGTATGCTTGTAGAAAATAGACGAAAAATAGGCTTAATTTGTTTTAAATAGGTGGAAGCCACCTTTTGGGGTAAATTCTGCCAACAAAGCACACTTCAACATTGGAAAGCATGACAACATCATCATAAAAACCTAACTAAACTCTCCCAGAGACATAAACCACTGTACGCAATGGCAACTTGATCTGCAGTAAAATAGCATCTTGGTCTCCAATGCATCTGGTGAAGGGACTGCTTCTTGTATACCAGTGTTAACCTTGGCAACTTTAAGACATGTGGACTTCATTTCCCAGAATTCCCCAGCGGGCATGCATGGGGAATTCTAGGAATTGAAATCCACACTCTTCAAGTTGCCAAGGTTGAAAAACAGTGTTGTAGACCTTATAGGAGGAGAGCGGTGTTAGTCTATGATGGCAAAAAAAAAATCAAAAGGAATCTGGTAGCCCTTTTTCTGAATAATAAATTTAATTAAAAGGCAGACTCTTTTGTGAGCTGCAGCTTGCTTTGTCAGCTGCAGTGTAGTGGCTAGACTAATGTAGCATTTAAATTATAGTTTGTGAATATTTTGTTCATTTCACTGTCTTTTTGGAAGAAGTGTTCCTAATGGTTTTGCGATGATCAGAAGGAGCCTGGTGGCCCCTTTTCCAAATAACAAATTTGGAAGCTTCTGTGAACTGCAGCTCAATTCATCGGATGAAGTGGGCTGTAGTTCACAGAAACTTATTTATTGAATAAGTTTATATGGCCGCCCATCTCATATACATAACTCTGGGCAGCTAACAATTAAAACAAAAACTTTGTGCCTTTCAAATAAAAAAATGCCTTTTCATACTGTTTGTTAGTCAGAAAAGAGGTTACCAGACTCCTTTTGGTGAAGCGAGGTAGCTTTGCCTTGATATCAAGCCTCATACAAATTTGGTTGCATCTTTAACTGGTGATTAGATTTATATCCCCCCTTAATTTCTACAGCTCAAAGGGTGGGGGACCTGATGCTCCCTCCTCCTATTTTCTCTACAACAATCACTCTGTGAATGGGGTTGGGTTGAGAGGGGGGGCTGGCCCAGAGTCACCCAGGGCGCTTTCCTACCCAAGAAAGGACTAGAACTCATAGTCTCCCAGTTTCTAGCCCAGTGCCTGCATCATGGCACCCAGCGGGTCCTGGTTTTGTGACATTAGGGATCAGCACAAGAGAGTATCTCTAAAGTCAGTGTTTCAGATGCTGTCAGGTGATGAAACTTGAGAAGTCCACCTGTTGTTATATATATGAAAATAATAACCTAGAGCAGCATTTCTCAACCTTGGCGACTTTAAGTTGTGTGGACTTCAACTCCCAGAATTCCCCAGCCAGCATGTTGAAGTCCATACATCTTGTTGTATGGACATAAAGTTGTCAAGGTTGAGAAACACTGACCTAAAGTAACAAGGAGGCAACACCTGTATCCAAAGAACCAAAATGTTAAAAAGGATCAAGGGTTGAGAAGGGTAACAATGGATGAACATCTACAACTGACCATCAACAACCAACAAGAATTTAACTAACCACAGTGACAATTCCATAATGTAAGAAAGTCAGTGTCATGATATATTTACAATTACAGCAAAACGACTATAAAATGCTACGTCTGAAATCCTGAGACCCTTCCCATTTAGATGCAGTTCTTTAATAAGACCTTTCGATGTTGAGTGCTCTTGGGAAGTGAAGATGCATTTGCAGATGTAGATATCTTTAGCTACACCTTTTACCTTCGCTGAAAGAGCTGGCATTTCCTTCCTTTGATTTGATGCTTCCACCTTTTTATTTTCCTTGTATTGTCATAGTGCTAATGTGTTTTTGTGCTGGGCATGTGGCGTATTGTATTTTCTCTACGTGAGCGTTGTTTGGACTGCAGCAGAATAGAAATACAGGTGAAACTCGAAAAATTAGAATATCATTTGCAAATGTTCCTTTATGTCAGTATGGCAACTCAAAAGGTGAAACCAATACATGAGAGAGACACATTACATGCAAAGCGAGATATGTCAAGCCTTACTTTGGTATAATTGTGATGATTATGGCGTACAGCTTATGAAAACCCCAAATTCACAATCTCAGAAAATTAGAATGGTGTGAAAAGGTTCAATATTCTAGGCTCAAAGTGTCCCCCTCTAAGCAGCTAATGAATCCATAACACCCGCAAAGGGGTCCTGAGCCTTTCAGTGGTCTCTCAGGCCGGTTCAGTAGGAATCACAAGCATGGGAAAGACTGCTGACCTGACAGTTGTGCAGAAAACCATCACTGACACCCTCCATAAGGAGGGAAAGCCCCAAAAGGTAATTGCAAAAGAAGTTGGATGTTCCCAAAGTGCTGTATCAAAGCACGTCAGTAGAAGGTTATGTGGAAGGGAAAAGTGTGGTAGAAAAAGGTGCACAAGCAGCAGGGATGACCGCAGCCTGGAGAGGATTGTCAGGAAAAGGCCATTCAAAAGTGTTGGGGACTTTCACAAGGAGTGGACTGAGGCTGGAGTTAGTGCATCAAGAGCCACCACACACAGACGGATCCTGGACGTGGGCTTCAAATGTCGTATTCCTCTTGTCAAGCCGCTCCTGAACGACAAACAACGTCAGAAGCGTCTTACCTGGGCTACAGAAAAAAAAAAAAAAGAACTGGTCTGTTGCCCAGTGGTCCAAAGTCCTCTTTTCTGATGAGAGCAACTTTTGCATCTCATTTGGGAACCAAGGACCCAGAGTCTGGAGGAAGAATGGAGAGGCACACAATGCACGATGCTTGAAGTCCAGTGTGAAGTTTCCACAGTCTGTGTTGATTTGGGGAGCCGTGTCATCTGCTGGTGTTGGTCCACTGTGCTTCATTAAGTCCAGGGTCAACGCAGCCGTCTACCAGGAGATTTTGGAGCACTTCATGCTTCCTTCCGCAGACGAGCTTTAGGGGGATGCTGACTTCATTTTCCAGCAGGACTTGGCACCTGCCCACACTGCCAAAAGTACCAAAGCCTGGTTCAATGACCATGGGATTACTGCGCTTGGTTGGCCAGCAAACTTGCCTGACCTGAACCCCGTAGAGAATCTATGGGGCATTGCCAAGAGAAAGATGAGGGACATGAGACCGAACAATGCAGCGGAGCTGAAGGCCGCTATTGAAGCATCCTGGTCTTCCATAAGACCTCAGCAGTGCCGCAGGCTGATAGCATCCATGCCACGGCGCATTGCGGCAGTCATTGCTGCAAAAGGGGCCCAAACCAAGTACTGAGTACATATGCATGCTTATACTTTGCAGAGGTCCGATATTGTTCTATTTCCAATCCTTGTGTTATTGATGTCATGTGATATTCTAATTTTCTGAGATTGTGAATTTGGGGTTTTCAGAAGCTGTACGCCATAATCATCACAATTATACCAAAGTAAGGCTTGACATATCTCGCTTTGCATGTAATGCGTCTATCTCATATATTGGTTTCACCTTTTGAGTTGCCATACTGACATAAAGGAACATTTGCACGATATTCTAATTTTTCGAGTTTCACCTGTATGTCTTAGAAATAAATCAATTTCAAGGAAAACTGCCTGTTGCTCTCTCTCTGCAAGCAACTTGAATGCTGACCAATTTAACATGGGCTTGAACCAACAGGTCCTAAGGCATGAAGAATTTGAAGAAGGTTGCAAGGCCTCGTGCAATGGGTATGTGGATTTCATCTCGGCTTTCCTTACCACAGAAGCTGTCTGGACTGGAGGGCTTCCCTGCTGTGCTGTCTCAGAGCAAGGAATGTGCCGGGAGTGAAGTAGGGAGCAAGGCAGAACTGGCTTGCTCTCCGTCTTCCTCCCACATAGATTTTGACACCGTACAATTGCAGCCCTCTGGCAATTATGGTGATTTTACCTCCTGTATTAGCTTTGGGTTCTCTTCGCTGCTGTATTCTATTTTTATTGGCCTGTTCTTGCACATTTTCAGAAATGGAATTTAGTCTGAGAATGTTTACTGCATTGTTATAGTTTGATTTGATCTGATTTTTTTTTAATGCCAAGAGTTACGTTGGCAAAGGGTCCAAGAAATACTTTTTATTATATATCTCAGGTGCTGGCTGTGAATCCATATAGCTACCATACTCTGAGTTTCTATGGAATATCTGTAAACTTTCTATGTGAAGTACCAGCAATAAATCCCAACAAGAAAAACAGCTTTATTCTAGCTAGGGTGATGAATGGATGAAGAAATGAGCCATATCAGTGGGAGCTAGGAAGTTGTGTGGGGAGCTAAAAGGATTTTTTAAAAAATCTGGTCCATTTCAGCATTCTCTTCTTTGATTAGGAGCAGCTCTTCAAAATCTCAGAATTATGTTTGTTCTCACCATAATCCTTTTAACAAAAAGATGCTCTGGAATGAATTTGAGATTTTTTTCCATACAAAGGGAGGTTCTTTATTCATTGGCACTAAACCAACCATCCCATTGGCCTGAATGAAGACAGAATAGACCCTGGGCTGTTCCAAGGGGAAGGAGAGGTAATGGAGATGTTTTTCTATGATGCTGTTCCTGTAAACAAATTAAGGTGGATATGTTTCTAGCCCGTATGATGGCAAATGGAGTAAAACCATGGTGGGCTATGGTCCGGAGGACGATCACTTCGTTGCAGAACTAACTTACAATTATGGCGTCGGGAATTACCATCTTGGCAATGATTTTCTGGTAAGCATCATTGATATTGCTTTGTGATAGGTATGAGTCAATAATCTGGAATTTGCATAAAAAGGAGGAAGGATATTATGGAGATTCCTTTTTTTTTCCCCCTTGTGGTTCAAATTCCAAGGGTTGAACATGTATGTTAATGTCTAATAAAAGGAGGCTACTTGTGCCTAATGAGTCCCACTATAGGATGAAACTATATACAGGTAGGTCTTGCTTACCGGCTGCCTCGTGCAGCAACCGTTCGAAGTTATGACGGTGCTGAAAAAGTAACTTTGCGACAAAGGCTCGCCTTTACGACCTTCGCAGCGTCTCTGAGTCATGTGTTCGCCATGACAGTCAGTACCAGTTGTTTTGTGCCTGGCCCATTTCCGCCCCAAACCCCTCAAAGGTTGCTTAAACAAGCCTCTCTTCCAGAGCTGTTTTCCCCAAAAGATGCTAACTGCAATTTAACAAGCTCAGCTCTGTGACCTTAATTAGTTGATTAGAACCTGTGGGTTGGCAGTTGCTTCCTGAAATTGACAAGACCCTAATCAGTTTCACACTAAAGGCTTTTTTTTACTTCCTAGAACAGTGTTTCTCAAGCTTGGGAACTTTCAGATGGGTGGACTTCAACTCCCAGAATTCCCCAGCCAGCATGGCTGGCTGGGGAATTCTGGGAGTTGAAGTCCACCCATGAGCATTCCTTTCTATGTGTATTCCCCACTGTATGCCTGCTTACTCTCTTGTAATCCCTTCCTCTCCAATGGATGTAAATACAAACATTAATTCCCTTCTTGCTAATTGTCACAGCCCCAGGGTGAGCATTCGAAAGGGAAGGGGAGTGGGGAAAAAGGAAAGCTGAAGTAAAATTGTTAGCACAGATACAGTCACCTGACTTTTCACTTAACGATCAATTGGTCCCAATTGTGGTCACTAAACAAGGACTACCTGCCTAGTGCCTCCTTGTGCTCAGTTACAAATATAACAACTTGTAAGCCAAAGGGGAAAGGAGGTTCTGTTTCTCCCTGTTCTATGGTAATCATTATATCTGTATTTTTTTCCTCGGCTATACCAGGGGATGACTGTTGCATCGAGCCAGGCTGTGAATAATGCCAGAAAACTGCAGTGGCCACTGAAGGAGACCTCAGCAGGCATCTATGAAACGGAAGCCCCAGGAGGATATAAGTTCTTCCTGGAAGACAAAGAGCAACCCCAAGAAGGTAAGGAGCAGATAGAACAATGAGGCTGCAGGCATCTCGCTTGCGTATCTGGTGATGCTCTGTGGCTTAGGTTCAGGGGAAATGATAGGCTGATCATGAAGAGGTCCTTGAGGGCACTCTGATGTCCTTCAGAAGGTGATGGGAAAAGCTGGGATCAACTGCTAGTCGAGATGTGCTATGTTGCTGTGGGAAGGCCTTTAGCTGAGCTATGTGGGACTTAGAATATGACAGGGTGGTCTAGTCCAAGATCTTTGCAAAGGCCAAGTAGCCCCCAGCTCTCCTTGCTCCCCTCCCCACAAACTCTGCACTCAAGCCCATCCTTATGTGGGTGTTCTCCTCCAGATCCAGTGCTGAAGGTGACTCTGGCTGTGTCCAGCCTGCCAAAATCCGTGGATTACTGGTCCAAGTTGCTGGGCATGAAAGTGTATGAGAAGGACGAAGGCAAGCAGAAAGTTTTGCTTGGCTACGCCAATAACCAGGTGAGGCTGATGTTCTGAGAGGCTGTGTTTGCATTTAGCAAGCTGTATTACCACTTAGCTTGAGGACTGGGATGCACAAGTTGTGAAGAGAATGGCTGGGTTTGCTGAAACACAATCTGTCCAACTCTGTTCTAGCCTAGTTAGCATGTTGTGTGAATTCAGGCTAAGAGGGTTCAGTGCTGCTTCTGGCTGATGCGTGTCAGAAAGGATTCTCCAGATTTGCTTTGTTTAGTTGCCACCTTGGTTTAGACCAAGGCGGGAAGGAGCTCTCTCTATGGATGAAGCCACAAACAAGCAAACTGCCTTTTAGCCAAGCACAGGGATAGCCACAGGATATGGTAAAAAAATCAAGACGGCGGCCATGACAGTCAGATCAAAGCTCCACCTGTTTTTTATGGGTGTCGTGTGTGTGTGTGCGTTTTATCTGCAACACACACACAAAACAGGCAAAGCATCACTTGCAGTGTGGCAGCCATTCTCTTGACTTTTATGACCGCATCCTGAGGACGCCCCTGGCCAAGCATGTTGTTGTGTGAACTTAGCTAAGACCGGGTTTCACCTTGCACTCTCCCTCGTTGTTTTACTGAATATACCATATTTTTCCGAGTATAAGATGATACTTTTTTCTAAAATCCTTACCCTAAAAATTGAAGGGCGTCTTATTCAAGGAAGTCAGCCGAGGAGAGAAGCTCGCAGTTGCAAAACTGCCCATACTTTGGCTCTGCAGGCAAGCTTCCTCCTATTGCTAGCCTCCAATCACGAGTGAAATAGCTTGTCTCCCAAACAGACCTCCTCCAATCACGAGCCTGATGTAACTGACGTCAGCTGATGCTGAACAAACCAATGAGAGGAAGGCTGTTTGCAGAGACGAGCTATCGGCAGTTTCACTCGTGCTTGAATGGAATCAGTTATGCAAAAGAGCCTGGAAATAGAGCTGCAGAGAGACGGTTTGGACCTCCTCCCACCGAGTGTAGCAGGTCAATGTTAACTAATTACTTAATTAGTAATGTGTTCTGCACTATCTTTAAAATATTGATTTCTTAATTTTGGGTTGGAAAAATGGGGGTCGCCTTGTACATGGGGGCATCTTATTGACGGAAAAATACGGTATTACAGTCAGTTGGGATCAATAGCATGTTGCGTCAAAATCAAACAGATCGCACAGGGTCAGGAAGAAAGCTCTCTCTGTGCCTCTTTGTGCCTGGGCAGACGAGAGGGAGGACCATGCTTAGACCAGCCCTCCACACAGCTAATGTAATGTCTTTGCATGCAGAAACCTCGGGTCAATCTCCTACTGAAACATTCAGTTAATAGAGAGTGGAAAAAGATGTTGCCCTTTTACAGCCATCAGATAGCTGCTTTCGATCAGAAGACAGACAAACTAGATCATGACTGTAGAAGTCCACCAAAATTTACAATAAAGAAGTTTTTGCATCCTGTCCCAGATTGGTAGCTGCATGGAAACTGATTACAGGTAGTCCTCAACTTACAACCATTCATTTAATGACCATTTGAAGTTACAGCAGTGCTGAAAAAGTAACTTATGACTGGTCCTCACACGACCGTTGTGGCGTACCCGTGGTCACATGATCAAAATTCGGGTGCTTGGCAATCGGCATGTATTTACGACGGTTGCAGTATCCCGGGGTCATGTGATTGCCATTTGCAACCTTCCCAGAGGGCTTCCAACAAGCAAAGGCAATGGGGGAAGCCAGATTCGCTTCACGATTGCGCAAAGAAGGTCGTAAAATTGAGCATGATTGCATCACTTAGCGATGAAAGTTCCGGTCCCAATTGTCATAAGTCAAGGACTACCTGTAGTGTCATTTTGTGTGGCCTTTTTGCAAACCCAGTTGTTTTTCTTGTTCTCTTCCAGTGTAAACTCGAGCTGCAAGGCATTGGCCATGCTGTGAACCACGGCACAGCCTTTGGACGAATTGCCTTCTCTTGCCCGAAGGAAGAGGTGAGACCCTTGTGCGTGAGGCGTGTCCCAAGCCCACTGTGCAATTTAGTTGGCTGTGGTGGATTTAGAGCGAGTGGGTCCGTTTGTTCTTTATCTTGGAGTGACATGAAAACCTAATTGGGGAGTTTATCGCCCTGTTTCTTTGGTGACATCTAACGCAGAGGCACATTTCTCACCAAGCAGGCCACGTGAAATGCAAAACAAATTTCCCCCTTCCTTTTCCTTGCCTGCATTTCATTAAGAATCCACCAGGAAACATATTTTGCAATTTTGTCTGGGTTGGGTTAACGTCAGTTACGTTGTTTATAGTACAAAGCAGTGTCAGGCATGAAGAAAGGGTTGAGGATTATAAGGAATGTTTTTAAAATACTTTCTCAGAAGGGGAGGGCGGTTGTTTGCAGGAAATGAGAATGCACATCTTCTTTTTGGCCTTCTCTCTCACCGCTCCTTCTTCTCTTCCTGCTTGGATCCTGTTTCTCGCATTTGCCAAGTTACCTGACATTGAAGCCTTAATGATAAAGGAGAACCAGAAGATTTTGACGCCTCTGGTGAGCCTGGACACGCCCGGAAAGGCAACAGTGCAAGTTGTTATCTTGGCTGATCCTGTGAGTGCCCTTACCAGATGGCCATCTTACGCATAAAACAATATTTTACTGGATTGTGAGCAGAGCTCTGTTTATTTCCAGTCCCTGCCTTTCAGGGATAGGCTGCTTCTGAACGTGAAGGCTCCATGAAGCAATTATGGCTAAGACCCAGGGTGGCAGATGGTATCCTCCACCGATTCAGTTACTTCTTAAAGAAATATTTTAGGGTCTGTGACACATTTTGTGGAAGTGAATTCCACTAAGGAAAGGTTTTGTGTGTGTGTGTGTGTGTGTGTGTCCTGGACCAACTGACCACACGTTCTGCTGGCTAACTCAGAAGTCTAGTGCAAAACCAGAAGTGTCTCTCTCTGCAGATTCAGAATTTTAAAAATTGCGTTTCAAGATGCAACAAGTCTTAAAGTTAGCCCTAGTAAGGGTAGAATCATGCAACTGGTGGGGTTGTGGGAGACCATTAGCTCCAATCCCCTATTCAATGTTGGAGCCCCATAATTTGAGCCTTGCCCACGGTTAGTTTCTTGGCCTCTGACTGAAAATGCCCACCGAGGGGAAGCCCATCGCTCCCTCTGGGGAGTTGCTTCCATGGCTGAATTGCCCTTCATGTGAAGTTCTTAATCTTCAACTGGCTCTCTTCTGGAGTTTCAGATAATTGAGTCTCTTGCTCATCTCTGTTCTCTTTTTTGCAAGAATTGTGGTGATATTAAAAGAACCCTCCAGCCTTCCCTTCTCAGAGACTTTGCCTAAAGATGTTCTGGAGAAGAGAACTGGATCCTTCGGCATGTACACTGCCTTCACTTGGCCAAAAAATTAGGAGGATAAAAATTGAATGAATCAATCAATCTATCCTCATTCTTGTGGACCTGCCCCAGAGATGTGCCTGACTCTTCCTTCCTCACCCACTCCCCATAGCCTGAGATGTAAATTCCTTGGTGTTTTCTTCCAAGGATAGTCTCGAAGGCCTAGATATGCAAAACGAATTTGTACTGACCATCAGCTCCGCTTCTTGATGGGTGACAACTCCGGCCACCCAACAGTAGCTGTCTCATTTGAGATGTTTTTGTCTCCCTCTTCAATTTCACATAGGATGGCCACGAAATATGTTTTGTTGGGGATGAGGCCTTTAGGGAGCTTTCCAAGGTGGACCCAAACGGCGAGAAGCTCTTGGACAAGGTGAGTTGGTGTCTCCTCTTCAGCGTTTCTAATAAGCTCAGATCTCCAGAAGAAAGCGGGGATTGTCGCGACTTCCTGGAAGGAACCTGAAAACGCTAAGTTCGTAAGTATACCAAAATGTCTTAGTTTCCTAGTAACAGCTCCCAGGTTCTGTGCAAAGATGATAAAGCCGTGACAGTTAAACCAGCTAATTCTTAAATCCTCAGTCTGGGTGGTGGCTCTTTTGACCTCCAGAATCTCAGCATTACGGAAAACGGGTATAAATTTTGGCCTGTATTCATGAGATCTACAAACCTAGGCAAAAATCAGGATTCGCAATTGTATGCTATTGTATAAACGCTCTCTAACCTAATTCCATCCAAATTCAGTCTTTTTGGGCCAGGTTGTATTCATTTAATTTCTTTTTCTTCCACACAGGCGATGGCGGCCGATAAAAGCCACGAGTGGTTTGCCAAACATAACCTCTCCAAGCCTTCGGCGTAACCCCCAGGGATCTGCTAGCGCTTGGTTCCCTCTGGGCCTGGAGATCCCACCTTCACGGTATTGCCCGATTCCTTTCTTTTTGGTGTACTTTTCCTGCCTCCTCTTGGACTTGTTCTGCCTCTTCTGGGTCCTGCAGCGTTTCACATTGGGGGGTCAGTAGGTGCTCCCGCTAACGCAATTGTGGCTACTACATGTCTTCACTTGCTGGAGTTTTGCACACTTTCTTTTCTTGTTCAGCTGGGAAAGCACCAGATTGCTGAACTGTTGCCAGGAAATTACTTGAACTGATTGCAGTAGAGACCTCGACCTGTCCGGGCCTGCATGTAAAGAGTTTTTCCCCCCCCAACCCTTCATACTAATTCCAGCAAATTTGTATTCCACCTGGCTAAATGTGGCTTGAACTTTGGGCAGACAGCACCACGTTTTGGGGGTGGGCACTGATTCAATGTGGTATATCCCAGCCTGGCCATAAAGGGGCCAAGGCATTGATTGCATCGTCATAACTGCCATCGTGACTTTTTTGACCCCCCAATGCCCCTCTTTGCTCTTTTTCTCTCCCTCCCCCTCCCCACAAGCATTAGTACATGTTTCATCAAACTCAAGATTTATGAGCAATATATTCAGCTCAAAGAAGGCACATACACTAAACCTGGTTTAGAGGCCAATTGGGGAGGAAAAACTGCTGTTGGGAATTGCACTGCCTGCGAAATGTCGAATGTGAGATCTATAGAATAAAAAAAACCCTAAAAAGTGTTTTGATATGTCTGTTTCTTTCAGGGTTCGGTTAAAAACGAATCCTGGATATAGGCAGTAAATTTTCATGTCATCCCAGCCAGTCAGGTGTGCTGTAATTACTTATATATTCACTCAGGCCTTTACTTGATTGTTAGAGTTTTGGAAGGGACACTTGAGGCCAACTCATCCAACCCCTACTGAGTGCCAGAATCCAAGTTAAAACACTCCTGAGGGATGGCTGTCCAGCCTTCGCCGGACAGTGAAGGGAACCTACCACCTCTCTGCATCATTGGTTTCGCTGTTGAACAGCTCTTCCTCTCAGAAAGATTTTTCTAACATTCCATTGGAATCTGGCTTCCTGTAACTTAAATCTATTATTCCATGAAGCAAGAAAAAATTGATCTTGACCTTCATCCCTAGGACATCCTTTTAAATAATTAATCTTATCATGTACCCTCCCTTGTCTTTTTCTAGCGGTGATCACACTCTGCTCCAATCTCTCTTCAAATCACAGCACTTAGTTTCCAGTCCCCTGATTATTTTTTTTCATTGCCCTTTTCTGAACTGTTCCAATTTCTTGCCCTTGGTGATTTCACAGGCTGATTAAGCTGGGCGGTAAAAGGAAGAGCTTGTGCCTCAGTTTTTTATGCAAAGAAAAGTGTTTACAGGGATAGGCTGGCTTCAAATCCAGGATGGGAGTTTTGGCATTGCTAGCAAAACCTTACGCCCTGCCCCTTGGTCAGAATGTTAATGGTTAAGATGCAGCATGGCTGGTGCTGTTCCAGACTGGCAGGACGGGTCTGTAAAGATTATTTAGGTCCAGTTCTCTGCCCTTAAAAATCTAGCCCACACCGCTGGGGGAAGGCACCATGTTTCAGGTGGTCATGGGGTTCACCTTGCCCTCTCTGATTTTAAAAAGCCCAAAGTGGAGGTAATAGGAAAAAGTCTCCCCACTCCTCACTTTTGAGCCTGCAGAACTTTTAACAGACCATGACAAGCTAAAAAGACCAAGATAGAGAATTCCTACATTGCACTGCCCTGTGGCTTTTACCCACGGTTTGCCAAATCCATCACAGCAGCCTGATTTACACACATTGAACTGTGATTCGTGGCTTGCCATCCTTAGAATGTGATTATTTATTATTTCTATTTCAAATTTGTCACTGCCCACCTCACTGCATTATGACTTTAGCCCCCGTGGGGTCACCCAGACAAGATCTGTTTTCCTCTGTGTCCAGCGTGCGGCGTTCAGGCCTGACGCTTCCCCTCTGCGTCTTGATGTAGTACAGTCCCAGACCAGCCAGGCTAAGCCTTACAACCAAGCCAAGAATTTGGATGCACCAAGGGGGTGGTTAGCTGTTTAATCTGCCGTTTATTAACGTTACCACAGCAGGAACAAGAAAGACGAGGAAGAAGCGACTTGCGTCCAGGTTAAGCGCTAGATGACTCCTGCCACAACACGGGGCGTTATTTCATTCCTCATTCCTCTCCGCTCTGCCAAGCTGGTTCTTCATGGCTTCCTCCTTACGGTTCCTCCAGGCTTCCACTCCTCCGGCCATGCCATTCTCCCCAGAAGCCGCTGACCCACGGCCGCCTGCAGTCACCGATTTTAAAGGCTGAACCGCACCTTTCCTGCCCTCACTTGTTGGACCACTGCAGGGGTTTTCTCAAACTCAGCCGGTGGCAGGTCGTCATCAGCGCCCCTTCCATCAGGCCCGTGCAGAGCGACCGGCGGCAAATCAAGCGGGTGTCCGGTTTGTAAGGGCTATCCCTGGAGTTACATCCAGCACACGCCGCCGGAGGGGAGAGAAGAGGAGACTCACTTTAGGCTACGTACTGAAGACTTTGAAATTTAAGCAGTGGTACTTTTTTGGAGGGGGGGGGCCTTGGAGTCAGTTTTTTTTTTAATTATTAAAAGTTTTAAAAGGAATGTAAAAACTAACACAAACTAATACAAAATAGAACAAAGAAGAAGAGGAAGAAGAAAGAAAAAACAAGTGCAGTGAGAAAGAATAAAAAGAAACCAAATTTCTCAGAAATATAAGTAGGATTACAAAATTATCTCTTGCTCTAAGATTACAAAAAAACTCTCACTTTTTTCTATTATCCATTTTTGGCCTTCAAGTCAGTGATGACTCCTGGCAACTGCCTAGACAAGTCCCAAGTCCCTGCAGTTTTCTTGGCAAGGTTTTTCAGAAGAGGTTTGCCCTCGCCTGCTTCTTCCTAGGGCTGAGAGAGAGGGACTGGCCCAAGATCCCCCAGTTGGCTTTGTGCCTAACGCAGGATTAGAACTCGGGTCTCCCGGTTTCTAGCCTGATGCTTGAACCACTACGCCAAACTGGCTCTCCAGCTGTGGTTACAAGCGTAACGCCTGTTAAACCCTGGTTTAGCCCCTTTTGGAGATCCAATCTGAAGCAAAGTCCCACGTTTAGATTTTTCCTGCATCTGGAATGTATGACGTACATTTAGTTATAGGAAGTTATAGTACCGGTGATGGGATAGGAGCTCTACAGAAGCAATGCTTTGATTAGGCTGTCGATGAGTTCTTAAACCCTGAAAAACTGCACAATGTTATAGAACCTGCTGGCCATAGAAAGTTATTGTTTTTATGGAATCTGGAAATGGGGCATGCCGGGGGCTGGTAAAACAAAGCCCAGAGCAGGAGCGCCCAAACCCCCAGCCCTTTCTTCAGTTCTGAACCAGACCGCTCTGTACTGCAGCATTTTGCTGCAGGCTACACTTCTAAAACTTAGCTGTCATTTTCTGAGAGTGGGAAAATAATTCCTTCCCCTACCTAAAAGATCTGCAGCCCCCCGTTTCCTCAGCTTGGGGTCTGGAGGTTATGATAGCACTTTTGAGAAAATTCAGATCAGCTGCTTATGTTCTGAAAATTTACTTCTCAAATTAATAGATCTTTATTAGGGACAAGCAAAAATGCTATTTACCATTGGTCCTCTCCCCACCAGGACACAGTCCCACCCTGATCCAAAATGAAAAATTAAACAGCTGAAGCCACATCAAAGCAATACAATCAACATCCACCACGATCTAGTTACAGCCCCAGTAAAAATATAGAATTATCAAATCCTGAACCTACCTACCGTCTAACCTTACAACAAAACCACGTCGGAGAAAATGCAGACAGCCTTTCCCTCTAACAATACATTACTATACCAACGTCTTCAGTGAAAACACATTATCTTACAACGATGCCATTGTAGCTGGTTGGCATTATTTTACTACGGCTTTGGGGCCTCCCATACAGAAGCCCAGCTGCTCTTCTGGTGCTCCTTAAACTGCTTGATTGAGTTGATTATGTGCCAAAGTTGCTTTCGACTCCTAGCGACCACATAGATAGATTTTCTCCAAGATGATATATGTCCAGCCTGGTCTCCCAACAATGCCCCCATTGCCACTGTAATTGAGTCCCCCCTCTTTTGGTGCTGGTCATCCTCTTCTTCTCCTCTTTCCTTCCACCCTTCCCCACATTAGAGCCTTCTCCAGAGAGCTAGATCTTCACATCATGTGTCTGAAGTAGGTCACTGGTGCCTCGCATGAGATCTCTGGGTGGATTTGTTCAATGTTTTCTTGGCTGTCCATGGTCTTCTCACGAATCTTCTCCAATAAACTGTCCAAGTCCACCTCGCAAGAAAAGAGGGACCCAGTTCTGAAGGGAGGAACCTAGAGGAACAAGGTGACTCTTTTGCCTGCATTTGGCCCATACTAAGAATCTGCAGCGAGGCAGTTTAGGGTAGTGGTTAAGCAGTGTTACTCAACCTTGGGAACTTTCAGATGTGTGGACTTCAACTCCCAGAATTCCTCAGCCAGCATGGCTGGCTGGGGAATTCTGGGAGTTGAAGTCCACACATCTTCCAACTGCCAAGGTTGAGAAACACTGGGTTAAAGCATCAGGCTAGAAACTGGGAGAGGTGCATTCTAGTCCTGCCTTAGGCACAAAGCCACCAGGTGACCTTGGGCCAGTCCCTCCCTCTCAGCCTTGGAAGCAGCAGACAAGGGCAAGCTTCTTCCAAAAACCTTGCCAAGTAAAGTGCAGGGACTTGTCCAGGCAGTTGCCAGGAGTCTGGCTTGAAGGCACTCCAAAAATCGAGAGCCAGCTTTTCACAGTGGTTTAGGCACCAGGCCAAAAACCGGGAGACCCGAATTCTAATCCTGCCTTAGGCACGAAGCCAGCTGGGGGACCTTGGGCCAGTTCCTCTCTCAAGGCTGACAGCAAACCCCTTCTGGGAAAAAAACCCGGCCACAAAAACTGCAGGGAGAGACCAGGCGGTGGCCGGGAGTCCCATGACGAACTCCAAGGCAGAGAAACCCAACAGAAGCGAATATGCGTAGCTCAGGGTTGAACTGTGGAGTCCTTGGGGTTCTCTGAGCTGGGTTGTTTTCTTGCAGACGTTTCGTTACCCGGCCAGGGAACATCTTCAGTGCTGGAAGGGAGGGGGCTTTGCTCTCTGTTTATGTACAGTGGCATACTGTCACAACCACTGTGTAGGACAGGCAGGCAGAAGGCTGGCAGAGCGCATCCACGAGCGCCAACTAGCAGTCAGAAGACATGATGAAAACTACCTAATCTCCCAACCCAGGGACAGACTCAGCCACGGTTTCAGCTGGGAAACTGCCAGCATCTTAGACCAAGCTAAATCCAGAAATGCGAGGGAACTCCTGGAAGCTTGGCATGCAGACGAGGCAGCCATCAACAGGTAAACAACATCTACACACTATTCAAAAGAGACAAAAGACCCGAACATCTCCTCGCCAGCGATCATCACCCAGAGAAGCAGGGATTAACGCCAGACAAACGACCAAGCAGTAAGCAATACCCGAATCAGGGAACCGCCAAGAAGAAAGCAACACCGCCACCGCCACCGGCCGGGCAGGCCACTGTACATAAACAGAGAGCAAAGCCCCTCCCTTCTCGCGCTGGAGATGCCACCCGGCCGGGCAACGACACGCCTGCGAGCAAACGGCGCAGCTCAGAGACCGCAAGGGCCGCGGCAGGGAAGCCCAGAGCTGCAGCCCGCCCGGAGCCGCGTTCTGCGCGCACGGAGCGGCCCCGCCACCCGCCCCTTAGCGCCGGGCGCGGCCCTCTCGCCCTCCCGCGGGGCCGGGGGGGCCGGGCGGACCCCCGCCGTCGCGCCCCCGGCCGCAGCGGACAGGGCGAGGCGGGCGCCGCGGCTGCGCCGTTACCAGCACGTGTAGGCGGGCAGCGGGGCGGCGCGGGCCCGGCGTGCAGTGTTGCGCAGGAGCCGGCAGAGGTAGCTCTTCCGACGGTCCTTGGCCTTGCGCAGCCCCGTCTCGCTGGCTGAGCCGGGCCGGAGGAGGGAGCAGAACCGCCGGGCGCGCGGCGGCTGGGCTGGGCTGCGCTGCGCTGCGCTGCGCTGGGCTGGGCGGCGGCGCCCGGCTCTCCACGCGCGCCCTGTGCCGTGCGCCCTGAGCGCACAATGGCCGAGCTCGCCGCCGCCACCGCCGCGCCGGACCCCGGCCGCCTCCCGGAGCCCGCTGGCGGCAGGCGGCGGCCGCGCAGCCCGGATCTCGGCCATGCCTCCTTCCCTCCGCCGGCAGGAGCCGCGTGGGGAGGCGACCCGGCGGCAGCCATGGACATAGGTAGGTGGGTGGGTAAGCCGGGGCGCGCGCCCTGGCCGCCTCCCTTCCCTCCCTCCCCTCCCTTCCCTTCCCTTCGCGGGAGCCCGCGGCCGCGCGCCCCGCTTTCACCCTCCCAACAGCCCTGCCAGGTAGGCCAGGGGCGGAGGTGGGGCAGAGCCGCCCCTCCTCCTCCTCCCCCTCCCCCCGGCGCCTTGCCTATTTTGGCCCCTTTTGGAACAAGGGCTGGAGGGACTTCGGCGCGACGCGCTGGCCCCGGGTTTCTTTAGCCCGCTTTCTTTAGACCACTTTCCCGGGTTCGTCTGATCGGGGCCACGTGGGGGGGGGCGCGCAGGCTGGGTCAACTGGAGCCGCGCGAAGGCAGCCAGCGCCGCGCGTGGGGCTCGCCCGGCCGCCATCCGCTTGGCTGGGGGCTGCTCGAGCATGCTGCGCAAGGCCGGTCCTGGTGGTTTGCAGCCTGCGGGCTGTGGATTAATGCAGCAGGATGGCCTTCGTGGCTTGTCCAACAACCCTGGTTAAAGAAACGGGCTTCCCGCGATAAATCTTGCAGATGGTAAATTCCTGCTCTGTCCCGCCGGGTTGGTAACTTTTTGGTGGCCTTAGACCAATGTTTCTCCACCTTGGGAACTTTAATTGGGGTGGACTTCAACTCCCAGAATTCCCCAGCCAGCCATGCTGGCTGGGGAATTCTGGGAGTTGAAGTCCACCCCTCTTAAAGTTCCCAAGGTGGAGAAACATGGATGTAAATGCCCTATAGATGTATAAATGCATAGTTGCAATTAAAAGCTGAAGTCTTCAGAGGATGAAGCCCATCCGTCTCCAAAGGAGCTATATTTATTTCCATATTTGCTTTGATAAAGCATTTTTTTTAATGGCTCTAGGTAAAACACATAGCTTAACAACTTCACAATATTTTGTTAAATGTTCAGTACGCATTTGAAAGCAGCAGGCATTTATCCTGCAGAGGAAAAGACATTTGCAGGAAAGAAATTCCTTTCGAACCAAATGGGATTGACTTTCTGAGTTATTTATTAGCAGATTTATATAGCTGCCCGTTTCACAGAACAGGACTTTGGGCGCTGTACAAACGAATAGCAAAACCATAAAACAGACAGAAAAAAAAAGAAAAGATAAAAATCCCAAGTATTTATTTACTACTTCCTAAAGGTAATAGGAAAAGGATGGGTATTCATTGATTGTTTTGTTCAGGGAATATTTTAGGAATATTCTCAGGGAAAGAAATCAGAGCATTTTCTGTTGCCCAGAATTTACAGGGCTTCTTTTAAAACTGCCATAATGAAATAGACTCTTGGTTTAGAATCTAGTTAAAAACAGGTTTACGATAAAACTATGCTGAAAACATTTTATTTACTTATTTATTTTGGTCATTCAATTTATATGGCTGCCCACTTGCCAAGCAACTCTGCTCAGTTGGCAACATTAAAAACTCAAGAAATAAAAATAAAAATAATCCAGAAAAAAAAAGCCCAGACCTTAAAAATACATAATAAACCCTGTAGCACCAGGGTCAAAACTGACCTCACATGGTAACTCATACTGATGGCTCAGAGTAGTTTGGTCCAAATGCCCAATGAAACTGTCCGACAAAAATAATAGATAAAATCTAACCTTGACGCCAACCCCAGCTTAATCCCAGCCAGAAGTGCTTTAAAAAAATCATTACTGCCTTAAATAAAAATGGCAAGGGAGGTGCTGAACAGAGTCTAGAGCTGTGTTTCTCAACCTTGGGAACTTTAAGATGTGTGGACTTCAACTCCCAGAATTCCCCAGCCAGCCATGCTGGCTGTGGAATTCTGGGAGTTGAAGTCCACACATCTTAAAGTTCCCAAGGTTGAGAAACACTAGTCTAGAAGGTGGCTTTTGCACATGGTGGGGGCCACCACATAGAAACAATGCTTCCAGAAACAATGCTTCCAATGCCTCCCTCGCCTTCTACACGTGGAGAGCCTTTAACATCCTCACCTGGACTACCATCCAGGTGAGCTAGTTGTAGGTGGCCCTGAAGGTATCTGGGGGCTAAAGATTAAGACAACATTTTGAGGAGCACCTGGACATCTATCAGAATCCACCACATCTCCACCTAGTTGTAACAGCTCTCACCCGCCACCATATGGGCATGTTGCACCAGTTCTGGAGTAGTCTTCAAAGGCAGTCCCACAAAGAGGACTTTGCAGTAGTCTAGTCTGGTGATGAAGGCGTCAGCCCCCATCGCCAGGGCTCCCCACTCCCAGAGCTGGGCCACGGCTCCCCTGGCCACAGCGCTCCCCTGCGAAATCAATAGCGGTGGCGCCAGGAGGACTCCCAAGCCATGGGCCTTCTCCTTCAGTGGACGTGGCACCAGGGTCAGAGCTGAAATTGGGGCAGAGAGCTGGATGGTTCCTGGACAAGCAGCATCTCCACCTTTCTTGGGTTCAGCTGGTCAGACGTCCCCCCTTGCAGGCTGGACTGATGCAGTTAATCCAAGGAGCTCTGATTAATGGAATTTATCAGAAGAAAGGCAGTGGTTGTAATACAGGGCATCCATCTTGTGCCCTGCTTTCGGATGAGACGCCCATATATGCACAATGAAGATGAAAATTGTTGCCCACTTTCTCCTGCTCTTTCTAGGTAGGGGGCCAGATGGGCCTCTCTTTCATGAAGGATGAATTGTTTCCATCCGCTTGTTGGTTCTGGAACTGCTGGTCCTTTCTCTGGTGTAAAAAAACATTCTCGGGAAATTTCAACCCATTTTGACTTTCTTCAGCCCCCACCACCTCCAAATGCCTGAAGACCTCCACAACGTCTGGTTTGGCTTGGGGTGGAGATCTCCAAAACAGGGACCTGTTTTTTAGTGACTTTAATTTGGCATTTGGTTGTGAAACACTTTTAAAAGTGAAAGGGTGACAGATTAATTGGGTGCATAAAATTATATACAGGTAGTCCTCCACTTGCAACCTCAATAGGGACCAGAAAATTTGTTGTTATGTGATGCAGTTGTTAAACGAGGCATCATGTGACTGCACCCGATTTTACATCCATTTTTATGATGGTCGTTAAGCGAATCACGCAGTTCCCCATTGACTTTGCTTGTCGGAAGCTGGCTGGGAAGGTCGCAAATGGCGATCATGTGACACCAGCACACTGCAACCATCGTACATACATGCCAGTTGCCAAGTGCCCGAATTTTGATCATGTGATGCTGTGACGGTCATAAGTGTGAGGACTGGTCATAAGTCACTTTTTTCAGCGCCATAGTAGCTTTGAACAGTCGCTAAATGAAAGGTCATAAGTCGAGGACTACCTGGATTTTCCCCATCACTGAATTTGAAATATTTGCTCTGCATGAATTGAGCATGAAGCTTTATTAGGAAACCATTTTCACTGAAATACACAATTTTAATTGTGTGAGCCACCCAGAGTAACATAGGTTAGATGGACCACTATATAAATTCAACAAGTAAATAAAATTAAAGTCATACTCCTATATTCTTACAGTTCACTGGCTTTGTGAGGATTATGAACTTACTCAATTACAGTTTATTCAGTAAACTATGATGAAGCACAGTGAGACTTGGCAAGTGGCCTGGATGCGGTCCTGTTCCCACTTACCTCGATCTCTTTATGTTTTCCATTCAGAAGGTCCCTGGCATCTCCAGATAGAAGGACAGGGTGGGAGACCACAGTTTTGCATTTCCTGAGAGCTCAAGGCCATTTGAAGAGAAAATCTTGGGCTAACGATGCTCGCTCTTCACTGTTTTTTGTGTGTCTTCCATTGTTTGAAACAGGGCCGGTGACCATCTGCGGTGAAGTGACCATCTTGCATGGTGGATTTCTGCTGGCATCCAGGCTTTGTCATCCCAAGCTGTTATCAGAAGTAGCCAAGTCTGACTGGCCTGTGGTGGGGAAACCAATCCTGGAAGCCCTGCAGGAGATCTGTACGTCCTATTCTTCTTATCCACCCCAGCCCAATGCCTGGAAGAAGAAGGCAGCAGTTGTCCTCTGGTCCAAAATCCTCCTCGCGGGTGTCTCGGCCGATGAAAGATGGAAGAACGATGCTTTCTTCTCAGTGAGCAACATGATCCCTGAGATCAACCATACTGTCCTCTTTGAGCTGTTCAAGGCAGTGAACGCACCTCGGTTTTTTACCCAGCTTCTTTTGGTGCTGCCGGATCACATTTGCCAAAAGGAGCTTCAGCTGTTTGTAGACTACATTGCTAAGGAAACATCTCCAGCTGACGCATCTTTCTTCTTAGAAGTTTGGTGGGAGATTATGAAACACAAGGAAGGTGAAGAAGATCGGCTGACTTTGCTGTTCCAAAGCATATCCCACCAGCACTTTTTGGAGTCAGATGAAATGGGCCAACCTCCAAAGAGGTTCAAGAGCAACCCTTCTTCCATGCCAGAGGCCTCTGCGGTCCCCATCATCCTCCCAATCTTGACAGAAGGGCTGAAACTGATCAAGGACAGCCTTGGCTCGGGCAGGATGAAGTGTTATGCACTTGCCAACTTAGTGGATGTGCTGTCCGCCTTGGTGGCAACAGATTGCAAAGTAAAGGCATTGTCTCCCCAGGCTTACTTAGAAAAGATCTCCTCAGTGGTGACCCTCTGGAGCAGTGACTGTGAAAACCGATATAACAAGAAGGACTTGGGCATGAAAGTGAAAGAGGCTGAGAGGAGCATGAGTTTGTTGGACATGGTCAAGTTGTCCAATAAATTTATGCTCTGTAACTTAAGCTTTCTCCATTCCTTGTTGAAGGAGTGGTCTTCAGAGCTGCAGGTCTTCTTGAATGACCCTCAGCAGGTCTGCTACGAAAGCTACCGGCTCCTCAACTGCTTGGCAGCCTTGCAGAAGAAGTTGGCCGACTGTGCCATTGTAGAGGACCTTGACCAGGAAACAGCACAGGTGATGTTAGATTTGGGCAAAGCCATGGCAGACTTCCTGAAGAAGATTAGCCCTGAGTCTTGGGGCAAGAGCACTGGCAGTGATCTGGTGGCTTCAGTAGCCATGGTGATCATTGACAAAAAAATGGACCGACACAAAGAAATGTGTTCTGTTTTTGCTAAAGAGAAGAGCTGGGCATTGAGCCAGGATTGGATTGCTTGCCTTATTAAGAATAAGGAACTCTTCCAGGATCCAGAGCTAATCTTGAAGTTGCTGGAGACGGTAGCATCTTTACAATCCTCTGCTGATTCTGCCAGAAACCAGGAGCGACAAACCAAGGTGACTAAGATCATCCTTGAATGTTACACAGAACTCTCCTTGCCAGACAAGAACAAAGTAATTGCTGGTGTTTTGGCAACTTGGGGCAGACAAGGCCTTTCTAAGCTGATGGCAGCATTCTCAGAAGGATTCCAGGAGGAACTCAATGTTGCCTTTAACCAGATCATCCAGAGTGCCTCTGGGGAAGGTTTTAAGAAGGCCATACTTTCAGTGTCTCGGCTGGTGCTGCTTAACCCAGAAGGTACCATCAAGAAGATAAGTAGTTTAGCTATAGCCAACTTGGGAACACATCAGTTCTTGGCTGAGATCCTATGTTCTTTCCCAGCCCTGAACTTCCAAGAGTCTCGGGATCAACCAGATGTATCCGTCAACCTACTCCTAGAATGTTTGAAAGAGACTGTTTGGGACCGTCTCTCCTCCCCCAAGGAAAAGGAGCAATTCTTAGAGTTCCTAGTTCATCTCATGCAACCAAGTGGAGCCAGACCCCTCCTCTCCCCTGCAGAGGTGATCCAGAGCCTGGTCTTTCCTTTCCTGAACTCCGACTCTCCCCGTATTGAGCTGTGCTTGCAAATTCTTGACAAGGCTTTGAAAGTACCATCTGAACAGAGTTGGATTCATATCTGCCACCCGTTTCCACTCATCCTTTCTCTCTGCAAACTCCTTGATGGGTTCTCACAATATTGGCACCAACCACAAGACCAACATAGATATTCCCTAGAGACCAAAGATTTGGTGACCACCAACTTAACGCAGCTTCGTGATGTTCTTCTGGTGCAGAAGGAATCCCTGTCTCCACAGTTGTGGACCCAATCTGTGGCATGGTTGCACAAGAAAATAAAAGCCTTGGACTGGACCGTTGGCCTCCGCTTGAAGAACATCTTCGGAGAACACTTCAGGAATGAAGTCCCAGCTACTCTTTTTGAGATCTGTAAGCTTCCAGAGGAGGAATGGACATCCCGCTCACTCCCAAATTATGGGGCAGGCAGCGGGTTGCTGGCCTGGATGGAAAGTTGCTGCATCTCAACAGCCTTGCGGGAACAGATGCTTGTACTCCTCATGGTTAACGTGGATAACCCTGAAGAGGTCAACCTCTTCAGCAAGGGGTTTTTGGTGGCCCTTGTCCAGATCTTTCCATGGTGTAGCCAGAGTGAGTGGAGAAGACTTGTTCATGTGGTCAAAAGCCTCTTGGAACGAGAAATCCTCTATGTGCCTTACTCCCTAGAGTATGTCCAGTACTTGCCGTTGTTGAACTTCCGGCCTTTTGCATATCATCTCCAGTTGTCTGTGCTTCTGCTGCGAACCTTCCAGTTCCTCTGCAGTTCCAGTGGTGCAACGTGGATGCCAGCAGAGGCGTGGAAACACATGGCAAAGCTGTACTGCCTTAGCTTATCTGATCTGCTGAGCTCGGTAAAGAGCATTGCCCGTGGCCAATGGCACTCTGTGGAAGAGAAAAACGTGACCCGGGAGTTGTCCTTTGTTTACATCCAGATGTTCTGCCACACTCTTCACGTGGCTGCCATGTTGCCCAGTGACGGGACTGGGGAACCCCTCCTGCTCCTCTCATTAGAAATTCTTTCACAGTATGAGATGCTTTATGACGTTGATGAATCCCTCGGG
The DNA here is from genome assembly GCA_030867105.1 of Liasis olivaceus. NCBI lineage: Eukaryota > Metazoa > Chordata > Lepidosauria > Squamata > Pythonidae > Liasis > Liasis olivaceus. The sequence continues at coordinate 329,236,339 of CM061349.1, forward strand.
AGTGCCCTGCGCAAGGCAAATGAGACTCACTTCTTGGAATCCATCGTGGAGAACGTCACCAACAAGGAGCTTCGGACCATGCTTCTCCAGAAGCTCCGTAAACTCTGAGTTGGCTTCGGATTTTAGGAGGAGCATGGCACGCGTTCTGGACACCAGCACGCTTCGTTGGTCTTCCACACAAACCAAAACAGCTTTCACCAGAGGAAAGGCCTTGGCCAGAAATCTCAGTGGGAAATTTGCAAGATCTATAATAAACCTTTATCTGCTTGGTTCTTTTTAATGGGAGTATTTAGATGACATGTCTGGGGAATTCTGGGAGTTGAAGGCCATACATCTTCAAGTTGCCAAGGTTGAGGAATACCTAGACGATCCTAAACACTTGGGGTGCATATGCCAGCTTGGGGGCTCCCATGTCACTGAAAGAATGAATGTAGGAAACCGTCTAGGTTACAAATGGGCTACCAAGCTCCCAGTCTGTCCAGTCCCGTGGGCCTGTACTGCCTGTTGTTCACTGTGATTGAACCCGATGCTACACCAGGTTGGACCAAACAGCCATAAATCCCACTGAAGTCTGAGCTGGAAAAGGTTCTTGGGTTTTGTGGTGAGAGGAAGTGCACCAGTGGTGGTCTTGATCTTTGTCCCTCTTGGCTGGTTTGAGCTGCCAGCGAGGGGACAAGGAAATGGGCTCAGGCAGTAGTGAAGGCCTCTGAGAGGGAGGATTGCCACCAACCTTGAAAGAGGCAGTGGCACGTCCCCGTTTTCAAGAGCCATCCCTCAACCCAGGTGTTTTGGATGACTTGCCCATGTCCAATCTTAACTTTTAAGGGATGGTTGTTGAGGTTGGTAGCATTTACAGAAGGCCTGGATGGAGCTGATTACCTGGATCTTCATGATCAGGGTTCAGACCCAGGCATGGGATGGAAACACCCATGGGTTGCTATTGTGACTGACATCAGGAGACTTGGCGGGTGACCTGATATCAACCCTTTGAGGTAGACCAAACTAGGAAACCAACATCATGAATGCTAATGCTACTATTATTACACGGCTACAGTAACAGAATCCTGCAAGTCTGAATGTGCTTTGCCTTCCCTCCCTTTGTCTTTGTGAGAACTAGGGAGGGTCCCTTCTGAGACACTTTCTCAAGTTACATTTCTGCTTTGGACTCAAATTTTGTTTATCTGACCGTTGTCTTAGTTGTGGCTCTTCCTCCTGGTCCTCAAGGTTAGTCCCATTACACCGGCTTACCTGTTACTAACGTTCTGGCCACCAATCATGGACATCTTGTGCTTCAGTGGTTTTGCCTCTTCTGAGTTGGCGGTTCCAGTCAATGTTGGTAGAGGAGGAGAGGTTGAGACGCTCTTGGACACTCCAATATGGTGTGTCCCTGGGCTCAGCCCTGTCCCTTCAATATCTACATGAAACCATATACTGTATATACTTGTGGATAAGTCGAGAATGTTAGGTTCCAATACACCTCAAAAAATTGGGTTTGGCTTATCTGTGGATCACAGCTCAAGATCTTTTAAAGCCCATCACGATCCAGCCACTCATACAGCAGCTGAATGCTTAGCCAGAGCAATATAACATTTTGGTTACAGATTTAAGAGTCGGCTCATTCACAGGTGATGTACTTTTCTTGACGTTTTGGTTGAAATTTCAAGGGTCAGCTTATCTGCGCAATGGCTTATCCGCAAGTATACACAGTAGACACTGAAGATCTCCATCAATTTGGAGTGAAGTACCCCATTTTACATCTCCAGCCTGGTCCAAGCAGCGGGTAGGGTGGAATTCGTGATCTGGAAGGAAAAACTCCAGAATGAAGTGGTGGGAATATTTAGCCTTGGAGAAGACATGAGTCAGCTCCAGGTATCCAGGAGGGCCATCATGTAGAAAATGGCTAGAAGGGCTTGGTTATTCCAGAAGGATGGACAAGAAATGTCAAGGAAACCGTTTATGGTTGCACATCAGAATTTCCTAATGGGGAAATTGGAATTTGATAATGGAACCAACTTTTTCAGGAGATGCAAGAGTTTCCTTTGTTTAAACAGGCTGGATGAAGTATAATATAGAAAAACAAGTTTTCTTTCATACTAGAGATTGAGTGGGGGGGGGGGCAATTCAGGACAGATTCAGAGGACCCCCTTCATGCAGAGCAATTAACCAGTGGAACATGTTGCCACAAGATGTCATAAGGATCACCCTCCTGGAACAGTTTAAAAATGGGACCGACGCAGGCAGGTTTGTTCCAGAGACCACCGGCCCCCAAATGGAAGCAGGATTAGCCCCACTTCGGCCAACTAGCTGCCCTCCAGGTGTTGGGGGGCACCCATCTCCTAGCATTCCCTGTGAAGGTGGCCACGGGAAGCAAACACATTGCAGGGCACCAGATTTACAAAGGCGAAGCAATTTCTGCTCACCTAGAAGATTTGCATTTCTTGATTAGAAGGGAACGTTGAGCGGTAAGAGCCAGCCTTCCCACGTCAGTCTCAGTCATAGTCATGAAATCAAATAGTTCCTTTTTTGTTGCCCTTGCCAAGGGCCTATTTTTGCTCCAAACAGATTCGTATGGTCTTTTCTGGCAGCCAAGAAGAAATTTTCCTTCTGGCAAGGGTGGGGCCTGTTCTCTTTACCCCCACGTGCTGAGAAGATCAATCTATTCAATGCATACAAACTCAGAGGCAGACTTTAGGATCACAGAACGCATGAGTTGAAAGGGACATTAGAGCATTAAACTGTCCCGTCCCTGTAGCCATCCAGTCCTGTTCAAATACGTCCAGCAAGCAGTGGGTCGGTGGGCTTCACCACTCTTCTAGGCCCCATCTCCCACTAGTTATCAGCTCTTCCCCCCACCTCCCAGACTCCTTTTAAGAATATCCGGATCAGTGAGATTCGTAAGACCTAAATACCATTTCTACTCCAACAACTGAAATGGGACGGATGGCAAAACCATTCCAGTAAGCCCCCGGGAATCATGTTTTAATACAGCGGCATGCAAATACGTTTAACAAACAGGATGCGTGAAACACACAGCATGGGGAGAGATGTTATAAACTAAACAATACCATTATCTCAGTGGAATGTAGATATTTAAAATCAGACCCTCTGACAAAGGCTGGAAAGGAATGAACCAAGAGAATTATTTACATTTTAACTGTGGAACCGTAAAGAAATTTGAATTAGGCTCTCTTGCAGAAATGCACGCATTTTTTCTAAGCCACAGGCTGTTCTCTGCCTCAGAAAAGCAGGGGGTGCCTTCCCCAAAACGGGGTGGAACCAGGCCCCAAATGACATTTGGCGGCATTTTACTTGCATCAAATGAAGCACACACTGGGGACTCTGGTTCAGTCTTTTTCAAATTTGGCAACTTTAAGATGGGTGGACTTCAACTCCTAGAATTCCCCAGCCAGCATGCTGGCTGGGGAATTCTGGGAGTTGAAATCCATCCATCTTAAAGTTGCCAAGTTTGAACTCTGGTTGTACTCCTAACTTAAGTGTAAATGGAAAGATCTGCTTCCATCCATTTTCCAATCTAAGCAATCCAGGGTTCATGCATTTCTTGAAAGGTCTCTTCCAGAACTAGGACTGAGTTGAGAAGTTCTGGAAGAGATTTCACTCTGAAATATTTGGGGAACAGAGCTTTCTATTTTGCCCTTTTCCTACCCTGAAAGGTTAGCCTTGGGCCCTCAACCCAGGCTGCGTTACTCGACAGTGGTCCGTTAGCACAGAATCAAAGAATGTAGGGACTCTGCAGAAAATGCAATTTCTCAACTGAAATCATTTTTATTGGTTGCCAACAATCAAGGGCTTGAGTCGTGCGGGGCCAGCGGCAATCCAGCACTCCGCCTTGTGTTATTTTCTCATCACCCGTTTTTCAGAGCTGCATCACAGCAAAGAAAACCTCCCATCTAGGTGCACACCCCGACATCTGGCAAATGTAGTGTAAACGCAAATGGGTTGGGAGCCTTGGTGAGATGCTCCGTTTTTCCTGATTGCTTCAGACGTCAACCCAAGCGATGCTTTTTCAAAATCTGTTGGTCCCATTTGTGATCCTTCGGAGGATGCAAAATGCACCAGTCCCCCCCCCCCCGCATTTTTCTGACTATTCTTCAGGAATGTGAAGATCCGAAGTTAACGGCATTAGAAGTCAACTCTTCTAAGTTATTACCTTTTAGTGCTTCCCTCCCGCCCCCCGCTTAGATTGCTCCCACTCTTCTAAAACTGTTAAACAGCACTTCTAAATCCTGGTGGGATCTTTCTGGTCCATTGCAAGCATGAACATATCAAGCTTGCTTTTCAACAACAATAAAAAAATACACTCGCAGGCCTATCACAGCAGGAAAGAGAAAAATACAGCAGACACAGGAGCATTCGCTAGGAGGGTTATCCCAAAATCAGCTATTTTAAGAACAAGAACAGAAGCTGTGCCCTGTTGGATCGGACCCCTGGCCCGTCTCATCCAGCAGCCCTGTTCTCCCAGTGGCCCTCCAACTGCCCAGGGAAGCCCACCAGTCTCCCAGCAGAGGGCCTTCAGAGGCAGTCCCACTGCCAGCCAAGCTAAGCCCCGGATGCCCAGGACTTCCAGGGGTTGCTCCTACCCGGTTTGGAAGCCAACCAAGCTGGTAGCCAGCACCACATCTCATGTTAAAAAATTTTTAACAAAGGCAGGAGGAAAATCCAGTTGGGCTGCAGGGCAGTGTTTAAATGCATCCCAGCAACTCTCCATCGTGCAAATGTGCGCATATTTATATATTGCACTTTTGGGGGTTACAACAACATTGTAACATCACTGAGGGCTTTAACACTGGGGAAAAAATGCTCCTGTCGGGGCAAGGACTTATTAATATAAACCAGGACCGTCAGACAACACATTTAATCTGGTTCCCGCATTAACTCATTCTCTGGATGTGCAAAATACGTTGACAAAATGGAGCAGGTTCGCAAAGCACAGAAAAAACTAACCAGGCTTGGCACATGGGGGAGCATGAAAGCAACAGCTATTTTGAGGGAGTGGTGGAAACAGGGAAGAAAATGCCCATGACGTTTTTCGTAATCTAAAACTGTTTCTCAACCTCAGCAACTTTTAACATGTGTGGACTCCAACTCCCAGAATTCCCCAGCCAGCAGGCTGCCTTCTCAGAAATCAACTGATGATTCACTAATACCTTGGCTACTGTAGGAACTTCCTCATCTGATTTCTGGATCTGTTTGCCGACTCGGTGGGAAGTCCCAAACCCATTTCTTAAACCTAAGCAGCTGTTTGCTACCATGAGCAAAACAACTGCAGAAATTACAGCTTTACACGAAATCCAGTTTGCTTGTCCACGGTTTGGTGGGTCATCCAGACACAGCCAGTAAACCGTGGTTTACTCAAGAGTTAAGCAAACACCCACTTAGCTCATAGGCGATCACACTCTCGCTAGCAGCTTTGGCCACCCTTTCGAGGTCCATCAATGACATGGCCACCGACAGGTCTGGGAAACATTTCTTCCTTCTCCTCTGCCCCAAAACACAGCCTTGAGGGTGCAACGCCCAACTTCTTTCCAGAAATGAATGGAAAGAGGCCCACGCTATACAAAGGGATGGTCAGAGACAGACCAAACTTCTCGGCCATGGGTTTCTCGTCTTGGGTGTGCTGAATTAGGCCCAGTTGAGGGGGCAGCTGGCACGGGATGCGGCTACGGATCAGAAGTGTGACATGTTGCTGGCGCAAGTGAATCGGCATCTAGTGTGTGATCTTGGCTGCTAATCCTACGGACTTCAGGGGAGCAGAGTGACAACTGCAAGGCACCAGGGAATCTTGTGATTCTTTTCTCTTCCAGATCCGCACAGCAAATGCAGCTGGTTCAGTCTATCCTTGGCCACCTGAAATACTTCATTTCAGATAGCGCTCTCTCCCGATTTTCCTTCCTTTCTCTGTTCAGCAGGGGCATCTGCAGAGAGGGAGGGTCAGAAAAATCAAGATGGCAATGGGAACTCCGTAACTGAAGCCCCTTCCATTTTTAGGCGCATCACACACACGCAGCATTGAAAAAGGGGCGGCCTTGCCCTCACGTAGCTGCCATCTTGACTTATTTGACTCCCCACCACCACCACTGCCTGCAGATGTCCCTGGGTCAAATGTTCAGCAGTAAACAAGGGTTCAAGAGTGCTGATTCTGGCCCAGACTTTGGAGGGAGCGTGAGGCTCTCTCTCCTTCCCCAGTCCAAAATCCTGCCCCTAATTCAGCATCCAAAGCTAAGTTTGGATTCTTGAAATATGTTGGCCTTGTCCTCCTGAATAACAAGGAGTTTGTTATCAACTTCAAGTGTTGGCATCTGTTCCAAAGTGACCTTGATGTTGGCCACATTTTCCATATTCTGCATCGAAAGAAAACCTGGGGTGTGCAAAAATTGTAAAAATGCAGAATTCTGCAATACTGTCTGTTCCAACCGAGAATCCTTCTGTGATTTGGAACAAAGGCGACACCGCTCTTCCCCAGCTTCTGCCGTTTTGCTGAGCAAGGCGATCCTTATGAACCAGAAGCATGAGAAAGTTAAGGTTTTTTTTTTCAAAGAAAAAAAAAAAGGATGCTGAAATTTTCTGGAGGCAATTCCTCGGCACTTTTCTTAAAATCAAGGCAGCCTTCAAGGTGTCCAAATAAGGCGATCAACGTTTTACCAGCGGCCTGGCACAATGGTGAACATCTTGAAGCGGCCTTGGAAACGGGAGGGTGGAGGAGTGTAAAGATGGCAGGATTTCAAGGTGGGGAAGAGAAAAGATCAGGGCAGACCCCGATTAGGGACATCAGAGAAGGACACGTGGATAAGTCTGTGTGGTGTTCTTTCCTCTCACTGCCCTAAACAGCCAACTAGGGACCTCAGGGCTAAAGGAGAGACTTGGAGAACTCTCACGGCCCCTGTGGCTGGCCGGCCACGTGCCCCAGGTTCCAGCTGAAACATCTGGCTGCATCTGGGACACTGCAGCAGCTGCAGTCACTGACTGGCAAGCTGTGCGTGGGGCGGGAGGAGGCTTTGGGGAGCATACAACCTCGAGGCCAGGGCTGTCATATCACCACGAAGGGACCTCACGGGAGGCCCTTCTTCACCCCGGGTGAACCGCAGCTGGTTCCAAAACGGTGCCTCCCCAAAGTCCCCGATTCGGAGAGGTGAGACAGGTTGGTTCCAAAGCCGGCATCCGGTGCCGCTATCGGGTTCGGTCGGGCACAGGCGAGCTGCTGTAGAGCCTCATCGCTTTGTTGCAGATGAGGACGAACCAGTAGATCTGGGGCGCGATCAGCAGCGCGTTGGCCACGTTGCAATGCAGGGGGATGCGGAAGGGCACCTCGTAAAGGGGCAAGTTCATCTGTCGCCCGTAGGCCCAGTACATGTACGGGAAGAGGACGATCCGGCAGAGGAAGAAGGTGACCAGGATGAGGATCCCATTGACCTTATGCAGGAGGGAATCTTGCATTTTCAGCTGTTGCCCCAAAATTTAAAAAAAAATAAAATAAAATGTTGAGAAGATTCACCAAGAGGCAAGGGCTGCCCCCCAAATAAGAGAGCAATGCTGGGAGCAGCCACAATGCTGCGAGGAATTCCAGCAGCACCTTTAATCTCAGCATCGGGCAGGAGGGTGTCTGTTGCGTCTCTGTATGATGTGTGTTCTAACGTCAGTCGTGGGCTAGGGAAATTTTACTCTTTCTTTGCACGGGGCAAGTCTCTAAGTCTGGATATGTATTTAATGAGTTATCTAAATCTAACTAATGAATGCATAAAGAAATATTATTTCAGCGTTAGTTAGGTTTTCCCCCTCTAGGTCCATAGGGCAGCATCCATAGCACTCCTCTCTCCCTTTTTCCCCCCACACAACAACCCTGTAAGATGGGTTGGGCAGAGAGAGAGAGAGAGAGAGAGAGAGACTGGCTCAGAGTCACTGGGGGAAGCTTGGCTGGGGATGATGTGAAAATGAAGGGAATTCACGTGATGTCCTTGGAAGGCAGTGCCCGTCGGAACTCCTCTCGAGTTGCAGTCTTGTAGCAACCCCTGAACGAAGCTGAGTCTGAGCTGACTGTGCGCCCCGGGATCCTTCAACTCCACCCCAAGGACAACACCAGAGAGAAACTGGTCTCCTGGGCCTGAAAGACTCACCTGCATCAGGATCTTGCCCAGCGAAACAAACGGGGTGCTCAGCTCGGCGGTGAAGATGCAGCCCACGAAAAAGTCCCCGAGTTCACCTCGCAGATGCTGCAGACCAAAACAGGCACAAACAGGGTTAGGCCCGGGGATCCGCCCGGGGGGCAGGATCTTCACAGAGCCACTCATGAGATCCAGAATGTTTGCAGCATCACCTCATAGCTTCTAGGGCCATGAGTCATCCTGGGATCGCCCAGCACGTGCACACACATGCACAGAGAGCACACACACTTGGCAGCACACTAAAGGCTTTTTCCTGACAGGCAATTCAAATTCCTGAATATAGGAGTATTAAAACTCTGAAAAGAATGAAGCATCTAATTTGTGTAAGCTCTCATACCCACCCTCCAATATTCATTCTTTCTTTTGTGTGGTGATTTAGAGGGCTAGCAAAAGGGGAGGGGAGGGAGGGGAAAGAGAGGGGAAGGGAAAGGAGGGGAAGGGAGGGAGGGAGGGAGGGAAGGAAGGAAAAAGGGGAAGGGAGGGGAGGGGAGGGGAGGGGAGGAGAGAGAGAAGAGAAGAGAAGAGAAGAGAAGAGAAGAGAAGAGAAGAGAAGAGAAGAGAAGAGAAGAGAAGAGAAGAGAAGAGAAGAGAAGAGAAGAGAAGAGAAGAGAAGAGAAGAGAAGAGAAGAGAGAATTTTTCCGGCATAGTACCTTCACTGTAGTGATTTCACCATGTTAAACCTTTTGAAGTTCAAATGTTCTGAATCTGGGAAGATCAGACCAGGCTGTGTCGAAGTTAGAACTTCCTGACCTTGAAAAGGTTTGCACTTTTCTAACAGCCAGGCTTCCAGAGTCCAAAATCAAAAATAAAACGCGCTTTCCCAGCCCAAAAGCGTTGTCCACCCCTAATCTAGTGGCTCCGAGTTCTCCAGGGCTCGACCTCAGACAGGCTTGGCTGCCGGATCAAAGCAAGACAAGGACAAACCGCAACCACGTCTCGGATGCTTTGAAAAGCCCACGGACGGGCCACAAAGAGGCGATATCCTCCTGCTTGCGTTCCCTGGGAGTGGGTGCGGAAGGGAGGCCGGCTTTGATCTCGAAGCAGCAAAAGGTTACGAGACTGCCAAAGAGGCAACGATGGCCTGTCTTTGATGTCCGTTTGGGGGAACACAGACTTCAGAGGCCGAATGTCTGCCCTGCACATCAGAGATGGGGTTGGCGCCACATTTCCTAAGCGTTACGCGGGAGCTTCGGGAGCATCTGCTCACCCACGTGATCTTCGATCGGGTTTGAGATGATCCCCTATCGTAGGTTTTAATTTTTTTATGATTCCAAAGCGCCGTTTAAAGAGGATTTTCTTCAACTTTTCTTGTCTGACTGGCTTGTAATTTCTTGTTTTTGAATGCTCACTACTCTGGAAGCAAAGCAGGTTAAAAACGGGCAAACGATAAAAAAAACAATCAATCATCCGTGCCCCTGCTTCAGCAGGAACTCTGTAGTCTCATCCAGGTCGGCATAAAAAAATTCACAGGTGCTAACGCCGAGTGGGGCAGGACTGGCCTGGGGATGTCACTGCACATGCTCAGACACTACAGAAGCACATCTTGTTGCTTGCTTGCAGCCAGAGTTGCTTCTTCCCAGCAAGGAATAATTAGAGCCCCATTTTAAAAATATACTTTTCTGATTGATTGATTGATTGATTGATTGATTAAATTTGTATGCCACCCATCTCCCCCGGAGGGTGACTCTGGGTGGCTCACAATTAAAGTAAAACCCGAAAACAGTTAAAAATATAAATACCCACATTAATTAGTTAAAAAGTCAGACTATATAAAAAGATCCTATACTTTTATGATGCCCTCTACTTGGATTTTTTTTTAAAAAAATAAAAAATCTGGGAACCAAGCTGTGTCAGTTGACTTCATTAGCTTTGCTAACCTTAACCTTAACCTTAACCTTAACCTTAACCCTAACCCTAACCCTAACCCTAACCTTAACCCTAACCTTAACCTTAACCCTAACCCTAACCCTAAACCTAACCCCACTTTTAGGGGCTTGCCAGTGGACTATGTAGAAGGGAATTTTAACAAATAAAAAAATGTGTCATTTCGTAAAAATGTGTCATTTCCTAACCTTAACCCTAACCCAGCATCAGGCCTACAGCTTGACCACCCCCCTGCCCTCAAGAGGTGGCCTCACCACAGCCACCGGCGTTAAGACAAGGAGGATGAAGATGTGATGGGTGACCATCAGCCGTTCCTTCTGCAGAAAGCTTCTGATGCTGCCACAAGGGTACTTTCTGTCTGTCTGTCCTTTCTCTTCACTCTTGTGCCAGTGGCAAAGATACATGACGTAGATGTCGTATGTCATGTAGGACACAACAATCCAGACATATTCGCGGGCGATCCAGTGCCTATTGGGGGAGAGAAGAACATTAAGGACGACCAGATTTGGGAACCTCAAGTCTCGCTCCTTCGATGCATTTAGCCAACTTCTACACCACCCATTAACCGAAGCTCTCGGGGTGGGTACCAAAGCTGCTTAAACACATGTAAAATACTGGCAGTACAGGGAGCATTTCACGCCTGGAATTCAAGCTTCGGTTTCCGAGACAGGGCCGATCAGAAAGTGCTAAATTTCCAGCTTGAAAGGTTTGCCTTCCTCAAATGACTATATATACAGAAAGCAAGCAAGAATGATTGATTGAAGGATTTTGATTCATTGACCCTGGCCATTTTTCACAAGCCTGAAATAAGGTCCGGGAGCATGCAGTTTAGGATGAAGGTGCCAAATTCCACTTTCATAAAATGTCAAGTTTCCAAAATATTAAAAGCTCCTACGCCTCCCCTAATGACAAATATTAACATGCTTGGCATAACAGCTACCCAATCCTTAAATCAGGTATCAGAGCAAAGCAAATCTTGATATTCCTTTCCTGAATTAGACCGAGCCCGATACATAATACAGAAACTTCACAAGTTTCACCTTCAGCATAGTCCTAAGCTATCTTTCCTATTAATAGAAACAGAAAGGTGGGCGTACCTAAATGGAACCATAATGTTTAATCAAGCACACACAGATACGCTCTTTCTGAACATGGAGTTTCTACATAATTGTTCTGGGCAATGCTCCTAGAAAGATTGTTCTTGGCCATGAATTTCAGGGGCAGGTTAATGGCTCTCATCACATTCATCGGCTGCAGGGAGACGTACGTATTTCTTTTTACATTTGGCAAAAATTAAGCTGCCACCAATTATCTCCCTGGCGTGCTCAGGATACCACGCTGCGTGGCTGTATCAGGACATAAATGTATATGCCCTATGAATGTTCGATTTTTTATTTCTTCCCATCCAAAAATGTCCCATCAAATCCAGTTCCTGTGAGTACCCATCAACAAGAGAGATGAGAGGCAGTTGGGTCTAGTGGTTAAGGCTCCAGGCTAGAAAGCAGGAGGCTGTGAGTTCTAGTCCTGCCTTAGCATGAAAGCCGGCTGGGGGACTTTGGGCCGGTCCCTCTCTCTCAGCCCAACCACCTCCCGGGGCAGTTGTTATGGGGAAAATAGGAGGAGGAAGGAATATTAGGTATGTTCACCACCTTGAGTTATGTATAAAAATAAGAAAGGTGGGATTAAAAAAAAATCTAAAAAAACCCACAAGCATCTAAACAACTTTGTCTTCAGCTCCTGATCTGCTCTTTCTCAGCTCCCCTTCTTATCGTTTGCTACAGAAGAGGCTTTCAAATTTGGGAGCTGGATTTGTTTAAAAAAAGATCTTCCAATACATCATCCTTTCCTGCAACAATGGCCTCCTAATGCAGATGTGCAAGACCCCGTGATTTCTTCATGGAGTCTGGTCCCTGTCCAGGGGGTGGGCGAGAAGCGTTTTTCTTGGGGTCAACAGTGGGTGGAAGGCTTGCAAAACCAGGAGAAAGTTCCACAGCAAAGGAAGCCCTTTTCAAAAAGAAAATTCTATCCAGTTCTTGTCATCCTGGGAAAGACTTTGGGATAGACCCGGGTTTTGTGGCATTTAAAATACTTCTATTGAAATCAGCGAACTGCACTGCCTCCAACAAGAATTACCATACATCAGTGTTTTTCAAACTTGGCAATTTTAAAATGGGTGGATTTCAACTCCCAGAATTCCCCAGCCAGCATGCTGGATGGAGGATTCTGGGAGTTGAAGTCCACACATCTTAAAGTTGCCAAGTTTGAAAAACACTGCCGTACATGATTTCTCCACACCCATTTCAGCCTAAACCTTAAAAATCACACCTCAACTCAACATGCCCCCCATCAAATATTAAGTGCAGCCCCCCAGCTATCAAAGAGTTGCCCACTCGTAATTTAAACAGTACTTTAAAAGTCGGACGGCCATTAGTCTGGGGTGGTTTGAGGATTCCTGCCCTGGTCAGGGGGCTGGGCTAGAAGACCTCTGATGCCCCTTCCTGTCCTAGGATTCTATGGCCCACTGCTGTCCACACCTTAGCACCGAACTGAAGGGATCAAAGGCAAGTTTCTGCCCCAAGGAGTTTACAATGGGAACTTGCAAGAGTGACTAGCTGATCGAAAGAACAACTATGATAATCAACAAAGAGCAAAACTCACATTCGTTTCAACTAGGACCAAGAGCCAAACTTTCATGCTAGGAAATTCGTCCCCAACCTGGTCCTGTCTAGAGGGACTGGGACTATGATTCCCAGAAGGCTGAGGCAATCTGGGAATTGTAATCCCAACACATCCAGGAGGCCCAGGAAGACCAGCCTAAGGGTTCAAATGCAGGCAGCTGGATTTATTATCACTTGCAGCATCTGGATGGTTCGAATTATCCTACGTCAGACATGTTATGCAAAGGAGCCTTCTCCAGCATGTTGATTGATTATATGCCATCAAGTTGGTGTCGACACTTCATGACCGGATATATTGACCTTCACGGGAGGATCTGCACCCAACCTGGTCTTTCAGGTCTTCCAACGGTGCCCCCGTCGCCCCTGTAACTGATGCCCCCACCTTGCTGTTGGTCGTCCTCTTCTTCTCTTTCCTTCCACCCTTCCCAACAAGACAGCTGAGCCTCCCCATAACGTGTCCAAAATATGATAATTTGAGTCTGGTTATTTGTGCCTCAAGCCATTTCCATTGCTGGGACTCACTCTTAGAGACCTAGATAGACCTTCTCCAGGGTGATCTCTCCCCAGATTGGCCCTTCAGGTCTTCCAACAGGGCCCCCATCGCCGCTGCATCTGAGTCCCTCCATCTTGCTGCTGGTCGTCCTCTTCTCTTTCCTTCCACCCTTCCCAGCATTATGGACTTCTCAAGAGAGCTGGGTCTTCACATCATGTGTCCAAGGCAGGCAGGCAGGCAGGCAGGCAGGCAGATAGATGATGTACATCAGTTGGAGACAGATAGATTTTCTCTGTGACGATCTGTCCCCAACCTGGTCCTTCAGATCTTTCAATGGTGCCCCCATCGCCCCTGTAACTGAGTCCCTCCACCTTGCTGTTGATTGTCCTCTTCTCCTCTTTCCTCCTACCCTTCCCAACATTATGGACTTCCCAAGAGAGCTGGGTCTTCCCATAACATGTCCAAAATATGATAATTTGAGCCTGGTCATTGGTGCCTTAGTTACGTGACAAGTTGCTGACGACTCTTAGTGTCCACATAGACAGACCAGCTGGCCTGGGGTTCAATTCCTGGGCCTGGGCTAGGTAGTTAAATGATCAAATGGGGAGTCAGTTCCTAATTCATTGCCCAGGCAAGTTATCTGAATGGCCCCTGAAAGAGAGAATCATTTGCTTTTGAGTGTAGACCCGGCTTAATTTCCCTCTCCACCGTAACATTCGTGGCCTGTGGTCATCATGTTCCTTGATCGTATCAGACTGCTGCCCTCAGATAGCACAGCCAGAAGTCTCTCAGGGGCTGCGCACAGAACACTGCTCTTTCTGACTGAAGCACAATACGAAACGCGTGCATTGTTGGCTTGATATAAAGAGGGGAATGTCTGCCTTTGCTCGCAAGGCAAAGCCCTCTGCATGTGGGTCTCACGACCGGCAACTCTGGCTCCGGTGCTGCTAATTCCCCACTCTTGGCCTTGACACACCTGGTGTCACCCTGTAATGAGCTTTACCTCCCATCCGATTCTGGCATTTCCTATCTTCGCAGGTGAAAACCCTTTCCAAAGTTCATCCAGGATTTCAGAGGCTTGGCTTCCTCTTTGGAAACGCCATGTGTTTAATTACCTGTCGTGCACCACGTCTCTGCAGCTGAAGATCACTACAATTCCCGAGAGGGTCGCCATGATGGCTTGGATGGAGGACACCAGCCTGGAGGAGAGGAAAAAAATTCAGAATAAGGGGCATGATCCAGGGGCGAGAAAAAGCAGGCGAACTAGATCTGCAAAAATGTGAAATATATTTGGAGGGGACAAAAAAACCTGTAACAGACGCATGAGGATCAAGAACGTCCTGCGGGCTAAACGATCTGGGTATGCTTACAGAAAAGATGACCAAGGGGAGATTATGATAGCGGGCTTCAAATATCTGTAGAGTTGTCCCACAGAAGAGGGAGGGGACACTCACTGAGGCCCCAAAAGGAAGGACCAGAATTAGTACATGAAAAACAAGGCAGGAATTTCAAGCTAGACGTCAGGAGGAACCTCTTGATTGTATGAGCTGTCAGTCAGGGGAACAGGCTGCTACATGAACTGATCAGCTCTTCTTCGCTGGAAGTCTTCAAAAGGGCCTGGATGGTCATCTGCTAGAGAAGCTGCAGGGGACCCTGCACTGAGAGCTGGGCTAGGTGACTCTAAGACTCCTTCAGTGATACAATTCTGTGATTTGTCACTTGCACAGATTGTAGACCCCGGAGAAGTCTTCTTTCTCTGAGCTGGTGCTTGGGCTAATCAGAAAAATGATTAAACAGGCGTGTGCCTTCTTTTCATACCTGCATAACTGAGCTGTGGAAAGAATGCATGACTTCAACTCGCCGCAGAGCTGACGAGGTCTGCCAGAGGTCAAAACCACCACAGCGAGCCTCCATAGGCATGATCACTCTACCTCTCCCTATCATTTACCAACCTTTTGCATCTTATTTATGGATTGAGAGAACGTATAGGGCTGCCCATCGTATATATATAACCCCGGATGGGTAACCACAGAACAACCCACCCAATGAATGAATGAATGAATGAATAAATGAATGAATAAATAATAAAACCTCTCATCGCAAAATACAAAACAAAATTAAAATAACCAGAGGGAAATAACTTCCTTTTGCATTTTACATAGGGTTGGCCGCTGCAGGGAAACAGGAGGAGAGACAGATGGTTTGCTCTGCTCCAGCACAGCTCATTCTATGTCCCAAGATGGGGAAATATTTAAGGCAGATTCTGACTGAATATTAAGGGGAAAAATCATAAGATCAAGGACATTTGGGGGCCATTTGACAGGGGAACCAGTGACCCCGACAGGAGAGGGGCTTCCCTTCACTGGTCATGTTCAAGTATGGGTTAGGCACTCATCTGTCTGGACACTTTAGATGATTATGATGGCTGGTCGCACAGTCAGCCAGATGTTCAGACCGGATTTGGCATTTTTATCCCCCATCGAGCCCTTCCCAAGGACCTGAGATAGGCAGATGTGGTGGCCTGATGGTGTTTGAGGTATCATCACAGCTGTTCCAAGCAAAGCTGCCTTTGGCAATGGGCTGGTGGTGATTTTGTCAATGCCGATGGTCTTCCAGAGGTGCTCCAGATGTTAGGGGATTGCCCCCAAGGCGCCTATGACTATTGGGACTCTTTCTGCTTTCTTTTGCCACAGTTGTTCTATTTCTATTTGCGGGTCTTTGTATCTGGTGATTTTCTCCAGTTCTTTCTCTTCTGCTGTCTGCAGGTATTGCAACGTCCACTATCCGGACTTTTTTCTTTTTCTTTAGATCAGGGTTCCTCAACCTCAGCAACTTTAAGACGGGTGGACTTCAACTCCCAGAATCCCCCAGCCAGCGTTGCTGGCTGGGGGATTCTGGGAGTTGAAGTCCACCCGTCTTAAAGTTGCTGAGGTTGAGGAACCCTGCTTTAGATGATGATGACTTTATTAAATTGATATGCCGCTCAACTCCCAGCGACTCTTTACAAATTGTTAAAAACATTCAAAACCAAGGAACAATGCAAGAAACACAACACAAAGGAACAAAGAAGATAGAGAAAACAAACCCAGATAGAAACAAGGAAGGTCCCCACAGCGAGCAGGGGTGGGCTAGATGATCTCAGGCAAACCCATCCAACTCGACCTTTTCGGAGTTGGACCGTCCCCTCCATTTGACATGGAATCTGCAGTTTGCTAAGCCAGCTCGCCCCAGCAAAGCAGGCAGCCTGTCCTTGTTAGGCCGCCCGTATTTGCTCACCCACTTACACCGTGGAGTTTCAAATGCCAGAATCCCCCACTCCCAGGAAGGCCCCATTCCTTCCACTTCACGTGCCCCAAACATAAAAAGGGGGTGAGAAAAACCCTTAAAATGTGCAAATCATGGCTGAAGTGTTCTTCGACTGTCTCCTTGAATAACAACTCTGACGGGTAGGCCAAAAGCTTTGTTTCTCCCCCGCCTGCACTGGAGATGATGGAGCCAGGAACCAGGGCGGCCTCAGTCAGTGTTTCTCAACCTTGGCCCCTTGAAGATGTGTGGACTTCAACTCCTAGAATTCCCCAGCCAGCAAGGTTGGCTGGGGAATTCTGGGAGTTGAAGTCCACACATCTTCAAGGGGCCAAGGTTGAAAAACACTGGTCAGGTGTAGCTCCTAACTGTTTGAAATTGGAAAGGGGAGGGCAGGTACCGGAGGAAAAAGCAGAAACACTTCCAGCCGTGCCAGAAATTGCTATAAATGCAAAAGGACAAGGTCAACCTGTCCAGATCAACAGGGTAAATATCCTTAGATCAACACAGCCTTAGCTTGTCTTTCTTGCCACTCATAATCCACGCCAGGTCAAAATTTGCACAGGGCATCCAGCATTTAAGACGTCCCTTCCTTCATTTGTTCGTGCGCCCCCCCCCCACCCCGGGAGAGGCAACGTGGGGCGGATCAAACAAGGGGAAGACAGAACCTTCCCAGCTTCCCTAAATGGAAGCAGAGGCCGGCAAGGTTTTGAAAAAGCAGCCACAGTTCTGTTTCAAGAAGCCAGCCACACGCAAGGTGGCTCGTTCGGGTCCTCTTGCAGAGAAAATGCGTCGGCGATAGAGCCCCCAGGCTCGAGGGCAGTCTACTTCCAAATGTCAGCCGCAGGGGAGCAATGAGCATTGAAGGCCATTGTCTCCATACCCCATAAGTATCAGTATTTAGTTTTCTCCCTGACTGATTGTTTAGCAGGAGCCACCCCAAAGTCAGCAGGGAAGAAGGAAGTGGAGCAATTCTCTAAACTCTTCTGAGGTCTGACTGTTACTGAATTTCCCTCTGCTTTAACCTGACTGCAACAATTCCATCGGGAATCCCAGTTGTTTCTCTCAGAACTTCACTCTAAAAACCGGGGTTAAGCCTGTTCTTTTCCTTCTCCCTCCCCATCTATTTTTCCTCGTGTGTCATATTTTTCTATCTGCAAAGCCAGACAGCCAGGATTCTTTTACATACCACTGATTTTTGTAAACTGGTCTCAAAACCTTTTGGCCAAAAGGCAGGATACTACTTCTTTTAACAAGCGATTTGTAGCGCTGTTTGTTTAAACAGCATCACTCATAAGTCCTCCTGCTAAACTCCTCCAGCACATGGAATCATTGATCATGCATCTGAGACATGCAGTACCATTTAACACTGCAGTTGGTGGGGCATATTTAAGGATAATGAGCATGGCTAATTGAGCCAGCTACACCAATATGTTTCTACCTGGCCTACAGGTCGTCCTCGCTTAGTGATCGCCTCATTTAGAGACCATTCGCAGTTACGACAGTGATTAAAAAGTAACTTTGCAACCATTGCCAGCTTCCCCATTGACTTTGCTTGTGGGAAGCCAGCAGGGAAGGCCACAAATGGTGATTATGTGACTGTAGGATGCTGCAACTGTCATAAGTGCAAGCCAGTTGCCAAGCACCCAGATTGCGATCACATGACTGCGGGGGCACTGCGATGGCCAGAACTCCAAGCACCAGTCATAAGTCCCCCTTGTTCAGCAACATCACAAGTTCAAATGGTTGCTAAACGAGTGGTTGTTAAGCGAGGACCACCTGTAAGATCATAAGCCCAGGTGTGGTTTCACTTAGCAACTGCTTCGCTTAACAACCAAGTTGCCAGTCCCAAATGTGGTTGCTAAACAAGGATGACCTGTATAGTTCCTCAGAGAGCAGTGGGTCTTCCAGTGGGTGCCCCCAACGCAGCACAATGTGCTGAATCCACAAGTTGCATCTTTCCTTGGATGCAAATCAGTGGTGCATAAAACACTGGAAATCTTTTCTATAGAAATAAAACAATCAAAGGCAAAAATTGTGTGCTGCAGGGGCTTCAAGGGTTAAGCCTTTCTCAGAGGGTGCCAGATCTCAAGACTGACTGGGAAACTACAACCGCCACCCTGTTGCATTCCCAGAAGCGCAACATTCTCCTATCAATAAGAAAACCTTCAGAGAAACTCTAGGGGGTTACCCAATCCAAGCGGAGTTCCTGCTAAAAACAGGCCAGTTTCTCTGTGGCAAGGGAAGTCCCAAACAGTCCCAAGTGTCAAGCAGCTAGATCTCAATGAGGAGGGACACCCTCAAGTTGCTAGATTTCAAGATTCAATAAGATTCCCTTGCCTTTTCCAGCTTGCACACTCTGCTCAGCCGTTGGTCTGTTCTAATAAAGGGGTTACTCAACGATGGGTTTTAGATCTCTTTATTTAACCACAGGCTAATGATGCCACATTCTCCCTTGGGAAAGTCATCGGAGGTAACCAGCACGGGTAATGGGTGTTTAATACTCTTGTGGACACTTTAATTGCTAAGGGACCCCTCCCTCACTGTGGGGGCATGAGGACACACCCTATTTCCTTGGATTATTCCAGTGCACACCCCAGCTCAATTGGTGCCCTGGGTTCAAATTTCTTTGCCCTGAAATTCACCATTCATAATCCAGCTGTTCCAGGTTCAAAAAACCCGAGGGTTAGATTTACACCCCGCTTTTCTTCCAGGAGCTCAAAGCAGTGTGCATAGCACACTCTTCCTCCAATATTTCTTACAACACTTCTGTGAGGTTGGGCTGAAAGACAACAACTGGCCCAAAGTCAGTAATCTTCAACATCTGAGGTGGATTTGAACCCGAGTCTTCCATTCCTAGCCCAACACCTTAACCACAACACTGCATCCTTGTGATTGGCAAGCATTTATTCTGCCACCTATACCAGGGAAAGGAAATAATGCAGGTTGATGGATAATCAAACCAAACCTCCTTGCAAGGTTTGGACTGGAAACATCATAATCTATGTTTTCCTCTTCCCTCCCCATCCCTGTTTTCCTTTCATGCTGTCTCTTTTGGACTGAAATGCGGCAAGAAAGAGGTGATCTTGCAAGTGTATGTTTTTCAGCTGATCTTTTTCATCATTCCCAGAGCCTTTTCAGATGAAGAGCAGAAAGAGTGTTCACATATTTCCTCCCATCTTGCCAACCTCCATTCCTATTACCTCCCTTCATACCTATTTTCTAGACTGTAAATCCGTTCTAAGCAGCTAGTTCTCTCCTTTAAAATAAATTCCAGTATTGGTGACTTCACAGGCACCTTTACACAATTTCCTTGACAATCACGTAGAAGCGACTTGCCCTTATTTTTCTCCGCTATGTGTTCTGACGTCCCAGTCTGGACTTCAGGCCTGAGATGTCCTAGTGGTCTCCCATCCAAGGATTAATCAAACCTGCTGTTGCCTCACTTCGGAGCTCAAACAAGTCCATTCAGATGCTGCCACTTGCTAAGATCTTTTTCACACTTGTTACTGTAATAACAATGGCAGTTTTTCAACCATCAATCAAACTGTGTCATTGCACCAAAGTAAATAAAGAGAGGACATTCCTTTCTGCTGTTCAAATGGGACGGCTTTGCCATGCGGTCGGGAGGCAGAAATATCTGAAAAACTAAATGCAGAAAAGAGGGCAATGTACTGAGCGGGGCACCCTCTAAGGACCACCTCGGTCTGCTCCAAAAAGTTTTTCTCCTCCTTGGCAGCATTTTCTTCCTTTTGCTTGTCAGCAGCATCCCCTTAATTTCTTTGCTCGTCTCCACTGCCCTGCTCCCCTTTCGGAACTCTGCATCAACGTCTCACTATTTTCTGGTTTCTCTTCTTTAGCTCCAGTAATATTTAATGTTTTCTCTCTAAAATGTAATTATGCCCTCTATAGGATGCAGCCACTAGCTTCTTCCCAGACTCTGCGAGAGGGGAGCCTTGCTATTTGCTGCAGAGGAAGTTTACCCGCTGAAACTTCGGGCAGAGTTTCCCGTTTGGATTACTGTAATGCTTCCTCCTTTAATCTGGCTTAGAATCCAGATCACCCTTCTTATCCTCGCTTAGTTTCTTGACCAGAAAGGAAAATGCACCAGGGCACTGATGAAACTGCTCTTCCGATGGTGAAACACACTCAGGATCTCAGGGAGTCTGCAATTTCTGGGGAATTACCGAAGGTTTCATCCTTGATTGACTCAACCCCGTTTCTGCGTCTGCACAAGCACGGAATCCCGCGGCCGTTGGCCTGGCGGCAGACCGGTGCGTCGGGTCTTGGCGTCAGCCGCAGCGGCCCCCCGGCGCCCCCACGCGCGGGGCTGGGGGGAGCTGACGCCCCGGATCCCCCGCAGGGGGAAGGAGTCAAGGCGGCGCCGCTCCTCCCCAGCCCCGCGCCCCGCGCCCTCCCCCAAGATCCCCGCGGCAACCGAGAAGGGGCTGGAAGCAACAAGTCCAGCGCTCCGACCGGAACGAAAGCGCTCAAGTTCGCAGGAGTCGCTGCCGGCCAGCCGGCGCTTCTCCCGCCAGCCTGCCCGATCCCTCGGCCTCTTGGATCGCGGGGAGGGGCGCGCGGGCTCCCGCCGCCCCGCTCGCCACTTTCGCGCCGCTCCATCCGGTTTCATAAGAAGATCCGGGGGACGCCCGCCCGCCCGCCCTCCCTCCCTCGCCTGGTGCCAGCCGGTACCTGCTGCTGAGAATGATCCGGTCCTTTAGGCTCCATGCCGGCGCAAGCCAGCGCAGGCTGCGGATGCAGAAGGCGAACAGCGCCGGGAAGAAAACGAAGCCGAGGGCCAGCGTCTGCCACATACCAGCCCCGCCGTGCCCGGCCGCCGGCTCCTCTGCTCCGCCTGGCCGCCGTCCGCCGTCGCCGAGAGTGGGCACCGAAGGGCGCTCCTCGCGGGGCAGAGGCAGAGGCAGAGGCAGAGGCAGAGGCTCAGGCTCCGGAGCCGCTCCCCGGAGAAACGCCCTCCCCAGCCGTGTTTGTCAACAGCAGGCCGGGCAGCGGGGAAGGCGGAGAAGGCGAGGGGCGGAGCCGCTGCGGTCGCCGCCGCTGGTGCGACCGTCGGGCGGGAGAGCGCAGCGACGGGCGCGGACCAGGCAGCCGAGTGGCTCCCTTGCAGGCCCGGCGGCCGCTTAAAAGGAGAAGCTCCCCGACTCTCCCCCACCCCGCCCCGCCCCTCCCTCCGACCGAGCCCCCCTGCGCAAGATCCGCTGCCGGCAGCAGCCGGGTCCTGGCGTGGAGGGGGGGCGTGGCCCGCCCAGAACGCGGGCGGCGGGCGAGCGGCCAGAGTTCTATCCGGTTGGAACGTTGGAGGTGTCCGGTGTTCCATCCGGCCGAACGCTGAGACTCCGAGCGTTCCATCCCGCCGGCGACGCTCGACCCAGGCCGCGGGAGATGAGCTCTTGGCGCGGAAGTTCAAAACCGACCGAGCGCTTCCAGTTCCGCGCTCGGAGCGACCCTCGACGCGCTCGCGGCACGGAACGTTTGCTTTAAGGCAGAAAGTCGTCAGGAGCGGAATCGGAGGTTTCGGGCCACGCGCCACAATGTAGCCATTAGGAATATCGGTTATATTTTCAGGGTTAGGGTTCCCAGCCCCGGGCGTCGCAGCCGGTAATCGTCTCCCCCGTTCCCTTCAACGGCTGCAGCAAACTCCGGTCATTTTTGAGCTAAGAAACTGCCCTCGAAGACTGCGCTCCCGCAAGGCTTCAAAGGGGTTGGGCGGGTGATGATTAGGGGGTGCTGAGTTAGCGTACAGGACTGCAGACCGGGTGCGAACCAGGCCCTTCGGTATGTCTTTGGCTATTCCATGTTGCATGCCCCATAACCCGGGGTAATTGCTGTGCGCCCCCGCCAAACCGAAGCGCAACCTAAAAAAAAGAGAAGAAAAAGAAACTTCTAGCCCCACCAGGGAAAATCCACAATAAAAGAAAGCAGCCACCCTTTGAATAGACAGCTCCCCCCCCCACATCATCTTTGTCACTGGGAGTGACGTAGCATATACATTTAATGAATGATTATTTATTATCTTGTCCCATCCTTGTGGCCCTTTCCCAAGAATCAGAGTGCAACCAGCCCCCCCAACCTTGCTTTCTTCTTTTATTTATTTTATTTTGTTTATTTATTAAACTTGTCCCCGCCCATCTCCCCCCAATGGGGGACTCTCTCTTTCTCCCAAGACCCACCCTGTCCACCCGCACTACAGTATTGGCTGTGGGTATGCTAGACATACCCAGGTTGGGGAGAAGGGTACCAAGACAAATGTGGGACAAATCCTGCAACCGTTGGGCCTTTGTAGCCCTTTCCAAGCTGATTTCTGAACTCTTGGTGACCAGATATAATTATGGGGGGGATGTGTATTAGGGATATGGCGCTACAAAATTCAAGGAAGTGGAAAAAAACTCGGACCACGTGACTTGCACACCTAAGCTACAATTCTCCATCCAGCCCAGAGGTTCCAGACTTCTGTCTAGCTTAGTTCCCCCCCACCCCAACCACTTGGAGGGGTAAAGTCATGTGTCCCACTAAAAAAGAAGAGGTGAGGCCTCTCTGAATTGTTACCGATTTACTCAGTTTTAATTTCTGGAGCAAAGTTAACCCCCCACTGCTCAAATTGCTTAGAGCAGTGTTTCTCAACCTTGGCTACTTTAAGATGCATGGACTTCAACTCCCAGAATTCCCCAGCCAGCATGGCTGGCTGGGGAATTCTGGGAGTTGAAGTCCATGCATCTTAAAATTGCCAAGGCTGAGAAACACTGGGTTAGCCCAATTAAGGTTTGCATCTCTTTGGGCAGAAATATTTTAACTCCATAAATGTAATTTTGGAGAGCAGCTTCCTTGCATCAGCTGTTCCCCCTTCTTTGCTCAAAAGGGGGTCGCTCTAAACTCTTGCCCCAAGAAATTCTGCGCCCTGCTCCATCCACCCAGTGTGGCCAAAGACGCCCACTTTGGTGGCACCGCGTTTCTCAGATGGACATTAACCGAACCTTTTAATTTACTAAAAAGTTCCTGTCCCCCTTAATGACCCCCAGTGTTGGGGTATTTATTTATTTTTTCATGCAATCACTGCCTGCAGTGATTTCCATGAAGGTGTCTTCTCTTCCCCCCCCCCCCCGCTTGGAGGCTGAGTATCTCCTAAGACAAGAGATGCAAATTAGCACCCTAGCCTTGTATTTATGGGTGAAGTTTAGAATAAGAGCTTTGCTGGGTTGTTAATTAATTGCCAGGATCCACATTTGCCCTGCTAACAGTCTTTGCAATATCATTTTCCTGCCCACACATGGAATTTGCATGCTTTTTAAATAGTTCCACGGTTATTTCTGTAAGCAGTCACGCTGGCTACCTTTTCCAAATCTTATACTGTAGTGCCTTTAGTTACAGACTATTTTAGACCCTGGCTAAAATTACACAGTTTTAAAGGCAAGAACAGGAGGCAAGCTGGTGGAAAAGAGCCCTTTCAGGTAATCCAATACAGTGTGCAAACTCAAATGTTTCCTTTGTGTATGACTGAGTATGCTTAACCCAGTTACTAAATGCACCCACTTTGTGGGTTCACTGAATACATTAAACCATAAACTAATCTAACCGGCTGGATTGCACAACATGCTAAAACATGCTCATACATACGGCATTGGCATGTCCCTGCTAGGTCTTTATGACCTGGACCCTAACCCTCTGGAATCGACTAGTGGTCTCCCATCCAAATGTTAATTATCTTCTGCTTTCCAGTATCGAGTATATTTTGTATTTGCACTGTGGGGTGACACTCAATACAAAAGGGGTGAGGCTTATGGCTTGACACTGCTTCCCCCATTTTGACCCAAGCCTTCCATCCTGCAGACCCTGCTAAGCCCGCATCAGCCAGGTCCCACCACTCTGCTGGGTTATTCCTTTTCATCTTATACAGATGGAACCAATCAATGAATCAAAACTCACAGAAGAGAATACGTGTAGCTCAGGGTCGAGCTGTGGAGCCCTTGGGCTTCTCTGAGCTGGGTGGTTTTCTTGCAAACAGAGAGCAAACCCCCCTCCCTTCTAGCACTGAGGATGTTACCTAGTTGGGTAATGAAACGTTTGCAAGAAAACAACCCACCTCCGAGAACCCCAAGCGCTCCACGAATCAAAACTCATCCAATTCCCATATAATATACTTCGGTTTTGTGGGTTGCCCCCACTCAGCTGCTGGGGCTTATAAATCACGTTTTTGTGGTGGAATGGGTTGGGCACCCACTGGGTGTATTCAGCAAGCCATATTTTTTATTTTTATTTGTTTCAGGAATGTATAATGCCTCCCAACTCATAATTTATGACTTTGAGCACCATACAAGAGCCATATAAACCACCCCAACGTGCTGTACGCACATAGCTGAGGCTCCGTTCCCATCTTGGCCCAATGCAAGGAAGAAGAACCAGGTCTTCGTGGCATTACGGAAGGCCAGTTGGCCGGGGTTGGAGCTCATCCCAAAGGGCAGGTTCAGTCACGGAGAAGGCACACCGTCCTAGTCCCATAAGATTCCACTGCTTCAGGGAAGGGTCTGGGAGCATCCCTAGCCCATGTGAACTACTGGGCCAGGCTGTAATGGTATGTGGGAAAGATCTTGAGAGACGGGGGTGGGGGGAGAGATGCTGCCTATGGAACGGTCAGATAAGAGGGAGCTGAGCCTTCAGCTGCATAGTGGATGGGGCAAGAGGCTCAGGAGGGACCCTCCCTAAGTTATCAGGCTGTAAAGGCAACAATGGGAGAATTGTATTTTCAGACTTGCACAATTCTGTTAATGTAGCCTCCCGATGAAGAAGAATTAGCTCATCTGGGTGTGTTTCCTGTCTGGTCTACCTGGTAAGGCTGACATAGGCAGAAATAACTGCAGTCAGCCAGTCCTGCTAGATTCTGTTCTGACACCTCAGTGTATCAGGCCACTGCTTTACTTCCTGTCCAGACCAGGGGCATCTGCGGAGGCTTAAAAAGTCAAGATGCTGGCCATGCAATTGAAGCCCCCAGCTTTTTTTATGCACACTCATGGCTGCCATTCTGACTTTTTTTGACTGCCTCTTGCAGATGCCTTGGTGTAGAGGGGCACAGAGATGGCCCTGGAGAAAATATGCAGCAACCTTAAGAAAAGAGGAGCATAGCCTGGGAAAACAGGAAGCGTGAGAAAGAAACTCAAGACGACCCTCCTTGGTTCTCCTTGACGTGAGAGAGAAGGAAAAGGAAATGCTTCAGGCTTTCGAGAGTCTGCTGTTGTACCCTACAACAATCAAGTGGGTTCCAGTCAAGCTTGTGGAATATAAATAAAGCCGGATTCTGGTCCTTCATATGGTGTCTGACCTGGCCTACTTCGAAGGGCTGACACCCAATTAGAAGCCAGATTCACAGGGTTAGATGATCCTACTTCTGGAGAAGACGATTAAATCTCAGCAAGGCAGGTTTATTCAGAAACCATCTGGTTCCCTGTTGGGTTGTGATGTGATGGAATGGAATGGACTTATGAAGGCCAGGCTCAGGGAGATAAGCGTGTTCTTAGTCCACAGCGGGAGTGTGGGAAGTTCAAGAGGATGAGGCTGGCACCTCCCTAAGGAATTCACGGTGTTGTGGCTGGGGAGCTGGGGTTCAGTCTGGGAAGATTTCTGTCTGGAGGTTGTAGCTAATAAACACAGCAGAACTGAATTTGCATTGTCTCTTGGAGTTCTTTGGGCTGGACTTGACATCAGTCTTCTATGTTGGGCCTCTTCAGAGTCATACCCACCCTGAAGAAGCAGGTCTGCAAGTTGGGATCTTCTTGGACTTGTGGCTCCTGCTTAATTTGCAGATGGGCCTCTTGGCCAGGGGTGCGTTGTCCAGGATTGGCTGTTGTACCAGTTGTGTCCCTGTTTGGAGTGGGAGGAACCGAGTGACTCATGCTCTGATCAAGCTGAGACTAGACTACTGTGATACAACCTGCTTGGGGCTGCCCTTGAAGTTAATAGGGACATTTCAGTGGGGCAGAATGTGGCAGTGTCCTCACTGATGTGACACTTGAGCTGTGGATGTTCGTCTACAAGGTTTCCAAGAATAATGCAAAATCCTGGCTTTAACCTCTATTTTATCTCTACTGATAAGATATCTAAGATATCTAGATAACATAAAATGTGGTTTATCTCTATAAATAGATAAACCTCTATAGAGAGAAACCACATTTACACACCATTCAAAAGAGACCATAATAAAGCTAAGAAGGAAACAAAAGACCAGAACACATCCTCTCCAGCAGCCAACACCCAGATAAGCAGGGATTGACGCCAGACAAACGATCAAGCAATACCCTAAACAAGGAATGACCTAGGAGAAAACCACACCTCACCCACACTGGCAGGGCAAGCCACTGTATACAAACAGGGAGCAAACCCCACCCTCATTCGCACTGACGATGTTACCTAGGTGGGAAGTGAAACATCTGTAAGCAAACCACCAAGCTCAGAGAGCGTCAAGGACTCCTCGCTACCACGAAGTGTTGAAAACTTGCTTGTTTGCCAGGCGTGAAGTCAATAAAACCCAGATGGGTTGAGATATGATATGATATGACTTTTTACGTTCAGCAGCTGTTTTGGTTTTGAACGGTATGTTTTAAACTTTTAGGTTGTGGTTTCAGTGTCTACTGTGTTCGGGGCCCAGAATCGTCGTGGCAAGAAGGGTGGCTCTGTAAATCACAATAAGTACGCAAATAAAGAAATTGAACCTGTCTATCTGCGGAGCCCAGTCTGGAGGGACTGCATCGGACCCTTTAAAGAGGCAGAGGTATCTGCACAGCGTGGTCGAAAAAGTCAAGACGGTGCTACAGTGGGGCCTGCCTGTTTTTTAGGTGTGTTGCTTTAATTACACCGTTGTGACCACCATTTTGACTGTTTTGACCACACTGCGCAGGCCTCTCTGGAAAGAACAGAGTTGGGCAGGAGACCCCTTCTTGCTGGCTGCTGCAGTATTAGCAACCATCTTCTTTCCTGAGGTCCAGACAGACTCCCAAATTGTTTCCTTCGGAAGAGGCACGAAGATGGTTGAGTTTCCCCAGCAGTTTGTGAAATAAATGAATTAAATTTATATGGCCGGCTTGCAGAGTTCTGGAAGGATGCTGAACAGGCAGTTTTTCTAGTGGAGCGGTATTTGGGACTTTAACATCGCCTGTCTGGTTTTCTTGGGGTGTTTGGGGTGTTGTGAACTACCTGGAGTTGTTACTGAAACAGGCAGGATATGAAAGGTGCAGTCAGTGAATAAAACGCATGAAGATTGTCATGCACGCACCCCTGGGGACAGGTTCCACAGGAGCTGTTTTTGAGAAGACAAAGACTCAGAGGCTGGGTTCGCACAACCTGGGAGCAAGTCAAGAGCTAGCAAATGCTGGTTCCCAAGCTGTGCAGAGCTCAGTTATTGTTAACCGTGATTTGTCTTTGTGGCTTTAGTGTGCCGTGAGATCCCACTGCACCTGACGGATTTAGGAATCTGTATATGGTGCCGGCTTGCAAACTGGATGAATCCCACGATCGAGTTCAGCGTGTTGTCATTCCCGTCGCAGATCAGAATCCCTTCCTGTAACTTTTTACCCTGGAACATTTTTTGAAGTCTTGTAATTTTACATCTATAATATCGATATCCGAAACTGCGATGGATACCGATAGAGCTTTTATTTTTTTCATCTTCAGGACGTTAAGCTTTCTAAATCAAACCACGTTCACCCTTTTTAATCACAACGTTACGTAAATACGATGGCACTGAAACCTGCAGTGAAATAATACAACGTATCAAGATTTATAACATGGCAATAAAAGAAAAAAAACTTTAAAAAAGAAAAAAGAGAGGCATTTCTCCAAATGTGCTTCTGCTCCCTCCACTCCCTGAAATCTTAAAAAATGAAAAAGCAAGTGATCCAGGCCAGGTTTTTTTTGTTTCGGAAATATTGCATCTTCCCAGAAAATGGCCCAAGGTTAGCAGAGAAACAGGTAGGATCTTAACTGGCTGTGTCCCATATTACCCCTCTCTTGAAGCCTTTTTTTCAGAGCACCCCGTACTCTTAATTCTGCTTTTGCTCTTCCCTCTGCTCAGGGCCAAAATCTGCTCCCACCTCTAAGGCAAATTTCTCCACTTTTGACATTTCTCTTGATATTCAGCCCAAATGTGTTGCCTACAGTTTGCAATTGTTGGTCCTTAAGAATTGCAGCACAGCACAGAGCAAGTTAACTTCTTCCCAGCAGCCCTTTATCAGGGTTTCTCAACCTTGGCAACTTTAAGACGTGTGGACTTCAATGCCCAGAATTCCCCAGCCAGCACTGGCTGGGGAATTCTGGGCGTTGAAGTCCACACGTCTTAAAGTTGCCAAGGTTGAGAAACCCTCCTTTAGATATTCCATAAACCCTCCTTTAGATATTCTGGGCGTTGAAGTCCACACGTCTTAAAGTTGCCAAGGTTGAGAAACCCTCCTTTAGATATTCCATAAACCCTCCTTTAGATATTCTGGGCGTTGAAGTCCACACGTCTTAAAGTTGCCAAGGTTGAGAAACCCTCCTTTAGATATTCCATAAACCCTCCTTTAGATATTCTGGGCGTTGAAGTCCACACGTCTTAAAGTTGCCAAGGTTGAGAAACCCTCCTTTAGATATTCCATAAACCCTCCTTTAGATATTCTGGGCGTTGAAGTCCACACGTCTTAAAGTTGCCAAGGTTGAGAAACCCTCCTTTAGATATTCCATAAACCCTCCTTTAGATATTCTGGGCGTTGAAGTCCACACGTCTTAAAGTTGCCAAGGTTGAGAAACCCTCCTTTAGATATTCCATAAACCCTCTTTTAGATATTCTGGGCGTTGAAGTCCACACGTCTTAAAGTTGCCAAGGTTGAGAAACCCTCCTTTAGATATTCCATAAACCCTCCTTTAGATATTCTGGGCGTTGAAGTCCACACGTCTTAAAGTTGCCAAGGTTGAGAAACCCTCCTTTAGATATTCCATAAACCCTCCTTTAGATATTCCAAATAAGATTGCAAATAAGCATATTTTTGTGCTTCTAGTCAATCAATGGGCATCTTCAGCATCTGATAAAACTCGGTGCCTGACCAGTCAAAAAAGCCCCCTATTTATGTTTAGATAACAACTGTGCATCTGCCAGGAAAAGCAACACAGAATCTCAGTTGGTTTGTTTTGCATTTGTTCCAAACAAAAGGAAAGAATAATAATCTATTATTAACGATGATGATTAAACAAGACAGAGTTATCTGCAGAGCTTGTTTTTATAGCCTACAAATGCACGTCAGGTTATCCTGTTTACATAAACCATATTTTAATAATATTTGAAAAGGAATATCGTGCGTCTAAAGGTTACCAGATTCGCAGAGCAATTTGGAGGTGAGTCCAATCCGGTGGTACCTTTAACTTCTAAATGAGTCCAGAGGTTTTTAATAGATGCATCTCACCAATACGTGGATTAAAAGCTGCCCTTTTTTGCACCGATAATATGAGTGAGCTTCAGACAACAAGATTGCAATCCTGTCTCCTTTTACCTACATTAGTGGGACTTGCTCTTGTGTATAAAGTACACGCTAGTTGCTATTGTGTTTCACTTCCAGGGTGGCACAAAGTTGTGCTGTGCAAAAATCCATCCGGCGCAAAACGTTGATGTAAAATTACGCGTAGTTTTAGTGGGAGTTTAGAAGCAGCTCAAAGCAGGAACGTGTACATGCAGAGATGCCGCAGGCAACCTCTTCTGTCAATGTATGCTGTGCATTCACAGAGGCTTTTCATTTCTTTAGGAAGTGGGTTTTGTGCGGCACACAGCTTTAACTCACAGACTTGGACCATTTTCTTTATTTGTTTACAACAGTGTTTCTCAACCTTGGCCGCTTTAAGATGTGCGGACTTCAACTCCCAGAATTCCCCAGCCAGCATAGCTGGCTGGGGAATTCTGGGAATTGAAGTCCACACACCTTCAAATTGCTAAGGTTGAGAAAGGCTGGTTTACAATAATGTCTAAAGTAGCATAAGGATCGGTAAGAAGCTTAAAAGGTTGTCATGAGCACCAGGGAGGCCATTCCATTTTGCAGGAGCAGGCTGGCTCTGTAAAACAAACATGTCACATTGTAGAAGTGTGAAAAGAAGATTAAAGACTTAGGCCTTGTTCATTGAGGCACTGCCTCTGTAGCCATTGTGGCTAACCACAGATATTTAATATCTGTACTAGCTAGCAAGGGATGGTAACTACACATGAGCGTCCGTGCTGGGAGCAAGCATGCACAGTTACGCAGTTGGTTCACGCCTTGCACCCTCATTGTTAATGATTGGCTTAAACTTTTGAATTAGAAATCTATAATAAAGGAGGCAAGGAATGGCCATGGTGTGGCCACCACTCATTTTTGCCTGCTTGCCAATTTGGGCTCAACTGCAAATAAAATTTCCTTGATCTCTCCACAAGCATTGCCTGCTGTCTGTTGTAGCCCAGCTTGGAAACAAACTTCTTAACTTCTAACAATGGTGTCGGAGCATGCATTCATTCATTCATTCATTCATTCATTCATTCATTCATTCATTCACACAGCCCATCTCACCAATTTGGGACTCTGAGCAGCGTACAATAAAAAAGTCAATTGTCAGAAGGACGAAAACACCTTCTCTTGCTTCGTTCCAAGCTGGAAATGAAGCCACCCCCACCCCCACCCCCACCCCCACCCCAGACAATCAGCAGAGAGTCAAAAATACATTTATTCACCTGAGGTTATCCAGTTGTTTTGGGTGGGCGGCCGCCCCACACTTCTCTTTGCTTCCCTTTTTAAAGGGATCGGAAGTTTAGAATTTTAGCCAATCATTTTTAATGGAATGGAATATGCTAGCTTATTACAAACAAAGGTTTCCTTATCTTAGAGGTGGAGCAGACGCCTCCTTATTTACAGATAAACAAATGTCTCTTTATCCAGAGCTAAAGCAGAAGTGCTTTAAATGGGCGTTTCATCTAGACGTGTGTTTTTCTATGCATAAGGTATATGTCTTCCTTTATATAAGTATGCATGGATCTTGCTACGTGATGGCCCTGTTTGTTTCAAATAGCGAGAGCCAGCTTTTTCCTTTTTATGAAATGGAAACTGCCTATACCATCTTTAAACATATAAGAAAAATACTCCAACACAATAATAAAAAAAACCTAACAATTAAAAATTCAACAATTAAAACACCATTTAAGTGACTAATATCAGAGTAGCAGAGAGAGGTATTGTTATGGGCAATAAAGCCATCTCACTAATTCACTACCTCCTTGAGATCCCCGAGCCTGTGGGCACACCCATGTTTTAAGGGACTTCCTGAAGGATATCAGTCTCTCCTTGAGGGTGGGAGGTTGATGTTCCACAGGGCGGGTGTCATGGCAGAAAAGGCCCATCTCCTGGGTCCTGCCAGATGCAGCTCCTTAGCGGGCGGGACCCGCAGCACGTCTCTTCTGCCAGACCTGATGGGACAGGCAGATGTAATCAGGCGGAGTCGGTCCCTCAGATAACCCAGCCCCATGCCATGGAGGGCTTTAAAGGTCAAAACCAGCACCTTGAATCACACCTGGAAGCAAATGGGCAAACTTGCAGAACAGAGGTGTCACATGTACAGACACACATTACTGTCCACGCCACCACATGTCCTTGAGCCCACTGTGAGGGAATATAGACTCAAAGGATCAGAACCGGCTGCTTCTTAACATCAAATTAAGATCTTGACCGTAGCTAGCCTCCAACGTGTATTTTGATAGGGCCTGTCCACTCGCAATCTTTTCATAATGGGGGGAGGGGGAAATCTATCCCTTGCAGAAGGAAGGACCTCAGACGATGCAACAGTGGAGATGTCACGTGAAATGCAAAAAATTCCGCTAAGTTGCACTCTGTTTCTGGTGACTTAGCCAAAATATCTGTATTTTGGCAGCAATATAGAAACTCCTCCTTGTGGGGGAGTTGGGCAGTGATATAAATTTGATGTATAAATAAATAAATAAAAAGTGTTTGCTGCTGCCTTTTTCCAAGACAGACAGACAGACTGATGGATAAATAAACTAAACTTCCCAGGTAAGTAATTTCCATAGAAGGAAATCCAGTTCAAGGAGTTTGCGATGGTCTCCTATCCAAGTAGTAACCAGGTCTAACTTTCAAGATTAGCCAATGTCATCCAGATGCCCCTGCTATCTTACTCTGTATAACTCTGCAGAAACTCATCAAGTAATTTTGGCCCAATCATTCTCTCCCATCAGCCTACCTCAAAGGGTTGTGGTTGTGAGGACAAATGAAAGAGGGAATGATACGTATCTTGTCTCGAATGCTAGGAGGAAAAGGAAGATCCAAATGATGGTTTTGATTATAACTTGCTGGATAATTTATTAAAATGGCACCTTTGGCTACCACGTGAAACCAACATGATTAAAAGAATGTTTTGATTGCTTAGGTGTGCTGATCGAGATTGTAGATCTCAGCCACATTTCGACAAAAACACATTCCTCCTCCGGATCAGCCCATGCAGGAGCATTTCTGCTGTGGCTTGAAAACGTGGTGAGCAGGTTTGCTTATCCCCCCAGCTCTGTGCCAGAGGGTGGTCTTGACTCCGTTTAATTCAATGTTTTTCAAACTCGGCAACTTTAAGAGGGGCGGACCAACTCCCAGAATTCCCCAGCCAACATGTAATGATACAATGGAGTAACAATACGATGGAGATCTTCACATTAAGCAATTAATTCAAGACCGAAACTATTATTATATAACTAACACACTTAATGTGAATTTCAGCAGTTTTTTTCCTACTTTACTTTACACAGCAAGGATGTCTTGTTCTTTTCTGCCTACCTTTCCAAGCTCTCCAGATTAGATCGAAATCTTGTGCTACCATCCGGGGGCTGCCCAGACCCCTTCCCCCAATTCTGTGCCATCTCTCAATCTGATAAGCAGCAATCCCATCATCCAGGTCATTATTAAAATATTGCATAACTGTCCCACAATGACTCCAAGTACAGGTTGTCTTCAAATTATGACCATTCATTTAATGACCATTTGAAATTACGACTGCACTGAAAAAAGTGACTTACACCTAGTCCTTGCACTTATGACTGTTGCAGCGTCCCCACAGTCACATGATCAAAATTCACTAGCTTGGGAACTGGCATGCATTTACGATAGTTGCAGCATCCCGGGGGTCATGTGACTGCCATTTGCAACCTTCCCAGGGGGCTTCCAAGAAGCAAAGTCAATGAGGGAAGCTGGATTCATTTAACAACCACGTGATTCACTTATCGACCGCAGTGATTCATTTAACAATGGCCACAAAAAAGCCACAAAATTGGGTGTGACTCACTTAAAGACCACATCACTTACAATGGAAGTTCCAGTTCCAATTGTGGTCATAAGTTGAGGACTACCTATAGGGCCCATTAAATTTTTTTTTTTTAAATGCATTAATTCCCCGATGGGAAAGTTGAGCTTTGCAGCAACTCACATTCCCAAGCTGACATCTCTCCCTCTGTTTGAGAGAAGACTGTATATTCCTCAGGACAGAGAACTATGGTTTTTCTGGTTGCAACTGAATTAAATCTTAATTTTTAAAAAAAGAAAAACAATTGTTCGACATTTACCTAATGATACCATTGCTTTATGATGCAATACCATGCCTGCAAAAACATAACTCCAGAAATATAATTTGGGGAGAATCTTGGATTAGGGAAATTCAGTTGATGGTAGGACTCTGTTTCCATCAATTCCACCCTCCTCTCCCTGGAGGATAATTTAAATCTTGTATATAGCCTCCTCCAAACTGATGCCCTCCAGATCTCTTGGATGACAAACTCCATCATCCCCAGTTGCCCTTCCTCTAATCTCAGTTAAGTATATCCAAGGGCATGCTTAAAGGTGCTCATCTATTTATCCAGTAATGGGAGAATTAAAATTAATGGATGCAGCCACTGGACGTACATTTTGAATTCCCATCATCTCATCGGGCTTCTACCCTCCAATCTTTCTGCCACCCGCTACACTGAGGACTAGCAACCTTGCTTCATGTTCCCAAAGTTCCATGACAACCTAAAATCATTGAAGCACACACAGTTGGCATTAGTGACTTTTTGCTGAAAAAAAGGAAAAAAAAAAGATTTATGGGTTGGATGATTAGAAAGAGTAGGTTGTGGAAAGAAGGGAATTATGCTATAAGCTTAGAGAGATAGTGTAAAATATCAGTGTACTTGTAACTGCTGTTAAAAAGCCATTTCTTTATCACGTTTGATTTTCTTTTCTTTCTCTTCCTTTCTTTGCGCCGTTTTTCACTTCTTTCTTTATTTTCGTTACAGCACTGGGATCGTTTTTATTCTCTGCAACATTTCTTTCACACAAATTATATAGATGCGCGTGTGTGCGTGTAAATGAACACCCAATGGGCCTCCTGGGTTGGCAGCCCTGTTTTCCTGCTGTGCTGATCGTTATAATAACCCCTCGCCCCACCCTTTTGCCACGAGAGCGAATTATGATCCCTTTTGCCAGCCGCTCTGGGGCTAGCAAGGCAAAACCCAGCGGAATATTTTTCCCAGGACGTGAAGGCTGAGACGATTAGCTTTTTTGCAGCAAAGCTATGAGGCCATTATAAGAGCATTCCAGGGATGATGGACGAAAGCGCAAAGCAGATGCTTCCGATAACCATCTGGGTTCAAATTCCTTGCGCCTCTTTCTCCTACCTGTCCTGTGCAAAGAGCCCGATGCTCCTCGCTCTGGGGCGGGAGACGCAGCTTCCGTCTGTTCCTAACAGCCTGATCTGGTATCAGGTTTATTTTTGACGGCGCGAGAACCAAATCCCACAAGTATTCATTACATTCATGAGACGTGGGTGGCCCAGGAGAGGTCAGTGTAGGTCCTCAGTTAGAAACTCGGGTACGTGAGCTACCCAGCTGAATTTGGGAAGATTGTTTGATTGTTTC
This sequence comes from Liasis olivaceus, assembly GCA_030867105.1. Classification (NCBI taxonomy): domain Eukaryota; kingdom Metazoa; phylum Chordata; class Lepidosauria; order Squamata; family Pythonidae; genus Liasis; species Liasis olivaceus. Next base: position 329,271,812 of record CM061349.1, read on the forward strand.
CTGGAAGTAAAAAAAACAAAAAATCATCTATTTAAGATGGAAAATTAAGATTGCAATCCGTGCACTGCAACTACATCCTAGGATTTAGGATTGGACTAGAGCAGTTTCTCAACTGACAACTTTAAGATGGGTGGGTTTCCACTCCCAGAATTCCCCAGCCAGCATGGCTGGCTGGGGAATTCTGGGAGTGGAAGCCCACCCATCTTAAAGTTGCCAAGTTTGAAAAACACTGGTTTAAAACATCTTCCTCCATTTATCTTCTCTTTTCCCTCTTCCTCTTCCTCCTCCTCCTTCTCTTGCAGAAATGTACTTTTTGAATTTTGGGGAGGGCTCGGATTGTAGAATTCCTTTTCCAGACCAGTGCTTAAATCTCACAACCCAATTTTCCCCAACCGGGACCTCTCCAGAGGCCCTGGACTACAACTCCCATCATCCCAGGAAGGCAGCACCCATGTCCTGGGCCGTGATGGGAATCGGAGCCCGGCACATCTGGAGCGTGCCAAGCTGGAGAAAAGAATTCTCCTGTTTCTCCCTGTTGTTTCCTTTTTATCTTCTTTTTATCTGGCTGGAAACAGAAACGGAATACATATTTAGCCACTGTGTAGGAGCGCAAGAGTAAACCTTGAATCATTCTGACTTTGTATCTCAGACGCTTAAGGCTTTTGTTCTTATTTTATTTATTATTGTTCTGCATTAAGATGTTCCCTTTGTCAATTTATGTTCCTCTCTGTTAGATTTGTTATGATCAATATTGCATGTTTTAAATGTATTGTTTGTCTGTTTGCTTTACTGAGCTCCACAGATTTATTTATGGAATAAATAATTATTTTTTTATGGAAAGGCCCCACCACAAGATCCTTTGGAAGGTGGACAGGTTATCAATTTTTAAAATAAATATATAGATAGATAGTTTAATAAATGAACCGCTTTTTAAAAAATGCTTGTTATTACAAAGTTTCTCTGCACGACATTACATACATCAGCTTCTCCTATATTATCAGGCTGTTTAAATTTAGATTTTCCATACCTCCTGGTAAGCGTTTCATTTCGGCATTTATAAAACAGTTAAAATTCTGCCAATCCTGATAAAAGGATGATTTCCTGCTTTGTTTTTTAAATATATGATTTTTATCATAAATCTTTTCAAGCAAGGCAACCTTATCAAACCATTTTCTAATTGAAAGATCATCCAGATAGTCACTGGTAGACAATTATGCATTTTGCTACTAAAAGCAGATCAATAAAAAGCAAAGTTAAAGCACAGCTTTTATTTAATGTATGTAATTTATAAATAAACAAATAAGCAAAATAAAGATAATAAATAATTAAATATACAAAATAAATAAATAAATAAATAAATAAATAAATAAATAAAGCAGGCACAGTGAGAGTAGGAAAAACCAGCACATTTGTCCATGGTCCCTTAGTAACTATCCCCACTGACCAATGGAAATTATTTTTCCTGAATTAGAAAAGAATGCTAGCATGAATTTATCAAGAACAAGTTATATCAGATTCACTTTTTCATGACAGAGTGAATTTGGTAGACAAAGGGAATGCTGCAGATATACAGTAATATATCTTGATCTCAATAAAGTTGAGTTTATGGTCTCCTGGGGAACAAACGGATAAATGTGAGAGCTAGAGCAAAAGGGGTTAAGCACGTACTCTTATCCCCAGAGCAGCAAGGAAGAGATAAGAGGATGAGACTGGCCCCTCCCTAAGGAATGCAGAGGATGTTTGTGGGGTGACCCTGAGAGTTGCTCTCAGTCTGAGAAGATTCTGTAACGGGAGTGAAGCCAATGAACCTTGCTGGATTGAATCTGTACTGTCTCCTGGAGTTTCTTGGGCTAATCCTGACAATAAATGTGGAATATATAGTCCTGTGGCTTGCAGGTGTAAGTGGTTAAAAATTCATAAATGGCTCTATCTTGTCCTGGAGAGAGTATGAATGGGGCCCCGCAGACTCTGTCCCCAAACCAGTGCTGTTCAACATCTTTGTGAATGACCTGAATGGAAGGGATCTTATCAGATGTGCAAATGATATAAAATTTGGGGGACTGGCTTATACCTTAGAGGTCAGTACCACAATTCTAAACTACCCCAACCTATTGAACATTGGGACAAATCCATCAAGTACTGCCTGGCTGTAACAGGTGTAAGGACCTGCATCTGTGTAGGAAGGATCAATACATAAATACAGCACTGAGAAGACCTGGTTTGGTAGTGACATTTGTAAAATGGATCTGGGTGTATTTTTGAGCTGTTAACTGAACATGAGCAAGCCTTGTGCTGCAGCAGCTAAAAAGGCCAATGCAATCTTGAGCTGCATTAACAGTAGCATTGCAGCCAGATCACAGGAGAGGTAATAATTCTTTGGTACTCTGAATTAGTTAGGCTGCCCTTGGAATAATGTGTCCAGCTGGGGTCACAGCACTTTAAAAAGGACATGAGGATGCTTGAGAGGAAATCAGGCTGTAGGAACCATTGTTAAAGCAGCTGAGATTTATTTATTTTATTTATTATTGAGCATTTACAAATATGTAAACATGTCAGGATTAGCCCAAGAAACTCCAGGAGACAGTACAGATTCAATCCAGCAAGGTTTATTGGCTCAACTCCCGTTACAGAATCTTCTCAGAGTGAGAGCAATTCCCAGGGTCACCCCACAAACATCCTCTGATTCCTTAGGGAGGTGCCAGTCTCATTCTATTATCTCTTCCTCTCTGCTCTGGGGATAAGAGTACGTGCGTAACCCCTTTTGCTCTAGCTCTCACAAAACAGCTATTATGTGCATCTCTGTTCTCTTTTGAAACCAAGAGCAACAGCAATAAAATAAAATAAAATAAATAAAATAAAATAAAAGCTTTTTTCTTTCTATTGTTTTTTGATTTGCAGTGCTTAACTGAATTTTTCACATTCCCCACTTGGTGCCTTCACGACATGCTCTACGACAAATGCCAAAGGCAGTTGTTGCTCAAAACATCTGGAGAGCCCCAGAGAAGACAAAGCAGGCTGATATGAATTTCCATTGCAAACCATAGCCTGTTCTTATCTGTTCTAAAAAGCAGCTTTTGATTATCTGCCCAGCCCCTTGAACACTAGTGAAGGACTGGGGGTAAGGGTAGGGGTCAGATTTGGGAGTTGGGGGGCGGGTGAAGGGGAATTTTGAAGTATATCACCAAAGACCAGTGTGCAGAAACAGAAGCACGGGTCTGCCTTTAAATCTAACACCTTCTTCCAGGAATATAAATGCAGGGAATGCAAGCCTAAAAGCCGTGGAACTTAGGAACCAGGTCCTGAAAAAAGCCTTTTTCCTCTCTGTCAATCAAGAGGGAACAACCAATGGCATCAGAACTCTCCCGGGCTGATGGATGGACGCAAGACGCCAGGAGTGCCTGCAGGGAGGTGGTCAAAAAAATCAAGGTGGTGGCCACAATTGTATGATCATGACACAATAAAAAAGGGAAGGGCTTCAAATGCACAGAGGTGGCCTCCAGCTTGACTTTCTTGCCCCCCCTCCCTTTGTGGACATCTCTGAAAGATGCAGTTGCTAGAACTTCTGGATGATAATATCTGTCCAAGGGTGGAAGAGTCTCCTTGCAGGGCGGGCGGGGGTGTGTGTCTCTATTTCTGGAGGGTTTAAGGAAGAGGCTGGGCAACCGCCTCTCAGGGGTGGTTGGGCTGGTTTTCCTGCCCATTGCAGAGGGGGCGACTAGATGACCCTTGGGGTGTCTTCCATCTCTATGTGATTTTAAGGGGAGTCAGGAGGAACCAACCAAGGAAAACCAGTGATCATTCTTCTTCCTGCTTTCTCTAGTCATTCCATCAGAGGTGCCCTCTACAGAGGTTGGACTATCAGCCCCATAATGCTCAGCCAAGGTTAGGATTATGAGAAGAGAAATCCAATGTAGTTGGAAGGCACCACATTGGGCCAGGCTCTTCCACTCTAGCAAAGCTTTGCTGTCAAGCCTGTACAGGCAGTTCTCGACTTACAACCATTCGAAGTTACAACAGCGCTGAAAAAAGTGACATACAAATGGTCCTTGCACTTATGACCGTCGCAGCATCCACACGGTCACGTGATCAAAATGTGGGTGCTTGTCAACCGGTATGCATTTATGATGGTTGCAGCCTCCTGGGGTCACATGATTGCCATTTGTGACCTTCCCAGGGGACTTCCGACAAGCACAGTCAATGGGGGAAGCCGGATTTGCTTAACAACTGTAGCAAAAAAGGTCGTAAAATTGGGCATAACTCACTTAACAACTATATTACTTAGCAATGGAAGTTCCAGTCCCAATTGTGGTCGTAAGTCAAGGACTACCTGTAATCCTTATTCAAGAAGACACACCTGACCTTCTACCTTCTGGCAGGGTGGGGTGGGGTGGGGGATGGTAAAAAACAAGGATGGCAGCTATGACAGTGCAATTGAAGTCCCTCCTCTTTTTAGGTGCATTGCATTTCATCTTAAAAGGGGTGTGGCTTGGACCTCATTTATTTATTAATGTATTTAATTGATGTATATGGCTGCCCATCCTGTGACTCATGGTCACAGCTGCCACCTTGAACCTTTTTGACATCCCTCCCTGGACACCCTGGTCTGTTTTTACCCTAGCAAACACTTCCAGATGTCAAGTACAATGTGACACCGTTTTCCCAAAGTCTGTTGTACATAATAATAAGTATGGTATCAGCCCTATAAGGTAGACCAGACTAAGAAACCAATGCCATATTGTTCAGGAGTACTTTTACTGCAAGCTATAGTAACAGAACCTTGCAAGCCTGAATGTGCTTCCCCCTCCTTCTTTCTGTGAACTAGGGAGGGGCTTGTCTGAGGCGTCTTCTCACATTACTTTCCAGGCCTGGGCTCAGGCCCCTCTTATCTGACCGTTCTCTTGTTAGCAGCTCTTTCTTCCTCCTCTCCTTCAGGGCCATTCCCTCTTCCCCCGTGAACAGCTGATGCTGGGTTGGGTTGAGTCCCTGCGAGGCTGTGCTCTTCCTGGCCAGGTTTTCTTCCATCTTTGGGTCTCTCAAGCCCCATAGCATCCGGGCGGGCTCAAAGAAGCAAGAACTCAGGTCCCAGAAAGGAGTCTTTAATGCTAGTTCAAATACAAATCAGAAACTGCAAGAAGCTTAAAACTGATGGAAATGGCAGAAAATGATAAACTGACTTGCTTATTAAAAGAAAACTCAGATAATTATTACCTTAAAGAATGGAAACCATTGATGGACTATTTGCAAAATGCAGGCGGGGCGAAGCTTACGTGGGGATTTGAAGATTAGATTATAAATGTAATGGGATATGTTTAGACAAAGAATTACTCCTACTTAATGCATTAAAAACTAGCACTTACATACACTTATTATTCCTAAGACCAGAGAGAGATTGGAAGTTATCTATTTTTCATATCTTTTTTCTTTTTCTTTTACTTTATCTCACTTTTTCTTTTCCTTTTCTTTATAATTTGTGTTTTCAATTTTCTTTTTCATTTCTAACTTTTAACTTTGTAATTTTAAAATTCCAATAAAATACTATTAAAAAAAAAAAAGAAACTGCAAGAAGCATTTCCCCACCTCATTTCCGGTAAGTTCGTTAGGGCGGAATTGCTTTGAATGATCTGAAATGCTTCTTCCTGGGTTTCTCGCCACCTGGGCGGCATTGCTGTTTATGAGATAAGTCCCCTCCTATCACTTGAGGATTTATGTTTGGGTTTTCTTCCTTCCCTTTTCCAGCCTTCACACAATCCAGGGGTATCTGCAGTGTATGGTCAAAAAAGTCAAGATGGCCACCGTTAACAGAGCTTTAATGGCACCATCACAGTTGCCATCTTGACTTTTTTGACCATATCCTCAGACACCAGCCGTACCGTCTCACAGGAACTTGAGCAGGTTTCTCTGGCCATCCCTTCGTTTCCCAGAATCTCTGTCGATAATGTGACCTCAGGGGCCCTGCAGCAAATCAACCGGAGTCTTAATCCAAAATCAGGGTTGCTCGCAATGCCAGGCGGCTGGATTCTTAGGCCCAGCCAGGATGACGGCCAAAGATTACAGAATTATGCAGCTGATATGGATTTTTTAAACCTCAAGGGGTCCCAGATTCCTAAATATGAGGACAGTGGACTGTTCAAAAATGCTTAGGAAAAATGTTTTGGACCTCAGTGTGTGCAGCACCTCTCTTGAATTTGTCAAAGCAGCCTGCCTTTTTTCTGCATTCTGCACAAGCTGGAAAAAAGTTGGAGCTGCTCTAAGAGTTGCATTCACTTTAATGAACTGGCTGCTTAAAGCAGCCACACCTGTTGTTCAGGCTTGTGGGCGAAGACTGGAAACAGGCTGGCGGCTTTAATGGATGGCCGAATTTTGCCACCTTGGCAGAATTTGGCTTAAGCCTGGATTTAAAACAGAATCAATGGTTCAATGTTTGTCCTCCGGCTGTTGAGCAGGAAGGAAGCTGGGACAATGCTTGACTCAGAGGCCCAGACACACCACCCACATGTGTTCAATGTTTAGAGGAGCAAAGCTGCATTTCCAATGGGTTTGCCCTGCATCTTGGAAAGAGGCAGCGAATTCCCTAAAACCGTAACTAGATATCGCCTCTCTTTAAAAAAAATACATTTTTACAGCAAAGAATCCAGTTCCTGCTTTTTTCAGCTTAGACGTGCAGGAGAGTGCAAGAGCATCTCGCCAACGAGAAATAGTATCATCATCTTTATTACGGTCAGAGACCAGAACCACAAACAAAAGTACATTAAAAATTCATTAAAATGAATTAAAATACATTAAAATAAAATAAAACTAAACATATCTTTGCAGATTGGTGGGATCATCAATGGGCAGTCAACGTCTGCCTGATTTTACAAACAGGGTAACAAAATTTAGCTACGTTCAAGGAAACTATATAATTCTGATCAGATAGCAACAACCGCACATAAAAAGGATCAGAATTTCCAGGATATTTTACCAAATGAGGAGTTATTAAATGGGTTCGTGAATCCTTATAGAAAATACAGCATAGCAGGACATGTACTGTAGTTTCAATAGCCCCTTGTCCACAGGGGCACAATCTCAGCTCGTATGGGACTTTTTTGTATCGGCCCTCCAAAACTGCTGTAGGAAGAGCATTACAGCGTGCTAGAGTTAATGCCCTCCGAAGTTTGGGGATGGTTATGTAATTTAGGTATCTCGCTGGCTTATAAGAAAAGACTTGACTGCTCAAAAAAACATTCTTAGGAAGAGCAGACTGGTCCTGCTGGACTTCCAGGTCTTTGATACGCTGTTTGAATTCACTGAGTGCACGCTCATAACCCATCATTAGGAACGCCTCCCTAGAAAAGCCAAGATGTTGGAGTTTTTGTAGAATGCTCCTGGCCCATACTGATTGATAATTGTCCTTAATAAGGAAAGAACCCAAACCTGTAGGAAAAAATAATAGTTTCAGCCAATGTGCTACAATACAGATCCATGCACCTGTTTCAACTTTGGGCAGCCCTGCCTCCCTCCTTAATACTACATTTGGAGTGCAGGGGGGTGACGAGAAATATTAACAGTGAGACATCAACAGCCTTGTTCACTTGCTCCTGGGTGAATACAAGGATGTGGCAGTCCAATCAGCATTTCTGAGACTGAAACATTCCCAAACTAAGATCTCCTTTATAGAAGTGGCGGTTGACAAGAATGACTCATGCCCTCATCTCCTTGAGGTTGACTGCTATAGAATACTTAACATGGGGATGCCCTTGAAGACAACTGGTACAGAATGCATCAGCTAACTCGGTGTTTCTCAACCTTGGCCACTTTAAGATGTGTGGACTTCAACTCCCAGAATGCATGCTGGCTAGGGAATTCTGGGAGCTGAAGTCCACATATCTTAAAGTGGCCAAGGTTGAGAAACACTGGATTACCATGTTAAATGAAACAAACCTAACAACAACAATAACAATCCTAACTAACAGAAAGAAAAGATCTGTATGTTACGTACAAATGTCTCTATGGAACTAAGTCCGTTGTTGACCTTATCCTTAAATGGGGCCATCTAGCCAAACGATGCATCACCTTCTCCCTTTTAGAGCACAAAGACTTTCCAAAACAGGAGGAGAAAAAAAATCCTATCCAGTAGACTTTCCTTAAAAATCAGAGGAAAGGCTTTCTTTCCAATTCCATTGGATTATCCTCTTTGCTGGACCCCAAGCTGATTAAGTCAACGCTCTTCGTTAGATGTCCAGTTCCATTTTTTGGGATTGCTGGTAGGTTGGGGTTGTTGACAATTCAGTTCGTATCTGGTCTTGCGGTGAAAGTGGGCTTCTGTTTTTTATTTCTATATACAGATTTCTCTTTTCTGATGGTCCTTAAGGCACTGTGTGGCTGAATCAGGTGGAGGGATACTGGGGTTTGGGTGGGATTTCATTGTGGGGGGTGATAAGCCACCCAGAGTCTTGGGAGCAGGGTGGTATACAAAGACATGTACATCCATAAACAGGTTCAACGTTGCTCTACGGCAGTGTTTTTCAAACTCGGGATCTTTAAGATGGGTGGAGTTCAACTCCCAGGATTCCCCAGCCAGCAAAGCAGAGAGAGGTGATCTAAAGTTTGTAACTGGATGGTTCAAAGTGCAGGGGTAGGGTTCCTCCAACCCAGGCATAACCACTGTTTTACCTACACCCTGCGTAGCACAACCAAGGCACTTACATTCATTTATATACATTCTTTTTCCATGTCCTACCACAGGACAATTAGCAAAAAAGAAACCTTGGTCAGCCAGACTGGAACGTCCTGCAAAATAATCTACACGGGTCATTGTCAGAGCTTGATGAAAATCAAAACAAGACATCAGGAAACTGGGTGTGTGGCCTTGTGGTTCTAAATGGTGAATACTACCTGAGATGAGGATGATGATGATGACGACGATCTTCTTCTTCTTCTTCTTCTTCTTCTTCTTCTTCTTCTTCTTCTTCTTCTTCTTCTTCTTCTTCTTCTTCTCCTCCTCCTCCTCCTCCTCCTCCTCTTCTTCCTCTTCCTCTTCCTCTTCCTCCTCCTCTCCTTCTTCTCCTTCTTCCTTCTATCCTCCTCCTCCTCCTCCTTTTCCTCTTCTTTTCCTCTTTCTCCTTCTCCCTCCTCTTCCTTCTCCTTCCATTTTTATCCCACCTTTACGAGACAATGACTCATAAGCACCAGGACTCGTAAGACTCGCTGTGCCAAAGGAGCCATCACTCACAAGTCTCGCAATCTAATTTGTGCAACTTGATTTGCAATTAGGGCAATAGAAGCCTGATTTCCAAACGGGACTGATCAGAAAAGGCTTGGGGATCCGGGGACTTTGTTTACAGTCTGCACTAAGCCAGCCGCCCATGCTTCGTAGGTCTTGGTTTACACAACACGTGGAGCAAAACCAAATGAATCGTGTTGTAGCTTAGTGAAGCTCAGCAGGGTGTGGAGTTTGTGCTGGCATGTTAAGCTGCATTGCCACTGGGCCTGGCCTAATGTCTAAATTGGGGCTGTAGGTTAAATTGTTGTTAAGGAGTACCATAAATCATGCTGCGGGAATGCGATGCTCTGGGTAATCCCCAGGTCTGTTTGGAAGGTAAGCCATAATTATCTACGATCCAGAGGTGGGTGAACATGTGCCCTGTTGTTTGTGGAAAAGTTGGCTTGTCAGACATCCACCCTCACAGATTTCACGCCCCGCAACAGCTGAAACACCAAGGATGGGGACGAGATTGCCGTGATCCTGCAGGAGATCTTGACAGTGACCGGTAGGACTACACCAGAGGCGAGTTCAGAGAGTTGAAAGGGACCTTAGAGGTCATTTAGTCCAATCCCCTGCCCAGAGGAAGTTCCACCAGAGCAGCCTTGACTGATGACCATCCAGCTTCTGAAGACTTCACCCAGGTTTTTGGCACTTCCATCTTCGGTTTGTTGCCAGAGATGGCCCAGGAATTCACAGATTCCAGGGTGACCCAGAGTTTGGAATAACAGGATCCTAGGGCTGAAAGGGAGCTTGGATTCCCAGGGACGAGTCCCCATATCATCCAGTTGAATTATTTTTCAGCCTTTGCTTGAAAATCTCAACTGATGGAGCACCCACGACTCCATGAAGGAGACTGTTCCACTGCTTAATAGCTTTTACAGTCAGGAAATTCTTTCTAATTTCAAGTTTAGATCTCCCTTTGCAAAGCTTCTACCCATAGGTTCTTGTTCTACCCTTGGGAGCTCTGGAGAAGAAATCCACACTTCCTTCCCTGTGACACCCCTTCATATGCAGGTTGTTGTTGTTCAGTCATTAAGTCGTGTCCGACTCTTCGTGACCGCATGAGCCATATCGCGCCAGGCCTTCCTGTCCTTCACTGCCTCCCTGAGTTTGCTCAGTTTCATGCTCATTGCTTCAGTGATGCTATCTAGCCATCTCATCCTCTGCCGTCCTCTTCTCCTTTTGCCTTCAATCTTTCCCAGCATCAGGGTCTTCTCCAAAGAGTCCTCTCTTCGCATTAGGTGACCAAAGTATGCATATAGTCCTTGGTTAATGACCATTTGTTCAGCAACCGTTCAAAGTTATGACTGTGCTGCATGAGAGGGACTTACGACTGGTTCTCAAAGTTCCAGCCATCCCAGCACCCCTGTGGTCATGTGATCGTGATCTGGGCACTTGGCCTACATTTGCAATGGTTGCAACTTCCCATGGTCACGTGATCACCATTTGTGACCTTCCCTGCCGGCTTCCCATAAGCGAATTCAGTGGGGAAGCCGGCAGGGAAGGCCACAAGTTGCTCCAGTCAGTGGCTTGCACCCTCCCCTGCCTGGCAGCAGCCATTCGCCTGTCCTCCAGCCTGCTTGCGAACCACCTGGAACTTGCAACTTCCTCCAGCTTCCCCACCGACTTTGCTTGTGGGAAGCTGGCAGGAAGTTGTGAGGAGGTGCTCGCTTGACGAACTACCTCACTTAACAACGGCAACAGGGAGTGCTAGGACTTCCGACGTTAAGTGATGAGGTCACAGGACATTGCACTTTACAACCACATTGCGTAGTGACGGAACGTCCGGTCCCAATCGCCATTTTAACTCGAGGACTACCTGTATTGAAACATTGCTATCCCTTCTCCCCTTAACCTTCTGTTCTGTAGATTAACCGAGTGTTTTTCAATCTCACCCACGTTAAGATGGGTGGACTTCAACTCCCAGAATTCCCCCGGCCAGCATGCTCTCTATGATTTTTGGGAACAGATCGATCATGAGATTAATTTTTATGAATTCTGTGGTCCTGTGGATGACATCAGGGAGTCAAATCAGGTTGGCTTGTAGGCAAGGGGTTGCTAACCCTTGGCAGATGGGATGTCCTCAAAAGCTTCCAACAGGAATATTGTGGTCTCCAGAAAGGAAAAAAAAAAATGCAAGCCACTGGTTTGGAATAGCGTGTTGTATGAATCCAGAGAACTGGAGTTTTGCTCAGTAAATCATGTGGAAGCGAATTGCAACACTCGTTCAGTAGATTAAAAATGAGCAGCCCTGTGGGTGGAAAATCACTCCAGACAGCTGAAGTTCACCCTTTTGCAAACACTTTCATACTTTCTGAAGTCAGGAAGGCGTTTTGAAACAACGTTGACTTAAGGTCTTGCCTTTCCTATTCCTGTTATTATTTCTTTCCCTAGCCAATATCGCGGGTTGAGCATTTTCATGCACATTGTACTTTTTCATGCACTTTGGCTTTTTCATGCACGAGCAGAAGGCCCTCTGTACTTGCTCAGAGGCTCTTGGCACAGATGGACAGAGACTGAAAGCTTAAAATCTCACCCAACACGCTGAACGCGGCGCCAGCGCCACCTAGCGGCTTCCTTCTCCAGATAGGAACCTTGAGAGGGCGTGGTCTCTGCTGCTCGCCGCGCCTCCCGCGGCGCTCATTGGCCGCTGCTCCTCCGCCCGCCCCTTGCGGTCCTCCAGCATCCCAGAATGCCGCTGTACCCGGAAGTCGCGCTGCCACCGCCGTGTGTGGAGGAGAAGCCGGGATGGAGGACGAGGAGCTGGACTTGGCCGACGAGCTGGAGGCCGCCTTGCAGCTGGCGCCGGAGGTGCAGCTGGCCATTGAGCAGGTGAAGGGGCGAGGGGGCGTGGCCAGGAGGGCGAGGGGCGTGCCATGGCCAAAGGCGGGGCTTTAGTATGCTAATCAAGGCATGGGTGGGAGAGGGGCGGCTGCGGTTCCAGTTGAGGGGAGGGTCTGGGGGGGCGACCCTCGAGGTGACAGTGGGGGGGGGTCGGTCGGGGGCAGGGGGCTGCTTAGAGGGTCCATAAATGAACTACTAAGGGGGGGCTGGTTGGGGGGCACTCCCTCTTTTGGGAAGGGTCCCTGGGGGTGACCCTAGTGGGGGCACAGGGAACCCCTGGGATTTTTGGGCTGCTCAGGAGGGTTGGACTCCAGTTCCCAGCAGCCTCAGCCAGCTGGAGTTGGGATCCCTTTGGGGATGGGGCTGTAGGAGTCCAGGGGAAGGCAGCTGGTTGTGGGTGTCCATAGGGGTCCTCCAGATGGGATAAAATGGGTGGGTGGGGGAGCTGGATGCCTTTAGGATGACAAAGCAGGGGGCAGCACCCCAACAACCTTGATTGATTGATTGATTGATTGATTGACTGATTGATTGATTGATGATATGCCCTCAAGCCACTTTCGACCCCTAGCGACCACCTAGATAGATTTCTAATCATTGATCATTTTGTATCTCTGTGGTTTTCTTGGGAGAAATACAGGAGTGGTCGACCGTTGCCTTCTCCCACACGGTACGGGTAGGCCTCGATTAGCAAGGTCTGTGAATCCTATGAAATGGTCGCATTATTTGAATTCACGCCATGCAAAGGGATCTTTCTATGGACAACAGAGCAGCGGGCTCCAGTTGGAGGGAAAGAGGCAGTGAAAAATCTTAAACATAAATGTTTACATGCTTATTAATGAACTATAACAGTAAACGATTAAAATAATGTACTTACAACTGAAATGTATTTTTAACCAAGTCACAGGAGTTATAGAAAGCAAAATAAAAGCAAAAGAACCCCTTAAATGTCATCCCTATCTATCTTCTAGATAGATGGATCCCATAAATATTTAACATAAATACATCAATTGAAGAACAGGGCAGCTGGAGGATAAACCCGTATCCAAATCGCACCTGCTCTCTCCTGTATTCTGCTGTAGTTCTTCAAAATGAGCCTCTTCTTTTTTTGAGTTGTCCTCGAATGGAAACTTCCTTTTCTCCATTTTGCACACACGACAATTATAGTGTCTAAAACCCCAATGGCAACTGTTCTAGCCTCGCACGTAGTGAATTTTGGCTCGCACTAATTGCGACCTACCCTACCTGTGTTAATTGATGCCTTTGCCATTGTTGCTAAAAGTGTTCATCCACCTCCAGCATCTTCCTATCTCACTGATGCCCGATATAGGTGCCTGCCTGCTTCAGCTTCACCTTCGTGCCTTGCTTATACTCTTTGCGCACACTCCCAACGCTCTTTGCTCATCCCTTCCGGGGGCACCCCCTTCCCACAATGAGGCAGGACAGCAGGACTTGGGGGGCAAACAACCTTGGCTGATCTGAAAAGCTAAGCAAGGTTCAGCCGGTTAGCACTTGGATGGGAGACCACTAGGAAATCACAGGGATGCAGCTTAGCCTGGGAAGTCAAGCGAACCCTAACCCTAACCCTGGAAGAAGGCAACACCAAACCCCCATAGTATTATTACCAAGGAAACTGAATGGAAGAGAATCAGTTTGGTGTAGTGGTGAAGGCACCAAGCTAGAAATCAGGAGATGGGGAGTCCCAGCCCAACCCAGAAAGCTGGCTGGTTGACTATGGGCCAGTCCCTCCCTCTCAGCCCACGCCACTTCACAGGGTTGTTGTTGTGGGGAAAACAGGAGGAGGGAACATTGTGTGCATCAGCCTGAACTGCACAAAATAAAGGCAGATATAAATCTGATCTAATATTGGAGGGGTCCACCTGGACTTCAGGTTGACTTGGAGATTTACCTTTCCTGGTGGGGGAAGAGATTGGGGGATCCCCCCGGAAGGAGCACAAGGCCATGGTGGACTAACAAAGCCTTCTCAGGTGAAGTGGGGCCTGTTGTGGTGCAGGAGGGGCTGTTGCTGGTGTAACGAGAGCCCTGTGGTTGCGGATCAGACGGCCTGTTTGTCTCTCTGGGCCAGCAGATCCCCAGCTTAGTTCTGGGGTAGACCGAACTTGGTTCTTGGGCACTGTAAGCCAGAACTCAGCCCCAGAGCTGCAATCTCTCTCCTGGCTTGAGGGAGAATCTAGCTAGGGGGCCCAGGGAGGATGCCAGGGTGCTAGACCCGCAGGCAAGCTCACACGGTGCAAGTGGAACGGACCAAGGTTTGAAGAGAGGTCTGCGAAATGTCCGTTCTGTGAATGCACCTTGTCATCTATTTGTTCTACCATACTTAGAACCTGGCCCAGTCCCAGAGGATGATATCAATACCAAACACAATCAGTATCAAGCAAAATGGCACCAACAACAGAATAATAACTAATGATAACAACAGAACGATAACTAAATTCAAAAGAGAATCAAAAACAGAGGATAACAAGAAGGAAAAGCGGGAATTAAACCATGAATGTAACCTGAGAATGGCATCTGCTGCCGGTCAGCTGGGGCCAAAAGCACGTGGAAATAAAACAGCTTTAACTTGTTTACAGAATTGTAAAATGGGGGGGGGCTGCATGCGCTTCAAATAATGCTAATTCTAGAATGGGAGAGTTAGATATGGCTAGCTCCTCCAAACTCAGGTACTGTGCCCAGTTCTGAACACCATACTTTCCAAAAGATGTGGAGAAATTGGAGTAGATTCAGAGCAGGCAATAAGAACGAGCAGGAAACTCAGTCCGGACTACAGCAGTCCTCGAATTACGACCAGTCATTTAACGACCGTTGGAAGTTACAACAGCACTGGAAAAGGTGATTTACGACTGGTCCTCGCACTTAAAACTGTCACAGCATCCCCCAGTCACATGATCAAAATTCAGGCACTTGGCAACCGGCATGTATTTATGACAGTTGCAGCATGCCAGGGTTATGTGATCACCATTTGCGACCTTCCTGGGGTCTTCCAACAAGCAAAGCCAATGGGGGAAGCTGGATTCACTTAACGATCATGTGATTTGCTTAAGCCACAGCAAAAAAGGTCATAAAATTGGGCACAACTCCCTTTACAACCGCATCACTTAACGATGGAAGTTTTGGTCCCAGTTATGGTCATAAGTCGAGGACTGCCTGAACTGTAAAGTGCTCTACGTGGGGCTGCCTTTGCAGATGGCTCAAAAGGGGCGCTGGTTACAAAATGCAGCAGTTCCATTGCTGGTGGGACAGTCCTGCCAGTCTAAAATCACCCCTTTCTTAAACTTGCTGCGTGGGCCTTCGGGGCCCAGTTCAAACTGCCGATGGGGAACTTTGAAGCTCTACAGGAGAAGCACCCGTTGCATCAGACAGCTTCTTGATGGAATCAGAGCTGTGGTGTGGTCATCTGGAGAGGGTGGTGTAGTGGTGTGGTCATCTAGAGAGGGCCTGTTGAGTCTGCCCTCTTTACATGGTGCCTGGGGAACAAGGTGGCAGGCCTACTCTGTGGTACCTCTAACACAGTGCTTCTCAACCTTGACAACTTCAAGAGGTGTGGACTTCAACTCCCAGAATTCCCCAGCCAGCATGGCTGGCTGGGGAATTCTGGGAGTTGAAGTCCACACCTCTTGAAGTTGCCAAGGTTGAGAAGCATTGCTCTAACCTGTGGAATATCTCCCCATTGAAGGTACACACAGTCCCAGCTTGGCTTGCATTTCCTCAGCAAGTTAAAGCAAGAGGAATGTTATTGCAGACATGATTGCCCTCTTTTTTATCTGCTCCTAGAGTCTCTTAAAATTGGGGCAGGCTAGAATGACAGGCTAACCCTTGGGAAGGGAGATTGAAGGAACATTGAGCCTTACGAGATGGCTGGCTTTGGGGAGCTACGTTAAAGGATGTCCCCCAGAAGAGACGGGGCGTCTTTCTGCCACGCTGGAGTGCAGAATCATGGCTTTCCGTTTGTAGGAAGGCTGAGTTGATGTAGAACGTTTACGCCTTTAGAAAACGTACATAGCCCCCACCTTAAAGACACAACGGTGGGTGGTGAACAACACGTGCAAAAACAACCCTAGTTCCATAAAACACACATGTGGATTGGATTCCCCTAATAGCCTGGCCCTAAGGCTGGGGGGGAAAGCCACGTTCTGACAGCTTCCCAGAAGGCAAAGAGGGGTCCGGATCATCCGAATCTCAAGGGGAAGGCTGTTAGGGCAACTTCAGAAAGAACTTCCAAGTGGCTGGGCAATGGAAGGAGTGACCCCGGGAAATGGTAGGTCCCTCTTCCCCAGATGTGTTTGAGCAGAGGTTGGACAGCCATCTGGGAGGCTTTAGAGGGGGTGGACTGGATGGTGTCCAGGGCTCCTTTGAACTGCAGGAATCTGTAACCAGAGAGAACTCGGTAGGGTTACCTGTCTGTGTTTCCTGGTCCAGATCAGGAGGCTCTCTGGTCAGTCACTCACGCCCTGGTCATCTCTCGGTTAGACTACTGCAAAGAGGTCTACATGGGGCTACCCTTGAAGAGTATCCGGAAGCTACAGCTGGTTCAGAATGCGGCTGCGTGGGTGCCCCAAGGATGGCACGTGTAACACCGCTCTTGCGGAAGCTGCATTGGGTGCCAGTTTGCTTCCGAGTCCAATTCAAGGTGTTGGTTATCACCTTTAAAGCCCTACATGGCACGGGTCCAGGCTACCTGAGGGACCGTCTCACCCCCATCACATCAACCCTTCCCACCTGGTCAGGCAGGGAGGGCATGTTACGGACCCTGTCAGTGAGAGAATGTCGGCTGGCGGGGCCCAGGAGGAGAGCCTTCTCTGTCATTGCACCATTTTATTTGCTAGATACATATCCCACCTTTGTTTTGTGCAGCTCAAGGGGGTATAAATAATGCTCCCTCCTCTTACTTCTTCACACAACTACCCTGCAATGATTGTTATAATTATTGCATAAGCACTGTACAAAAGTCAGAAATCAAAAATAGAAATGCGAGAAGATACAGTGTAATAAAAAATGCATTGTAAGAAGAAGTATTTAATAGCACCCTCTCCTACTTCCTTTAATTTCCCCCCCAACGCTACTTAGCTATTTAAACTTTTACAGTTATTGCTTATATCTATCTGAACCATTTTTTCCAGTTGTTTCTCTCTTTTCCTCAAAAACCATATTCTGTATCTTAGCTTGCCTCCATCCTCTGGAATATTCTCCCCCCAGAGATGTGGCAGACCCCCCCTCTCCCGGCTCTCCGGAAAGGACTGAAGACTGGCTCTGCCAACTCGCGTGGGGCGAGAAGAGTTATTTTATTTATTTATTTATTTATATTTCAAATTTAGATACTGCCCATCTCATGAAGAAGTGACTCTGGGAAGTTCACAATAAAACAGCAATAAATATTAAAATACAATAAAACAATATACTGTAAAATACAGTAAGAGTAGAATAAAACCAAACACATACACAAATAATAATATCTTCCAAGATGTTGATGGTCAGTAAGATGCTAACATATAGGAGCATCTTCAAGGTGCCAGCCACCCCCAGGGATGGCTGCCCCTTTTCTCGCCCCATGCCAGTTGGCAGAGCCAGGTCTTGACTGCTTTCCGGAAGGACAAGAGAGCATTCCATAGGGCGGGGGCCACGGCAGAGAAGGCTCTCTTTCTGGACCCTGCCAGTCGACATTCTTCCATCAACGGGGTCCGCAGCATACCCTCTCTGTGATGGAATGGAATCATGAAGGCCAGGCTGAGGGAGATAAACATTTTCTTAGCTCGCCGGAGGAGCGTGGGAGCAACAAGAGGATGAGGCTGGCACCTCCCTGAGGAATTCACAATGTTGTGGCTGGCATTGCTTGGGAGCTGGGTTTCAGTCTGGGAAGATTCTTGCTAGAGGTTGTAGCTAATAAACATTGCTGGACTGAATTTACATGGTCTCTTGGAGTTCCTTGGGCCAGGCCTGACACTCTGCCTGACGGGTGGGACGGGTAGCTTTAACCACCCCTGGGGGCGGCTGGTGCCTTGAAGATGCACCCCGAGTCTCATAACTCCTAGTTAACGTCCGTTCCTTGGAAGATATTTATTATTTATATAGGAATCTTATTCTAATTATTTTAATTTTAATTATTTTAATTATTATTTATTCTTTCTACTGTAAACTGCCCAGAGTCTCTCTGCAGCAAGATGGGCGGTGACGGATTTGAAATACAATTGTCTTTTTAAAAAGTACGACGTTACAAAGCAACACAATTTTATTAAACAAAACAAAATAAACTGCGGTGAACTTGCCGCTGAGCATCTTAAATTGCGGAATTCGTGTGCTGCTTAACGGTGCTTGCAGCTACAGTACCTACCATTCGCTCAGTGGTTTTCCTTCGTCCTTGACCGGCAGGTATTCCCCAGCCAAGATCCACTGGACAGGGCTGACTTCAACGCTGTGGAATACATCAACACCCTTTTCCCAACCGAGCAAGTGAGTTGACTCTTTCTGTATCGCCGTATGACTGTTTGTCGCTTTGATTTACCTTCATGTTCTTTATCAGTGCAGTTCCAAGGACACAACCGAGGCCCGTCACAAACTGTGGCAGGAGCGTGTGGCCAAAGCAGCCGGCCACTGAGCTTGCTTTCCTCTTTTTAATATACATTTCTGTTTAATAGGCTTGGATGTCCCCCCCCCCGCCCCGCAAATATCCTGATATTTCTCTTCCATTTCTGAGCAACGCCGTCTTCACTCCCATCCTGTTTTCATTAGGACATCGACTTTAGCCAGACCTCCTTAAATGTTACATGCTAAGTAATATATCGGTCTGTCTTTTTGCCTGTTAAGTTTGGTAAGGACGTCTGGCAGCCAGACCAGTTTGTACATTGAATGATGAAAAAGCTTCATTGCGGCAGTGACGGATGGCTCTTTCCATTTTACGCTTCCTAGTTTGTAAATCTAGAATGATTAATTGGTTAGTGTTTTGTTTTTGAACTCCTACGCTTGGCTAAATTCGAAGAGCTCGCTCTCCCACATTTGTCCACTGGAGGACGTCACTCCCTTTTTTGTAAATCTCTGGCAAAGGAAATCCATACAGAGTGAATGATTTTCCATTGCAGCAAATTCAGTACATTCCCGTGATTTATTTCTTGCATTTATTTTTATTCTACCTTTCAGTTACATCCCATGGGCGCTTTAGAAAAAGAGGAAAATAGATACTTGTTTGTAAAAAGCGTACGTTCCAGTCATTCCCCAATGGCTCTTAGGGCATATCTATCAACCATTGAAAGCCCGGGGCTGTAAAAATATTTTTGCACCCTCTCCTAAATTGTAACACGAAGGGGAGAGGCTCAGTTCCGGTGGCCATTCTGTAATATTGGATCTGGCATGGAAAAAGCTGTGTTGATGGTCAGTGCTGATGCCGTCTGTGGCAGGGCTTACGAAAGGTGTAACATGGAAGCATCTAAACGCATGGGCCCAAGTGTGTTAGTGAGCACACTCCTGCCCATAACGTGGGCCTGAGCTGCATAAAGAAGTGCAAAGATTGCACCAGAGTTCTGTACAACTGAGAAGCATAAGTGGTTGCACCCTTTCCTTGCATCCTTTTGAAAGGAGCTAATCTGGGGAAGGAGGCGGGGTGTGGGGTGAGGGTCCTTTGGAAATAGCCTGCAGGGGTGGGAGGAAGAATTGGGAAGACAGGAGGGAGCCCTTTTGTTCCTGTGGTTGTCAACCTTGGTGGCTTTGAGGGGGGTGGACTTCAACTCCCAGAATTCCCCATCCTGTCATGCCAGCTGGGGAATTCTGGGAGTTGAAGTCCACCCCTCTCGAAGCCACCAAGGTTGAGAAACACAGCTCCAGTAGAGAATTCAGAGCGCCTCCGTGGAACTACACTTCCCAGCATGCTTTGGGGGAGCAGCATCTTAGATAGATGCAGGGAGCAAACACAGATTTATGAGCATCTGAACCTGGTGCCTTTGCAGAAAAGAGTATTTGCTTAATATCCGAGACTAGCGCACAAGCCTCGAATATCTCTGCATGTCCCCTCTGTCAGCAGTGATTACCGGTAGGGGCCATGGAAACATGCCTTCTCAGTTGCTGCCCCCCTTCCCGTGGTATGACATTCCCCCAGATATTGGAATGGCCCCCTCTTCCCCCCCCCATCTTTAGAAAGGCAATGAAGAGTTGGTTAGGACTGCTACGAGGGTCCCTCCGGGCGATGGATCAGCTTTCTCTGCTTCTCACCGGTGGATTCTCAATTATTCTATGATTCTCAATTATTCAAGCATGTTTTTGATGGGTGCTGCCTCTAAGCCCTGTACAGAGATTACTCAACGCTACAGAATTCCCCATCCTGTGCAAAACGCTGTGTGTTGGATGAATGGGGACTGGGGTCTGATCCGGTGGGTGTTGCTTTACGAAAAGATTAAGTCCAGCCCCACTTCCCGTGTTTCTCTTACAGTCTTTGGCCAATATTGATGACGTAGTGAACAAGATCAGGTTGAAAATCAGGTAAGCCAGGAAGATTTTTATTTGTTTCCGTTTCAAGGAGGGGTGGAAATGGCTTATTCCCTTAAAACGAACCACGTAGCCTAGGGTTTCTCAACCTTGTTTAAGACATGTGGATTTCAACTCCCAGAATTCCCCAGCCAGCCATGCTGGCTGGGGAATTCTGGGAGTTGAAGTCCACATGTCTTAAAGTTGCCAAGGTTGAGAACTCCCCAACCATAAAGTGTTTGTTTCAAGGATAAAACAACACACCTTTCCCAGCTTATTCATACTGGTAAAGGGAGAGGCTGGTGCTTTGATTTACACCCTATCGACTTCCTATTCATTTATTTTGTAATTAAAAGGATCTATTTTTTTTTTTAAAAAGGTGAAGCACAGCATGAAGCTTGGTGGACATCCAGGGAGGGGGGTGTATTGGTGCACACATGCCCCACCCTTGAACTAAAGCAAAGAATTGTGGATAGTCTCTTGCACACTAACCACTCCCATCCTGTAGAACAGTGTTTCTATACCTTGACAGCTTTAAGATGAGTGGACTTCAATTCCCAGAATTCCCCAGCCAGCATGGCTGGCTGGGGAATTCTGGGAGTTGAAGTCCACCCATCTTGAAGCATGCTGGCTAGGGAATTCTGGATGTTGGTCCACACATCTTAAAGTTGCCAAGATTGAAAAACACAGGTTAATTGCCTCCAGGGATTTCACTGATGGGGTGTGATTACTGACATGCATTAAGAGAGTATTCCAGTTTCTCTTTTCTGATTAAGTCAGGCTTGTGGAAACAAAACCTGGAACTAACTTCTAATCTTAAAAGTGGCATGCAAGGCAAGAATATTTATTTTGAAGCTTGAAATGTCTCAATCTCTTAGTCCACTAGATTTAAGAATACCTTGGCAACCTTTTTTTAAAAAAAAAATGATGCGGAGAATTATTTTCAGCCTTTTTATCTTTTTCCTTTGCAGACGATTGGATGATAATATTCGAACTGTGGTGAGAGCCCATACCAACGTGGGGCAAGATGGCCGCGAGGTATGCTCATATCTCTTGAATTAAATAATCTCTGAATTAAAAGTTATAAAGATGATGTACGGGTAGTCCTTGCTTAACAACCACACTACGGACTGGAAAACTATTAAGTGGGGTGGTTGTTAAGCGAGTCACCACGTGACTGGACCTGATTTTACAACCATGTTTACAATGGTCATAAAGCAAATCATCACGTTCATTAAGTGAATCACGTGGTCGTTAAGCAAATCCAGCTTCCCCAGTGGACTTTTTTGCTGGAATTCACTTAACTGTGTGATTCATTTAATCACCGTGGTTAGAGCCATCATATGATTCATTTAATCACCGTGGTTACAGCCATCATAAAAAAGGTTGCAAATCACGATCATGTGACTGCAGGGATGGTATGATGATTTGCAATGCTCGTAAGTGCGAGTACAGGTCGTAAAGCACTTTTTGTGAGGCCATTGTAACTTCAAAATGTCATTAAATGAACAGTCATTAAGTGAGGACTACCTGTATTTCTTTTGACCTACTCTGTCCACAGTCCTTAGTCATAGGAAGAACTTTGTACATCTTCCCTGTACATCTTCTCTGAATGCTCATATTTTATTTATTTATTTATATTTCAAATGCATTCACCTCCCATCTCACTCAGTGAGCAACTCTGAGTGGTTAGTTGAAGGAGACAAAATATTACTTAAATACAAAATGTGGCAATGCTGTTCAGAGTTCCAGCCGGCCATGTATGGTTGATAGTGAATTGGCTCACTTTCTTGAGCTGTCTACCTTGTGTGAGTTTTGCATTCCCATTCTATCTTTTACCCAGATCAGGGTTCCCCTATTCTCTCTGGCTGCCTGAGCGGTGGGAACTCTCTGACTCAGTATACTGTACTTACAGTCTAGAAAAGAACATAATGACTTGAACTCAGGAAAGACGGGGAGATGGAGGGAAGGCTAAATAACGGAAGAAAGTCTACCTTAAGAAGGACAGTGACAAATCAGAGTGAGCTCAGAGGAGTGATACTAAGATCCTAGTTGTGGAACCAAGCTCTAGGACAGTGTTTCTCAACTTAGGCATCTTTAAGATGTGTGGACTTCAACTCCCAGAATTCCCCAGCCGGCATGGGAGTTGAAGTCCACACATCTTAAAGTGGTCAGGGTTGAGAAACACTGCTCTAGGAGGAACAGTTAAAGGATTTTGGTACGGTCAGCCTGCAGAAAAGAAGACCAAGGGGAGATTACGATAGCAGGCCTCAAATATCTGTAGGGTTGTCCCACCGAAGAGTGGGGGGCTTATTCTCTGAGGCCCCAAAGGGAAGGACTGGAATCAGTACATGAAAAACAAGGCAGGAATTTCAAGGTAGACGTCAGGAGGAACCTCTTGACTGTACGAGTCATCAGATGGTATGGTGGGTTTACCTTCATGGATGTCTTCAACCATAAACTGGATGGTCATCCATTAGAAATACTTCATTATTCACATTTCTTAATGCAATAAAATTAACGGGGGGGGGGCAGTGACATATCCTATTCCCTCCAATATAAAATTGGGACTGTCAAGCAAAGCAAAATGATAACCTACCTGAAAATAAAATGGTGCTTTTTAAAAGACTAATATTACATTTTAGTAATTAAAAACAGTCGCATCAGTCCTGAAAGGTTATAGCTGTTAAGGGAGCTGTTGCAATAAGAGACCTTAGAGCAGTGTTTCTCAACCTTGGGAACTTTAAGATGCTGGCTGGGGAATTCTGGGAGTTGAAGTCCACACATCTTAAAGTTCCCAAGGTTGAGAAACACTGTCTTAGAATAAATCACTCTTTTCTCTAGAGATGGAAATCTTTTCAGGCACCATTACTGACTGCAGTATCTTTTTTCCCAGTCTGTGGGTATTACTAAGGATTGAAAATGTGAAAGCGGTTTCAATCCCAAGGTGCAAATTAGAAATCCAAGGTAGCTAGGAACCTAGGAACTCTCCCTTTTTTTTTTTTTTTTTAATGTGGCTTTTCCCAGCCAGGTAAACTGCA
Source organism: Liasis olivaceus (assembly GCA_030867105.1). Classification (NCBI taxonomy): domain Eukaryota; kingdom Metazoa; phylum Chordata; class Lepidosauria; order Squamata; family Pythonidae; genus Liasis; species Liasis olivaceus. The sequence goes on from CM061349.1 coordinate 329,295,407, forward strand.
CACGTTTGCACGCCCACGGCCTCGATCCCTAAGTCCCCAGCCTGGCCACAAATCCCTGGCATTGCAAAGTCGGAAAAAGGATGTTACGAATTTCCTAGCTCCATTCGCTCATGGGTCCAGAGCAGGATCCCGTTACACAGGAAAAGCTCTGGAGTAGCATTTCAGTCTGCCGGGGCATCTCGTTCCCAACCCCCTCCCAAAGAAAGGCTCTGACGAACAGGAAACCCTATCAAAATAATTGCAATTCCTTTCTCCCGGATTGCTATTTCTCCGGGGAAGTGAAAAAGAAGGAACTAGCAGTTGCAATAATAGCATCTCTCCCCATTCACCTCACCTCTCTTCTCCTCCAAAAAGATAAATAATTTGGGTGTGATCACGGAATTGTAGAAATATTCTGTTATCCCCTCTCGCTGCCCCTTTTAGGATGGGCTAGCTGTCAGCCTTCGAGATGCGCTGGATCACAGGATCTCTCGTCAGCCTGGAGATTGGGGGATGATGGGGTTTGTAGTTTGTAGCCCCCAGGAGGCTCAGAAGCTGCATCTGAAGCTTTCTGGAGGGCACCAGGTTGGAGATGGCTGTAGCAAAGAGGGCCGTTAAGGGTCTTTGTTTAGCGGGGTGAGGATTTGCTTCAGGGTGGATGTTGGAGAGATCTTAACCCAAAGCATGCAGCAAAGTTTAGGACGGGGTGGGGGAAGCGATGCTCCTGTGGACCCTCCCTTGGCATCCCCAGATTCCCTACCCTACCCAACTGGGAACATTCTCGACAGTTTTTTAACTCGGAGCTAAATCAACAAAGAACCAACTTGCTGCCTTTTCCTTTTTTTTAAATTCTCAAGCCTATAAGATGTGCTGTCAAACCGCTGCTCCTCCTCGGCGCTTCCCCTGTGCATTTTTTTCTCTTTCTTTCTCTATTTTTTCTCCCTTTCTTCGGTGGGGGGGACCGTTTCGGCTTGCACAACGTCTGCAGGCGACACGCTGAAAAAAGACGGAAAAAAGCGAGCACCCCCAAACCCGTGTCGCCGATGGCCCCTTTGGAGGGGGGAGGAAACTGTAGCAGAACATTCCACAGTGGGGCGTAATGTTGGCTTTCCTCCGCCGTTCCAGACGGCGGCTGCGTCTGACGCCTTGGCAGAGGCTGGGAAAACAGATCCCCTTTCGGCTGCGGTTGGCAGGCCCCAGTGCTGTAGCCGATGGTTCCCCCCGCCCCACCCGGTTAGCATTTCTCTTCCCTCCAGAGGGGAAACTATCCGAAGGGCTGCCACTGAATCCCTCGGGCCGGCAGCTGGATCAAGGCCCCGGCCACTGGGTCTCCCACAATGCCCCATGGAGGAATTCTGGGAAATCGATCCGGCGGGCACCCGGACTCGGTGGCCAGACCTTGATTGAGCCCTGGGGAGGTTGGCTGAGAAATAGCAGGATCTCTGTTGGCTGCTCCTTTCTCGGTGGATTATTGGAATAGCTTAACCCTTTTAACAAGGAGACCCATTTCTGCAAACTTTCAGCCTTCAGATAGAGCTTTTTCCAGATTTGCAGGTCAGGACGCCCGCCTGGGCACGCCTGCGATGGAGTCACTCGGCTGCATTCGGCAGGATTATTCTGCGGTAAAACTGAACAGCCTAGTGTTGTTCGTGTATGTTGGACTGGGACTCCCATAATCCCTGACTGTTGGCAGTGCTGGGTGGGGGCTGTCATCCAAAACACACGGGCTGTCTGGGGCTTTGGAACCAACTCCAAGCAGCTGCAGGACAGTCTTGGAAAAAGATGCGACCGCTTTGAAGAGTCATAGACACCCATGGACTTTCCCGGTTGCCTCCCAACCACCACGTAGCCCTAGCAGAGGGCATCCAACCATCCCAGGATGTCGGCTTCGGCCTACGTCTCATGGAGGTTGCCCACCCTCCCTCCCTCCCTTCCTATAACAGGTGGGAGCTTGCACAGTGAAAATTTAGAAAATTTAGAAAAGTAAATGCCCGCCTTGTTCCCTTTCTAAGTGTAGGGATTTGCGAGCAGGTTTGAGGGTTACTGCTCCATCTCTTGATGCAAGATCTGATTTGAGGTCTGAAGAGAAGCCTTTTTCCCCCTGGAAACCCCTTCTCCGTTCAGAGAAACTGCCCAGAGTCACTGGGAGTCAGGCAGCATATAAATATAATAGATCATCATTATCACCATCATCATCATCATCATCACGGCCATCCCTCCGTTCTGTCTGGGTGCAGAGTAGCTCCAAATTCCCAACTGCTACCAAACATCCGTGGGGCCATTTGCCAGCCTCTTTGGAGCAGGGGCAGATGGTGTAAAATCAAAGACAGCGTTGGCCAAGTAAAGGATTTTAAAGGGATGAAATAGAGCAGGCTGAGCTGCAAACGTGCCAAACAAATATCATCAGGGGAAAAAAAGTTGAGATTAAATGGGCTGCCAGTTGGGGAGAGGATGAGTTCTAAAATGAAAAGTACCAGGTTGATTCTGTTTGGCCTGAGAAGCTAACCAGAGGTACAGCCGCTTCTGGCTGGAGGCTGCCGAGAATCCCAGGATTTTAGGAGAAATTGGGAAACTGAAAAAACTTCCCAGAAGAAAGGAAGTTGCCAGGAAAACGACAGGGACCTGACCCTCAGTTCAAGCGCAGACTGGAGACGTTACCTTATTAACTGCCGTATTTTTAACGATTTGCACATCCTGGCCTCTCGGTTAGTGAATGGGGCATGAAAGTGGGGGGAAATATCCTCGCTTAATTTTTTTATTTTTTCACAAACCCGTTGACAAACCTGCTACCGAAAACACAAGTTGGGACATTCCTTTGCTCGCTGTCTCTGAAATCCCTGGTGAGGCTCCCGTTAGCGTGGCCTGAACTGTATTTTGTTTCATGCCCTTATTGCTTTCATAAGTCACCGAGTAATAAAACAGCTGCCCGTCAGATTCTAATCCCCCCTTTCATTAAAGCCTCGTTTAATTAAAAGGGTTGCTGGAGTCCTCTTGTTTCTCGGCCGGAGGCGCGAGATCTGTTTGAGGACGGTGTGGTTCTGATGGAGCATTTCAGGCTGGTGGCCGGCCAAGATAAAACAAATTTAATTTTTTTGTTCCCTGGAATATAATTTATGATTCCTGCTCCCCAACAAAGACGAGAGGGAGGGAGTCTCTGGGCGTTTTTGCAATTGCTAAAAACAGCTTGGCCGAGCTTGGATCTCAACTGAAGCCACGGCAAGTTCCACCATGATTTTTCTATTTATCGAGGAGAGAAGCTGAACCCCGCTGTGCTGAGGACCTAAAAAGGGTCCGAGCAAGAGCGCCTTGCTTTCTCCTCTTCCACCGGGACTCAGATCCCCCTCTCAGAAGCCCCCCAGCAGGATGCGAGCATGAAAACACTTATTTTTCAGGGTCAGATTAGTCCTTGGATGGGAGACCACAGGGAGATCTCAGGGCTATAGGCTACTTGAGGCAAGATTGCAGAAGAAAGCAGTGGTCACCCCCTTCTGTATTGTTGCCCTGAAAGTTATGTCAATGCGTTCAGACATTCCCGGGACTCTAAACAGACTTCACCTTTCACTTGACTCGTTTTTCCCCGTAACATATTTAAAGGCATACTGATTTGAGCATGCGGGCTGGGGAATTCTGGGAGTTGAAGTCCACACGTCTTCAGGTTGCCAAGTTTGAGAAACCCTGATCTAGTTATGTATGGATGTTAGTGTGAGCTTCCAATAAACAAACCAGAACAGACCTTCGCATCTAGCAGACCAACTTCACAGGTTGCCAGAAACGAGAGAGGGAGAGGAAACGCGCTTGCTGGAATCGCCCACCCCTAATCGTGGTTAGACGCCGCAACGGTTCCTGGCTTGGCTGCAGGTGTGGAGAAGCGTGGGGTGCATCCAGGAGGGGAGCGCAGCAGCCCCCAGCTGGAGAATTGGGGGGGTGGCGATGGGCGGGGGGGTCCCTTTTCCCCTCAGCCTCTCTCGAAGGCTTGAAACTCACAATCCTTTTCTTTTGTCCTAAAAAACAGAAACTTGGCAGCTCTGTGTCTGAGAGTAGCTGTTGAGTGACTGTCTGCAGCTGCCTTTTTCAACATGTGGATGGCAGAGAGATAAATTGAGCCTGGAGATGCTCAGCCTCCTGTGTGTTTGTGTGTGTGTGTGTGTGTGTGTGTGTGAGAGAGAGAGAGAAAGAGAGAGAGGCATGCTTTTAGCTGCTTCCCTTTGTAACAGAATGCAATAATTTTTTTTCTTTGCTTTAACATCCTTTAAATAGCTGGCAGTCGTCAAGGTTTCTCCCAGCCTGAGCAGCAGATATTCTAGGGGGAAAAAATAAAATAAAGGAGAAATAAAACACTGAATCGGCTCTGGAAGAGCTCTCCATTTGGGGCAGTTCCTCATCTTTTCATTGGCAGCTGGGGCCAAAAGTCAGCCCTGGTCCAGACTCCTCCTGTCTCAGCCATTCCCCAATTCTGGTTTTCCACGTCAAAGAGAAGTGGATTTGAATTTCAGCCCCACTGTGCTGCCATAGCAAACAACTTTGAGGAAAGCTGGCTGTGAAAATGACTTTGGGGGCCTTCTAGCTTCCTTTGCAGGATTGCCCTCAACTCCTGCAGTGCTGCTTCTTAAAAACACTTTTTAAAAGTTTTTGCTTTAAGTTTTTCTCACCATTAAGAGCCAAGACACATGAAAGGTCTCACCAGATTTCATTTTGCCATGGATCGGCAGCTGTATGCCTCCAGATGCTTTGGGCTCCCAATCCCATTATCCACAGCCAGCAACGGATTGTGATCCTGGGAGAGCCAACACATCTGGGCGGCATCTGATTGCCTATTCATGACGAGTCAGGCTGCTGGCCGCCAAGAAAGCGAGCTTCTCAGGGAAACCCATTAATCAGATGTATTGAAAGGAAAAGGAGGATCTGGGAAACTGGATCCGTGTACTTTAGCACCCCGTTTATTAGCAAACACATTAAGACAGGGCCACCATGATCTCTCCAATCCTCTTTCTAACTGTCACTTGCTGTAGGAAAGATGTTGGGATCCATTTGCCTGATAAAGGAGGAACGCAGAGATGTTTCTTCCCTGCAATGTTTTGCAAACCACCATTCCCGGGTTCAGAGGGTTCCATTGCGTGGCCCATCGTGGGCTGTGCTTGTGGAATTCTGTGTTCCCCATCAAGAGGACTAGACGCTCATGTAAATTCAGTTGGTGGTCTCCTCGGTGCTCAGTACGTTCACCCCCTCCTGTATTTCTCCAGGCTCTTGAAGAGGCCCAGAAAGCCATTCAGCAGCTCTTTGGTAAGATTAAAGACATTAAGGATAAAGCGGAAAAATCGGAGCAGATGGTGAGTGCTGAGTTTATTGTTTGTCCTTAATACTTAGATCAATAATTCTTGGTTACTGTAGGAATGTTGTGAGCTGCTTAGCAATCTGTTGATTGAAGCAAAGATTGGGGGGGGGAGGAAGGGAAAGGAAAGGAAAACAGGAAGGAAGGAAGGAAGGAAGGAAGGAAGGAAGGAAGGAAGGAAGGAAGGAAGGAAGGAAGGAAGAAAGAAAGAACAGGCTGATTTGCAGTCTTTCATGTTTAAATGATTTGTTAGAAGTTTCTTCTGCTCTGACCTTCTACTTTAACCCCTTGGGGAGGGGTTGGGCTAGATGACCTCTGAAGTCTCTTTCCTTATTTTGTGGACTGCATTTTCTTCATTTCACCAAAGCCCACAGACAGAATGGGGGCTGTTCTGACTCTTGAATTCTTTGCTAAATATCTGTGCATACCTACATCTGACAGGTTAAAGAAATCACCCGCGATATCAAGCAGCTTGACCACGCTAAACGCCACCTGACCACCTCCATCACAACGCTGAACCATCTCCACATGTTAGCTGGGGGAGTGGATTCGCTGGAGTAAGTTATGTGCTGGGGTGGGGCAGGACTGTATTCTGTGCAAACACAGTAAAATATTAGAACGTGGTTTCGGGCACTGAATTCATTTTTTCTGAAGATGCTGTCTTTCATGGTAACTAGAGTAAATTTCTAGCCCTCAAAGTGCAGAAGATATCTTTGAATGGATAGTAAAATCAGAGTTGATTTGTTGCTCATAATTGGAAGGCTACTGTTCTTCACAATCAATTAAACATCTAATTATATGTAGGTTTGCACTTAACACGTGGGTGAAGCAAGAATGTATATTTGGTTAAACTCAGGTCAAAGCTGGAGTCAGTGTTTTCAGTATTTTTACACAGATGGGTGGTGTTTTGTTCCTGTATTTTACAGATTATACCCTGCCTTTTGTTCATAAGCACAGAAAACCGTAAAGGACAGAAAATGACTCTGGAGATTTATTTACTTATTTATTTAAAACATTTATGTACCTTCCATATCAAACTTTGGGCAACTCCAAACCAGCAATTAAAGCAACATCAATATGCCAATAATACATCCATATATCTATTAAAACCACAAGCATTAAAACCTGGCACCAACGTTAAACTAAGTCCTCTCATCCATCCCATCCTGTCCCAGTGCTTGGGGGAAAAGCCAGGTCTTCAGGGCTTTTCGGGAGGTTAGGAAGGTGGGGGCCTGCTGGACTTCGGGGAGGGTGTTCCATAGGGCGGGAGAAAGCCATGCTTCCAGGATCCCATAAGATGGCAATGTTTAAGGGAAGGGACTAGGAGCATGCCCACCCTATCTGATCTGACAGGACAGGTAGATGTCCTTAGGGAGAGGCGGTCCCGCAGATAACCTGGCCCTGTGCCATGTAGGGCTTTAAAGATAATAACCAGCAGCTTGAATTGTATCCAGAAGGAAATCAGGAGCTAGTACAGCTTGCACAACAGGGGTGTAATATGGGTAAACCTAGGGGCACCCAACACTGCATGCGTCACCATATTCTGGACCAGTTGTAGCTTCCGGGTGGTCTTCAAGGGCAGCCCCATGTAGAGTGCATTGCAGTAATACAAACAGGAAGTGACCAAGGCATGAGTGACCGTGAGCAAGGCTTCCCAGAATGGGGAGGTTTGCAGGGTTCAGTTGTTAGCGAGTCCATCTGTTGTGGGACCCAGCCCTGGTTTGAGCATGGTGAAAGAGCGAAGCCACCTGGAACCTGGAAGTCACCGGCACCAGCCTCATTCATTCCTCTTTCTTCCTTTCGGTCACCCCAGGGCCATGACCAGGAGGCGGCAGTATGGGGAGCTGGCCAACCTTCTGCAAGGGGTTGTGAACGTGCTGGAACACTTCAACAAATACATGGGGATCCCGCAGATCCGACAGCTTTCGGAAAGGCAAGTAGTTGAGTCTCCCAGGCACAGCTGATGGAGGAAGATGGGCTCCCAGGATGAAGCGTGGGCTGAATTTTATTATTTAACAGAAGAGCCCCCGCAAAGGAGTTTCATTGGGGCCTGTGGTGCAGATTGAGAAGGACCGTACCACATTGGCTGCAGAACCAGAAACCCTTCTTACAGTTTTAAAAAGGGAGCACATAATTCAAGGAACCAGGGATTGCCCCCCAAAACATTATGTTCTGTGGACATCATTAAAATGTGCAATTCCGTATCACAAGACGTGGTTTAGGACCAATGGAAGCGAATATGTGCAGCTCAGGGTTGAACTGCAGAGTCCTTGGGGTTCTCTGAGCTGGGTTGTTTTCTTGCAGACGTTTCGTTACCCAGCCAGGTAACATCTTCAGTGCTAGAAAGGAGGGGGCTTTGCTCTCTGTTTATGTACAGTAGCTTGCCCTGCCAGTGGGAGTGAGGGTGGGGTTTAGGGTTTTTTTGATTGAATCCAAAAACGTGAGGGAATTCCTGGAAGCTTTAATCAGACAAGTCAGCCATCAACAGGCACCTAGAGAGAAACAACATTTACGCACTATTCAAAAGAGACAATAAAAAGGAGACAAAAGACCAGAACATCTCCTCGCCAGCAATCATCACCTAGATAAGCAGAGATTAACACCAAGATTAACACTAGACAAACAATCAAGCAGTAAACAATATCCTAATCAAGGAACTACCAAGGGGAAAAAAAACCCACCCCTCCCCAAACTGGCAGGGCAAGCTACTGTATATAAACAGGGAGCAAACCCCACTCCCTTCTAGCACTGAAGATGTTACCTAGCTGAGTAACGAAATGTTTGCAAGAAAACAACCAAGCTCAGAGAACCCCAAGGACTCCACATGGTTTAGTTTAGTTCGGTGTTTCTCAGACTTGGCCACTTTAAGATGTGTGGACTTCAAATTCCACTGGCTGGGGAATTCTGGGGATTGAAGTCCACACGTCTTAAAGTGGCCAAGTCTGAGAAACACTGGTGTAGCTTATTAAAATATACAGCCATAGAGCAAACATACAGAAGTTAAAAAATCCAGTAAATATTTATTCGTGCCTGCAGCAGATACACCTGGAGAAATATTCAGGTCCAAAAACTTCTAATTGTACTAGCAATGGTACAAAATGTGCCTCCAGGTCTAGACGTCTTCCTCGTTTAGTCGTTAGCCCTTGATTGCTCTAGGAGTTTATCATTAAAGGGGAGTTTAACTCTGCCCTCTAAACTTGGTAGGTAGGACATTTCGGAAGTGGCTTCCCTCTCTTTGTAAATCGAGACCTAAAATTCTCTGCTTCTGCTTTCTGCAAGCTTCATCCAAACCGCGCGTAGATACCAACGGAAGGGGGACAAGACATAGTGGTCGCTACAAATGGGGAGGGTTGGAAAAGGGGATTGGATGAAATTATGGAGGACAGATCTATCAAGGGCTGTTGGTCTTGAAGGCTCAGTGGGACTTGTGGGTCAGGAGCAGCATCTGTCGAAAAGGGGAGCAGCGGCAGGAGGGGAGCACATCTGTATCTCAAGCACACGAGCCTCCCCGGAGCATCTGGTGAGAAGCAAGAACAGTAAACCAGGATAGACCTTGGCAGGGCTGTTCTTACGTGCTTACCTAAAGACAACGATCAAATGCAGGGCGAAGGCCGGGAACTATGTTAATGGTATTCCATTAACTTACTTAAATTTCAGTGGAGTTAAATTCAGTGCTTGTCCCAGCTCCTGTAGTTTTTTGGAGCGCAGCTGCACAGAAACAGCCCCTCTGCATCTTAGTCTAACAGCCCGGAGAAAAAAAAGGCATTTAACTTCTTTTACCCATAGTGCTTGAACTCTTCATGCTGGCTGGGGAATTCTGGGAGTTGAAGTCCACACACCTTCTAGCTGCTAAGGTTGAGAAACAGTGCTTTAGATTAAAGGGCATCAGATCTGCACCTTGATTCCTGGCTTGTCAAGCACCGGTCTTTTGGCTGAGGGCCAGCTCCATCTTTTCTTCTGCAGCCCTTGAGCAAAGCTTTGACAGGAGTATTAATGTTCTCTGTTTGACAGGGTGAAGGCAGCCCAGGACGAGCTCGGGCAACAAATCTTGGCTGATTTTGAAGAGGCGTTTCCCTCTCAAGGCACAAAGGTTTTTTTAAAAAAACATCCTGATAACTTTTGTTTGCAAAAGCTGCTCGTGACAACAAGCTGTTTGCAGGGAAACCTGCGGGACCTTCGACAGAGGAAAGGTTTAGGGCAGTGTTTCTCAACCTTGGCAGTTTTAAGATGTGTGGACTTCAATTCCTTGCTAGCTGGGGAATTCTGGGAATTGAAGTCCACACATCTTAAAATTGCCAAGGTTGAGAAACATGGGCTTAGGGTGTAGACTTTCACAGCTGGTACCTGTTGGACAGTGTTGGGTTTAGTGACCGTGGTCTAAACAACAGATTTCCTGACATTTCGCCGGCAACTGTGGTTGGTGTCGTGCGAGGCAAGGGGGTCTGCTACACATTTTGTGGTGCGGCCTTGTAAATAAGGCCTCCGAAGTTACTGGGGTGCAGAAACATTTTATGCAAGGCGCCTGCGTTTCCTGGCTGGCAGCAGAGGTGGGAAAGCCCCATTCTCTGTGGACAGCTTGGAATCTCAGGCTCATAAAAGAAAGCAAAAACTCTATTTTCTTCCAACGGCATAGAAATGCCTCTCTTTGCACACCAGTGGAGAAAGGATCAGAGGCGTCCTCCTTTTGTTCTGCCACCCCACTGAATCTCCTTTTCTTGATTTGGGTCCAGAATCTTGCCAGCAACCCACCTTTGACCATCCATCTCGCTGCGTCCCCTTCGCCTCCTGTGCGCCTTCCAATAAATCATCCCTGCGTTGTCATTGTCCCCGTCATCATCGTTGTTCAGACCGAGCTCTGCCTCCCTGGGGCTGAAACAGACCAGACGTATTCTTGTCAGCCCCCCTCCCTTGGTGGCGGTGAGCCCCCCCTCCAAACCTAAGCAAGTACTGTCAGTTTTGTGGCTTCCTCTTCAGAGTCCTGGAGGCTGGAGTTCTGCACCGTGGATTCCTTCCAGAAATCTGAGTCCTTTTTCAGCAGGCATTCCGTCCTGCTGTTGGAGAATAACCAAGCTGGGCTTGGTCACGGTTGTAGGCTTTGGGAACGTGCACTGAAGTTTAAGGGCTCCGAGGAAAGTTGCAACCTGCTTAATCAAACTCTGAGCCAGTTTTTGAGCCCTGCCCTGGGTTGGAACAAGGCCACAAGATTTGCTTGTTTGCGCCTTAGCCTGTTGTGCATACTTGGCCAATCGTGGTTTATTTTGTAAGCCAGAGTTTAGTAGGATGCCAGCATCCACGATGTCTTCTCAACCTTTCAGCAGACCTGGGTCTTTAATTTCCCTTAGCCCTGGACCCTTTTCACTAAAGGAACCAAGCATTGAACGTGGGAGTTTCTCCACACACAGCAGCACTCTATCTGAGCGATGGTGCTTTCATTCAGTAGAGCAAAGTTTCTCAACTTTGGGAACTTGAAGATGTGTGGACTTCAACTCCCAGAATTCCCCAGCCAGCCAGCCTGGCTGGCTGGGGAATTCTGGGAATTGAAGTCCACGCATCTTCAAGTTCCCAAGGTTGAGAAACACTGTGTTAGAGGCATCATTTCTGCAAGAGGAGGAGGAGGAGGAGGGAGGAGGAAGAGAAAGAGGAAGAGGAAAAAGAGAAAAGAAATGGAGGAAGATGTTTTAAACCAGTGTTTTTCAATCTTGGCAACTTTAGGATAGTGGACTTCAAGTCCCAGAATTCCCCAGCCAGCATGGCTCGCTGGGGAATTCTGGGAGTTGAAGTCCACACATCTTCAGGTTCCCAAGGTTGAGAGACACTGCAGTAGAGCCTCCAGCAGAAATGGAAAAGGCCCTTTTGGGCCTGCGACTCTGGAGCACCACCACAAGCAGAGCAGATGGCAGCAAAAAACCCGTCCGGCTTAATTCTTGTAAATCTCTGGGTTTGTTTGTTTGTTTTTCTTAGCAGAGATCTGCTGGCCCCAGCAACGTTCTCCGCGATGCCTGTTTGGTAGCCAACGTCTTAGATCCCCGGATCAAGCAAGAAATCATCAAGAAGTTTATTAAGCAGCACCTCTCGGAGTATCTGGTGCTGTTCCAGGAAAACCAAGACGTGAGTTGGGCTCTGCGGTCCCTTAGGGCTGGGGAGCCTTTGAGAAAGATTCGGAAACCCTTGGCGTCTAGAACGTGCCCAGCACTATTCTGCCGTTCACTGAAGCTATTCACTCTCAGCTTTCAGGCTACTGCAGGAGCCTGGAAAAAAAAAATATACCTGCCTTAAAGAAACGAATTAATTAAAGTTATGCAGCAGCTTTTGAAGCTGCTGAAATGTTTTTCCAGCTTGGTGTGGAAACCTGAAAAAAGAGTGGGCTGCTTTAAAGTGCAGCAGACAGATGCTCGACTAGCATGGAGATCAAAGCCTGCGTTTTCTGAATCATTGGGGAACTATGCACAGCAATTTACTTCCTTCCTTCCATCCCTCTAAATTAAAAATTATGGTACTGAAATATCCTATTTGCACTGGGGTGCTTACATTGGGGAACCAAACCTGCTATATTGGTTTCCTAACGCATGCATTTAAATAAAAGAATTGCAAGAGAATGCTTCACCCAAGCATGAGATTAGTCCTAGGTCAGCCTTTCCCAGCCTGGCGCTTTCCAGATAGCATAATGGGCAGAGGGAAGAACCTTGAGGAACAGGAGGAAGAACCGCAACCAAGACAACAGTCAGATAAAAGAGGACTGGGTCCAGGGCAAGAACGTACCTTGAGTAAGCGTCTCAGACTTGACCCTCCCCAGTTCTCACGAAGACAAAGGGAGCGAAGAAGCACATTCGGGCTGGCAAGATTCTGTTACGATAGCTCTGTAGTAAAAGTAGCATTAGCCTGGATGACTTTGGTTTCCCAGTTGGGTCTACCTTGAAGGGCTGGGGAATTCTGGGAATTGCTGTCCCAATGCAACTGCAATCTTCTTTGATGGGGAGGGGATCTAGGAATTGGTCTATAATTTTCAGCTGGACCCATCAGCGAAAGAAGCACTGTGCGTGTTCAGGATGCAAGCAAGTACTAGGTACACGTAATTGGTCCCCACCCCCAGGGGCATCCACGGGGGGGAAGATCAAAGACGTTGAGATGGTGGGCACCAAAAGCCCCGCCCCTTTTCTATGTGTATCACATATATCACACATTTAAAAGAGTTGGGGGTTGGTTTACAGAGCTATATCCACCATTGTAACTTTTTTGAACCTCCTTGCACCCTGCAAATTCGGCAGGAACATGCTTATTTATTTGCTAAAATTTATGTGGTACTCCATCAGGATGCTGAGTGGCTCACAGTCTGATACAATAGAATAACAGTGACTAAGCAGGAAGGAAATAACAGTGCCCTAAAAAACAGCATCGAGACTCAAATTCATAGCAGGAGGATTGCCTCATCACAAATCTACATCCGAGGCTCTCTTAACGGCATTTTGAAAAATGGGTTGCTTGGGGCAATTCTTCAGAAAAGTGGAGGTTAATCTGATTTCACCCAGAAGAGTTTCCATTTTAGTTCCCAATGCTGGCTGGGGAATTCTGGGAGCTGAAGTCCCCACATCTTAAAGTTGCCAAGTTTGAAAAACACTGGCGTAAAGAATGGCTAAGGCCTACAGGGTGGAAGGCAGTGAGTCTGAAACCCCGTCTTCCAGAAACCATTTGGGTTTTCACACCCTCCTCTTTTGGGATGGTAGCTTTGTGGTTCCTGCTGCTGCTGCTGCCTGTCTTCCTGTCAGCCCTTCGAGGTAGTCCCTACAGGAAACCAAAACCATGAGTGCCAATTCTACCTTTATTGTAAGGTCCCAGTAACAGAATCTTGCAAGTCTGAAAGCGCTTCCTCCCTCCCCTGTCTTTACGTTCCAGAGAACTAGAGAGGGTCCAATCTGAGACACTTTCTCAAATTACATTCCTGCTTTGGACTCAGATTTCTCTTATCAGACCATTGTCTGGACTGTGGCTCTTCCTCTTGTCTCCCAAGGTTATTCTTACAACCCATTATACTTCCATTGGACACATATTCTAGCTTCTGTTCCCTAACCCCTGTGTGAGAGAATGATAGGGCTCTCACGCCCTGTGCTGACTTTCAAATGATAGAAAGGTCAAAATACAAAAATTAAGATAATTTCTATAGTACCATCTCCAGACTGTGTAACACAGAGGGGGTGGTGAATTGAGGATTCAGGCTTTCCCTCCATCCACCTCTTTTGTAAAACCAATCCAAGATAAATCAATCTCACCGGACATAAAGAAAATCAAACCTTATTTTAAAAAAAGATAAGTTAAAAATATAACACACACTCTTTAATTTAAAATATTAAAATGCAAATATTTGGTGCTGAAGAATATATTGCTTTTGCACTGTTTTAATCCTGTGTTAGCTGCCCAGAGTCACAATTTGCAAGTTAGGCAACTAATACTTAAATTTAATTAAAAAAACAAATGTAAGAGCTGGTTCTCAGACTGTTAAACATTCAAGCAACAAGAACCAACTGCCATGTTTCAGTCACGGAGATGTGCATTACGTAGCCTGAAAGGTAGGCTACGTTCACAACAGTTAGTTGTAGACTTTTTGAATGGCTTTGGATTTTTATATGTGTGGAATGATGTTCCCCCAGGGATTTGTATGACTCCCACCCTGACCCCACCCCTTAAAAACTGGTTCACGATGCATCCCCAAGGGCATCGAGCGTAGGAAGACCTTGATCAACGTGGAGGAGAAGGCTGGCTGAAATCTCCGCCCTAAACTCTGCTCCTGCTGTTCTCCATCAGGTTGCTTGGCTAGATAAGATCGACCGGCGTTATGCCTGGATAAAACGCCAGCTGGTAGACTACGAGGAAAAGTATGGCCGGATGTTCCCGGCAGAATGGTGCATGACAGAACGAATTGCAGTGGATTTCTGCCATATTACAAGGTGGGGCTCTGAAAAGCTGTTTTTTTCCACCTCTAGGAATGCTCCTCCTTGGTCCTTTTCACCCACGTCATTAAAAGTCCAAATAACATTTAATTTTAATGCATTTAAATTTAATTTTAAAAGCTGGATTGCACAGGCTGAGATAGGTCCAAAGGGTTCTTCTTTCTGTGTTGTTGCTTGTATTAGTCCTCTTTTCTTCTCTCTGTCCAGTTCTTAAAATGTGTCGCTTTACTAATTTCTGCAAGGCAGTCAATCTTAAGGCGCTTTCCCTCCCTCCAGAATGAGCACCAGGCTTCCGTGATCTCATGTCATCCTCTGAGTTCAGTCACTAAGTCAATTTATTTCTGGTTTGGCTCCAGGATATCTGAAATGGCATAATCCCATGGCACGGGACCAGGTTATTTGAGGAACCGCCTCGCCCCGGTCATTTCAGCCTGCCCCACTCGGTCCAGCAGAAGGGGCAGGTTGCAGACCCCACCAGTCAAGGAATTTCGATCGGTGGGGTCTAGGCAGGGGGCCTTTTCTGCTGTGGCTCCCGCCCTATGGAACATCCTGCCTCCTGAGGTCCAGTGTGCCCCCCCCCCCATGGCCTTCAGGAAAGGGCTCAAATCCTGGCTCTGCCAGAAGGCCTGGGGGCCGGAGGGGGGCCCGCACCTGTGGAGATGGCTGGTGGGGTGAGGGGTTGTCCCCCCCCCCAGCATCTTACAGGTTTTTTAGGGCTAAAATCATAGGAGGTTTTTAGGGCATTTTTAATATAGGTTTTTAAATTATTTATAGATTTTAGCCATGGTTGGAGGGACGTGTGTTTTTTCTTACTTTTTTATTATTGTGAGCCGCCCAGAGTCACCCATTGGGGGAGATGGGCGGCATACAAGCCTGAAAATAAATAAAATAAATAAATACATAAATATGCATGCACACGCACGCACACGGAGTCTTTCAGTTTGCTGATCTGAAGTTCTTCAGAGCACGTGGATGGTCTGTTTTTCCCTTAGATAAATTCTTGCCTCAGCCTGTCTCACAGCTTTCAGCTGAGCTCCCGTCTGATTCAGAGGCCCTGAAAGGGGAAAGGAGGCTTGATGGTTTCACAGCCCTTCCCCTAAAAGCAATTCTCCCAAGTAGGATGTGTTCTGGAGGGGAATGAAAGAAATGCACAGGAGCCAGCTGATTCCATTTTAAAATGCAGTCGGCCTTGATCTGGGTTCTTGTGAGGGTGAGTCGATCTTTACAACTTTTCCCGTGCCCACGGTGCCCCTGCTGAAACTTGCTGACATGAAACAGACAAGAATTCTGCAAGACGGACAAGAATTTCTCTTCAGCAAGGGATGAATCTTAGTACAAATCCCTAGTCTACAGTGGTGTGATTATTTTTCAGCAAATACTTCATAACAGAAATTTCTTTCTCTTTTTGGTGCAGTTGGAGATGATGATGATGATGATGATGATGATAATAATAATAATATAATTTTTTATTCAATTTGTGTGCTGCCTGACTTTGGTAAGGGGACTTGGGTCACCCCAGAATCTATAGTGGCGTAGGGCAGAGCACTGACTGAATGAATGCCATGCGGGCGTGATTTTAAGCCATTGGCAATTTAGGTTGTATGCCAGTGTGCACCCAAGCAACTTAAAGGAACCGATGTGCAATTTAATAATTGTGTTCAGTTGGAAACCTAAGAGGCTGCTTAGGAGCGGCTCTTCCAAATTTCATCTGTTTACCCAATGGAAGGATAATGCATCGATCTTGTAAACAGATTGCTAGGCAAGCTTCCAGGAGGTGCGTTTGCATAACCCAGTCCACCAACACGCCTGATTGCTCCTTTCTGCAAATGATGAAATTGGGACCCGTGCTCTGTCGTTCGTTCTCCAGCAGCCACGCCACCCAAGTCTAGCGTAATAACTACTTACAGCTGAAATAAACAAAGAGAGAAACAAGTCTGCTTCTGGGCGCTTTCCCTCTGCCAAAAGCTCATCAGCGAATCAACCACAAAAGGGTGGCTTATGATAGAGCCTGTTGCAACTGGGGGGGGGGGGGGGGAGAAATCACTGGATGCGTTCCTGGGGAAGCTGCGGTTCACGGTTGCCGTCTTGCAGGAACACACTCAGAAAGTTAAAATTACCATAAAACAAATCTCACAGTCCCACAGTAATGGCCGTGAAAGTGGAAATAAGAACCAAGCCACGTGACGAGGATGAAAAGGTCTGGGGTTTTTAAAGCAGTTCTGTTCCTGAGGCCACAGTCTCGTTGGAATGAGTGCCACGAGAGGCCCTAAGTTTGCACCCTTCTCTTCTCAGGATGGAGCTGGGAAAGATCATGCGTGCCCGAGCGAGAGAGATCGAGGTGAAGCTGCTCCTCTTCGCCATCCAGAGGACAACCAACTTCGAAGGGCTGCTGGCCAAACGCTTCTCTGGCTCCACGCTGACGGAGACGGTGGTGGTAAAAAGGGCCCCTCAGTTCGGGAGGCTCCACGCTCCTCCGGTGGAGAGGAGGGCCCCTTGCTGGTTGGGTCCCTTGCCCCCCCCCCCCGACAATTTTGTGCCCTTCAGTCACTGAGCCAAGAGGCCTTGGGGGAAAAAGAAGGATTTTCTTCTCATTATCAAAAACCAAAGAGGCATTTCTTTTTCTTTTATAAATTTTTGTTGCTTTTTAATTAATAACGAAAAGGAAAAAAACACATCATCATCATCATCATAATACATAAGAAGAAAGAAAACATTAGAAGTTGGTATTACCAAAAAAGTGACAAAAATACAAGAACAAGACATGGATCTTTGGAAGTAATGGATCTACCCAAGATCCATTTCTTAAGTCCAGACTTCGGGTTTTAAGACGGAGTTATTTCGGAAAGCTTTCCCCTCCATTTCTTACGATGCCGTCTTAAACTTCATTCTGATTGCTTTCTCTTGTTTGCATCTTGTGGTTTTCTTTTTCAATTCCTGCTTTTATTATTAAGTTCTTGCATGGTTTTAAATGTTACCATGAACATTTTAAATCGTTCTGCTGTGTTCTGGGTGAGCTGCCAAGAGTCTTTTTTTTTAATTTATTGGATTTATATCCTGACTTTATTTTGTTTATTTTCTTTACAACTCAAGGCAGCATACATAATGTTCCTGTTTCTCAACAACAACAACCCTGGGAGGTGGGTTGGGCTGAGAGAGGGACCAGCCCAAAGTCACCCCACCGGCTTCCATGCCTAAGGCGATTCTAAAACCCATAATCTCCCAACTTCTGGCTTTTTACCTTTAACCACTACTCCAAGCTGGCTCTCTAGTTATTATCAATAATCATTAATAAGTTGTTTAGCACCGTTAATGATTTCTAGCACGTAAGAAGGGCTCATGTGGTCAGGAGCTCCAGATCTGGTCCCAAAATAATGCTTTCCTCGGGTGGCTCTGGAGGAGAGCAAAGCATGAGTTGGTCTTCAGGGAGACAATGGCTGCGGCCCACCTGAAGCCACTCCCAGGTGGCAAGATAGGAAAGAAGGAGAGGTCGCCAAGGTGATGCAGAGTCTTGAGGGCTACCCGATGGGAAGGAATGGGTATGGATGTCACACACAGGGGTGCAGGTGCTAAGCCAGAGCAATGCTCTTTGAGGGACTTGAGGGTCCATGTAACACAATATGGTACATGAAGAAAGAAAGAGTCCATGTGAAAAGGAGATGCTGGAAGGCAGAGAGTTGAAGGACTGAGGCAAAGATTGCCTTGCTTCTTTGAATCTGAAAATAAGAAATACAGCCCTGATTCCAAGTTCTTCTGCCTAAGAGGAAGAGAAGGGTGATAGCCCACCTCCAAGAGCTGTCCTTCAGTTGACCTGTCAAAGTGCATGTGAAATTCTTTGGCCTATCCTAGCTTAAAAAGGATCTGGGGAGCTTAAAACCTTGACTATTTACTTCCAAGAGGAACCAAACCAGAGTCACCTTTTCCCTTCAACTTCCTGTCTTTCTCTGACAGAAGAAGCCCGACCCTCCACCACCCTCCACTAACCCTTTCCTGGAGGATGAATCTGTGCTGGATGAGGATGAAGCCCCATCTGAAAAGGCTGATGTTGATAAAGTAAGTGCTGGTGTTTCTGAGATTCCATGTTTCTCCCAAACAAACAGGTGGGCCATTCCCCCTCTCTCTTCCACACACTGATACGCATTGGACTAGAATTCCCATCATTCCCAGCTGTGCTGGATTCCCTTAGGCTGAGGATGCTGTAGCTCTCAGTTCCCTATACAGAGCAAGGGGTTGGAACAGACAGCCTTCACAATGACTTCTTCCCCTCTCCAGCCCCAGGGTTTCCTCTTTCAGATTTCTTATGAAACTTATGAAAGTTTAGGACAAGAGCACCTTGGACATTGTCTGCTCCAGCCTTCCTCAACCTGATTGAGATGATGGACGTGGATGTCCAACCTATCTGGAGAGCATTAGGTTAGTGAAGGGTACCCGAGATGTTAAGACAGGGACAGAAGATGGAGGGGAGACGTGCTATCTATAGTCAAATCCATAAAGGGAAACTGTGGGGCTAAAATGGAGAAGAACACTTTTCCATGGCCACTGAAACTAGGACCAGCAATAAAGAGGCTAAGTTGCAGCTAGATTTTGCTTAAATATGAGAAAGTTCCTGACAGTCAAATAAGTAGAATAGTGGAGCCACGGAGGTTGTGGGCTTTCCATCTCTAGGGTTTCTTAGGAAGAAGCTAGATAGCTACTTCTCAAAGATGGTTGAGTTGGTTTTCCTGCACATTGCAGAGGATTGGACCAGATGGTCCTTGTAGTCCCTCCCAATTCCATGATTCTGGGCACCACATTTCCAGAAGGATATTGACAGGTTACCCCAGGTTCAGAGAAGGGTGATGATGGTGATACAGGGACTTGAGAACAGGCCCTTTGTGGACAGGCTGGAGGAAGCAGGGATATTCAGTCTGGAGAAATGAAGATGGCGAAGTGATGTGATTTCAGTGTGGAGGTCCATAAAGGGAAGCTACAGGGAAGACGGTCAAGAACTCTCTTACATGGACACAGAAACCAGGACCAGAAATAGTGGGTAGAAAAAATTCCTGACAGCAAGATCTGCCCAACAGTGGAAGAGCCGAAATATGGAGGTAGTTTCTGGAGGTTTTAGAGAAGAGGTTAGATAGCCCCCTGTCATGGATGGTTTGTTGGTTTTCCTGCACACTTCAGAGGGTTGGACCAGATAATCTTTGTGGTTCCTACCAACCCACCAGTTTTATGATTCTGTGGCTGGAGGCAGCCTCCAAGTATGCGAGCTGAAATGGGCTTGGAATAGAAAGAAACTCAGCGTGTCTGATACTTCAAAGTCAGATTGGCCAGTTGCATATTCTCTCCTCCTCTCATTTTTGTTTCATTTAATATTGTTACCAATGTCTACTAATTTTCTAGGGACACCCCCTTATTTAAAAACAACGCTTTCCAGATGCATTGCCATCCATTAGAGACTATTAAAGAAAATTGAGGCAAAATCTTCATGAGATTACAGAATAAATGTAGCTTATTAATTAATTAATTAATTAGCTAGCTAGCCCGGGGGAATTAACGAAGTGAAAAGCAAGTTTACACCAAGAGAGTGGAATTCTTTTCCTGAGAATCTGTTGATAATCTTTTTTTTTTCCTTAGCCACAAAAGCCCAAAGTTCCAAACAATCCATTCCATGGTATCATTTCTAAGTGCTTTGAACCCCATCTGTATGTCTACATTGAATCTCAGGATAGGTGAGTGACAATTATTTGCAAGCCGTTTGCCTTGGTGCGGGGAAGGCATGACTGATTAAAAAAATAACCCAACCTACGCATTGCGCATTCAAGAATTCACAAAATAGCATGTCAGTTCTCTGAGCATTTCTGCTGCCACTGAAATAAAATTGATTTCTTTTATTTTGTATTTATGAATGTGTAAACCAGTGTTTCTCAGCCTTGGCCGTTTTCAGATGTGTGGACTTCAACTCCCAGAATTCCCCAGCCAGCAGTGCTAGTGCAATAGCAAATGACAATAACAGAACTATAACACATCACTACAGGAAAAGATGACCATTAACTTAATATTCCTAGCACTGGGAGCTCCATAGCACTCAACGCCCAAAGGCCTTCCGCAGCTGCCCAGTTTTTAAGAGCTTCTACGAGATTAGGAGATAGATGGGGCTTTTCTAGAGTCTTTGGAAGCACCTGATGCTCGCTGGCCTCTCTAAATCCTTCACTTGGTTGAACTGAGAAAATCACAGGTGGCAAAAGGTTTTGCAAGCGCTAAAATACCCTCTTTTCTTCTTCAGTTACTTCTTCTCCCTTCTGCTCTGATGTTAAATGTTCTGCTGCTCCTCAGTTTTCGTGCAACCTGGATGGGGAGCAACAGCTCTGGTTCAGCCCTAGGAAGACTGGGTGGCTTTGGGTTTTAGGAGCCCCCTGCTTCTGGGGACCTTCCACCTCTTGCTCTGGGTTGCCCCGCCCCAGACAGATCCCGTGCGCAGTTTGGGGATCCTGCTGGATTTGTGGCTCCTGCTTGAAGGGCAGGTGTTAGCCGTGGCCAGAAGGGCCTTTGCACAGCTTAGTGTTGTGCACCAGTTGTGCCCGTTCCTGGACCAGGAGTCCCAGCTCACGGTCACTCACGCCTTAGTCACCTCCCGCTTGCATTACTGCAATGTGCTGTACCTGGGGCTGCCCTTGAAGACCATCCGGAAGCTTCAGCTAGTGCAAAATGCAGCAATGCAGGCAGTTGTGGATGGTGGTCACTCAGCACATATGACGCCTCTGCTCCGGTTGCCGGTGTGTCTCCAGGTGCAATTCAAGGTGCTGGTGGTTACCTTTAAAGCCCTGCAGGGCTTGGGGCCGGGCTCCCTATGGGACCCTCTCTCCCCTGTGGCGTCTACCTGTCCTGTGAGATCCAGCAGGACGGGCATGATCCAGGTCCCATTCACCAGCTATCTGGGGGGCCCAGGAAGAGAAACTTCCTGCCATGGCACCCACCCTTTGGAACATCTTCCCCTCAGAGCTGGGACTTGCCCCAACCCTGCCGGCCTTTCGCATGACATTGAAAACCTGGTTTTGCCATCAAGCCTGGGGCCCTGATAGGATGGGTGAACCCGTTTCTCGGCCTTGATTGTGCTAACGGAGTCTTCTCGGCCGCGATGTTATTTTATGTTATTTCTGTGGTTTTTAAATTTGGTTGTTTTTTTTATTATGATGTTTTTATTCTTTTTTTTTTAACTGTTAGTAGCCACCCAGAGTCATGCCTATGATCAGCCATATAAATGTATTCAATCAATCAATCAATCAATCAGTCAATCAATCAATCAATCGTGTTGCTGTCCTTCGGTTCTCATTGGACTTCAGAAACCTTGGAGAGCTGATTGACCGGTTCGTGGGGGATTTCAAAGCCCAGGGAACCCCCAAGCCGAACGTGGATGAGGGCGGGGCCGTTTTGCCCAGCTGCGCCGACCTCTTCGTCTACTACAAGAAATGCATGGTCCAGTGTTCACAACTGAGCACTGGGGAGCCCATGATTGCCCTGACCACCATCTTCCAGAAATATCTGCGAGAATACGCCTGGAAGATCCTCTCGGGAAATTTACCCAAGTGAGTGTCTAGCCCCCTCGGGTGATAAGCCACCTTCTTACCTGATTTTTTCTAAGCCCTGGAGCTTGTAGGGAGCTTTGCAAAGCCCACCAGCATTCTCTGCCAAGAAGATGGGAAACTTTTACTCTGATGTTTCCCAGCCTGCAAGCCTTCCCGGTGTATGGATTTCAGCTTCTGCAATTCTCAGCAGCACAGACCGGGGGATTCTGGGTGTTGAAGTCCAGTGTGATGAAGGTGTTAGACTGGCCCCTGGGAGATGCAGGTTTAAGTCCACCCTCCGCCATGGAAACTCTCTGGCTGGCTCTGGGCCAGTCCCTTGCAAGCCAAACTACTTCACAGGGTTGTTGTTATTGAAGAAAATAGGAGGGGGGAACTGCCTTGAAGGAAAGGCACAATGTATATTAAGAAGTAAGAAAGCCAGCATGGTGCCTTGGTGAAGGTGCTGGACTAGGAGTGGGGAGACCCCAGCCACAGAGGGTCCCTGGGGGACTTTGGATCAGGAACACACTCTCGTCCAGCATATCTCACAGGGTAGGCCACCTTGACCTCCTGGAGGAAAGGCAGATGTAACTCTAACAAATAAATAATCAAGAAATCCATACAGCTGGAGAATGCTTAGTTTGGAAAAGGCTGTTATCAGCTTGAGACCCTCTGTGACTGCAGACAGACATCATGTTTCATGATACGTTTATTTTTGAGATCCTGAGGTCCACCAAACATCCCTAGATGAAGACCATTGGCCCATGTTACTTGCAATTCTCTTTCAGAGGCTCTCAGCTTCTGTCCTGCTTGTTGTATTTTGGGGTTCATCACTCCTTCCTGTCTCACATAATATCCACCTGGCTGATTTGATTTTGCAAGGTTGGCGCACTCCAGATTCCTTCAATTCAACAATGCTATCTTTCAGGACCCCAGAAGTGCGCCTTCTCTGTTGCAGCGCCTCTGTTGCAATGAGGTTCCCCTCAAGATCCGGATGGCCCCCATTTGTCTGTTCAGAAGAGCCACAAAAACCTGGCTCTTCACCCAGGCCTTCGGCGAGGGAGAGGGAGACCCCTCCCTTCATTGCACTGGCCATCTTTGATTGATTGTATTGTAATTCCTTTGATGGCTGTGAGCCGCCCAGAGTCATCAGGAGTCGGGCAGCATGCACGTTTAATAAATAATAATTATTATTATCATTTCCAACCTCACCAGGACCACAAGCACCAGCAGCAGCGGCCTGACCATCACCAGCTTGCTGAAGGAGAAGGATGGTTCCGAGGTGGCCAAATTCACACTGGAAGAACTCTGCCTGATCTGCAGCATTCTGAGCACGGCCGAGTACTGCTTGGCGACCACCCAGCAAGTAAGGGCCCTGCAGCCTTCCTCGCAGGCAGATCCCCCGGGGCTTGGTGACATGCCAGTTCTGACTCTCAGTGGGGAAGCGTGCTTCGGGGGTGGAACCACAACTTTGCAGACCCCATTTTGAACCCTGGTGTTTATGTTAGGTAGCCGGGGGGGAGAAGCTTCTGCCTGAAATCCTGGGTCACAGCCGTTCAGGATTGCAGGGCCAGGCAGTTGGGTGGTCTGACTTTGTTCCAGGCCCCGCAAAAGAAAACCACCAAGTTTCTAGCACTCATGACTCTCAGCAAATGAAAGGACCCTGACTCTTCAGCCAGGATGCTCAAAAGTCGAGGGAGGGCAGGTGCAAATTTCTGAGGGTATTTTAATGTGGATTCAGGGTCAGGAGGGGGTGTCTGTTTCCCAGTTTTCAGTTTGCATTTTTCATATTGTTTTATACAGGTAGTCCCCAGTTTAAGAACGAGTTCAGTTTCCGAAGTCTGTCCTTAAGTCAAATTTGTATGTCAGCTGGAACAGTATCGTTATATAATACTGCATATGTACTGTGTATGGGTAATCCTCACTTAATGACCATTCATTTAGCGACTGTCCAAAGTTACAGCGGCGCTGAACAAAGGGACTTATGACTGGTCCTTGCACTTACAACTGTCACAATGCCCCCGCGGTCACATGATTACGATCCGGACGCTTGGCAATCAGCTCGCACTTACGATAGTTGCAGCATCCCAGGGTCATGCAATCGCCATTTCCAGCCTTCCCAGCTGGCTCCCAGCAAGCAAACTCAATGAGGAACTGCGTGATTCACTTAACGATCACATCATTTGCTTAACTGCCAACACAAAAAGTGATGTAAAATCAAGTGCGGTCACATGATGCCTCGCTTAACAACCATCCCACTTAACGAATTTCCCGGTTTCTGTTGTGGTCGTTAAGCGAGGACTACCTGTATTTAACTCAAATTTTGCTACAGTAGGCTCGGTTTTTAACCATGGGTCATCCACAAATTGGGCATTGGGTGTAACCCGGGGACTACATACTGAAAATCAGCAAGGACACAGATATTTGCCTTTCTGCTGTTCTTCTAGCTAGCAATGCAGGGGAGGGGACCACATGAAAGAGGATGTGATGGAGGATGTGCGTGAGGAGATTCAAGGCCATGGGGAAGCATCTCCTCAGCCCACAGACTGAGCGTGTGAAAGCAGAGAGGATGAGACTGGCACCACCCTAAGGAATTCGTAGTGTTTAGTTGCAGACTTTGGGAGTTAGAGTTAGTCTGGCGAGATTCTGTCTAGCAGGTGCAAGCTAATAAAGTAACTGAGCAATCCCAGAACCGTCTCGTGGAGTTTCTTGGGCTGAACCTGACAGAGGAGCTGGTTTCCCTTGTGGTATCTGTCTCATCCCCAACTCAATATGAGCTTTGTTTAGGGCAGTGTTTCTCAACCTTGGCAACCTTAAGAGGTGTGGACTTCAACTCCCAGAATTCCCCAGCCAGCATGGTTGAGAAACATGCAGAGGTTGAGAAACACTGATTTAGGGACTGGAGCACTGGAATAGTTGAACATTATGGGGAAAGCCTGCATTTGGGTGATGTTCTCTCCTCTGTTCCAGCTTGAAGAAAAGCTCAAAGAGAAAGTGGATGCCAGCTTGGTCGAAAGAATCACGCTGATGGGAGAGATGGATACCTTCAGCACGTATGTCCCCGGCGCCAAGACACATCTCATTCACTGTTTGCTCAGGCCTCCTTGCTTTACTTTTCTCCAGCAGGCAAAGCGGGGCTCGGACCCTCCACCGGAGTCTGATGTCAGGGAATAGTTTGTGACAACCCTGCCAAAGTCCTGAGGGTTTCCCGCAGCATGGAGGCTGGTTTTAATCGGGGATGACCCCCCACAGCATCGCCAGGCCCACACGTTGGCCCTTGGCTGCCTCCCCCCGAGATCTCCAGCGGTGGTGGCCAAATTGTAATGTTTGCCAGTGAGAGCAGTGGGAAACAATTACACTCCTATAACGTGAAGCAAAACTGCTTCAACTCGCCTCCTGGTGTCTTTGTGGATCCCAGGGTGTCAATATTATTTATTGATTATTTTATTTATTTCACTGTTTGCATAGCCTGCTCAAGGAAGGGCAGTTGGGTGTAGCCATTAGAGCAGTGTAGAGTCATTAGAGTAGAGCCATTAGAGCAGTGTTTCTCAACCTTGGCCGCTTTAAGAGGTGTGGACTTCAACTCCCAGAATTCCCCAGCCAGCCACACCTCTTAAAGTGGCCAAGGTTGAGAGGCACCGGGCTAGATACCAGAAGGCTGTGAGTTCTAGTCCTGCCAGCATAGTGACCTTGGGCCAGTCCCTCCCTCTTAGCCCCAGGAAGAAGGCAAGGGCAAACCAGTTCCAAACACGGTGCCAAGAAAATCTCAGGAACTTGCCCACGTAGTCACCAAGAGTCGAGACTGACTCGAAGACACAAAACAGAAGAAGGCTGCCCCAGTCTAGACTCTCTGAATGGGTTGCAAGACATTAAAAAGAACATTTTGCCACTGTCTTCTTGGAAATCTTTTTTTTTTTTAACTTTCCAGTCGAGGCTGCCAGCCTAGGATTTCTTGCTGGTCTCCCATCCATGTATTAACCGGGCCTGAATCCGCTTTGCTCCTCTGGATCTGTGTCAAATTTAGCCCACGTCAAGTGCAATTGTGTTAATGCTTGCTTTTATTTGGTTTAAAAGTAGCCGAAATGAAAGTGACCTGGTTCTAGCTTGTTTCTCCATTTTGGAGAACAGATCCCGGTGCTGCTCAAGCCTTACGTGGGTGGAAAAGATTCTGAAAAAGTGCAGGGGGGCTTAGCACGCAGACCGACGGTTCCCTCTGGAAGTGCTGGACCTGGCAATTAATGACTGAATTAAAGGGTCTGTAATTACCAGGTTTATCTTAAGGGGGAAGGAGAAAACGAGAGGGTCTCAGGGCAGCTGTATCTAAACCGGGCTCTTCCAGAGGCGTCAGAGAAAGAAGTCCCATCTTCTGGAGCCAGCTGTTTGGAGAGAGATGGGAAATGTAGTCCCAAGACAGTTTGGGAAGGTCCAAGCTGGTGTGCCCAGGAACAGGACCCTCCAAAAATTAAGGTGCTAGAGAGGGAGGAAGGGAGAAGGAATGAAGGAGGTAAACACCCTTTAATGATGTTATGTTCCCCCATGGTCCGGTTCAACCTGGTTGGAGCTGGATAAAGTCCTCCTCTGCAGTAGAAAGCTAGCATATCAGGGAGACAAGACTGAACAGTTTTCTCCAGCTTGCTGGTTTTCTGTATGCAGGGATTTTTGGTAAATATTTGCACTCAGCAATACAAACCCCATCTTTTTCTTTTTCTTTTTCTTTTTTCTGCCTGAAGTGGTAGAAGCCTGGATGTGGTTTGTGCATTCAGTGGGGATTAAGCCATTGTAGGAAGAGAAAGCCCCCCTTTTATTCTAACTTTCCTGGTGGTTTACCTTTTTCCCAGGCTGCAAATTAGAAGTAAAGAATAACACCTAATAACCCTAAGAGTAAGGCTCAGTCTTCGCCTGGACTGGCACCTGGTTCAAAAATAAAGTTATGTCTTCTTTTCTCTCTTTTTCAGAGTGATTTCCAGTAGCATCCAGCTTCTGGTACAGGACTTGGATGGAGCCTGTGATCCAGCCCTCACCGCCATGAGCAAAGTAAAGTCTTCAAGGAATTTGAGGAGGATTTGAGGGTCTTTAGTCAACCCCTCCCTGCTCTGGGCAGGAATTTTACACGTTCTGCACCCCTGGATGAACATTTTTTCCTATCCGGAGGCTTCTCCTCTGTATCAGCTGAAATCTGTGACCTTATTCATTATTTTGGAAATAATTCTCCCTCATATTATCTCTCGGGGATTTTTTTCACCTAGAAAAAGCAGCTAGTCTTCTGTTTGGGGCTGGGGGAGAAGTGCTCAGTCCTTTCTTGCTCCAAATCCCTCACCCCGTGGGACTGGCACAGTGGCTGAGAGAACTTGAAACTCGCGGATTGGGTTTTTGAGGTGGAGGCGGCTTAAAAAAAAGAAGACGGTTGTCACGTTCAACCCAGCAAAAGGCAATTTGAAAAGGGTGTAACATTTGCTAGATTGACGCTGATCCCCAAAGCGATTGTTGTTGTGCCTGGGAGTTTTAAAACTCTTTTTTTTGGGTGGGGGGTTGTCTGCAGAATGGAAGGGAGGGAAGTAGGGAAGGCCTTCAGTGAACTGAGCTTGGTTTTGTAAAGTTTTAGTTTCATAGTTTAGTTTCTGATTCGTACTTTTTTCCTCCTTTCCCCTGCCCTGTTCTTAAATGCCCCCTTCCGTTGCTTTGGCAGAGAGGGTGGGTTGTCAACACATCCCTGCTCCCTTGGCAAATACAGGGAGAAGTGGCAAAACACACAAGCCTTGGTGTGGGTGTGTAGAATAGACTCCACGTGTTTCTAGCCAGGCCTCTTCTTTCATTGCCACTGGGTGTCCTGCATAGGTGGGTGCGAGTGTGCACGTATTTGGAAGCGCATGGGGTGAAAACATGATTCACGCAGAATACATACTTTAAGATAAGATTTTATTTTATTTGCTTTTCCCAGCCTGGCTCTTTCACCTGGTTTTCTTCTGCACGTAATGGTTGATACCTCACCCTCCCGTAAGGTTGCCAGGGCAGTTTAATTTCTAAGGGGAATCAAGCACGTTTCAGATGTGGGGAATTCGCTTGCAGCAAGATCCAAATCCAGTGTGTTAGTGGACATCTGGTAACAGTGGCAAAACTTTTCCACTGTTGTGGAATTAGGAAGTAAGGAGGTTGGGTGTAGCTTTTGGCTTCCCTAAAAGTTTATGCTCCCTCCCACCTCGCCTCAACTCCTCACAGGGTTGCTGTGAATATGTTTAACACAGAGAAGCAAGGGAACCACGTGTGCTTCTCAAACGTGTTGGAAGAAGGATGGGTTTTTTAAAATAATAATAGTAATAATAATTGCAAAAGGCAGCTTTCCTTGGAACAGCTTCCATCCTGCAACGATACCTTTAGCACCATCAGACAACCACGTCTGCCTATTCCGGTCCTTGGGAGGGACGCAATGGGTGGATAAAAATGCCAAATGCAGTCTGAACATCTGGCTGACTGTGCGACCAGCCATCATAATCATCTGTCCTCCAGATGCTGCAACCTGGGGAGGCATATAGTAATTCTCCAACTGCCCAGGCTTGTGTTGGGCTGAAATGTGTCTCCTTTTTTCTTTTCTTGCAATTCTTATGGACCTCGGCAGATGCAGTGGCAAAACGTGGAGCACGTCGGGGATCAGAGTCCCTACGTCACCTCGGTCATCTTGCACATTAAGCAGAACGTTCCCATCATCCGTGACAACCTGGCCTCCACCCGAAAGTATTTCACCCAGTTCTGCATCAAGTTTGCTAAGTGAGTTCCTTGCTCGGGCTACCGCTTGGGGAACAGGCATCTTGGCCCAGCGGGGAGAGGGGAGTTCCTTCTGAATAGAGGAATTATGCTTGGCACGATGGTTCAAATGGGATTCACGTCCTTCCCACTTGGAAAAGACACTTAGGAGGGGTCTCGCAACTTCTCCCCCCATCCGAGGAAATTTAGAAGTCAGTTTAAAAACAAGTCATGAACAGCGCA
This sequence comes from Liasis olivaceus, assembly GCA_030867105.1. NCBI lineage: Eukaryota > Metazoa > Chordata > Lepidosauria > Squamata > Pythonidae > Liasis > Liasis olivaceus. The sequence continues at coordinate 329,324,182 of CM061349.1, forward strand.
GTTCAAATGCCTCCGATGAGAACAATGCTGTTGATGTTGCAGGTACATTGGCCAGTGTAAATTGTGGGAATGTGCTTCAATGTCTACAGCAGCGTTTCCCAACCTTAGCAACTTTAAGATGTGTGGACTTCAACTCCCCAAATTCCCCAGGCAGCACCTTAACATTGCTGAGGTTCAGAAATGTTGGGTTAGAGAAATCTGTTTCTTCTTTAGGTCGATGGAGAACGGGCAATCTTAATTTCTTCCCCTCTTTCCCACAGCTGTTTCATCCCCAAGTTTATTAACCACCTTTTCAAGTGCAAGCCAATCAGCATGGTGGGGGCCGAACAGGTGAGAATCCAAGTTTAAATTTGGGGAAGGGGTTCTTGGCAAGCAGCTGGGGGTGGGGGGCGCTCAGGAGAGCTGGCTTGATCAGAACGCAGCATCGTTTGGGTTTACCACAGTGTTTTTAGACCACCTGAGCAGTTCGTTGATACCACTGAAAATCACAGGTGGATCCTGAGCGTCACGTGTGCGTTTCATTAGAGACTTCCAGATGCAGTAGGACAAATTCATATGAATGAATTGAAACCGCTAAGCACCAGCCTGGCACCAGAGTGACTGCCCAAGTTGGTGCCAGGTGGACCTTATGAGGAATGTCTCATGTAGCGCAGCCAAAACACATTGAAGGAATATGATTCATTCAGGGAACAGCAGGACGCCTCTGAGAAATTGCAAAAACTGACCACTAGACTGATGTTCAGATGTAGAATCCATGCCTTGCTTCAGTTCTTACTTTTTAAAATAGTGCCTCCTCTCCTGTGATTTCATCTCCTCCCTTTTTAAAACACAACCATCTCCTCTCTGTTGCCGGTCGCAGCCCCGTTGGCTTTCTTGGTGGATCCTGAGGAGATACGAGGTGGAAGGGTTGAACTTCTGGGCCCCCTTGCTCTGCCCCATGGAGATTTTGCCAACCTCATCGTTGGTCTTTGTTGTTTCAACTCTTTTCTCTAAATATAATCAGCCTTAAACAGGGAGGGAGGGAGGGAGGAAGGAAGGGAGGAGAAATAAAAAGGAGGAAAGGAAGGAGGAAAAGAAAGGAAAGGACTGGACCTGCTTTTCCCAAGGCCTCTTGTGGGATTTGTGGGCAGCTGTGGGATTTCGGCTGTCAAGTGTTTCCTGTGGCAACCAAAATGACACCCCAGCAGAGATGGCCATACCGGCTGGCTCAGTTAAGAAGGAGGTCTGCAGTGCTCTGCAAAGAGCTGGGCTGAAGAGGTCAGCCCTATGTTCTCCATTTGTGCAGCTGAAAAGAGCAGGAGCTGCTCAAAGACAGGCTAAATTGGGGCGTGGGGGGACGACGGACTCTGTGTAGCCCTTTGACGTGGGCCAGGTCGAGAAACAGGCTCTACAGGAGTTGAGGAGCACTCCTTTCCTGCTGCAGGGAGCGATAACAGAATCTTGAAAGCCTGTCCAGGTTTATCGCCATCCTCCTCTTCTACTAAGGCAAACAAGGCAGGGTTACCTTGAGTTTCTTTCTCACGCTTCCTTCTGCCTCCGGACTCTAATTGCTTCTCCAAGTCTCTCCTTAACAGCTCTCTCCTACCTTCCCAAGGTTGGCTCTCAGTGCCTTTATACTCCGGGCCACTCGTCTTAGCCAGTCGGGGCCCCCGAGCCCCACCGTCCATCCAGCGAGCCAGCTTGTCTGCTCTTCTGGCCCACCGAACCAGAGGCCGATCCAGATTTGGGGTCTCCCACACTTCTCATCCAAGAACGGCACCTGTTGGGGCCTGTCACCCCTTGGGTGTCCGCCCTCCACACGAAGCATGCACCTGTCTCCGTGGCCTTCGTGCAAGACACAACTACGGCGGGCCGGGCGGCCAGCTGCCGATCAGGGTAGCAGCTGCTCCCGTGTGAACTGAGTAGGGGGGCGGCAGATCTCCCGCACAAGGAACCAGGCTTGGGGTGCAGGCCGCCCTTGTGGGGTGGACTGGGGGGGAGGTTGTGAACCCCCCACAGTGGGAAACACCATGCCATTTTTCTGCCTCCAGTTCAAACGTCTTCTGCTCCCCGTTTGTTGAGGAGGGAGCGTCTGTTTCCACTGCAGTAGAGAATCGGAGTCAGAGTGGAGATTTCGCTGGGTGTTTCCTGCCTCACGGAGAGCTTGAAATGGCCCCCACCTGCTTTGCTTGCAGGAAACAGAGCCTGCGTGACTTCTTCCCCCATCCTGAAACGCTTTAGGCAAGACCCTTCCACGTTTCCTCTCTGTAGGCTCCTATTTTCGAAAGTGGTTTTGAAGCTTGCTGGACTGAGGCTACCTCTCTTTGGGGACGTGGGTTGAAATCCCACCTCTGCCCTTGCTTTGTCCCAGGGTGCGTACTGGAGTTTGAGTGGGATTTGATAGAAAGAGGGAGCGTCCCATCGGATCCAGTCTTTCCTTATTTTATTCAACCTAAGAGGCGGAGAAAAGCAGTTTCAGTTTCCCAGTGCTAACGAAGTCAGTGATTTATAATCTTTTAATTGTTTTACAGCTCATGTTGATCTGTCCGCACCCACACCCACACACACCCAGCACGGCGGCCTAGAAGTACAGGAGACAAACATTTTTTCCCCCTGCGTTCCAACTTTTAACTCAAAGTCATTCTAAGCATGGATATCTTAGCAATATTTGTTTGACAGCCATAGTGCTTTTATAAAATGATTGTCGCTTGATCTGTCACAACCCTTGTGAACGTGGCTTTCTTGTGAATCGTGTCTTCCAAAGCTACGTTCCTCAACCTCGTGGGGAATGGGACCCCGAAACCTCAAAGGAAAACCTACAATCTTGCAATTTCCTGCTTGTCTTCTTCCCTCCCTTTTGGCTTTGAGGTGAAATGTTAGAATAACAATAAAAAATATATACGTATATATTCTCATCGACACAAGTGCATCTCTGCAGCTACGCTCCCATAAACGTCATCAGGCTTAGGGGGTTATGCAGGCCTTTCGCTGACTTGAAACAATGAGTTATAAGCATCCAAGTCAGTGAAATACCTGCATAAGATCCTGAGTTTGGTCAAAGTTGTTGAAGTTAACCGACTAACCAGGTAAACCCTGTTCCTGCAGAGGGTCTTGCAGTTAAGTACTGCTTTTTCCAATCTGTAAAACCTGGAGAGCCCTTTCTAAGTGTGTCATTCTTGATAGTTCCTGGATGAAAACCTGGTTTATGTTAATTATAGATGTATACATGTTCAGTTGCATCACAGGGCCTTATTTCAAATATGTATCGTGTTCACGTTTGTTTAGTAATGTGACTGTTAAGTTGTGAAGATATAGTAATGGATTGATTCTGTGCTGTATTTTTCTGAAGTGTATCATACCTTGGTATGATTGTAGGACACATTGTCGTCATCATCATCATCATTCTTATTATCTGCTTCAGCTACTGCTGGACACGCACTCCCTGAAAATGGTCCTGCTAGATCTGCCGTCCATCGGCTCGCAGGTGGTGAGGAAGGCGCCCGCCAGCTACACAAAGATCGTGGTCAAGGGCATGACGCGCGCCGAGATGATCCTCAAGGTACACCCTTTGCCGCTTCCGGGCCAGCAAGCTCTCTCTTAACAGCTTCAAAGAACTCAGAAGAAGGGACCGGCTGCCTGCCTGCAGCCGCGTTGAAGGACCGTGGCATGGTGGAGGTGCCAGGCCTGAAATGGGGAGACCCAAGTTCTAGTCCCTCTTAGCCCTGAAGGCTCCCTGGAGGACTTGGGGCCAGTCCCTCCCTCTCAGCCCCAGACCCAGGGTGTCCAGGGGGAGGTTGCTGGACCAGGAGACCCGGGTTCTGCTCCCCCCTCATCCACAGAAGCTCAGGAAGTGTCGTTGGGCTAGCCACTTTCTTAGATTGGCACCTCAGAGCATTTTGGTTACAGGGAAAAATAGAAGGAGGGAGCCACGTTGAGCTCCTGCATGAAATGGAAGCTAGAAATCTACTGGATAATCATAAATAACTTGGGTCCAACAAGTCTTCCTTAAGTGTTGCTGGGGAAGAAGATCCTCTTGCGCTTATGGGGCCAGTATGAAAATCTGCGGGTCACTCCTTCCATTAGCACTGCCATACACTGCATTGGTTTCCTCCTGCCTGAAGCCCGCCAGTGGTGTTGGACCAACTCCCATCATCCCCTGCCACCTCTCCCCCCCCACTTAAATCCCCCCTATGTCTCGAGGGCACCGAGTTGAAGAAAACCGGCATCTTGCCCAGAGTGCCTGTTGCAAACACTTGCTGTGTGTGTCATTTTAGGAGGGGGAGATCTCTTCCCCCCGCCTGCTTTCCACATTTTTTAAAAATTTTATTAAATGCCTTAGTCGCCCAACTCCATCACAACTCTGGGCGGTGTATAATATACAAGAGCTCAAGCAAATCTAGCCAGTTTAATGCAATCCACATGATTTGATGTCGGATTGGCTGGGAGTTCCCCTTTTCTTTCTTCCATGCTTGCAGCTAACGAGGGCGACGTCGAAGGGGCAGGCGCAGGGAGGGGGCCCGGCCAGCCCGGTCTTGCATCCGTGTCTGCAGCTTCCTCTCTTCCCCTTCCTCTCAACCCCAACTGTCGCTCGCTTTTAAAGGCAAGGGACGGCAAGGCCTCATTCCCCAAATTCCATTCCCCGTTCCGGAGGTGAGGCGTTCGCCTTTTCCCTGGGTGGGTATTCCTTTGGCATTTCCAGTGAGATCATGGGGAAGGCTGGTGGCAGCTGCTTCATGCCTGGCGAGGATGCCATGGGTGGGGTCTGGGAGGGCTGTGGTGGATCGCAGCTTGCATTCCCCCGTTCTCCGAGGGCTTCTCGCATCCGGGGTTCTGCCTCGTGGCTCCGGGATGCCGAGATGCAGAAGCTCTTCTCTAAAAAGTCAGAAGGAGGCCGGTAGCGCCTTTTGGGAATCGGATGAGAACGTGGCACAGGGCTCATCGCTGGAGAGCTGCAGAGGGAACCTGCCTTCCCACTTGGCTAGAATTCAGCCCTGGCAGCTCACAAAAGCTGCTGCCTTTTAATAAAACGTCTGAGCGGGAAAAGGCGCTACCAGACTCCTCCTGATTTTTGCAGAAACATTAGCCCCCTCTCCAGTAAGGTGAGCCCTGGATTAACAAAATAAGAACGAAATATAATTTAAATCCCATGCCCACCTGGCCATGTTGGGCATCAGAGGAAGTGAGCGGCAGGTGTGAAAACTGCCTTTTCATCCAACGTGTTTGTCAGAAGAGGTGCTACCCTTCTCCTCCTGATTTTGGGCTATCACAGACCAAGTGCAGAGGGAAGAGGGAATAGCCTTGAAGGGCAGGAGGAAGCGCCACTCCAAAAACAATGATCAGATAAAAGAGGACTGAGTCCGGGGCAGGAACATAACCTGAGAAAATATCTCAGGCAAGGACCTCCCTAGTTCTCACAAAGATAGAGGGGGGAAGCGCATTCAGACTTGCAAGATTCTGTTACTATAACCTTTATAATAAAAGTAGTTTTAGCATGCGTGATGTTGGTTTCCTAGTCTGGTCTACCTCGAAGGGCTGACCCTATCACGGCTCTCCCCCTCCAAGGGCCTCTTCCGTCTGACCATTGGCTGTTTCTCTGTCCCTGCAGGTCGTGATGGCCCCCCATGAGCCCGCTGTGGTGTTTGTGGACAACTACATCAAACTCCTGTCGGACTGCACCACCGATACTTTCCAGAAGATTCTGGAGATGAAGGTGAGCCGGGCATGGTGGCCAGCAGGCAGTGAGGAAGACCGGAGCTATTCCACTTGCTCTGGAGCATAGAAGAATTTGGGAGGACGGGTGCTGAGGGGGCTGGCTTGCCCAGGACGAGTTTGGTTCCACCCCGAGCACATCTTGCTAAAAAGAAGGCCAGTCAGTCTGCCCAGGTTTGCCCTAACCCACTTTCTTTTAGATTCCACATAACTTGGCTTTCCCAACACCCCTCTGAGGATCTTGCCCGCTTTGCATTACTACAGCTCCTGTCAGGCCTGGCCCAAGGAACTCCAAGAGACCATGTAAATTCAGTCCAGCAATGTTTATTAGCTACAACCTCTAGCAAGAATCTTCCCAGACTGAAACCCCAGCTCCCAAGTCAGCCAGCCACAACAGTGTGAATTCCTCAGGGAGGTGCCAGCCTCATCCTCTTGTTGCTCCCACGCTCCTCCGGCGAGCTAAGAAAATGTTTATCTCCCTGAGCCTGGCCTTCATAATTCCATTCCATCACATCTCCCAAACTTCCCAGCCAGGTGGCCTTCCTGACACATCTGGAGGTATATCTTCCAGATGCTTTGGAGGCTGCTCTTCCAGATGCTTCCTGCTCTGCAGGGGGGCAGCCCGTCCTTAGCAGGATCCCCGTTACCACTTTCTCTCCGTACGGCCTTCTCCATAAACCCCACACGAAATAATAAGGCAAAGCACTGGGGTCCTGCCAGGCCCATCCGAGGGCAAGATCTGAGGCCCGCCGTGGGTGCCGAGTCGCATGGCCATCTTCTTTTCCTCCCTCCCCCTGTGTCCCCACAGGGTCTCAAGCGAAGCGAGCAAAGTAGCATGTTGGACTTATTCCGTCAGAGGCTCCCGGCTCTTCCCTCGGGGGCGGAGAGCGGCGGCTGTGTCTCGCTGACGGCCCCCACACCCGAGCAGGAGTCGTCGCGCATCCGCAAACTGGAAAAGCTGATCAAGAAGAGACTCTAGCCGGTCCCCCGCTGGCTTCTTCGGCAGCTGCTGAAGGCATCATGGTCCAAGCTTAGGGCGGGCTCCGGGCGTTCTGCCTTTGTGTCCGCACTGTCCCCTGTGGAGAGTGTTCTGGAGAGCAGAAATCGGCGACAAGCTCTCTCTGGGTGCCCGGCGCCCTGTAGATTGTACGGCGGACTTCCCTAATGAATTTAAGCGCGCCCCAAATCCCAGGATTATTCTGACCTTTTGCAGGATTTTGGTATTCTCCAGAGCAGGGTTTCTCAACCGTGGCCACTTTAAGCCGGGTGGACTTCAACTCCCAGAATTCCCCAGCCAGCCTAGCTGGCTGGGGAATTCTGGGAGTTGAAGTCCACCCGGCTTAAAGTGGCCACGGTTGAGAAACACTGAGTTAGACAGTTTTTAACTAACTCCAAAGCTGGGCACTGGAGCAGAGTCAGTTTCAGGAACAGATGCTTGTCTCCGAAGCAGCTGGCACTTTTGTGGGACGGCGTTTCCTTAGACGGGGCGGGCAGGCGCGAGAAGTCGGCTGGGGGTGGTTTTTCATGAATTGGCCCACGTCCCAAACTCCTTGAACCCACTCTAGAACTTAATTTCTTCTTCGGCTCCCTCTGCCCTCACGTCCCCAACTGTGGTGGGGCAATTCTTGCCCCATGCCAGCTCCCCCTTGCTCGGGGACTGGGGGGGCGAAAGAATTTGTGGTACTTATGGCACTTACCGGCCAACTGGAACCAAGCAAAGATCCCTGCCGAGATTCACCCGGATCTCACCTACCTCGGAGTGGTCCAAACAATAGAGCCTTCCCCCCCCCCCCCCCCGTTTTCATAGCTACTGCTTCTTGGCGGGGCAAAACATTCCTGATTTTTTTTTAAACCACGCGGGAGGCCCCTGTGTTTTGCAAAGTAAGCACAGAATGTGCACAGCCCTTCCCGTGTGTGTGCGTGTTTCAAAACTCTGCCTGCTGGTTCCTTTGCTGCTTCTGCCCTTCACTTGCCTGCAGTGAACTAAGTTTTTTTGCTTCCTAAGTTCCTGGATCTGGATCCTTTTTTTGAGTGACCCTTCCTGCCTTCCTGCTCAGAGGGTCCGGATATGGAATTGCGGGCGGGGGGGCATGTCTAAAGCGAGCCCTGCCAGCTGATTTCTTGCTTTTTCAGCTGATTTCTTGCGTTTTCTTTCTCCCTTCCAGAGAATGATGCTTTGGGAGCTGCGAGCCCTGCACTCCAAATACTTGGCAGGTATATCACTCCACGCTAGCCCTTGGGAATCCAAAGGTAGCCTTCACTCCCCCAAAATCTGGGTCGCTCTGCGGCTGCGTCAGTTCAAAACCCGAAAGCTTAGAAGGGGCTTGCTCGTTCCTCCTTTGCAAACATTCTTGCGATCGCTGGAGTTTGCATGGTTTTCAAAGGTGGCCGGGTCTCCCGTTCCCCACATGGCCTTTGGAGATGGGTCGCGTTGCCCTGGGTGGGCAATTCCAGAGATTTGCGCTTAATTTTCAGGGGCAAGAGTGAGGCCCGCAGACAGCCAGTTGCTGACCCCCACGCAGGCACCCTCAAAGCAGAAGGCGGCTCACGTCGCCAGGAAGTGGGGCTGACGGCCGTTCCACTGTCCCTTTGCCCCAGTTGGTTGCGATCCAGGGTGAGCGGTGTTTGCCCTTGATTGAGATCAGCTTGCACAAGGAAAGTCTAATCAAGGAAGGTGCAACTTGGACCTCCCAAGTTTTAGAGACTTCCTGACAGCTGTGACAAAGGAACCTGCAGAGGAGGTCACTGCCCTGGGATCTCGTTCTTCCCACCACAACCATCAAATTGCAGAAATGTTTCAAAACAGAAAGGCAATCTTTGCCCTCTTCAGAAACTCGCTGCCTTGTAAATAGTAAGGTATGCTGTTTTCCTTCCTTCCTTCCTTCCTTCCTCCCTCCTTTCTTTTTCTTCCTTCCTCCCTCTGTCTTTCCTTCCTTCTCTCCATCTCCCTCCCTCCCTTCCTTCCTTAGCATTGATTTGAAAATGCTACCTAATTTATCAGACCCAAATGATTCTGGATCATAATTAGGACTCTGACGTTGTACATTTTCTGTTAATAAAGCGGATTGTCCTGTGACTTGATGAGTTTGATTTCGGTTTGTTTTCCGAATGGTTTTTCCGTCAAAAAGGCGTTTCACTAGTTTTTGCAAGGTGACATTTAAGCAAGGTTAATCCGAGCAAAGCCAGTTTCTGCACACACAGGTGAAAGAGAGAACTTGTGCCAATCAGTGATGTCCGTAGTACAAGAAAGTTAAATTTGGCAGGATTTACGCGTGCAGGAGAGGTGGCAGGATTTGGTGGTTAACTGTTAATGGTCATCTCTGTAACTTTACTTGCTAAGGGTCCAATTCAGCCTTCACACATTCCCAGGAAGAATCGGGAAAGCTGGTCGTCCAGACCGGTCAGCACCGTGCCAGATCCTCCGGGTGACTTGACGCGCAGCAGCATTTGACGTTCTTTGTTGCATGTAGATGTGGCTGTTTTCATAGGACGGGGAATTTTTTCCAGAGAGCCTCCCATGCATCCACGTGAGCAAGGCCTGAAGTCCTGAATGTTGCTCAGTGCCTCCATCGCTGGCTTTCCTCCATGACTCACCAGTCCAAGGACTTGAGTACAAATAAACACGTGAAGGAAGCAAGAGTTGAAAACAGACCTGGTTCGCACCTGCTAAGCCTTACTTTGCCCTGCAACCAGGTTTTGCTGAATAAACCACAATAGGCTGGGCCTGGCTAACCTGTTGAGCCACAGAGCATGGATTGCAGGCTAGGATGGTAAGCCACCAACAAACCACCTTTGGGTTTAGCACAGTGGGCAAATCTAGCCCACGGATTCCTGGGAAACATTTTGGAACTATGAGCAAACCATAATCACATGACTTATCCCAAATGCTTCTAAGCAGAGGTGCCTGCCTGGGAGGTCAAAAAAGTCAAGATGGTGGCCAAAAACTGCACAATTATAACCCCACCTCCTTTTTTGTATGTGTCACATACAAAGGGGCGGAGCTTTGATGGTGTGGGTCAGGCACCATCTTGAATTTTTGCCCTCCCACATGGGCCCCTGCTAAGTTATAAGCCCACCATAGTCGATTGTTTTATTCATCAGGCTGAATCGCAAATGGCCTATTATGCATTTGTATGACCTCTAAATTCAGCCATCCTCTGAGCCAGCTTTCTCCAATCGTGTGTCCCCCAAAGGGATCAGTAGATCGTGCCCATCATTCCCACCTCAGAGGTGCCGTGTAGAGGATGATGGGCATTGGGGAAGATGGGCCTAAGCCACACACAGCTTCAAACGGTGCTGGAATAGATGAGGATAAGGGAATATAACTTTTAATCATGTATTTCTGATTTTAATTTGTTGTAAGCCACCCGGAGTCCCCCATTGTGGGGAGATGGGCAGGGACAAGTCTATTAAATAAATAAATTAATTAAATATCCGCACTCCCAATGTGGATGGTCTTCATGTCGCAGCAAGCTCCAGTTATAAATTCCGGCTTCTGGCAGCCCAAACAGCTGCTGGGGTTCTGGTCTCGAGAAGCGCAAACAGGGATGGACACACACTCACACTCACACTCACAGCCTCACTAACACAGCCACACACACCGGAAGGTCCTGCCCAGAGACAGAATATGGGACATCGTTCATGCTCTGACCAGCTAACCTGGTTAGTAGAGGGGAAGGAGTACCTGAAGGGGTGGGGCTGATAAAAAGGGCGGGGCTTGGGTGGCAAGGTTGTGGCCCCCCTTTTGACTTGTTTGACCCCAGAGCAGATACCTCTATAAAAGGCTCAGAGCTCCTCCTGGCTGTGCTCTGCTTCTCCAAGGCAGTTTAATCTAGCAGCTGCATTCCCAGGTTAAGCCCAGTTAATGCTAAACTCGGTTAATTAATAACTCCTCCTGGTATTTCGTAAATCCTTGAAGAGCTAGATGTTCCCTTGTGTGTGGGGTCTGGAGGCTGGGTGAGCCTGTCCATGAAACCGTTTTAGTACGGCTCTTTGTTCTATGGGTTTCATTATTCAGTGTCTCTCAACCTCAGTAACTTGAAGATGTGTGGACTTCAACTCCCAGAACAGAGTGGATTTTGCGAACTCCAAATGGGAGCTGCTCTGGGTGCAAATGATGGCTAAGCCTTGGGTTCCCTTGCCAGAGCAGGCCAGGATGGGGGACAGGGTGGAACGGGAGCGCCCGTGTTCTTGGTGCCCGCCGGTTTAGAGGTTTTGCAGACACAGACACGGAAGGAGAAAAGCTCCCAATTTAGAGGGTGAGTGTTTGAGAGAAGCCCCCCACCCGTTAATTTGAAGGCAGAGCGGACCCTCCCATCTTTGGCCTCCTCCTTGCACCTGCCTTGTGCTTAGATATAACCCCCCCCAAAGAAAGCCCCACTAAATACTCAAAGGCTGCACAGTCCTGCCCCCGCCGCCCCCCGTTCGGCATCCATGGCTGCAAAACTGGTGTCATCCGAGGCCAGGCGACCCTCCCCAGCCGCAGAATGTGGAATTCCTGCCCGCGGCAGCTGGCCGGTCCCTGGAGGAGCACCTGGCCGTGAGCCGCAGACACCGCGGCTCTCTGCTCGCCCCGGTTTCCATTCCAGGAGGGGCAGGGAGGAAGGGGTCTGGCGGCCCGGCTCAGACACCAGGTGCGAGCTTGTTTTGGCCCCGGGCGGCCACTTTAAAGGGTGGCATTGCGCGCATGGAACTTCCCTATGTGGTGCCCTTCAGCTCGGGGGGGGGGGTCAGGCTGGAGCTAGCCTGAGAGATGCTGCGGGGGTCTTGATCGGAGGAACACACATCCAGACACGCCGCATTTCTTTTGAAGTTCCTTCTTGCCTTCCCATCAATGAACAGGAAACCTGCTTCGCTCTTGTGTACTATTTCCCAGGGAGGGGCAGGTAGTTCCAAGGGCCCCGACGGCCCCACATGCAGGCTGATTTCCATCGGAGGCCGACAGCTACGCATTAGCCACACCAGGTTGCCTTCAGTTCTGTTTCTGAACCTCCAGGCTGAGCACAAATCGGAAGAAAGCGAGCAGAGCAGGGCTCGCGACGACCAACGGATGCCCATCTATCTGGTGGCCGGGGTCAGGTTCCCTGCCCATCTCATTTTCTTTTTGCGTTGGGATCCTGGCGCAGAGACATTGGGAAGCTGGCCCACTGCAGAGATGAAGGCGGAAAACGGGTGTCGGCGGAGTTGGGTCAAAAAAGTCAAGATGGTGGGCACAAGGGTGCAGTTGAAATTCTGCTTGCTTTTTAGGCACGGTGCACGTAACACAGAGATGGGACTTTGATTGCACCGCCCCCATCCTGACTGTTTTGACCAAACCCAGGATACAGCCTTGCCGTATGCTGGATCTTCAAGATTGCCCAATGCTCCTTGGAAAATATGGGGGGCGGGGGAGGGCAGGCTGGGGGCTGCAGCCCCATGCTTTATCGGCAAGAGGAGGCCATGGGAAACTGAGGTGGCCAGGAGCCTCCTGGGGAGACACTTAGAGGAACGCCAGGGGCAATTGATGACATCAGTCATGGAAGCCATTTTGTGAGAACGCCTACAGTGGGCTTTTCAAATTCCAAATGTGTCCAGTGGTTGAAAAAGGCCGTCTAATGTTTAGGCCAGTGTTTCTCAACCTTGGCCGCTTGAAGATGTGTGGACTTCAACTCCCAGAATTCCCCAGCCAGCCTTGGGAATTCTGGGAGTTGAAGTCCACACATCTTCAAGCGGCCAAGGTTGAGAAACACTGGTTTAGGCTGTTCCTACAGTGGTAGCCCGTGACTAAATTGGCTGTTCTAAAAAAAGCTGAACCTCAGAGATGGTTAGTGCTTGGATGGGGGACCAACAGGAAATCGGATATAGACTCATCTGGGAAGAGTAAAGGAGGAGGAGGAGGAAGAGGCGGCAGAAGCACTTGACTTCATTGCCCCACAAGTGGATAGTCCTATCCTAGCAGGGAGGAGCAGCTGCTTCAAGGGTGACTTTATTTAGTACCCACCCAGCCTACCATCTCATCCGATTGCCCAATTCTCCCCGTGTCTCCAAGGAATCCACCCAGCTTCTGAATGGGTGCTTCCAGCAGTCCCTGCCAGAATCACCTTTTTCCGGGGGTGGGGGTGGCAGCAAGCCAAGTTCAATAAAGGGGCGGCGGTCTTAGCCCGGCCTGCCAAACCCCGTCCGTTTCTGCTGACCCACACCTCTTGGAGAGTCACTTTATCTTTATCTCACTGGGAAATGATTCAACCATTCCGAGGAGCATGGCTGCCACTCCTATGAGCACCGGGTTCCAATCCCATGACAGGCGCCTTTGTTGGCTCGAGAGTGTTGATGCGGGCGAGGCGAAACGAACCCAGAGAGGTGTTCATCTCTGGAGAGACCCCTTCGTCTCTGATAGGAGCCATAAAGACTGAACACAGAAGAACTTGCCTTCATGGGCAACCGGGAACCTGTTGCACTCGGGAGAGGCACATGCTCCTCCAAAGGTGGAGTGCGCGGCTTTTGCTCTTTTCAGACCCTCCCTTTGCCCTGGACACTCCACTTTCAATCCATCGAGGTGGAAGTTCTCCAACCCCATCAGAAATCACAAGCACAGGGCAGGGAAAATGGAAAGGAGAAAAGGAAAGAGAATAAAGTTCTTGATGTATTTGACTATTGCGATCTCGAACCTGGGATCCTTATCAGATGTTTGGGCTGGGAGCAACCCACTAACTGGAGATGTCAGGAACCGAATCCAGGACTTCTGGTCCCCAGAGTTGGATGCTGTTCCACTTCCTGGTTATGAAGATCACCTGCATTTAAAATTAAAACATTTTGTCCAGTTTGGGGATCATGACAGTCATCTTCGGGAGCAGCCCAAGTGGGGGAAATCTTGGCTGAGACCCCACGGATGGCCTATTTGGCCACACGAAGCCGTTTCTGAGTGAGGGCTTCCCAGCCTTCAGAATTGACTTTGGGGGGGTGCTGTGAATAGAAACCTCTCCTCCTTTGACACACTGTCTGTAAAGAGCTCAGGAACACGGATTAGAGCTGAGAGCCGGATCTCAGACAGCTGAAGCCATGGCACCCTCACTCAAACAACTCCAACTTCAAAAAAAAAAGTAATAACCAAGTGCCTTTGACCTTTCAAAAACGCCTTTTCCATACTGATCTGCTGATGGACAGTTCTGTGATTCACTGAAAAAGTGCGAATTCCACGCAGCTCCCAGCTGGCTGGGTTAGGACGCCTGTTTTCGATTTCAGTTATTTATGCTTGCAGATGGCTCCCCTCTGTGCCAAAGACTCTCCCGGAGGCCGAGCCCCTCTCAAGGCCTTCAAAAAGAAAATTTCCAGAGCAGACAGGCAGACAGAAAAAGAGAGCACGAAATGCTGTCTGATTAAGCTGGCAATAGCTCTTTGAGCTTTTGGACAGGGATCTTTCCTAGCCACGGAGAGATTCTAGTCCTCATGGTTCTGAACAAGGCCCTGCCTGACATAAGAACAAGCAAGGATGCTTCACCCCAAGCGGAGGCTATGGATTCATCTAGACCAGGGATGCCAGACCTTTTGGGCTCAGTGCGTCAAAAATTTGGAAAATGCCTCACTTGACTCTGCTGGCATGTCACCCCTCCATCAAACAAAAGGGAAACAATTCTTTACATATTCATTTATTTAAAAAAAATACAGTCCAATCATGTGTGGTGCTATGTATTATATAAAGAAACGTCAAATAATTACAAACATGGAATACGAGTAAAACCAACTCAGTTCCTTTGGCAACTCAAACAGGGAGAATTGCGGTAGTCGGGTGTTGGTGAACGCTGGCGTGTCACCCAAAACGTTATGGTGTGTCACCTTTGGCACGCGTGTCATAGGTGTGCCATCCCTGATCTAGACCCTTCGTGATTAGATGGTTCAGCCCTCCTAAAGGATTTCAGAGAGGAGTCTTGCTAAGCCAGGCCCAAAGATGCTGCATGAGTCCCGCCTATTATTCCTAGTATAAGGCGACATCTGGCCGAATACTCCTATTCTATGCAGAAACGTGGCCACAGTTTTGAGGATGCGCCCTGATGTGCAACTGCCGCTGGTCGCCCGCAGGCGTTTGCAAGCGGGTCCGGGCGTCCTTCAGCCAGGCCCCGCCGCCCACGCCCCGGGCTGCAGCCCCCAGAGGGCCCCGACTGCAGCCAAGCGCAGCCCTCGCCGCTGGGCCCCCGGAGGGAGCGCTTCAGCCCGCTCCGACACCCGTTGCCTCTGCGGGGCGAGGAAGGGCGGGCGGCGTCACCGGGCGACCTTCGACGGGGCCGCCGACATCAGTGGCGCCCCCGGCCCCGAGACCCCGCGGCGGCTCCTGTGCCGCCGGCTGCCTGCCCCGGCCCCGGCCCCGGCCCCGGCCCCGGCCCAGGCGGCCCCGCTCTGAGCCGCGGGGAGGCTTCGCCGCTGGGCGAGCGCCGATCGCTGCGGCTCGCTCGCCGGCGATGCTGGCAGCAGGGCGGTCGGTCCTCCCCGCAGTACTCCTTTCTCGGAGCACAGCAGCGCGCTTGCGCGGCCCCCTCCCCATTTTGCAAGACCCCGGACCGCGGGGGGGGCGGAGCAGCCCACCTTCCAGCACCTCCGGCCCGGGGAAGTCTCCGGACAGGGATTCCCGCCCCTCCCGCCGCAGGTTCCGCGGGAGCGCTGGGCAGGGGAGGGGAGGGGAGGGGAGGGGCGGGGAGGGAGGGGAGGGGCGGAGCCGCCCCGGGAGCCGCCCCCGCCCGGGACCAGCCGCCTCGCGCTGCCGCGGGGAGGAAGAGGAGCAGAGCCGCCGCCGCCGCCGCCGGGGCTGGAGCCGCGGGCGCGCTGGCCGCGGCGCGATGGTGGGGCGACTCAGCCTGCCGGACGCGCCGGAGCTGCCCGATTCCAAGCGCCGGGCCGAGCGGGCGCTGGACAGTCCGGACTCCGGCCTGCCGCCCAGCCCGAGCCCCGGCAGCTGGCTGGCCAACGGGCTGCCGGAGGCGGAGAGCGGGGCGCCGCCGGCTGCCAAGCCCCAGGCCAAGGTGAGCGAGCGGCGGCGCGCCCCGAGGGGCCCCGGGGGCCGACGGAGGGCAGGTCCGGGGCTGCGCTCGCCCGCTCGCTGCGCGCGGCGGGGCGCGGCGGGACGGGACGGGACGGAACGGGGAGTTCGCCCGTGTCGTGGGCTCGCGCCGTCCGCCGGGCGGGGGTTGCACCGCGCGCCGAAGCGCGAAGAAGCGAACCGACCGAAGCGAGTCGAGCCGGGAGGGGGGCGCGCTTCCGAGGGCGATCCCGGCCGACGAAGCGTCTGGTGCGACGGGAGCGGGGAGCGGAGGCGCGTCCGATGCCACGGGGGAGCAGTGACAGCCGGGGCGAGTCGGAGGATGAGCGGGGTGGCACCCCGGTGCCGTTGAACACCGCAGTCGGTTGGTGAGGAGGTACCCCCCCCCCACACCGTTAACCCGATGTCAGCGTGCAAGCTGGCGCGGGTCTCGCCCTCCGCATCCTGCTTGTAAGCGCGGCGCAGATGAAGCTGGACCTGAGAGATCGCCACAGCTTCCCTTCCCGGCCCCAGCCCCAGCCCCAGCCCCAGCCCCAGTCTGGCTTTGGGGGCATTTCTCAGGGCAGCTGGGCGGCACTTCTGCTGGATTTCCTTGATTCATTAGCAAGTACACTGACAGCTGAAATCAAGCCTCATCCGCAATTAGCCTTGCAGGGCGTTGGTCCTGCTTACAACACCTTTGTAAAGAAAGGCGGCATTGATCTGATTAAAATGAAGACAGAGGGAGAACCTGGTTGCTGTCTCAGCCACCGAAGGGCCTTAACCCCCGGGTTTTCACAATGCATTGAACTGTAAGCTAACCAAAGGGGACGGGTTTGTGTGAATCCGACTGCTAGGTTGTTCACCGACTGCCTTAAGCGTGTGGTAGAAACACATCCATTGCGTGTATCTTCCTTGCCGGGTGCAGGGAGTGGAAGAAACCAGGATGGGTCCCTGTGCTTCAGTCCCAAAATGTAAGAGGGGGTCACGATGTCAACCCCCCCGCCCAAGGATTGCAGTCAGGAGACCACCCCAGCTGCTGAGCTAACATCTTGGTGGGCCTCTTTGCATAAGAACTGAAAACTTTTTTGGTGCACCAGTGAAGCAAGTGCAGCCTTTCCAAATTCTCTTCTGGGAATAGGTACCGGGTGGGGTGGGGTGGGGTGGGATGGGGTGCAGTCTCAGGCCCTGAGCCTCGGCCTCCGTTCTTCTCTCTTGGCCACCCCCAGCCATGTGATCCCCCTTCCTGGGCGATGAGATGTTTGCGATCGCTCTGTCCCTTCCCAGCTGTTGTGGTTTTCAAGGCAACATTTGTTAGGCAGCTGCTGTGTCCCCAACATGCGTAACAGGATTTAGAGATGAGCAGCAAGGGCGGGGGGCAGGGGAGCTTGGGGGTGTTGCAACCAGAACAGCAGAACTGTAATGGGGGGGGGGAGGAAAGATACACGAAATTCAGTTTTAGCCACTTCCTTTCCTACCCCCGTTATTGCTCTGGATTACAACAGTAGAGTCGAGAGGAAGGTGACATCGCCCTCCTTGGGTTTCCGATTTCGCAGTGGAGGGGGTAGCTTGAGTGCCCATGAGCCGAAGGCGTGTTGAATTGGGGCTAAATGGCATTATGGCGAGCTAAAGGTTAATTGGAGAGCCAGTTTGGTGTAGGGGTGAAGGCACCAGGCGAGTTCCAATCTTGCCTTGGGCACGAAGCCAGCTGGGTGACCTTGGGCCAGTCCCTCTCTCTCAGCCCTAGGAAGGAGGCAAGGGCAAACCCACTTATGAGAAACCTTGCCCAGAAAACTGCAGGGACTAGTCCAGGCAGTCGCCAGGAGTCAACACACGGACTTGAAGGCACAAACCCCAAAAAAGTTTAATCAAAAGGGCCGTGCAATGCTTCGGATTCAATTCCAGAAAAGGGGCTTCAGAGCCTGCAGGTTTGCAAAGAGAGCCCCTGTTGCCAACTTTTTAAAGAAGCCCCGTCTTTCCCCAGGATGAGGTTAGTGGCCCCCTGCCCTGGGATGGGGGGAAAGAGATACCTGCTTTCGAGAGTGCCCAAAAGCACCTTTTGGGAAGCAGATGGGAATGTGGCACGGGGCTCATCACTAGAGAGCTGCAGAGGGAACCTGCCTTCCCGCTTGGCTAGAATTCAGCCCTTGAAAAATCACATTCAGTTTATTGCGCAGGGGCGGGACGCAGGCAAGGAAAAAGGAGCCGACCGTGTTGTCACAGAGGGGAAAGGCTTTTGGGAGGAGTCTGGCAGTGTCTTTTCCGGGAGAATTCTGGGAGTTGGAGGCCACCCGTCTTAAAGCATGTTGGCTGGGGAATTCTGGGAATCCACACATCTGAAAGTTGCTGAGTTTGAGGAACACTGATCTAGACCAACTGCCCTTTGAACCACCTAAACAATGAACTGCAAGATGGTTGGGGGATTCCAGAAGTTACAGTCCCAACATGTGTGGAAGACACCAGATTGCAAAAAGGTGTGTATGATGGGAGATGAGCTATTCCAGTACCATCCAGAGATGCTGGGGTCTGCTGTACCCGGAGCAATTGGCCCAAATGCCCAGCATGTTTACTTGGATGTCGTGGGTCGTGACATGACAGTAAAACTCAACATGCGACTTGACAGACGGCTGCCTCTAAGCCTGTTTCTGGAACCAGAAACCTGCATTGTAGCATCCCTTGCTGTTTGCATTTTCCAGTGTGCCTAATGCGTAGCTTCCCAGCTTTCCCGTGAGGCTGGCCCACAATCGTTCCTTGTTGCTGGAAGCGTGATCCCAAGCAGCTTCAGCTAAGCTAAAAGTTGCCTAGTGAGCAATGAGTGAATTATGAACTCGCGTCCAAAATGTTGGGCAGACCCAACTCCCACAAAGATGCAACAGAAACAGCTACTGTCTTGGCGCAGAAAGCATTGGAACCGATTCCTAACCACTCCCAGCCCTTAATTCGATCCAGCCTTCAAGCTGCGTAGAAACCATTTTAGTTTCTGCGGGAATGGTGGCCAAAGTTAGCCACATCTCAGCCCTGCCAAAAAGTTCCTGTTTCTCCAGTGATGAAAAACTGCCATTTCAGTACAATCCCGTGCCCGTTTGGGAGCTGGCAGAGGGCACAGAAGAGAAGATAAAAATCAGCTGATCTATCTCCGGCCTTACAATTCAGTTGGAAGGAGGCTCTGAGCGACTGTGCAAGGAAAGCCAGCAAAGTTTCGGGGTGGCTGTGCAGCTGGGGGTGGGCAGGGTTGACGGGGGAACCACTGAAAGGATCTTTCAGCAGCAAGGTGGGTGAAGGTAGTGCAGAAAATTATGGAGTAGCAATTTGCTAGGTGAACCCAAAGCCTTCTTCTTTGTAGACATAGTAGGAGGATGCCTGGGTTGGTGTATCAGAGCCAAAAATTAGCAGGAATCTGGTAGCATCTCTTCAGACCAGCGTATTTTATGAAAAGGACATTTTCATGAGCTGCAGCTCGCTTCATCAGACGCCATGCAGGGGCTGGATGGGTGTAGGATTTAAAGCATAGCTTATTATTTTGCTCACCTTTGGCCTTTCTGGAACAGGTTCCTAATGGTTTGGCAAAGATCAGGAGGAGTTTGGCAACCTCTTTTCCAAGTAACACATTTTAGGCAAAGGCAGAAGCTTTCGTGAGCTGTAGCTCACTTCGTCAGATGCGATGCAGTGGCTAGACGGGTGTCGGATTTAAATTATATTTTGTTCTTATTTTGTTCTTCCAGGGCTCACCTTACTGAAGAGGGGGCTAACGTTTTTGCAAAAATCAGGAGTCTGGTAGCGCCTTTTCCCGCTCAGACGTTTTATTAAAAGGCAGAAGCTTTAAGATGGGTGGACTTCCGCTCCCAGAATTCCCCAGCCAACATGCTTTAAGATCCGCGGCCTCCAACTCCCAGAATTCCCTCGCCAGCACACACACATCTGAAAGTTGCTGAGTTTGAGAAACTCTGATCTGGGTTCCAAGAACAGCAATCAGGTTTAACGCTTTGTAATAATCACTGGAGAAAAGGATCTGGTACTTGGCTGCGTTTTCCTTGCTCTTGACTTAGACACGATTTTGTTCCTCTTAGTATGTTTTTTCACATTTCTTTGTGCTTAAAAGGCCTCCTTCTTTTTGGCACTTCACAGGAGACCTTGCCTTCTCCCAACCCTCTGCGGCTCTGCCCGCTCTCCTTTGGCGAAGGAGTGGAATTTGATCCGTTGCCACCCAAGGATATAAGGTAGCCTCTTTGCTTTCATACGTTTTAGCCCCTTATGCAACTATTTTGCAAGAGACGTTGCCTTGAGGTTGAAAAGGATACGGTTGAAGGACCGCTGAGGGTGCTATGCTCTGCAGTTGGATGGAAGATCTAGCCAGGAACTGACTTGGTTCACTCTTCCCTCTGAGCCATCATGTTTGGGATTGGCCAACGGGTTGCATGCACCCAACCGTTGTGGCTCGGTCAACATATCCGGGTTAAAACAAATTGGGTTAGTGTTACGGTTAATAAGCTTTGAATCTAAGTGAGAATTTCAGCTGTTATGGTTGCTTCATGGCCCTTTCTCCTATTTTAGCCATGTTTTCCTCTAGTAGCCACTGGAATATCTTTCAGCAGATGGTTTGGAGGCTGCTATTCATGGGGCCACATCCTTGGTCAAGTGGGGAGAGTGTGAATGAGACGCAGCTTGGCGTGATGAAATAGCGAGCGCTGAAAAAAACCAATGTCGCTTCTACAGGAAGCTGCAGGAAGCAACCCTCCGAAATTCGTCCTGCTTCTCATTAAGCCGACCCTGTTTTGCAGAGGGATATGATCTGACTTGACTAAAAGTCCCTTTGTAAAGAATTGTATGGGCCAGAAAGCACCACAAATCTCCAGTGCTTTTCTGGCAGAGGGAAATGTGAAATAAACTCGCAAAGAATTTGGCTCCGGGTACTGCTTCTTGATTGAAGCCTTGTAGATAAATGATTATCCGGAGATGTTCTATAGGTCTACTGGCATGGAGGAAGGTATCAGCCTACGATTCCTAGTTGGGCACGGCAACCAGGTTAGTGCTAGAATGCCAGTCTAAATGTTGGTGTGTGCCTTGCCTGTCAGCATGCAACTTGGATAATGTTGGATATTCCCCCCATTAGAACCAGTCATCTTAAGGGAGCTGATAAAAAGTTGCTCTAAAAGAGTGTTTCTCAAGTTCGGCAACTTTAAGAAGTGTGGACTTCAATTCCCAGAATTCCCCAGCCAGCCATGCTGGCTGGGGAATTCTGGGAATTGAAGTCCACACTTCTTAAAGTTGCCAAGTTTGAAAAACACTGCTCTAAACAGAAGTGAGTGCCAGGAGAGCTGGCTCCATGGCACAATGAAGTGGAAGTGGGTCTCAAGTTACAGCTTCAAATAGAAATGAAAACAGACTTCTTTGCACTAAGAACAGAGAGCAGAGCGAGTTAAACTTCTCCCTTGAAACCGTGAGCCTTCGGAGACGGGATTCGTTTCCAAGTCTGTCTGCGTAGGATCCTGCGTAAAAAGTCTTCCGTAACATTCAGCTGAAACAGGACAAAGACGTGATGAAAGATGCAACAGGAATCTTCAAGTACCTTTAACTCTTTCCCCCTCCCAGAAAATGAGGCTAATCCGTGTTGTTCTTTTCTCGCCCAGATACACCTCCTCAGTGAAGTACGACTCGGAGAAGCACTTCATTAATAATATTTACATGCCGGTCAGGCTAGGAGTGTCTTCTTGCAGCCAAACGGTCATCTGTGTTCCTGACAGCACGTGGCGCAGTTACAAAGCTGAGGTGCAATTCCGACTTTGCAACAAGCCCAGGAATTTCACAAGCACCACTATCGTCTACCCAAAGCACACCAAGACTGTGTACACTACTACGCTGGATTACAACTGCAAAAAATTCACACGGAAATTCTTGTCCAGCGTGGAGTTGGAATCGTCTGGAAATGAGAGCAACCCTGACGGCTGTTGACTTTTCTTTCTCTCTTGCTGCAACTTAAGTCTCTTCTACCCCACCACCTTTTTCACTCTCAGAACTACAAAATAGCTTTGGAGTGACCTGTGGACATCCGTACCGCTGCTGATTCAACAGGCTGGGAAGGAGGAACGGAGAGCATCAAACAACTGCCGCTTTGCTTCCTGCTATTTGTTACAGGCCATGGAGTTTTAAAAAAAAGGAAATTAAGCCCCTAATCCCCGATTTTTCCAGAGTCAGAAATTAAAAAAATCTAATTTTCCCCCTTCAGCCCATGTTCTTCCTTCATGCACTGCTGAGTTCCATGAAAAAAAGATCTGAGTGGTTGAGCTCCAAAGCCACCAGGCCACCATTCTCATGAAAGGACCTGCAAGGTCAGCTGAAGCCCAGGGCAGGGTGAAGTAAGCGTTCCCTTGAATGAGAAAATTGGGGGACAGCGTTTCAGAGCCTTTGGAAGAGAAAGCAGTATCTTTATAGAGTTTCAGCTACATCTCAAATAAAGCCATAAATAAACCAGCTTAGCTTTCCACCGCCGCCGATGTCACAGAACTGAAGAAATCAAGAGCTACTTTCCGACCAGCACAGAACATTTGTGTTAAGCATGTCATAGTTCACACGTAGTCATGTTAAATTGTTTTGTATAAAAGTTGATTCTCCTCTAACATGTCCCTTTCTGCTTAAAGGTTCCCGCACTTCATTTTTTCTTTATGTATAGGAATAGCAAATTTTTCTCATTTTTTTTCCTTCTCCCTTAAAAAAAAAAAGCTGTATTGGGGGTCCTGATGTTTTCTTATATGGGGTGAAAAGAAGGGTCTGTTTTCAAAGAAAAAAGTCACTTGCTTTCACAGCCGAGGGACGTGGAACCACCGTCTTTGAGGGAAAACAACTTTTTTGGATTGTGGAAACTATATTGGTGGCTCTGATTCAGAGAGTTTAGAAAAAAGAAAACTTTTTTCATCTAACCTTTTAAAGCTATCGTGTTTTTAGGCTAAATACAGCACTTCCTTTGTTAAGCTAAAGCAGTGTCTGTCAAACTTGGCAACTTTAAGATGTGTGGACTTCAACTCCCAGAATTCCCCAGCCAGTTATAGCTGGCTGGGGAATTCTGGGAGTTGAAGTCCACACATCTTAAAGTTGCCAAGTTTGAAAAACACTCAGCTAAAATATAATATATAGATTTTGCTGGAGCAGTTCCTAATTTTAGATTGATGTAGATTTTTAAAAATAACCTTCTGACTGTGTTATTCTATTCAGAACGTCTGGAGAATTCAAAATTCATCCAGGCAGCTGTTTCAAATGGTTTTACATTAAAGAAAAAGATATGCGTGTACTTTAGCCAAACGATTTTATTTGCTATAAAATTACCTCTCCAGCTTTTATGGCTCGGTTTGCTATCACTGTTGCAGTGATCAGGCCTTTTTTTTTGGCAGACAGGCCTTTTCAGTAATTAACTGCCAGCAGTGAGATGACTAAAGGTTATGAAAGGTTATTTCCTATCTTCACTTTGGATAGGAAATTTTTCTTATCGTTGGATAATTCACATATGGAGGACAGAGTTGAGGAGAAGCAGGTGATTATATGCACTTGTGGGAATGAGCCTTTAATTTTGAGAAAGAGGCAGCTGCAAATTTGTTAGCAGGAGAATGTTCTGCATTCTTTCACGAAGGTTGAATGTAATCTGTGTTTTATGGCCATCCAGCTGTTTTCCTGGTGAAACAAGTTGTGTTTCAGGATCAATAATCCCTAATAACAAAATTGGAGAAAAATTCAGAAAAGTAAAAAAAAACAGCAACAAATATTTACTTTTGTATAGGAAGTCATGTAACAAAGTTAAGGTTGGGTTAATCATAATTTGTTAGGCAAGCCGCAGTGGGCACGTTCTCCTAGCCTGGTGATCTCTAAGTCCTGGTTTACACAAGCCACAGCACTAAGCTAAACAAACCTAACATGCTGACCGATTTGTAAGAGGTTGGGAAGCAGGAAGGACCAGAACCATTCATGAATAGGATGGTTTACGGTCAACATTCTGAACGTGCAAAAATGAAACGTTAGATATTGTATTTAAAATGTTAAAAAATGCCCTTTCTTAAAATGCCTTTTTTCTAAACATCGGTGAAATGTAGGTTTGTTGGAAGTTTTTGATTGATTGGAAAGGGGTACCGTTTATGTACCTCGGGCTTTCTTCTTTCGTCAATCCAAAAAATGTTCCACGGGATGATGGTCGCACCTCAGAAGAAAGTGATTATTCTTTTTTTTTTTAATCAACCTGGCTTGAGCAGGTTTAATTTATGGCAGTGTTGTCCAAACTTGGCCACTTTAAGATGAGTGGACTTCAACTCCCAGAATTCCACAGCCAGCCATGTTCTACCTAACAATTCCCCATGCTGGCTGGGGAATTCTGGGAGTTGAAGTCCACTCATCTTAAAGTGGCCAAGTTTGGACAACACTGATTTATGGAATATGAAGAATCCAAAATGGCTGTCTGGAGCAGAGCCCAATGCTTAGCCTTAACTGAGAAAGTTCTTCGTGCGTGATGGTATGAATGGAGAGGGATTTTGTGATATTTGTGTTAGGGGAGCAGACCAGCGTTAGTCTATGGCAGTGGTTTTCAAGTTTGGCCACTTTAAGATGGGTGGACTTCAAGTCCCAGAATTCCCCAGGTAGCCATCTGGTTGGGGAATTCTGGGACTGGAGGTCCACCCATCTTAAAGTTACTGAGGTTGAGAAACACTGGTCTATGGTGGCAAAAAATTGGGAGGAGTCTGGTCGCACCGTTTCTACCTAACAAATTCATTCAGGGACTTTCATAAGCTTTATCCCTTTTAATAAACATCACACCGGTTAATAAAACCTTGAAAGCTGCTGCCTTCGAATAAAATTTGTTAGGCAGAAAAGGTGAGATCAGACTCTCGATTTCGCGGGGAGGGAAATCGTTTGGAGCTCATCGTTCCTTAGAATTGATTTTTTATTTTTCATTTTTCATTTTTTTGCTCGATACGAAACTTGAGAAGCAAGGAGCTGGAAACAAGGAGCAGGCACATTATATGGCAGCACATTCCTTTAAGAAAACATTGCATTTCTACAGCCCCCCCCCCCGCCCCCCCCAAGCCCCTGAGTGAAAGAGAACTCTGCTTCTGGAAGCCATGAACACGGGGCAGGGTGCAAATAAATTATGAGAACAGATTTCAGGAATCACATGCTGGTTAAGCCTTGCCAAAAGAGCAATAATGCAGTATTCTTTGAAAAGCAAATCTTCCTGAAAGGAGCATGTCATGAAGAATGCTGTGGGCTGTTGTAAGTACGCCAAAGTTAAAGTTGCTCTGAATTGCTGACACAAGCGATATCTCAGGCCAAAAGGACTTGATTTTTATCTTGCAACGGCAGCGGAATTCCTTAAGTTTGTGAAAGGACCTGTTTTAAACCCGCAAACTATTGTCTTGCGGCCTTGGGTTTAACGGGGAACATTTCAGAGGGCACGATGTTCCTTCTTGCTGGTTAGAAGCGTTGCTCCGTGATCGGCAGCGCATGCCAGCAGTGTTTCCGAAAGAAATCGAAGCGCTGTGAAACGATCTTAGGGTGGAAAATAACAACAATAATTATTCGTTATGCTACTGCCATTTTTACTGCGTGGTTCTAATATTTTAACTCTGCGAAAATCAGTTGGGGAAGCGCACTGTGCCCTTTTTAAAGTAGACAGGGATGGCGTCGGGATTCTGCAACAGTTCAGTCGGATGGTTCAATGCATCCCCGGATCCAAGCGAAAACCAATCCACGTGGATGCAAGGCAGCTGTAGATCTCGCAGCCAGGTTTAAGAAATGGTGGCGACGGCAGGGTTTGGTGGGCGTTTATTAAAAAAAAAAGTTAAATTCCTGCTTAAGAACGGGTCGAGTGATACTTTAGCGATACAAAGACTATAGGAGAGATTTTGCTTTTAAGGTTAAGGAATTAGAACGGTTGCATTCTTTCCTGTTGGCCAGCTTTTGCATTTTATTGGGCTACGTCCAAGTTTTAAATTCTTCGCAATGACATTTTGTACTGCAAAATTACTGGAAAAATAGGACTTCTGAGCGTTACCTGCCTGGCCAAAGTTGGAAGCCAAGGGCCCTTAGAGCCTGCAAAAGATTCCTCAGCGTTCATCCGACGTGTTCTAGCTTTTTCTGGGGCCTCCTCTTGTGCATTTTGCACATACACATACACACACACACACACACAAACACGCCCCCCCGCAAAGCTTTTCACAATCTGGCACCCTCCCAGCATTAGCATCTCTTAGAGACAGCCTCACTTTTCGTATGATGGAGAAGAGATACCTTTGAACACATTTGTGTAGCAATATTACTCCAGAGTAGATGTGCTCTGAGCCTCTTTTAAGTTGCATTTCTCAAGGGTAAAAGCTTTGTATAAATCCTTTTTTTCCTTTAAGTCTCACTCTTATGTCATTTTCAACTTGAGTACTTTTAAATAACTACCTATGTATTTTTAAAGAAAGTTTAAAATGTGCGTCCTCGTGATTTAAAGCTCGTCTTGCTGGGCCCTTGGAAAGCCCTGGATTTTGCTGTGCAATGTCTACAATGTGGTGCCAATGCCAATGCCAATGTGCTTTTAAATCCATCCTTTTAATGTCACAATAAATTATCTGAAGAACGTAACCTGAGACGTGTGTTGTATTCACTGCCGTGAATCGGACAGCAGTGGGCTAAACAGTTTAGTCTCTTGTGCTCGTATTTTCCAGCGCGGATGAGAACGAGGCCTTAATTCTGAGTGAGAAATAAGTAACAGGATAACCAAGAATGGATCATTCTTGCTTTAGTTAGAAATAGATATTTGATAAGGCACCTTCACTTAATATTATTCTGTTCCACTAGTTTCTCCAGCTTGAATGCTTTCCAATAGTGTGGCATGTAATTTGTTTTCTTAAGAGTGCCAGATACCATTCTAATTAGGAAAACAAGGAAACGGCCCTTGTTTTTTAAACTTTTTTCCCCCTACGGGAGATTTCTAGGGTTAGAATGTCTGGGGGAAGACAATTTGGACAGTAATCCATCATCATCGTTGTCGTCGTCATCATCATTTATGGTGCCCACCGTCAAAGACTCTAATTAAGACCTCTAGTATTATTTGGAAGTTCCAATGAAGGTGATGCATCCTCTTCTGAGTAAGAAATGTATAGATGATGTTAGTGTCCGTGTAGGCTCCAGATGTTGCAGCTCATGCAGGATCTGATGGTCCAATTCTAGGTGGAGTGGTTGGCCTGAATCTGTTACGTGTCTGTTACAGCCACTGCGCCTGCGACCGACCGCCTGTTGAACCAGGCTGTCTTACGACATCCAAAGGTTTCAGCTGCCTTCCTGACAAAACAACTTCACCGTTCCAGACCTGGCCGATCGCTGACGACAACAGGAGAATTCCTTCTCCCTGTGCTGAACACCAATGTCGCAGAGCTTCTCTGCTCTGGAAGGCTCTTCCCGGAAGGCCGTGAAATGTATTTAGTTAGATTTATATCGCTGCCCCTCTAGCCGAAGCGACCATCTAAAAGAACAGTCTCGATGACGTGCCATCGAGTCGTTTTCGACTCCTAGCGCCCACAGACTTAGATTTTCTCCGTGACGATCTATCCCTAACCTGTCCTTCCAGTTA
Source organism: Liasis olivaceus (assembly GCA_030867105.1). NCBI lineage: Eukaryota > Metazoa > Chordata > Lepidosauria > Squamata > Pythonidae > Liasis > Liasis olivaceus. The sequence goes on from CM061349.1 coordinate 329,351,445, forward strand.
ACCATGCTGTCACTTGTTGAGATGGGCGGCTATAGAAATCAAATAAATAAATTAACAACCATTAAAAAAAAAATTAATAATGATATAAGCAACCATATGACACCACGTGGGGAAAAAAGAAACAGAACTGAGTTGCTGTTTCTGAGGCCTTTTAAGCGCCTCTCATCTCTCTCATCTCTGCATGAACGTTCGATGAATTATTGTTCCTCTGGTTTGGCTTTTTACTTTGTACGGTTGTTGATTTTAAATTTAATGGTCTCTGGTTTACTCTTTTGTAAACCGTGTTCAGAGGCTTTGGGATGGGGAGCACTTTCAACTGTATTAATATTAAATTATATTTTTTGCAGACGCTGGTATGTCACTCCTGGAAATCCTCAGTACGTGGTTTCTGATTTTGAATTGGAATATTCCTTTTGGCTGCCTTTTCTCCAAATACATGTTAGAGAAATTCTAAGCTGAAAGCCACTATGGCAGGGTTTCTCAACCTTAGCCACTTTAAGATGTGTGGACTCCAACTCCCAGAATTCCCCAGCCAGCCATGCTAAGGTTGAGAGACCCTGCATTATGGGGTTGAGACAGAGCATAACAGAGCTTTCTCAATTCTGGTTAAAATGACATTACAATCATCAAAGAAAGTGTTTGCTTTAAAAAAAATAATATTGCACACCTACCCTTGGCACTTGTCTCTTGTTCTATTCGTGCAAATAAATTTCTGCTGGGAGTTCAGGTCATGCAAATGCGTTTGCAATCCTGAACGCGCCTCTGAAGAATGTCCCCTGGGTGTGGATTCCCCCTACACACACTTTCCATACAATTTATGCAAACTCGGGCAGGTGCGGCTGTCAAGCACAGCGTTTATTATCTAGTCATCCACACCAAATTTGTAAAACTGAGAAGGACATAAGGATAGTGGTTAGATACTCAGGGGAAAAAAAAAAAGATTAAGGTAACTCCAATCTCGGCTGTAAAAAAAAAAAAATTGTGCTAAAAGTGATGGTGCTTTACAGAACTCCCTGAGACTTACTGGGTTGCAACGCTGCCGGCTGTTTCTTCGAGATTTTGGTGCCCAGCTTAGGAACGGGTCGCCTTCTGCTTTTGGCGGCCATGATGGAGGAGGACTTGCTCTTGGGCAGCGGACGCTCTTTCTCCACCTCGGCCGCTTTGTCCAGTTCGGGCAGCTGCTTGCAAGGAAAGGAAGGCTCCGGCGGGAAACTTTGTTGCAAGAAAGCCCCGTAGCGTTTCCTCCGGTTCAGCCTGTAGTTGCACAGCCTCTCCTCTTCTGCGATGGGGTCCTCCAGCACGCCGTCCCAGCGAAGACTCTCGTTGGGCCAGCCAGCGTCTTCTGGAGTCGAGACGGAGATGGCCGGCGGGGAGGCCGAGAGCGGACGCCTCGCGGCTTTGCCTGGCACGCCCCTGGCGTGGTCTTCCTGCGGCCCACCGGTGCTGTGCTGGCGCTGGAGCAGATGGAGGGGGAATATGGCAAAGATGGGCTGCTTCTTGCTTTTGCTGGAAGTCTTTTCTGCTTCAAAAGATCAAGAGTCATTCGGAGCAATTTTGGATTCGGACAGTGCCGAAGAGGATCATCCTAACACCCCTGGGCGGGAAGAGCTACACGTAACCAAGCATCCAATACTGACTCGCCTAAATTCCCAACCTCCAAAGGAAGCTTTCACCCCCTATGGCTGACATTTGGACAAGTACACAGCGTACAGCTTCTAGCCACAACCCTTTCTCACAGGTATTTTTTGTTAAGTGCCTGCCATGGGGCAAAAGTCCAGTGTAAAGAATTGCCTGCCACCCAGCCATGATTCCGTCCTTCCTTCCCTACACAGATACTTCCTAATGTGAAAATACAGGTTGTCCTCACTTAGCGACTGCCTTGGACAGTGACCATTTGCAGTTACGACGGTGATGAAAAAGTAACTTTGCAACCAATCCTCGCATTTACTACCTTCTCTCTCTCAGTCACGTGTTCACCTTTACAGTCAGTACACATCATCCTGTGTAAAATCGTAGGCACAGTCATAGTCACATGATTTTTCACTTAGTGACCGCTTCGCTTAATGACCAAGTTGCTGGTCCCAATTGTGGTTGCTCAATGAGGACGACCTGTAGCTGAATAAGCCAAATGTGTTGTTTCTCTCCATTAGGGTGGCCAATGTAAGGGGGAGGGAATGCTGACCTATATGCAATGCCCTGCTGGATTGGACCCCTGGCCCATCTTGTCCAGAGCCTCTTCTCCCAGTGGCCCACCAATGGCCCAAAGAAGCCACAGGTCTCCCAGCAGAGGGCCATCAGTCCCACTAATAGCCCTGGATCCTCAGGGCTTCCAGGAAGTGGATTAACCCGCTTTGGAAACCAGCCAAGCTGGTAGCCGGCAACTCATTTTGGGGTCAAATGTCCCATCTAACCCTTCCTAGAGTTAGGGGACTAAAATGACATGTTAATGCCTTACTTCTATGGTCCGCCGCTGCCATCATCACCCATGCCAACAAGCAGTTCCAGAACCCATGGGAATCCATCCTAACCACCATTCCCATGCCAAACTGATGGGTCCGTGAGCTGCCATGATAAATTTCCCTCTGTCCCTAATTGTGGAGTTACCCACAATGCAGCGAGTGCAGCCAAGGACTGCTGAGCTAGGAAAGGGGGTTGCTAATGGCCCCCTCGACTGTGAACCCCTGAAATGTCGGTTGGATTTCATACGGCTACCCACCGTGATCACGAACTGCCTTCTTCTTCTTCTTCTTCTTCTTGCTCGCTTTCTTCTTGCTGGGCGACGAGGGCAACTTCGCTGCCAGCTTGCTGCCCTTCGCTCCCTCTCCTTCGGACGAGGCGTCTCGCCGGCCTGTCTCCATCCTTCTGGGAAGTCCCCGTGGCCACCGAGGCTGAGCCTGAGACAAACGCCAGGACACGCGCATGGTTATTTGCCACCTCGCCACTGGGTGCTGCAGACCCACGCGTTCCTGAAGTGTGGAGTCCAACCCTGTTAGCTGAAGTTGCACGAGACCCTGAACCCTGGGTAACTACACAGGCTGGGTTTGGGCAGCACCCCGAGCCACAAACCAGCTGACGTTCTCCCTGGGCCATCCTCCCCATGAATCATGGAAAGGCCTTCTGGAGGGACCCTATCTAATTCCTCACTCCAGAACTCACCTTCCTGGCATCAATAACAATAACAGTAACAATAATAATAATTATTATTTGACGAAATCTCCACCAGTCTATTGCAAAAGACAGTTTTACTTAAAACAGCTTATATCTGAACACCATAAAACCCAGTATCTGCCTATCCCAGGTCCTTGGGAAGGACTTGATAGTGGGCAAAAATGCCAAATCCAGTCTGAACATCTGGCTGACTGTGCAATCATCATCATCATCATCATCATCATCATCATCATCATCATCATCATCAATTTACAATCTAGGGTTGCCACATCCCTAAGTTTGCCCAGGGCATGGCCTCTCCTCCTCCTGTGGGCATTCCCTCTGCCCCTTTCTCTGAAAACTGTACCCCCCCTCCAAATCGCCAGGGTGTTCAAACCGGGGCTACCTGGACACGGCATTGGGGGGGCAGCACACTCCCTACCAGCCGTGACACTCCTCTTCCTAAAACTGCCCCCCCCCCGTGCAAATGGCCCTCCTTTGATTTCACGTCTGCATCGGCCCCCCAGAGTTTGCCCACCGTTTTCTGCAGGTTTTCCTCCAGGAACTGCTGGCCTTCCCCTTCTACAAGGATGGACCCCCCTCCGTTTCCTCTGGAAGGTCCCCCTTTTCCTGGGCCCTTCTCCTCTGGGGGGGCTGCCTCGGAAAACCCCTGGGAACTTCAGCTGGCTTGACCCAGGATGATTCAGCTGCTCTCATGGGGGGGCTGACCCACGGATGGGGTTTCCTCCCCAGAGAGGCTCGCTTGGCCCCACATTGGCATCCTTTTGGCACCAGGTGAGGACTTTCTAATTTCCCCAGGCTTTTTTTTAAAATTGCATTTTAATGTAAGCTTTGAAGCCCCTGCCTTGCAGCAGCCAAGTTTGCACGATGTCCTTATTCTGCCTTTTACTGGATTTTACTGGATATGTTTTAACTCAAATAGTTTCCCTTCCTTTCTCTCTTTCTCTCTTTCTCTCTTTCTCTCTCTCTTTCTCTCTCTCTCTCTTTCCTTCCTTCCTTCCTTCCTTCCTTCCTCCCTTCCTTCCTTCCTTCCTTCCTTCCTTTCTTGTCTTTTATGTAAATTGCCCACAGAGCTTTGGCTACTGGGCAGTTTCAAAATGTATAACTGAATCCATTTGAGTATTATTAATGATTATTAATATTAATCAGTATTAATTATATTTATATATTAATAATATTAAATGTTATTGATAATTTTTATTTTATTCCTATTTTATTCCTGTTATTTTATTTAAATTTTTATTTATTAAATCTTTATGTTATTTATTACATTTTTATTTATCAAATCATCATTCTTTTATAACACTTTTATTACTTTTATTTATCACTGCATTTATTACATTTTTACTCATTAAATCTCCACAATTTCATATCTTCATTTTTATTTATTATTTCATTGATTACATTTTACCAAATAGGTATGATTTTTATTCATTTTTATTCATTATTTTATAACATTTTTATTTATTAAATGTTCACTATTTTATTGATTCATTTTCATTTATTACAACTTTATCATTATATTGATTACATTTTTGTTTATTAAATCTTCTTTATTGATTCATTTTTATTTATTGCATCTTTATCATTATATTGGGTACACTTTTATTTATTATTTCATTGATCACATTTCTATTTATTAAAACGCCATACTCCCCCCGCCGCCCTAGGTGGGGGGGCGCCTCTCCTTCCCCTCCCCCCTGAAGAGTTCGGGGACTACCCGCCTCCCCCTCCCCCCTCGGGGTCTCCGGGATTCCCCCTCCCCTCCCCCTTCCCTCGCGGGGGGGCGCTTCCCTCTCCCCCCTCCTCCTCCTCCTGCCTCCGCTTCTGCCTCCGCCGGCGCTGCGCTCTTCGCCTGTCGGTGGGCCAGCGCGTCTCCACGACGACGTCTCCAAGGCAACTGTGCAGCGCACTCCCTGGAAACCGTCCTCCCAAGAGTCCATCCGCGCGGCGGGACTGGGAAAGTAGTCCCGGCGGAGAGCCCTCTTTCGATGCGCGGGGACGGCACGCGGGCACAAGAAAGGGGGCGTGCGCAACCGTGGGTAACGCGTGGGCTGAAAGCCAAGCAAGGCAGGGCAGGAGCTGGCTGGTCTTGGGATGAAAGGCCGCCAGACTGTAAGCCGGCATTTCTCAACCTTGGCAGCTTTCAGAGGGGTGGACTCCAACTCCCAGAATCCCCCAGCCAGCAAACAGAAGGACCGTTCTCATCTGATACGCCTGTTGTGCTTCTACCTGTGTTTAACTTAAGCCAGTCAGCTGGGTTTGCAGGCTGCAAATCATCAACTCACAGGCTGGGTTCATGCAGCGGATTGAGCCCCAAACTAGCAGATTACGTGGACCCCCCCAGTTATTTACACTGGTAAATTCCATCCACCCAGTCTTTGGGCATCTGTTGTACCTTCCTAGCAATTCTAAAACCAAAGGTAGACTGCTCCTGGGCATGAAGGTTCTATTATTAATGCATGGAGTATAGCCCACCCTGCCCTAATAGCTCCCCTAGGAAGCCCCCCCTCCCCAGCAAGATATACCCTGCCTCACCTTGGCTAAGCCATGAACCCTGGTTTACAAATCACAGGGGCTAGGTTCACACAACAGGACGGCGATGCACAATGTGTGAACCCAACCTTTATCGTTCTCCTTTCCCTTCCAAATCTAAAATATTGAAAATGGCTCCCCCTGGGCTTGGATCAGAAAGGGAACCGTCTCTAATTTGGCCATGGGGTTAAGGGTGCCTGCTTTTAAAATGTCGGCGAATAAGTGCTGCACCTGTTTGATTACAGTAACTGGCGGTCTGCTTCGAAATCGTCCGATTGAAGCGATGTACCTTCGAGGTGCAAAACAGGAGCAGTGGGGAGTTCCCGTCAAACAAAGAGGCTGAAGTTGCTTGGCGATGCAGAATCAGAGACCGGAAGGGCTGGGACCCTGGGGAAATCTAACCCACCCCCGTCCCACGCGGGGCCTACCCACTCCTGCAGCATTGTGGGCAGAAGACAGTTATCCAGGTAGCCCAATTTCCTCCATTTCCGCACAGTTCTCAAATCAAGAACTGAGTTCTCTACAATCACAGCTATAATTTGGACCATCTCTGGGTCTTCCTTCCTTGATGCACCAGCGGCCTGCTGATTTTCCAAAATGTACCTTCCCACAGGACGCTCTCGGGGCCCCTTTCAGATGGCTTGGAAAACTTTTGGTTTTAGTGAAGCGGGAAACATGGAATTCAGGGTTAAGTTGTACCGCTCTGGCCACACTTAAACAACCCCTGAGCTACCAACTCCTGCACGGGGCTGAGGGTTGCACTGGATGACCTCTAGGATCCTTTCAATCCTTATATTCTAGGACAGTGTTCCTCAACCTTGGGAACTGGAAGAACTGTGGACTTCAATTCCCAGAATTCCCCACCCAGCCATGCTGGCTGAGGAATTCTGGGACTTGACATCTCCCAGTTCCCAAGGTTGAGGAACACTGTTCTAGGGTGAATATCATAATATATGATCACACCAGCAACATTTTAGCCCAGTTCTGCAAAGTCAGCCTCTCGGAGACTTTTAGGGTTACATTTGACACGGGGAACCCCAAAACTGGGTTTGAGTAAACCAGGATTAACGCAGCATGGGAATGTGAACACTCAAGAAACTGAGTGAGCCACAAAAGTGCTGTAAGGACATAGCAAGTTGTCTCCAAAAGTCTTCCTTGCAGAGGAGCGTGAAACGCGTGCCTGTGTGTACACGCGCACGGAAGGTGGCTGCACACAGAGAAACCAGATTTGCCCAACACCTTCTTCTCCTCGTGTCCCGAGGCAGATCGTTTTCCACCTTTGCACACCCCGTTATCCAACTGGCTGCCTTGTTCGGTTTGCACCACCCACCGAGGCACAAACTGCCAACCGTCTGCCAGCCTAGCGGGTCGTGGGAGCGCAGCTTCGGTGGACGCCGGCCACGGTCGCACCTCGCCAGCTGGCGCAATGCAGCCGAACCTGCGCTTGCCCAACTCCGGACGGGGTGCGGCGCCCGGGCTCCCTGGGACGGGTCCCTCTGCCGCGCGTCTCCCGGACTGCGCGGCCCGGCGAGGCGCATCCCGGGCGTGCCTCACCAGCTGCGCCTGCCGCGGAGGGCCGCGGGGCCGCGCAGGGAAGGCTGGACGGGGAGAGAGACTTCGCTTGCAGCAGGTCAGGAAACGTGTGAAAGCCGGGGGGTGGGCGGCAGGTTTGGGCGGCGGAGGTCCATCAGGTAGATGGTGGGCGAGAGTGGGAGCTTCCTGCGGCTCCCGCGCCCATCAGGCCATCGCCCGCATCGTGGCGGTTCAGACGTGCAGCTCAGCGCGGGACCCCGAAAAGCGCCGCGGAAGGAAGGAAGGAAGGAAGGAGGGAGGGAGGGAGGGAGGAAGGAAGGAGGGAGGGACGGTGGAGGCAGCCGGCGTCTCCCGCCGTGCTTCTTCTCCCCCCCCCCGTTCCAAGAAGCACCGAATGACGGGGTCCCGCCCCCCAGTTCTGTTTAAACCCTCCAGCGAAGGAGACCCGCCAGCACCTGAGAAACACGCGTGGCGCTTCCCTCGCACCGGCCTGGCCGCCATCTTGACTTTTCTGACCGTGCCTGTGGACATCCCTGCGCCCCTGTGCCGCATTTCGGCATCGGCAGGTGGCGAAGGCAGGTCGCGAGAGGGAAGAGCCGGCTCCGCCTGTGCTGCTGTGGCTCAGGTGCCCGCTAGAGGGCGGCGGAGACCACGAATGGCCCAGCTTTGCTTCCCGCCAGCCTGTCTCAAGCTGAACGACTCTGATGGGCGGACTTCGACTCCCAGAATTCCCCAGGCAGCATGCTGGAGGGCCCCCCACCCAATACAGTTTTGTAGGCCCTCGAGAGCCCCCTAAGAACGGTGCTGCTGGTCATAACGGTGCTGCGTTGTGTTGGTGTCACCCAGTGCAGAAAGCGTTGGATGAGATCCAGGTTCGAGTCCAGCATCAGGCGTGGAAACTCCCTGGGTGACTTTGGGCCACACACTTTCTCTCGGCCAGCCTGCCTCACAGGGTTGTGGTGGGGCTCCGAGAAAGCGAAGCGAAGGGAACAAAATCCTCCTGGCTCCTTGAATTTCACAGACATCTCAATGTGATTCTCTGGGCAATTACGCAGCCACAATTTACTATTGCCTTTTGGAGTGAGGTTTTGATTTCCAGGTCTCCTCTGCAGTCCTGTGATCTCTTAGTGGCCTCCCATCTAAGCACTAACCAGGCTTGATCCTGACTGGCTTTTCAGGTTCAGCCAAGGTTGGCCAGCTGCAGGTAAAATATCCTAATTTGCAGCGAGGAGGCATTGTAAGCCAATTGCAGCGGAATCTCATTTTATTCTGCACTTCGTGTATAGTGCAATGGCTATAAAGTTATTCTTCTATTCTGTGCTATTTGTGAGAGGAAAACCAGAAAAAAAAAAAGCAAAAGTAAAGCAACTGTAAGATTTGAACTTCGGGCACCAAGTTCTCTTTCATACTTTGGAAATGCACCAGATCTTAAAATACTTTGGTGGAGAAAAGCGAATTCTTCCTCTTCGGTTGCAAAAGGGGCAAAAAAGGTCTCTTCCCCCCAGATGTTTGAGGAGGTTCCCCGAGGAGGACGAGAGGAGTCAGCGGCCTCCGTGTCCATCGCTCTGGATAGCGGCGGGAGGGGACCGCGGGAGGGAGGAAGGTTGCCGTGGCAACCGGCAGGGTCAGGCCTGGTTGAGCGCGACAGGCCGGAAGCCTCGACCTCGGCTTGATGATGAAGTAACCGGGTTGGGGACAAGAACCGGCTTGCGGAGAGGATATTTAGCCACAAAACCCCAGAGGGGAAAGGGGCATCTACAGGGAGTCCCCGGGTTAAGGACGCCCGGTTTACGGACCAGCCACAGAGAAGAACGGAGCCTATGGTGGCAAAATTCAGGTTAAATGCACAATGGTTTGAGTTAGGCTTAACCCCACCCTCTATCCCAGTGTTTCTCAGCCTTGAGCATTTTAAGACGGGTGGACTTCATGGCTGGCTGGGGAATTCTGGGAGTTGGACTCCACCCACCTTAAAATGCCCAAGGTTGAGAAACCCTGCTCTATCCAGTCCCCTGTGCTGTTGCTTTTCTCGCCTCGTCTCGCTCTTTCTCATTCTCACACAGAGTCTGCTTCACCAAGAAAAAGGGAAGGTAAAGCACCCGTTCTGCACACAGAGGACACCCCGTGACAATCCCGGCGTTTTCACGCAGGGTTGGAGGGTCTGGGGGCTTATGCAGGCGATGATCACCGATTATGCAGACAAGGGTCGTTATGCAGACCAGGATATATTTTTCCACTCCAACCAGAGCTTTGTGAATGGCCACTGCCTATAGATCATGATAGATGATGATCACTGTCTGCCTGATGATGTTCAGGGAAGGCTCCGTGAGTTTATGGAACTAGACCGTGGGCTATGCAAACGTAGGGCATGATTGAACAGTTAGTCTTTTGAAAGCAAAACTCTGCCGTGTTCTCTGCTCCGTGTTAATGCAACTTCCTGCATTTGTACTTTTCCCCAGAGGTTGTGCAAACGTAGGGCATGATTGAACAGTTAGTCTTTTGAAAGAAAACTCTGTCCTGTTCATCACAGATCTCTCCCTCTCTGCTCCGTGTCAAGGCAACTTCCTGCCCAACGGTCGCTGCCTCGCCATAGCAACCCAGGGGCTCTCTGTTTGTCCCGGTTGCCATGGTTTCCTCCGTGGCACAACCACACTGAGCCAAGGTGTTGGCAAGAAAAGCTGGGTGGGAGCCAGACCAGGCCTGGAGGTTGGACTGGAGCCATCAAAGCTCTCCAGTTGCCATTTCCTCCCCTCGTTCCTGTCCTTCTGTCCTTCCTTCCTTCCTGTCCCTCTGTCCTTCCGTCCTTCCTTCCTGTCCTCCCTCCTTCATGTCTGTTCTTCCTTCTTTCTTGTACTTCCTTCCACTCTTCCTCCTCCTCCTTTCCTTCCTGTCTGTCCCTCTCTCCCTCCTTTCCTTCCTTCCTGACCTTCCTTCCTCTCTCTCCCCTCCCTCCCTCCCTCCCTCCCTTTCCTTCATTTCCTTCATTTCCTTCTTTCATTCCTTTTTTCTTCCTCCCTCCCTCCTGTCTTTCCTCTCCTCTCCTCTCCTTTCCTTTCTAACCCTAACCCTGTCCTGTCCTGACCTAACACTAACTGTAACCCTAACATTAACACGAACACTAACCCTTTCCTGTCCTGTCCTTTCCTTTCTCTCCCTCTCCCCCCTCTTCCTTCTCCCGTCCCCCTCCTCCCGTCCCCCTCCCCTCCCAAACCCCAACCCAACCCCAACCCCAGCCCTTCCCCCTTCCTCCCTCCCCCCCCTTCCTCCCTCCCTCCCTCCCTCTCCCAAGGCAAGGAGAGCCTCTATGCTCAAAGCCTTTGGGAGAAATTGGGTGCCCCCAAACACCCTGGGGAGCCACCAGCATCCTTGCTGGCCGCCTCCTCCTTTCGTAAGTATCTTTTGGAAATGAAAGGGCGACCCCCCCCCAAGAAAACGACCTGGGCAGGGGAAAGAGACGGGCGACAGGGAGTCGGCCCCTGACGGCTGGGCCCGGTTCAAGGACCGGGGTCTAGGAGCCAGTGGCTTATTGCGTTTATTACAAACCGCTTTGATCTGAAAAAGGAAGAGGAAAAGGGGCAGCGAATAATAGATGCAGAGATAGTATGTGGATATATTTGTGTGTGTGTATAGACACACTATATCTGTAATATACACACACTATACTTCCTCTAAACTGCCCGTCCACCAGACCCCACGTGGTGTAATAGCACGCGTGATCCCAACCCAGATGATTCCCTTCCTGCCTCCTTGTTCTCTATCTTCCTTTTAGAGAGTGTTGCCATTTTTTGTTATTCCAGTCTTCCAGCTGCACCATTTGCCCTCGGTGAGCCCGAATCAGACCCTCATAAATTAAGGTGATCTTAGGATCTGCAGGACAACACTCAAAGCTTTTGCCAATTGTTGATTTCTCCCAGCGGAGATGTATTGCATTGTGACGTGTCATGGTATGTGGGAATGGCCTTGGGAGACAGGAGGAAGAGCCGCAGACGCGGCGACCGGCACGTAAAAGATGCCTCAGCCCGCAGAAGGAGGGAGGGCGTGAGCCACGTTTTGGAAGGGACCCTCCCTAGTTTTCTGGAGAATAACAGGAGAGGAGGGGAGAAATACTTTCAGTCTTGCAAGATTCTGCGGATGGAGCCTCGCAATCAAGGTCGAGCGAGTCCTCGCGGCTGTGATTCTTGTCTGGACTACCTCGCAGGGCTAAAAGAATGAGACTCCCCTCTTGCAATCCCGGCGTAAACGCCAGGGAGGATTGGAGGTTTATGTTAGGTCTGCAGCACTACGATAGGAGCCCGCCGATCGGAGTCTATTCTGATGGAGCCTCTGCGTTGCAGGCGCCCGGTCGAGTGGCTGGAGAATCGCGGAAGAATGTTGTGGGCAACGGTTTGTCTGAATGCCTTCTCTGCGGGGAAGCCCTGCGGTTTCTGGGTAGTACTGCTGTGCTCTGCCAAGACTGCGAAAAGGTAAGCCCCCCTTTTCCTCTGGCTTGAGCTGCGATCCCGGGAAGCCGAGCCTTTACGTGGCTCTTTTGTGCTTTTGAAACCTCTCCTGGAGATTTTTGCCGTCAAAGCCACCCACTTCTCCAGCTCCTGGAATTCCTCTTTCCTCCCACCCTCTAACTTTGCGGATCTGTGTGTCCAGCTCTATACTTCTGACGTTGGCTTTGCCAGCCCAGAAGGACCTTTTGGCAGCCCCAGATTTGCCAACTGCAGATTTCCCAGCTGCTTTGGGAAAACTTTGATGGATTGATTAAGTGCCATCCAGTCGTTTTCGACTCTTAGCCACCAGGTAGATAGTTTTTTTCGATGACGATCTGTCCCTAATCTGTTCTTTCGGTCCTTTCAGCTAGCCAAAGTTGGCATTGTTTTCTTGGCACAACTTAGCTGACCTGAAAAAGCAAAGCAGTATGTAACCCGGTTAACTCTCCGATGGGAGATCGCGAGGAAACCCCAGGGTGCTCGACTGGATTGGAAAGTCGAGAAGACCTCCGAGAAGAAGGCAGGGGGCAAACCGTGGACGTCCCGTGCAATCGCAAGCGTGACCGAAGGCCTGGTTATCTTAGAGGGACGCAGACAGCGAGCAAAGAGAGAGAGCTGCATGTTGGATCCGTAGCCATGCGAGCTTCTGCCTGCAGGGAGCCGTCTTCCAACGGACGTGTCTCCTTTGGCGTTCAGGGTCTTGCGGACAGCACTGAAGGAACGGATGGTCGTGGCGGGTCTGCAGGAGTATCCCCTTGAGCCTTGGAGTAATAAAACGGTTCTCAAGAAGCCTTGCTTTTACTTCACATAGCTGCTGATTGTTGAACACGCGGATGGCTCAGGCTTTGCTCATCCGTCTTGGTGTGGTTACACGTTTCTTAAGATCTCTGTTTTCTCAGCCAACCCTCCCCGTCCACTTCGTTCAGTAACAGCAAAACCCTTCATGATGAAAGGCCTGGGGAAACGTTTTCATGCTCTGAATTATCGAGAGAGTAGCCGACCCAGATGGCCAGCTCCGTACGGTTTTTCTGAGAATTTTTGCAGCTTCATTGCTGCAGAGAAGGAATGAGAGAGAGAGAGAGAGAGAGAGAGAGAGAGAGAGAGAGAGAGAGAGAATGAGAAAGGTTTTCATTTGTGGGATTCAAAGCCAGGGGACAAAAATCAGCCAAATTGATCAGATTGTCGGGGCCCCTTCTCTTATGTATTTATTTATTTATAATTTTTTAATTTTTAATTTATTAAATTCCTCCCTGCGCTTCTCCCACCAATGGGGGACTTTGGGCGGTTTACGCAAAACATTAAAACCATAAATACTGATAAATACATAAAATTTAAAAATTTTAAAAAGATTACTAAAAAAGAGGAAGAGAATCCAAGAAGATGAATTTCCTCGCTTAACACAAATAACCAAAGAAATTGTGAATATGTAGAGGGAGAGGAAGGAGAATAAGGGAGAAATTGATCATATTGCCAACTTTCACATAACATTTTCAATCATAATTGATTCAGTTATTTACTTATATGGCTGCCCCTTTTGTGACACACAACTCTGTGTGGCTAACAACAGTAATAAAAACAATAAGAGAAAAGTCAGGTGTCTATTCCAACAATTGCACCCATTCATCCATGCCAGGGTACTTCAACCTTGACGACTTTAAGATTGTGTGGACTTCAACTCCCAGAATTCCCCAGCCAGCATGGGGAGTTGAAGCGCACACATCTTAAAGCACGTTCGCTGGGAATTTTAAATCAAAGGGCAGGCAGGTGGCTCACCGATCTCCGCATTTTGAAATATGAAGCAGTCTGAATAGAACAGCCTGATTTAGTATTAACCATAGATCACAACGTAAACCCAGCTGAATTTCTGAGTCGTGACCAGGATGGGGTTGAAGAACCTGAGCGCGATTACCTGGAATTCATAGATCTCCAAACCAAAATCCGACCTGATTTAAAGGATGCACAACGCAAAGAATATTTGCATAGATGGGTCTTCTAGAGTGGTGGAAGGAAAGAGGTTGAACGGGGACGCTGTGATAGATGGAGACCAGAATGTGCTGCTGCAGGCGGGGAGGTCGCCTTGGGACTGGTGCGCCCAGACACACGAACTGTTTGCTCTAAGACAAGCCTTGAGGCTGTTACCAAACAGGTCTGGACATATCCACACCGATTCAAGGTGCGCGTACGGGATCTTACACACGTTCGGGAAGATCTGGTTTGAAAGAAGGTTCAGACTTGGAAAAGCGCCCGGGACACCCAATGGTGGGATAATTTGTTGGGGGGCCCTGGTGGAAAAAGGTTGGATTTTCCCTTTTATGTGCAGTAACTGGATTGTTATTCTTACCCTGTTTGATTCCTTGCTTTATACGATTAATTGGTAAAGTAGTAGAAAGAACGCAACTAACAACAGAGAAAGCCCTTAGAGGGCCACAGCAAGGAGTCCAGAAAATAATGGTATTACGGAAAGGAAAGCCAAAGCAAAAAGATAAAAGAATTAACCTAATGATTAAATCTCTAGAAGAAAAGGAAAAAGAAATGGAGGCATTGAAGTTACAGCGATTCCAGGAAACCTCCAGAGTGTTAAAAGGTAAAAATGTATAAAATTTTAGAGGGGGGAGTGTAAGGAATAGAAATTACCTTTTAACAAAACTTCCAGGTAACAAGGCTTTCTGATACTTGAGGGCTAAAGTGATCAGGCTTGGAATTTGAATGTGTTTACAGAAAGGCAATTATTTAGTGAAGACGGATGGTCCTGGGCCTGGACACTTATCTCAAGAAAATTACAAACTGTGAACAAGGAAAAAAGGGGTTTGGGAATCATTGTAAAAAAGAAATAATGTATTCGTTTCAGGCGTCACGGATAGGTGGTGAACTCGGATTTGCCCACCCCAGGGCAAAAACGAGGCAGGACCAACGCGACCTGTGAAGGGATGCATCAAAACCTTGCTGAAATCGCTAATGGGGCGTTTCTTGCAGCCTACGAGCTGAGAAGCATAAGCCTTTGCAAACGCTTGGAAATAAACCTTGCCTTTCCAAATCCATGAAGGATTATTTCTGCAGCTTTGTTTCTCACAGTTAGGGTTGATGACCACAAGTCCCCTCAACCCAACCCCACCTCTGCCATCTCAGCTCCCTCCAAGCCACGTCTGAATGTCCCATTAAAGCTCCACAGTGGGGAGACAGTCCTTCCCAGAAAATGGAAGTCCCTGAGGCTCCTCCACTGGGAAAGGAGACCCTGTTGCACCTCTTCATCCTTGATCACTGTAGGAGGGACCACCGCCTGAAGGAAGGAGTGGACCTAGTTCTTTCGTACCTCTGATGCCATCTCCTGAAAGTGGCTCCCGGCCCAGCTGACCAGTTTCCCCAGCGAGAAGGTGGGGCAGTCAGGTTGCTCTGCTCCGTAGCGACACATCTTCAGAGAGGCATCGTCTTTGGTGTCAAGAACATTGGTTCTGCGTCAGAAAGGCAGGGAAGTGAGAAGTTCAGGAAGCTGGTCATGCAAAAATGCAGTGTCCATGAGCAACGTAGGCTCCCTCATTGTCGTAATTGAGCACAGTATCGCATCCCGTTATAACACCTGCTCACAGGCACATGAATCACTGACATCCTGCTGTTTTGGTTAAAAATCCAAGGGTCTGTTTCTCCGCAGAGGGGCTTATCCACAAGTATATGCTGGAAATACGGGTCCTTTAAAAACAGTATTCCTGTATATACTTTTATAAGTAGACCCTCGAATTTTCAGCCAGATCACCAAAACAAAAGGCGCATTTTGATGGTATTTTGGTTACCGTGATTTTGGAACCTGATTTTTGGGGTGCATTTTGGCACCTAAAATGCTTGGCTTATCTGTGAGTCTATGCGGTAAGTGAAAAGGAATTGCGTGCTGATTCTGCAACTGATTTAGGACACCAGTCACCCACGGTACACACAATGCATCAATAG
Organism: Liasis olivaceus; assembly: GCA_030867105.1. Taxonomy (NCBI): domain Eukaryota; kingdom Metazoa; phylum Chordata; class Lepidosauria; order Squamata; family Pythonidae; genus Liasis; species Liasis olivaceus. Next base: position 329,367,095 of record CM061349.1, read on the forward strand.
AGCTCAAAGTTGCTGGCTGACACCACCCCGTGGAGATGTCTGCACATCACCGCTGTGCCCCTGAGGATATTTAGCCATTTAGAGGACTATTCAAAATAAGTGTTACAGTATTTAAAGGAGTATTACAAGTAAGGCAGCTTCTGGCTGTGAAACAAGCGGGATCCGTACGGTTCCCACCCTGGTGATGTTTAAGAAGTCCTTGAAAGCTGGTCTGTTTCCCAGACCTTGGGCTAGGTGGGTGCTGCGTCACGTACAGGACTGTAACTGTTAGTAAGAATGTTTGCCCTGGGGCACGTTGCTCTTTTCTCACTTTTACACTGTTCTTATAAAGTTAATGTTGTATGCTGCCCAGAGTCTTAGGGAGTTGGGCGGCCTTCTAAATCTAACTAAAAAATAAGTTGAACCATGGAACACACCCCTGAGAATTTCAGTCCTGGGTCAGCACACGCCACTCCCAGCAGCGTTGAAACGGAGCGTCCTGGAAAAGCTGAAATCCTTTTTTCCTCTCCTTTCCTTATTCCCCTCTCTCCTAACTCTCGGTCCACATATCGCTGAGCATCGTCCTCCTTTTTCTCCCAAGACTCTCCTCCAAGGCAGAACCTCTCCTCTAATGGGGTGGAAACGACAAAAAGAAGGAAAGAAGAAGAAAAAAGACTTACTTGGAAAAATTAAACCTGGGGAAGCGAATGGTGTTCTTGATGTAAACCGTGAAATTCTCAGCATTGGCCAGAAGAGCTGATCTTAAAAGTAAATAAGTACATTGGTTAACTGAATTCTTTCGTACTTGAGTAGAATCAAACTGTATTTTAGTTCCGTCTGCCAAAAGGGCGAATCCGGTATGGATCTATCGTTTCCACGGCACAGTGGAATGAGGGACCCAGGGGTTCAAGCGGAGACCGGGGACCCCTTTCTTAGGGGTCTTTCATTTGAGTTCCTGCCCCGGGGAAGGGGTTGACTAGATGACCTCGAGGGAGCCTCCCAATTCTGGGATTCAAATGCTCAGCTTCTACGGAATTTTTTTGTAAAAAATGCAGGGCAACCAACTCTGGTCTGTCTTTCTTCTCCACCGGACACCAAGCTAGTATTTCACACGTCCCGCTGATGTTGTTCCCGATTTTTATACACAGCCCGGCCTTGATCCCTGTAGGAGCAAACAAGATGATGAGAAAAATGTCAGCCAGCCTGTAATTTTGTGGCTCGCTGGAATCATTTTCAGGTGGGTTCGGGAAGAGGGATAATGACAGGCATGACTGTGGATGGGGGTGGTCAAAAAAGTCAAGATGGCAGTCACAACCAAACATGATGCAGAGAGCAAACAGGTAAGGTTTTAATCACACAGTTGTATCCTCCATTTTGACTTTTTTGACCCCTCTTCAGATGCCACTATGTAATGGTGGAGGCTAACATGAAAAGAGCAATTTAAAAATTATCCTGCATGGAATTTCTTGGCTGTGTTCATTTTGATGAAGGTGCATTTCAAAGGAGAAGGAAAAATTGCCAACAACTTGGGCGGGGGGTCCATAAAAGTGAAATAAACTCTAGACTGCCCACCCCCTGCATACAAATTCAAAATCAATTCCCTGAAACTATTTACCAAAAAGAAAAAAGAAAAAAGCAGATACCCATGCTGGCTGGGGAATTCTGGGAGTTGAACTCCACCCATCTTAAAGTTGGTGAGGTCGGGAAACACTGCATGAAACACTGAATTTCAGCGGTGCTTAAACGTTTGTGAACCCTTTTAAATTATCAGTATTTCTGCATAAATACGACCTAAAATGTGATCTGTTCTCCACACAAGTCCTACAAGCGGATGGAGAGGACCCAGTTAAACAAATGAGTCAAAAGCATTATACTTGTTCCTTTATTTGTGGAGGAAGGTGGTCCAAAGCTACATATTTGTGTGTGGCAAAAGTACACTGAAAATTCAAAAGCGTTCGCAAACTTTCAAGCCCCACCGAATTCCGGCGGGTCTCCAAGCCTTGGCTGTTAATTATCCTTCTACCTTATAATGTGAACGTGGGGGACCATAGAGTGATTGATTTTAAATTGTTACGTTATTCAGAGATGTTGCTCGATTTTATTAGAGATTTCTTTGGAGTTTTTAATCTCGTTAGAAAGCTTGTATCGTCTCTAATCATCATGAACGTGGCACGGCTTACACTGATGTTTTAATCTTGCACATCTAAGCCACCATGAGTGAATGCAGTGGGTGACACATTAGTTCCATAAAGGGTGACAACAGTAATAATAGCAATTATGCCATTGCCGGATGTCACTGGTTCTCCTGGAGTGCAGTCTTGGTCACGGTAACACAAAGCATCTGGAATGCCCGGGTTCTGGAAGAGAAGGAAAGGATGGAGTCTTCTTCCCAAAAACTGAATTCAAGGCTGGAAGCCAACCGGCTTTCTTCCAGAATAATCCTTAAACTGACCGAGATGCAAGGCAGAATGGGATCGAAACATGACGCTCCATGTTGTCTTCTTCCCATGAAGAATCATTAAAGGAACGGGGTTTGTTCAGCCCAGTGTTTCTCAAGCTTGGCAACTTTAAGATGGGTGGACTTCAACTCCCAGAATTCCCCAGCCTGCATGCTTTAAGATGGGTGGAATTCTGGGAGTTAAATGCCCAAGTCTTAAAGTATGCTGGGTGGGGAATTCTGGGAGTTGAAGTCCCACATCTTAGAGTCGCTAAGGTTGAGAAACTCTGCACCAGAGTATCAGAATCTTCTTTACTGTATGCTGTGCACTGCTTGCACACTCACTCCTTTACTTGCACACACTCCTTACACACACGCCGCCCTTCTCAATTTTAATCCCGTCCTACCTTGGCGCAGGTATCTTGCCGCTGGTTGGGGGTGATGATCAGATTGGTCATTACGAAAACAACACTTTCGCCCTAAGGTGGGGGAAAGAATTAGAAAAAGACTGTTTCAGACAGGATGGATGGATGGATGGATGGATGGAAGGAAGGAAGGAAGGAAGGAAGGAAGGAAGGAAGGAAGGAAGGAAGGAAGGAAGATTATAGCTCTTTTTAAACCATGAGCAGAGTGTGAAAAAAATCCCTCCACCCCGAGATCTTTCCTTGAAATCACAATATTCCCAAATCTGATGTCCAGTGTGGGAGGGTGGGAGGATTTTAATAGGAATATAGCAGTTGGTTTTAATACATCCTGGCTAGTCACTGCTGATTCCATAAAAGCTAAGCAGGGTTGGATTTAGCGGGATGGGAGACCACCAGGGGATCCCAGGGTTGTAGGCTAGACTCAGAAGCTGACATTCCAGAAGAAGGTTACTGCAAAGCAATTCTATGTCGTGGCCAAGAAGTCCCAGGAGTGGTTTTGAGGGCATCTGTGACATTTCATGAGAAGTCTGGAAATTGTTCTCCTCTACCTGAACTATCAGAGACCTCTGCCTGTCCAAAGGACACCACCCTTCCCCAAACCTGGGCCTGTTAAATGGATTGGGCCACTACCCCCCCAACTCCAGCATTGAGTTACTGGCTGGGGATGATGGGCCCTGAAGCCCAAGCCTTCTAGGGCCTACCCATTTAAGGAGGTTTGGAGGAGACAACGCAGAGGAGGCGAGCTGGGTTCTTGAAGCAAAAGGTCCGGACCACGGGAAGTCAGCCCAGTACCTGGGGGGAATTACATAGTCCACTACGTCCCAGATCCTCTTGCCCATCTCCAAGGTGTTGGTGAAGGCGACCCCATGCTGGCTGGGGAATTCTGGGAGGTGAAGTCCACGCATCTTCAACTTGCCAAGGTTGAGACACACGGAGCTACGGAATAGTTCAGATAAGAAAACATGGTGCTAACATAGAAATAGAACACAGAGATAGAAATGGATAGATTAAATAATAGACCTGGTTGTAAACTGATAGTACAGTGGTACCTCAAGATACGAATTTAATCCGTTCCGTGACTCTGATCGCAAGTCGAATTGGTCGCATCCTGAAGCACGTTTTCCCATAGGGTTCAATGTAAATACGGTTAATCCGTTCCACCCTCTGAATTTGGTCGCATCCTGAAGCAAATTTCCCCATAAGGTTCAATGTAAATACGGCTAATCCGCCCTCCGAATTTGGTCGCATCCTGAAGCACATGTCCCCATAAGGTTCAATGTGTCAGCCGGCGTTGCACGGCTAGGAAACTCCCCAGGCGCGCTTTAGTCAGCCCTAGCGCAGAAAAAGGAACTGCTAATGAAATCTGAGAAAGGCTCCCGCGCGCACAGCCGGGAGCGGGAGCTTCCCCCCCACTCCCCGTGCTGATTCTTCTTAATTCCGCGCTCTTTCCTCTGTGCATAGCCCTTGGCGCGCGCGAGAAAAGCACAGTGAAAGGAATGGGGGGAAGGCTTATGTCGCGCGCACAGCGGAGCGGGAGCTTCCCCACCCCCGTGCTGCTGCTTAATTCCGCGCTCTTTCCTCTGTGCATAGCCCTTGGCGCACGCGACAAAAGCACACTGAAAGCAATGGGGGGGAAGGCTTATGTGGCGCGCACGCACAGCCGGGAGCAGGAGCTTCCCCCCCCCACTGATTCCTCTGCGCTCTTTCCTTTCTCCATAGCGACAAAAGCACAGTGAAAGCAATCAGCGCGCTGGGGGGAAAGGCTTATGTCGCGCGCACGCACAGCGGAGCGGGAGCTTCCCCCCCCCATTCCTCCGCGCTCTTTCCTTTCTCCATAGTGACAAAAGCACAGTGAAAGCAATCACCAGGCCAAGGGCTATGGCCAAAGGAAAGAGCAAATTTCCCCATAACGTTCAGTGTAAATACAAACAGTTCTGAAACATATGCATTTTATTTTTAAACCACAAAAACATGAAAAAAAGCACAGTATGAAGAGGGAGAATGGGGTGGGGAGGCAGTTATTGTTGGAGGGAGAGTCCCCCTCCAAAGGGACTTCGGGGAGATCTCCTTCAGGGGTTTCCTCTCTTCTTTGCCTCTTAGCTGCAAAGCCTTATTCTTGCCACGCCCGCTCTGCATTTTCTTTGGAGCCATGCTGACAAGCACACCAAAAACCTTCCAAACGCCACAAAACACACCACGAGCCTCACCGAACGCCTCCTTGCTACCGCGATCTCGCCCACAGGAAGCCGCGACCACGTGGCAGCAGGGCAAATGGCTTTTCCTTTCCTTTTTCCTTTCTCCATAGCGACAAAAGCACAGTGAAAGCAATATCAGTGCGCACGCACAGCCAGGGAGCGGGAGCTTCCCCCCCCCCCGCGCGATTTCATTAGCACTTCCTCTTTCTGCATTGCTTCCCTTGGGCTTTTGTCCTCCCGCTCAGATTTCATTAGCACTTCCTCTTGGAAGCCGCGACCACGTGGCAGCAGGGCAAATGGCCGTGGATCCGGTTCGTAGCTTGAGGTGGAGTTCGCATGTTGAGGTAAATTTTTGCAGCCGGAGCTGGTTGTATCTTGAAATTTTCGTAAGATGGGGAGTTCGTATCTTGAGGTACCACTGTACTTTGTTTCTGCAGGCAGCTTCCTCCTATTGCTAGCCTCCAATCACGAGTGAAATAGCTTGTCTCCCAAACAGACCTCCTCCAATCACGAGCCTGATGTAACTGACGTCAGCTGATGCTAAACAAACCAATTAGAGGAAGGCTGTTTGCAGAGACGAGCTATCGGCAGTTTCACTCGTGCTTGAATGGAATCAGTTATGCAAAAGAGCCTGGAAATAGAGCTGCAGAGACACGGTTTGGACCTCCTCCCACCGAGTGTAGCAGGTCAATGTTAACTAATTACTAAATAAAAATGTGTTCTGCACTATCTTTAAAATATTGATTTCTTACTTTGGGGTTGGAAAAATGGGGGTCATCTTGTACATGGGGGCGTCTTATTGTCGGAAAAATACGGTAGCTTTTCTCCACCAAATAACTTTACAATCTGGTCTATTTCCAAAGTATGAAAGAGAACTTGGTGCCTGCAGTTCAAATCTTACAATAGCTTTACTTTTGCTTTTTTTCCCCCCGGTTTTAGTCTCACAAATAGCATAGAATAGAGTGATAACTTTATTGTCATTGCACTATACACTATACAGTATAATTGACATTCTGTCTTCTTGTTTTACCCCTGGTACTTCTTAAGTACCCCTTTTCCACTGCATCTAATTTACTTCTAGCTTTCTTCTGACAGACCCAACTCTTCTTTCCTAATGAAAAGGACAAGAATATGGTCTTAACTGCTTTTGATTTTTTTCAAAAAAATGCATTTCTCACAATAGATCATCCACTATGTCTCTGCAATCATATCCCTGTTTATAATGGTTCCACCATTTCCCCATCTTTACTGTACACTCTACCATGATATGCAAATTTCTCCCCTCCTCTCCTGTTATTCTCCCTTCCAAAACGTGGCTCACGCCCTCCCTCCTTCTGCGGGCTGAGGCATCTTTTACGTGCCGGTCGCCGCGTCTGCGGCTCTTCCTCCTGTCTCCCAAGGCCATTCCCACATACCATGACACGTTCCCAATGCAATGCATCTCCGCTGGGAGAAATCAACAATTGGCAAAAGCTTTGAGTGTTGTCCTGCAGATCCTAAGATCACCTGAATTTATGAGGGTCTGATTCGGGCTCACCGAGGGCAAACGGTGCAGCTGGAAGACTGGAATAACCAAAAATGGCAACACTCTCTAAAAGCAAGATAGAGAACAAGGAGGCAGGAAGGGGATCATCTGGGTTGGGATCACGCGTGCTATTAAACCACGTGGGGTCTGGTGGATGGGCAGTTTAGAGGAACTATACTGTGTGTCTATTACAGATAGTGTGTGTATACACACACACACACACACACATCCACATTCTGTCTCTGCATCTATTATTCATACTTCTGCCTATTTCTACAGTATATAGTTGGCTACACCCATTATGTTCAGCAACAGTGGGCTTCTTCCCTTTCGGGCATGATGAGCAAAACCACCTGTAACGGCTCAAGATTATGCACAAACCAGACCATGATGGCTTAGTCAACAAACCACATTTCAAGACTCCCAGCTCATCGTTGCAGAAAAAGACAGCTGTAGAAGCGACCTGAAGATCTATTGACTTAGCAGATAACTGGAAAGGGCCAAACCTACTATTCCTGAGCAAAAAAAAGGTACCAGCAGCAAGATGGAGCCTCCACGTTCAGGAGCAGGCTACCCCAGAAGCCGTTTCTATCTGAGCCGAAGGGAAGCGAAGAGAAGGGGGGAGGGGGAGGGGAGGAGGGGGAGGGAAAGGACAGGACAGGACAGGACAGGAAAGGGTTAATGTTCGTGTCAGTGTCAGTGTTTGTGTTTGTGTTTGTGTTCATGTTAGGGTTAGTGTTAGTGTTGGATTAGGAAAGACAGGAGAGGACAGGGTTAGGGTTAGAAAGGAAAGGAGAGGAGAGGAGAGGAGAGGAAAGACAGGAGGGAGGGAGGGAGAAAAAAGGAAGGAAAGAAGGAAAGGAAGGAAAGGAGGAGGAGGCGGAAGAGTGGAAGGAAGTTCAAGAAAGAAGGAAGAACAGACCTGAAGGAAGGACGGAAGGACGGAAGGAAGGGCAGGAAGGAAGGCAGGAAGGCAGGAAGGAAGGCAGGACAGGAAAGAAGGATGGAAGGAAGGCCAGACAGGAAGGAAGGAAGGACGGAGGGACAGGAAGGAGGGCAGGGAATGGCAACTGGAGAGCTTTGATGGCTCCAGTCCAACCTCCAGGCCTGGTCTGGCTCCCACCCAGCTTTTCTTGCCAACACCTTGGCTCACTGTCATTGTGCCACGGAAGAAACCACGGCAACCGGACAGACAGACAGACAGACAGAGAGCCCCGGGGTTGCTGTGGCGAGGCAGCAGCCATGGGGCAGGAAGTTGCCTTGACACGGAGCAGAGAGGGAGAGATCTGTGATGAACAGGACAGAGTTTTGCTTTTAAAAGACTACGTGTTCAATCATGCCCTACGTTTGCATAGCCCACGGTCCAGTTCCTCAAACTCATGGAGCCTTCCCTGAACATCATCAGGCAGACAGTGATCATCATCTATCATGATCTATAGGCAGTGGCCATTCACAAAGCTCTGGTTGGAGTGGAAAAATATATCCTGGTCTGCATAACGACCCTTGTCTGCATAATCGGTGATCATCGCCTGCATAAGCCCCCAGACCCTCCAACCCTGCGTGAAAACGCCGGGATTGTCACGGGGTGTCCTCTGTGTGCAAAACGGGTGCTTTACCTTCCCTCTTTCTTGTAAACCGCTCAGAGTCGCTTGTAGAAGTCAGATGGGGGGCTATCCAAATTCGATGGATAAATCAATAAATACGTATCCTGGGTCTTTGGGAAGGATCCAGATTCAATGAGAACTTTCTGGTAGACGTGTGAAAATAGCAATCATAGGCCAGGACTCAGTGCAGAAAGACCTACAGGTAGTCCTCAGTTTTAGACCGACTTCCGTTCCCACGGTCTGTCCTCGGGTAGAATTTGTAAGGAAGCCAGAACAGGATTATCGTATAATACCGTATCAGTAGTATTGTGTCATGAACCCAAACCGTTGTGCATTTAACCTGAATTTTGCTACCACAGGCTCCGTTCTTCACTACGGCTTTTTTTTCTTTCTGGTTTTAGTCTCACAAATAGCACAGAATAGAATGATAACTTTATTGTCATTGCACTATACACTATACACCAAGCGCATAATAAAAGGATTTCTTGCATCAGGAAAGTGCTCGGATGCAGAACCATGAAATATCAGGCTTGCAAGGACCCTGCAGGTCACCCAGTCCCACCACCGGTCCAGGGCCGGTATAAACTATCACAACACCCCCGAGAGATGCCTTCCCTGCTCTATTTAAACACTTCCAAAGGAGATGCCACCAGCTTGCGGCTGAAAGTAGGAAGCCCTTCCTGAAGCCCCACCAAAATCTCCACTCCTGGAATTTAAAACCTGACTAAATCCTCTCCGATTCACACACACCCCGTGCCCTGTTTTCCTCTGGCTGCATAACCTGGTGGGTCTTTCTGGTCAAGAAGGTGTGCCAGGAAGTGGATCCCTCGATCCAGAGTTCGGTGATCACCAAGGTGAAGGGGTCGCCTTCAGCAGCACCTCGGAGATGGGCAAGAGGATCTGGGACGTGGTGGACTACGTCATGCCCCCGCAGGTACCGGGCTGACCTCCCGGGTCCAACCCTTTTGCTTCGAGAACCCGGTTCACCTCCTCTGCGTTGTCTCCTCCAGACCTCCCCAAACGGGTGGGCCCTAGAAGGCTTGGGCTTCAGGGCCCATCATCCCCAGCCAGTAACTCAATGCTGGAGATGGGGGGGTAGTGGCCCAATCCATTTAACAGGCCCAGGTTTGGGGAAGGGTGGTGTCCTTTGGACTGGCAGAGGTCTCTGATAGTTCAGGTAGAGGAGAACACTTTCCAGACTTCTCATGAAATGTCACAGATGCCCTCAAAACCACTCCTGGGAACTTCTTGGCCACCATAGAGAATTGGTTTGCAGTAACCTTCTTCTGGAATGTCAGCTTCTGAGTCCAGCCTACAACCCTGGGATCCCCTGGTGGTCTCCCATCCCGCTAAATCAACCCTGCTTAGCTTTCATGGGATCAGCAATGACTAGCCAGGATGTATTAAAACCGACTGCTATATACCTATTCAAATTCCCCCACCCTCCCACACTGGACATCAGTTTTGGGAATATTGTAATTTCAGGGAAAGGGGTGGAGGGCTAAACTAGGCCCATGGTTTAAATAGAGCAATAATCTCCTTTGCTTCCCTCCTTCCCTCCTCTTCCTTCCGCTTTGTCTAGCAAAATTCTGAAACAGTCTTTTTCTAATTCTTTCCCCCATCTTAGGGCGAAAGTGTTGTTTTCAGAATGACCAATTTGATCATCACCCCCAACCAGCGGCAAGATACCTGCGCTGAGGAAGGACGGCATTAAAAGTGACAAGGGCGGCATGTGTGTAAGGAGTGTGTGCAAGTACAAGGAGTGAGTGTGCAAGCAGTGCAGAGCATACAGTAAAGAAGATTCTGATACTCTGGTGCGGAGTTTCTCAACCTTACCGACTCTGAGATGTGGGACTTCAACTCCCAGAATTCCCCACCCAGAATGCTTTAGGACGTGGTTCTTCAGCTCCCAGAATTCCACCCATCTTAAAGCATGCAGGCTGGGGAATTCTGGGAGTTGAAGTCCACCCATCTTCCAGTGGTGAAGCTTGAGAAACCCTGAGCTAAACAAACCCCGTTCCTTTCATGTTCTTCACGGGAAGAAGGCCACATGGAGCGTCATGCTTGGACCCCCTTCTCCCTTGCATCTTGGTCTGTTTCAGGACTACTCTGGAAGAACGCCGGTCGGCTTCCAGCCTTGAGTTCGGTTTCTGGGAAGAAGACTCCGTCCTTTCCTTCTCTTCCAGAACCCGGGCATTCCAGGTGCTTTGTGTTCCCGTGACCAAGACTGCGCTCCAGGAGAATCAGTGACATCCGGCAATGCATAATTGCCATTATGAGTGTTGTTACTGTTGTGTAATAAGATGAGAGCGTGCTAGATAAACATATTTTGTTTTGACTGGAGCCAAACCTCTTTATGCTTAGGGATGGTTAATCTCCAGAAATCTACCAAGGTGAAATAAGGATTACTACTCTTTTATTAATAATCCCAAGGGAGAGAAATGTCCTAATTGGAGTGCCAATTTATTGGCAATAAAACTAAGTGCCTGAAGGACTATGGATGGAGGTCTGTAACATTGTACAAGAGGCAGCAACTAAAACCATCCCAAAGAATAAGAAATGCAAGAAAGCAAAATGGCTGTCTGATGAGGCTTTACAAATAGCTGTGGAAAGAAGGAATGCGAAAAGCAAGGGTGAAAGGGAAAGATATAAGCAACTGAATGCAGATTTCCAGAGAATAGCAAGGAGAGATAAGAAGGCCTTCTTAAATGAACAATGCAAAGAAATTGAAGAAAACAATAGAATGGGGAAGACTAGAGATCTCTTCAAGAAAATTGGAGATATCAAAGGAACGTTTAGTGCAAAGATGGGCATGATAAAGGATCAAAAAGGCAGGGACCTAACAGAAGCAGAAGAGATTAAGAAGAGGTGGCAAGAATACACAGAAGAACTATACAAGAAAGATCTTAATGTCCCTGATGTCCATGCTGGACATCCTAGAGAGTGAAGTCAAGTGGGCCTTAGGAAGCATTGCTAACAACAAAGCTAGTGGAGATGACAGTATTCCAGCTGAGTTATTTAAAATACTAAAAGACGATGCTGTTAAAGTGCTGCACTCAATATGCCAGCAAGTTTGGAAAACGCAACAGTGGCCACGGGATTGGAAAAGGTCAGTTTACGTTCCAATTCCAAAGAAGGGCAGTGCCAAAGAATGCTCAAACTAGCGCACAATTGCACTCATTTCACATGCTAGCAAGGTTATGCTCAAAATCCTACAAGCTAGGCTTCAGCAGTACGTGAACCGAGAACTACCGGATGTACAAGCTGGGTTTCGAAGAGGCAGAGGAACTAGAGATCAAATTGCCAACATTCGCTGGATCATGGAGAAAGCACGAGAGTTCCAGAAAAGCATTTACTTCTGCTTCATTGACTATGCAAAGGCCTTTGATTGTGTGGATCACAACAAACTGTGGCAAATTCTTAAAGAGATGGGGATACCAGACCACCTTACCTGTCTCCTGAGAAATCTGTATGCGGGCCAAGAAGCAACAGTTAGAACCGGTCATGGAACAACCGATTGCTTCAAAATAGGGAAAGGAGTGCGACAAGGCTGTATACTGTCACCCTGCTTATTTAACCAAATGCAGAGTACATCATGAGAAATGCCAGGCTGGAAGAATCACAAGCCGGAATTAAGATTGCAGGGAGAAACATCAATAACCTCAGATATGCAGACGATACCACCCTAATGGCAGAAAGTGAAGAAGAACTAAAGAGCCTCTTGATGAGGGTGAAAGAGGAGAGTGCGAAAGCTGGCTTGAAACTCAACATTAAAAAAACTAAGATCATGGCATCTGGACCCATCAATCCCTGGCAAATAGAAGGGGTAGAAATGGAAGCAGTAACAGACTTCATTTATTTGGGCTCCAAGATCACTGCAGATGGAGACTGCAGCCATGAAATTCAAAGATGCTTGCTCCTTGGGAGGAAAGCTATGGCAAACCTAGATAGCATATTAAAAAGCAGAGACGTCACCTTGCCGACAAAGATCCGCATAGGCAAAGGTATGGTTTTTCCGGTAGTAATGTATGGCTGTGAGAGCTGGACCATAAAGAAGTCTGAATGCCGAAGAATTGATGCCTTTGAACTGTGGTGCTGGAGAAGACTCTTAAGAGTCCCCTGGACTGCTAGGAGGTCAAACCAGTCAATCTTAAAGGAAATCAACTCTGATTGCTCATTGGAAGGATTGATAATGAAGCTCAAGCTCAGATACTTTGGTCACCTAATCCGAAGAGAGGACTCTTTGGAAAAGACCCTGATGCTGGGAAAGATGGAAGGCAAAAGGAGAAGAGGACGGCAGAGGATGAGATGGCTAGGTAGCATCACTGAAGCAATGAGCATGAAATTGAGCAAACTCAGGGAGGCAGTGAAAGATAGGAAGGCCTGGCGCAATGTGTTTCATGGGGTCACGAAGAGTCGGACACGACTTAACGACTGAACAACAACAACAACTTCTTAACTACCCCTTTTCCACTGCATCTAATTTACTTCTAGCTTTCTTCTGACACACCCAACTCTTCTTTCCTAATGAAAAGGACAAGAATATGGTCTTAACTGCTTTTCATTTTTTTCAAAAAAATGCATTCCTCACAATAGATCATCCACTATGTCTCTGCAATCATATCCACCATTTCCCCATCTTTACTGTACACTCTACCATGATATGCAAATTCATCTACCTGCTCTATTTTTTTAAAATTGACAGTTGTTGAGATCAGGTTGGCCCCCTATTATTGGCCTTAGCAAGACCAGAGGGCCAATGGGGACAGGGAGGAAGCTGATCAGTGATGAAGAGTTTTTCTGACCTGGTCACTTCATTTTTTGTCAAACACAACTCCCTTCATGTTTGAGACATCAGTTTTCAAATCTTCACTCATTACATGATACAGTCTATTGCACATTTGCTGCAAATCATTTCAGTTCTTGGACAACATGGTATCATCTGCATATAAAATTACACAGCCATATGCATCCCCGAACAACCTATCTCTAGGTTCTAGATAGGATCTCATGAAACATCCAAGAGACTATCACACAATGTTGCCTTCCTTCCTCTCTGCCCAATATTGAACAGTTTATTCACTATTCCATTTACTCACACCCACCTATCCATCCTCATAATAGTCTGACAGAATGAATTATAGTAGAGACAGGAGAAGTTCCCTTAATGTTCATCTTGCATGGTCTTTGTTATTAATGCAATATGTTTAATAATAATGAAAAGAACACTGTGCATAATGTAAACTCTTGCATTAGAAATATACAATGAAAAATATTTGAGTGAGAGAATAGTAGAGAATTCTGAAACTCCCAGGAGTCCATGCGCACACGTGCACTTAGAATATTGATAGCTCTTTATTATTTCTGCATTAATCTTCTATGCCACTATGATTGCAATGCAACTTTTTCTTCAATGACTCTTTTCATTAAAACAAATCCTGAAAAGGGGGAAAGTCCTGCTGGAAATCAACATCCAAATCTTCAAAATCAATCTTTACTTCCAAGTTGGGCACAGGGCCTCACTAGGAAGAACCGGCCTTCATGAAAAACAAAAGGGCGGATGACTCTTGCAGACTAACAAGTACATTGTGATCAGTCACACCACTTGAAACTCATTACTAAATGGACAGGTCCCTCCCTCATTTCATCATTTTTTAGAAATCAGATCAAATGCCCCAAAGTCAAAATAAAAGTTCCCAATCCCTGCATTAGTCAGAGATTCTTGTGCCTCATTATATTTTCCCTACTATTCAGACTGGGTCTAAGTAGGATAATGTAGCATTTGGGGAAAAAGATACAAGTCAAGAGACCAGCTCCAGAGGCCAAAATGGAGAAGATCTCCACGGCCACCATGGACTTCCCTTTGGTGCTGAGGTAGGTGGGCAGGAAGGTGATCCAAACGCTGCAAAAGAGCAGCATGCTAAAAGTAATGAACTCGGCTTCGTTAAAGCTGTCGGGCAATTTCCTAGCCAAAAAGGCTACCGTGAAACTGACGAGGGCCAGGAAACCCAGGTAGGCGAGGACAGCATAAAAATGGAAGCTGAGCCTTCCTTACATTCCAAGATGGCCTCTTCTACCAAGGAGTGGAAGTCGGAGTTGGGATATGGGGGAGAGGTCACCAGCCAGGTGGCACAAAGAACTGCTTGGGCCAAGGGACAGGCTAAGACAATGGAGTTGGTCATTGGTTTCCCTAAGAATCTCCTTGTGCTGTTCCCTGGCTTGGTGGCCATGAAGGCCAGAACCACCATGACAGTTTTTGCCAACATGGATGAAATGGCAACGGAGAAGATGATGGCAAAAGCAGTTTGCCGGAGGAGACAGGGGAGGCTCCTGGGCTGACCGATGAAGAGGAAGGAGCAGAGGAAGCAGAGCAGGAGGGAGACCAGGAGGACGTAGGTGAGATTTCGGTTGTGGGCCTTGACGATCGGTGTGTTGTGATGTTTAATGAAGGCTGCCAACACAAGGATTGTGATCAAGGAGAAGACAAGAGCTAGACAAACTAAAATGACACCGAGGGTATCCTCATACGAGAGAAAGTTCACGGCCTTGGAAATGCACAGGACTTGGTTCTTGCTTGGGTGTCGGTCTTCTGGGCAGTGGGTGCACTGAGCTGCAGGTGTGGATCTGAAATTTTAAAGCAAGCAAGCAAACAAACTGTCAATGAAAGTGATGAGAGTTGATATAAAGAGATTTTAAATTGGAATATGTAGAGGAATGTTTTTCTGAATCCCTGAGATGAAACAGAGATGGGGTTAGCCATTTTTGAAGTTGAACAACCCAGCATTTCCCCAGTAGGCTTTTAACATGCAATCTGTTTATTCCTTTTAGTTTATTATTGTTGGTGTAAACTTTATTGTCATTGTACCTCGTACAACGAAATTAAATGCCATCCCCAGTGCACCTTATATATAAAAACCATAAAATAAAAACACAGATCCTTCACATTCTATTCACCATTGCACAACCCCCGACGTTACACTAATATTGCACTATACAGTAGGGTTCAATATAGCTGCATCTCTGGGATAAAAGCTATTTTTCAGCCTAATTGTCCTTGTTTTTATTATCCTGTACCATCTGCCGGATGGTCATAGTTCAAACAAAGAATGTCCCGGGTGAGATGGATCCTTAAGAACGTTATTCTACCTGCTGCAGAACTGCGATAGCACGTGTGCTGTTAGTTGACGGAGAGAATAATCTTTCATGAATACATGGCAAACGTATTTTGCATTGATAAGAAAGAATATTAATTTTCCCCACAAATGGAAGTTTGAAGGGAAAGAAATATACCTCCACTGAAATGAGATTTAATTCAGTTTGTAAAATACGATATGTTGTTACATCAGAGTTATAAATGACGGTAAACTGAAGTTCCAAATGTGTATCTACCAGATATTCAGCTTTAAGCACTGGAGCTACAAATTACTGCAAAGGAAAAAATAGGTGCTTGGAAACTAAAATTAAGACAACGCCTGTGCCAGATGACTTCTCTGCAAAATGTTATTGGTAAAGCTGTTAACCCACGTATGACAGATTTCCCCCGGTTTTTCTCTCTGGGTTCTTTTCTTTCTGGTTATGTGCAGGTACGATGACAAAATAACTCGAGAGGCAAGCAGTAAATTCTCAAGCAAGGCTTTACTCACTGCTCCAAAAGGGTTTGATAAAATAAGCTGCAGATAAAAAGTCCTTCCATATGGACCAACAGTCAATATAAAGGGTAAAGGCAGAAGTGTAAGCCCTCTTTGCCTGAGTAGCCTTACGTGAAGGTGTCTTGACAGAGAGAGGAAGTGTTACACACACTGCTCCCAGGTCCGGCTTATGGTCACTCACTCACACACTCACAGCCTGTTGAGGCACGCGGAGCTTGTCAGCCCCCCTTGCTTTCTACCTGGGTTTTCCAGATAGGTGCGGCTGGAGCAGACAGACACACAGCCCTGGTCAACAGCCGGGAAATAATTAGGGACACACATAAATCACTTCCAACCGAACACTGAGGCACAAGAGGTTCTTTGTAATACACTGAGACCCACTGAATTTAAAGTAACAGCAAAACTTTACTGGTTGCAAGGTACATTTGCTCTTTCTCATACACACACGCGCTCATCCACACTTACCCACATCCTTCCCACCTAGGCTGCCAGACACTAGTGTTACGGGTGGGAGCAACACAACATTTATTGATGACGAGACTCTCACTGGGTCATTCAGGGAGAAGCTTTATTTGCGCAAAGGTTCAGTTAGGACTCGCAGGTCCCTGCAAAGAACTGAACCCCGAAAAGGAGTTCAGCAAGCCTTTTTATCATTACAAGAGCCGTTTCTCCCCAATCCCCGCCTCAGTGCCCTCCCCATGCCTTCCGTACTCCAAATTTGGTCAATTGCTTGTAGCTAAACCACACGTCCTTGTCTTCACCGGTCGTACCTTGTTTTGGGTACGTTTCGGCCTTGCTGTCTAGAGCATTGCTATCTGAGGAGGGAGGGAGATAAGAGCACTCAGCATCAGCAGAAAGGAAAGTTACAGAGAGTTACATTTAAAATGTAAAACTTCACAAAATACCAGTTTCATACAAGATATAGGATATAACAAAAGACTACTTCTCATATTTGCTTCCGAGACTTATCACTGCAAAGCCTCTAGCTAAAAAAAACACTTCCAGAGAAGAGGTTCACTACTTGGTTACTAGTTAGGACTACACAACCCAAAAATGTAGAATAGGACTACATAACCCAAAAATGTAGAATAAAGATCAGAATGAAGTTACAAATAATTTTCCATTTGTATCCTGCCACCTCAATACGGACCAACAGTCAATATAAAGGTTAAAGGCAGAAGTGTAAGCCCTCTTTGCCTGAGTAGCCTTACGTGAACGTGTCTTGACAGCAAGAGGACGAAACAAGCGAGTCCCCTCTCCTGCAGCCGAAGCAAAACTCCAAACCACAGCTTTCTCCAAAGTCTATTGTGATGCAGCAATAGCATAGCCAGCCTTTGCTTCTCCAACACCCCTCATCCTCCTCCAGGGCTAATCTTAAATACCCTTTCAGACTTAGCCTCCACCCTTCTCCACAGGTGTTAACAATTTAGCATCCCACCCTGATTAACTAAACAGACTTTACAGTAGTTACAGTTTGGGATACAAACCGGGGCTCTTCCCACACCCTCATCTAACACAGAGGCTTATGGCTATCTAATAACAAAGTTGGGCGATGAATGCTTTATCCACATCGCATCGAAGTCTGAAAGAGGAGGTTTTTCCACCTACTATTGAGAACAGGGAAATATGCACAAAGATGGTTATTTCTCACAACCCTAGATTTCCGTCACAGCAGTATGCAACATTAAAATTATAAAAACCGTGCAAAAGTGAAAGAAGAGCAACGTGCCCCAGGACAAACATTCTTACTCACAGCTGAAGTCCTCTCCGTGACGCAGCACCCACCTAGCCGAAGGTGCCCCTTCTTAGTTTTTCTTTACCCTTCTTAGTTTTTCTTTTTTTTTAATATGGTACAGAACACAGACCCAAAGACTGCGCTGGTTTTTCCTACACAAAACTGTTTTATCGTGCAAAATTGAACTCCTATCTTATTCTCCTATCTTGCTAATACTATGAGTTTACAACCAGGTCTGTTATTTAATCTATCCATTTCTATCTCTGTATTCTATTTCTGTGTTAGCACCATGTTTTCTTATCTGAACTATTCCGTAGCTCCGTGTGTCTCAACCTTGGCAAGTTGAAGATGCGTGGACTTCACCTCCCAGAATTCCCCAGCCAGCATGGGGTCGCCTTCACCAACACCTCGGAGATGGGCAAGAGGATCTGGGACGTAGTGGACTACGTAATTCCCCCCAGGTACTGGGCTGACTTCCCGTGGTCCGAACCTTTTGCTTCAAGAACCCAGCTCGCCTCCTCTGCGTTGTCTCCTCCAAACCTCCTTAAATGGGTAGGCCCTAGAAGGCTTGGGCTTCAGGGCCCATCATCCCCAGCCAGTAACTCAATGCTGGAGTTGGGGGGGTAGTGGCCCAATCCATTTAAAAGGCCCAGGTTTGGGGAAGGGTGGTGTCCTTTGGACTGGCAGAGGTCTCTGATACTTCAGGTAAAGGAGAACAATTTCCAGACTTCTCATGAGATGTCACAGATGCCCTCAAAACGACTCCCCGTGACTTCTTGGCCACAATAGAGAATTGGTTTGCAGTAACCTTCTTCTGGAATGTCAGCTTCTACGTCTAGCCTACAACACAGGGATCCCCTGGTGGTCTCCCATCCCGCTAAATCCAACCCTGCTTAGCTTTCGCCCTAAGATGGGGGAAAAAATTAGAAAAACACTGTTTCAGAATTTTGCTAGACAAAGCAGAAGGAAGATGAAGGAAGGAGGGAAGGAGGGAAGGAAAGGAGAATATTCCTCTACTTAAACCATCGGCATAGTTTATCGCTCCACACCTTTCCCTGAAATTACAGTATTCCCAAATCTGATGACCAGTGTGGGAGGGTGGAGGGATTTGAATAGGTATATAGCAGTCGGTTTTAATACATCCTGGCTAGTCATTGCTGATTCCATGAAAGCTAAGCAGGGTTAGGCCTCATTGAGCATGACAGGCCGGAAGCCTCAACCTTGGCTTGTTGATGAAGTAACCGGGTTGGGGACAAGAACCGGCTTGCGGAGAGGATATTTAGCCACAAAATCCCAGAGGGGAAAGGGGCATCTACAGGGAGCCCCCGGGCCAAGAACGCCCGGTTTGCGGACCAGCTGTAGTGAAGAACGGAGCCTGTGGTAGCAAAATTCAGGTTAAATGCACAACGGTTTGGGTTCATGACACAATACTACTGATACAGTATTATACGATAATCCTGTTCCGGCTTCCTTACAAATCCTGTTCCTGAGGACAGACCGTGGGAACGGAAGTCGGTCTTAAACTGAGGACTACCTGTAGGTCTTTCTGCACTGAGTCCCGGCGTATGATTGCTATTCTCACATGTCTACCAGATATTTCTCATTGAATCTGGATCCTTCCCAAAGACCCAGGATACGTATTTATTGATTTATCCATCGAATTTGGATAGCCCCCCATCTGACTTCTACAAGCGACTCTGAGCGGTTTACAAGAAAGAGGGAAGGTAAAGCACC
Organism: Liasis olivaceus; assembly: GCA_030867105.1. Lineage (NCBI taxonomy): Eukaryota > Metazoa > Chordata > Lepidosauria > Squamata > Pythonidae > Liasis > Liasis olivaceus. The sequence goes on from CM061349.1 coordinate 329,386,378, forward strand.
CGTTTTGCACACAGAAGACACCCCGTGACAATCCCGGCGTTTTCACGCAGGGCTGGAGGGTCTGGGGGCTTATGCAGGCGATGATCACCGATTATGCAGACAAGGGTCGTTATGCCGACCAGGATATATTTTTCCACTCCAACCAGAGCTTTGTGAATGGCCACTGCCTATAGATCATGATAGATGATGATCACTGTCTGCCTGATGATGTTCAGGGAAGGCTCCATGAGTTTGAGGAACTGGACCGTGGGCTATGCAAACGTAGGGCATGATTGAACACGTAGTCTTTTAAAAGCAAAACTCTGTCCTGTTCATCACAGATCTCTCCCTCTCTGCTCCGTGTCAAGGCAACTTCCTGCCCCATGGCTGCTGCCTCGCCACAGCAACCCCGGGGCTCTCTGTCTGTCTGTCTGTCTGTCCGGTTGCCGTGGTTTCTTCTGTGGCACAATGACAGTGAGCCAAGGTGTTGGCAAGAAAAGCTGGGTGGGAGCCAGACCAGGCCTGGAGGTTGGACTGTAGCCATCAAAGCTCTCCAGTTGCCATTCCCTGCCCTCCTTCCTGTCCCTCCATCCTTCCTTCCTTCCTGTCTGGCCTTCCTTCCATCCTTCTTTCCTGTCCTGCCTTCCTTCCTGCCTTCCTTCCTTCCTTCCTGCCCTTCCTTCCGTCCTTCCGTCCTTCCTTCAGGTCTGTTCTTCCTTCTTTCTTGAACTTCCTTCCACTCTTCCGCCTCCTCCTTCTTTCCTTCCTTTCCTTCTTTCCTTCCTTTTTTCTTCCTCCCTCCCTCCTGTCTTTCCTCTCCTCTCCTCTCCTCTCCTTTCCTTTCTAACCCTAACCCTGTCCTCTCCTGTCTTTCCTAATCCAACACTAACACTAACCCTAACATGAACACGAACACAAACACTGACACTGACACGAACATTAACCCTTTCCTGTCCTGTCCTGTCCTGTCCTGTCCTTTCCCTCCCCCTCCTTCCCTTCTCTTCCTTTCCCTTCGCCTCAGATAGAAACAGCTTCTGGGGTAGCCTGCTCCTGAACGTGAAGGCTCCATCTTGCTGCTGGTATCTTTTTGTTTGCTCAGGAATAGTAGGTTTGGCCCTTTCCGGTTATCTGCTAAGTCAGTAGATCTTCAGGTCTCTTCTACAGCTGTCTTTTTCTGCAATTATGAGCTGAGAGTGTTGAACTGCGGTTTGTTGACTAAGCCATCATGGTCTGGTTTGTGCATAACCTTGAGCCGTTACAGGTGGTTTTGGTCATCATGCCCGAAAGGGAAGAAGCACACTGTTGCTTAACATAATGGGTGAAGCCAACTATATACTGTAGAAATAGGCAGAAGTATGAATAATAGGTGCAGAGACAGAATGTGGATATGTGTGCGTGTGTGTGTGTATACACACACTATCTGTAATAGACACACACTATAATTCCTCTAAACTGCCCGTCCACCAGACCCCACATGGTTTAATAGCACGCGTGATCCCAACCCAGATGATCCCCTTCCTGCCTCCTTGTTCTCTATCTTGCTTTTAGAGAGTGTTGCCATTTTTGGTTATTCCAGTCTTCCAGCTGCACCGTTTGCCCTCGGTGAGCCCGAATCAGACCCTCATAAATTCAGGTGATCTTAGGATCTGCAGGACAACACTCAAAGCTTTTGCCAATTGTTGATTTCTCCCAGCGGAGATGCATTGCATTGGGAACGTGTCATGGTATGTGGGAATGGCCTTGGGAGACAGGAGGAAGAGCCGCAGACGCGGCGACCGGCACGTAAAAGATGCCTCAGCCCGCAGAAGGAGGGAGGGCGTGAGCCACGTTTTGGAAGGGAGAATAACAGGAGAGGAGGGGAGAAATTTGCATATCATGGTAGAGTGTACAGTAAAGATGGGGAAATGGTGGAACCATTATAAACAGGGATATGATTGCAGAGACATAGTGGATGATCTATTGTGAGAAATGCATTTTTTTGAAAAAAATCAAAAGCAGTTAAGACCATATTCTTGTCCTTTTCATTAGGAAAGAAGAGTTGGGTCTGTCAGAAGAAAGCTAGAAGTAAATTAGATGCAGTGGAAAAGGGGTACTTAAGAAGTACCAGGGGTAAAACAAGAAGACAGAATGTCAATTATACTGTATAGTGTATAGTGCAATGACAATAAAGTTATCACTCTATTCTATGCTATTTGTGAGACTAAGACTAAGGAGGGAGGGCGTGAGCCACGTTTGGGAAGGGACCCTCCCTAGTTCTCTGGAGAATAACAGGAGAGGAGGGGAGAAATACCTTTAGTCTTGCAAGATTCTGCGGATGGAGCCTCGCAATCAAGGCCGAGCGAGTCCTCGCGGCTGTGATTCTTGTCTGGACTACCTCGCAGGGCTAACAGAATGAGACTCCCCTCTTGCAATCCCGGCGTAAACGCCAGGGAGGTTTGGAGGTTTCTGTTAGGTCTGCGACACTACGATAGGAGCCCGCGGATCGGAGTCTGTTCTGACGGAGCCTCTGCGTTGCAGGCGCCCGGTCGAGCGGCTGGAGAATCGCGGAAGAATGTTGTGGGCAACGGTTTGTCTGAATGCCTTCTCTGTGGGGAAGCCCTGGGGTTTCTGGGTAGTACTGCTGTGCTCTGCCAAGACTGCGAAAAGGTAAGCCCCCTTTTCCTCTGGCTTCAGCTGCGATTCCGGGAAGCCGAGCCTTTATGTGGCTCTTTCGTGCTTTTGAAACCTCTTCTGGAGTTTTTTGCCGTCAAAGCCACCCACTTCTCCAGCTCCTGGAATTCCTCTTTCCTCCCACCCTCTAACGTTGCGGATTTCTGTGCCCAGGTCCACACGTCTGACGTTGGCTTTGCCAGCCCGGAAGCACCTTTTGGCAGCCCCAAGTTTGCCAATTGCACATTTCCCAGCTGCTTTGGGGAAACTTTGATGGATTCATTCGGTGCCATCCAGTCGTTTTCGACTCTTAGCCACCAGGTAGATAGTTGTTTTCGATGACAATCTGTCCCTAATCTGTTCTTTCGGTCCTTTCAGCTAGCCAAAGTCGGCATTGTTTTCTTGGCACAACTTAGCTGACCTGAAAAAGCAAAGCAGTATGTAACCCGGTTAACTCTCCGATGGGAGATCGCGAGGAAACCCCAGGGTGCTCGACTGGATTGGAAAGTCGAGAAGACCTCCGAGAAGAAGGCAGGGGGCAAACCGTGGACGTCCCGTGCAATCGCAAGCGTGACCGAAGGCCTGGTTATCTTAGAGGGACGCAGACAGCGAGCAAAGAGAGAGAGCTGCATGTTGGATCTGTAGCCATGCGAGCTTCTGCCTGCAGGGAGCCGTCTTCCAACGGACGTGTCTCCTTTGGCGTTCAGAGTCTTGCGGACAGCACTGAAGGAACAGATGGTCGTGGCGGGTCTGCAGGAGTATCCCCTTGAGCCTTGGAGTAATAAAACGGTTCTCAAGAAGCCTTGCTTTTATTGCACTTAGCTGCCGATCATTGGCCCTTCGTGGTGAAGGCCTGGGGAAACGTTTTCGTGCTCTCAGATTATCGAGAGAGTTGCCAACCCAAATGGCCAGCTCCGTACGGTTTTTCAGAGAATTTTTGCAGCTTCATTGCAGCAGAGAAGGAATGAGAGAGAGAGAGAGGGAGGTTTTCATTTGTGGGATTCAAAGCCGGGGGACAAAAATCAGCGAAATTGATCAGATTGCCGTGGCTCCTTCCCTTATTTTAATTTGCTCCCTTAACATAAATAACTAAAGAAACCATGAATATGTATAGGGACAGGATAGAGAATAAGGGAGAAATTTATCACATTGCCAACTTTCACATAACATTTTTGATCATAATTTATTCATTTATTCGCTTATATGGCAGCCCCTTTTGTGATACACAACTCAGTGCGGCTAACAACAGTAATAAGAACAAACATGCCTTAAGATTGTGTGGACTTCAACTCCCAGAATTCCCCAGCCAGCATGGGGAGTTGAAGTCTACACATCTTAAACCATGTTGGCTGGGAATTCTGGGAGTTGAAGTCCGCACGTATTAAAGCTGCCAAGTTTGAAAAACACTGATCTGAACCCAGCAATTCTGGCTCCTCAGTGGTTTCTGGCTGGCACATACTCAAGCCCAAACGATTCTGAATTTGATTTATATCCTCTCTTGGTCCTAAAGAAATCCGGACACGAAGAATGAGGAAAAGCAGCAGAACATTGAGCTGCGAACGGATAGACGCTCCTACGGACGACGCAATTCCTCTTTGCAGGAAGCAGCCTTACGCAGAGCGAGGAGGGAGTAAGAAATAGGAAGCGGAACGAACGAAAGGCACAAGATGAGAAAAAGTAAACGATGTGCCGTTTTACGCCCAAATCATTCACTCTCCTGCTCCGTACCTTTCTGTCCTTGCAATCCATCCCTGTTTCCACCACATCCGTCCACCTTTCCATGCAATCCCTCCTGTTTTTGGAGCTCCTCCCGTCTCTTTGTCACACAATCTCATCCACCGGCAGCTTCTTCCGTCTTCCTCTCCACCCGTTCGCTCTTTCTTCATATCCTGGTTTCCTTTTGTACCGGTTACTCAGTTTTCTATCTGATTCCCGTTCATTCATCCTGCAGCCGTGTCGCGCTGTCCCTTCTTGCTTGCTCACAGCCCCTCCTGAAACCCCCCATTCTGCCTGCCTTCAATAGGGATGTCCTCCTGATTTCCAGGTCTCCCCTACAATCCTGGGACCTCTTTCTGGCCTCCCATCTAAGCACTAACGAGGCTCGATCCTGACTGGCTTTTCAGGATCAGCCAAGGTGGGCCAGCTGCAGGTGAAATATCCTAATTTGCAGCGAGGAGGCATTGTGTAAGGAGTAGAAGTTACCTTTTAACAAAACTTCCTGATAAGAAGGCTTTCTGATACTTGATGGTTCAAGTGATCAGGCTTGGAATTTGAATGTGTTTACAAAAAGGAAGGGGTCACACCAAGGGGAGACCTGGGGATGAAAGATAATGAAACAAGTGTTGCCTTTTGTTAGTAAGAATGTGTGAATCAGGGCAGATAGGAAGATAACAAAACACAAAGGACAGTGATTTAGTGGAGACAGGACGGTCCTGGTCCTTGACACTTATCTCAAGAAAATTATAAACTGTGAACAAGAAAAGGTGGTCTGGGAATCATAAAAGAAATAGTATATTATTTTAGTCATCTCGGATAGGTGGTGAACTCGGATTTGCCCACCCCAGGGCAAAAACGAGGCAGGACCAACGCGACCTGTGAAGGTATGCATCAAAACCTTGCTGAAATCGCTAATTGCCCGCTTCTTGCAGCCTGCGAGCTGAGAAACATAAGGCTTTGCAAACGCTTGGAAAAAATTTTGCCTTTCCAAATCCAAGAAGGATTATTTCTGCATTTCTTTGTTTCTCACAGTTAGGGTTGATGACCACAAGTCCCCTCGACCCAACCCCACCTCTGCCATCTCAGCTCCTTCCAAGCCACGTCTGAAGGTCCCATTAAAGCTCCACAGTGGGGAGACAGTCCTCCCCAGAAAATGGAAGTCCACGAGGCTCCTCCACTGGGAAAGGAGACCCTGTTGCACCTCTTCATCCTTGATCGCTGTAGAAGGGACCCCCACCTGAAGGAAGGAGTGGACCTAGTTCTTTCATACCTCTGATGCCATCTCCTGAAAGTGGCTCCCGGCCCAGCTGACCAGCCTCCCCATCGAGAAGATGGGGCCCTAAGGTTCTCCTAATAAAGACATCTCTAATGGAACTATTTAGATTCCAGAGGATTTACTGAACTTTGGATATGAGTGTGCAGACTCTGACTGTCAGAGTCTGCACACTCATTCCCAAAGTTCAGTAAATCTTCTGGAGGCTAAACAGTTCCATCAAAGATTTCTTTATTAGGAGAAGTGCGCAGCAGCTTAGATGGTTGAGTCTAATTCTACAAGCAAAACTATTCCCTTTTGAAGCCCAAACTCCCCCCTTTGAAGTTTTTTCCCGCTTGGCATTCTTCGCGCCTGGCTCCGGTTCTCACACCTCTTGGCCTTGGTGATGCCTGCGTAGAGATAAAGATAACTCCTCCTGCCCTTGTCTCCCCCTTCTTTATGGCAGGTCAAGCAAGCGGCCTGCAACTTACATTCTTTTGATTAACCCATTATTAGATATATGCAACTACTTTAACACAGTCAACTAAGATAATCTATTGTGAGTAAGTTGTATCTATGTCTTCATTAATAGCTTGCGTAGATCCTGACACTGACAATAGTAATACAGGCTTGGTTGTCTTCAAACATCACAACTGGTGTAGGTTCATTAATACCAAAGTCCTTGAATAAGTGAAAAATCCATTCCAAATCGTTGCACGCATTCGCTGCTGATCTACATTCTGCTTCCGCTGAGGATTGAACCACAACCGTCTGTTTCCTCCTAGTCCAGTCAACAAGATTATTTCCAAAATAAAACAGATATCCACTAGTTGACTTATATTCCATGGACTCTTCTCCCCAGCTAGCATCCATGTATACAACTAGTCTTGGATTTTCACAAGACGACATCTTCAATCTTAAGTCCTCAGTTCCTTTCAAGTATCTCGCCACTCTCTTCATAGCATTCCAATCACGATGGTTTGGTGAACTCACTTTTCTACTGAAAAGATTAACGGCTGCTGCAATATCAGGTCTTGTGGTGTTACTCAAATAAAGAGGTTTACCTATAGCTTCTTGGTATTTACCACGATTTGTAAATAACTGTCCGTCCTTCAATTTTAAATAAGTTAATTCCAATGGACTACTTACAGGTTTACAATTTTTCATGCCAACAGATTCTATAAAGTCCACGATCTTTTGCTTTTGACTTAAGAGAAAACTTCCATCATTAAGTTTATCAATTTCCATTCCCAGATAATATTTTACTTCTCCAAGCTGTTTAATTTCTATTTCAGTCTTTAATTCATTAGCTATTTCATTCATATCCTCCTTGTGTTGACAACATATTAACAAATCATCTACATAAGTCAGGATATATCGATATTGTCCATTCTTAAGTCTCATATAGAAGCAGGGATCAGCCTTTCCTTGCTTAAATCCTTGATGATATAAAAGGTCTGTTAACTTATCATACCAACTTTTGGCTGATTGCTTAAGCCCATACATACTCTTATTAAGTTTACAAACAAGATTTTCTTGTCCAGTTTTTTTAAATCCTTCAGGCTGCACCATATACATTTCTTCTAAAAGATCTCCATTAAGAAAAGTTGTTTGAACATCTAGATGTTCTACAAACCTATTTCTTGAACAAGCAACATGAAGCAATGTCCTAAATGGTGTATCACTGACCACTGGTGCAAATGTATCAAAAGAGCCAACTCCATATCTCTGGGAAAAACTTTTCACAACCAAACGTGCCTTATATTTATCTATACTTCCTTCTGAATTATATTTGATTTTATATACCCATTTATTTCCAATAACCTGTCTAAGATGAGAAGAAGTCTTTGTTATTTCCTATATTTTGTATGCAACTTGTATTTTATGAAGTTTTGCATTTTTATCAATAAAGACCAGTTAGTCTATATTTTCTGACTGGATTTTCTTCGGATAGCAAAATATGGACATTGCATTTTGTAAGCTCTCATGCCGATGTGTAATTTTCCTGAGAGCAGAGTTTTTGAGAGCTGCGCTGCGCTCTGCACAACCGGTTATGGGCCCAGGGCTAAGTCTCAGAGCCCGGAGGGGACCCAGAATCCAGAATCAGGACCAAGTGCCCAGGACTGAGGTCGGCGGTTCCGGACCGGATTCCAGGCGTGAGGTTCCGGGAATGCTGTCCAAGGCGTGAATCCAGGAGTGCTGGAAGCGAGGACTGAAATTCCTGAGTGAAGGGGGATTTCTGGATTTATTACCCTGCTGTGACTGTTTCGTTTGTGGTTTGGATTTTTTCTCTGTGGTTGAGTGCTTCTTTTAAGTGAAATATGGCAGCAGCTCCACCGGCAGCAGTGAGCCTTCCGTTGGAAAGGTTGAATTCAAAGAATTACCAAACATAGAATATAAAGATAACATCATTTTTCATGAGAGAGGGGCTTTGGCGTTATGTAGACAACCCACCCCCAGTGGCACCCACGAATGCTGTGCATGATTAAAACATCAGTGTAAGCCGTGCCACGTTCGTGATGATTAGAGACGATTATTGTTGTTGTTCAGTCATTAAGTCGTGTCCGACTCTTCGTGACCCCATGAACCATATTGCGCCAGGCCTTCCTATCTTTCACTGCCTCCCTGAGTTTGCTCAATTTCATGCTCATTGCTTCAGTGATGCTATCTAGCCATCTCATCCTCTGCCGTCCTCTTCTCCTTTTGCCTTCCATCTTTCCCAGCATCAGGGTCTTTTCCAAAGAGTCCTCTCTTCGCATTACGTGACCAAAATATCTGAGCTTCAGCTTCATTATCAATCCTTCCAATGAGCAGTCAGGGTTGATTTCCTTTAAGATTGACTGGTTTGACCTCCTAGCAGTCCAGGGGACTCTTAAGAGTCTTCTCCAGCACCACAGTTCAAAGGCATCAATTCTTCGGCGTTCAGACTTCTTTATGGTCCAGCTCTCACAGCCATACATTACTACCGGAAAAACCATAGCTTTGCCTATGCGGATCTTTGTCGGCAAGGTGACGTCTCTGCTTTTTAATATGCTATCTAGGTTTGCCATAGCTTTCCTCCCAAGGAGCAAGCGTCTTTGAATTTCATGGCTGCAGTCTCCGTCTGCGGTGACCTTGGAGACCAAATAAATGAAGTCTGTTACTGCTTCCATTTCTACCCCTTCTATTTGCCAGGGATTGATGGGTCCAGATGCCATGATCTTAGTTTTTTTAATGTTGAGTTTCAAGCCAGCTTTCGCACTCTCCTCTTTCACCCTCATCGAGAGGCTCTTTAGTTCTTCTTCACTTTCTGCCATTAGGGTGGTATCGTCTGCATATCTGAGGTTATTGATGTTTCTCCCTGCAATCTTAATTCCGGCTTGTGATTCTTCCAGCCTGGCATTTCTCATGATGTGCTCTGCATATAGGTTAAATAAGCAGGGTGACAGTATACAGCCTTGTCGTACTCCTTTCCCTATTTTGAAGCAATCGGTTGTTCCATGACCGGTTCTAACTGTTGCTTCTTGGCCCAAGTCAACAAACCTTTTATATCATCAAGGATTTAAGCAAGGAAAGGCTGATCCCTGCTTCTATATGAGACTTAAGAATGGACAATATCAATATATCCTGACCTATGTAGATGATTTGTTAATATCAAATTAACACATTAACATTAATATCATAATGACACAAGGAGGATATTAATGAAAAAGCTAATAAATTAAAGACGGAAATAGAAATTAAACAGCTTGGAGAAGTAAAATATTATTTAGGAATGGAAATTGAAAACCTTAATGATGGAACTTTTCTCTTAAGTCAAATCCATTGCTCTTGCTAGCGGCGGGAGGGGACCGCGCGAGGGAGGAAGGTTGCCGTGGCAACCGGCAGGGTGAGGCCTGGTTGAGCGCAACAGGCCGGAAGCCTCCACCTCGGCTTGATGATGAAGTAACCGGGTTGGGGACAAGAACCGGCTTGCGGAGAGGATATTTAGCCACAAAACCCCAGAGGGGAAAGGGGCATCTACAGGGAGTCCCCGGGCTAAGGAGGCCCGGTTTGCGGACCACCCATAGAGAAGAACGGAGCCTATGCTGGCAAAATTCAAGTTAAATGCACAATGATTTGAGTTAGGGTTCGTGATGATTAGAGACGATACAAGCCTTCTCACGAGATTAAAAACGCCAAAGAAATCCCGATTTGAAATCAAGCACTCTATGGTCCCCCACGTTCATATTACAAGGTAGGAGGATAATTGACAGCCAAGGCTTGGAGACCCTCCGGAATTCGGTGGGGCTTGAAAGTTTGCGAACGCTTTTGAATTTTCAGTGTACTTTTGCCACACACAAATATGTAGCTTTGGACCACCTTCCTCCACAAATAAAGGAACAAGTATAATGCTTTTGACTCATTTGTTTAACTGGGTCCTCTCCATCCGCTTGTAGGACTTGTGTGGAGAACAGATCACATTTTAGGTCGTATTTATGCAGAAATACTGATAATTTAAAAGGGTTCACAAACGTTTAAGCACCGCTGAAATTCAGTGTTTCGTGCAGTGTTTCCCAACCTCACCACCTTTAAGATGGGTGGAGTTCAACTCCCAGAATTCCCCAGCCAGCATGGGTATCCGCTTTTTTCTTTTTTCTTTTTGGTAAATAGCTTCAGGGAATCGATTTTGAATTTGTATGCAGGGGTTGGGCAGTCTAGAGTTTATTTCACTTTTATGGACCCCCCGCCCAAGTTGTTGGCAATTTTTCCTTCTCCTCTGAAATGCGCCTTCATCAAAATGAATGAGTGGAGCCAAGAAATTCCATGCAGGATAATTGTTAAATGGCTCTTTTCATGATAGCATCCACCATTACATAGTGGATTCTGACGGGGGGTCAAAAAAGTCAAAATGGACGTTACAACTGTGTGATTGAAACCCTATCTGTTTGCTATCTGCATCATGTTTGGTTGTGACTGCCATCTTGACTTTTTTGACCACCCCCATCCACAGTCATGCCTGTCATTATCCCTCTTCCCGAACCCACCTGAAAATGATTCCAGCGAGCCACAAAATTACAGGCTGGCTGACACTGTTCTCCTCATCTTGTTTGCTCCTACAGGGATCAAGGCCGGGCTGTGTATAAAAGTCGGGAACACCCTCAAGGAGAGGAAAAAAGGATTTCAGCTTTTCCAGGACGCTCCGTTCCAGCGCTGCTGGGAGTGGCGTGTGCTGACCCAGGGCCGAAATTCTCAGGGGTGTGTCCCATGGTTTAACTTATTTTCTAGTTAGATGTAGAAGGCTGCCCAACTCCCTAAGACTCTGGGCAGCGTGCAACATTAAAAGTATAAAAACCGTGCAAAAGTGAAAGAAGAGCAACGTGCCCCAGGACAAACATTCTTACTCACAGCTGAAGTCCTCTCCGTGACGCAGCACCCACCTAGCCCAAGGTCTGGGAAACAGACCAGCTTTCACGGACTTCTTAGACATCACCAGGATGGGAACCGTACGGATCCCGCTTGTTTCACAGCCAGACGCTGCCTTACTTGTAATACTCCTTTAAATACTGTAACACTTATTTTGAATTGTCCTCTAAATGGCTAAATATCCTCAGGGGCACAGCCGTGATGTGCAGACATCTCCACGGGGTGGTGTCAGCCAGCAACTTTGAGCTCGATTGATGTATGGTGTGTACCGTGGGTGACTGGTGTCCTAAATCAGTTGCAGAATCGGCACGCAATTCCTTTTCACTTACCGTAGAGACTCACAGATAAGCCAAGCATTTTAGGTGCCAAAATGCGCCCCAGAAATAAGGTTCCAAAATCACAGTAACCAAAATACCATCAAAATGCACCTTTTGTTTTGATGATCTGGCTGAAAATTCGAGGGTCTACTTATAAAAGTATATACAGGAATACTGTCTTTAAAGGACCCGTATTTCCAGTATAGACAGTGGAACCTCGGTTCACGAACTTAATTCGTTCTGCGACTCTGGTCGCGACCTGAAATGGTCGTGACCCGAATCAAATTTTCCCATAAGGTTCAGTGTAAATACAGTTAATCCATTCTGAACCAGTGAAAGCAATGGGGGGGAAGGCTTATGTAGCACGCACAGCGCAGCGGGAGCTTCCCCCCCCCCGTGCTGATTCCTCTTAATTCCGCGCTCTCTCCTTTGTGCATAGCCCTTGGTGCGCGCGACAAAAGCACAGTGAAAGCAATGGGGGGGAAGTCTTATGTAGCACGCACAGCGGAGCGGGAGCCTCCCCCCCCCACTGATTCCTCCGCGCTCTTTCCTTTCTCCATAGCGACAAAAGCACAGTGAAAGCAATCACCAGGCCAAGGGCTATGGCCAAAGGAAAGAGCAAATTTCCCCATAACGTTCAGTGTAAATACAAACAGTTCTGAAACATATGCATTTTATTTTTAAACCACAAAAGCATGAAAAAAAAGCACAGTATGAAGAGGGAGAATGGGGTGGGGAGGCAGTTAGTGTTTGGAGGGAGAGTCCCCTCCCTACAGGAAGCTGTGACCATGTGACACGGGAGGAAAAATGGCCGCGGATCCTGTTAGTCACCCGATCCGGCGTTCGCGACCGGAGCTAAATTTTTGCAGCCGGAGCTGGTCGTGACCCGAATTGTTCATGAACAGAAGCGTTCGTGAACCGAGGTACCACTGTACTTGCAGATAAGCCCCTCTGCGGAGAAACAGACCCTTGGATTTTTAACCAAAACAGCAGGATGTCAGTGATTCATTTGCCTGTCAGTAGGTGTTATAACGGGATGCGATACTGTGCTCAATTACGACAATGAGGGAGCCTACGTTGCTCACGGACACTGCATTTTTGCATGACCAGCTTCCTGAACTTCTCACTTTCCCTGCCTTTCTTTCAGATAGACGACGCCTATCTGAAAACGTGTCGCTACGGAGCAGACCAACCTTAGGGCCCCATCTTCTCGCTGGGGAAACTGGTCAGCTGGGCCGGGAGCCACTTTCAGGAGATGGCATCAGAGGTATGAAAGAACTAGGTCCACTCCTTCCTTCAGGTGGTGGTCCCTTCTACAGCGATCGAGGATGAAGACGTGCAACAGGGTCTTCCTTCCCAGTGGAGGAGCATCATGGACTTCCATTTTCTGGGGAGGACTGTCTCCCCACTGTGGAGCTTTAATGGGACCTTCAGAGGTGGCCTGGAGGGAGCTGAGATGGCAGAGGTGGGGTTGGGTTGAGGGGACTTGTGGCCATCCACCCTAACTGTGGGAAAGAAATCTGCAGAAATAATCCTTCTTGGATTTGGAAAGGCAAAGTTTATTTCCAAGCCTTTGCAAAGGCTGACGCTTCTCAGCTCGCAGGCTTCAAGAAGCGGGCCATGAGAGATTTCAGCAAGGTTTTGATGCATCCCTTCACACGTCGCGTTGGTCCTGCCTCGTTTTTGCCTTGGGGTAGGCAAATCCGAGTTCACAACCTATCCGAGACGCCTAAAATAATACATTATTTCTTTTATGATTCCCAGAACCCCTTTTCTTACTAACAAAAGGCAACACTTGTTTCATTATCTTTCGTTCCCAGGTCTCGCCTTGGTGTGACCCCTTCCTTTCTGTAAACACATTCAAATTCCAAGCCTGATCACTTGAACCATCAAGTATCAGAAAGCCTTGTTACCAGGAAGTTTTCTTAAAAGGTAACTTCTACTCCTTACACAATGCCTCCTCGCTGCAAATTAGGATATTTCACCTGCAGCTGGCCCACCTTGGCTGATCCTGAAAAGCCAGTCAGGATCGAGCCTCGTTAGTGCTTAGCTGGGAGGCCAGAAAGAGGTCCCAGGATTGTAGGGGAGACCTGGAAATCAGGAGGACATCCCTATTGAAGGCAGGCAGAATGGGGGGTTTCAGGAGGGGCTAAATCTGATCAATTTAGCTGATTTTTGTCCCCTGGCTTTCAATCCCAGAAATGAAAACCTTCCTCATTCTGTCTGTCTCTCTCTCTCTCTCTCTCCTTCTCTGATGCAATGAAGCTGCAAAAATTCTCAGAAAAACCGTACGGAGCTGGCCATTTGGGTTGGCAACTCTCTCGATAATCTGAGAGCACGAAAACGTTTCCCCAGGCCTTTCACCACGAAGGGCCAACGATCAGCAGCTATGTGCAATAAAAGCAAGGCTTCTCGAGAACCTTTTTATTACTCCAAGGCTCAAGGGGATACTCCTGCAGACCCGCCACGACCATCCGTTCCTTCAGTGCTGTCCGCAAGACTCTGAACGCCAAAGGAGACACGTCCGTTGGAAGACGGCTCCCTGCAGGCAGAAGCTCGCATGGCTACGGATCCAACATACAGCCCTCTCTCTTTGCTTGCTGTCCACGTCTCTCTAAGATAACCAGGCCTTCGGTCACGCTTGCGATTGCATGGGACGTCCACGGTTTGCCCCCTGCCTTCTTCTCGGAGGTCTTCTCGACTTTCCAATCCAGTCGAGCACCCTGGGGTTTCCTCGCGATCTCCCATCGGAGAGTTAACCGGGTTACATACTGCTTTGCTTTTTCAGGTCAGCTAAGTTGTGCCAAGAAAACAATGCCAACTTTGGCTAGCTGAAAGGACCGAAAGAACAGATTAGGGACAGATCGTCATCGAAAACAACTATCTACCTGGTGGCTAAGAGTCGAAAATGACTGGATGGCACCGAATCAATCCATCAAAGTTTTCCCAAAGCAGCTGGGAAATGTGCAATTGGCAGACTTGGGGCTGCCAAAAGGTGCTTCCGGGCTGGCAAAGCCAACGTCAGAAGTGTGGAGCTGGGCACAGAAATCCGCAACGTTAGAGGGTGGGAGGAAAGAGGAATTCCGGGAGCTGGAAAAGTGGGTGGCTTTGACAGCAAAAAACTCCACAAGAGGTTTCAAAAGCACGAAAGAGCCACTTAAAGGCTCGGTTTCCTGGGATCGCAGCTCAAGCCAGAGGAAAAGGGGGCTTACCTTTTCGCAGTCTTGGCAAAGCACAGCAGTACTACCCAGAAACCCCAGGGCTGCCCCGCAGAGAAGGCATTCAGACAAACCGTTGCCCACAACATTCTTCCGCATGTTCTCCAGCCGCTCGACCAGGCGCCTGCAACGCAGAGGCTCCGTCAGAACAGACTCCGATCCGCGGGCTCCTATCGTAGTGTCGCAGACCTAACAGAAACCTCCAAACCTCCCTGGCGTTTACGCCAGGATTGCAAGAGGGGAGTTTCATTCTGTTAGCCCTGCGAGGTAGTCCAGACAAGAACAACAGCCGCGAGGACTCGCTCGGCCTTGATTATGAGGCTCCATCCGCAGAATCTTGCAAGACTGAAAGTCTTTCTCCCCTCCTCTCCTGTTATTCTCCAGATAACTAGGGAGGTCCCTTCCGAAACGTGGCTCACGCCCTCCCTCCTTCTGCGGGCTGAGGCATCTTTTACGTGCCGGTCGCCGCGTCTGCGGCTCTTCCTCCTGTCTCCCAAGGCCGTTCCCACATACCATGACACGTTTCCAATGCAATGCATCTCCGCTGGGAGAAATCAACAATTGGCAAAAGCTTTGAGTGTGGTCCTGCAGATCCTAAGATCACCTGAATTTATGAGGGTCTGATTCGGGCTCACCGAGGGCAAACGGTGCAGCTGGAAGACTGGAATAACCAAAAATGGCAACACTCTCTAAAAGCAAGATCGAGAACAAGGAGGCAGGAAGGGGATCATCTGGGTTGGGATCACGCGTGCTATTAAACCACGTGGGGTCTGGTGGATGGGCAGTTTAGAGGAACTATACTGTGTGTCTATTACAGATAGTGTGTGTATACACACACACACACACACACATCCACATTCTGTCTCTGCATCTATTATTCATACTTCTGCCTATTTCTACAGTATATAGTTGGCTACACCCATTATGTTCAGCAACAGTGGGCTTCTTCCCTTTCGGGCATGATGAGCAAAACCACCTGTAACGGCTCAAGATTATGCACAAACCAGACCATGATGGCTTAGTCAACAAACCACATTTCAAGACTCCCAGCTCATCGTTGCAGAAAAAGACAGCTGTAGAAGCGACCTGAAGATCTATTGACTTAGCAGATAACTGGAAAGGGCCAAACCTACTATTCCTGAGCAAAAAAAAGGTACCAGCAGCAAGATGGAGCCTCCACGTTCAGGAGCAGGCTACCCCAGAAGCCGTTTCTATCTGAGCCGAAGGGAAGCGAAGAGAAGGGGGGAGGGGGAGGGGAGGAGGGGGAGGGAAAGGACAGGACAGGACAGGACAGGAAAGGGTTAATGTTCGTGTCAGTGTCAGTGTTTGTGTTTGTGTTTGTGTTCGTGTTCATGTTCATGTTAGGGTTAGTGTTAGTGTTAGTGTTAGTGTTGGATTAGGAAAGACAGGAGAGGACAGGGTTAGGGTTAGAAAGGAAAGGAGAGGAGAGGAGAGGAAAGACAGGAGGGAGGAAGGAAGAAAGAAGGAAGGAAAGAAGGAAAGGAAGGAAAGAAAGGAGGAGGCGGAAGAGTGGAAGGAAGTACTAGAAAGAAGGAAGAACAGACCTGAAGGAAGGAGGGAAGGTAGGAAGGGTAGGAAGGAAGGAAGGAAGGCAGGAAGGAAGGCAGGACAGGAAAGAAGGATGGAAGGAAGGCCAGACAGGAAGGAAGGAAGGACGGAGGGACAGGAAGGAGGGCAGGGAATGGCAACTGGAGAGCTTTGATGGCTCCAGTCCAAACTCCAGGCCTGGTCTGGCTCCCACCCAGCTTTTCTTGCCAACACCTTGGCTCACTGTCATTGTGCCACGGAAGAAACCACGGCAACCGGACAGACAGACAGACAGACAGAGAGCCACGGGGTTGCTGTGGCGAGGCAGCAGCCATCGGGCAGGAAGTTGCCTTGACACGGAGCAGAGAGGGAGAGATCTGTGATGAACGGGACAGAGTTTTGCTTTCAAAAGACTAACTCTTCAATCATGCCCTACGTTTGCATATCCCACGGTCCAGTTCCTTAAACTCATGGAGCCTTCCCTGAACATCATCAGGCAGACAGTGATCATCATCTATCATGATCTATAGGCAGTGGCCATTCACAAAGCTCTGGCTGGAGTGGAAAAATATATCCTGGTCGGCATAACGACCCTTGTCTGCATAATCGGTGATCATCGCCTGCATAAGCCCCCAGACCCTCCAGCCCTGCGTGAAAACGCCGGGATTGTCACGGGGTGTCTTCTGTGTGCAAGACGGGTGCTTTACCTTCCCTCTGTCTTGTAAACCCCCCAGAGTCGCTTGTAGAAGTGAGATGGGGGGCTATCCAAATTGGACGGATAAATCAATAAATACGTATCCTGGGTCTTTGGGAAGGATCCAGAGTCAATGAGAACTATGTGGTAGACGTGTGAAAATAGCAATCATAGGCCAGTACTCAGTGCAGAAAGACCTACAGGTAGTCCTCAGTTTAAGACCGACTTCCGTTCCCACGGTCTGTCCTCGGGTAGAATTTGTAAGGAAGCCGGAACAGGATTATCGTATAATACCGTATCAGTAGTACTGTGTCATGAACCCAAACCGTTGTGCATTTAACCTGAATTTTGCTACCACAGGCTCCGTTCTTCACTACGGCTTTTTTTTCTTTCTGGTTTTAGTCTCACAAATAGCACAGAATAGAATGATACCTTTATTGTCATTGCACTATACACTATACACCAAGCGCATAATAAAAGGATTTCTTGCATCAGGAAAGTGCTCGGATGCAGAACCATGAAATATCAGGCTTGCAAGGACCCTGCAGGTCATCCAGTCCCACCACCGGTCCAGGGCCGGTATAGACTATTACAACACCCCGAGAGATGGCCGGCCTCTATTTCAGTGACGGCGAACCTACGACACGCATGTCAAGGGTGACACGCCACGATGTTTTGGGGACATGCCAGCGTTCGCCAACCCCTGGCAACAAGTATTCTCCCTGGGTTACCAAAAAACTGAGTTTGTTTGAGACATATTCCGTTTTCGTAATTATTTGACGTCTCTTTATATAATGCATAGCGCCACATGACCAGACTGTATTTTTTAAACATCGGTGAATATGCAAAGAATTGTTTCTCTGTTGTTCCGGTGTGTGTGTGTGTGTGTGTGTGTGTGTGTGTGTGTGTGACACGCCAGCAGAGTCAAGATAGGCATTTTCCGAATTTTTGACACGCCGAGCCCAAGAGCTTCGCCTTCCCTGCTCTATTTAAATACTTCCAAAGGAGATGCCACCAGCTTGCGGCTGAATGTAGGAAGCCCTTCCTGAAGCCCCACCAAAATCTCCACTCCTGGAATTTAAAACCTGACTAAATCCGCTCCGATTCACACACACCCCGTGCCCTTTTTTCCTCTGGCTGCATAACCAGGTGGGTCTTTCTGGTCAAGAAGGTGTGCCAGGAAGTGGATCCCTCGATCCAGAGTTCGGTGATCACCAAGGTGAAGGGGTCGCCTTCAGCAGCACCTCGGAGATGGGCAAGAGGATCTGGGACGTGGTGGACTACGTCATGCCCCCGCAGGTACCGGGCTGACCTCCCGGGTCCAACCCTTTTGCTTCGAGAACCCGGTTCATCTCCTCTGCGTTGTCTCCTCCAGACCTCCCCAAACGGGTGGGCCCTAGAAGGCTTGGGCTTCAGGGCCCATCATCCCCAGCCAGTAACTCAATGCTGGAGATGAGGGGGTAGTGGCCCAATCCATTTAACAGGCCCAGGTTTGGGGAAGGGTGGTGTCCTTTGGACTGGCAGAGGTCTCTGATAGTTCAGGTAGAGGAGAACAATTTCCAGACTTCTCATGAAATGTCACAGATGCCCTCAAAACCACTCCTGGGGACTTCTTGGCCACCATAGAGAATTGGTTTGCAGTAACCTTCTTCTAGAATGTCAGCTTCTGAGTCCAGCCTACAACCCTGGGATCCCCTGGTGGTCTCCCATCCCGCTAAATCAACCCTGCTTAGCTTTCACGGAATCAGCAATGACTAGCCAGGATGTATTAAAACCGACTGCTATATACCTATTCAAATCCCCCCAACCCTCCCACACTGGACATCAGATTTGGGAATATTGTAATTTCAGGGAAAGGGGTGGAGGGCTAAACTAGGCCCATGGTTTAAATACAGCAATAATCTCCTTTCCTTCCCTCCTTCCCTCCTTCCTTCCTCTTCCTTCCGCTTTGTCTAGCAAAATTCTGAAACAGTCTTTTTCTAATTCTTTCCCCCACCTTAGGGCGAAAGTGTTGTTTTCGCAATGACCAATTTGATCATCACCCCCAACCAGCGGCAAGATACCTGCGCTGAGTTAGGACGGCATTAAAAGTGACAAGGGCGGCATGTGTGTAAGGAGTGTGTGCAAGTACAAGGAGTGAGTGTGCAAGCAGTGCAGAGCATACAGTAAAGAAGATTCTGATACTGTGGTGCGGAGTTTGTCAAGCTTACCGACTCTAAGATGTGGGACTTCAACTCCCAGAATTCCCCACCCAGAATGCTTTAGGATGTGGTTCTTCAGCTCCCAGAATTCCACCCATCTTAAAGCATGCAGGCTGGGGAATTCTGGGAGTTGAAGTCCACCCATCTTCCAGTGGCCAAGCTTGAGGAACCCTGGGCTAAACAAACCCCGTTCCTTTCATGGTTCTTCACGGGAAGAAGGCCACATGGAGCGTCATGCTTGGACCCCCTTCTCCCTTGCATCTCGGTCAGTTTCTGGATTACTCTGGAAGAACGCCGGTCGGCTTCCAGCCTTGAGTTCGGTTTCTGGGAAGAAGACTCCGTCCTTGCCTTCTCTTCCAGAACCCGGGCATTCCAGGTGCTTTGTGTTCCCGTGACCAAGACTGCGCTCCAGGAGAATCAGAGACATCCGGCAATGCATAATTGCTATTGTTACTGTTGTTACTGTTGTGTAATAAGATGAGAGCGTGCTAGATAAACATATTTTGTTTTGACTGGAGCCAAACCTCTTTTCGCTTAGGGACGGTTAATCTCCAGAAATCCACCAAGGTGAAATAAGGATTACTAGTCTTTTATTAATAATCCCAAGGGAGAGAAACGTTCACATTATCCCCATAACTCTGGAGTCGGTGGCATTTTGGCAAGAGGAAAACCTATTTGTGAAGCCACACTTGTGTCTCTCTGTGTGAGAGTCAGGACCAGAGGAGTTAAGAATTTACTCTCGTCGCCAGAGCAATGAGGAACTGATAAGAGGATGAGACTGAACCCTCCCTAAAGAATGCAAGGGAGGTTGGGAGGGTGACCCTGGAATTTGCTCTCACTCTGAGAAGATTTTTGTAACGGGAGAAAGGCCATTAAACCTTGCTGGATTAAATCTGTACTGTCTCCTGGAGGTTCCTGGGCTAATCCTGACACTCTGTGAATTGGGCCCCTGTGATTGGAGAGTCCTGCAGCTGTAGAGTTGGAAGAGAACGTGGGGGTCACCTAGTCCAATCCCTTTAATATAGGGTACACATGGGGCACACACTTTTAGATCTCAGAGATCTAAAAGAGTGTGCCCCATGTATAGATCTTGATGGGATCAACTGATTTTGCTGTCACCACCAAGCTCTTTCCGTATTTAGAAACTCTCTGAGCCTTCCTGGAAGAGCTCCCCATGGCCTCTATCTTAGTGGTGTTTCCCAGACTGGCCAATGCAGATGTGTTTCAGCTGTGGGGTACCTAGATGGTTTTTAATAATCACATCCTTTCTTTTCTTCTTATTTTCTTCATGACCTAGTTGTATTCTTCCCAGAGTCCCTGTTGTTTGAGTGGGTCATCAATATTTTAAATAAGTATTTCAAAGCCCATCACTCTGACTCTTGGGGGAACTCTGAAGGCTAGGATCCAGAGCTTCTCTCAGACGCATCGTTCTGCCCTAAACCCTTCCTCAGTCCTCACTCTCGGCGATTTGAACCGCCGGGAGAGGTTACCTTTCCTTAAGTGACAGTTCTAATACCCGGTCATCACCCGCCCAGACCAAATCTTGCCGTTGCGGTGGCTGTAATAGATGAAGATTCCCTTTCAGTCTGTGGTGGTGGGAGATGAGAGGTCGGCCTGGTGGGCTCTGATATGTGGGGTGTTGCAGGGTCAGCCCTCTGTCCTTTTCAACCTCTCCCTGAGGATTCTTGTAAGTTCAGGAGACCATCACACAATGTTGTCTTCCTTCACCTCTGCCCAAGATCGAATAGTTTGCTGAGTATTCCATTTTTTCACACCCATCCATCCATCCATCCATTCATCCTCATAATAATCTGACAGGTGGAATAATAACAGGGACAGGAGAAAATCCCTTAGTATTCACCTCACATGATTCAGCCTTCCAGGTAGACCAGACAGGAACCATGACCAGATGAACTAATTCTACTTTATTGTAAGGCTACATTGACAGAGTCTGGCAAGTCTGCAATTAAAAATCTCCCGCCGCCTCCTTTGCAAGCCAAGGAGCTAGGGAGGCTCCCTTCTGCACCTCTTGCTCCACTCGCTGTGCAGCTGTGGGCTGTGCCGTCTCTTATCTGACCGTTCCCCAGGCAGCATCTCTTCGCCCCCTCTCCCAAAGTCTTTCCCACATGCCATCACATCAATCTGCGGCAGCGGGAAGGAGGCCGGCACTGCCAGTGATGACAGGGGAAGAGCTTAGAGGAGGGACTTGTGCTTCGCAGTGCGGACGAGAGCTGCCTTCTTCTTTCGTCGTGGTCATGTGGAGGTGAGGGATTTTGCTGTGGTGCAGGCAGGGCTGGATGAGGCTGGCTGCAGCTGCCTGGGCCCCGTGGCTGCAGCTCCATCCCGCACGCAGTTGGGCGGCCATCTTGCCTTCTTCCTGGCCGAGAGCAGGAAGGCAACTTGGAATAGCCATTTCCGTGTGGGCTGCTTCAAGAGCACTTTGACTGGGAGGGTTTGAGTAGGGAACTGGTCATCAAGTAGGAAAGCTTGTGGGTTGTGAATTGTGATTCTGCCTGTCTTCCCACGGGTGAGAGTCGGGGAGGGTGGGGGTTTGGATCATTGGGACTGTGACTACTTGGATGCCTAACCAGTCTGGTGAGAGGAGACTGGCCGAAGGCATTGTGTGGTTGGTACATGGGGGTGAGGTGGGTCCCTCATTAGCCGGAGGGACTGAGTGCTCTGCAGAAGTGCTTCTGGTATTAGGGGGCCCCTATTAGCTGATTGTGATTGTGTGAGTAAAGTGGGGTATGTGGTCTTGCACCTGGAGCTTTATGGACACGAGTGTGGGGAGGGCTCTCAAGGAATGGGGCAAGCTGGAACTTCCCAGTAGTGAAGGGTAGGGGAGACGACAGAATACAGGCGGCAGACCCCTCACGGGGACCGGGCCACAGGTACATTGTCCCTGTGGCACGTTCCAGCCCCTTGAAATCGTCCTTGGGCCCCAGGTGGCAGAACTTCAAGGCCCTGGGTTGATGGCTGCTGCTGCTGAATGCCAGGTCCGTCTGCATGAAGGCCACCCTCATTCATGACTTGATTGTCAATGAAAAGGTTGACCTGGTGTGCATTATTGAGACCTGGCTGGGACAGGAGGGGGGGTTCGCCTCTCTGAGATGTGCCCAGCTGGGTTCTGGGTTGGCACCAGCCAAGACCCCAGGGTAGGGGTGGTGGGGTAATGGTGGTCATCCTGAAACACATGTAGTTCTTGCTTCTTTGGTCTTCTCAGCTATGAGAGGCTTCATAGCCCTTTCTGGTCCTCTTGGACACCTCAGCAGCCCTTTGATAGCATCAACCATGGTATTCTTCTGGATTATCTGTTTGGGTTTGAAGTTGGAGGCTCTGTATTGTCTGTTCCTTCCTCAGTGGTTGTGGGGTACCACAAGGTTAAGTCCCCCCTCCCCTCCTCCTTAACATCTATATGAAGCCATGGGGAGAAGTCATCTGAAGGAGCAAGTTTGTCACTTGGACACAAACCAAGTGACCTCTTCCTGGACTCATGAATACTGTTGGACAGGCATGAGGTGGCAGGATATGGAAAATTATTTGTAACTTCATTCTGATCTTTATCCTATATTTTTGGGTTATGTAGTCCTAACTAGTAACCAAGTAGTGAACCTCTTCTCTGGAAGTGTTTTTTTTAGCTAGAGGCTTTGCAGTGATAAGTCTCGGAAGCAAATATGAGAAGAAGTCTTTGTTATATCCTATATTTTGTATGAAACTGGTATTTTGTGAAGTTTTACATTTTAAATGTAACTCTCTGTAACTTTCCTTTCTGCTGATGCTGAGTGCTCTTATCTCCCTCCCTCCTCAGATAGCAATGCTCTAGACAGCAAGGCCGAAATGTACCCAAAACAAGGTACGACCGGTGAAGACAAGGACTTGTGGTTTAGCTACCAGCAATTGACCAAATTTGGAGTACGGAAGGCATGGGGAGGGCACTGAGGGGGGGATTGGGGAGAAACGGCTCTTGTAATGATAAAAAGGCTTGCTGAACTCCTTTTCGGGGTTCAGTTCTTTGCAGGGACCTGCAAGTCCTATATGAACCTTTGCGCAAATAAAGCTTCTCCCTGAATGACCCAGTGAGAGTCTCGTCATCAATAAATGTTGCGTTGCTCCCACCCGTAACATGGGCATGATAAAGGACAAAAAAGGCAGGGACCTAACAGAAGCAGAAGAGATTAAGAAGAGGTGGCAAGAATACACAGAAGAACTATACAAGAAAGATCTTAATGTCCCTGACAAGTGGGCCTTAGGAAGCATTGCTAACAACAAAGCTAGTGGAGATGACAGTATTCCAGCTGAGTTATTTAAAATACTAAAAGACGATGCTGTTAAAGTGCTGCACTCAATATGCCAGCAAGTTTGGAAAACGCAACAGTGGCCACGATTGGAAAAGATCGGTTTACGTTCCAATTCCAAAGAAGGGCAGTGCCAAAGAATGCTCAAACTATCGCACAATTGCACTCATTTCACATGCTAGCAAGGTTATGCTCAAAATCCTACAAGCTAGGCTTCAGCAGTACGTGAACCGAGAACTACCGGATGTACAAGCTGGGTTTCGAAGAGGCAGAGGAACTAGAGATCAAATAGCCAACATTCGCTGGATCATGGAGAAAGCACGAGAGTTCCAGAAAAGCATCTACTTCTGCTTCATTGACTATGCAAAAGCCTTTGATTGTGTGGATCACAACAAACTGTGGCAAATTCTTAAAGAGATGGGGATACCAGACCACCTTACCTGTCTCCTGAGAAATCTGTATGCGGGCCAAGAAGCAACAGTTAGAACCGGTCATGGAACAACCGATTGCTTCAAAATAGGGAAAGGAGTACGACAAGGCTGTATACTGTCACCCTGCTTATTTAACCTATATGCAGAGCACATCATGAGAAATGCCAGGCTGGAAGAATCACAAGCCGGAATTAAGATTGCAGGGAGAAACATCAATAACCTCAGATATGCAGACGATACCACCCTCATGGCAGAAAGTGAAGAAGAACTAAAGAGCCTCTTGATGAGGGTGAAAGAGGAGAGTGCGAAAGCTGGCTTGAAACTCAACATTAAAAAAACTAAGATCATGGCATCTGGACCCATCAATCCCTGGCAAATAGAAGGGGTAGAAATGGAAGCAGTAACAGACTTCATTTATTTGGGCTCCAAGATCACTGCAGACGGAGACTGCAGCCATGAAATTCAAAGACGCTTGCTCCTTGGGAGGAAAGCTAGGGCAAACCTAGATAGCATATTAAAAAGCAGAGACGTCACCTTGCCGACAAAGATCCGCATAGTCAAAGCTATGGTTTTTCCAGTAGTAATGTATGGGTGTGAGAGTTGGACCATAAAGAAGGCTGAACGCCGAAGAATTGATGCCTTTGAACTGTGGTGCTGGAGAAGGCTCTTAAGAGTCCCCTGGACTGCTAGGAGGTCAAACCAGTGAATCTTAAAGGAAATCAACCCTGACTGCTCATTGGAAGGATTGATACTGAAGCTCAAGCTCAGATACTTTGGTCACCTAATGCGAAGAGAGGACTCTTTGGAAAAGACCCTGATGCTGGGAAAGATGGAAGGCAAAAGGAGAAGAGGACGGCAGAGGATCAGATGGCTAGATAGCATCACTGAAGCAATGAGCATGAAATTGAGCAAACTCAGGGAGGCAGTGAAAGATAGGAAGGCCTGGCGCAATATGGTTCATGGGGTCACGAAGAGTCGGACACGACTTAACGACTGAACAACAACAAAGTTAAAGACATTCATGCCACTGGTTTTCATATGTACAACTGGGAGAAAAGTTTAAAGTTGATAAAAAGATATATGGTTTTGAATGAAGCAAAGTTGTTTTTGAAACTGAATTGTGTACTAATGATGAACATCTTATTGCTAAAATGTATAAGTTTTTGTTGAGATTTGAAACAAGATGAACAAGTTAAAGATTGTATGATAAAATGGGCTAAACATTTTGGATATAATATACAAACAGAACAATGGGAAAACACATGGATGAAAGGGTTAAAATTGAAGGAGAATTTCTATAAAATGATGTATCGATGGTATTTGTCACCAGAAAGATTATTAAAAATGTACAAAGAGGTTTGAAATATATCTTGGATATGTGAACAAGAAGAAGGGATTTTTTATCATCTTTGGTGGACATGTAATAAGGCTAAAAAAATTTGGAACCAAATTCATATATTAATTCTAAAGATTTTGAAGATTAATATACAGTCAAAACTAGAGACTTTCCTGTTGGGACTAATGGATAAACAATTGGAAAAAGCTCATGGACCTTCATTCTTATATATGATAACTCCAGCTGGACTTTCATATGCTCAAAGATGGAAAGATTCGACATTACCTACAATGGAAGAATGGATGGTGAAGCTGATGGAGTTAGCTGAGATGGCAAAATTATATCTCTTGTATAAGAAGTCGGAAGTTGGGTTGAGGGGACTTGTGGCCATCCACCCTAACTGTGAGAAAGAAAGCTGCAGAAATAATCCTTCTTGGATTTGGAAAGGCAAAGTTTATTTCCAAGCGTTTGCAAAGGCTGACGCTTCTCAGCTCGCAGGCTTCAAGAAGCGGGCCATGAGAGATTTCAGCAAGGTTTTGATGCATCCCTTCACACGTCGCGTTGGTCCTGCCTCATTTTTGCCCTGGGGTAGGCAATTCTGAGTTCACAACCTATCCGAGACGCCTAAAATAATACACTATTTCTTTTATGGTTCCCAGACCCCCTTTCCGTGTTCACAGTTTATACTTTTCTTGAGATAAGTGTCAAGGCCCAGGACCATCCTGTCTCCACTAAATCTCTGTCCTTTGTGTTGTTATCTTCCTTCCTTCCTTCCCTGATTCACACATTCTTATCAACAAAAGGCGACACTTGTTTCATTATCTTTCATTCCCAGGAAGGGGGAAAAGGGGGAAGCTTGATCCACGAGCTGAAATTGGAATTATGGTTGGATATCCCTCTGGGAGGAAGGGGTATAGAGTCCTCGATCCTAAACCTCTTGAAGTTAAATGTTGCAATGTTGTATATGTGGATGGGAGAACTAGAATGCAAAAGACCGTTGAGGCTATGCTAACAACTGATCTACAGGGCATAGATACCGTTCCACAAGAATTGGTCACCGGGTTACCTATAGAGATCATTGATCAAGCGGTAGGTCCATCTTTGCGAGATGTTGTTATAACAGAAGGGGAAGTAAGAATTAAACCGTGTGAAACAGGAACAGAACAAACAACTAACCTAAGACGATCAGAGAGAAGTAATAAAGGTAAACCTCCGGAAAGATACGGATTTTGTGAAAATTTGCAAGAACCAGTAGACTGGGAAGAAATTAGTAAGTTACCTATCTTAGAAAGAGAAAAATGGATAGAGGCTATGGAGGAGGAATATCAGTCTTTACAACAAAATCATCTTTGGACTTTTACTGAATTACCTCCTAATAGACAGGCTTTTGGAAATAAATGGGTATATCAAATCAAATATAATTCAGATGGAAGTATAGATACATACAAGGCACGTTTGGTTGTGAAAGGTTTTTCCCAGAGATATGGAGTTGACTATTTTGATACATTTGCACCAGTGGTCAGTGATACACCATTTAGGACATTTCTTCATGTTGCTTGTTCAAGAAATAGGTTTGTAGAACATCTAGATGTTCAAACAGCTTTTCTTAATGGAGATCTTTTAGAAGAAATGTATATGGTGCAGCCTGAAGGATTTCAAAAAATTGGACAAGAAAATCTTGTTTGTAAACTTAATAAGAGTATGTATGGGCTTAAGCAATCAGCCAAAAGTTGGTATGATAAGTTAACAGACCTTTTATATCATCAAGGATTTAAGCAAGGAAAGGCTGATCCCTGCTTCTATATGAGACTTAAGAATGGACAATATCAATATATCCTGACCTATGTAGATGATTTGTTAATATCAAATTAACACATTAACATTAATATCATAATGACACAAGGAGGATATTAATGAAAAAGCTAATAAATTAAAGACGGAAATAGAAATTAAACAGCTTGGAGAAGTAAAATATTATTTAGGAATGGAAATTGAAAACCTTAATGATGGAACTTTTCTCTTAAGTCAAATCCATTGCTCTTGCTAGCGGCGGGAGGGGACCGCGCGAGGGAGGAAGGTTGCCGTGGCAACCGGCAGGGTGAGGCCTGGTTGAGCGCAACAGGCCGGAAGCCTCCACCTCGGCTTGATGATGAAGTAACCGGGTTGGGGACAAGAACCGGCTTGCGGAGAGGATATTTAGCCACAAAACCCCAGAGGGGAAAGGGGCATCTACAGGGAGTCCCCGGGCTAAGGAGGCCCGGTTTGCGGACCACCCATAGAGAAGAACGGAGCCTATGCTGGCAAAATTCAAGTTAAATGCACAATGATTTGAGTTAGGGTTCGTGATGATTAGAGACGATACAAGCCTT
Organism: Liasis olivaceus; assembly: GCA_030867105.1. Taxonomy (NCBI): domain Eukaryota; kingdom Metazoa; phylum Chordata; class Lepidosauria; order Squamata; family Pythonidae; genus Liasis; species Liasis olivaceus. The sequence continues at coordinate 329,413,768 of CM061349.1, forward strand.
CTCACGAGATTAAAAACGCCAAAGAAATCCCGATTTGAAATCAAGCACTCTATGGTCCCCCACGTTCATATTACAAGGTAGGAGGATAATTGACAGCCAAGGCTTGGAGACCCTCCGGAATTCGGTGGGGCTTGAAAGTTTGCGAACGCTTTTGAATTTTCAGTGTACTTTTGCCACACACAAATATGTAGCTTTGGACCACCTTCCTCCACAAATAAAGGAACAAGTATAATGCTTTTGACTCATTTGTTTAACTGGGTCCTCTCCATCCGCTTGTAGGACTTGTGTGGAGAACAGATCACATTTTAGGTCGTATTTATGCAGAAATACTGATAATTTAAAAGGGTTCACAAACGTTTAAGCACCGCTGAAATTCAGTGTTTCGTGCAGTGTTTCCCAACCTCACCACCTTTAAGATGGGTGGAGTTCAACTCCCAGAATTCCCCAGCCAGCATGGGTATCCGCTTTTTTCTTTTTTCTTTTTGGTAAATAGCTTCAGGGAATCGATTTTGAATTTGTATGCAGGGGTTGGGCAGTCTAGAGTTTATTTCACTTTTATGGACCCCCCGCCCAAGTTGTTGGCAATTTTTCCTTCTCCTCTGAAATGCGCCTTCATCAAAATGAATGAGTGGAGCCAAGAAATTCCATGCAGGATAATTGTTAAATGGCTCTTTTCATGATAGCATCCACCATTACATACTGGATTCTGACGGGGGGTCAAAAAAGTCAAAATGGACGTTACAACTGTGTGATTGAAACCCTATCTGTTTGCTATCTGCATCATGTTTGGTTGTGACTGCCATCTTGACTTTTTTGACCACCCCCATCCACAGTCATGCCTGTCATTATCCCTCTTCCCGAACCCACCTGAAAATGATTCCAGCGAGCCACAAAATTACAGGCTGGCTGACACTGTTCTCCTCATCTTGTTTGCTCCTACAGGGATCAAGGCCGGGCTGTGTATAAAAGTCGGGAACACCCTCAAGGAGAGAAAAAAAGGATTTCAGCTTTTCCAGGACGCTCCGTTCCAGCGCTGCTGGGAGTGGCGTGTGCTGACCCAGGGCCGAAATTCTCAGGGGTGTGTCCCATGGTTTCACTTATTTTCTAGTTAGATTTAGAAGGCTGCCCAACTCCCTAAGACTCTGGGCAGCATGCAACATTAAAAGTATAAAAACCGTGCAAAAGTGAAAGAAGAGCAACGTGCCCCAGGACAAACATTCTTACTCACAGCTGAAGTCCTCTCCGTGACGCAGCACCCACCTAGCCCAAGGTCTGGGAAACAGACCAGCTTTCACGGACTTCTTAGACATCACCAGGATGGGAACCGTACGGATCCCGCTTGTTTCACAGCCAGAAGCTGCCTTACTTGTAATACTCCTTTAAATACTTTAACACTTATTTTAAATAGTCCTCTAAATGGCTAAATATCCTCAGGGGCACAGCGGTGATGTGCAGACATCTCCACGGGGTGGTGTCAGCCAGCAACTTTGAGCTCTATTGATGCATTGTGTGTACCGTGGGTGACTGGTGTCCTAAATCAGTTGCAGAATCGGCACGCAATTCCTTTTCACTTACCGTAGAGATTCACAGATAAGCCAAGCATTTTAGGTGCCAAAATGCACCCCACAAATCAGGTTCCAAAATCACAGTAACCAAAATACCATAAAAATACGCTTTTGTTTTGGCGATCTGGCTGAAAATTCAAGGGTCTTCTTATAAAAGTATATACAGGAATACTGTTTTTAAAGGACCGGTATTTCGAGTATATACTTGCGGATAAGCCCCTCTGCGGAGAAACAGACCCTTGGATTTTTAACCAAAACAGCAGGATGTCAGTGATTCATGTGCCTGTGAGCCGGTGTTATAACAGGATGCGATACTGTGCTCAATTACGACAACGAGGGAGCCTACGTTGCTCATGGACACTGCATTTTTGCATGACCAGCTTCCTGAACTTCTCACTTCCCTGCTTTTCTGACGCAGAACCAACGTTCTTGACACCAAAGACGACGCCTATCTGAAAACGTCTCGCTACGGAGCAGACCAACCTTACGGCCCCATCTTCTCGCTGGGGAAACTGGTCAGCTGGGCCGGGAGCCACTTTCAGGAGATGGCATCAGAGGTATGAAAGAACTAGGTCCACTCCTTCCTTCAGGCGGTGGTCCCTTCTACAGCGATCAAGGATGAAGAGCTGCAACAGGGTCTCCTTTCCCAGTGGAGGAGCCTCGTGGACTTCCATTTTCTGGGAAAGACTGTCTCCCCACTGTGGAGCTTTAATGGGACCTTCAGAGGTGGCCTGGAGGGAGCTGAGATGGCAGAGGTGGGGTTGGGTTGAGGGGATTTGTGGCCATCCACCTTAACTGTGAGAAAGAAAGCTGCAGAAATAATCCTTCTTGGATTTGGAAAGGCAAAGTTTATTTCCAAGCGTTTGCAAAGGCTGACGCTTCTCAGCTCGCAGGCTTCAAGAAGCGGGCCATGAGAGATTTCAGCAAGGTTTTGATGCATCCCTTCACACGTCGCGTTGGTCCTGCCTCGTTTTTGCCTTGGGGTAGGCAAATCTGAGTTCGCAACCTATCCAAGACGCCTAAAATAATACATTATTTCTTTTATGATTCCCAGAGCCCCTTTTGTTACTAACAAAAGGCGACACTTGTTTCATTATCTTTCATTCCCAGGTCTCCCCTTGGTGTGACCCCTTCCTTTTTGTAAACACATTCAAATTCCAAGCCTGATCACTTTAACCATCAAGTATCAGAAAGCCTTCTTATCAGGAAGTTTTGTTAAAAGGTAACTTCTACTCCTTACACAATGCCTCCTCGCTGCAAATTAGGATATTTCACCTGCAGCTGGCCCACCTTGGCTGATCCTGAAAAGCCAGTCAGGATCGGGCCTCCTTAGTGCTTAGATGGGAGGCCAGAAAGAGGTCCCAGGATTGTAGGGGAGACCTGGAAATCAGGAGGACATCCCTATTGAAGGCAGGCAGAATGGGGGGTTTCAGGAGGGGCTGTGAGCAAGCAAGAAGGGACAGCGCGACACGGCTGCAGGATGAATGAACGGGAATCAGATAGAAAACTGAGTAACCGGTACAAAAGGAAACCAGGATATGAAGAAAGAGCGAACGGGTGGAGAGGAAGACGGAAGAAGCTGCCGGTGGATGAGATTGTGTGACAAAGAGACGGGAGGAGCTCCAAAAACAGGAGGGATTGCATGGAAAGGTGGACGGATGTGGTGGAAACAGGGATGGATTGCAAGGACAGAAAGGTACGGAGCAGGAGAGTGAATGATTTGGGCGTAAAACGGCACATCGTTTACTTTTTCTCATCTTGTGCCTTTCGTTCGTTCGGCTTCCTATTTCTTACTCCCTCCTCGCTCTGCGGAAGGCTGCTTCCTCCAAAGAGGAATAGCGTCGACCGTAGGAGCGTCTATCCGTTCGCAGCTCAATGTTCTGCTGCTTTTCCTCATTCTTTGTGTCCGGGTTTCTTTAGCACCAAAAGAGGATATAAATCAAATTCAAAATCGTTTGGGCTTGAGGACGTGCCAGCAAGAAACCACTGAGGAGCCAGAATTGCTGGGTTCAGATCAGTGTTTTTTAAACTTGGCAGCTTTAAGATGTGCGGACTTCAACTCCCAGAATTCCCAGCCAACATGGTTTAAGATGTGTGGACTTCAACTCCCCATGCTGGGTGGGGAATTCTGGGAGTTGAAGTCCACACAATCTTAAGGCATGTTTGTCTTTATTACTGTTGTTAGCCGCACAGAGTTGTGTATCACAAAAGGGGCTGCCATATAAGCGAATAAATGAATAAATTATGATCAAAAATGTAATGTGAAAGTTGGCAATCTGATAAATTTCTCCCTTATTCTCTTTCCTGTCCCTCTACATATTCATGGTTTCTTTAGTTATTTATGTTAAGGGAGCAAATTAAAATAAGGGAAGGAGCCACGGCAATCTGATCAATTTCGCTGATTTTTGTCCCCCGGCTTTGAATCCCACAAATGAAAACCTCCCTCTCTCTCTCTCTTATTCCTTCTCTGCTGCAATGAAGCTGCAAAAATTCTCAGAAAAACTGTATGGAGGTGGCCATTTGGGTTGGCAACTCTCTCGATAATCTGAGAGCACGAAAACGTTTCCCCAGACCTTTCACCACGAAGGGCCAACGATCAGCAGCTATGTGCAATAAAAGCAAGGCTTCTTCAGAACCATTTTATTACTCCAAGGCTCAAGGGGATACTCCTGCAGACCCGCCACGACCATCCGTTCCTTCAGTGCCGTCCGCAAGACTCTGAACGCCAAAGGAGACACGTCCGTTGGAAGACGGCTCCCTGCAGGCAGAAGCTCGCATGGCTACGGATCCAACATACAGCCCTCTCTCTTTGCTCGCTGTCCGCGTCTCTCTAAGATAACCAGGCCTTCGGTCACGCTTGCGATTGCATGGGACGTCCACGGTTTGCCCCCTGCCTTCTTCTCGGAGGTCTTCTCGACTTTCCAATCCAGTCGAGCACCCTGGGGTTTCCTCGCGATCTCCCATCGGAGAGTTAACCGGGTTACATACTGCTTTGCTTTTTCAGGTCAGCTAAGTTGTGCCAAGAAAACAATGCCAACTTTGGCTAGCTGAAAGGACCGAAAGAACAGATTAGGGACAGATTGTCATCGAAAAAAACTATCTACCTGGTGGCTAAGAGTCGAAAATGACTGGATGGCACTTAATCAATCCATCAAAGTTTTCCCAAAGCAGCTGGGAAATGTGCAATTGGCAAACTTGGGTCAGCCAAAAGGTGCTTCCGGGCTGGCAAAGCCAACGTCAGAATTGTGGAGCTGGGCACAGAAATCCGCAACGTTAGAGGGTGGGAGGAAAGAGGAATTCCAGGAGCTGGAGAAGTGGGTGGCTTTGACAGCAAAAAACTCCAGAAGAGGTTTCAAAAGCACGAAAGAGCCACGTAAAAGATCGGCTTCCCGGGATCGCAGCTCAAGCCAGAGGAAAAGGGGGCTTACCTTTTGGCAGTCTTGGCAAAGCACAGCAGTACTACCCAGAAACCCCAGGGCTTCCCCGCAGAGAAGGCATTCAGACAAACCGTTGCCCACAACATTCTTCCGCGATTCTCCAGCCGCTCGACCGGGCGCCTGCAACGCAGAGGCTCCGTCAGAACAGACTCCGATCCGCGGGCTCCTATCGTAGTGTCGCAGACCTAACAGAAACCTCCAAACCTCCCTGGCATTTACGCCAGGATTGCAAGAGGGGAGTCTCATTCTGTTAGCCCTGCGAGGTAGTCCAGAAAAGAATCACAGCCGCGAGGACTCGCTCGGCCTTGATTGCGAGGCTCCATCAGCAGAATCTTGCAAGACTGAAAGTATTTCTCCCCTCCTCTCCTGTTATTCTCCAGAAAACTAGGGAGGGTCCCTTCCAAAATATGGCTGACGCCCTCCCTCCTTCTGCAGGCTGAGGCATCTTTTACGTGCCGGTCGCCGCGTCTGCGGCTCTTCCTCCTGTCTCCCAAGGCCATTCCCACATACCATGACACGTTCCCAATGCAATGCATCTCCGCTGGGAGAAATCAACAATTGGCAAAAGCTTTGAGTGTGGTCCTGCAGATCCTAAGATCACCTGAATTTATGAGGGTCTGATTCGGGCTCACCGAGGGCAAACGGTGCAGCTGGAAGACTGGAATAACCAAAAATGGCAACACGCACTAAAAGCAAGATCGAGAACAAGGAGGCAGGAAGGGGATCATCTGGGTTGGGATCACGCGTGCTATTAAACCACGTGGGGTCTGGTGGACGGGCAGTTTAGAGGAACTATAGTGTGTGTCTATTACAGATAGTGTGTCTATACACACACACACACATATCCACATTCTGTCTCTGCATCTATTATTCATACTTCTGCCTATTTCTACAGTATATAGTTGGCTTCACCCATCATGTTAAGCAACAGTGTGCTTCTTCCCTTTCGGGCATGATGAGCAAAACCACCTGTAACGGCTCAAGATTATGCACAAACCAGACCATGATGGCTTAGTCAACAAACCGCAGTTCAACACTCCCAGCTCATCGTTGCAGAAAAAGACAGCTGTAGAAGCGACCTGAAGATCTACTGACTTAGCAGATAACCAGAAAGGGCCAAACCTACTATTCCTGAGCAAAAAAAAGGTACCAGCAGCAAGATGGAGCCTCCACGTTCAGGAGCAGGCTACCCCAGAAGCCGTTTCTATCTGAGGCGAAGGGAAGGGAAGGAGGGGGAGGGGGATGGGGAGGGGAGGAGGGGGAGGGGAGGAGGGGGAGAGAAAGGATAGGACAGGACAGGACAGGAAAGGGTTAATGTTCGTGTCACTGTCAGTGTTTGTGTTCGTGTTCATGTTCATGTTAGGGTTAGTGTTAGTGTTGGATTAGGAAAGACAGGAGAGGACAGGGTTAGGGTTAGAAAGGAAAGGAGAGGAGAGGAGAGGAAAGACAGGAGGGAGGAAGGAAGAAAGAAGGAAGGAAAGAAGGAAAGGAAGGAAAGAAAGGAGGAGGCGGAAGAGTGGAAGGAAGTACAAGAAAGAAGGAAGAACAGACCTGAAGGAAGGACGGACGGAAGGGCAGGAAGGAAGGCAGGAAGGCAGGAAGTAAGGCAGGACAGGAAAGAAGGATGGAAGGAAGGCCAGACAGGAAGGAAGGAAGGACGGAGGGACAGGAAGGAGGGCAGGGAATGGCAACTGGAGAGCTTTGATGGCTCCAGTCCAACCTCCAGGCCTGGTCTGGCTCCCACCCAGCTTTTCTTGCCAACACCTTGGCTCACTGTCATTGTGCCACGGAAGAAACCACGGCAACCGGACAGACAGACAGACAGACAGAGAGCCCCGGGGTTGCTGTGGCGAGGCAGCAGCCATCGGGCAGGAGGTTGCATTGACACCGAGCAGAGAGGGAGAGATCTGTTATGAACAGGACAGAGTTTTGCTTTTAAAAGACTAACTGTTCAATCATGCCCTACGTTTGCATAGCCCACGGTCCAGTTCCTTAAACTCATGGAGCCTTCCCTGAACATCATCAGGCAGACAGTGATCATCATCTATCATGATCTATAGGCAGTGGCCATTCACAAAGCTCTGGTTGGAGTGGAAAAATATATCCTGGTCTGCATAACGACCCTTGTCTGCATAATCGGTGATCATCGCCTGCATAAGCCCCCAGACCCTCCAGCCCTGCGTGAAAACGCCGGGATTGTCACGGGGTGTCTTCTGTGTGCAAAACGGGTGCTTTACCTTCCCTCTTTCTTGTAAACCGCCCAGAGTCGCTTGTAGAAGTGAGATGGGGGGCTATCCAAATTGGATGGATAAATCAATAAATACGTATCCTGGGTCTTTGGGAAGGATCCAGATTCAATGAGAACTTTCTGGTAGACGTGTGAAAATAGCAATCATAGGCCAGGACTCAGTGCAGAAAGACCTACAGGTAGTCCTCAGTTTAAGACCGACTTCCGTTCCCACGGTCTGTCCTCGGGTAGAATTTGTAAGGAAGCCGGAACTGGATTATCGTATAATACTGTATCAGTAGTACTGTGTCATGAACCCAAACCGTTGTGCATTTAACCTGAATTTTGCTACCACAGGCTCCGTTCTTCACTATGGCTGGTCTCTTCCCCCCAGATGTTTGAGGAGGTTACCCGAGGAGGACGAGAGGAGTCAGCAGCCTCCGTGTCCATCGCTCTGGCTAGCGGCGGGAGGGGACCGCGTGAGGGAGGACAGTTGCCGTGGCAACCGGCAGGGTTAGTCCTGGTTTGAGCGCAACAGGCCGGAAGCCTCGACCTCGGCTTGATGATGAAGTAACCGGGTTGGGGACAAGAACCGGCTTGCGGAGATGATATTTAGCCACAAAATCCCAGAGGGGAAAGGGGCATCTACAGGGAGTCCCCGGGCTAAGGAGGCCCGGTTTGCGGACCAGCCATAGAGAAGAATGGAGCCTATGCTGGCAAAATTCAAGTTAAATGCACAACGGTTTGAGTTAGGGTTAACCCTAACCCTAACCCCACCCTCTATCCCAGTGTTTCTCAACCTTGAGCATTTTAAGACGGGTGGACTTCATGGCTGGCTGGGGAATTCTGGGAGTTGGAGTCCACCCACCTTAAAATGCCCAAGGTTGAGAAACCCTGCTCTATCCAGTCCCCTGTGCTGTTGCTTTTCTCGCCTCGTCTCGCTCTTTCTCATTCTCACACAGAGTCTGCTTCACCAAGAAAAAGGGAAGGTAAAGCACCCGTTCTGCACACAGAGGACACCCCGTGACAATCCCGGCGTTTTCACGCAGGGTTGGAGGGTCTGGGGGCTTATGCAGGCGATGATCACCGATTATGCAGACAAGGGTCGTTATGCAGACCAGGATATATTTTTCCACTCCAACCAGAGCTTTGTGAATGGCCACTGCCTATAGATCATGATAGATGATGATCGCTGTCTGCCTGATGATGTTCAGGGAAGGCTCCATGAGTTTGAGGAACTGGACCGTGGGCTATGCAAACGTAGGGCATGATTGAACAGTTAGTCTTTTGAAAGCAAAACTCTGTCCTGTTCATAACAGATCTCTCCCTCTCTGCTCCGTGTCAAGGCAACTTCCTGCCCGATGGCTGCTGCCTCGCCACAGCAACCCCGGGGCTCTCTGTCTGTCTGTCTGTCTGTCCGGTTGCCGTGGTTTCTTCCGTGGCACAATGACAGTGAGCCAAGGTGTTGGCAAGAAAAGCTGGGTGGGAGCCAGACCAGGCCTGGAGGTTGGACTGGAGCCATCAAAGCTCTCCAGTTGCCATTCCCTGCCCTCCTTCCTGTCCCTCTGTCCTTCCGTCCTTCCTTCCTGTCCTCCCTCCTTCATGTCTGTTCTTCCTTCTTTCTTGTACTTCCTTCCACTCTTCCTCCTCCTCCTTTCCTTCCTGTCTGTCCCTCTCTCCCTCCTTTCCTTCCTTCCTGACCTTCCTTCCTCTCTCTCCCCTCCCTCCCTCCCTCCCTCCCTTTCCTTCATTTCCTTCATTTCCTTCTTTCATTCCTTTTTTCTTCCTCCCTCCCTCCTGTCTTTCCTCTCCTCTCCTCTCCTTTCCTTTCTAACCCTAACCCTGTCCTGTCCTGACCTAACACTAACTGTAACCCTAACATTAACACGAACACTAACCCTTTCCTGTCCTGTCCTTTCCTTTCTCTCCCTCTCCCCCCTCTTCCTTCTCCCGTCCCCTCCTCCCGTCCCCCTCCCCTCCCAAACCCCAACCCAACCCCAACCCCAGCCCTTCCCCCTTCCTCCCTCCCCCCCTTCCTCCCTCCCCCCCTTCCTCCCTCCCTCCCTCCCTCTCCCAAGGCAAGGAGACCCTGTACCCTCACAGCCTTTGGGAGAAATTGGGTGCCCCCAAACACCCTGGGGAGCCACCAGCATCCTTGCTGGCCGCCTCCTCCTTTCGTAAGTATCCTTTGCAAATGAAAGGGCGACACCCCCCCCCCAAGAAAACGAGCTGGGCAGGGGAAAGAGACGGGCGACAGTGAGTCGGCCCCTGAAGGCTGGGCCCGGTTCAAGGACCGGGGTCTAGGAGCCAGTGGCTTATTGGGTTTATTATAAACCGCTTTGATCTAAAAACAGAAGAGGAAAAGGAGCAGCGAATAATAGATGCAGAGATAGTATGTGGATATATTTGTGTGTGTGTATAGACACACTATATCTGTAATAGACACACACTATAGTTTGCTTGCTCTCTCTACACCAGTGTCTCTCAACCTCTAACTTTAAGGTGGGCGGACTTCAACTCCCAAAATTTCCCCATCTCAATGCTGGCTGGGGAATTCTGGGAGTTGAAGTCCACCCATCTTAAAGTTGCCAAGGCTGAGAATCACTGGCCTAGGCCATAAATGTGATTGGTCTGGTTTTGGCTTAGTAGGTGACATGAGCTGCAAACTCCAGCCAATAAACTCCAGACAAACATAGCTTAGGATAATGCACAAACCCAGGTGTGGTTGACCAAGTTGTCTACTCGGCTCCATTTTGTGCCTTGCAATCGTAGGTCCCTTGTGCACACCCCAAAGACCTTTCACGGTGACCTCAGGGCGAATAATAGACATTTGTGTCCTTCCTGCGATGTCACGGCCCACACGAGGTCACTAGCAAGGTGGCTGTATTATTAACATCCCTTAGCCTGTTATTTCCTCCTTCTGCTTTAGTTCTCTTTTTATAGTTTTTCATGTTTTTAATAATTATTACATCGCGGCTTTATGTAATGACTGTGCGCCGCCCAGAGTCACTTTTTGGGAGATGGGCGGCCGTAGAAATTTGATTAATAAATACAGAAATAAATCCCCCCCCCCCACGCCTTTAGAGCTCATGGAAATCTTAAACAGGAAAGGTTTTCATTGGCTATCTTGAGTTCCCCCCCTTCAAAAAAAAAATAAAACTCTGAGTCCGGGTATTTTTGCCCCAGAAGGCATCCTTCCTTCCTAAACGCCAGGGAGGCTTGGAGGTTTCTGTTAGGTCTGCGGCACTACAATAGGAGCCTCTGCGTTGCAGGCGCCCGATCGAGCAGCTGGAGAATCGCGGAAGAATGTTGTGGGCAACGGTTTGTCTGAATGCCTTCTCTGCGGGGAAGCCCTGGGGTTTCTGGGTAGCACTGCTGTGCTCTGCCAAGACTGCCAAAAGGTAAGCCCCCTTTTCCTCTGGCTTGAGCTGCGATCCCGGGAAGCCGAGCCTTTATGTGGCTCTTTCGTGCTTTTGAAACCTCTTGTGGAGTTTTTTGCTGTCAAAGCCACCCACTTCTCCAGCTCCTGCAATTCCTCTTTCCTCCCACCCTCTAACATTGTGGATTTCTGTGTCCAGCTCCACACTTCTGACGTTGGCTTTGCCAGCCCGGAAGGACCTTTTGGCAGCTTCAGATTTGCCAATGGGCAGCCCCAAATTTGCCAATTGCACATTTCCCAGCTGCTTTGGGAAAACTTTGATGGATTAAGTGCCATCCAGTCGTTTTCGACTCTTAGCCACCACATAGATAGACTTTTCTCCATGATAATCTATCCCTAACCTGTTCTTTCGGTCCTTTCAGCTAGCCAAAGTTGGCATTGTTTTCTTGGCACAACTTAGCTGACCTGGAAAAAGCAAAGCAGAATCTAACCTGGTTAACTCTCCGATGGGAGACGACGAGGAAACCCCAGGGTGGTAGACTGGATTGGAAAGTCGAGGTGACCTCCGAGAAGAAGGCAGGGGGCAAACCGTGGACGTCCCATGCAATCGTAAGCTTGACCGAAGGCCTGGTTATCTTAGAGAGACGCGGACAGCAAGCAAAGAGAGAGGGCTGTATGTTGGATCCGTAGCCATGCGAGCTTCTGCCTGCAGGGAGCCGTCTTTCAACGGACTTTTCTCCTTTGGCGTTCAGAGTCTTGCGGACAGCACTGAAGGAACGGATGGTCGTGGCGGGTCTGCAGGAGTATCCCCTTGAGTCTTGGAGTAATAAAACGGTTCTCAAGAAGCCTTGCTTTTATTTCACATAGCTGCTGATCGTTGGCCCTTCATGGTGAAAGCCCTGGGGAAACGTTTTCGTGCTCTCAAATTATCGACAGAGTTGCCAACCCAAATGGCCAGCTCCGTATGGTTTTTCTGAGAATTTTTGCAGCTTCATTTCAGCAGGGAAGGAATGAGAAAGAGAGAGAGAGAGAATGAGAAAGGTTTTCATTTGTGGGATTCAAAGCCGGGGGACAAAAATCAGCTAAATTGATCAGATTGTCGTGGCTCCTTCTCTTATGTTAATTTGCTCCCTTAACATAAATAACTAAAGAAACCATGAATATGTAGAGGGACAGGAAAGAGAATAAGGGAGAAATTTATCATACTGGCAACTTTCACATAATATTTTTGATCATAATTTATTCATTTATTTACTTATATGGCAGCCCCTTTTGTGACATACAACTCTGTGTGGCTAACAACAGTAATAAAAACAAACATGCCTTAACATTGTGTGGACTTCAACTCCCAGAATTCCCCAGCCAGCATGGGGAGTTGAAGTCCACACATCTTAAAACACTTTGGCTGGGAATTCCGGGAGTTGAAGTCTGCACATCTTAAAGCTGCCGAGTTTGAAAAACACTGACCTAAACCCAGCAATTCTGGCTCCTCAAGTGGTTTCTGGCTGACAGATAGTCAAGCCCAAACGATTCTGAATTTTATTTATATACTGCTCTTGGTCCTAAAGAAACGTGGACACACAGAATTAGGAAAAGCAACAGAACATTGAGTGCGAACGGATAGACGCTCCTACGGATGACGCCGTCTGCCCCAAAGCGCGGAGCCCCTTTTCCCCGGCTTCTGCCCAATAAGACCCTGAAGACGAGAATTGGCTGTTCCTCCTTTTATTGAAGTGCTCGAAGAAAAAGGACTCCGCCTCGCTAAAGGGAGAGGAGCCCCCAGCAAACTTTTACATCTATTTTTATACTTTTTGAAAAAAAAGGGAATAAACATGATTGGTTACATTGAGATAAGTAAATAGGTATGATTGGTTACAATGTTGTGCAGACGCACCTGATTCCATGTTACATATGAACATCCCATAATAAGCGTAGCATGTTCTATGTTTTCTAAAACTCCCACCTTTGTGGGGGGGGGCGGTTCGCTATGCTAATTAAGCAAAGGTTACCTCTCGGTCAAGCTATCTCTAGCATCCCTCTTTTGTGCCAAGCCAGCTGCAGTTTTTCCATGATTCGCACTTGCAAATCTCATCTTCTGACCACGAGGTCTTATTGCTGCTCGCAACCCCCCCCCAGCTCAGAGACCCCCAAGGACTCCACAGTTCACCCCTGAGCTGGAGAGATTCTATTTAGGAAGGAATTTGTCTCCAGGCAGCGCAAACTGGATTTCTTCCCTGCCTGGTTTCGGTGAACAGATCGAAATGTTAATTTGCTTGCCTTTTAAACACATTTAATTTTGGCTCTGGGTCTCCCTGGGGGTACGGCGAGATGCATCTGGAAGGATGAGATAGAAACCACCGCCCAACTCCCCCACGATGTTTCTGCACACACACACACACCCATGTGATCTTCCCTCTTGATGGGTCTCCACAGATCTGGGCAGTGAAAGCCCAGCGATGGAACAAGAAAAATGGCCTCTTAGCACAAAAGGGCATTCTGGCTGCACTCGGTTGGACTTGCAGGAGATAAATATATAATTATTCTTTGATGATGAGTGTTTCTTATAGGAAATTGCCAAGGGTTGAAGTTGCAGACTTCGAACAGGAGGAAGCATAGGGAATAAATCAGTGTTTTTCAACGTTGGCCACTTTAAGAAGGGTGGACTTCAACTCCCAGAATTCCCCAGCCAGCCATGCTGGCTGGGGAATTCTGGGAGTTGAAGTCCACCTCTCTTAAAGTGGCCAACGTGAAAACACTGGAATAAACGTTCAGCTCTCTGCAAGCAAAAATCCCATTGAGTGCCCACGTCCAGTGCGCCAGTTGGTTCCCGCTTTTCGTCCTCTGCAACGGCAGGAAGCAAAGTCACAGCGCAAACACGTGAAAACTAGGAAGTCCACGTCGCGGCACGTTTGGATGCTGCCGGCAGTAGAGCGGAACGATGTCCTCTGACCACTCAAATGGAGGACTTCCGCCCTCAAACCCTAACCGGACGTCGCTCGCCTAGAGCGGCAAGCCATCCCTTCCCTTTCCTCTATGGGCGGCTCACGCTCCCAAGCCCCGCGAGATTTCGCAGCGCGCGACGCGCCGGCTCCTCGGCTCTCGCGAGACGGCGGGGTCCCTTCGCGAGAGGTGGATTTGAAATGGCGGCGGGCGCGGCCCGCCGACGCTCCGCTCGGCTTCGCTGAGGGCCGGGAGGCCGTCCGGGGGCTCGGCCCGTCTCTGGTCGGCCCCTTCCCGTCGCTCCGCAGGCTGGGCGGCTCCGCTCGCATGGAGCAGCTGCGGCCGCGGCTGCTGAGGACCTACTCGGGGCTGCGGGGGCGAGCAGGCCGCGGAAGGGGGGCAGGAGGAGAGGCAGGAGGAAGGAGGCCCGGGCTGAGGCTCCTGCCGCGGGCAGCCCCCTGGATTTCGCCCCCCGCCGACCCCAAGCGCTTCTTCGGCACCAGCTCGTCGGAGGAGGCGTCCTGCTCCCCCCGCTCCTTCGCCTCCTCCCTCAGCGACCCGGATTTCCGGCCTCCCGTCAGGGCCCAGAAGGCCCGGGCGCCGCCCGCCAGAAAAGGGGGAAAGAGGAGGAGGAACAAGCGGGGGCCCAAGGAGAACCGGCCTCCCGCAAAGGGGAGCAAGGGCAGCAGCCCCTTCGTGCCCCCCACCCCCCTCCGCAGGAACGTCACCTGTCGCCGGTGCGAGAAGGGCCCCCCGCCTGTCATCAGGGCCCCCAGGGGGCTGCGGCCAGCTCCTCTGTTGTGCAGCACTCCTGAGTTGCCCCGCCTGACTCCGGTGGCAGCCAAAAGGGATTGGACCCAGGAGGAGGAGGAGGACGCCAACAGCCCCATCTCCCACCCCCGTGGTTGTTGCCACAGCAGCTATCCGTGGGAAGTGTTCAGAGAAGGCAGCCAGGAGTCCCATCATGGGGTCCTCATGGAGCTGAGCTTGCTGAAGATGGACCCGGAGGCTCAGGAGATGGGAGATAGCTTGGAGCTCTTCAGCCTGGAGGGTGCCAGACACTGTCGACAGAAATCTCCACGTGATGGTTCTCTGATGGACCCTGCACTTCAGGAGCAGCTCAGGGAGACATCTGACTCTCCCTTCCAAAGCTGTTCTGCTTTGCAGTGTTGCAACACCTGGAGCGGAATGGAAGCCTCCCCAGTAAAACAGGAGCACCCTCTAGCCCAAGTGGCTGATAAAGATCATGCACCAATGCTGTCGTTGTCGACAGAAACAAATCCTGTGCCCCTAAGTCCTGTTTGTGGAGTTTTCCAACTTCAGGCCAGAATGCGGGATGGCAAAATTGCTCTCTTTTCACCAGAAGACACCGTTTTTCTTGCTAACGAGCAACAGCTGAGCTCTGCGCAGGTAGTTAATGCTCCTCAGAAGATGGCTGGCAAGGTCAACAAAGCTTCAGAAGGAGTGAGCAACCACAGTATAGATCAAAACAGCCCCCAGTTCCAGCCAGTTGTGGTCCTAGATGATCAAGTAGTTTTGAACTGGTTGGCTGATCAGTCCACCAGAAAGCAAAAGGTTCCCCGTTCCTTGAAGAGGAAACAGTTCTTCCTGTCACAGTCTCCCTATGCCCTGCCTAAAATCTCTGATACCAGGAACAACCACCGGGTGGTCCCCAGTTGTGATCCTGGAGGCACTGGCCGAAAAGCTTGCATTAGTGGCTTCAGTTCTAAACGTTGGGGCCAACGTCCAAAAGTTGATCAAGCAACACAAAAGAAAAACATACACTGGAAACAGCAGGCTGATTCTTTCCTTCTACAGGAGGGACTTAATTGGAATGAAATTGAAGACCATCTTTCTGTCCCTTTCCCACCTTTGGACTCCTCACTCAAGAACTCCAGCTTGTGGCGTAGAATTCGGGCCTCTTTTTCCCTCCACAAAAAGAAAAAAATTCTGTCAGAGGCCGAAAGCTTCAGTGGTAGCACTGTCAGCCATTGCTCTGTTCAGTCTCCTCTTCCCAAGGTTTGCAATACCCCTTTCACACAAAAACTGAGCTATTCCATTTGTCCAGCTTCCTCTATGGTCCTGCTGTCATCCATGACATCTCCATCCACGCCAGAGACAATGTTGACGGACGCTGAAAAAGTCTTTGGAGAATGCCAGCAGAAGGGTCCTGTCTCATTTGAGGAATGTATCTCTCCAGAGAAGATGCAGAAGTGTGAAAAAATTGGAGAGGGGGTATTTGGGGAGGTTTTCAAGACAGAGAGTGAGAGTGGAACCATAGCTTTAAAAATAATTCCTATTGAAGGTAGTGAGCGAGTCAACGGTGAACCACAGAAGACCTTCAGTGAAATCTTGCCAGAGATCATCATTTCAAAAGAACTCAGTCTCCTCGCAGATGAGGTAGTTAACCAAACCTCTGGGTTTATTCGGTTATATTCTATACATTGTGTCCAGGGCACTTATCCTGAGCCTCTCTTGAACGCGTGGGATGAATACCACAGGCTGAAGGAGTCTGAAAACAATCGGCCAGACTTCTTTGGGGACCAGCAGCTGTTCATGGTCTTGGAATTTGAATATGGAGGGACAGATCTGGAGAATATGCGGAACGGGCAGCTGAATTCCCTGGCTGCCGCGAAGAGCATCTTGCAACAGGTCACCGCTTCGCTGGCGGTTGCCGAGGAGGCCCTCCGCTTTGAACACAGAGACTTACACTGGGGAAATGTGCTGGTGAGGAAAACCAGCTTAAAAGAAGTGACTGTTACCCTGAATGGGGAAGTCCGTGTACTTCCCACTCAAGGCATCCTTGTGAACATTATTGACTACACCTTTTCCAGGCTGGAGAGGGATGGTCTAACCGTGTATTGTGACCTTTCCACTGATGAAGAGGTGTTCCAAGGCAGAGGGGACTACCAGTTTGATATTTATAGACAGATGAGAGAAGAAAATGCCAACAACTGGGCTGATTATTTCCCCCATAGCAATATTCTGTGGCTTCACTATTTAGCAGACAAACTTTTAAAAGAGATATCTTACAGAAAAAAGCCTACAACTTCCTCCATGAGACAAGTGCAGAAACAACTCAGGATGTTCTCTACAAATGTTCTCAATTTCAAGTCTGCCACTGAGCTACTTAACCTAGGCACTTTCTTCCGGTGAATAAACTAGCTTTGAGGGCTAATGGAGAGCTTTAGACTTTCCCAGATGCTTTATAAACATGGTACCCCAATTTTTAAGCCACATTTTAGGATATTGTCACACTTGTTCTGTTGTGTTGCTTTGTGTTATGTCTTTAATAGATTTAAGCCTCCAGCAATCCTTTTTACTTCCAACAAATTTTAATTAAGAATTTTAAATTTGCCACCATTGTAAAACTCCTTAATATTTTCCTAAGTATTGTGGCTTATTTTAAAACAAAGCACAATATTTTTAACAAAACCTCAGAAAATTATGCTAGCTTTACTTTTGCAGTATTAAATCTGATTAACACTTTTATATTAATAAACATTTCTATGTTGCCCAATCTGCATTTTTTAATGGATTGCAAAATATTATAATCTAACTCGCAAGGTGCAGCACTTGGTTGATCTCAAAAAAAAGTTGCTAAACTCAATTGGACCTGGTTAGTACTTAGATGGGAGACCAGCCCATCTAAGTAGGGATTGTATTCCCAGGGCTATAAACTAGATGTTGGAAAAATCGTTTTTGGAAGAAGGCAGTGGCAAGCCACTTCTGTAAAAAAAAAAAACTACATGGAAGTGATGGTGAAGTCACCAGGAGCTTAAAAAAGTCATTTTTTATTGTCATGGGCTTATGGTTGAAACTAAAATTTTAATAATAGTGATTTATTAAACTTGTATGCTGCCCCACTCTCAATGACTCAGATACAATATTCTATCTATATGTATGTATGTACTATATATTTTTAGTTTTGCTCGGAAACGTTAGGGGGATCTTTCTTCCCCTCCCCCCCCAGTAGATTTTATCTAGCAAAACCAGAGGTCCCACCAAATAAATCCATAGCTATATGATCCAAGATTGCCTCAGTTTCGGAGTGAAAAAGAGGTAGTTTGCTCTCTCTCCGAATGTGAACTTAAAGTGGGTCTGTATGGGCCTCTCTCTTCCTGCCTCTGAAGAAGTCATTCTTGGGCCCCGCTCCTGAGGAACGTGGCTAAGAGAGGGGCAGCACGGGTGTGTCCATACTCCATTCTGAAAAGAACAAGCAGAAGGGAAGAAGCTATGAAGCTCTTCTCATGGAGAGGTCCTGGGTATGCTGTGTTCCTTGCAACCTGCCTTGACACCAGCTCTGTTAGGAATTGCTTCAGCTGCTGGTAGCAAGAATGACTTGAAAGCAATCAAGAGGGTTAGGCCCTTGAAAAGTTGGTGCTTCACCCATTCCTGTGTTTCTTTTAAGGCAGGTTTCCTCAACCTTGGCAACTTGAAGATGTGTGGGCTGGCTGGGGAATTCTGGGAGTTGAAGGCCACATATCTTCAAGTCGCCAAGGTTGAGGAATCCCGTTTTAAGGGACATGATGGAAATTTTAACATGGGCAAATGCAGCATACAGATAGAGCCATTTTCTGGGTGAGTGTGGTGAAGGAGCAACAAGGTGTCTGAATTTGGTGTGCAAAAGGTTCCAGATTTGATCCTGGGCACCTCCAGAGGAGGCTAACCATGGCTCCCTTCGGAAACCAAAAAGTCCTGCATTCGCAGACGGAGACCAGGAAGAGCTCAATGAACTCCTGACTTCACTGCAGTTTTTTTCTGTTCCTGGCCGCAAGGCTGTTTTACAATAAACAGCATGTTTCCACAACATACAGTGGTTTATTGCACTGAGCCAGTTTGCTTAGTTGAGGCTTAACATTGTGTGAACCCAGCTGGTTTGATTAATTTATGGTTCTAAGAGTGCTGCAGACCTAGAAAACAGATTGATTCAGTAATCATGTCGAGCATGGGTGAGAATACAGCCACGGGGCAACGAAACCCCAGGACCTTGCTTGCTTAACCATAATTTCCATAGTGGCAAACCGGGGTGGATATTACCTGTGGCTGTTTTCATCTGTTGAGACAAAGGTGAGACCAAGTGCCTGGCTAGCAGATTCAGACGCTCGGCAGCTGGTGGCCCTGAAAGACTCTGGAGAAACTTTGAAGTGACACTTAAGAGGCGGCCGAGAAGATGCTGTGAGGCTTGTAAGACCAGCAGCTACCCATTTATGCGCATCCTCCTTGTATGTTTTTCTGAAAAACCCAGAAAAGGAAAAAGAAATTCCCCACCTGTCACCTTCTTTATGCTCAGAACGTCGGGAACCCAGGGTTGCCACTGAAACGGTGCCCCAAACGGATTCTTTCCCCAGACCTGCAAAACTTAAAACAGCAGGCGTAAGGTTTGGCCTCGCTTATCCCGAATGGGAAATAAGAGGCAGAGCCTGGTACCTACCTTAAGTGCAAAATTAGTGCTTTCAGATGACACTTCAACTGCACTCCTGTATATGATGGGGAAGGGACTGCCCGGGAATATATTTTTAAAAAGTAGCTGAGGTTTGAAGCCTCTAGATGAAAGCAACCCATAACCATGGAGGGGTGGGGGATATAGTTTCTGGAGCAATGCGCTTGGCTGGAGTCAGGAACCAGACTGACTTCCCTGGGCTGAGCAGAAAATTGGATCCTGCCTCTTTCGGCTCAGAATATTCCCCGCTCTGAAACGATGTTGCACTATCAGCTTTGAAAGAGAGGGGTTATTGCTGTGACCTCAAGCAAAACGCGATATAAACGAGAGAAACAATGCAGAGCAAACTGAAAACTTTTACAAGGGTGGGGCTAAGAAATCTTGGCTGCAAACTCCCAGCCAGAGGTTTTGCAAACGCCTTTCCCCGTAATGCCACCAGGATCCCCATCCTGAGCAACCTTATCCCCAAGTGGGGTGTACCCGCTAAGACAATGCTGAAGACATCCTTCAAAATCCAGGTGCGCTATAAAAATAAAAATAGAGCAACTAGGTGAGGTTCGCCAGCCTCCTGCAAGGCCTTTTCAACCCTCCCTTCCCGTCGTGGCAGCAAGATCCGTCACTGTCCTTAGAAAACAACACAATACACTTTAAAGTCGTTTCTAAAGAAAGCATTTGCAACTGGAGCTCTTGATTAAAATCTGGCATTAAGGAATGTGGGTTACCTACTCAGGTTCAGTGAGTTGATGCAAACTGATATGTGGACAGTGGAGGGTGAGGCCTTGGCCCACGCTCCTTTTAAAGTGGCCTGGAGCAAAATGAGGTTGCCTGGATTAGGGCCACGTACAACATTAAAGCCTATACTTAAGGAGACACTGATGAATAGCAGCTTACCAAGGGAGGGGGAGATGAGAAGAAGGAGCTGCTGTGTATGTTGCGTTGAGCTCCTGAGCTAAAGACAGGATATAAACCTAACCAATAAATAAGTTATCTTCTAGAGGGGGTGGGAGGGAAGGAGGATGAAGCGTACCTGGTTTGCTACTCGCCTGCAGAATGGTGACCAGACAAGTATTTAAATGCAAGGCGGGGATAGGAACGTTTCTGACTTCTAAGTTTTCTCTGGATTTGAGAAAAAAGTGTCCCCATGCTGTTACATGACATACTTTCTCGTGGTTAACTTAACCATCATTTATGCACATTTTGGGAAGGTTGCATGGCCCACAGACTTGTAAATTAAGCCCCAGGCTGAAACATGCAGGATGCTGAAGAAAATGTAGTTGGCTAGATTGCCATACTCCTGGCAGCTGGTGAATTGTCTCAATTAATAGCTTCTAGCAAAAGGCAATGCTTTCCTCATTAGGTAATATTGCCTGTGATGTTTGTAGACCTGTCCAAGTCCTTTTCTTCTTTCTGGTTGCCAGTGAAGGGATCAATATCTAAACTGGCAATGAAGCAATATCTAAATTGGCAATATTAACTTCATAGCTTTAGATCATGTGCAGAGTTCTCTATAGCCAAGCTTCAATACTAACAGCACTTAGCGAAATTGCAAGAGGAAGCAACTAACCACAGACGAGCTAGCTCAGATAATAGGGAAAACTCTTCCCGAAGAGACTAAGTCTGAGGCCTGATAAGGAGGGAGGACCCAGAACCAGGGTCTGCAGGGACTGACAAGGTATCAGAGTTAGGGGCAACTCCTTTAAATTAATGTAAGCAAACAAGGGCGGGAAATAATGTATTCTGCTAAAGTTTCTTTGACTGGCTGTAAAACTCATCTTCATTATAATGGTACTAAGATCTGCCTTTTTAAAAATACTATAAAAGGCTGTAGTTTTGTCTCCAAGAGTGTGCCCCCTGCTCTCTCTTGGTGCACGGTGTGGGCACCCAGACTTTTGCTTGGCCAAATAAAACGCTGCTTAGAGAAGTCCCTGCTTGAAGTCTCTTATTTTGTGCTGCTGATGGATTTCAAGTTTTCTGGGTAGCCGTGAACCTTACACCAGATTGCTGCAAAGTCTGCCTGCGCCACAACAGAGAGATTAGAAAAGCAATATTTTTTGCAAACAAGAATCTGAACTCTTGCCTAGCTTTCTTAAACTTTAAACGTTGATAGTCGGAGGCCTTGAGCGCAGCGATCCATGCACGGCTAATAACCAGGTCAGACTACTGTAATGTGTTTGTTGTGGGTCCATTCCTGGAGGCCGTGCAAAACACACTTGTCAAGTTTAAGACGGGTGGACTTCAACTCCCAGAATTCTGCTGGCTGGGGAATTCTGGGAGTTGAAGTCCACCCGTCTTAAACTTGCTGCAGTTGAGAAACATTGGCCTAAGTTGTCAATTCAAAGAAACATTCAAAAGAAGGCAATGGCAAACCATTCTTCTAATGCTTTTAAGAAAAATGTGCAAATAGGTCCAGGAGGGAGAATTTACTTGTGTAGCTCAAGTGATAATCCCCAGCCAGCTGACCTTGAAAAAGTTAATCAGGATTGGACCTGGTTAGTGGTAGGATAAGAAATAACCCAAAAACCCCACCAAAAGTTAGACTGGGAAACAGAAAACTTTTCCAAATAAGTCAGTTGCAATACAAAGCACTTCCATGTTACTTTTCTTTTCCATTAATTGATTAATGAATGAATGAATACTCTGCCTTTCTGTTTATGCAAACACAGCAGGCAGCATTACAGGGGCGAGCCAGCTGTATCAATACTGTATGTCATCACGAACTGAATGGGAATGGAGGGAGCGTTTATCATACCATCCCTCTTGGCAGAGAAGCTGAAAATGAAGCTGCGTTTCCCTCTGCCCTTTCTCCTGATTTCCCCAGGTAAAGCTCATTCAGCTACATTAATTCAGACAAGTCAAGATTTCCCATTAAATGAGATTTTCCGGCAGGGCAAAAGAACATCGCTTTGCAATCCTGCTGCAGATGACTTGCACATCCTGGATTTTTGCTCCTTCCCTACGGGACATTCATCTTGTTTTCCCCCGTGTAGCAAAGTGTACGGTAATTAAGCCTTAAGTACAAGGCGTGGGGTAAAGAAAGTTTTCGGTCTTGCTAAATGTGTCTGATTTCTCCCTGGGGGCAATTTACTTAGTGAGAAGGAAGGGAATCTCACTGGAAGAACAACGGTGCAACAAAGATCCTGCTGTGCCGGGAATCTGGAGAAGATTAAACGGCACGCTGGGCTTCATCCGAGCAACTGGTCTAGAGCTGGTCAGAAAGGGAGATTTGAGAAAAGGCAGGCCTGCGGAAGAAGGCCAAGCGAAAAAAATGCAGAATATCGAACATAATGGCAAAATTGGCACTAAGGAAATGGGGCCAACGAATTAAAACCAATGTAATTTGAGTAATGAACAAGTAAATGCTTGCAGAAAGAAATGCCCATTTGCCATTTTCCTAAATACGGGGGGGCGGTCAAAGAACCCTCTTTAAAGGCTGTTTTACTCTAAATCAGTGTTGTCCAAACTTGGCCACTTTAAGATGAGTGGACTTCAACTCCCAGAATTCCCCAGCCAGCCACGCTCTTGAAGTGGCCAAGTTTGGACAACACTGCATTAAGCACAGACGGGCTGCTCTCTGGCGCCCAGGACCTCCGAGGCCGTCCCAACCTGGGAACCTGAGGATTTCGGTGCCGTGCGCAGAAGAGACTCAACGACGAGGGAGGGAGGGAGGGAGGGAGGGGACAATGGGGGAGAAATAAAATTTAGTTTTGGCGCACGTGGAACTCAGTTCCCGCTATGCTCCTAGGGCTGTGCGCTGCTTTTCCAATAAATGCACTTTTCTTTGAACCTGCACTGGTTTCGACGACAGCTGCTTTCACTGGGGACTGAGTACCGCGGTTCTTGCAGGCTGCAAGTTGCTGATCTGCCGGACAGCCGGAGTAAAGCTTTTGTACGCTTGATCCGCTGGAAGGTCTCAATTTCCTTGTAGCTCTGTCAGGTCTTACGGGAAAGCCCATCCTTGGTTTCATCCCCAACAGCCTCGCCCTCAGCGGTCCGTCAGGCCTCCTCGGTGGTGGCTGCTGGTCTTTGGAACTGCCCGCCAAGGGACGTGGGGCCAGATCCTTCTGTGCAGTCCTTCCGCAAGCGGGCAGCGACGTGCTTACAAAGACAGCTGTTGGCCTCCACGCTTCCTTCCCTGCTTCTCTTTGCTGGCACGTTCGATTATGTCTTTGCCGTGCGCCGGTTGGCAAAGCGGTGTGTTCGAGGGGCCAGGGCGGGAGGGCACAAAGGCTCACCCGCTTCTCGCCTTTGCTCAGCCTGCTTTGCCAAAGCAGCGTGGCCGGGTCAAGCCTTGACTCAGAGGATCAGTTCCCGAGGACGGTCGGCCAAGGTTTGGGCTCTGTCGTCTGCAGGAGACAGGATCACAGAAGGGAGAGGCCAGAAGCGGAGGGGAAAATCCTAAGAGTTGGAGAATGGAACCAACAGCCCTGCAAGGTCTACGCTGGGGGGTCCAGAGGCTGGACAGCCAACTGCCTGGAGCAGCGGATGGGACTGGCTCCTTCCAAGTTTTTTTATTTTATTTTATTTTATTTTATTTTATTTTATTTTATTTTATTTTATGTATTTTATTTTATTGAATTTTATTTTATTTTATTTGAATGTTTATGTTTTATTTTATTTTTATTTATTTTATTTTATTGATTTGATTTTTTAATTTAATTTAAAATTTTAATTTAATTTAATTTTATGGAATTTTTATGTTTTATTTTTTTATTTGAATTTTATGTTTTATTTTATTTTATTTTATTTATTTTATTTTTATTTTATTTTTAATTTAATTTAATTTTTTAATTTAATTTTATTTTATTTGAATTATGTTTTATTTTACTTTTATTTATTTTTATTTTTATTTATTTTATTTTATTTTTTAATTTAATTTAAATTTTTAATTTAAATTTTTAATTTAATTTAATTTTATTGAATTTTTATGTTTTATTTTTTTATTTGAATTTTATGTTTTATTTTATTTTTATTTATTTTATTTATTTTATTTTTATTTTATTTTTTCATTTAATTTAATTTTTTAATTTAATTTAATTTAATTTTATTTGAATTATGTTTTATTTTATTTTTATTTATTTTTATTTTTATTATAATAATAATAATTTTTATTATATTTTATTTTGTTATTTTATTTTACTATTTTATTTTATTTTATTATTTTTTATTTTATTATTTTATTATTTTTTATTTTATTATTTTATTTTATTATTTTTTATTTTATTTTCAGTTTAAATAGCTGCTCCTCTCCCAGCAGTGACTCCAGGAGGCACCCAAAAGATCAAAATCAACACATCATATACTGGATAGAATGATGGTTGCTGCTGTTAGGGTTATGATCATTTGCCCCGGTCGAAAAACAATCCAGTTTTAACCCATCCTGACCCCAGACAAGCCAATCCACCAACAAATTCATGGATTCAATGAATTTAATCAGCTTTCTTGTGCAAAAGGCTTAACAAATGTACCTATTTCTGAACTTAACAGTGAATATCGCTAAACCTACACTGTATACAATGCTACACCTATATTAATGTCTATGCCTATTGGTATATCAAAATCTTAAAGCAGTGCTTTTCAACCTTGGCAGCTTTCAGATGGGTGGACTTCAACTCCCAGAATTCTTGCTGGCTGGGGAATTCTGGGAGTTGAAGTCCACCCATCTGAAAGTTGCCAAGGTTGAGAAACCCTGTCTTAAAGAGTCTGCTAAAAGTTTCTTTTCTCTTTTGTGCCCTGAGTTGAGACCCACATTTTTGGCCCCCTTGAAATTAGTTGGCTTCAGTCTGTTTTTTTTGGGGGGGGAAGAAGGAAGAAGATGCTCTACCAGCGGCTGACTGGCTGCAGACCATCAGCCTCCCTGCTGGAGGGGAGAGGCTGCTGGGCTCCCCTTCCCCCTTCAGCTCTTCTGCTGTGACCTTGCTGGAATTCGCACCTGGCACGCGCCTCTACCTTGCCAGCTGCTCCCCCGCCTCTGCTGCAAAATTGTCCTCTTTCCTCTCCCCCACGACAAAGATCTCCTTCCAGCATCTTTCTTTCATAATTGGGGACCAAATATGGTCCAGGGTTCCTCAATCCATGATGCTGCTGATAGGAAACAGCAGAGGGAAGGAAGGGTTCCCGCTGACCGATGCAAGGCTGTCCTTCCTTGAACACCAGCTCTCTATTTCTTCTTTTTCCCTCTTCCTTCCCCATCCCCTTCCTCTAGTGCCATGCCTTTTTAAGTTATCTCCTTGTGTCGGGTTCTATGATTGGCATGTCCCTTGGGGAGAACTTTTGAGCCAAAGAAGGCTTGAAATAATACATTAGGAAGCCCTTAGCTCTGCATCACTCGGAAGACATCACCTGAACGGAACCTCCAAGCTCAACAGCAGTCTACCCTAGAACTCTAGTGGCCAGGGAGAGGGCTCAGGGCCAGGTGTCCGGCTTGTGAACCTCCCAGAGGCACAGGAGTGTTCCTGATACGGCAAGGGGGTGTGTAGACTGCTCTATCAGGAATTGGTGAGCTCAGCTGCATATAAGTGTGAAAAACAGGGGAAGCGTGGGACTAATTGAAGAAGAAGAATTGACAAATCTGACTGGGTTAAGCTCTGTGAGGGTGCTGGGTTTCATTTCTCGGTTTCTGCGAAACAGACGACCGTGCCCTGCATTAGTGGAAGGGCAGTGCAATTCTTCGCCCATTAAGCAAGCGCGTCCTGCAGAACGGCCCAAATCGCGCCCTCTCTTCTCATCAGACGCCGGTTTGGGTCGGCCCTGTGGTGGCCGAGACGCCAGACGTCGCTCCCTCGCTGCCGTTTCTGCTTCTCCTTCGGTTTACGGCGTGCAGCGGCACCCGCTCGCCCTCCTGCTCTTCCTCCTTGGATGCAGCCAAGCGCGCCTTTGCCCGCGCCAACCATCCCTGTAGTTTCAACTCTAGAGTAACAGGGAAGACAGGACAAGCGCCAGGCTGAGCAAAGGTTTACCTTCGTTTTCTTACCAGTTTCCATTTGATTGGATGGAAGTACGGTTGTTGGGGGATGGCTTTCAGTGCCCTAGAACAGGGACGGCGAACCCATGACACGCGTGTCAAAGGTGGCACGCCACAACGTGTTGGGTGACCTCCCAGAGTTCACCAGCGCCCGACAGCCACTATTCTCCCTCTTTGAGTTTGTTTTACGCGTATTTCATTTTTGTAATTATTTGACATTTCCTTATATAATACAGAGCACTAGACGACTGGACTGTATTTTTTTAAATAAACAAATATGGAAAGAATTGTTCCTCTTTCGTTTGGGGGGGGGGACACGCCAGCAGAGTCAAGTGGGGCATTTTCCGAATTTTTGACCCGCCAAGCCCAAACGGCTCGCCCTCCCTGCCCTAGAAGCTGCAACGGGTTCAGAAGGCAGCTGGCTGGGGAATTCTGGGAGTTGAAGTCCACACACCTTAAAGTGGCTGAGCTTGAGAAACACGGACGTAGAAGCTGCAACTGGTCCAGAATGCGGCAATGCGTGATGTTTGGGGCGCACCAATGTGCAGCTATGTCGCCCTCTGCTCTGCATGCTGCTCTGGCTCCCGGGTGCAATTCAAGATGTTGGTTGGCCCTAGAAGAGCCAGGTTACTTGTGGGACCCCCTGTCTCCAACAGAGCTGGCACAGGAAGCAAAGTCCAGGTCCCTCTATTAGAGTCAATATTTTCTAGGGGGACCCCGGTGGCTTGTCTTCTCTGTCATGGCGCCTGCCCTATGGAACAATCTCCCCAGAGATCTGGATGGTCTCGACCTTCTTAGCCTTCCAAAAGCCTTCAAGACTGGCCCTTCCTTCAGACAGACGCTGGGCCAGGCGGTTAGCAGACCCCAACGTGTATTACGGGGAGCTGTCAGATAGAGCCTCGTTTCCACTGTGTCATCGTTGATTAATATTGGATTATTTTAAGTTTTCTGTATTGTTAGCCA
Source organism: Liasis olivaceus (assembly GCA_030867105.1). Taxonomy (NCBI): domain Eukaryota; kingdom Metazoa; phylum Chordata; class Lepidosauria; order Squamata; family Pythonidae; genus Liasis; species Liasis olivaceus. The sequence continues at coordinate 329,440,683 of CM061349.1, forward strand.
ACCGCCCCCCCTCCCGGTCACTAGCTTGACGTCCATATAAATTCTTGAAATAAAGAAATGCCAATGAAGTGGTGCCAAGGTGATGCCCCAAGAGTAAGGCGCTTCTCTTCCCTTCTCTCTAGAGCTCCACAACGTCCTCCAAAAATTCAGAAGGAAATTCATCGTTCCTTTTCCGATAAACGTGTTTTATTAAAAGGCTTTCGGGAGCTGCAGCGTGGGATGGAGGGGGCTGGAGCTCCCCAAACTTCTGCGTTTGTGTTAGTTGGAAAAGGAGCTTCAAGACTCCTTCTGAACTTTTGCTATGATTGGCCAACCTAGACAGTGTTTCTCAACCTTGGCCACTTTAAGGTGTGTGGACTTCATCTCCCAGAATTCCCCAGCCAGCAACCTAGCATTCCTCCAACTATGGCATGCTTTTTCAATTTACGAAGCCACATTGCCATCTGCTGGCACATAAAAGACAGTGTTTCTGAAGGCACTTCAGTGCCACTCAATAAAACCCAACGTACAACTTAGAAAGTCACCAAAGGTAGACATGTGTGACATCAGATTCCTGACACCACTGTTGCATCCTTCTTACCAGATGACTCCTCCAGAACGCTGGATACCATGGGGTCTTCTCTCAGGGCATTGAGTTTTTCGTTCCAATCTTCCCAGTTTACCTCTTCTACTCTAGAAAAGACCCCAAGAGTTACAAGCAGCACTCTGTTCTCTCGTAAGCACACCCCATAATTTCTTAGGCTGCAAACCCCCCAAACTAGAACACAGCAGAAGTTCCTTTCAAGCAGAACTGCGGACAATTAACGTCAGCCCTTCGAGGCAGACCAAGCTTGGAAACCAAAGTCACGCACACTAATACGACTTTTCTTGTAAGGTTACAATAACGGAATCTTGCAAGTCTGAATGTGCTTCTCCCTCCCTGCCTTTCTGTTCAAAAGAACTAGGGAGGGTCCCTTCTGAGTCGCTTTCTCAGATTACATTCCTGCTCTGGACTCAGATTCCTCTTATCTGACCGTCATTTTGGTTACAGCTCTTCCTCCTGTTCCTCAAGGTTATTCTCGCATCCCATTGCGATTATGCTGAAATAAAGGAAGTTTTACATACTGATCCCCCTCTTCCCTTTCAGGGTAAGCCACATTTGCAAAACCCCAGCAGTATCTACCAATTTGGGGAGTGGGGGTCAACATGGGCAAGATGGTGGCCCCGGCGTCACGATCCAAGCCCCCATTCCTTTGTACGCGTAAGATGCAAATTTTTATTTATTTATTTATATTTCGAATTCGTCACCGCCCATCTCACTGTGGGGTGACTCTGGGCGAATTGCAACGCCTTGTCCGCTGCCTGCTCCATTTTGACCTCCTGCACAAACGTTGCTGCAAAATGCAGAAAAGGACCACCAAAGAGTGATCCAAAGAAATAAAACTTATAAGAAGAAGAAACAGAGATAAAACCGATCTGTGCCGGCCCCATTCACTATTCCTTTCCGTACCTTTTTATCCTTACGAGCAGTCCTTGTTTCCGTCATGGACACGCAGTGCTTCATACCTTGCCTTTCATTTTAAAACGCTACCTCTTCTTTTTGAAGATCGGATGAATTTCATCCAACCCTTCCATCAAGTACAGTAATACCTCGGCTCACGAACACTTTGTTCACGAACAATTCGATTCGCAAACAGCAGCGTTCGTAAAATTTTGCTTCCATTCGCGAACTCCGCATCGGGTGACGAACACGACCCGCGGCCGTCTTCCTTGCTCTGACATGTGGTCATGGCTTCCTCTAGGCGAGATCACCTGTACTTTGTTTCATATTTTTGTGGTTAAAAAATATATATATATATGATTCAGAAGGGATTAACCTTATTTACATTGAACCGCATGGGGAAATTTGATTCAGTTCTCGCCCAATTCGGCTCGCGACCAGAATCGTGGAACAAATTAAGTTTGTGAACCGAGGTACCACTGTATCTTTCTAGATTGCACAGCCCTTGGGGCAGAGACTGGGGTGTCCTCTGGGCAGAGTAAAGAAACTCAAGATGGCGGCCATCGTGGTGCAGTTGACACTCTACCTAGTTATTATGTGCATCACACCATGCCATCTTGACTTTTTTGACCCTACCCTGTGGACACAAGATCTCTCCTGCCTGCCCCCTCCCTTCTTAAAAATCAGCCCAATCTCAGATGATTCTATGTGGATAAGTTATGCAATCTTCAAGATGCTTCGAGCTCTGTGCCATGCTGCGTCACGGTTTTGCACCGCAATAGGGTATGGTTAAGCTTACCGAAAAAGCCACCTCTTGTCCTCAGAGCCGACGGAGAGGAAACAGCCTGCTCTCTGGCTTTTCTTCCAGCACCAAATCCTGTTTCTCTCTATCTCCAGAATAGCAATTGCTCTCTGCAAATACAATGGTTTGTGAATAGACCTCATAAATCATAAATCATAGATAGATAGATAGATAGATAGATAGATAGATAGATAGATAGACAGACAGACAGATAGATAGATAGATAGATAGATAGGATTCCTCCTCTGAAACACAGATGTACCATACCCATCCTGGCACTCTCTCAATCCTTTGGACTACAACTCCCATCATTCATGGCCACGGAACATGCTGCCAAGTCGTAGAGGTGCACTAGTGTGACTATCTCTAGGGCTGGGCCATTCCTGGAAGCCAAGGGGTCAATAGCTATTAGCCTTGACGGCAGTGGAACTGAAGGCCATTGCTGCAGACTAGCGGGCTTCTTGGGCAGTGGGTGGGCCACTGTAAGAACAGGCTGCCAGAGGTCCGATCCAGCAGGGCACGGCTTCTGTTCCTACGTTATGTTCTAGGGATCATTGGACTGATATATACCCTGCTTATCAACCTGCCTTGTTGATTGCCGAAACAAGCCTATTTTTTTCCCCGCTTTGGTGTTTCCTCCAGAATTATTTGACAGGAGTGTCCTGTCTGGTCTTGGTCTTGGTCTTGAGGGGATTGAAGTTTAACAGGCCTGCAGGCCACCAGGTGGGGCAAGCAAGCAGGAACATATGCGGGGCATAGGGATGTCAAAAAAGTCAAGGCAGCGGGCTTTGATCACGCTGTCCCAGCTGCCACCTTGATTTTTGTGATCCTGCCCTGGACGCCCCAGCAAGGAAGGCTAAGTCTACTAGCTTCTTGGAGTCTGGTTCAAATTAAGCCACAGTCACAATAGAAGGGGGCTCACTTGCAACTTCCAGATGCCTTGGCTGTAGCCAGAGACGTTGATGACCGTTTCACTCATCAGGGCGATCAGCATGTTGAGCAAGAGGATGTAGGTCAAGATGACGAAGAAGAGGAGCAACAGAATCACAAGGAAGCCGTGCTTCTTGTTCTCGTGGTACTCCAGGTCGCCCATGCCAATGGTGAACTTGAAGAGCTGTAGAGAAGTCTGAAGCAACCGTGCATACATGGCCTGGCCTTGAGGGTCATTGCTGAGAGGGAGAGATCCGTTGTGGGCCGAGCGGGAAGCGTCCCCCGTCAGAACGATGAGAACTGAAAGGAGTCATTGGACATTTCAGCAGCTCCTTCAGGCAACCTTTTTGGAATGTTCTCAGTTTAAGGGTAGTTGGACCCGAGACCCCAGTGGGCTAGTAGATCTTCAGATGCCTCATCATTCATTAAACTGAACTTATTAGATTTTTATTTGCATCAAGATACCAAGAAGGCCCAACAGCCTGACAACAGAACGTCTAAAAGGCTGTTTGACATCATCTGGCTGCCAGCGAGTGCTCGGGGGAAAGCCAAATGCTGATTTGGGCAGGGCATGGAAGGACAGACAAGGTTGTATCTGATCTCAAATCCTTCACCGCGTGTCCTTCAGCCTCAGTCCTTATTTTCCACCTGGCTTCAGCTGGTCAACCTTTTGTTTGCCACACAACTGAAATTTGCTCGCCCCTTTTTAAGGTACACCCGCAGCAGAAGCCTTTCCTGGTATCAGTTCCAGCCTAGTGGTCATAGACGGTGCAGTCGGAGTTCAAAACAGACCTGCTTGACCATCCCTTTAACCAAGGACACCAAGATCGGGACCTTTCCTTGGCCTTTGGCTACCGTCTGCTCTTGCGGCTATCAGCAAGTCTTCTTGCCTGAGGAGGAGCTTAACTTGGCTACGCTCGCCCCTTCCTCCCTCCCTCACCGTGACACTCACCTGTTGCAAAGCCAAATAGGAAGATCACATAGACCATCAGGAAGTGCAGAAGGTTCCTCAAGATAGCCTGGAAGGAGAATGAGAAGCAGCGTGTAGGTCAGTGTTTTTCAACCTTGGCACCTTTAAGATGGGGGGCTTCAACTCCCAGAGCTCTCTGCTCCTTCGAGTAGCCTGCGGTAATGTAATCTTCTGAATGGTGGTTTGTAAATGTTGCAGGAGAGGAACATCTGTGCATTCCTTACTGGATCACCATCTTCCTCTGCAGCAAGAGACAGTTCGAAAGAGGATCAGAGAGATCACAGCGGCCCTGCCTTAATGTTCTTGCTGATAAATGGGTGCTAAAGTACACGGATCCAGCTTCCAAGATCCCCCTTTCCCTTTCAGTACATCTGTTTAACTGGATTCTATGTTGGTATATTCTGGTTCTGGATTTCTTTCACGGAGCATGGTGAAACAGGTTTAAAAGGCCTTCTTTTCACCCGAATCCAAGGTCAGATGTACATGGGCTTCTTACTATATCTAACAGCATAATTAAACAAACAAGCAAACAAAAATCCTCATGTTCTAAACTTGGACTATGTAATCTGGGGGGGGCGGGGGGAAACTTTGCAGGGATGGAAGACCACCAGGAGATCCTGGGCAGAAAATCAAGGGAAATTTAGAAGGTGGCTGTGCAAACCACTTTCATGATGTTCCCCCCAAAAGCCTCCATAAAGTCACTAAGAGTCAAACTTCTCTTAAGGGTATCTTTACTTTTTTTTTGTTAACATAAGGAGAACAGATTTTCTGCAGACCATTTCGACAGAACTACGTTAATGAGAGTCTTTTATGAAACTATTTGCTGATTTAATATAGACCTGTTTTTCTACCAACATTATTCTTAATTTTATTTGATGATAATAAAAGGGAAGGAAAAGGACTTGTGTTTATTAATGCCTACATTTATTAATGCTTACTTTTACCCTCAGTTAAATCTGTATTCTAGGAAGAGATGTGCCATCCTGAAAAAAGGAAGGTTGGGATTTTTGAGATTTTGGAAGACGGATCACTTTAAAAACCTTGTTCCGAAAGCATCTTGATTTATGAAATTCACTGGGAGGAAATCCCCATCATAATTATACCCCGGAGTCTGTGGAATTGGGCAGGAAATAAATAAGTACAGGTCATCCTTGTTTAACGGCTGCCTCGTTTAGTGACTGTTCGCAGTTATGACGGCGATGAAGAAGTAACTTTGCGACCAGTCCTTGCACTGACAACCTTCACAGGACTGTAAAACAAAGGAAAGCTGAAGGAAAATTGTAAAATTGTGATGTTTCACTTAGCGACCACTTTGCTTAACAACCAAGTTGCCAGTCCCAATTGTGGTTGCTAAACAAGGATGACCTGTAACTGATCAGCTGCATTTAGGGTCAGAGCTGCCCTGTGAAATCAGAGATATTGCAGTATTTGGAAACAGAAGTTCTGGTTTCGTGATCTACCTTCTGGATCATCACGATATAGATTCCCGTCTGCCGAACGCCTCGGGTGTAGTACAGCATGTTCACCCAGCCCAAAAGCAAGGCAAACACCATGAGCAGCACATATTCTTCCACCTTTGCAAAATACATCATGAACGAGATCAGGATCAAGAGCGACTGCACCAATCTGCAAAGGCCAGAGGGAGAAGGAGAAGCAGCGATTATCTTGGAAGGGAGAGGAACGGAGGTACGTTTTCCCTGAGCTTTTTATGGACGGGACTGAAAATAAAACAGAGCAAAAATGGAGACTGGGGTGATTGTAGGGAGGGGGGTCAAAAAAGTCAAGATGGATGTCGCAACCATGCCATCGAAGTCCCACCCTTTTCGACATGCATGCGTCATATTTCTTTGACTGCATAGTTATAGTGGTCATCTTGGCCTTTTTGACTCCCCCTGCAAAGTGCCTCCTTTGCCAACCTGGAAGAAGAACAGTTAGGCCAGAAAAAAAGTTATGTTGTTCTAAGTGAGATGCTATTTCCTATTTTGGGGTGAGGCATTTCAGTTTAAAAAACAGCAATGCCCCTCTGGTTCGTCTCTGCCCTGTTTTCCAGGTAGCTGTCAGCAGAAGTCAGGGGGTCACCCTGCAGTTCGAGCAATCAAGCCCACCAAGAGACTCGTCCGGGTGAGGTTTCCACCCGAAGACCCTGCGCCCAAAACTCCCCTTAAGTTGCATTAGGAGGAGACAACGGCTCGGAGCCCGTCCTGTTTATCCCAAACTCCGTTTTACAGCGTTCGAAACCGTACGTTCTTTTGCCCACTTTAAATCTTTCTAATAATTGTAAATAAGAGAGCTATGCACGACTGCTGTATGTCCCTCCGCCACCAGTCCTTCTCTTGATTTTATTTTACGTTCCCCCGGACCAAGTTCTAGTACCTCTCAATAAGTTAGCCATTTGAATCTGCCTATTGTCTCTGGCCTATAACATGTTTCGTGTGCTGAGAGCCACCAAGGTGTTTTCAGGCACACCCTGGGTTTGCATCTATTCCATGTTCTCAGTAGGGCACGTCTAACATAATGATCTTTAAAACGCACGTTAACCTTGACTTTGTCGTACCACAAATATCCATGCCACCCAAATCTCAGGCCGTGTCCTTCTAACTCCAGGAGCCTTCACTATCTCCGCAGCAACCACTCTTTCATCCAAACCAAACACAAGTAGTACATTATATCGTTTGGGTATTATTTATACAGCGTTGACTAGAGATTATTCGCACCCTGTTGATTTAATAATTGAATGCATTTTGCAGCTGCCGATCAATGCCGCGCTCAGCTCTAGAGGTGAAATTTAAGCAACCTTACGCTGATCAAATCCAGAATTTTTGCAAGCTGGAGACTAGCCAGGGTACGCCAACTGAATTTGACAGACCGGTCATTGAGCCAGTATGGTGTTGTGGTGAAGGTGCTGGACGAGGTCACCCCTCAGCCACAGAAGGTCCCTGGGGGAGTTGGGGCCAGTCCCTCCCTCTCAGCCCTTACTAGATAGATAATCTTTATTACAGTCACTGACTGGCAAATTAAGCAGTCAACTTCATTTTTAAAAAATGAAGAAAGTGCAAGAACCCATGACATAGGAAAGAAAGCATGAACATTATTTGAAAAGGACACATTTTTAAGACAGCAATGATATGGATCATCTTTTTTGGACCTCCAACCAGCAATGTTCTAGGAAAGTGTTTCTCAACCTCAGCAACTTTAAGATGGGTGGACTTCAACTCCCAGAGGTTGAGAAACCCTGTTCTAGGAAATCAGAAAGGACCCCTACGGGCTTCGCTCCGTCTGTCTGAAGACTGATTATGAGGTTGGATCAGTTGTGTGGTTAGAGAAGGAGCACAGAGGACATTTACTACAGTATGGCAAGTTCTGTACGGATAGCAGGATGTTAAAAGTAGTGAACTGCAACTCCAGACCAACTAATCTCACCTCATCCTTCAACCTGATCTTACCGAGGATCTTTTGAGTAACGTTCACCATCTGATCTACCCTAACATTTCCATCTCTCCAGTTGAGACATCGTGAACTGGGTCCGTCTACTTCTTCTTTTCTTCAAACAGATCCTGGACAGCTTCCAACCCCACGTTCTACTACTAGCGAAGAGCCTCTGTGCTCTTGTTCACCCAACGTGGACCACGCTGCCTCTTCAGTGAATTCACCCCACCTTCATCAAGCAGAACCTTCCCTAACCATACAGCTGATCCAACCTCCTAATCAATCTTCAGACTGAGTTAAGGTCATAGGGGTCCTGTCTGATTTCCTAGAACATGGCTGGTTGGAAGTCCCCAAAAGACGATCCATATTTCTTAGACTTAATTCCTGAGAGTGATCTTGTCTTGATACAAGGGACCTAGTCCCTGGAGTCTCCTCTATTGCAGGGAGACTCAGTGCACTCTCTTAATGCTGTTTCTGGTGCTATAAGGGGTGGGTCTTCTCCACCTTAGCCTTTCAGGTAAGTCTGGACAGCAACTATTAGGTGGAGCTGCAGTCCCAGCTATCTAGAGGATGTAAGGGGAATGCAACTTAGGAGCATCTCTGAAACACAAATGCAAAATTAGAAACAACCGCAGTTAGGTCCTGGAATGAAAGAGAGGTCAGACTGGGGCATTCTATATCGAACCCTTCCAGAAGAACAGCAACATACGGGCACGTACAGGAATACTTCGAAGCAACTGTCCACCAGAAAGCTTTTCCAAGAGAGATGTCTCCTCCAGAAGTAAAAACCCTAAGGGAATCATTAAGGACAGAAATCAGAACATGGCATTATTACAGGGACGTGGGGAAGGGGGTGCTAGGGCCGGCTCGCGAGAGCCCATTGCTCAATGTTCTGCAGTTTTGGAAGCCACCTGAGATGCAAGCCACCTGAGATTGGCACACCTAGCGTGCCAATCTGCTGTGCTGCAGCTAGTGGCATGGCGCAGCGGTGGCAATGGGTCCCGCAGAGCCAGTTCTTAAACATTTAGCAGCACACCACGTCACTTGCAGAAGTGCAGGAATGAACATGCTTTTCGAGGGGATAAATGGTGGAACCCACAGACTTACTTCCTGACCTCTTTTAGGCTGGAGACAAATGACTTTGAGGATCATATTTGAATGGTTTTGTTCTGCCTTGAATGAAAAGGACTGATTGTCCTGAACAGTTTAAAGCAGTGCTTTTCAACCTTGGCCGTCCACCCATCTTAAAGTGGCCAAGGTTGAAAAGCACTGCTTTAAAACATCCTTTGATGGATCCCTCTCCATGGTGCGTCCACGGACTGTAGTCAGAAAAGTCAAGATGGTGGCCACAACAGTGCAATCAGAGCTCCACATATTTTTTACGCTCATCACACACGTAATACCCATAAAGAATGAGTGGACCTTGATCACACCATCATGATGTCATCTTGCCTTTTTTGACCCCGCCCTGCCTCTCCCTATGTGGGAGCCTAAGAAAATGGCCTCTTTGCCCATGAAGAACAATCAGATAAAGGCCTTGACTTGTCCCCTTTTGCTTAGGGGGGGAAATGTCTCGAAATCATTTCTACCCACGGAATTAATCCGACAGTTAATAACGTGTGCCTACATTTTTCTTTTAATGCAGCCGGCCCATTAAAACGAAAATTTGGCTGATCAAATGAGCTTGCGCTGGTTCCAGCTCACTTTCTGAGTGTGAAAACAAAATTCCCCTTACTTTCTTTCATTCATTCATTCATTCATTCATTCATTCATTCATTCATTTATTAAATTTTTCAACCGCCCATCTCCCCCCAGTGGGGGAACTCTGGGCAATTCACAAGAAGCATTAAAACATAAAGTATATAAACACATACATTTGGTATGCCACCAGTAGCAAAATAGTTGACATGCGTGATGCAAGTTTTTACACGAGTGGATGCAGAACAACTCACTGGATTGCTTCAGAAGACACGTCTGCCAGTGAGAAAAGATGGACGGATTCTTCCTCAAATGGGGTTTCCACCGTTGTGCTTTTTGCAAGTCGGTGTACTAAAAATGCATTTGGGGTCAGAGGCGCTGTAAACTCAGAGGACATCCTACCTGAGCAATGAAGAGATAAATGCCGCCAAGTAAGATGACTACTTGCCCAACGAGTATGAATGGGTTCTTGACGGTCTGTGTCACTGGAAGAGAAAGCTGCCAAGATACAAAGAGAACAGGCTAAGAACAGAGACCTTGGCATCCGGGAGATGGCAGTTCCTGTAGATCAGTGCTCCTCAGCCTTGGCAGCTTGAAGATGGGTGGACTTCCAGAACTCCCCAACCACCATGGAATTCTGGGAGTTGAAGTCCACCCATCTTCAAGCTGCCAAGGTTGAGGAGCACTGCCATAGATGAACAATGTTTATAGGGTCGATACCAGTGATCTCCATTCTGATGAACCCTTTTAGATGTCCCAGCAGAGGCTCAGAGCGTGAAATTCGTTCATTCTGTCTCAGATTTTGTTTTCCCTAGAAGGAAAAAACGTTCTTTAAGGAGGAAAAGATGGAAGAGCTGCAGGTTTGGCTGGTCATGCTGGGCATTCCTTCTAGAGAAGAGTTAAGGTTCTTTCCATTTTGAAATTAAAGTTTAGACTGATTTCAAAGGGTTTCCATGATGACTGATGGGTTACCACACTGAGGGTTGAGCTGAAGGAGAGGTCCTAAACCAGTGTTTCTCAACCTTCAGAGGAGTGGGCTTCAACTTCAGCAGGGCTGGCTGGGGACTTCTGGGAGTTTGTTTATTTATTTATTTATTTATCAAATTTGTCACTGCCCATCTTGTTGAAAAACGACTCTGGCGGTTTACAAAGCGGTTAAAATCAATTAAAATTACAGTGTAAAATAATCCTAAATAAATAGAAAATAAATATAATCCGAGGATAGATGTTAAAATTGGCAGTCACTCGGGGAGCATCATCAAGGCGCCAGCCATCCCCAGGATTGGGTGAGATTCTTGTCACCCCACGCAAGCTGGCAGAGCCAGGGCTTTAATCCTTTCCAGAAAGCTGGGAGGGTAGAGTTGAAGTCCACCCATCTGAAAGTCGCCAAGGTTGAGAAACCCTGCCCTAGACCATCCGGTCTCTGTGAAGGAAAAATGTCTTCTTTTATTCGACTGCTTTCTCTGTTTGCTGCTGCTGAGCTTCCAAACCACTCGTGTGTCCTCCGTTCTCCTCCCGTCTCCTCCCCACCTGTTTGAAGGTTGCAGCTTTATTGGCACCTCTGCCATGCTGATGTGGGGAGAAGGCTCAGAGGGGAGGGGAGGGAGGCAGTAGAGGGGCCTGTGATTGTTTCTCCCCAGCCTGCTCTTCCACAACCTCCCTTGATCATCTTTTCTGTAGGGTAAACATACTCAGATCCTTTAAGAACTTGGTTCCCAGATCTTTCACCATCTTGGTAGCCCTTCCCTGAACTTGCTCCAATCTGGCACTGCCCTTTTGGAACAGGGATGCCCAGACCTGGACCCAGGACCCCAGATGGGGACTGAACAGGACAAAGTTGAAGGGAACAGTTACTTCCTGTGACTCTGCGCTCCTGTTCAGGCATCCTGAGATAGCATCGGCCCTTTTTGCAGCTGCATCATGCTGCTGGCTCATAGTTAATTTGTGGTCAACGGAGACACCCAGATCCCTTTCACCTGTACTACTGCTAAGTCAGGTCTCCCAAATCCTATATTTGTTCTTTCCATTTCTCCTGCCCAGATACCGAACTTGACATTTCTCCCTCCTCAATTCCATCCTGTTTCATTTCAGCCCACTGCTCAAGTCTGTCTAGATCTTTCAGCCCACTGCTAAAGTAAGTGTCTAGATCAGCATCCTTCCCAGCTTTGTGTCATGTACAAACAGATAAAGTACCCCCTCCACACAGCCACCCAAGTCATTGATGCAAATGTTGAACAGCACAGGGCCCAGGACAGAGGTCCTCCTCTCAATACCTCCCTCTTAGCTGGAGCTATTAGTGACTCCCCCCACCCTTGGGTGTAATCATGGAGCCTACTGTGAATCCACGTAACAGTGGTATGATCTGGTCCATATTTTATAATTTTATGGAAGAGATTATCATGAGACAATGTGTTGGAGGCTTGCTGAGGTCCAGGTATACTATGTCTACAGCATTCCCCTTATCTACTAACCTAACAATTCTCCCAAAGGAGTTGAAATTAGTCTTGCATGATTTCTGAATAGCAAAGCCGCCCTGGCTCCTGTGAATTGTAGCATGCCTATCCAAGGGCTACCAGGCATGTTCTTTAAATAAAATCCATGAATGTGACTCCATCACCCTTTGGAAACATATTATTTTTTGGATTGATATTGTTATCATTTAGTTCAAGTTTTATATCCCACTTTTCTCCCAGAGTTCAACAGCACTCCCCTCCCCATTTTTTTCACCAGATCAACCCTGTGAGGTAGGCTGGGCTGGCAGAAAGGGCCCAACTCAAAGTCGCCACATTTTCTTTCCCAAAGGGATCCATTTGTTTAAAGAACAGTTACCTCTTCCTCTAGGGACTGGTAGCAAGCAGTGGTTGTGAAGATCATCATGTAACTCAGGTATATGAATAAACTGAAGAAAAACCTTTTTGCAATGAAGGACTCCCACTTGTGCTGAAGTAGCTTGTTCAGGGGCTCCAGGTCCACCATTTTGTACCGGTTCTGAGGAAAGGCAAGGAAGGGGGATTCAAAACACAAGTTCTCAGTTAGTCGTCGTCAAACCTCTAGACCAGGGTTCTCCAAAGTCAACACTGAACCCCAAGGGTTGATGGGATTATCCAATGTTGTTGTTATTCCTATTCTTATTGTCTGTAGTGCTATTAGTTAAAATAGTATTTATTAAATTAGTTTCACATAATCAATGTTTGGGGGTCGATGAACCATCTGAAACTTCATGAAGGGGTCGATGCGCTGAAGAGTTTGGGGACCTCTGCTCTAGTCATAACCCCTTTAATTTCCAGCCAGACCAGGACAGATAGTCCTTGCTTAATTACCATAATAAGGACTGGAAAATTTGTTGTTAAGCAGGGTGGTTGTTAAGTGAGTGGAACCCAATTTTACGACCTTTTTTGCAATGGTCATTAAGCAAATCACCATGGCCGTTAAGCAAATCACGCGGTTCCCCATTGATTTTGCTTACCAGAAGCTGGCTGGGAAGGTTACAAAAGGCGATCATGTGACCCCAGGACGATGCAACCATCATAAGTGCGAGCTGGTTGCCAAGTGCCCAGATCGTGATCATGTGACCATGGGGGTGCTGCGACAGTTGTAAGTGTGAGGACTGGTTGTAAGTCCCTTTGTTCAGCACCATTGTAACTTTGAATGGTCACTAAACGAATGGTTGTTAAATGAGGACTACCTGTATGAGGAAAACATTGCATTTATCTAAATGCCCACATTTAGAAAGGGGACGAAGATAACCTTGTTCTTTATTCTCAAAGGGGGCTAAAGAAAATGAAAAGACTAAGGCATCTTATAAATAAATCAGATCATTCTAAAAAAAAATCCTGAGCCAACTTTTTCAGAAAGGGTTTTGCCCAGTGCCAAGAAGAAATAAAGATGGTGCTGAATGATGCTGGCTAAGAAGTAATCGCAGGGAAGGGAAGACCCCAAGAAGGACCATTCTTGACCGGACTCACTCACTGGGGTGTCGCTGCTGTAAGCCAGGATCTCCAGCACTGAGTTCTCCTCACAGCTGTCGATGGAGGTCAGATCATAGAGGGAGATGTGGATTGGACCATAGGTCCATTCGGTGAACTTGCGTGAAAGGTGCTGGAACTTGGGGTCCTTGATCTCCCGGTGAAGAATGTGCTTGAGGATCTGGGGAGACCAAAACAGTTGAATTGGTGACAGGAGTATCTCTGAGAGTGGGGTCAGAAAAGTCAAGATGGTGTCAGTGAGCAGCCACCATCTTGACATTTTTGACCTCCTTGCAGATGGCCCTGGTGACTGAGCTATGCAATCAAGAAAACTTCAGTTCAAACATGGTTCCCTCTGGGCCTTTCCCGTCTTGTACCTAACCATGCCCACAGCCCCATTTCTCTACTCTGTCTCCATGAACAAGCATGTTAGAAGCCACAATGATGTCAAGGTGACATCACACACACCACAACATAGTCCTGCAAATAATACAATTGTGTATGTATGTATTATATTATGAGATGTGTAAAAAATGGAGCAAGGCTTTGGCCACTCCCACCATCTCAACTTCTTTGAGACACACACTCTGGATGCCTCTGTGAGATGTGAAATGATGTGATCCTTTTCATCCTAGCATTTTACAGCACTTTATACAAGTCAACCCAGAGTTCTCACTCGAGGCACAAATGACCAGGCTCAAATTATCCTGCTCTGGACACATTATGTGCAGACCCAGCTCTCTGGAGAAGGCTCTGATGCTGGGAAAGGTGGAAGGAAAGAGAAGAAGAGGATGACCAGCAGGAAGGGGGATGGACGACTGCAATGATGATGGGTGCACTGCTGGAAGATCTGAAGAACCAGGCTGGAGACAGATCATCCTGGAGGAAGTCTATGTAGTTGCTAGTAGTCAACACTGACTTGTCACCTAATCAATCAATCAGAGTCATCCAACCTTCGTTTTGCCAAAATAATAGTAACACAGATAGGCTTCATATCATGTCCATGATGGCTGGATAATGCTGTGAAGATGCTCTAAGTCATTAGTGCAGAAAGGTCAGCTTGGAAGGAAACAGAATGACCAGCAGGGATTTCAAATATAGCCAGCTCAGGCTGGAGTAGGGTCACCCACAAAGGTAGCCCGTTTCCTGTCACCACGGTTTTCTACCGTTTCGGGAATGGGGGTCAAGGGCCCACGATGAGTCCTCACTGAAATAGTTTCGTGTTTCTGTTTCCTCGCAGCAATATGAGGAATAGAATAATGACTACTTTGCGGCCTCCCCATATAAATTGGGTGAAGGCGGGTGTAAGGACCAGCAATGCACAGTTCCTAATGAGAGCAACTTCCATTTACACCACTGTAGATGCAAAAGGAAATTTATTTAGGACTGGTTTACAGGTTGAAAGCATTGCTGAAACTGAACCCCCACACCCCAGAAGTTACACTTATCTCCCATTTCCCCTTTCATCTTTCCCCCCTTATGTCTCTCAAATTGTCTTGTCTGGTTCTGTTGATTTCTTCTCTGCTCCTCTGGTTGTCTCACACCTGATACCTTGGTCTCCTGTTGAGAAGAATGATAGCCCTTGGGTGTCTGCCAGCTCTCCCCCCCTCCCCTTGGCATTTCAATGGCAGAACTGAAGTAAACAAGCCAGAGGGCGACTGCTTGTTTGCAGAGGCTTTGACAGCGGGTGGCACTAATTCTAAGGGGCAACATCGGATTTCAAAAAAGATTCTCAGCAGCTTTGAATTGGCTCAATGCTGAAAATATCTATTTGGAAACTGGGGCAAACTGGGGGACCTTTGGGAGCCAAGGGATACACCCAACTCTGGAGTGGAGTGAGAGCGTCTGAGGGCAGGGATATGATACAAACGTAGACAGGAAGAGGATATGGGAATTTTGAAGAACTATACCCTCTTCTAAGCTTATGCTACTGGTTTTGTATTTTTTCAGTCTCTAGATGGCACGAAACCTTGGGGTCGGTTTCCTGCCATGGTGAGCAGAAATGTCAAATGCATTATTGGAAGCTCAGCTTGTTCATCCTGTTACAAACTATTCTGACTGCAATCTACTGACGAGGAGGGTGTAATTCATTCACAAGGAAGACGAGACCCTCTTCCAGATTACCTCGACTTTCCCAGTCTTAACAGCCAGTTTCAGAGGGGTTAGATGGTATCGGTTGACGATCTCTTCCAGGTTCCACGAAGGGTTGATCTCGGCCCCTTTCATAAGGATCGTGTCGTACATATTGACCACAAACTCCGTGTTCTTCTCCGTATCGTCGGCCACCATCACCAGCGCATGGAAGACAGTGTTTCCCATGGAATCCTGTTCGGTCAGTCTAGCCTTCTGGTGAGGGTTATCCAGGAGGTACATGACCACTTCAGGCTGGTTGGTACAGGCAGCCAAGGAGAGAGGAAGTTCACCTGGAAGAGAGGGATAAAAAGGGTGTCAAGGTTGCATTGAGCGTCCATGTTGTACCCTGGAGAGGGAGGGTATGAAATCCCCTATGCTGAGACAGTATGACGGAAACAAGGGCAACTCGGTCAGAAAAGTCAAGGTGGCCATCATGGCCTTGCCACAGAAGCCTTGTGATGCACGTAAAATGCAACGCGCATAAAACAGTAACACTTTGTAAAAAAGGTGCAAGACCTCTATTGCAAGTCAGGCCTGCCATCTTGACTGTTTTGACCCCACCTGGGACACCCGATTGAAAATTACTTTCCCTCCACCAGTAGGAACCCCTGAGGATCTCCAACTTGGTTATAGTAAAGATTTCTGTTTTCTCTTCGATTTTCCACTATTTAAAGAGCACTGTGACTCTTGCAGGTTTAAACTCGAGCAGTTAGAATATATTCCCCAAAATGGAAGGCTTAAAAACATGTATCGTTGGAGTTTTTTTCCCCCCAGCAAGCTTTTGGACTACAATCCTACTCCAAAAGATAGCCCTCTCTATCTGATAAGGCCCGGTTGACACGTTGGGAGCGTGGGTGTCTCAGTGCGAGGGGAGGGTGTTGGGTGTTGGTTATTTACTTATTTATCAATTCATGATATTTATGGTTGTGAGTCACCCAGAGTTGTGTTTCCTAAGATGAATGGCCATATAAATATTTTAAATAAAAAAATAAAGGGGGTAGGTGATGTGACACGCATCTTGACGTCACTGTGCAAATGATGCAAATTGATTCTGTCTTGTGCTGGGCATCTACGCAGGTTGTCCTCGTTTAGCGACCACAACTGGGACAGCAACTCCATCGCTAAGCGCCACGGTCGGTAAGTGAAACATCACATTACCGCGACGGGCTTACAACCTCACTTCCCTTTTGGTTGTGAAGCAAAATGTCACATGACTGCAACTTACTCTGCCTTCTCTGTTAACTCTGCTTGTCACAAGCCAGTTGCGAAGCACATAAATGATGAGCACGTGACCACAGGACACTGCGACATCGTAAATGCAAGGATTGGTCACAAAGCTATTTTTTTTACACTGTTGTAACTTTGAACGGTTGTTAAACAAGGCAGTCGGTAAGCGAGGACCGCCTGTATTGGGCAAACATTTCATACCATTTACTAATGCACTGTTTCTCAACCTTGGCAACTCGAAGACGTGTGGGCCTCAACTCCCAGAATTCCCCAGCCAGCATGGCTGGCTGGGGAATTCTGGGAGCTGAGGTCCACACGTCTTCGAGTTGCCAAAGTTAGGAAACATGGTACTAATATAATCTGGTGTAACATAGGCTGAAAATCAGCCAAATTTTCTCCCCCTCCCACCCCTTTTCTGGCTTCTAACTAGAACCACCTTGCCCAACAAAACATTCTTGGAAACGCAAAGCTTTTCCAACTGTCTGTAAAACTTCACTTGGCCCTAAAAAACTCTGTGGGCTACCCACTTGTGCCTCTGTGGAACACAAACTGTGTTTTGTCCTGCTGGCATACCGAAATAAAAGCACATCCCTTTGTTCTGCTTCTGGAAGAAATACCCGGAAGCCTTGGCATGGACATCAGCCCCGTTCTCCACCAGGAGTTCCACAAGATCCAGATTCCTCTTCTCAATGGCAATGTGGAGGGCTGTGTGGCCTGCAGAGAGGGGGGAAAATGGCACCAGAGAAAGATGGAAGGGCTACCAGGGGTATGGTCAACTGCCCAGAGTCACTTCCTCGTGAGATGGGCGGTGACCAAATTTAAAATACAAATTACATAAGCAAATGGTCAAAAAAGTCAAGATGGCCACTGCCACAGGGCAATCCAAGCTCCAGCTGCCGTTTGGACTTTTTTTTACCGTACCCTGAATGAAGCCATTCCCTCCAACTACCCTGCATTTCCAAGCTTGGGGTGGATTTCAAGAACCTGGGAGGAACGGTTCTCTTAAGGTCTTCTGTAATGGTTGCTGCCATCTTGACTTTTATGACCACACCCCTGGCTCTCCCTTCAGAAATGCACTCGTCCCAGCTGAGAAATGTGTTCAGTTTATGGCATTTATTTAGCAAGCTGGCAAATATGCAATGACTTTCCTGCCTTGGTGCCAATGGAAAGTATGGCCAGATATATTAATGATGGGGGAATCAGGCGTGCCTGTGAAAATGACTTAGGAAAATGCCTGCCGAAAGCATTTGCAAAAAAATGTAAGCAGAGGGATGAGCAACTTTCCTGGAGAAAAACAAGGCACACTCAGATCTAAAACATGCTCGCAATATCATGAGATTTCAGCGAACTGGAAGAGGAGAATTCTTCTGCTGGCTTTTCATGTGGCACTTAGACCTGGTTCTGGACCCAGGCCTGGGAACCTGAAGATGTCAAAGGGCCCTTCTCCTGGCTGTGCTAACGACTGTCGATCTTGATACCTTCCTTGGCTGCTACACATTTTAATTTTTGTATTGTCGGTTATAATTGTTTTAATTTTATTTTAAAGTCACTTGTTGAGATGGGCGGCCGCAGAAATGGATGAAATAGATAAATCAATAAGTAAACATCCCCCAGATTAGTTGGCTCAAACATTAAGGGGTTTCCATATGATCGTGCAAGATTTTAATGATGTGATGAAGAAGAAGGAGAAGGAGAAGGAGAAGGAGAAGGAGAAGAAGCAGCAGCAGCAGCAGCAGCAGCAGCAGCAGAAGTGGGAGCCTGAAGCTCATTCCAAACTATTCCAATTGCAACCTACTTGCCAGCCACCCCACCTTCCCACAGGGAGCCTTACCTCTATAGCAGTCATCACAGCAAGCAGTGTTGATCAGAGGCTTAGGGTTCTCGGTCTCCTCGTCTATCTTCAAGAGCAAAGGGATGGTGGGGTTCTTCCCATCTTTCAAATGGAGCAAGGCCTTCATCAAACAGGTCTTGCCCGTCTTCCCATCTGGAAGACAGAAATCCAAGAAAGGGTAGTGTGATTATGGCTTTCTGCTGGAACGTCATCCACTTTCCAGATGCTTTCTAGGTTAGCCTTTCCTGTCCTGGCACTCTCCAGACGCGGTCAGGCTCCTCCTCCTGTCACCCAGACAGCAGAACCAAGTGGTTGGGAGGATGGGAACCGTAGTCCACCCCATCTCTCTGGAAAGGCTCACACTGGAGAGGATCAGCAAACGGATTCCGTTTGAGGAATTTGGAGAATGTGGGAATTGAGGCACCCATTACTACTAATATCATTGGAGGGTGTTTGGGCTGAACTGCTGCCAGATCAAGATGCATAATCTATCCAAGACCAAGCAGGATTTGGGGGCACCTGCAGCCCAAACCAGTTGCACATAAAAACATTTTGTAATTTTGCACATACGGGGTTGTTGTTCGACTCCTCCAAATTTACAGGCCCTAACAGGACAGACTGAAGGAACTTGGGATGTTCAGTCTGGAGAAAAGAAGATGGAGGGAGATATGATAGCCATGTTCAAATACATAAAGGGAAAGCTACAAGGAAGATGGTCCCACACTGTCAGCCTTACCAGGGAGACCAGGCAGGAAACGTGATCAGATAAGCTCATTCTACTTTATTGTAAAGCTACATTAACAGAATCGTGCAAGTCTGAAAGTGTAAATCTCCCGCCGTCTCCTTTACAGCCTGAGAAACTAGGGAGGGTCCCTCCTGAGCCTCTTTCTCCACCCTTTATGCAGCTGAGGGCTAAGCTGTCTCTTATCTGACTGTTCCCGAGGCAGCATCTCTTTGCCCCGTCTCGCAAGTTCTTTCCCACATTCTTACACAAACTATTTTTCCCACTTTCTTACACAAACTATTTTTCATGGACACAGAAACCAGGACCAGAAATAGTGGGTAGAAGACACAACCCCCTAGATTTCATTTAAATATAAGGGAAAACTTCCTGAAGATAGCATCTGTGCAACAGTGGATGAATCTACCTATGGAAGTGGTGGGCTCTCCATCTCTGGAGGTTTTTAAGAAGAGACTGGACAGCCACCACCTCCCTGTGTTTTTCCTGCACACTGCAGAGGGTTGATGATCTTCCAACAGTCCTAGGACTTCTGTGATATTCTGTTGAGCCCACAAACGGTTCTATGAAGCTTGCCAATTTTTTACACTGATGAAAAGAAACAAGAGACAGCAATCTACCTCTGTATTTGGAGTCAGTGAGAAAGCTGGATGTTCTCCGCAAATAATCCTGTAAGCCATTGAGCAATTCAGGTTTCCCCTCTACCACAGCATCAAAAAGCCGGTTCCTGTCAAAATAGTTTGGGTCATCCGGCCTGCAGAGGAGAAGGGAAAGGAGTCAAGATGGGATTCAGTCCTTCAGCCCTTTGGCTGGTCAACGGTGCAAGAATAGGGCCACGTTAAAGGACTATCCCCCAGTCGGCAAGCTAAAAAAGCTATTTTCCTATTAATTGGGTTGCAATCATAGAGGTTCAGGAATGAAGGGGTGATTGGTGCTGTTCTGACTGTTTCAGTGCAGGACAGGTGAAGGAAAGCAACCAGGGGATTCCCCGTCATTCACTTCCCCGCCGATTGAGGATCACTTGCTAATGGGAAGAGCAACCAGTTCTTAATGTGGTGGGTGGGGTGGGTCTGGGCGAGTGTCGCGGGAGTTTTGACAGAAGCTTTGCCACTGGTCAAGTGGCCTACATTTATTCTGATATCTATGCTGCCTTTTGTACAGAAACTCAAATATATAGTGTATCCCGCCTCCTACTTTTCTCCACAACAACAACCCTGTAGGTTGGGGCTGAAAGACAGGGATTGGCTTAAGGTCCCCTGGGGAGCTTTCACAGTTGAGGAGAATTTGAACCTGGGTCTCCCCACTCCTAGTCCAGCACCTTCCCCACTGGACCAGACTGACTCTGAGGCTGAAAGGGAAGGATTGGCCCAAAGACCCCCGGGGAGCTGAGGAGCGACTTGAACTGGGTCTCCCCACTCCTAGTCTGTCACCTTTCCCACCATGCCACCCTGGCTGTCACACGCTGAACTCACACTCTTCCTGAACACGGGTCTAGTGCTGTTCAGAAGGAGTGCTAAACCCACTTCCAAAAATGTCCAGCTGGGAGGAGACAGGCATGGTGGAGGAACATGGGGTGAAGGGAGAAGGAGTGATCCAAAATGAGGAAGCTTCAACTTCCAGGGGGGCTCCAAGGGAATCACAGTGCCAGCAGTGACTGGTCATTCCCGGGAGGACCTGAAAGTGCCTGTGGAGTAGGCAAAAGGGTGCTGCCGCCTCACACCAGAATAATAAGCACGGCAAGAGTACATTTTGCTATCTAAAGAGCTCCCCAGACAGACCATGGGTTCATCCACAAGTCCCCCCCTCCACTGCAGGAACACGCCCCGATAACCACTTTTTATGCTTCGTCTCATTCGCAGACCAGAATGGTAGCAGCTTCACGTTTGTCTGCGGGGCTGGCCTGAATGTTAGGCAATTAAGAGTTCTGTTTTATGATCTTATTATTTGATTGGTGTTCTTTTATTTCTTTGAGCAATATCGATAGTGTGGCAGTCCCTGCCTGCAAAATTCTAATTTGTAGGACATGACACACAAGGAAAAGGAGGTGGGGAGGGAGGAGGAATAAAGCAGACGTTGGCACCACTTCATAAAATTCCGAGCTGGGTTGAAAACAATTTAGGTATTCTTGACGGAATAGTTGCCAACCGGATGGAGTTGAGGGATAATTGTCACCTGTTTCTTTCTAAATGGATTGCATTTTTTACTGTGTTTGCATGTTGCTTTAAGACACCTGTACAGGACTGCCGAGCAACACATAAGTATTTGATAGAGATAAATGCAACATTCTTTCTCATCACGGAAATCTGCAAAACAATTCCCGCTGCTGCCACTGGATCCTTCTGGGAACAACTTACTTTATGACTCCTGGTCGATAATTCAGGTTCACCGCAATCTGGGGGGGCCGAGGGCTTTCCCTTTGGAAGGGGGTGTCCAAGGGTCGCATGCCATGCTCCGTCCCAGCTGCCCCCTCTGCAGCCACATTCCCATCTTCTCCAAGGCCATCATCCGTCTCCAGGACAAACGGGGTTTTCTTCATCACCCGGGTCAAGAGGCTGGCAGGGTGAAAGTGGCAAATACTCGTCAGCCTTCCCGGGTAGATCAGAAAGGAAACATGACCAGATAAGCTAATTCTACTTTATGGTAAGGCTACATTAACAGAATCTTGCAAGTCTGAAAGTACAATTCTCCCAGCGTCTCCTTTACAGCCCGAGAAGCTAGGGAGGGTCCCTCTTGAGCCTCTTGCCCTTCCCACTATGCAGCTGAGGGCTCAGCTCCCTCTTATCTGACCCGTCCCTAGGCAGCATCTCTTCCCCCCGTCTCCCACGGTCTTTCCCACGTAGCATTACAATGCACCAGGTGATGACCCAAGAGGGCTGGCAGAACTTCATGGGCCAGGAGGGGTTGTGGGGAAGAGACTGGACTAGAAATGGGGGGCCGAGGTGCCAGTCCACCCTCCGTGGAGCCTTTGAGCCAGGCCCCCTCTCTCATTGTTGTGGGGAGAAAATAAGGCCCCGGAGAAAAGGGAGGATGTAAAACTAGCAGACAAACCTTCAGAACGGAGGAGGAAGGAGAGGCAGTCGCAATGATAAAAGAACTTCAGACAAATTCTGAACTTTTAGAATTCTGAACTTTCAGGAGGTAGGAGAGAGGAAGAGGAAAAGCAAGCCGTGGTGGCCAGGAAGGCTTTTGCACAGCTTGGGGTTGCATGCCTATTGCATCCTTTCCTGCACCAGGGAACCCTGTGCACAGTCAGTCATGCTTTGGTTATCTCCCAGTTGGATTACTGCAACGAGCTCTTCGTGGGGCTGCCCTTGAAGAGCATCCAGAAGCTGCAGCTGTTTCAAAAGGCAGCAGCTCCTAGATGTGCACAGGTGGCATCTTTCCTCCAGAGCTGCATGGGCTGCCAATGTGCTGCTGGGTTCAATCCAAGGTGCTGGTGGTCACCTATAAAGCCCTTCACGGCAGGGGCCCAGGCTACTTGCAGGACCCCCTCTCCCCGATCGTGTCTCCCATCCCATCGAGTCCAGCAGGAGAGGCATGACCTGGGCCCCGACCATTAGGAGTGCCATCTGACGGGACCCCAGGAGACAGACTTTTCTGCCGCACCACTTGCCCTATGGACCACCCCCCTTCAGAGATTAGATTGGCCCCCAGGCTGTTAGCGCTTTGTTCACGGACGGGGCTATGTTCCAGCACATGGGGGTTGAAGTATCAGTTAGAGCAGTGTTTCCCAAACTTGGCCACTTTAAGATGGGTGGACTTCAACTCCCAGAATTGCCCAGCCAGCTATGAATTCTGGGAGTTGAAGTCCACCCATCTTAAAGTGGCCAAGTCTGAGAAACACTGAGTTAGAGGAAGGAGAAGGAGAAGGAGAAGGAGAAGGAGAAGGAGAAGGAGAAGAAGGAGAAGGAGAAGGGAAAAAGAAGGAGAAGTAGGGAAAGGAGGAGAGGAAGGGGAGGAGAAGGAATACAGGGGGAAGTATCCAAGCTGCTAGTCCTCAACTCGCTGGAAAAGAACCCACCCCACTGCTGTTCTAAAGGGTGAAGCTTCTTCATCTCGGGAGCCTAAGCCTTCTCCGGGCTTCCACACCATGAACTTCCAAACACACACGAGTGATTCTGCGCTGCAACTTTGCGACTGTATCTGGCTGAGAGAGGCCAGCCGCCCCCACTGCCCTGAATCAGCCCCGGCCCCGTTACAAGTCTAAAAACTGCACGTGCTGCTTCCTTCCAGCCTGCAGTTCTGAGGGGTGGCGCTTCAAGCAACCACAAGCGTCTGCCCGCCACAGAGGAAATGAGAACAGCAACAAAATGTTGCAGTGTTCTCGGTTCCTCCACAGCTTTCAGCCACCAACTCAGTTTGCATGGGCAGGAAACCTTTCCAACTGGTAAGCTAACTATCAACCCTCATTTTGGTGTGTGTGGGGGGGGGGTCCTTGGGGATGTCTTTATTTTTTTTTTCCTGCTCTTCCCAACGGGCTTGCAGACATTTTTGATGAAACCGTAAATTGATGTATTTCTGTGAAAGCATTCACTGGAGACTGCTTTATAAGGCAGGGAGGGCAACTTTAGGATGGTGGACATCAACCCCCGGAATTCCCCAGCCAGCATGCTTTAAGATGGGTGGACTTCAGCTCCCAGAATTCCCCATCCTGTCTGGGTTGGAGTCCACCCATCTTAAAGTTGCCAAGTTTGAAAAGCACTGTTAGAAGTAAGTCAACACAGCTCCTCAAATGAGCTTACCGAGGGAATGATTGTCACGAGCGCAGGATTTGATAAGCAGGGGTGACCACTTTTGTGTTTCCTCTTACTGATCTGTCCCCCAGCTGGTTTTTGTCCCTAAGGCAGGATTAGAACTCATGGTCTCCCGGCTTCTAATCCAGCACCTTCACCGCTAGACCAAACTGGATCTTACTGCCTCTGAGTCTGCCTTGACTCTTGAGGACTACGTGGACAAGTCCCCGCAGTTTTCTCGGCAACGCTTCTGGAAGTGTTTGGCCCTGGCCTTCTTCCTAGGGCCGAGAGAGACTAGTAAAAAGCACCCCCCCCCCCCCCCAGTCTTAACTTAACAGGCTCATGGAGGGTGGAAATCATCTCTCACTACTAGATTAGCTCCAAATCTCCCTTCTGCTTCTTGCCTGCAGGATAGGAGGGCAGGGAGAAGGAAAGGTGCACGAATTTCCCAGTGAGCTATCCATGTGCCGTAGCGTGACAGGGACATCACCACTTCGTTACAGATCAAATAGCTCTTAAAAAAAAAAAGCCAGATTATTGGGCAGATTGAAAATAGAATAAACAAACGTCTAAATCAGTGTTTTTTAAAATGTGATCCTAGGACCCCTGGGGGTCCCCCAAGTCCCTCTCAGGGGTCTGCAAAATCCAAATTATTTGCCAGCCTAAGTTGGAAAATAATACAATATTAAAATCCCATCAAACAGTCGTGAGAAGCAGCAGTGCATCAATCTGGTTTGTTTGCTTTGTTTCTATGGCTGCCCATCTCAACCAAGTTTAAAAGCAATTTTAGTTTTTAATACAGTAAATATCGATCAATATAAGCCATACGAACAAAAACTCTGTTGGGGTCCGCCATCATTTTTAAAACTGAGAAGGGGTCCTGAGAGAAAAAAGTTTAAGAAACATTGATCTAAATAAACCAATGCTTATCCATCTGGCCATGGAAAAGAGAGGAAGGGTATGTGCTCTGCATCAGGCGGAAATGGAAGAAGTTCAGTCCCCCCCCCCCGCCCCCCCAAACTGCACAGCCTGGCTCAATGCCCCTGAGAAGCACATTCTGACAATAGCAAAGCAAAAACGAACAGCCAAACTACAGACTCTGATCTAAAAGGCAGCTCCTTTGGAACTGCAACTCGGTTCCTGTATTGTCACGAGATGCGCCTTCTGCATATGCTCTTTTCGTCCATCATCCAAGGCTCCTTTCCGAGGAGATGATTAAGGAGGTACTCACTGCAAAGTTGGTTTTCACGTTGCCTTAGTGCCAAAACCTCCCGGATCCTGCCCGGCGACCCGTTTCGTTGGCAAATCCACGAAATTGTGATCTTTGGCAAACCCACCACAACAAAACCATCCACCACAGGAGTCGAGGCAGCGAGGAGCAGCGGTTCCACCCGATGCGGAGAAGCGTCCGCGGTCTGCAAGCGTCAGCTGCGATGTTGTAAACGTTACGGCCCTGAAAGCAAGGCAGGGGAAGTGGTCAGAGTTCCCACAGAGAGGAGAAAAATTAGATCAGAGGCCCAACTGATAGTTGTGGGCACTGCTCCATTCCAGTCCCATATTTAGAGACGCCAAGAACATTGCTCACATCTGTCGGTTTAACCACTGCCTGTCTAAGGCGGAAAAACAGAGTCGCGAGGCTTGTAAGATTTTGTTCTCCCTTTCGATCCTTTCAAGAAGTTCTTTGTCGACGTCCTGTGTTTGTCATGAGGAACCCCCCACGGCTGAATGGAAACGGTCCCGGGCAGTCAAAGTGATATTTGCTGAAAACCCAAGCACGCTTTCTTTGAAAGGAAAGAGGACGATGGCAAACGGCAGAACGCCTTGCGCAAAAGGGATGTGGTGAGAAGCAGAAAGATTTTGAGGGCCCGTTCATGCTCTTCCAGTCAGCTGCAGCACTTGGGAGTCCAGACAGCTGCCCAATGCATTATGCATTAACATGTATTGATCGAGGATCCAATGTAAGTGTCTAGTCCTCATGGTGCAGAAGGTAACCACATTTTTTCCTAATGTAGGATTCCTGTGGGAAAGAATCAGGAGACCTAGAATTAAATTAAGAAAATAATAGAAAATAAATTTAAGTGCACAGGAGGGGATATTTTCATTCCTTGTGACACCCCTGGCCTATATTTTCACTTTTTAAGGAAGTGAAAATGATTCCAGGAAGGGTTTGCACGGTTCTACCATGTGGACGCATCTCTTTTAATCGCAGGCTCAAAAAAATTTTGCAAAAATGATGGGTCAGTTTCCTGGAGCTGAGAGTGTAGTATGTACCTTAAATGCTGGTATTTTTTGAGAGCAGAATGTCCCATTTTTATCACACTCACCAGCAGCAGCAAAATGAAACCAAACTGCAGTTTAGTCCGTTTCGGCTAAAATGGGCAATTGTTGAACCATTGTCAAATGGAGCCAGTGATGTCATTTTGACCGTACAGGAAACAACCATCCCTTTGCAGTTCTTTCAGCCATGGCCTGCTTGCTGGGCAGAGGTTATTCTGCAGAATGCATTTAGCAAAGTGCATCACCAAATGTACCTTCATTAAGATGCGCCACCATTACATGCCCCCCCACCCCCATCTTTGTTTCCCTTCATAATATCCAATATTATCATGCCTGCTCTCCATTCCTCTCGCCAAGAGCTCCATTAGCTGACTGGTTCCTGGGAAAATCCTGGGTGGTCAAAATTAATGGCTTGCTTCCTGGCTGCGTTCCAATACGGCAATATGAGCATCTGTTTTGCGCAGAGAGATGATTGCATAAGGCTGAAATCCAGAGGAATTCATCTACTTCCCGGCTGATTGAATACTTTCCTCTGCTTCGATGGGACTGCAACAGATCCTGCTCCCAGAGGAAAAGAATCCTTAACAAGATGCATGAATGGGACCGTCGTGTGGCTTGTAGGGGTTGTATTTATTTTCTCATTATTTTATTATTATAAAAAATAAAAAAGCTTTTTTATCGTCTCTTTTGAATGGTGTGTAAATGTGGTTTATCTCTATGTATCGATTGATGGCTGATTTGTCCGAATGCCAGGCTTCCAGGGATTCCCCAGCATTTCTGGATTTGGCTTGGTCTAAAATGCGGACAGTTTCCCAGTTGAAATTATGGTTGAGTCTATGGTTGGTTTATTTATTTATGTATTTATTTATGGTCAAATTATTTATTCATTCTTTATTATTTGAGAGCCAGTTTGGGGTAGGGGTGAAGGCCCCAGGCTAGAAACCGGGAGACCGGGAGTTCTACTCTCACCTTGGTCAGAAAGCCAGCTGGGGGACCTCGGGCCAGTCGCGCCCTCTCAGCCCCAGGAAGGAGGCAATGGCAAGCCCACTTCTGCGAAACCTTGCCCAGAAAACTGCAGGGACTGGTCCAGGCGGTCTCCGAGAATCGGACACGATTGAACGGATTAAAAAATAATAATTATGTTTACTATTAATTATTTATATTAATGATCAAAAACTATGGCTGAATTACTTACTTACTTACTTATTTATTTATTTATTTATTTATTTATTTATTCGATTTGTATAGCCACCATTTCATAATTAAAACAACCACACACACACAAAAACAATAAACAAAATACAGATATCAGTAAAACAATAACCTTATTAAAACCAAGATTAAAACCATAAAGTGTAATAAACCGGCAAGTGTGAGTCATGTGTCAATCAATGCGACCATCTAGCTGTGATGGAGTCTGAGGGTGACCTTGGAAGACGGGGCGGGGAAGAGATGCCGCCTAGGGAACGATCGGATAAAGAGAAGGACGTCTGCGACAGAGTAACGGCCAGGGAAAGAAACTTAGAAAGGACCCGCCGTAACTACTCAGGCCATAAATAGGGAGGGCAGGAGATTCGTACTTTCAGACCTGCAAGATTCTGTTAATGTAGCCTTACGATAAAGTAGAATTAGTTCATCTAGTCAAGTTTCCTGTCTGGTTTAGCTGGGAGGGCTGACACTAGCAGGGTCCAAACCATAACCAGATCTCCCGGCACATTGACAGAGCCAGGTCTTTCGGAAGGCAAGCAGCGTCGGGGCCAATCTACCCTCTGGGAATATGATGTTCCAAAGGGTGGTTGCCATGGCAGAAAAGGCTCTCCTCCTGGGTTCCATCAGATGACACTTCTTCATAGATGGGACCCATAACATGCCTCTTCTGCTGGACCTGACGGGATGGATAGATGTCACTGGAGATAGGTGGTCCCTCTGCCCCATGCCACATAGGGCTTTATACGTCATTACCAGCACCTTGAATGGAACCCAGAATCAAACTGGCAACCAATGCAGCTCTCAGAGCAGAGGTGTAACATGTGCTGATCAAGAAGCACACGTAAATGCCCACACCACTGCATTTTGCACCAGCTGAAGCTTCCAGATGCTCTTCAAGGGCAGCACCATGTAGAGTGTGTTACAGTAATCCATTCAGGAGGTAACCAGGGCATGAGTGACTGAGAGTAGAACCCCCTGATCCAGGAATGGGTGCAACTGGCGCACAACATCTAGTGGGACTCTTGGAGAGTGCCTCTTCTGTAGCCACAACCGCCTTCTGGAACACCATCCTGCCCAAGGTTAAGTTGTCCCCAACTCTGCTCACCTTTCGTACAGCCTTGAAGACCTGGCTGTTTTCCCAGGCATGGAGGCCAAGAGAGAAACTGAGCCCACATTGCTGGTGCATGGTTCCTTTGGCAGTGACTTTGTGTTTAGTTGGTTGTGAAATGTGTTTTTTATATTGTAATTTTAGGTCTTTGTTAGCCACCCGGCATCACTTTTGGTAGACAGGCAGCCATATGAATAAGAATGAATGAACGAACGAACGAACGAACGAATGAATGAATGAATGAATGAAACTTTATGAAGTGGGACAATGAATGGACTACCTTAAGTGGCAATGGTATTAATTATTAGTGGGTATGACAGAATTGCTACACCTGGATGCCCACCTGAAACCAGAGTTTCAGAGGAATAGCAAAGAATTTTAAGACTATGCATTCTCCCAAGCCATAAATTATTACAAACTGTGATGGTTGGGTTTACACCTCACCTAATCCAATCTGTTAGGTTAGGGCCAACCATACAGTGCCAACCAAGCCAAGAATCTATTGCAATGAAACCTTGGTTTTACAACCTTGACTGAACTAACTTTGCATGCAACAGACAAAAATCTGTTGTGATTTGTCTTACTTGTGTGATGATGACATTATGCAAATATTATCATTTGCATCACCCTGAGGCAGTGGTGTGCTGGTCAATGTTTAAGAAGCGGCTGTGCCAGCTTCATTGCCACCAGCCGTGGAGCAGCCGCTCAGCGTGCTAGGCTTTGGGGCTCAGCTCTGCTCTCACCCAGCTTGCAAAATCCCCGAAAATGTAACAATCAGGTCTCGCAAGCCAGTATAAGCCAGCTGCAGCACAGCACTGCCCTAAGGACGCACTCTTTGATTCATAGGGCTTTGTGGAATAATAGCTACTCACTCAAGTAATTCATTAGAATGAGGTTTCAATGTATCCTACTCCAATAGTAGATGACATGAACTCAGGAAACTTACAAATGGATCCAAGAATGAATTCATCTTCCTCTCTCAGGTTCCTCTTCAGTACGATTGAACGGGCTTTAAATTAGGACTTGCACTCAGACTGTTGGCCTTGGGTAACTTCAGTCTCTGTGCCCTGGGTCCTGGGTTCGGACGTGCTGTGGAGTTCAGGGCTTTGAGGGAGATGATGGGCGTCTCCTATGTAGTCTCACGTTTGACCCATGCAGGCAGACACACACTAGATCTCACTTGGCTTTGAGTACTTCTGTTGATCTGGATGTGGAGAGCATTGGCATCAGCTCTTGGCGATGGTGAAATGACATTGACTGCTATTTGAGCTGACTGACTGACGGATATGACTCCAAATCCCTGGCTTGCAATTGTCCTCGGAATGCAATTCACGGTGCTGGTCTATAAAGGCCTACATGGCTTCCACCGATGGACCTACAGGTCCTACTTCTCCAACAGGAATTGATCCACTTGACCTGCTTGTCATGGGAGAAACTATTGGTGACCACCCAATTCCCCAAGATACAAACCACAAAGGTCAGTAGGTCTTCTGCGCCGGGGGGAGGGGAATCAAAAAAAATCAAGATGGTGGCCACGCCCACACGATTGAAGCCCTGTGCTTTTTTATAAGGGTTGCACATGGCACCCCTGGAAAAAAATCACAGGGCTTCAGTTGTGCGGTTGGGGTGACCGTCTTGCCTTATCTGATCCCCCCGCAGACTCCCCCTCATAGCATGCACACATGCAGCACAGAAGCGACGCTCTAGCCAGCAGGTGACATTACAACCTAGACCAGTGTTGTCCAAACCTGGCCACTTTAAGATGAGTGGACTTCTGGCTGGGGAATTCTGGGAGTTGAAGTCCACTCATCTTAAAGTGGCCAAGTTTGGACAACCCTGACCTAGACAAAACAACTCTTCCGCATTTATCATGCCATTGCATAACTGCCTGGAAGAGAAGCTCTTTTTCCTCCCTAAAGGTGCCTTTGAAGAACTCGGTCTGAATACTGGGGTGGGATAACACACGCGGGTTTCAAAAGAACAGCAGATAAATGCGAGATAACATCAAAGGCATGTCAGTATTTTGCACATGATTTACGTGCAAACGGTATTGGTCCGTGTTGGGGCAATTGAGGGCCATAGCTGGGGCAATTGAGGTCATCCAATCCAGCCCCCGGCTCCATGCAGAATCCACTGGAGTAACTAATAGATCACCAGCCATCCCCTGCAGAAGACCTCCAGTGAAGAAGGCCTCCCCACTTCATGCGGCTGTTTGTTCCACTGGCTGACAGCTCACTGTCCCAAAGTTCCTCCTGCGGCCTGCACCTCCTTCCTGGTAATTTTAGCCCGCTGGGAAGGCACACTGCGAGCATTCAGGGGCATTAGAGGATGCTACAGGGAAGACAATGCGAAGAGAGGACTCTTTGGAAAAGACCCTGATGCTGGGAAAGATGGAAGGCAAAAGGAGAAGAGGACGGCAGAGGATGAGATGGCTAGATAGCATCACTGAAGCAATGAGCATGAAATTGAGCAAACTCAGGGAGGCAGTGAAAGATAGGAAGGCCTGGCGCAATATGGTTCATGGGGTCACAAAGAGTCGGACACGACTTAACGACTGAACAACAACAACAGGGAAGACGGTCAGTAACTCTTTTCCACTGCTGTGGGGGATAAGCGGTAGCTACCTAGATATCCGATATCTAGATAGCTACCTAGATGAGCCGCCCAGAGTCACCCATTGGGGGAGATGGGCAGCATACAAGTTGAATGAATGAATGAATGAATAAATAAATAAATAAATAAATATCATTTAAACACAAAATCTTCCTGATGGCAGTAGAACTGTCTTCCTAGCATCTTCTAGGCCCCTTCCAACCCCACAGTTCTCTGATCCTGTGGTTCTGGTCCTATCCATTAGGTCAGGCCTGCACATCTTGTAAAGGGGAAGGGCCACATTGTTCAATTAAGAATCAAGGGCAGCAAGAAATACTGTATCTGGTGTGCCAATCATCTGTTTCACGGCTATCGCAGCAGCAGCAGCTTGGAGGTGTGTGCTACCACGTCTTTCAAGGTGGTGGTGAATTTACTAAAGAAAGATGCCAGTGGGCTGCACAAGGCTACTTGGTAGATTGCGTGCCGCCTGCAGGCTGTTATGTTGTGCAGCCAGCTCTAGGGCAATAGAGAAGTTCACTTCTTTTGCAATAACCCTTGAAATATTTGAAAATTGTGACCAGTCTTCTTTGTAAACTAAGCACACAGGTAGTCCTCACTTAACGATCATTCATTTAGTGATCATGCGAAGTTATGAAGGCACTAAAAAATACTACTTACAACCGGTCCTTGCACTTACAACCGTCACAGTACCTCCGCAGTCACGTAATCATGATCCGGGAGCTTGGCAACCAGCTTGCACTTACAACGGTTGCAGCATCCTGGGGCCACATGATCACCATTTGCAGCCTTCCCAGCTGGCTTCTGGCAAACAAAATCAATGGGGGAACCGTGATTTGCTTAACCACCACCGCAAAAAATGTCGTAAAATTGGGTGGCCGCCTCACTTGATGACTAATTTTCCAGTTCCTACTGTGGTCATTAAGCAAGGACCACCTGCATTCCCTTTTTTTAGCTGTCCTGTGTAGGGCCTGATTTCCAGACCCTTCAGCCCTTTGAACTTGCTCCATTTTTTCACTGTCTTTAACATTCAGACAGTACTCCTAATAGGTTCTGACCGCAGCAAATTAGTCTTTTTTATACTGCTGCCCAGTTTGTAATAGCTGTATTTTATATTGTTTTATTGTATTTTAATATTTATTGCTCTTTTATTGTGATCCGCCCAAAGTCACTTTTTGTGAGATTGGCGGTATCTAAATTCGAAATATAAAAATAAATAGGATGCTTAGATATGTTCCTGTTGAAAATCAGATGTGCCAATTTCAAAGATGGCATAAAAAGGACAAACCACGTGGTGGAAAAGTGCTTACACATAGCAAAGCTCAGCAAACCGGTTAACATCCTCCTAAAGCTGTGGCCTGACATCTTGGGTTTTGTTGGCTTTTCAGTGTTTGAGTTGTATGTCGAGTTTATTCAATTGGGATTTTTTTTTTTACTTTGGCATAACTTACAGATCCACTCTGGACTTTCTCTACCCTTCCATTTATGCATTCAGTGTATTTAAAAATGCATAACATTTTTGTCAACCTGCTAAACAGGGCTGTGCGCTCTACTTCACTCGCGTACTGTTGATGCAGATCATTGTGCACACTGCTGCAAAGACTTGAACCCTTTTGTGTCAATTTTTCTGTCCATTCAACACCAACTGTAAGAAATTTGTTAAGCGAGGGTGATTATACTCATTCCTATTTCCTGTGCTCCATACCAATGTAAATCTAATTTATATTTAGGATATAAATGCCAGCAGTCAGCTCCCCACACTAAAAACAGCAGCTTCCTTTTACTGCTTATCCTTCCAGGTAAAAACTGAATTTTTGGGGGGCAACTGCCCAGAAAGAAAAAATCAGCAGGTATGTCTTTTTAAATAGTGAGATGGAAGAAATCTTTGTCTGCAAACATACGACAGTGACAATTTAAGGATTATAGGTCACTTTTTTCAGTAATGAACTAGAATAATTTTGTCAATATTGTTCTGTGCTGGAGACAACTGAAATTATGTTGTGTGAAACAAAAGCCCTAATAGCTCCCTTCACTTTCCTTTCAGAGGATCTATCCCCCCTTCCTCTCAAAAGGGCTGTTCTAAGACCAAACTGAACAGCAAAATGACAACTGGTCAAATACAGGTATGTTTCCCCAACTACAATGACGGCAAAATTAAATGGGTGCTGCAGCGCATCACCCTTTTGCCCTTCCATCGCAATGTACTCTTTAACACTTGTTCCCCTCCTGCAGAAACATGAGTTAAGGCTACTAGAGTTGTGTTGCTCATTATTGAACTACAATTTTGCATTACTCCAACAGCAACAGGGCCTAAATAGAACTCCCAACTTTTCTCAAGTTTGAAACTAAATTCATTTGTGGTTTCATGTATGCCTCTATGTAAAACTAAATCACTGATATGAAGAACTGATCCATCCAGGAATGCAAAGAGTAACACAACCACATATGGATTTGTACTAGAGTTAACTTAGCCTAAGATGTGGAGCATTTTCCACAAGCTTTTCCAGAAATATTACCTATCTTAATCTGGAGTGTTTCATAATTTTAATCTTCCTATGGCAGAACTAGAAAGGAGTTCAAAGGAGTTATTAAGTAATGTGCAACAGAAAACTTTATTAGCATTGACACAAACAGTCTAGCAGTTACTGAAACTTGCATTAACCTTACAATACTAAGCCATTATACTGCTACAGTGCAAACAAACATTACTGGCAACTTGAAAACTGTTCAGAACACCTAAATGCCTCCTCTCAGACGCAGGACAAGATGGAGGGTGGACTCCTTCTGAATGTTGTAGTCAGAAAGGGTGCGGCCATCTTCCAGCTGCTTGCCAGCAAAGATCAGCCTCTGCTGATCGGGAGGAATGCCTTCTTTGTCCTGGATCTTGGCCTTCACATTCTCAATGGTGTCACTTGGCTCCACCTCCAGAGTGATGGTCTTGCCGGTCAGTGTCTTGACAAAGATCTGCATGCCACCTCTCAGACGCAGGACAAGATGGAGGGTGGACTCCTTCTGGATGTTGTAGTCAGAAAGGGTGCGGCCATCCTCCAGCTGCTTGCCAGCAAAGATCAGCCTCTGCTGATCGGGAGGAATGCCTTCTTTGTCCTGGATCTTGGCCTTCACATTCTCAATGGTGTCACTTGGCTCCACCTCCAGAGTGATGGTCTTGCCGGTCAGTGTCTTGACAAAGATCTGCATGCCACCTCTCAGACGCAGGACAAGATGGAGGGTGGACTCCTTCTGGATGTTGTAGTCAGAAAGGGTGCGGCCATCCTCCAGCTGCTTGCCAGCAAAGATCAGCCTCTGCTGATCGGGAGGAATGCCTTCTTTGTCCTGGATCTTGGCCTTCACATTCTCAATGGTGTCACTTGGCTCCACCTCCAGAGTGATGGTCTTGCCGGTCAGTGTCTTGACAAAGATCTGCATGCCACCTCTCAGACGCAGGACAAGATGGAGGGTGGACTCCTTCTGGATGTTGTAGTCAGAAAGGGTGCGGCCATCCTCCAGCTGCTTGCCAGCAAAGATCAGCCTCTGCTGATCGGGAGGAATGCCTTCTTTGTCCTGGATCTTGGCCTTCACATTCTCAATGGTGTCACTTGGCTCCACCTCCAGAGTGATGGTCTTGCCGGTCAGTGTCTTGACAAAGATCTGCATGCCACCTCTCAGACGCAGGACAAGATGGAGGGTGGACTCCTTCTGGATATTGTAGTCAGAAAGGGTGCGGCCATCCTCCAGCTGCTTGCCAGCAAAGATCAGCCTCTGCTGATCGGGAGGAATGCCTTCTTTGTCCTGGATCTTGGCCTTCACATTCTCAATGGTGTCACTTGGCTCCACCTCCAGAGTGATGGTCTTGCCGGTCAGTGTCTTGACAAAGATCTGCATGCCACCTCTCAGACGCAGGACAAGATGGAGGGTGGACTCCTTCTGGATGTTGTAGTCAGAAAGGGTGCGGCCATCCTCCAGCTGCTTGCCAGCAAAGATCAGCCTCTGCTGATCGGGAGGAATGCCTTCTTTGTCCTGGATCTTGGCCTTTACATTCTCAATGGTGTCACTTGGCTCCACCTCCAGAGTGATGGTCTTGCCGGTCAGTGTCTTGACAAAGATCTGCATGCCACCTCTCAGACGCAGGACAAGATGGAGGGTGGACTCCTTCTGGATGTTGTAGTCAGAAAGGGTGCGGCCATCTTCCAGCTGCTTGCCAGCAAAGATCAGCCTCTGCTGATCGGGAGGAATGCCTTCTTTGTCCTGGATCTTAGCTTTTACATTCTCAATGGTGTCACTTGGCTCCACTTCCAGGGTGATGGTCTTGCCTGTCAATGTCTTCACAAAGATCTGCATTTTTTACCTGCAATGACACAGCATGAAAATGTCAGAGCTACCTGCATCAAAGTAGAAGAAATTTCTACATGATATAGGGAAATAACTTTACAAAAAACATTAGAAAACATATTTTGAGCTGAAAACAAAGCATCCATCTCATTATGTCATCAATATCAATTACGCTAAGGTAGGTAACAAAACGCCGTTCCATGTTTCACACAGAAATCCTATCATGCAGATGAAATATTGAGGTATTACTACAAGGTGATTTATACTTTGTTGTGAACGTATTTTTTCATATAAGAACAGAAATACCATCCCAGTTCATTTAGAAGTTTAAGTTTCACAATACTGAATTAAAACAATTTGCTGAATTTTTTATTGCAGTATTCCCATGTATATAAGCAACATACAAAACACATTTCCACTCATATTAAAAAAGTACATCGTAAGCTTCTCTGCACCTCAAATTTGCTATTTAACTTCCCACTACCATCAAATTAATAATCAAATTGCTACAAAACAATTGTAGCAATTCTTCTAATACAGTAGCATGTTGAGAGAAGCACATCTACAAAGCTATCTCAAAGAACACCAATATATAAATAGCACTGGATTGTTCTGGGAGAATATCTCTTGTGTATTTCTTTCTGACTTAAC
Organism: Liasis olivaceus; assembly: GCA_030867105.1. Taxonomy (NCBI): domain Eukaryota; kingdom Metazoa; phylum Chordata; class Lepidosauria; order Squamata; family Pythonidae; genus Liasis; species Liasis olivaceus. The sequence continues at coordinate 329,476,801 of CM061349.1, forward strand.
ATCAGCCACACTCCAGTATAAACTACCTTAGTTCAGTAGCTGGTGCTATCTTTCTATGTTGGATTTTTAATGCCCATAAACACTGTATTTGCCAGTCAATATCTAGGCTATCTGGAGATTCTGTGAACAACTCCAGCAAACAGCTGGATCAGGAAGGTAACCCTACAGCACCTATTAGCATGAAAATACTGATAGCAATAAAAAATTCAGGACCAATCGTCCTGAATTGGACAACCAATCGTCATCCAATTACCTTTTGTAATGTTATCATCTAGCAGTGCAATTGCGCATAAAGTCATCCTAGTAATTGGTCACCCTAGGATACCTTATTTTTTTAGTGGGGCTTTTTTTAAAGGATAAACCACCAACCAACCAGTTCCCTCAAATGTGTTCAACTACAGATATCCGCAGTGATAGGTCATTACTAAAGTAATGAGCGCCAGGCTGGGGGAGGATCGCTTACATTCGCCTGGGAGGAAATCTTACTGAGTGGTAGGGCTAAGGCTAAAGTAGGACGTAGAGAGGATCACGCCGTAGAAATCCATAACTAAGCCTCGCACACCGATGCCTTCTTGAAATGCTTTGGGAGGCTTAGATTTATGGAGGGTTGCCGTATTTTTCTTTCAGCACCCTTTTTCTAAACTTTGACCTCTCGGGCGCCGAAAGCGGCACCTCCGAGCTCCTTCAGCCGCCCCCGCGACGGAGCCACCCTATCCCCTCTTCTTGCGGGTTAGCCAGGACCCTCCCCACGGACCCGCGCCTCGCCACAATGGGCATCAGTGACGCCACCCCGAGCCCTCTCCGAACCGGAGCAGCCGTCAGACTCTTACCCCCTTACTGAGTGGACCAAATGGTTATATTATATTTTAAAAATATACGAATAAAGACGGGATAAAAATCTAATCATTATAAGAATTGCTCTTCGCCATCTTACCGCTTCACTCCAGCCGCCAGAAGGAAACAAGCAAAATTACACTCCCCCAGCCGTAGGCAGATAGCTTCAACTGTCTGCCCAGCAACGCGTCACTGCTATTTATAGGGTTTCTGTTTCGTCGCCCCGCCCTTCAAATTCGCTTTAATATCCTTCCGCTTAAAGAAATAGTCCCTCAGGAGAACGTTCTGAAGAGCGAGTTCTGCTTCTCAATTTCTTTTCACTCGACGGGCAATAAAAAAGAGAATCAATAAACTAAATGGTATATGCCCCCCTGTTAATACAGGTCACGAAAGAATTGAGGAGGGGGAGGTAGTTAAGTGCGGATGAATATGCATATAGAGGTAAAAAGTCACCCTGTCGTCGGAAGAAAAATTCTACGAAGTCAAGAGGTAGGGCTAAAGCGTTGCTTGGCGACAATTGGTAGAAAAGAGAAAGAACGGACGCTGATTGGCTTCCGCAAGATGCAATCGATAGGAAAGCTCTGGAAGGATCGGGAAATCTGCGCCTGGGCGGGGGGGGGAGCAAAAAAGTACCTCAGAGAAGCCCGCCTCTGATTGGCGCGCAGTGAGGTCATTCTTGTTGCTAAGGCCCTCCGTATTAGAGAAGAAGATTTCGAGAAACGGCAGGAAGGAAAGTGGCCCGCTTGCGCATGCGTAGAAGAGCCAACCTGGGCGATTGGGTGGGGGGGGTAGGGCTGTTTTAAGGGCTCCTTGGAGGGGCAAAGGGCGGGAAAGCGGCTCTGAGGGGGTTAATCATTGATATCCACATCAGGAGTAAAAAAAAAGATAAGAAAAAGGAGAGAAGAGTATATATAAATCGCTTTTCTGTGTTAGAAATCAGAGGATATTTTTAGGTCCCAGGGTGGTTTTTTTCCCCGCTTCTCTGAACGCCTTTTTCTGAAGAGGAAATGTGACTGCCTTGAGGAGTCCAAACTTAATTTTCTTTTGTTTTCCTACTTCAGCATTTAAGTTTCCTTTGTTTTGGTCACCAAAACCACATGGTTTAACAAGGCATTAATGTAGAAAACGAGAAAAAAGAAAAGGGAAGGAAGAAAAAAAAGAGAGGAAGATGAAATGCAAGAATAACACCCCCAATGGCCTTTTATCTAGGACGCCAATGCCCTTGTGATAAATACTTTTGAAAGGACAGAGCCTTATTATCACCCAGATTTGATTTTGAAAAACAGATGAAGGCAACAGAGCTGCTAGAAGTTGTTTTCCACCACCTCTCTAATCCTGTTCCTGGAAAATCCTGTTTTTGCCTCTCCTCCAGGAATGAGGGACAAGGAACCCAGAGAACCAAGCTTGTTTTGCTTCTTGGAGGGTTTTATTATTTTTTAAGAGGTGAGACAGGCATCTGAAATCCAATCCTTTGTTTATGCTGTTGGCTGCAAGAGTTTCCTCCTCGGATCTTGCCCGAAAATGCCTGAGGAAAGGAGTGGGGAACAAAACTGGGTTGCATAACTGCGGCTTGTTTTTCTCTTTTTAAATATATATGTAGAATCACCTCACAGAAGACTCTCTGAAGTTTGCTCTTATGCTGGCCTATGACCACAATAAAGATTTGATTGATTGAAGTTTGCTACGGAATGGCCTGGGCATCTTTTTTTATTGAACTACCTTTTCTAAGAGGAACCCTAAAGAAGAAATCCTCCAAGATATGTTTGTGGTGGTCATAAAGTACGAAGGAAGAGGACTGAAGTAACTGAGAAGGGCTTTGTGTTGTTTAAGGATGGAGTAGGAAGCCACAGTTTGGTGTGGTGAGTGAGCACAGCTGCAGTCCTAGGCATCCAGTAAAAGCCACGATGGTGTCAAAATATTTGCGTCATGGCATGGTTTTGCTCATAGCGCAAGTACATAAGTTGCATCATTTATGCTATGACATCATGATCCATGCAACATCATTTGCCTCCTGCAGGTGACCATGGATGCTTTTGAACTTCAGTATCTGTGCTTGTGCAACGCTGGTTTGCTTTGCCTTAGTTAACTGAACAAAGTTCAGCTGACTGGGATCCATGCTATCTGTTAAACTGCAAACCATCATTTATGAACTGCAATTGCTGGTTTTATACAAAGTGCTAAGCCAAAACCAAGCAGAAGATATTTTGGCTTAGCATGTTGCAGAAACCTGGCATATTTGGGGATCCTAACCTAATAAAGATAGGGTTAGTGTGGATTATGGACTTGTTTTCAGCTTATCAGCTTGTTTTCTGCTTATCATGTGCTTAACTAGGTTTGTTAAAACTGTATTTGCATAACGCATAGGCGGCAGGTCCAAGCTGTGAAGGTGTCTTGATGTCATAGTGCAAAGAATGGGAATTGGGTAATTTGTCTGTGACAGATGCAGATTGCATAGTTTCTGTCATTTGCACAACTTCACTTGCCTCCCTCCCCCACAGATGCCCATGGCATAACAAGGTCATCTTGATTTATTTTGATCTTGGCTACTTTCTTTTTAGCTTAGTGTGTTGTGTAAACCCAGCCCATGGTTTGTGATTCAGCGTATTTTGCAAGCCTACCAAAAGGGCTGAAACAGCTGAGCTGTTGTACAAATCTAACCATTTGGCTTCCATATGTGGTACAGATTGCATTTTCTGTCCCCAACAGTCCGTACTAAGTTTCAGAGACTTTTTTGTGATAAAGCTGAATCTGCAGTCATTTGCACAAGCTGAATAGGATGGTTTTGTGGAGAAACTCCATTAGGGGAGGTTCGTTGGTCTTCTGTGAATGCAGAGAATTATCTCCCTTTTGGAAATTTCCCAAGCATTCTCACTACTTCTATATTTTTCTAACTACAGAGAAACTGTTAAAGAAAGCAGACTAGTTGGGCATCTCTTTAATTCAGGAACCATCCATTCAGAATATTTTTACATATTTTTTAATTTTATTTTGGCAGCATCTGTCTCCAAAGCAACTCTGGACTGCTCACAGTATAAAACAAAATATAAATACAATGACATAAATAAAAATACAGTAAGGGAAGTATCACAATGGCAGTCTGAATCGCAGTGCAGGTAGTGCTCACTTAACAACCACAATTGGGACCAGCAACTCTGTTGCTAAATGACCCGGTCATTAAGCAAGACATCACATAACTGTGACAGACTTATGACTTCACTTCCACTGTGGTTGATAAGCGAATCACCCATGGTCGTTAAGCGAGGCATCATGTGACCACAACTTGCAATTTTACTGCTGGCTTCTCCACTGACTCTGCTTGTCAGAAGCCAGCTGTGAAGTGTGCAAGTAGCAATCATGTGACTCTGGGGCCCTGCGACAGTCATAAACACCTGCTGGTTGTGAGGCTCCCAGGTCACTCAACAGCTTCCTTCAAGGCAGACGTCACCACCCCCTCTGTCAAAGAGGCTGACACACCCACAGGGCCCCAACTACAGCCCACGCACTGGCCACTTTAATCCTAGAGGGGCTTGGATCCCACAAACAGGTAGCCGAACTAACAACACAGAGAACGCTGTCCACTTCCAAAGAGTCACCACCTGAAACTCAACCCAGATCACAAAAGACCTTGTCTCTTGTACCTTGACCCAGTCAGAGTCGACTCAGCACGAATCTGAGTAACTTTATCCACCAAAAAGGCAGAATATTCCTCACAGTAGCCCTGCAGATGGTTCTGTGTCCTGTCCCTACTGAGCAGGGACTTGATCACTGTAAAGAGGCCCACTGGGCAGTTACCAACAGACGCAATGAAGGTGGAGAAATATTAATGTTTCACCACCCTTATCACCACGAGGTAATGCACAATACAGGCTCTTACCCATATTTCGCAGCAGGTCTTCCTCCAATGGCTCTCCAGTTGTAACTTCTAGTGCTTCATTTCCTGGAGCTACTCAGTAAACCAATTTGCGCCCTGAGAACAGTGCACAAGAGAGGCTGCATTGGACTGATGAAGTCCAAGGCCCCTGCCACCCACCAGTTCCAGGCGGTGACCAAGGCCTTGGTCAAACCACCCACCAGATTCTCAGGGAGAACTCCAGGCCCTGTCTGAACCCCATAGGATCCATCAAGTGCCTGAGGCAGGTTGGTCGAATAGGCTCTGTCTTCCCACAAGGGAGGGTGGCACCAGTGACTCTGAAGGTAATCAGAGAGTAATCTGACCATGGCAACAGACAGATGTCAATGTCTTCCATTACCAGATCATGTCACAACTGCCCTGACACAAAAACCAGATCTAGTGTGCAGCCACTGGTATGCATTGGGTCATCTATGACTTGGGGCAGGTCCATGGTTACCACGGAGGCCACTAACTCCTGAGCCTCCCCTGACTCAACACCACCAGGCAGCAAATTGAAATCGCCAAAGACTAATAGTCTTGGGGACTCTATTGCCAGCCTGGCAACAGCATCCAGCAGCCCAGGCAGGGATGCCGCTGGGCAGCAGGGAGGGCGGTATACTGGCAGCAATCTCAACTGTTCCCTAGAGCCCAACTTCAACCACAGGGACTCACATCCAGTGCTCTGCGGAGCAGAGCCTCTGAGAACCTTCAGTGATTTGCGGATAACAACAGCCCCCCCCCCCCCCGCATGCCTTGGTGTCTCAGTTGACGCAAGACCCGAGACCCAGGTGGGCACAGTTCTAAGAAAGGATCTCCCTTGTGCCTTTTCCTTTTGGGATAAGCAAAGCAGAGAAAAAGATAAGAAACAGCCAAGAAATGAAAGGCAGGAGATGAGATAAACAATTAAAATTGGCTTGCACTAACATATTCACCACCCATCTCCATACCTTTCTCCTCTTACAAATTACCTTTAAAAGAATTTATGCCCATCACTCAGAAGAATTCTGTGTCAATAAATGCCATGCCTAATGTTTGGCAATAATTTGTGGGGTTTGTCAATGCACTGATTTATACCTCTATATATGGGCATTTTTATGTTGCAAACGTGGGAAAATTGTGATTAGTTCACGACATCTTTAAAACACATTTCGATGCTATCCTGATAATTCTGGATGACTAAGTGGCTGACAAACAGTTGCCGCCAGGCACATTGCAGGGCAAGCAACATACATCCCAATCTTATGACCAGCTTGATCACGTTGGTGCATTTAGAGTTCCCAGAAGAATTGAAGTCAGTTAGGAACTCAGCTTGAGGTTAAAAAAAACCAGATCACTTGGCAACAGTAAAAAAAAAAAGTTGCTATATGGAAAGAAGGTTCCATGTATTTACAAAAGAGATATTGTGCAGAGTCTTGCACACCATTACAGAAGATTACTGCTTTGGTTATACCAAGACTTTTCTATGCAGTAAGAAGCCAAATATCTTTTATATGAGAGTGTCTTGTTTGTCTCCTAAGAAAGAGAGTTAAACAATGCATAGGAAACTGCTGGTTTCCTTCTATTCACACTCTAATAATTTTTGTGGATGGGAGGTTGTTTTCCCCAAGCACAGATGCAGCCAAAAGTATTGCTACCCCGCCACTTTTACCCAAAGAATCCCAATTTGCCATGAAATAAGTTAAAACTGACACAAGTCAATGGCATCCACCATTTTTCATTCTATAGTCCATAGAGCAGAGGCTCTGCTTCTGGTATATGATTTAACATACCCTTGTAAATAACAAACAGATGAAAATGGCATGGACATAATTATTGGTTTGTGAGGGGCTCATCTTCCGGCGTCATGTCTTTTAGCCTTTTAACATTGTCCGTGGGGTTTTCTTGGCAAGGATACTGGAGTGGGTTGCCATTTCCTTCTCCAGTGGACCACATTTTGTCAGAACTCTCTGCCATGACCTGTCCGTCTTGGGTGGCCCTGCACGGTATAGCTCATGGCTTCACTGAGTTACATAAGCCCCTTTACCACGACAAGACAGTGATCCATGAAGGGGTAATTATTGGTACCCCTAACCTAACACTTCGTAGTACACCCTTTTGAGGCAATAACCGCACTCAGGCGCTTTCTGTAGTTCTGAATAAGACTTCTGCACTTCTCAACCAGCAATTTGTCCCACTCTTCTCGAGTGAACTGCTTCGGTTGTCTTAGGTTTGATGGGTTCCTTCTTGGGATTCTTCGGGGACAAGTGGACCAATACTTTTCACCACATCTGTATGTCTCTCTCTCGGCCTGTTGAAAAAAGATAAAGTGGAGACAATCACTCTCTATGGGAATTAGACCAGATACGTTTTTGGAAACTGCTTCAGAATGAACCAGCGTTTTAACCTTTGGCCTGCAATGTGCGCCTCTGTGCCTAATTATGCTTTTGCAAATGTCTTATTCTTGGAAAATATTACGGTTGATTATTTATTTATTGTAATTCTTCAAACCTCAACAAGGACAAGTAGCCCTGCTTAATTTTTAGAACTGAGTGGCAAATAGTTCCTTCTTTTTCTCCTGCTCCTTTGGCAAACCTCACAAAGCTGTGAAATTCTGATCTAAGTTGAGATGATCTAACAGTCTGGCAATGACAGCTGAGAGCTGGACATGCCCAGACTAAGTCTTTTTGGACAGGTCTGAATGGCTGAAATGTCTACAGGTAGTCCTCCCTTAACAACCATTTGTTTAGCGACTGTCTGAAATTGCAACAGTGCTGAACAAAGGGACTTACAGCTGGCCCTCACACTTACAACCATCACAGCGCTCCTGTGGTCACATGATTGCGATCCCGGTGCTTGGCAACCAGCTTGCACTTACAACGGTTGCAGCATCCCAGGGTCACATGATCGCCATTTGCGACCTTCCCAGCTGGCTTCCGGCAAGCAAAATCAGAGGGGAACCATGTGATTTGTTTAACAACCATGTGATTTGCTTAATGACTGCTGCAAAAAAAGTCATAAAATCGGGTGCAACTTGCTTAACAACTGCCCTGCTTAACAACGAATTTTCCGGTCCCTATTGTGGTCATTAACAGTACTAATTTTAAAAGCCAAAATGTGGAAGATTCTGGAAAAAATGGAGGAGGTTTCAATGAGATTAAGCAGAAGGAGATCACATTTGGGAATCTGATTTTTTTAACTGAACCTAAAACGTTGGGGGAGATGAGTGGCATACAAGCCTGAAAAATAAATAAATAAATAAACCACAATATTAATTTGAACACATCCTAGCTTTACAAGAGGTCAGCACAAGGTGCACTGTTAAACCTGGGAACTGAATAGCTCACCTTCCAGTCGTTAAAATACCCTCTAGGTGCATTTTGGCAGCAATTTGTTTCTTGATCTCAGTTTCACATTGAGAAATTTAAAGCAAACTTATGTTGCTACATATCCTGAAAAGAGCTTTCTGAAAAACCTTTCTCAGTCCTTCCAGCCCTCCCGGCTCCCTGCCACAAGTAATCCTTTGTTTGCATTGCCTGCTTTTAAGAAGCTTAATACTGGATTTGAGCCACTCAGGATTTCTTCAGGATTTCTTAGGGTCCAAAACTCCCATATGAAATTGAAATATTCTTCCTGGAAGACCGATTAAGAAAGATCAATATGAAAAAACTCTTCTTCTGCATCAATTGTTTCTCCAATATAGCCATGAGACAGAGATTGACAGATGTCTCTCCAGTTGCTGTAGACTAATATTACGTTCCTAGAAGAGTGTCTCAGGGTGCCTTAGTTTTAAAATAAAAGCTAAGCAGGAAGTGGACCAGTTCAGTGTCAACAAACTTTCTAGCTTTTATAGTTACCAGAACGTGGCTGATTCTGAGACAGAGACTTCTACTGGGAAGCAACTTTTCACCTAAATAAGTGCGAGTTGCACAAGTTGTGGGTGGATTCTTGCAGAATTTAAAAGTAGCTTACACGGGCAGGAAGCAGTTCTGGTTGGACCGGTGCCCTTTGCAGTTTCTCTGTCTGAATCACAAAATGGGCGTGCTTCCCAGAAACTTTGTACTGCTGACTCATGATCATGGAAACATTCCTGTTCAGATAGCAAGGCCAGAGGGTGGGGGAAGAAGAAATGTATTTTGATACCTGAAGTCCTGCACCATAAGCTATAAGGGAACTTTGAACGTCACAGGATCTTTGGAAAGCAGGTCACAATTTCTAGTTTATTCTTTCTCTGCACGCACCCCTCCTGGGCATCAGATTGTTTTTCTACTGTCGATCAAAATCCCTTGTTTCTGGGCTTCCTAGCAACGGATGTTAGTGGAAACAGTCTTGGGGTATTTATTGACTCTTCAGTTTGAGCCAGTAAGGCTCGTGCATACATTTTTCAGATTTGCACAATGGATGAATTAACTTAAGATTAATTAACAGGCTGAACTCCCATAACACACTAAGCACCAAAAGCAAAAAACCAAGGTAAATTCTGACCAAGCTTAAGTGTATTATATAAGGGGACCTAGTTAAGTGTGTGTGTTTGTGAGCAGGAAAACCCTCTGGTTATTTTTGCAACTCATCCTTCGCCTTCTGACCTAGGAGTTACTCTGCTTCAGCTTCTACCTTGCTTTCCTGAAGAAAAGTTCCAATGAGCTCTGTTGATGTTTTCACACAAATTTCGTACAAAAATGTTCTGAGGAAGAGCAGAAGTAGGTCATTGTGCTCAGTTACATACAGTTGTTAAGAAATTAATTTCCTTCTTGTTGGCAAGAGAGAAGAAAAGGTTGGGAGAGGAAAAAAATGGGCAGTCTGGAGAAGGGATGATTCACATCTGGGCTTTTCACAGAGGAAATTGTAATGATGGGCCTTGTAATCCAACACGCCTATCGCGCACCAGAATGGACCCGACTGCTTTAGATCCTGCCAACTTCTTCCCATAATCCTTGTTATGCACGTCTTGTTTTTGATTACAATTGCTTTATTGTTCCTCTTGTACACCATTCAAACCCAATCAAACTTTGTACTGCTGACTCATGATCCAACTGAACCCCAATCAAACATTAAAGCATAAAATGTCTTAATGTGCTCATTGGTTCTACTGCTATTACTGTGGCCTTGCTCTGCTATTAAAATCAGTTCTGGGCTGGCAGAACCCCAGGAAATCTGTTTTTACTATGACAGGAAGAGCTTCTGGAGCAGCTCAGAGATTTAATTAAGATTTCCTGTTCATGTGACTGTGTCATCAGAAGTGGAGCTTGACTCAAGAGCATCTTTCCCTTTTCAGTTTGGGGATCATGAAATCCAGTTCCCATTACATGATCTCATCCCACATTAAATGCACATTAAATGCAGGACAAGAGGCGTGCTTTGCAAGTCTGTATAATAATCGTCTATCTAAAAAATTGGCCTGCATCACCTGTAATTTATGACTGAATCACTCCTGCTGTTTATAGAACGTGAAACTTCAAGCAGGAAACGATCCAGTCAGTCTTCTTTTTTGAAGGAGGTTAGTAATCCTGGAGGTGTGGGGTTACTGATCAGTTTTTGGAAGTCTGCTTAGCACCTGCTGATTACGGGAATCCTGACTTTGGAGCTTGAACTTGTCAACTTTCCAGTTACAGTCACTGTAAGAAGATGTTGGAGGATGGATATGGATAGGCGTGTGGTCTATTTGGGCTCTTCCAATGATCTGATGCTCATGAGATCTAATAACCACATCACTTGTTCAGCTTGGAGCAGGCCAACGGAGCAGGTAAACATACAGATTATGGGCCACACGTGGCTCACCAAGCAGCCTTATATACCCTGCCCGTGTTTTTTAAAAATCTCAATGAAGCCATTGCTGCCAAACATTGCCTGAAAGACACACTGCTGAGTTCCTCCAAGGCCTCCAAGCTTCATCAACACCATCAGCTTCATCACTGGCCACCAGCTGCCTAACAGCTGATTGGCGTGCCAGCTATTCTTTGTGGCCCATGATTATTTTTAATGTATTAAATGTGGCCCTTCCCCAGTACACGTTGTGCAGGCCTGATTTAGAGGCTGAATCTGTGACTGGTTGGACCAAGCCCTGCTCAGCTTACATAGGAAACTGACTTGTGGCAAGCGGGACTGTTGTGAGACTCTTTTGAAACATCTGGGAAAACAGCCCAGGGAGGTCCGTCTTCAACTAGTGGAATAAGGAACGGCATTGTTGGCAGTGAGTTGCCAAGGCTAGCAGCCCCCCAGACATAGCCCGTGGAGAAGGCAAACTAGCAGTAGCTACGAATTTGGTTCTGGGTGCAACTCAAGATACTAACTGGCATCTTCATGGGATAACTGGGGACCATCTTCCCATACGTTCTGCCCATCCAATAAGGACTTGCAAAAGGAGATCACCTTGTGCTTTCTCTGGGAGACTGGCTGTTTGCAGGGATCTTGAAGGTGGCACTTTTTAATTGCTGCTCTCATTTTGAATGGCTTCCCCCCCCAAGATCTGTGGGTTCCAGAAAGGCCATCCAAACCTTGCTTTTTCAACAGGCCTTCTAAGTGGAAATGTTGTGAGCTGTTCCTTTCTGCAACCTGGAGATAAATGAACATAGAATTTTACCTCTGGCACTGAGTTTTGTATTTATATTGTTACTTATGTTTTGGACTTCTCCACCATTTCATAAACAGGGTATGTATGAGGCTCAGTTTTTGTTGCAGTTGGAGTGGCAAAGAAGCTGCATGAATAAATAAATAAATACATAAATAAGGAATAAAGTGTGACCATAGGAAATTCCTTGACAGCAAAAACAGCCAAAGAACTGTTGTGGGTGAAAGAAATACAACAAGCACCTGGCAGAACTTGGCTCCCTTTCCCAGTTTAAATGGACTTTTGTACAGAAGCACAATGCTAAGCCTGCATTTATCAAGCCTAAGTGAGACCTGACCAGCTTTTTAGAAAGGGACACGGACAGATAGCCCTGCAGAAGCCCGGTGTCCAGCCTCTTCTGCAGTCCATGCGGAATGGGGCCATGGAACCGGTGCCCAGCGACCAGAGGTGAGGGGGTCTGTGCGGGTTCTTTGCTTTCCAAGGACTGGACACCCCACAGCGTAGCAAAGCTGTACACGGTGCTTTATTGCAGCACACACTTTCCCCAACCACAGGCTATTGCTCTACACCCTTCTAGGACTTGCAAGGCGAAGCTGCTATAAATATGTCTTTAATGCTCAGTCCTTTAATGCTGAGTCCAGGCAAAAGTCCCAAAGTCTGTGGAGTGGCTGACCACCTTCGTCTCCTTCCAAACGTTCTTACTCTGGCTGGGTTGAGGGGCTGCTTCAGTGTGCTTGTTCTTCTTCTAGCTGCTCCTGAGCTCCAGGCAGGACCCACCGGGACAGGCTGCTCGCCGTAGCTTGTGGTCCCGGCAGCTGAGCGATCGCCCTCTTGCCTGCTTGTGACAGCTGCCCATCTCCAGACGACGCCTCCACTTCCCCGTCTGCGGGCCGTTTGCTCGTCTCCTTTCCTCTTGCGCACACACACTCGACACACACCTCCTCATCCACTCTGTCTTGGCATCTGCTGGGTGGGGGGAGGCGGCCTGCAGAGCTCGGCCTGGTCCTTTGAAGACGCCAGGGTGGGGCTCATGGTCACAGGCAGTTGGAACACCAGCTTGGATGCTTGTGAGTAAAGCTGTGCGTGAATGTGCGAATGAATGCATGAGAGAAGTGGGGTGAGAAGTGTTTCTGCCTGGCTGCAGCATCTTTTCCCAAGCGCAGACGGCAACCCCCACTTCGCTCCCTCACAGGGCCGTGCCCGCAGCAGCCTTGGCTGGCCAATAGGAAAGGAGCAGGCCCCACCTGAGTGTGCCATTAACCCATGGCCAACAAAGCAGGCCAGACCGTACCCACGGCCAGACTGGTGCTAGGAGAAGAGGAACAACCCAACTGGAAGTGTGAAGGACAAATTTAAGTCGTGGGCTGGGGATGAGCCACAGGCAAGATCCGGAGGCTGTGGGGCCTCTTTGTGCACCCAGAGGCCTCATGACCCCTTCCCTGTCGAGGGCTGTGCTGGCCCTTTCTGGAAGCAAGGCACAAGCTTTGGCCCTGAGCCAGTTCTTTCGCTGGCCTTTCAATCGGATCCCGCCTCCGCTTCCCGTCCCAAATGACCTCCCAGTGACTAACAGGCAGAGGGGCTGCATTCATACAACCTGCTGAAGACGGAGTGTCTGCATTTGCATCCCGCACTAAGCGTGGTTTAGTTTTAACCTCGGTTCACCTTTCTGTGATTTTGTGTACCGGGCATACCCTGCTGCGTTTGAGCAGTTGGTCACACCACGTATCATACAAACCCGGAAGGGGGTTCCTTTGGTAACCAGCTAAGCCTGTGGTACAAGCACCGATGCCCTCGCATAAACCTTGTTGGAATCAGGACCTCATCTGCACCCCCTTGCCTCCTTCCCTCCCCATCACTGTGCCCTCTTTGGAGGCAAGGGGGTGCAGATGAGGAGTAAGAGGAAGTCACCCGTGCGGATGCGGACAGTCGTGCATCTAACTCGGTCGAGCTCAGCTCCAAGTCAGCCAGAGCTCAGAGGGACCAGCCCTCCCCGAAGGTGTCCTGCTTTCGAACATGGCCTCCCCTCCACCGCTTGCCTCTGCTTGGGTCGCGTCTCTTCTCTCATTTCTTCCTAAGGGCCCAAGGACAGCCTGATGGACCACGCCAAGCTCATCCTGGTCTAGTGCTTTGTTTCTTACAGTGGGGGGTGACTGGCGGGGGGCAGCGGTGGGGGGGAGGATGCAAGCAAGAGATGGAGACCTTCCCCATCCCACCGCTGCTTCCTTACTGTGGGTACACGGAGAGACGTGACGCCTGACTTTTAAGTGGGACAAAAGCAGTTGGCCCTGGCCTTCTTCTGGAAAATTGTTCAGCTTCCCAGTCTAGCCTACAGCCTGGGAGCTCCTGGTGGTCCCCCGTCCAAGGTGAGCGTGGGAGATCAAACCCAGATGGGCCAGGTGAAAGCCGCTCCAGATTGGCTCTGTCTCCTGCGGGAAGGCAGCCCACTCTCTTAAGCAACTGTGGCTTATGGTTTAGGTGTGCGCCAGGTGGGAACCCAGGCGCTCCATCCATCCATCCATCCGCCCATCCATCCTTACCAGGTCCCGACGGAGCTTTCCGGCCTCCCCTCCCTCCGAGAGCCCCCTGCCTCGCGGTCCCCTCGCCCCCGGCGGCCCGGCCCGGCCGGACGGTGCCTCCTCCGCCGCGCCGGGCCCGGCCTCGCCTTCGCCTTCTCCTTCTCCGGCCGCGCGCGGCTTTCTCCGGCAGGCGCGGAGCGGGCTCGCCCTCCAGCGGCCAGCCCGGGAGCGCAGCTGGAGCGGCGAGCCAGGATGGGGAAGGCGCGGCGGTCCCCGGCGGAGTCGGCGGCGCTCAAAGCCCCCGCGGGCCGCAGGAGGACGCCGCCGGCGCCCGCGCCCCGCGACCGGGGCTCCCCGAGCGCGGCCAGGGCGCCGCTCAAGAAGCCGCCCAAGCCGCAGGGCTCGCCGGCGGCGGCAGCGGCGGCGGGCGCCCCGGACGAGCCGGGCAGCCTGGCCCTGGGGGCGCAGAAGGAGCGCTGGCTGCAGTTCCAGAAGCGCCAGCGGGTGAGCTGCGAGGAGGCGGCCAAGCTCCTGCTGGACACCTTGTGAGTAAGGCGAGGGGCGCGGGCCCGGCCACGCCTCCGGCCCCCGCGCTGCGCCTGGCTGCGGGGAGCGGGGCGCGCGCCCGGCGCCCGCGGCCAGCTCGCGGCGCGAACAGCTCCGGCCCCGCGGCGAGAAGCGCTCGGCTTCCGCGGGGCGGAAGGACGGGCCTCGCTGCGGGTGCAGCCGCGGGCCGTCCGGAAGACCCCCGGGCCGCCCCCCAACCGTCAAGGCGGAAGCGGGCACCGAACCCCGGATTAGCTTTCAGCGCTGGGAAAGGGGGGAGGCTGGCTGGCCTCGTATCCCCTGCCCCGAGGCAGGAAGGACTGGGGCAGCCTTGAGCCTCTGTGCCTTGCTGCCAGGGCGCAAGTGGGGAGGGGGGCGCTGGGGGTCCAGCCGGGGAGCAAGATGGCTTGGGACTTCCCCCTGGGGGGAGGAATGGGGGCGTCTTCTGGGAAGTGGGGAAAACTGAACAGCACCTGGAAACGGTGCCTTTGAGAGCAGCCTGAATTCACACTTCACCAAAAAAGGACCGTGCGGAAGGAGACTTTGGCCACCTGGAGAGAAAAAAGTGGCCTTGTTCTTTAGGAAAGCTGGTTTCCCTGAACCAGGTGGGGCTTCCTTCCATCTCCAGAGCCCCTCTCAGTCTTTGCCTGGCACCCCCACCCCACCCCACCCCAGATGGCTTCTCCAGATCTCTTGGCCGAGAGGGATCCCGGAGAAGACTTAATTGGCTGGCTTTCCGCCCTGGACTCGCCTGGCAACCTCTGGAGATCGTGAAGAGGCCTGTGTTCATAGATACTCTTGGGGCAGCCAACAACCCTGCTAGCTAAGAGTTTATAGGAGCAGAAGGTCCATGCATCTGGGAGATACTACCTGGGGGCCTGTGCTAAGGAAACAAGAGTTGGAGAAAAAGGTGGTGTCCTTTGTGTAAAGAGGAAAAATGGGTCCAGCGCAAAGTCCTAATTCTCCAGGGTTCCAGCCACCGATGCCCTCTTCCAGGATAATACACTGTATCCCATTCTTCCGGCCACTAGTGGTTGTATTCTCCTGGAGTCCACACACGCTAGATATTTCTGCCAGCCCTGAATTGCTGTTTCGGTCTGCCTGGGCTAATCTTCTGCATTTGGGGAGTACGTCTGCCATTAGGATACGGGATTATTTGTCGTAGGAGCCCCGAGTTGCGTTCTTTCTGCAAAAGACTCCACGTAGTTACTGGAACTCACTGGTTCTAGAAATGATCAGTAACGGATCTCTTTCTCTCTAGCGAGTACCAAGGATTGGTGAAACACACGGGAGGCTGCCACTGCGGGGCTGTCCGTTTTGAAGTCTGGGCCTCCGATAACCTCCATGTCTTTGACTGCAAGTAAGTATCAACAGAGGCTTTGCCCCCCGAGGAAGCTGTAAAAAGCATGTTCGTTCACGGTTGTTTGGGCCAGCAGAGCCTTTCCAGAGATTCCTGCTGTGGAACTACATCTCGGGTGAAATGAGGGAGATTTGAATTGGAATGAAAACAAGTCCCTTGATGGCCAGCATTTTCTTTTTTCTCTTGTGGGAGAAACAGTGTAGGCTAGCCAAAAATCAGAAGTCTGGTAGCCCCTTTTCCGAAAACTCACAAAAGCTTCTGCCTTTGAATAAAATTGGTGAGTTGGAAAAGGGGCTACCAAACTTTTTTTTTTTAACTTGCAGGCTTACCCTTGTCGTCTCAGTATCTTGTTGAGATAGCCTCTCCCCAATTCACGTTTCCTCTTCTCCCATTTCCCTTCTCCAGCTGCAGCATCTGTGTCAAGAAGCAAAACAGGCATTTCATCGTGCCTGCTTCCCACTTTAAGCTGTTGAAGGTAAGAAGGGGGGGTAGGGATGTTGCCTAGACCATGGGGGGGGGGTTATTCCCGTTTACATTTTGAGGGGTGGAAAACCTGATTCCTTGAGAGACCATCCTCCTGTTTACCGACTCACCGAAAGGTTGAGTTGGGATCCAGGCTCAGCGACCTTGTAGTGGCTCGGCATGGAAAAAAGGGTCTGTTAGCATTACCAGCGAGTCTGCTCAGAGTCAGGTGGCAAGGGACGGGATCCAGGCATCACTGGAGGGACCCGAACCTGCCATGGCTGTCATGGCTGATATATATCGTCTTCTGATCCCACGTATACAATCTCATTTGGAATCGTAGAGTTGAAGGAACCACAAGGATCATCTAGTTCAGTGTTTCTCAAACTTGGCGACTTTAAGAGGCGTGGACTGCAACTCCCAGAATTCCCCAGCCAGCATGGCTGGCTGGGGAATTCTGGGAGTTGAAGTCCACGCCTCTTAAAGTTGCCAAGTTTGAGAAATGCTGATCTAGTCCAATTCCCTGCCATGTGTAGGCAAACTAATTCAGCCATCCCAAAGAGGTGGTGGCTGTCCAGCCTCTTCTTAAAAACCTTCAGAGATGGAGAACGCACCCCCTCCCTAGAGAGACTCTTCCACTATTGCACAGATCACAGTAAGGACACCCATAACATTCTCGGAGCTTTTCCCCCAAACGCCCACATCACGTCGTCTTCTTTCTCTCAAGGGTGCTGACCACCTCTCCACGTACACCTTCAACACTCACTGCGCCCAGCACACCTTCTGCAAGACGTGCGGCGTCCAGAGCTTTTACACCCCCCGTTCCAATCCAGACGGCTACGGTAGGATACGGTTTGGGGCAAAGGGCGGGCAGATGTCAGGTTTGTCTAATAGCACCCTTCTGTCTCAGAAACGAATCCGTGATCTTTCTACAGCCCCGGTTATGCTACATTCTAGTTTTCTCAGGCTGCAGCAGATGTGAACTTTCCTCTGCGTTACGGGAGAGCCGTTCCCTTTTTTGCAGAACTGCAGCGTGGCGCCCGCATATTCCGTACCTGTTAAAAGTGTTTCATTGCAAAAAACAGGCAAAGAAAAGGGGATCCTACAGTCTTTACATTCCTCGGGTAGATCATGATGGATGTATCTGGACCTAAACCGATTTGCCTCATTCAGCTCAGCCTCTCCTGCTTGGTCCCTGAACTTTTCTTAGTCTGCCGTTATCTATCGCCATTCCAAAAGTGTTCAACCATCTAATCGCCCTCGGTGATCCCTCCTTTTACTAGTCTTCTATTTTGTAACAATGAAATAAGCTGCCTTTGGCAGTAAAACCTTTAACAACAGGCCTCTTCGGATCATGTAAAACCATTTAACGTAGAAAAGAAGTGTCCCCAGACAGCACTGATTTGGACATTATCTGCCACAAGTTTAGCCGTGGCGTCTTACCGTTTTTTAGGCTCAGGGTTGTCGTGAGGTAGGAGTGTGCGTGTGTGTGTTAACCTCTTCACTTGGGTCAAATTCCTTTCTATTTGGAATGCAGGAGCGAAAAGACGGTTCCAAGCGAACCTTAAATTGCAATTTGTGGCATTCTGAAATGTCAGAATTCTGGTGCTGAGCAAAAGTATTCTAGGGGAGCAATGTGTGGATGTAGTGAACCTCAGCTACAGTTTTTGCCACTGAACCATCCTGGAATTTTTCCTTCCTTCCTTCCCTCCTTCCCTCCTATGTGAAGAGCAGAACTCTGTGGGACAGCTACAGGGTGGAAAGAAAGTTTCAGTGCCCCCCATTGCCAATCTCCTTGCTCCAGATAGCCCCGCAGAACACGAACACACGTGGACCTCTTGTCCTGGCCCTACTGCCCCGCCACCAGTTCAGCCCCTGCTTCAATCCCAGGAGCCAAACACATTCTCCACTTAAGACCTGATCTGCCAGAGGGAGCGCCCTTGCGAAGGGTAGAGCGCGGCCTTGCCTTCTCTGCTACGGCTGTCTGTCTCTTTGCAGGAATCGCTCCGCACTGCCTGGATGAGGGAACGATCACCAAGATCACAGTGGAGCCCATCAATGGGAAGGAGTGGGAGAAAGCGGTGAAGGGCCACCCCACCATCAGGAATATGTCGAAGCCATGACCTGCCCTGTTCTGGAAACACAGATGCTCAGCGGGCCATCTCTTCTCCCCCGTTATCCTCGGATTCCTTTAGGAAACGAAAGCGTGCCACTTTTGTGAAACGCTCCACTCTCTGCTGCCCGTTTCCCCCATCTATAGACTAGCTGTATAGAAACAGGACTATCTCAATCCTGCACCCTCCCCCCAAAAAGAATTGTAGCCTTCTTATACTGAGAAAAAAGAGCGTTTAAAAAAAAAAGATTAAAACACTGTGAGGCCCAAAGAATACGCCGGAATGCTTGCTGATGTACAAAGATCCAGAGGAGAGTTTCCATGGAGGTGTCCTATCTTCAGCTTCTACAAGGAGATCTCCTTCTGTGAGAATGGAGTTCCATCTAACCAAGAGTCTTGCTTTGTCAGCCTGGAATTTGGAGACGATTCCTGTTTTTTTATCTAAAGAAAGGAACAGATTCTAAGGCAGATCCATTTCTTTCGGAGGAGGCGCTGCTCCATCATGGTGCTTAGAATAATTTCTGTAAAAGCCTATTTTTACGACAGGCTTAACTCAGTCAGCTGCAAACCTAGTGGCTGGAGCTGCACAGTGTAACAAGCTTGGTTTGTCTTGCGGGGTGGGGGGGGTGGAATGTCTTTGTGTATTATGTGAATGCAGAAAGTGGATTAATTCAGTAATCAGGTTTAGTGTTCGGTATGAATGCAGTTCTAGAGTTGCCTTGTCCAAAATGACACTTCTCACTTTTGAGGAAACTCTGACTTGTTTTGAAAAAATAAAAAAAACATATTTTTAAAGCATTTGTCCTGTATTTTGATACATTCGAAGGGGGAGGATCGTCCCCCGTCCTTCTGCACAATACACACTGGACTGTAACGCACGTCTTGCTCAAGTTGAAGGAACTGAGGTACATTCCCCAGTGGTTCCTTGCGCTTCCGTCGTCACAACAAGAACGTAAGTGGCAGCTGGAAGTAGACATTTGTGACGCCACATGGAAGAGTCACCGAGTGCAGCTTCCCATTCAGGAAGGTCATTCAGTCTGGAGAAGGTCCTGTTCCATTTTTCCACTCAGCAGGGACCTGGGGAGCCAAGTCTTCCTCTCTTTCTCTCTGTGTCTCCCATTAATGGGAAATTCTTCCCCATTAGAGGAAAAGCAGTGAGTTGATCACCATGTAGCGTGAGAACATCACATACAGGCGGCGGAACCAGAGGAGCTGGCTGCGGTGGCACCACATCGCCCTCTGGAAAAACAGACACAACCAGACTTAAGCCAGGCCTGGCTTGTATGCGAGGAGAACCCCATGGGGTTGCTTTGGATGAAGCCGTTAGAAACCATGAATAATCGTTGCTGAGTTGAGGGAGACGTCAAGAATCCCCTGCACCGCAATTCAGCGAATGCCATGCCTAAAGGGGGACTTAACTTGTGAAAACATAGGAGCAGAATAGCCATTTTCTTGCTGGACTTGGCAAGAAAGTGGGGTTTTGAGGTTTCCCTGGGGGTCAGAGGCACCCCCAGGCCTGACTAAGCTGGAAGCGCCAGATTCCAACTCAGCTTCCCACTTCCCAAAGCTGGTCTGAAGGCCCAGAGCTCCATTACGGAGCAAGCACGTTGCGTGCAGAAGGGGCAGGATCAGCTCCTGCCATCTTTAAGAAAGGGCTGAGAACGGCACATCCTGAAACCGGCAGGAGGACGAGAGCCAAACTGGGCATGGCGGCAGGAACCTGGTGTAAGACACCGTCCTTTCCTATCGTGGAAGGGGCTTTCAGGCAGGGCAGTTAGCTCCTCTGGATGAGTAAATACCCTGGGGGGTGGAATATCTGCACAGGATTTGGGAGATTGGCTGTTGCAGAGGGGAAAGGAAGTCCTGACCTGGATAGCCAAAAACTTGCATCAGTTTTTTAACCTGCTGGCTGGAATTCTCCAGCCGCCAGATGGAGGGCTTTGCTCTGGATTGCGCGTGGTCAATAATCTCAAGTGTCTTGCTTTAGGCCCATTTCGTTACTCCCCCTCCAGAGGATGTTTTAAGAACAACATAAAGTGGGATGTTGCATCTGAGTAAATCTCATTTCCCCGAGGATCCCTGCACGGACAGTTGGGCGCTGGCTGCCCATTTAGAGCACCAAGTCTCTGCTGTTTGGGTTCGCTGGGCCAGACGTAGATGCTTGGGTTTGTTTTCCTCCTTCCCTGGCAAACCAGGGTTTGCAGAGGAGGTTCCATCCAGGGTGGGTGAGGTGCCTTTGCTCAGCCCAGCCCTAAAACCACTGGGCCATGTTGAGCTTCATGGTTTAGGGGCCATGGTCTAGACAGCAGATTTCCTGATGTTTTGCTGGCCGCTGCGGCTGGCATCTTCAGAGGCCAGGGGGTCTGAGGATGCCAGTCACAGTTGCCAGTAGACCACGGTCCCTCAACCCTGAAGCTCAACACCGCTCAACAGATACCGGGCCGTGAAAGCCTGCACCGCTAAGAAAAGGTGGTGTCCAGCCCTCCAGATCTTCCTGCATATGGAAACAATTGCTCGGGGGAGCTTCTGGACTGGAATGAGGATGTCATGGATACGCTTACCTTGGCCAGTTCTGTTTCTTTTTCCGTCAATATAAAGACAACATCCTGGTCTTTGTAGCAGCTGAGGGGGGCATCCAGGATGGAAATGTATTTCCGGAAAACGTTCACTGTCTCAAGGATAAGGAACTGACAACCTGGGTGAGAAACAGAAACAGCGGGTGAAATCCAACACGCACCTTTCCCTTCGCACCTTTATAACTTGTTTCTCCAAAGCCAGCCCCACTTGGCCCAGCGAGATTTCTAAGGTGACATTGGCCCAAGAGGACCGCTTTAGGTTAGATTTAAAAGGCAAGTTTATTAATGGATAAATATTAACCCAGCAGGGCTCTGTTGTGCCCTCCAAGGAAAGCCCTTGAGCTAATGAAAAGATGTCCGTATCTTTCTAAAAATTAACACCCTGTACTTTTAGAGACTGTAGGAGAGCCGTGTTAGTGTAATGGGGCCAAAAATCAGAAGGAATCTGGCAGCCCCTTTTCTGACAAAATACATTTTATGAAAAGGCATCAGCTTTTGCAAGCTGCACTTCATCAGTTGCAGCGAAGTGGCTAGATTGGTGTAGGATTTAAATTATATTTTGTTAGGTATATTTTGTTATATTATGGGGTGGGGGGGTTGTTCACTTTATTGTCCTTTTGGAACAAGGGTGCCTAAGGGGTTTACAAATATCAGAAGGAGTCTGGTAGCATCTTTTCCAAGAACAATTGTTATTTAAAAGCTGATGCCTTTCAATACAATTGGTGCATTGGAAATTTTATACTTCTCCTTCGTCTGTAATGTCAGCATAATAGCTAAGAAGCTACTTGCTGCTCCAATTTTCTTTAAAAGCCCACAGAAAGGGAAAAAACCCAAATCATATTTAAAAATCAGCAGCAGCAGAGCACAAAATATAGAAACCCTACAATCAGTTGCACTTTTTCCCAGGCACTTGCATACAGAAACCTTCTCAAAGCTGGTGTTCTCCACATGTGTTAGACTGGCAGGTCCCCGAGCCATGAATGAAGTATGACCACCTCATTTCCTGCCCACGAGGCTCTGCACTGGGTGGACTGGGAATCGGAGGCCCGGTGTGTGTGGAAAGCTAAGGACTATGCTGGAGAAGCTGTTTCTTTAACCACCTCAAGTATTGATTATGAACAGTATTATTAGTTGCGTATTATGTTTTACTATACAGCTTATTCAGATGCCATGATGTGTCTATACCTACAAGATCAGAATTGTGCAAGCAATGATATTCCTTGTGACACTTTATGGAAGTGAAAGTTGGAGTCTGAAGAAGCAGGAGAAGAGTATTGACACTTTTGAACTTTGAGGTTGGAGAAGATTCCTGAGAAGGCCACGCACAGCCAAGAAAACAAACCGATGGATCATCGAGCAAATCAGCCCAGAGTTCTCCCTTGAGGCTTCAATGATCAGGTTCAGACTTCCTTTCTTTCAACACATTGTGAGAGGACCCAGCTCTCTGGAGAAATCCATAATTGTGGGAAAGAGGATGAACAGCAGAAAGGTGGACAGACTCAGGTGATGGGTGCACAGTTGTAAGGGCTGACAAACCAGGTTAGGGATAAATCTTGGAGAAAACCGATCTATGTGGTCACTAAGAGTGAAACTGACTTGATGGCACATGATCAATCAATCAACATGAAGACTCTAAGACAGTGTTGTCCAAACTTGGCCACTTTAAGATGAGTGGACTTCAACTCCCAGAATTCCCCAGCCAGCATGGCTGGCTGGGGAATTCTGGGAGTTGAAGTCCACTCATCTTAAAGTGGCCAAGTTTGGACAACACTGCTCTAAGAGGACGACCAGCAGCAAGGGGGATGGACTCAGTTACCACAGTGATGGGGGCACCATAGGAAGACTTGAAGGACCACGTTGGGGACAGATCCTCCCGGAGAAAATCTATCTATGTGATCGCCAAGAGTCAACCCCAACTTGACTGCAGCACTCACTCACTCAATCAATCAATCAATCACATATTCTGTCTTGATTCCTGCTTTGAGTATGACTGTGTGGGGGGGGTGTGAATGTAACATTTGCACCCCACCTTTCCATGTAGGATGTTCTAAGCAGGAAACCAAATAATTCACAGCAGTCCTACTTCCTCTCAAAAGTTAAACCCTACTGAAGGGTAAGCCTAATGTGGTTAAAATACAAACAACTAGCAGATAAATGTTCCAGCAAAAAATTTATCTCAAGCAGTAAACAAAGCCTCATTGAGAAGGAAGGACTTTGCCCTGTGGCAGAAAGCCAACAGAGAGACAGGCAGGCCCTGGAAAATTGTAGTAATGCAGGTCCACGTCCTCAGCGGAGACGCCAACAGATGGCACCATCTGACCCAGGATGCTGACTTTCAAACAGGGTCTCCTTTCTGTTTGCTTTCCTTGCAAACTTGAGCTGTTTCTAAAAATGGGAAGAGAGACATTTCCCCCTTCCCAGGGAGACCTCTTAGTGTTTGCAGGGAATTCCTGTCTTGAAGGGGTTGGATTTCCTCCCACTTCCATGTTATTCCTCATGCCTGGACATGCAAACTGGAGCTTGTGCAGAGAAGGGGTTTGGACATGCACGTCTGACAAGAACAATTGAAAGAGCCCGCTGCCGCCAGAGAAGATGATGCAAAGACTGAGAGCGGCCTTTGTGTCTCTGAAGGGGTGCCAGGCAGAAGATAGAACAGAACTGCTCTCTTTGGCTTCAGAGGACAACCTCTGGGAAAGGGGTGGATATGCCTGGGAAACGGATTTCAGCTATTTGATTGACTAGGTCGACATTGACTCTTAGCAACCACCTAGGTGGACTTTCTCCAGGACGTACTGTCCTCAACCGGGACTTGGCTAAAGATTCCCAACTGATTATTTAACAGCGGGTTGGAAGGCAGATGTGAGATAGTTAGGCTGAAATCAGATGGCCTTTGACTCTTTTTTCTTTATAGAGGGGGGCTGGTCTAGGTGGCCTCTGAGTGAGGTTCAGCTCTAGGACTAATTTTATATTTCCTTCATAAAATGAAGCAGTCAAGGGTTGTAGAGAGTAGGAAGATGACCTTGACGGAGACATGCCAGCTCCGCTGCCAAGGCAACGAGGGGTAAAGCATTCTTTAAGTCCAGAAGGATCCAGATAACATTTGGAAGTGGATCGGGCAGACATCTCCCTGATTCACAGGAGTGAGAAGGAGACGGAGATGCAACACAATCCAACTTGCAAAATTCTGTTATTAGAGCCAATCTCAATAGAAGTATTTTTAGCCTTCCTGTGGATCTGGTTTCTTGGTCTGGTCCACCTAGTGGGGCTGACAGGGGTGTCCGCAGGGCATGGTCCAACTGCACGTAAAATCAGGCAGAGTTTCAATCGCTCCACGGCACCCACCACCTTGATTTTTTGGGCCATGCCTGTGGACACCCCCATGAGCCGCACAGCCTGGGTTCAATTTTGTAGCCGTGCTACTGAGACAAAGGCTTTTGAAAACTTGATTAATGAGGCCGCTCTTGTAGAACTGTGTCTGGTTTGGGGCATGTCCTTTGAAAGGATAATATGGAGCTCGTGCAATCTGGAGTTTCCAGATTGATAAGAGGACTGGAAACCGAGTTGTATCAGGAACAGCACAACAGCATGTTTAGTTTGCAAAGGTGAAGCTTAACAGGAGATACGGAAGCCGTCTCCAAATACCTAAATGTTTTTTACGTGGATGGTGGACCTGTGTTCTGTTGACACAGGGGGCAGAGCAAGGGGAATGGGTTGAAGTGAAAAGAAATGAGCTTCAGGCTGACTCAGGATGAATTTCCTGATGGTGGGAGCTGCTAAGTAGTGGAATCGTCTGCCTAGAACAATGGCGGATTCTCTTTTGGAGGCAGGTGGCCACTTGGGGGTGAATTAGTGGATTCCTGCCATCCCAAGGTTTCTATGGGCACCAAGTTACAGGAGGCTATTTTGCCCAGTTGCATTCAGATTGTTCTCTGTTTTGTGAAACCACTCTGGCTGGATTCACACATCACATCTAGCCATGTTTGGTTTAATCAAGGTTCACTGGATAAACAATTGGCTCGGTGTAACGGGCTGTGAGAATGACCTTGGGAGACAGGAGGAAGAACCGCAGACAAGGCCACGGTCAGATAAACGAAATCTGAGTCCAAAGCAGGAATGGAATTTGAGAAAACGTCTCAGACTGGACCCTCCCTAGTTCTCTTTAGGATAAAAGCAGGGAGGGGGGAGGCACATGGAGACTTGCAAGATTGATTCAGATTACCCTTCGAAGTAGTCCAGACAGGTAATCAAAATTATGAGCACTAATACTACCTTTATTGTAAGGCTACAGTAACAGAATCTTGCAAATCTGAAAGCGCTTCCCCCCTCCCCAGCCTTTACTTTCCAGAGAACGGAGGGTCCCTTCTGAGATGCTTCCCATGTCCCTTTTCCTTATGTGGGCTGAGATGTCTCTTCTCTGATTGTTGTCTGGGCTGCGTTTCTTCCTCCTGTCTCCCAAGGTTATTCTCACAGCCCTTTACCCTGCGTTCCCATGTAAGGCTGACCATGGTTTACAAGCCACAACAACTGTAAACACCTACTGTGCTAAATCAGAACCAAACCAACCACAAGCTGCTTTAGGGCAACATGTGAATTCTGGCTGACCCGCTTGTCTGAACCTGTCAGTGTCAGGAGACACACCAGTGACTACCTTAAATTTGCCTTCCCGTCAGGGTGCCCTTCAAATACCTCAGACTCCCATCTGTGACAGGCATCATAATTGACATATCTAGACGTGCCCAATGGGAGAAGCTGCCCTACATTCACCCTACTGAGGTAGAAGTGCAAGATCTCTGTATTTTTCCCAATCCTATACTTTGCAGTAAAGCTCCCCTTTGCTTCTTTGCAAGGCGGCTTTCAGGGTGAGTGAGAAGGTGAGAAAGATTGAGAAGGTGAGAAAGATTGAGAAAGAAGAGGGAGAATCAGGGCATTGACTGTCCCCACTTTTGGTGGGGGGAAGGAAAGAGGACACGGAAGACATCAATGTCTAATTTTTTTCTGTGCCCAAGGCTGGTACCGGAGTACCACAGTTTCACAGACCCGCTTCCCAGACAAGGCGGCAGGGGACTGCTGCAGACAGATGTGTCCTTTCGGCTCCCCCCAGGCCTTGACGTCACCAGCCCTTTGCCGAAATCCCCTTCTAATACGACGACCGCTCTGGCCTCCCCGATCAAAAGAAGACGTACCAGGAATGGCTGCTATATTTGGAAGGGCTTAGCCTAAGCAGCAAGTTGGGTGTCCCTGGGCCAGGGGTGACTGTGGGTCAGGGAGGGGGTGTTGTGACTAACGAGGCATCAGATGCCGAGAGCTGTTCCAGGGCGATGTTTAAGAGGAAGAGCCATCTCAAAAGGGGCTCAATCTCTCTTTTAATCTCACAGTTCAAAGAGGATTATCTCCATTCACAGGCATCTACTCCAATACCTATGTGGCTGCAAGGAAAGCACCTTAACCACCTTAAAACCCCATCTACCAACTGTTGGATGTAGGAGGCTGAAATATGTCAATGGTGGGCCTGATCTAGTAGGACATTCATGATTTTTTTCATCTTCCTGTAGTCTTTCATTCCTCTTTCCAAGAAGAGCCGGTCAAATGTCCTCCAGAAATCTCAAGGGGCATTTTGTTCATCTTCCCAACTATTCTGCCACTCTGTGTAGACCTTCTGCTCTGTTCTCCTGGTCGATCCTCCTAGGAAAGTGGGTTCCACTTTTCAAAAATTGCCTGGACTAGTAAACGCGCCCTCTTTTTCAAGGAGGCCTAACTGGGAGGAGGTGGAAGTTGAAAATAAATGCTCCATTATAACATAAAGATGGGGGTGAACTACCCTGGGAAAGCTGACTGGCCAATATCAGGGGACAGAATGCGAATTCAGACATGCCTGGACTTTCTAAAAGAACAGTGGAGTACAAAAGTCTGCACAACTTTTTGAAGGCCACACTGGAAAGATTTTTGATAGCATATTTAATAGCAAAAGAATAGCATCTTCCACTGGAAAGCTATTGTGGGCTGTGTTTAGTGTATGGTACAGCCAAAAATCAGAAGTGTGGTAGAATTTTTTCAGACTAGCACGTTTTATTCAAGGGCTGAAGCTGTGAAGCTCGCGAAAGCTTCTGCCTTTGAAGAATGTTAGCCTGAAAAAATGCTACCATGTTCCTTCTTATCCCTGGACATAAGTATTTCGAAGGTAAATAAATGCTCTTTGCTTCACCTTTTTTCTTCCTTTCTGGCCCACATTTTTGACAAGAGAGTCTGCCTACGAGACAGAAAGAGCTCCCCCCCAAACAATTCTTCTGAAGGTGCATGTTTATAGCTCTTTTGCACCAGGACATTGAAATAAAAACTAGAGACGAATGGCTTCATTTATGGTTTAGCCCTGTTAACCAAACAGCTTTGTTAATAAAATGGTTTTGTGAACCAGAAAGCAGCTGATGAAGCAATGTTTCCAGATGTGTGTAAAGAAACAGAAAAAGAGCCCCTGGCTCACTCACTAGCACACCCACCTTCCAGAACCTTCCTTTCCGAGTGCAAGGACCTGTGAAGTGCAAACAGGACAGAGGTGAGTAGATGTATGATGGGGCTGTCCCACCCCCCCACCCACCCGACGGTTCAACCTGTGTATTTGGTCAAAAGTTCTCTTCTCTCATTTACCGGCAAGGTTTGGTCGCACGGTTGTAACTCTTAACCTGCCTGGCATAGTAAACCATCCGTGAACCGTGGATCTGATCCAACTGCAAGGGAGCAGATTTAGGCTAAACATCAGGAGAAAGCTGCTCCCAAAAGTTTGGGAGGGGGCAGGCAGCCTTGGGGGTTGCTGCCCTCTCCTCTGCTGGTCCTAGATGGGCAGCCACTGAGTCTTGCCCTCGAAGGGACCAAAAGACCAGGCAAGTCTGCCAGGTTGGAGGGTTAGGTGACGAAAGACTGTGCCCCAATTCCCACCTACGAATTAAATGGAATGGGGGGAAGGGGGGCGGTGGGGCACAGCCAAAGTGACATCCTAAGAGGGTGGCAAGTGGAAACCTGAGCAGTAGCAATCATGTTGTGCTTTCTTGATAGAATAGCGTGCAACAGGGAAAAAGGAAAATATTTTGGCTGGTTACCCCGTCCTGCAAAGGTGCTCCGCACCCCTTCGCTGCTCTGGGTGGCCTGTAGGGGGCAGCCTCCTCTTCAAAATGGGTTTTTTCCCTTGCCAAGTCCTAGTGTTACACAATGCCCGCGTGCTGCACAGATG
Organism: Liasis olivaceus; assembly: GCA_030867105.1. Lineage (NCBI taxonomy): Eukaryota > Metazoa > Chordata > Lepidosauria > Squamata > Pythonidae > Liasis > Liasis olivaceus. The sequence goes on from CM061349.1 coordinate 329,504,866, forward strand.
GGGGCAAAAGGGGGGACCCCAAAAGTTGCCCACCCCCTTGCTTATGGCATGAGATTTGCAATGTAACATGGGGGGAGCGGTGTGTCCCTGAAGCTCAAGAGTGTGTGTGTGTGTGTGTGCGTGTGTGTGTGTGTGTGTGTGAGGTTGTAACAGCTGTGTTCGCCTGCTGCCCATGATCAACTGGATTTTGGGGAACAGGGGGGATAAAGAGGGGTCGTGAATAGCTAGCACCAACCCAAAGAAGCAGGTTGGTGGGGCCGGATCGTGTGGCTTGTTCATGCCAATACAATTATAATTCATTTTTTATCCACTGTCATCTGTCTAAGATGGTCGAGGTGCATTTGGGTGGGTAAGAGACAGGGCCTTGCATCCTATGCCAGGGGTTCAACATGAGCACCCTTCTGAAATGTGACATCTTACAGAAGGGCTGGACTAGCAGTTAAGGGGCTGGGACAGGATCGGGGAGGCTTGAATCCGAGTCCACGCTCAGCTCACTCCGGGGAACTTTGCAGCAGCCTGCCCAGAATGTCGCTCTGAAAATCGACCTGGAGGAAGAGGTGCTGTATGTAGCCCCCCCCCCCAGTTCATGGAGGAAAAGCAGGCTAGACGTCTCAGAAATCAATCAATCGATCCAATGGAACCTCACCCCCCCCCCCCCCCAGCAAAATTTTCCTTCTTTTTCAAGACGGCTGACTCCAGCTGCTTTCCAGCACAGGATCCCCCTGTGCGGGCAGAATGCGAACATTTTCTAATACAGCTCTTGCCTTTTTTTTTTTTTTAAAGTGCACCTGGCCGTCGGTCCCCCAGCCCAGGACCACCGATGGGACGCACTGAACGGGATGCAGACCGTACCTGACGGCGGCATAGACAGACCGGTGGTTCGGGTGCCCGCTCACTCCTCTGGCATCGAACGTCACAACCTGGAGGGGAAGAAGCATGAAAAGTGACTGTGTGATTTCTACCCGGGGGCGGGGAAGCTGCCCTCTCTCTTATCACAGAAAGACGGGATGGAAATTTCTAAGGCACAGAATGAATCAAGACCAACTTCCGGAGATTTTTATTCCCACAGGATGAGAGATGCTGCTTTGAGCATGGAGCCAGGCTTCGAAAGGGAACAAAAAAAAAATCAGGAGCAAAACAAAACACCGTCTTACAAATATAAATTTAATAATTTATAATATAATATTTAATACATTTAATAATTCTAATATTTATGGTAATATAAATTTAATAATAAATAAAAATAAATAAAAAATGGGGGGACCCCATTGGATGGGGGACCCCAGGACGAACGGATGGACGCCGAGCCCCATCTTTTCTGCCACGACTGTTTTGCCAGGCTGACCTTGTCTGAGACCCGGGTCTGGTCCCAACTTGCAAAATGAGGAAATGGTGGGAAAATGCAGCCCCCACCCCAGTGGGTAGCGGTATGTAGTAAGCTCTCCCTGAAAAAAAAGGAGCCTGCAAATCGGGGAGGACTGAGAAGGTCAAAAAAGTCAAGATGGTGGCTGAAAAAAGGAGTCTGCAAATCAGGGAGGTCTGGGAGGGGTCAAAAAGGTCGAGATGGTGGTCGCAACCATACAATCGAAGCCCTGCCCTTTTTTACATGCATCACATGTAAAAAAGAGCGGGGCTTTGACCATATAGTTCTGGCCACCATCCTGATTTTTTTTTTATACTGTTTTATTGTATTATAAGACACAACTAATACATTATATCAGTGTTTCTCAACCTCAGCAACTTCAAGATGTGTGGACTTGGCTGGGGAATTCTGGGAGTTGAAGTCCACGCACCTTGAAGTTGCTGAGGTTGAGAAACACTGCATTATATTATTTGGGCACAGTGATATTTATTCAGCATTAACCAGAGACTATTAACACTAGGATGATTTAGGTAACTGAAACCTTTAAAGATGAGGGGGGGAAATGTTTATATCGATATTCACTTGGCTTTCTGAAACATTCATGTTCATAGACATAAGGTTGCTTACGTCGTACATCTGGAGCTGAGCGCAGTGTTGATAAACAGCTGCCAAGTGCATTAAATTATTCTGTTATATAATGAATATTTCTATCTTCATACTGAATACCATGCTCTCTCCTGTATTGTTACTTGTTTAGGGCTATCAGAAAAGGAAAAGGAAAAGAACGCCATCTTGACTTTTTTGACCCCCTTCCTGCGGACACCCCTGATGCCAATCCTTCTGAAAGGGGCTCTGGGGCCTCCTCCAGAGGTCTGGGCATCGCAGCTCCCCTGATGGCGTCGTGGGGTGCTGCCCTCTTGGGGCAGCTGGGAGAAGACTCCACCCGGGTTTCTCGCCAATCCGGTTCTAGTTCTTGGGCGATGACTCACCGCGGCCGAGCCCTTCACAGCCAGGTTGCCCCAAGGAGGAGCAAGAGCAAGGAAAAAGGTCTTCTGAAGCTTTCCCTCCCACTCACACACATTTGGGGAGTAGCTGAAACACCCTAAGCCACCCACAGCCTGATGGGGGGGGGCTCTCCATGTGGGCCCACTCTTGCAGCTGCACCAAGCCATGGGCAGAGGTTTTGGGGGGGGCTCGTAGCGCAAAAGGGTGCAGGATGGGGATGGTTGGACCCTCCTTCAGCCATAGGAATGCCCTGGGGTCTCTGTGCCCCCCTCCAGCCGACCTCACAGGGTGGTCGCGGGGATGAAAAAGGAGGGAGAGTGTAAGCTGGAGGAAACTTAGGTCAGGATCTAAAAAATGCGTAATGAAGAAGGGAGCGCATCCTTCAATACGGTCACGCTCTGAAGAGCCAAGGGGTGGCCCAGTCTAAATGGATCTATAAAACCACCCTAAGAGCTGGTGAGAGGATGATGACGATGACAATGATGACAATGAGTTATTCAACTACTATGCTGCCCAACTCCCGACAACTCTGGGTGGCTCACAACAATCGAACAAAGAATGAGGCTAAGATCAATAAAAGATACAAGAGACCGAGATGAAAAGATGATGGGGGGGGGGATTCAGCGCCAGAGGAGGGGACCCGTTCCTCAAAGCGCCACCCGTGTTTTTTCTAACTGACAGGAGCCCCAATTCTGGGAGTCATTTTTCTTCTTAAACTGGCAGAGAGTGCCGGTGGTCAGTCCCTCCCATCAACGCCCCCCTAAGCCTGCAAGAGCTGCCCAGGGTGGCCAGGCAGCGTTTCTCACCAAGGGGCACTGGCAGCTTGAAGCCCCCCACTGGCTGGGCTGCTCCCCCTCTTGCCAAAGACCCTCAGTGGTCTTTGTGGAGGAAGGAAATCTGCCCCATGCTTGGGAGGGGAGGGGAAAACCCACCAGGGCTTCATCACCGCATTCCTCTGTGTGTGTGTGCGTGTGTGTTTGTGAGCACCTTCAAGGCAGTATGGACTCCTGGACAAATCGTGTCCAGCATGGACAAATCCATAGGTTTTTTGGGCAAGACTTTTCAGAAGGAATTTGCCCTGGCCTCCTCCTTCCTGGGGCTGAGAGAGAGGAACTGGCCCCAAGGTCACCCCGCTGGCATGGTGCCCAAAGCAGAACTCAGCCTCCTGGTTTCCAGCCCAGTGCCTCTAACCACTACACCAGACAGCCTCTCTTTACCAAGGACAAGAGGCAGCCTGCCTCCAAAGTATACTTCAAAACGTAATAAAGGTCCCCCCCCTTTACTTTATCTTCACACAATAAATTAGCATCCTACCGATGACCCTTCGTTCTCCAGAGTCAGGTTGTGTTGATCAACCCCAAAATCCAGCCAGGCTGCCTCTGACTCCAACTTTCCTATTCACTAGACCAATGTTTCTCAACCTCAACCACTTTAAGCTGTGTGGACTTCAATTCCCAGAATCCCCCAGCCAGCCATGCTCTGGGAGTTGAAGTCCACACAGCTTAAAGTGGCTGAGGTTGAGAACCCTTCCATGAGACAGCTAATACTCATCCAAAGTCATGCGAAAGGACTAACAGACCTAACTTTGACATCAGGACTCCAAAGAAGGGCAAAGTACAGTAAGATCAAAGCATTTCAACTTCCCAGGACATTCAGCGGCCAACCTCAAAGTGACCGTCTGGGAAAAACGGGACTTTCACCGCACCGTTGAACAAGAGACGGCTGAACTCATGTCCATCAAGACATCTCAGGAGGCCTCGACACACCGAATAAGCTTTTGGGATTTTACGGCTTCGATGATGTGCCTCGGCGTGGCTGTTGGGCAGCCGAGAAGTGCCAGTTACCCCAACGAGTCAACAAGAGACAGCGCAGAACAGCCTGCTCTTCGGAGTTCACCCAGGGCCAAGGCAAAGCCACCCTCTGCCAACAGATGCTTTGACTGGATCGTGCCCTGACAGCCCTCCCTCCCCGCCCTCGGAGAGCTGGCAGCGTAAATCTTCCAGGCAGAAAATAAATTCCTCACTCCGCAGCTTGGATTGCAGGAGCTGAGGCTAAGCTTGGCTGAAACTCAGCCGTGGGCGGCTTCAGAAGGCCAGACCTGGATCGTTCCTCCAAGTTCCAGGGAGGAAGGGCAAAAAGGGTGGCAAGGCGAGAGGGCATTAAGCGGCTTCCTTGTCTCTGGGGCGGTCATCCGTTTGCCCAGAATGGTCTGAGGATTCCTCTCCTGGGCAGGGGCTAGACTAGAAGATCTCAAATGCCCCTTCCCGCCTGGGATTCTCTCTCTGTGACTGAGCTGGGGGCAAAGAGGGGCGAGGAAAAGCGAGACCTTGTCTGGGCGACTTGTCACCCAGCAGCATCTCCCTCACCGGGACCTATCTCCACCTCGCCTGACCCATCAGGGGTGTCCGCGGTCAAGACGGCAGCCACGGCCGTGCGACTGATGCTCTGTGGTGCTTTCTAGAGGCGTTTCATGTGCTAATAAATTGCACCAATTTAACCTACTGCCCTAACGCGTTTTGCCAATGCTGGTGCCTGAACCCGGTTATCAAGTCCACCGGCCCAGCTCCACAAAGCACTCCGTGTGGCCCAGCTTTCACAGCTGCCTTTTCGACCCAGCAGAGTTGAGGGAACATCTCCAGCCCCAGATATTGATGGGGACCAGCGGGTCTTGTGCCTCTGTCCACCCCAGTGGCCGTGATCAGATGACTTTGGGACAGTGCGACACCAGCCAGGGAACACATGGGGACGGTGGTAGCAGCCACGCTAATGCTGCCACCTAATTATAAAAGCAAAAACATTCTCACTGGCATGGCCAGCTTACGCAACCCTCCCAATTTTATGCATTTATTTGCTAGATGTATATCTCGTTTCTCCTTTTGGAGCTGAAGGCCACATACGTAACGCTCCCTCCTCCTCTTTTCCCTTGCAACAACCACACTGAATTTCTCCTTGAGGGCCATGCACAGAAAAGTTTTTTCTAAAGACAAAACACAGATACAGCCCATAAAAAAGCAATACAATCACAACAAAGAATTAAGGAAAAAAGGTTTGTCGCACTAGGATGCAGTGTTCGTAATTGATAGAGATTAAAAAACAAACCCCCTTCATGGATCACTGCCTTGTCGTGGCGAAGGGGCTTGTGTAACTCAGTGAAGCCATGAGCTATACCGTGCAGGGCCACCCAAGACGGACAGGTCATGACAGAGAGTTCTGACAAAATGTGGTCCACTGGAGAAGGAAATGGCAACCCACTCCGGTATCCTTGCCAAGAAAACCCCACGGACAATGTTAAAAGGCTAAAAGAGATGACGCCGGAAGATGAGCCCCTCAGGTCGGAAGGTGTCCAATATGCTACTGGGGAAGAGTGGAGGGCAATTCCAAGTAGCTCCAGAAAGAGTGAAGCGGCTGGGCCAAAGCCGAAAGGACGTTCAGCTGTGGATGTATCTGGAAGCGAAAAGAACGTCCGATGCTGTAAAGAACAATATTGTATAGGTACGTGGAATGTAAGATCCATGAACCAAGGCAAGCTGGATGTGGTCAAACATGAGATGACAAGATTGAACGTCGACATCTTGGGAATCAGCGAATTGAAATGGACGGGAATGGGTGAATTTAATTCAGGTGACCATTATATCTACTACTGTGGGCAGGAACCCCTTAGAAGAAATGGAGTTGCATCACGGTTATCCAAGTCTATGCCCCAACCACTGATGCCAAAGAAGCTGAAGTTGACCGGTTCTATGAAGACCTACAACACCTTCTAGAACTAGCACCAAAAAAAGATGTCCTTTTCATCATAGGGGATTGGAATGCTAAAGTAGGAAGTCAAGGAGTCATCGGAATAACAGGCAAGTTTGGCCTTGGAGTACAAACTGAAGCAGGGCAAAGACTAATAGAGTTCTGTCAAGAGAACAAGCTAGTCATAGCAAACACTCTTTTCCAACAACACAAGAGACCACTCTACACATGGACATCACCAGATGGTCAGTACCGAAACCAGATTGATTACATACTTTGCAGCCAAAGATGGAGAAGCTCTATACAGACGGCAAAAACAAGACCAGGAGCTGACTGTGGCTCAGATCATGAGCTTCTTACTGCAAAATTTAGGCTTAAATTGAAGAATGTAGGGAAAACCACTAGACCACTCAGGTATGACTTAGATCATATTCCATGTGAGTACACAGTGAAGGTGACGAATAGATTTAGAGGATTAGATTTGGTAGACAGAGTGCCTGAAGAACTATGGACGGAGGTCTGTAACATTGTACGAGAGGCAGCAACTAAAACCATCCCAAAGAAAAAGAAATGCAAGAAAGCAAAATGGCTGTCTGATGAGGCTTTACAAATAGCTGTGGAAAGAAGGAATGTGAAAAGCAAGGGTGAAAGGGAAAGATATAAGCAACTGAATGCAGATTTCCAGAGAATAGCAAGGAGAGATAAGAAGGCCTTCTTAAATGAACCATGCAAAGAAATGGAAGAAAACAATAGAATGGGGAAGACTAGAGATCTCTTCAAGAAAATTGGAGATATCAAAGGAACGTTTAGTGCAAAGATGGGCATGATAAAGGACAAAAAAGGCAGGGACCTAACAGAAGCAGAAGAGATTAAGAAGAGGTGGCAAGAATACACAGAAGAACTATACAAGAAAGATCTTAATGTCCCTGATGTCCATGCTGGACATCCTAGAGAGTGAAGTCAAGTGGGCCTTAGGAAGCATTGCTAACAACAAAGCTAGTGGAGATGACAGTATTCCAGCTGAGTTATTTAAAATACTAAAAGACGATGCTGTTAAAGTGCTGCACTCAATATGCCAGCAAGTTTGGAAAACGCAACAGTGGCCACGGGATTGGAAAAGGTCAGTTTACGTTCCAATTCCAAAGAAGGGCAATGCCAAAGAATGCTCAAACTATCGCACAATTGCACTCATTTCACATGCTAGCAAGATTATGCTCAAAATCCTACAAGCTAGGCTTCAGCAGTACGTGAACCGAGAACTACCGGATGTACAAGCTGGGTTTCGAAGAGGCAGAGGAACTAGAGATCACATTGCCAACATTCGCTGGATCATGGAGAAAGCACGAGAGTTCCAGAAAAGCATCTACTTCTGCTTCACTGACTATGCAAAAGCCTTTGATTGTGTGGATCACAACAAACTGTGGCAAATTCTTAAAGAGATGGGGATACCAGATCACCTTACCTGTCTCCTGAGAAATCTGTATGCGGGCCAAGAAGCAACAGTTAGAACCGGTCATGGAACAACCGATTGGTTCAAAATAGGGAAAGGAGTACGACAAGGCTGTATACTGTCACCCTGCTTATTTAACCAAATGCAGAGTACATCATGAGAAATGCCAGGCTGGAAGAATCACAAGCCGGAATTAAGATTGCAGGGAGAAACATCAATAACCTCAGATATGCAGACGATACCACCCTAATGGCAGAAAGTGAAGAAGAACTAAAGAGCCTCTTGATGAGGGTGAAAGAGGAGAGTGCGAAAGCTGGCTTGAAACTCAACATTAAAAAAACTAAGATCATGGCATCTGGACCCATCAATCCCTGGCAAATAGAAGGGGTAGAAATGGAAGCAGTAACAGACTTCATTTATTTGGGCTCCAAGATCACTGCAGACAGAGACTGAAGCCATGAAATTAAAAGACGCTTGCTCCTTGGGAGGAAAGCTATGGCAAACCTAGATAGCATATTAAAAAGCAGAGACGTCACCTTGCTGACAAAGATCCGCATAGTCAAAGCTATGGTTATTCCAGTAGTAATGTATGGCTGTGAGAGCTGGACCATAAAGAAGGCTGAACGCCGAAGAATTGATGCCTTTGAACTGTGGTGCTGGAGAAGACTCTTAAGAGTCCCCTGGACTGCTAGGAGGTCAAACCAGTCAATCTTAAAGGAAATCAACTCTGATTGCTCATTGGAAGGATTGATAATGAAGCTCAAGCTCAGATACTTTGGTCACCTAATGCGAAGAGAGGACTCTTTGGAAAAGACCCTGATGCTGGGAAAGATGGAAGGCAAAAGGAGAAGAGGATGGCAGAGGATGAGATGGCTAGATAGCATCACTGAAGCAATGAGCATGAAATTGAGCAAACTCAGGGAGGCAGTGAAAGATAGGAAGGCCTGGCGCAATATGGTTCATGGGGTCATGAAGAGTCGGACACGACTTAACGACTGAACAACAACAAAAAACAAACAGCCATAATATGCTGATCAAAGTAAAATATTCCAGATGGAGAAATTGGAAAGAGGGACAAGAAGACTCTTCGGAGTCCAGGGGCCGCCACCACTAAGAAGGCCCTGATTTCAGCTCCTGCCACGCCAACTTCATCCTGGGATGTTCTAAACAGCTAAGCTTTTAGGGGATGGGCAAAATTTTGCGGAGAGCCACATTTCCTTCCAGTATCTTGGACCCCAAACTATTTAAAGTTTGGAGTCCTTGGTGCTCTCTGAGCTTGGTGGTTTGCTTGCAGACATTTCATTATCCGACTAGGTAACATCATCAGTGCAAGGGAGGGTGGGGTTTGCTCCCTGTTTATATACAGTAGCTTGTCCTATTTAAAGTTTAAATGAAGGCATGTGTCTAGAATCGGGCTTGGAAACAAAAACAGTAGAGGTTGTCCTGCTTAGCAACTGCCTTGTTTAGCAACCATTTGCAGTCACTACAGTGATGAAAAAGTAACTTTGTGACCAGTCCTCACATTTACAACCTTCACAGGTCTGTAAAGCAAAGGAAACCTGAAGTAAGTTCATAAAATTGTGATGTTTCGCTTAGCGACTGCTTCGCTTAAGACCAAGTTACCAGTCCCGATTGTAGTCGCTAAACAAGGATGACCTGTAGAGGGGAGGCCCTGCTTATCCCTCTCATTATCATTTAATAGGGCTATAACTGTGTTTTTCAAACCTGGCAACTTTAAGATGTGCGGACTTCAGCTCCCAGAACTCCCCAGCCAGCATGCCGTTTCATCATCTCCAAACTGTACATTGGATTTTTCATGATTTAATTTATATGCTAATCAATCTCAATTGAGAAGGTAGCTGTCTGGAGTGGGAGAAGCCAGTTCCCTCCCTCAAATTCTTTCTTTCAATAATTGTGGAACCTCTTGAAAAGTTCTTGGTACTGGTGCCATCATTGTGTCTTTTTCAGAAGCATCCAAGAAATTCTTAAAGTACTGCATTACCAGGTTGATCTGGTAGGTTTTGATATGTGAGAGGATCAGCTCCGCAAGCAGAGGTACATCCCACTCAGCAGATGGATGGTCTGGAAGTTTCCTAGAAAGGAAAGACAGAATGAATGAATGAATTAATTAATTTAAAACACTTACAAGCAAAAAGAAACTCTAATTCTAACACAATCACCAGTAACGTGGCCTTCAAAGATCTGAAGGGTTGTCACATAGAAAAGAGAGTGAATTTATTCTCTGTTGCCCCCCAAAGGGAAAGACCAGAACCAGTGGATTAAAACTACAAGGAAAGATTTTCAGGCTAGACATCAGGAGCTTCCTGCCTGCACAAGCTGTCAGCCAATGAGCAGGCTGCCCCATGATGTACTAAGTCCTCCTTTGCTGGAGGTCTTCAAACAGAGGCTGGATGGTCCTCCGTCAGAGGTGCTCTTGATTTTTTTCCTCCATAACCTCCATAAGTAGGGTGGAAGAACCAAGGAGTGGTGAAGTGGGCTGGGGCATATGGACAGTACTGGACACACTAGTAGGTGAGTGAGGCTGGCTGGGAGTGGACTGGATCAGCCTGGCTTTATCCAAGGGTAGCAGCTGAGTCCTGCCTTTCATTGTACCATCGCTTTTCCAGCAGTTAGCAACCTCCCTGGCTTCTCCCTTTTTCTGACAGGGTGAGAGGTATTAGCAGCCTGTTCGGGGTATAAGCAGCCAGGGAAGCTTCAAAGGGATGGAAAGACATGCCGCAGGAAAAGCATAACATCACAGTCACCGCCAAGAAGAAAGTCCACCAAACACCAAGACAAATACAGAATAAATTCCCAAGCAACCTGGCCATTTGGATAGAAAACATCAGACGTCAAGTTTAAAATGCCATAAAGACTTGGCTTTTCCCCAGGGCATTAAGGCTCAAGTGCCAGAAGAGCCCAGTATATATGTGCTTTGAAATTGCAAGTTTGTTAAGCAGTGCCTTATTGCATCAGGATTATTTTTAATTCTATTTTTGTTGTATTTATTTATTTAACCAATTTATATAGCCCCCCATCTCACCATAGGCGACTCTGGGCGGTGTACAACAAAGCTAAAAACAATCAAGAAATGCATTAAAAGTATAAAAAATCAAAATAGAACTAAAAAGGATGTTAAAAACAAGAGAGCCGCCTCACTAATTCCCCCGTCCCCTGGGGTCCCCAGGCCTGCTGGCATAGCCAGGACCTTTACGGGGATTTTATTAAATTGCTTTTTTCTATGGGTTGGTTGTTAGCTGTCCAGAGTTATTTATTTAAGGTGGGCAGCCATCTATCTTTTCCAAATAAATAAGTAAATAGGTTGCAAGGCAGATTTTGGAAGATCCCTCGTAAATAAATCCCCAATAAGTCCATTTAAAATGGGTTTAGGGGCCGGGATGTGGGAGGCTGCCTGTTCCTTGGGACAACAGCCTACGAATCTCTTGAAATCAACCAGGGGCAGAAAAAAATGAAATTATGATATATGGATTTGATGATTAGTTAAATTAATAGATTGTATGTTAAGAAGTAGTTTTAGAGTAAGAGGTTATTATATGATCTATTTACATCTGCTTTATAAGAAGTCAGAAGTTACTCTTTTTGTATTCCTTTTTTCCTCTTCCTTTTCTTTGATTTTCCACCACTTTTGTATTCTTTATCTCTAACTTTCTTGCCTTCTACCTTCCTCCTCGACTATTAGTTCTTGTTTGCTTTTATCTTTATGCCCTTCATAACTTAATAAAGTTCTTAGGAAACCAACCAGGGCCACCAGACCTTGGCAGAATAGCAGGGTATCATTTTGACGGCCAGCCGCAAATCCCGCTGATGCGCCGTCCCAGATCCTGGATCAGAAGCAAAGTTGGCAGGCTGCCTTTCATGCCCACGTTTTCTGCTGGGCACCCAGGCAGCCTTCGGTAGCCTCCCTGGATGGAGGTCACTCAAGTTCAGTGGAAAGCAACAGCGGGAGGCAGAGGATCAAATAAATCCCTCTGAGCTCAACAACGTGACAAGCAGCCAAAATGAACTCCAGGCCCTTGCGGAGGGAGAGCACGCAAAAATGCAGCCTCAAGTCGCCTGCTGAGCTGAAAAGTGGGTTAATCGGGTACAAATGTTTTATCCGGTCGATTCCCAAAACACACCCAGAAGGGGAACATACTTTTTTCTAAGCACCTATGATTTGGAAAGGGGCTAAAATGTATTTTATTTTTTGTAAAATAACACTATGTAAATTATGAAATGCATTTTATATTTTTGACAGTGAAAGTAGTGGTGGGTGAATAACTTATTTTTTAGTATCAAGTATCAACAGAAAAGGAACAGACGGTCAAGAAATATGCCACAGACTAGCCCTTGGTAGAGCAGCCATGAAGGCCTTGGAAAAGATACTCAGGTGCTGGGATGTGTCTCTGCCTACAAAGATCAGAATCGTGCAAGCCACGGTTTTCCCTGTGACCCTCTATGGAAGCAAAGGTTGGACTTTGAAGAAGCAGGAAGGAAGAGTATTGACGCTTTTGAGCTTTGGTGTTGGAGAAGGCTCTGGAGAAGACCATGGACAGCCAAGAAAACAAACTGATGGATCATCAACAAATCAGTCCAGAGTTCTCACTTGAGACACAAATGAACAGGCTCAAATTATTCTACTTCGGACACATGATATGAACACCCAGAAGGCTCTGACGCTGGGAAAAATGGATGGATGACCAAAAAAAGAGGATGACCAGCAGCAAGGTGGAGGGACTCAGTTACAGTGGTGATGGGAGCACCGTTGGAAGACCTGTAGGACCAGGTTGGAAACAGACCATCCTGGAGAAGGTCTATCTATGTGGCCGCTAAGAGTTGACACCAACTTGATGGTACATGATCAATCAATCAAAATGTATTTTCATACAAACGGCTGGTAAGTTCAACCCTTCAATTAGGCACAGGCAAAAGATTCAAGGAAAATGGAAGTGTCATGTCCTGGGGAAACTGTTTGTCCCCATTTCCCCCCCAGATAATCAAAACTGCCCCAGTTTTCCTCTGTACAGGATGGAGAATGTGGGGAAGCAATCTTAGTTCTGCCCAATGCAAAACAGGTTCCATATCAGACAATCCTTCAAAAAAAAAGGAAACAGGTCCTGTGCAAATAGTTGATGCCCCCTCCCCCACTGACTGATTCAGAGTGCCAAATCAGTCTGACAGTTCAAACAGACTGATCTGAGTCAACCTACACAGATTTGCTGATTTTCCACCAAGGCACGTGTTAGTCCAAACTGGACTAAATCAAATGGGTTCAGTTTGAAGTTCTGGTTCAAATAGATTTGGGCATCTGAATCAAATCAGGTTGGTTTTCTTACATGTTCAAACCAGATCAGACCCAACTGGCACAACCACAGTATTCAGGAAGTGGAGTGCCCATTGTTCCTGCCATCTCAGATTCAGTAGGACCATCTGGAGCATGACCAAGAGTCCTTCCCATCTGCATATCAGAGGAGAACTGCAAAAAACTCTAGTTGGCTTGTTCTGTGGAACAGCCAAGATCAACTCAAGGTTTTGGGGACAGCTGCCTCCTTGGTCTTGGCGGCTAGCTTCCCAGCCCAAACACAGCCCAGAGAGGCTTCTTCTGTGCCAAGGACTGCAAAGTCTACGGTGACCTTTCCAACAATGCAGCCCAGCCAGCTCAGAAGCTTGTGAAATATCTGATATTTACTGGGTTAACTTGGCACCAACTGGGTAGCTGGGAGCTCAGGTTGCAAACACTGAAATAAAGACTTGGTTAAGGGTGACGTGAGTTTTCGCACATTCTTAGGAGCAGTTCCAAGGGGTGCTCCTCATTTCTCTCCCAGTAGTATCTATAACTTGTCCTATGATTCAATTCATGTTATCTTTACTTCTTTGGTAAATGAAGTAGATAAGACCCATGCAGTTCTGAAGTCAGGAAAATCAGAAAAAATTCCATACTGACAGTGAGCATGAACCCAGGGTGAAAGATGGAGGACCAGCTGTCATTCCTTCTCCCCGCTGGGACTAATCAGAGCATGCAAGAAGACATTAAAGTTCAGACACATTTCTATCTCTGCCACCGTTTCCAAACTGGGAGCAAATCTGTTCCATGAGTATGTCAACTCAGGTTTGACCTAACTTCTAAAGAAGGTTGGAAAGACATCTGAAGGGTACTAGGTTGGAGAAGACCGAAGACATAAACTGACTGTGTGCCACAAGTCAGTGTCAACTCTTAGTGACCACAGAGATAGACCTTATCCAGGATGATCTGTCTCCAGCCTGGTCCTTCAAGTCTTCCAACAGTGTACACATCACCACCATAATCGAGTCCTTGCTGCTGGTTGTCCTCTTCTTATCTTTTCTTCCACTTTGTCCAGCATGGTAGACTTCTCCAGAGAGTTAGGTCTTTGCATAATGTGTCCAAAATATGATAATTTGAGCCTGGTCATTTGTGCCCCATTTAGAGCCCTAGAATCACAGAATTGGAAAGTCCCCTAGTCCAACTGTCCCCCCTGTTGAGTGCAAGAATTCAAATTAAAGCTCCCCAGACAGATGGCTATTTAGCACCCTTGGAAACCACCAGTAAAAGGGAACCACCACCTTCCTGGGTCAGTGTAGAGCAGTGTTTCTCAACCTTGTCGACTTTAAGACAGGTGGACTTCAACTCCCAGAATTCCCCAGCCAGATTCTGGGAGTTGAAGTCTACCCATCTTAAAGTGGCCAAGGCCGAAAAGCACTGCTCTAGCCCCATGCATTGCTTCCAGCTTTCCTCTCTGGCTGCCTGAGAACGGGTGCCCTTTCCAGCCTGCTCCCCCCACCCCACCCGCTGCAACGCAAACCTTTGGCAACCCTAGGACCACTCCTCCCCTCCTATGCTCTGGGATAACCCTGGGGGCAGCTCCAGAATGCCCAGCGCTCGCTCGCCACCACCCTGTGATACCACAGCATCTCCACTTTGGCCCAGAAAAAACGAACCACCTTCTGCTGGGGGCCGATAGTTTTTTTCCTACAGCTGTTTACATGAGTCACAGGGAGGGCAGAGTGGGGAGGAAAACCGCTCTCGGTGAGTGATGCCCTGACCCTCCCTGAGATAGAAAGAGTCAAGACCAAGAAGACTGGCAGAGGCTGGCGTTCCTCTGGCCTGCTCTCCACCCTCTGCCAAAGCAGCCGTTCCAGCTGTTTCTTATTCCTGAGTCATAACTTGGGTTTTTAACCTTTGTACGTTGCCTGGAGTCACTGGTGTGAGATGGGTGGTGGTATAAATAATTTAAAGAAATGAAAAGAATCACTGTTTGTTTGGAGCTGACCACCATCCCTGGCAGCTCCCTTTCAGGGCGGGGGGCGTACCGGAAGGACCCAACCTGATTTCCCCCCACCCCCAAACGGGTGAAAAGCTCCAGACAGGAGAAGGCGGCATCCAGGGAGGCTTTTGAAGAGCTGCCTAGATATGGGAGGGGGTTCCGTTCTGATGGGGGGGTCTCCTGCACCCCAGGCCTCAAGAGCTTCTCATCAGCCCAGACTGCGGATCTTTGGAGAGGGAAGAGAATCGGCTGCCGGCAACATCTGCTAGCAGCTCTCAAGATTGGGTGGACTCCCTCCCCGTGGTCCCCATGATGCAGAAAGACACAGACTAAGGTTAGCTTGGTTCACAGGGAAAGGAGGTGCAGAATTTTATTTCCGTAAGCCGCCCAGAGTCACTGTGAGTTGGGCGGCCATATAAATTGCTTCAATCAATCAATCAATCAATCAATCAGGTAGGAAGTGTCCCACAATGGCCCAGTGCCATCAAAAGCCCCCAGGCAGGGGTACCCGCAGGGTATGGCCAAAAATGTCAATGGAGGGGTGGGGGTTGTTGGGGTCATGCTCTTGACTTTTTTGACCACACCCTGCAGACACCCCTGCCCCAGCAAAGTGGGAGGCGGTCAGCGAGGCTGGGCCAGGGAGAGGATTTGCACCCATTGCTCTGAGCTGAGCAGAGACAGCTGGGATGAAGCACCCAGGAACACGCGCAGATCCCAGGTTAAAGGCATCTGGGCCAAGAGGGCAGTTCAGAAGTGACCCGAAACCCACTTTCATCCCAGCATGGACAAAGCATGGGCGGGCACACAATGCCGCCTCTTGGCCTGCACGCCAGTAACGGGACAAGCCCACGAACCTCGCAATTGTTCTTCCCTGCAGTTTGCGGTGCCTGAACTGGGAGACGTGGGGGTTAGCTTTAATGATTCCCGTTGCGGTGAAGTAAAAAACTGCCATTAGCTGCCGGCAGAAGCTGACCGTTCTTGGCAGCTGTGGGGGAAGAGGAAGCACGGAGCAGACACATCTGGAATTCGGGAAGCCTGTCCCGGGCATTCTCACAAACCTTCCGCCATCTGCGATCCTAGCTAGTGGATGACAGGTGGTCGGAACATATCTGTATTTTTTTCACCCAATGTTGCATCTGTGTATTTGAGTTTGTGGGCGTATTTTTAAGGAGGTTTTACCTCTGTACGCCTCCTTGAGTCTCCTGATTGGCCAGCCTGGCAAATCTCATCAACTGGTATTATTCCAGTTCCACCAATCTTGAGTCATTGGGGAGTCGGGAGGCATAAAAATATGGTAGGAAATAGCCCCTTGATCATCCTGACTCCCTTGTGTTGTTCTTCCTTCTGGCTGTATGGACACTCTTGCGCTCCACGTGGTGGGCTACACACACACACCTTAATTCTCTAAAGCCAGAGCCAGCTTTGCTAAGAATAGCGATGCTACAGTTCCCTCCTTCATCTTGCAGGAAATCAGCATCCCCCATTATTTTCCCAAAGCTTTACCTAATCTTTGCATCTGGCTACCGCTGAGAAGGTGCCCGTGGCCACCTGGACTGCCTGCCCTTGTGCTAAGCCAAGGCCCAGCGCTAATGCTCCTACCCAGCCCGTCCCAGCCTCTCACACCCCAACTGTGCAGATTTTCTTTGGAACCTGAAAAGGAGCAGCCTCGTCTGAAGAAATCCCTGAATTCCAGCCCAGGCAGCTATCACGGATCGGGTGTCCTCAAACCTCAAAGACTCCTTCAAGGACGCCTTCAGGGAATAGACCCAGGCATGTGAGTTTGCCCGCTTTGGCGCTGGGAGCCTCCTGCCCTGGCTGGACCAACCGAACCAGATCCCCGGGCCCTCCCTGCGGCCTCCGCGGAGAGTAAGCAGGTCCCAGCTGCCAAAGCGACCTCTGTATGTAGCTGCTCCAAGGACACGTCTGCCCAGAATCCTTTCTCCGGCTCTGCACATCTACGGCAAAGAAGCAGCCACAGGTCTCCTTGGCAGAGCTGCCCCTGTGGGAACTGGGCTCAACCACAGGGTTTTTCATTCGCCTCCTCTAAAGCAGCCCGTCTGGAAGGAGGAGGGTTGCAAAACCCCCACGTCTTCCAGGAATTGCTGGCAAGGAAAGCTGCCTGTATGGCTTTTAATTCCTCCTATTGGGTTCTTTAAACCAGTATTTGTGTGCTTCAGTCAATAAGCAAGGTCCGGGATTTGCCTTGCCAGGACCAGGGGTGGGAGGAGAGGGAATCTGTCCTGCACCCTGTCTGACATTTTCCCTAGACTGAAAGAGCGGTTAAATCAGATGCGACTCTGGAAAAACAAACATTGCTGAGAAAACCAGCATTTGACCTTGCAAAAAGAATGCTTCTAAACGGGGAGTGCAGCAGAATTTCCAACACATTCTTGATAAAAACGAGGATGCTCTTGGCTGTTTTTAGATCTACCCGATCTCTCTCATTGGTATAGACCAGTGTTTCTCAGCCTCAGCAACTTTAAGATGTGTGGACTTCAATTCCCAGAATTCCCCAGCCAGCATCCTTTAAGATGTGTGGACTTCAACTCCCAGAATTCCCTGGCCAGCATGCTTTTAAGATGGGGAAGCAGCTGGCATTTCCTCTCCTCACTGGGACCAATCAGAGCATGCAAGAAAACATTAAAATTCAAATACATTCCTTCTTCTGCCATCCCTTTCCAAATTGGCTGGGAATTCTGGGAGTTGAAGTCCACCCATCTTAATGCATGCTGGCTAGGGAATTCTGGGAGTTGACGTCCACCCATCTTAAAGTTGCTGAGGATGAGAAAGACTGGTATAGCTAAACCTTGAACGACCGTGTTTCAACTGGGCAGTGCCTCCATACCGCCACTGCCCACCTCAGCAAAGATTTGCATCTCAAATATCTCTGGAGGGCAAAAATGAGAGAGACGGATTTTCCCAGGGCAGAACCAGAAAGGATCCAGAGCAAAGTCTTGGTCTCTCCTTCTTCTTTTTAGTAATGTTTTAAATTAAGGTTTTATGTGTTTATATATTTTATGTTCTAATGTTTGTTGTGAATCGCCCAGAGTTCCCCCATTGGGGGGAGATGGGCGGTTGAAAAATTTGATAGATAGATAGATAGATAGATAGATAGATAGATAGATAGATAGATAGAAAGGTAGAAAGGTAGAAAGGTAGAAAGATAGAAAGATAGAAAGATAGAAAGATAGAAAGATAGAAAGATAGAAAGATAGAACTGGGGATGGTGCTGGGGAAACCTAGGTTCTAGTCCATTCTCAGCCGCAGGAGCTCCCCAGGGATATATTTAATAATGAACTGCATGTTTCCGTATTCATCATTTGCCTGGTGTTTTTTTCCAAATTGCAACCAACCAATGTTTTAATACCTACAGAATCCCAGAAATGTTTAGATTTAAAAAACAACAACAACAACAGCAGGGCAGAAATCTAAAGACATCAAAACCAGAGGACATATCTGGCCAAATCAAGGGGAACCCTCCAAAACCCTGCTATTTATACGGGAAGGGCGTGGACATCTCTTCTCTCAGCCTCGGCGCTTCCTGTTTTGATGGCCCTGCTGTAAGAATGGTTGAGAAACAGTACAAAGACAGCGTTCCCGAGACTCAGCAAGGACCCGGCAGGATGAAGGTGACCAAACAAACATCGCAACTTGCAGTCTTTCCAAGGAGTTTCCAAGCACCGAGAAAAGGGGAGGTAAAACTGGGTGGCGTGTCAGGCCTTTTTGGCTGCTGCCTAAATTGAAGTGAAATGAAATGAAATCATATCAAATCAAATCAAATCAAATCAAATCAAATCAAATCACATCACATCACATCACATCAAATGGATTTTGTAAGAATTCCAGCAACGGAGCTATTCCCTAGTTCAGTGTTGTCCAAACTTGGCCCCTTTAAGATGAGTGGACTTCAACTCCCAGAATTCCCCAGCCAGCCATGCTGGCTGGGGAATTCTGGGAGTTGAAGTCCACTCATCTTAAAGGGGCCAAGTTTGGACAACACTGCCCTAGTTAGAACCAATATATTCTCATGTGGATTGGAGTGGAGACAATCTCATTTCCCCCAAAAGCCTTCTGATGAAACGGCAAAGAGGCCGGTCTCTTCACTGACAATGAAAAAGCCTGCTGCAGTCTGTACAGATAACAGGCTCCAGAACCTTTGTCAGTCTGGAAACTCACCATTACCAGAGGCTGGATGAAAGCAAAAGGCCAGGCCTCAATGATTCTCAACCTATTCAATGACTATTGAACAGGAGATGTGCAAAATCTGATAGCAGCAGAGTATGGATGCTTTTGAACTTTGGTGTTGGAGAAGACTCCTGAGAAGACCGTGGACAGCTAAGAAAGCAAACTGGTGGATCATCAAACAAATCAACCAGAGTTCTCACTCAAGGTACAAATGACCAGACTCAAATGATCCTACTTCAGACACATGATGTGAAGACCCAGCACTCTGGAGAAGGCTCTGGTGCTGGGAAAGGTGGAAGGAAAGAGAAGAAGAGGAGGACCAGCAGCAAGGGGGGATGGACTCAGTTACAGCAGAGATGAGGACACCATTGGAAGACCTGAAGGGCCAGGCTGGGGAGAGATCACCCTGGAGAAGGTCCATCTAGGTCTCTAAGAGTAAGTCCCATCCATGGAAATGATTTGAGGAACAAATGACCAGGCTCAAATTACCATATTTTGGACATGTTATGGGAAGACCCAGCTTCCTTGAGAAGTCCATAATGTTAAGAAAGGTGGAAGGAAAGAGAAGAAGAGGACGACCAGCAGCAAGGGGGATGGACTCAGTTACAGCAGTGATGAGGGCACCGTTGGAGGACCTGAAGGACCAGGTTGGAGACATATCATCCTGGAGAAAATCTATTTATTTGGCTGCTAAGAGTCAATACTGACTTGATAGGGCATAATCAGTCAATCAAAATCCATCTGCCACTGTTGAGCTTTTGAACTTGTAGAACTCTTAACGGACACAGTTTTGGTGCTGGACCCAGAAACAACAGCAGCTGCTGTGTCAAAATACACTGCCCTCTTTGTTCACAACTAACTTGTTTGCTGTTCTTGTGATCACAGGGTCCTACCAAAACAGAAACTAGGTCAACTTTCTCACCCCCTGCCTTGCCTGTTGTTAAATATTAGCTTACTCTCAATCTGCACAGAAGCCATGCTGATGAGGACAGACATTCGCTCCTTGGCTTGGATTACAAGAGGAAACGGGTTATCTGTGCAGTCAGCTGAGTTCATTCCTAAGAACCATGTTTGAGCACAATAATTAAACCAAAGCCAGCTAACCTGAAATCCCCCAGTCTGCCCTGCTCCTGTTTCAAATGCCACTTCTGTGATGTGGGAGAAAGGATGGTATATGTCAGCCCCACTAGGCAGACCAGATCAGAAAATCAACCCCACCGGAAGTCTAAAACTCCCTTTATTGAGATGGGCTCTAATTAGGGAGGTGTCTGTCTGAGCCCCTTCTGAATGTGATCTGGATGTTCTGGACTTAAAAAATGTTTCAGCCCCTTTTCCTTAGGTGCAGTTCCTGCATATTTCCATCAAAGTTATCTTTCTCACTCTCTACAGCAGTGTTTCTCAACCTTGGCCGCTTGAAGACGTGTGGACTTCAATTCCCAGAATTCCCCAGCCAGCATGGCTGGCTGAGGAATTCTGGGAGTTGAAGTCCACACGTCTTCAAGCAGCCAAGGTTGGGAAACACTGCTCTACAGTCTTCAAGACTCTGGTTTTGAAGCCAGAATCTCTTGTTCCCTTGGATCCCTAATGCTTCCAAATGTTATAAGGACGTTCTGGACTTCAAAAATGTTTCAGCCCCTTTTGCCTAGGTAGCAGATCCTGCATATCTCCATAAAGATCCTCTTCCTTACTCTCAATTCTGTCTGTGTGTGTATGCGCGTGCACGTGTGTGTATTAACCTTTCAGACAAACCCTGGAGAAAAGGGGGCTAATTAGTTAGGCCTAACCCTAACTAATTAGCCCCCAACTCTGTAACAGTCCCCCATCTCAAAGGGTAATAAACCATTAATAATTCTTTCTAGGGCTCTAGAAAGAGTAAAGTGGATCTCTTGCAACAGGTTACTGTAGTGAGATCAAGGAACAAACAATTCCTTCCAAGTGATCAAGAAAGGAACTTTTTGAATGGATGGCCCTTTCATTGCTTTTAGGATACATCACCCATCATTTGCAGCCTGCCTGTCCTTCAAAGCCCGGTTGTGCTCGGGGTTCCAAGCCCTGAAGCCCCCCATCTCAACATAATCCAGAAACCAGCTAAAATCAATGTTGAGTCTTCCTCTGCTCTGATTCCTCTGTTGTTTTGCAAATCCAGAACCCCAGGAAAGAAGCAAAGCCTTAAAGAAATAAGTATTACCTTGCCAAACCATGAACAAAAGGAAAGATCAGGAGAACCTTTGCCTCATTTCTCCACATCCTGTCCTGCATGCTGAAGGTGGCGGATGCCACGTGGGTGTGGGTCTGTGTGCAGTGGGGCAGCAAGGAGGCTCCTTTCAGTCTGAAGCTCCTGCTTAGCTTATAACTCTCCCTCCACCCATGAATGGAGCATCATTTAAAAAAAGAAGACAGTGGTGGAAAGGAGTGGAGTGAATCCTCTTTTGAAATTTTGAAAAGATCCTTGGGTTCCTTACCCTTGGCTTTTCCCTCACCATGCCTCTCCTCCAAGGTAATTGAAGAAATTATTGATGGGGGGGGGATGATTGAGATAGGTCAACTATCCACGGGAAAAATGATCCACAGGAACGGATTGGGAAGGGTTACCATTCACCTTTAGGGGTTTTTCTGTACTCATGCACTGTAATTTACAGCCTCAGACCTAACACGTCTTGCTTTGTCCCTTTGATTATACAACAGTTCATCAGCTCAGACCCCGCTGATTTGATGATAATTATCAATGCAGAGCTGCACAGGCAAAACGAGCTAACTAAGACCCCTAATGAGTAACAGAGCCACTGTGCGAGATGGGCAGCTATATAAACACGACAAATAAACAAACTAACTAACTAAAAATTGAGACACACGGACCTGTTATGGGAGCTTAACGAGTCAGAAAAAAATACAGTATTGGCGATCCCAGCTCTGTCGCAGCTTCATGTCTAAATCCCTAGGTTCAAACAGGAGATGTGGGGGACTATTGTGCTACCCATAAGCCTGGTCTTGAGCCAGGCTCAACCGCAGCTGGACTTGTGCAAAAGAAAAGTTGCTCAAATTCTGGGAACTTTTACCCTCCCACCACTTTAACCGTAACTTCACAGGGCAACGAATGGTTCTCGTCACCCGAACCAAGTCAGCACTATTTGATTAGGGTTCTGCGGGTCAACTGGGACCAACATTCACCAGGGCTTCCTCTTCTGGAAAGTTTCTTCCCCACCACTCCCATCCCAGGTCCTTCAAACTCTTTTTGAAAATCTCTTTTGCGGTTTCACGCTATTTTGCTCAACTTTGCCTGCGGGGAGAGGGGGAAATCCCCCCCCAGGCCAGTTTGCGGACTGCGAAAAAGAGCCTTCCTCTTGAAGATCTCAGTGTGGAATATTTAAACGGGGGGGGGGGGGGCAAAAACAGACAAAAGGGAGAAGTGGCTGTTTTGTCAATGCTCTGCAAGTTGCTGCAGTTGGCTTCTGAATGCAATTCAAGCCCTAAGTGGCACAGGACCGGGTTACTTGGATGACCACCTTCTCCCAAAAACATCTGCTCCCTTCCTCCCAACATAGGATTGACCCCCCAACCCAACTGGTTCTTTTCCTAGGCCTTGGGGCCAGGATGGGTTGGAGCCCTGAGTGGTGTCATTTCGGTTTGGATCACTGCTTTATTCTTTTATTATCATTTAGACCCGTGTTTCTCAACCTTGGCAACTTTAAGATGTGTGGACTTCAACTCCCAGAATCCCCAGCCAGCCATGCTGGCTGGGGAATTCTGGGAGTTGAAGTCCACGCATCTTAAAGTTGCTCAGATTGAGAAACCCTGGTTTAGACCAAACTGATGACAACAGGCACAACAACCAGCCTTAGAACTGACAGTGAAGATATCAAAGTGGTGGAGAGCTTCTGCCTTTTAGGATCAACCATCAACAGTAAAAGAACACGTAGCCAAGAAACAGACCACAGACTAGCATTTGGTAGAGGAGCCATGAAGGACTTGGAAAATATATTCAGATACTGTGATGTGTCTATACCTGCAAAAATCAGAATCAGGCAAGCCACGGTTTTCCTTGTGACCCTCTATGGAAGCAGAAGGTGCACCTTGAAGAAGCAAGAGAGGAAGAGTATGGATGCCTTTGAATTCTGGTGTTGGAGAAGACTCCCGAGAAGACCGTGGACAGCCAAGAAAACAAACCGATGGATCATCAAACAAATCAACCAGAGTTCTCACTCAAGGTACAAATGACCAGGCTCAAATGATCCTACTTCAGACACATGATGCAAAGACCCAGCACTCTGGAGAAAGCTCTGATGTTGGGAAAGGTGGAAGGAAAGAGAAGAAGAGGAGGACCAGCAGCAAGGGGGGATGGACTCAGTTACAGCAGAGATGAGGACACATTGGAAGACCTGAAGGGCCAGGCTGGGGAGAGATCACCCTGGAGAAGGTCCATCTAGGTCTCTAAGAGTAAGTCCCATCCATGGAAATGATTTGAGGAACAAATGACCAGGCTCAAATTACCATATTTTGGACATGTTATGGGAAGACCCAGCTTCCTTGAGAAGTCCATAATGTTAAGAAAGGTGGAAGGAAAGAGAAGAAGAGGACGACCAGCAGCAAGATGGAGGGACTCAGTTACAGTAGGGATGGGTGCACTATTGGAAGAGCCGAAGGACCACATTGGGAATAGATCATCATAGAGAAAATCTATCTATGTGGTTGCTAAGAGTTGACAATGACTTGATGGCACGTCGTCGTCATCATCATCATCATCATCATCCTATCAGGTGTTGGGATAAGGTGAGGCTGGAGACCAGGGAATGCAGCTGTGGATCAACTGGGGAGTGTTCGTTGGGGTGCCGAAATTAGCTTTTTCCCCCTTTTTGTGTCTGTTGGTTTTATTGTTCGGATGGGTTTTATTATGGTTTTGTGAGCTGCCCAGAACTGTGATGTCCAAAATGGGCAGCCATGTGAGT
Source organism: Liasis olivaceus (assembly GCA_030867105.1). NCBI lineage: Eukaryota > Metazoa > Chordata > Lepidosauria > Squamata > Pythonidae > Liasis > Liasis olivaceus. Next base: position 329,528,833 of record CM061349.1, read on the forward strand.
CTTTTAAATAAACAAATCATTTTAAAAAAACGTATAGTGGCTTTGCATTCTTCCTGCTAGGTCCTGTTGAATTTTCTGTAAGCTGCCCAGAATCACTTTGGTTGAGTTGGGCAGCCCTGCAAATGTTTCTAATGCAGACATACATGATGCCTGCATGGAGGGTCCAACAAGAAAGGGCAGAGCATCTTTTGGTGCCCTCCAGGAGTGATGGGACTTGTAGTCTGTTGCATTTGGAAGATACGAGGTTGAAGAAAATGGATAAGAGCATGAAGCATGACTCTGGTCTCTGTGGATTTTAACCACGCATTCATGGGTGGAGGCAAAGGATCGAGAGAGAGAAGCCAGAGCGTAGGTAGCAGAGCAGTATGTTTAAAATGTACTTAAATATAAATAAACAGTAGATGCCAGTTACCCCAGGGCCTGGAACAGGGAAATGAATTCGTCTTAGCTGAACTTCGTACTGATATTAAACAGCTAAACGCATTCTGGAGAAGTTCCTAGCAAAAGAGAGATCCATTAATCAGCCTGAGAAAGAGCAGGGTAGCCCCAGTGCTTGCTTTCTTCTTCCTTCCCCAGACTTTTTCTTTGTATGTCACTGTGGCTGTTGAGAGTGTGAATTTACGCCTAGGTAGAGAGCTGAGTTAGTCCACGGTAGCTGAAAATCGGGAGCCAGGTAGCTCCTTTTCTTACTAATACACTTTATTCAAAGGCATCAGCTTTCCTGAATTGGAAAAGGAGTTCTCAGACTCCTTCTGATTTTTGCAAAACCATCAGCAACCCTTGTTTCAAAAGGTCAATAAATGGGACAAAATATAGTAGTGAACTAACAACCTAATATTATTTAAATCCTGGATCAGTCTAGCCCAGTGTTTCTCAACCTTGGCAGCTTGAAGATGTGTGGACTTCAACTCCCAGAATTCCCAGGCTGGCTGGGGAATTCTGGGAGTTGAATTCCACATTCTGATTTATGGCTGGGGACTCCTGATTGCTTCATCTCTGCACTCTGTTTAAAAAAACCCGCTCTATTCATTCTGCACTCTTTCCCTCTCTCCTTTTCTAAAATTAAGTAGAAGAATCAGAATAAGCCTAGGATGGAAATAAGGTAGCTACACGGGAAATCCTGGGCTCCCAACCTGCACTACTTGAGCCCACTTTCTTGGGGGAAAGATAAAGTCTGCTGAGATAAACAAGGGAGCCAGTTTGGTGCAGTGATTAACGGCACCAGCGTAAAAAGCAGGAGACTTGTGGGTTTTACTCCCACCTTAAGCCCAAAGCCAGCGGGAGGACTTTGGGCTGGTCCTTCTCTCTCAGCCCCAGGAAGGAGGAGGCCGGGGCAAACCCCTTCCGAAATCTTGCGAAGAAAACTGCAGGGAGGTGTTCAAGCTGTTGGCAGGAGTCAAACATGACTCGAAGGCCCCAACAGATCAGATCAGATCAGATCGAAAAAGCAACAGAGCTCGGATGCTTGCATATCACATTCCATCTGCTGGATTAACCTCCACAGAAACCCAAATGCACAGAAACGTGGTCTTCCTTCTTTGTCTCTTGGCATATCAGAAGAGGAAGGTCAGGAGGGCAGCGAGACGAAGAGAGAAGTCAGCCGGTTCGCTGGGGTTTGCATCTTCCCCAGCTGATATGCCACAAGCTTGAGTCACTGCTGCCTCTTGCCCGATGCGGGTTGCACAACCGCGACGAACTCTTTTTCACCTGCAGATGTTCAGAATAGCCCATCCTTCATTCCCAACCACCACCGAGTCCTCCACAAGTCATTAGACCAGTGTTTCTCAACCTTGGCCACTTTAAGACATGTAGACTTCAACTCCCAGAGTCAATTCCCAGAGTCAATTCTGGGAGCTGAAGTTCACATGTCTTAAAGCGGCCAAGGTTGAGGAACACTGCATTAGAGCCATGGGCTCACCACAACAGATTCACAGCCACCAAGAGAAGGGGACTATGGCTTAGCTGACCGAGGTCAGAACCCATAGCAGACAGTGATGGTCCAATAACAAAACCCAACCTACATACTGAAGCAAAACACTGCAATAAGAGCTCAAGAGAAAGGCGTCGGTGGGGGAGATGCAGGACAGAGGAGCTGGGCTGAGGTTTTAGGCATGATGGGTGAGTCCAATTCTCAGAAGTTGCCTCCAGCATTCTGACTAGTCTTGCAAAAGAATTTAGCTCTGGCCTGGAGGAGGTGGAGGAGGAGAAGGAGGAATGATTGCTGAGCCCAGGGAAAGTTGAAAGCATGAGAAGGAGGCTCAGAACAGCTCCGCCTTGACTTGGTGGTCCTTCAGAAGGAGGCAAGGAAGGTTTGGGATAGTCTTCCAAGATTCTGTGTGTAGACACCACAACAAAGACCGTAGCATTTCTGGCATCCCCGCCATGCCTGTTTCCTGACCTAAACTACCTTGAAGAACTGTCAAATCTCCAGGGTGAGTTTTTCCCCAGGGACCATTGGGTGCTCCTTAGCACTTCTGCAGTGCATGATGGAGCCATTACGACACATCTGCATTCCTCTACTTGCTGATCGCCGGGGCAATGGTGGGATACTCTTTGGAGCAGAAACAGCCAGAGTTCCTTCAAGCTCCATGCTGGGATCTGTGTTATTGGGCAAAGGAGGACCTTGAGGCTTGGTTTGCCATTTTCAGGCACTTCCAAAATAGGTCTTGCTCATGGATAGAGCACGTTTACTCCAAAGCTGGGAGAAGATTCTGAATTACAGAACTACAGATAGTCCTCACTTAATGACCATTTGTTTAACGACCGTTTGAAGTTATGACAGCACTGAAAAAAGCCACTTATGACTAGTCCTCGCACTTACGACTGTCACAGCATCCCCGCGGTTATGCAATCGTGATCCAGGTGCTTGGCAACCAGCTCGCACTTATGACAGTTGCAGCATCCCAGGGTCATGTGATTGCCATTTGTGACCTTCCCAGGGGGCTTCTGGCAAGCACAATCAATGGGGAATCATGTGATTCACTTAACAACCGCTGCAAGAAAGTCTTAAAATGGGTGCAGTTATGTGATGCCTCGCTTAACGACCACTCCACTTAACAACAAATTTTGGTCGTTAAGCGAGGTTGTTAAGTGAGGGAATTCTGGGAGTGGAAGTCCACCCATCTTCAAGTTCCCAATGTTGAGAAACGCTGCTATAGACTAACATGGCCCTCCTTCTATAATATCCATAAGTTAGGTAATGTTTTTAACTATTTTAAATTGTCTTTGCTTTGCTGTTTTGATTCTAAAGCCTTTATTTAGAAGTGGCTTTTACTGGCTAGAAAGACCAGCTACACGTAGCATACACACGAAACGGAGAAATGTGTTTACTGAAATACACCGAGCCAATGAGCTTCGGCACCAACAAATCCGTATCAGCGTGACAAAGCCCCCCGTTCCCCCATCAACACTGCAAAGTGCCAAAGGAAAGTACAAAAGGGGCTACAAATCTAAACAGAAAAGAGGCGACAGAGGAAGGATTTAAGATTTGGGATCCTGGTGGTAAGCAACAGGGCTGACCACCCAAACAGCATAAGTGGCAGAAGAGCCTTTGTGAGTGAATCCAGCCGCGCACCCATCTGCTGAGCCAAAGAATTCGAATTTCCTTAGAAGCCATCAACAGCCTTAAAGTTTTCCTCATCTGCCCAAGACTGTCCTGCCAGAAAGATGCCAAAATTAACTCTCCTGTAAGCTCACCTCAAACACGTCCCTCAGAGAAAGCTCTTTTGGCACACACAGCGTGGGTCTTCGTAGAATCCATTAAGCCAAATCTGGAGCTATCCGTGAATAATACAAATATTCCTTGGTCTGACTCCAGACGAAATGGGCAAACTGTGACCAGCTAGATTTGTAGATGATTCTCCATTTGGCAAACATCGCAGCCGTCCAGCTGGCAATTCCACAAGACCACATCATCTGGGCTACTAATGCCAAATGTTAACCGCAGTAGTTTGGCAGCTCAAGGAGGGCGACAACGACAGTTGAGTGGGGACCTGATGGCTGTCTTCAAGTACCTGAAGGGCTGTCACACTGTAGAGGGTTTGGACTTGAGAATAAGACCAGAACTTACGGGATGAAATTTCGAGGATGTAGATACAGAGAAGACAATAGGAAGAACTTTCAGATAGGAAGATCAGTCAATCAGCAGAATGGGTTACTGCGGGGAGGGGTTTCTTCCCCTTTACTGGAAAGTTTCAAAGAAGTTGGATAATCATCTATTGGGGATGGCGTAGTGAATTCTGCAGCATGCAGAAGGTTGGGCTTGATGACTCTAAGGTCCCTTTCAACTGTACGATCCTATGACTAGCCCTTTTTATTTTACTTATTTTATTTATTGATCCTGGGTTTCCACCACCCGACAGGACTATGTACTTTTAAGTCTAGCAAATTACCTGTGGTCCAGGACGGTCACATTGGAAGGAGGGATCCCTAGAACCTTACAGCTCTGTACAAGCTCCTCTTTACGGATCTCTCCCTGTTGATAATAATTCCCTGTGAATGATAAAAGATACAGCAGTCATTCCCTCCTGCCTCCGTTTGGAATGGCGCAAACATTTCCCCACACACACACCCGGGAAAAATTAAAGCCACTGAAAACTCAAAAGAGTAATAGTTAATAAATAACAGAATAAGAGTCAGAGTAATAGAATGTGGGCTGGAAAAGATTAAAAGCTGATGTGCTTTTATTTGTATGCTGGCTATGTTTTATCAGGATTTTTTCCCCTGTAAGCCGCCGCAAGCTGTTTTGATTGCAGTGGCAGAGAATCATGCTTTGAGAAAGAGCTGAATAAATTTCAGAAGGCTAGCTAAGTGAGTCCAGAACAGCCTCGTCCGATCAATCGATCGATCCATCAATCTACTGAAACAACAGAATAAATGAGATGCTGAGAACAAGACAGTGGGAGCTGAAAGGAGGTAGGAGAATATATTCTGTTATTAAAGCAGGCGCAGCTCCAAAAACATCTGACTGATTTCAAAAAAGCCACACAACACTTATCAGTCCTCTTTTACTCGGATGGAAGATCACCAGAATTGGTTAAAACAATTTTTTCAGGGTTTTGGGAGAGCCCCAGAAAACCTGCCAAGCCTTTAAGGCAGTGTTGTCCAAACTTGGCCACTTTAAGATGAGTGGACTTCAACTCCCAGAATTCCCCAGCCAGCCATGCTGGCTGGGGAATTCTGGGAGTTGAAGTCCACTCATCTTAAAGTGGCCAAGTTTGGACAACACTGCTTTAAGGAATCCATTGATGAAAGGCAATGCAACTCTGAAAGGAGCCGGATTTTCCTGGGGGGGGGGGGGGTCACCCAGAAGCCTGAAAGAAAGGGGCCCTTATAACCAAGATGCGCTCTGTTTTAAGAAATCCAAAGCAGATCTTCCTCATCTTTTAAAAGCTCTAGGAAAAAAAGAGTCTGGAAGAAGGGCAAAAAGTTTTGGATAGGTCCACAGGATCTCCAGGAGCCTAATTCAACTTCGGGGATAACTTTTGCAATTGGTCTCCAAAGCTGCTATTCAAAGAGGCACGAAGGGAAGCTGGCAGGTGAAGGCGGGGCCCTTCTTTATTCAGAATAGAGGCCCTGCTCCTATATTTATTTATTTATTATTTATTTATCATATTTATATAGCCGCCCATCTCACACAAGGTGACTCTGGGCGGCTATATAAATATGATAATAAATATTAAAGGCCCTGGCTAATTAAAGTGGGGATCTGCCTTCTACAATCAGTCTAACCCCCATGTTGTTTGTCGATTAATTTCTTTTATTCAATTTATACCGCTGCCCATCTCACCACGGGGACTCCGGGCGGCTAGCAACAATTAAAAACACAACTCAGCAGTCATGAAAAACACTGCCAGCCGCCAAGCTAAAAAAAAAAGCATTATTGATGATTAACATAATCATCTCATCGGCTCTAAGCAACAATCTGGCCCCGTGCTGTGCCAGGAAATAAGTGCCCTCCAGGTTTTTTATTCTTTTTTTAAATATCATTCCAAGCAGCGCTTGCTGCAGCTGTTCAGCGTATGCGTTACAATTATTTATACGGCACCTTTCCGGATGCAGATCCTGCAATCCATGATCATAAATACCCCCTATTTGTAGCGGGTTTTTAGGGGATAATCTGTGAACCGCCCAGAGTCATCTGGAGCCGGGCAGTGCCCAAACTGAATTACGTAAGTATTCTTACATCCTGCCCATCCATATAACAGTCACTGCTGTTAACAGACATTGAAAAACACACGCACGCATGCACAAACAACGGATTGAAAAAGAGTCTGTGACGGGATAAAAGATTTTACAGTTGGCCAAGCAGAACTCCCAGGTGTAAAAGTCATGGGGGGGTTCGTTTCTTAGACACTTAATTCAATTTATTTAAGGCTATGTGAGTAAACCTGATTGATTGATTGATTGATGGATTGGATTTGTCCCTGCCCATCTCCCCCCAGTGGGGGACTCTGGGCGGCTCACAACTCATTAAAAACAATAAATAAATAATTTTTCATTTTTGCTACAAAATGTCAGAAATCCAATAGAACATAGGGGCCGGAAACCCTTTACGGACTTTTTCCTGAAAACGGGAAAAAAATGAACTTTTGGGTTTCCTGATTAAAAAGGGTATAGTATGGAAAGAAGGGAGCCACAACGTAACCTTAGAGAGAGAGAATAAAATACAGAGGCATTTATAACTGCTATAAAGAAGATCCTATATAAAGCCACTCCTTTATATCTTTTAATTTTGCCTTTTTTGTTTCTTTTCTTTCCTATTTATTTATCACATTTCTTTTCCTTTTCTTTTTTTCTTTAAATTTGAATGGTTTTTACTTTGCAAAAAGCGTTGTTTTAAATAAAAATTGATTTAAAAACAAAAGAAGCCGAACAGAACAAGTCAATATTCCATCACGGACAGACCTCGGCTTTGAAAATATTGTTGTAGGCAACCAAGTACTGTAGCAGCAACAAACAACAACAATGATATTGATAATAATAAACAATAATATGAATTAGTATTTAATTTATTTAATATTATTTGATTAATAATGGTAAATAATAATTAATAATATTAGTAACCATTATGCCAGCACCACTGCTAGGCATTCCTGACAATCCCCCCGTCTCTACTCCTGCAAAGGAAACTCTTTGGGGCTTTGCCATGCTGGTTTATGTCCTTCCTTTGAGGTGTATCTGGCCCTCCTTCCTCCATTTTTCCCCTAACAACAACCCTGCCAGGTAGGATGGTCTGAGAGGAAGACTAGCCCAAGGTTACATACTGAGTGTCCACACGTGAGTGGGGGGCGACCTGGATCTCCCCAGTCCTAGTCCAGCATTGTTGTATGACACTGGCTGTGGCTCATTTAACAACTGTGTTGGGACAGACTAATGACCTGATTATTGGGGGCTTCTGTTTTCTTTTTCCCACGCGCTCTTTTTTCCTTATGTCTTTTCAGGCTATAAGCCTCTCAGTCAACCAACTTCTGTTTGGTTACTATGCCCATTGTGTAGATGGGGCAAATTGAGGCTCAGGAGGAGAGGTAAGGACGCCAGTGACGTCACACGGTGGGGCGGGCCTTTATTAGCTCTCATCATACAATCTAGTGGGCGGAGCTCTGTGGAAAGCCCTAAGGTCGACGAGATGACGTCAGAGCGACTCCGGCATCTGTGTGCTAGATACGGCAATGGCGTGAGATTGTTCAGCCCGCGCGCGCAGTGACGCCATCTCCGTGAGGGGGCGCTCCGAGGCTGCGGTTGCTAGGCAACTCCGCAGAGCCCTCTTCCCCCTCCCTCACCTGTGGACCCGCAGAGCAGCCACAGACTGGCTGACTTCAAGGCGAGGATGGTGGGGGCGAAGAACATCGCTTCGTCATCAGGGTGCGCCGTCACGAAGAGGACGCGTGTGGCCTGAAAGTCCTGTCGCCCCGCCGCTGACGCCTCCGGTCCGTTTGCGAAAAGCATCCGGCGGTCTCGCCGCCCCCACTTCCTCAGGCCGCGGTAGCGCTGCAGCCACCGATGAGAAAGCAGCCATAGCAACAAAAGAAGAAAAAGAAACAGGGCCGTCGTCGCCATTATAACGCGGGAAAGGAAAAAAAAAAAACCGGAAGGGACAAAGAAAGTGCGGATAGAAACTTGAACCGCGAAGAAAGGTTCCGGCTTCCATTCTTTTACGGAGGATGAGAGAGAGAAGGCGGGTTGGTGTTTCCCAAGCTGGTGGCTCCGTTGGCTGGCTTGTGAAACCGTTGCAGGAAACCAAGAGGGTGCTAATCTAGGACATCCAGTCCATGCTTTCATCTGAATGCCTTTGGGTCTCTCCCCTGTATATTGCCAGAAAGTGATTCTGCCTTTCAATGTGGTGCTTCAGTTCCTGGACCAGCAGCCCAAGCGCAGCATCCTTTAACTCAGGGTTCCTCAACCTCGCCAACAAAAGATGGGTGGACTTCCAGTCCCAGAATTCCCCAGCCAGCAAGGTCTTAAAGTCTTAAAGTTGCCGAGGTTGAGGAACCCTGCTTTAACTACCTCAACCTTGCTTCTTTCCAGTCCGTTCGCAGAAGGAAAACACGTCACAACTCCCTGGAGACACTAAACCACATTTGACTCTCTCGTACTCTGTGAACTTCGCCTTGGCAAACCATTGCTTAGTCTCAGGGTGTTGCTGAATCCAGAAAACCGGATAAATGATTAAGTTGACAATGGATAAATTGGAGACATATCCAGGAACATGCGTTTGCTGGAGATAGCAAAAGATCCTTTGGAACCCCCTTTAGGTTAAATGGGAACGGAGGCAGGATTCCAAATCCAGCTGCATAGGTGAAATGACATGCCCGTGGAAACGTTTTTAAGGGTTTACAGCTAGGCTGAGCTCAGGAGTAAAGCTCTGTTTATTTATACAGGAATAAGACCCCTGTCTAGGTTTCCCTATCATATCAGTAATGTTTGCTGGCCTGGCACTGTCCCATGGCTCTATCTTCGGTCCAAGGTCCATAGTCAAGTCACTCCAAAGGGCAACCGAATCCAGCAGCAGAACAACAGTAAATGCTCCAGAGAGTGTCATACGCTCAATATACATAACATAAATTGTTTGTTTTATATAGCCGCCCATCTCAAATAAGTGACTCTGGGTGGCTTACAACAGAAGAGATAAAAACAATAAAATCCCTAATATAAAACAAAAAACATAGCAGCTGAGCTTCATAAATAACCATCAACAAAGTGAAGAGATGGGGTCTGTCACACACCCCAAGGTCCGGGCACAAAACCCAAGTTTTTAGGGCCTTGCCAAAGGCCAGCAAGGTTGAGGCTAACCTAATCTCAGGTGAAATGAGGTTTCATATGACAGGCACCATGGCAGAAAAGGCCCTCTGAATTAGTCTTACTGGGGCAACTAACAGCATCTACTGGCTAACAACTCTCCTTAAAAGCATTACACCCTTATGCCACCATGTTATGGCAGAGTGTGGTTACTCTGTTTTGGCTCCACGTGTTATGTAAATCTCATTGTGGCTTGTAAATAGAAACGTGGTAGGTATACATGACCATTGGCGCTTATTCAAACCATGGCAAAGGAAACAGAGTGCCTTTGTAACATCTTCCATCCCAGCCACGGATGACTCTCTTAGAGTATTTATTCTGAGTTCTTCAACAGTGGAGAAGATGCCTCAGGAGCTGGAGGACCCTCTGTTGGGAATGCTGCACTGGGCAGAGGGTTGGACTATATCAGTGTTTCTCAAACTTGGCAACTTTAAGAGGCGTGGACTTCACTCCCAGAATTCCCCAGCCAGCATGCTGGCTGGGGAATTCTGGGAGTTGAAGTCCACGCCTCTTAAAGTTGCCAAGTTTGAGAAACACTGGACTATATGATCCCCAAGATACAACTCTTACTAGGATTCTGTGTATTTGATGAAATACCTTGTAGCTTCTGAAAGTGGCTGCATTTTTCAAAGTCTTTTAACCCTTTAAGTATGAGCAGTCACAGACGCCCACATTCTTCTTCTGGAGAGAACATCTGGATTTATTCACCATAAATAGAAAGATGTTTTGCCATCTGGTCTTAAGTATGGCTACTTAGAATGAAGGCCCGTTGATTTTAACAGTATTCCCTTCCAAGTAAATGTCTTATTAGAATGCAGCTGTGATTTGTAGATGTCTCCACAAGTGATGTTATGCTTGCCCTTTCATCAAGACCTTTAAGTAAGTTGGGCCCAATCCTATGTACATATTTATTTAAAATCCTACAAAGATTTATTTTGTATTAAGCATGTACAGGGTTGCTCTCACTCGCTCGTAAACTTCCAAAGTTCATATAATGAATGCATGACTGACCTTGAATTTACAGGATGGTGTTTTCTGGAGCCAAATTTGTGCTGCTCTCATTGTCTGCTGGCTTGCAAGCAAATGGGAAGAGGAATTAAGGATTCATCACTGAGATTTCTGTTCCGTGCTAGGAAGGGAATTATCCATTTGTGATTAATTTAGGAAAAGGTCCTTATTGTGCAATCATCCTGCTTTACTCACAGAATTGTACAGAGTCTTAACTATTCTCATTGGAAACCTATCTAAAAGCCCCAAATACTTTGGAAGCTCTTTCCCACTTGCTGTAATATTTATTTGAAGCATTTTTACATGCTGCTGGTCAGTCCAAATCAGGGTTACCAGACATCTGACAAAAGGAGGACATGTCCTCCTTTTTGTCCTCATGTCCTCCATTTGGCAAGCATAGGCTTAAAATCAAATATTGTCTGACTTTCTGAGTATCTCTTTCTAAGCAGCTTTTCTCCCCAGTGTTGCCCTAAGAAGTGTTAACCACAGGTTAACAACCTCCACTCTGTGACTTTAATTAGTTGATTAGTACCCTCCCTCTTGTGCTGCTGTCTCAAATTGACAAGTTGGTAATCAGTTAAATACTTGCCAAGGGTGCTTAGGCAAACAGCCAGGTCCAGCACATTGCTTTCCATGTGTATTCCCCATTGTGCACCTTTTTACTCACTTGTAATCCCTTCCTCTCCAATGAATGTAAATACAAATATGAAACAGTTAATGTGTCCTCCTTCCCCTCCTTTGTTCTCCTTTCCAATTGTCCATGTCCTCCCTGACCTGTTCGGATATTATATCTGGTCATCCTAGCCCAAAGTGCTTCTAGAATAGATCTCAAATTGTTAAGAAAAATGTGAGGATTATAAGCAAAAGGAAAAAAAGGGATGATAGCCAAGGAAAAAGAATAACTAGGGGAGAAGAAAAAAGTGTTTAAACACTAGTTCTTAAATAATGGTAATTGGATGCAGAGCAGGAACTGAATGGAGCTGATGTAATGGCCCTGACTCCATTCTCATCTCATGTCCCTCTGCTGCAGGTTGCTGAAGAAGTGTGGTATATGTTTCATGCACTGTATATATCTTACACCCTGACTCTTCGGTTGTTTTTGCACGAGTTAAGAAGCTTGGCGACTATTTTTCTTGTGTGTGCACCACTTTAACCAAACTTTGTGGCTCACGTCGTCATCTAAAAAAAAATCTGTGATTTTGGGTCTGGAAGCTCTAAATAGCCTTGTTTTGGGTTAAGATGACATGGTTAACCACAAAGGCCATTTCAAAGAGTGGTGCTTATGTTTGTATCTTCACAGCAGAGCGCATCCGTGAACACCAACTAGCAGTCAGAAGACACAATGAAAACTCCTTCATCTCCCAACACAGGGACAGACTCAACCACAGTTTCACCTGGGAAACTCTGAGCATCCTAGACCGAGCCAAATTCAAAAATGCTGGGGAATTCCTGGAAGCCTGGCATTCAGACAAATCAGCCATCAGTAGATACATAGAGATAAACCACATTTACACACCAAAGGAGATAATAGAAAAGCTAAGAAGGAAACAAAGGACCGGGCCATATCCTGTCCAACAACCTACACCCAGATAAGCAAATGATCAGAAAATAATACTGTAATCAAGGAGAAAACCACCCTCCCACCAACACTAGCAGGGCAAGCTACTGGTGAGTGTGGGGTTTACTATAGAGCAAACCCCACATTCATTAGCCCGGATGATGTCACCTAGTCGGGTAATGAAGCGTCTGCAAGCAAACAGCCAAACTCAGGGAGCACCAAGGACTCCACTGTATCCTCATTTCCTGAGTTTCTAGGTTAGGATATTCACATTATTTTTACCTGCAGGTGTCACCATTCAAAAACTTCATCTTATTTTAATAAATTGATTAATTTTGATTCGTATAGCTGCCCCTCTAGCCACAGTAACTGTGGGCAGTGAACAAAGTTTAAGTGGAAACCACCATAGAAAATCTTAAAACATACAATGCTAAACATCTAATTCAAAACAAAAATGGCAGTTGAGATAAAAGCAATATAATGTAGTATTAACCCACCCGGGCCTCCCTCACTTCATGACCCCAAGCCTGGGCAAACCATCAGATTTTCAACACCCTGTGGAAGGTCTGCACTGTTGGGGCCAATCTGATCTCAGGTGGGAAGGTGTTCCAGAAGGCGGGTGCCGTAGCAGAAAAGGCACAGATCCTCGATTCTCCAAGATAGCATTCATTCATTCATTCATTCATTCATTTTATCCCCGCCCATCTCCCCCCAATGGGGGACTCTGGGCGGCTTACAGCATATTAAAACAATAAATACACAGTTAAAATTTATAAAAACACATTCTTTAATTGATGGGACCTGAAGTGTGCCTCTCCTGCAGGGCATAATAGGATGGGGTAAAGGTGTACATCTTCCTTGCAGCATGCATTATTGCTGATCTGGGATGTGTGTCCTTTTTATACAAATAACCCTTTCTCTAGAGATTTGTATGTGTTGATATAAGTAACCCAAATGATGCTTTCTGCCATCTCTGCTTCTCTGTGCTTAAAAAAAAAAAAGGGCTGGAAGTACTACTCAGAATGGATTTTTAAAACATACAGTCCTCATAATTAAACATCAGTTTTACTTTGTGGCAGTTGTTTACAGGGATAGGAAATCTAGCTATAGATAGTTATTGAAGGCAATGAACCTTCAGTTATCATCATACAGTTGGGAAGGAAAAGCGGTTGGGCCTTTCTGCAATGACATTTAAACAATGTGTGTTGTTCAATGCAAGTATATGTGTAATATGAACTGATAATTCAGCCCCAACCACGTTTTTGGATGGAACACCTGCAGCCTGCAAAAAAGCCCAAATGAACCCGGTTGGAGTTACTCACAAACAAGCAGCTTCATGCCTGCACTGTTGTGCTACAAACATTTTTAAAAAATTAACATCCAAATAAGGTTGCAGTTGTGGCCTTTAAAAAAAAATACTGGCAGGTGAAATTAAAATAGATTTTTGAATGGATCAATCTAACAGAGCAGCTGTTACCAACAGAGGCGAATTTGTGTAGCTCAGGGTTGAATTCTGGCGTCCTTGGGGTTCTCTGAGCTTGGCTGTTTTCTTGCAAACATTTCATTACCTGGCTAGGTAACATCTTCAGTGCTAAAATGGGATGGGGTTTGCTCTCTCTTTATGTGCTGTGGCCTGCCTTGCCAGTGCTGGTAAGGGTGGGGGTTTTGCTTTGCTCCTCTGGTAGTTCTTTGATTAGCATCTGTTGACTGCTCAATTGTGTGCCTGGTGGTGACCTTTGCTTATGTGGGTGATGATGGCTGGTGATTGATTGCTGGTGAGGCCATCTTCTGGCCTTTTGTCTCTTTTGACTGGTATGTAGATGCTGTTTATCTCTATGTGTCTGTTAGTTGCTGCCTTGTCTGAATACCAGGCTTCCAAGAATTCTCTTGCATTTTTGGATTTAGCTTGGTCTAAAATGTGACAGTTTCCCAGTTAAAACAGACTCAACCATAGTTTTAATCCAGATAAGCAAAGGTCACCACCAGGCACACAATCGAGCAGTCAACATATGCTAATCAAGGAACTATCAGAGGAGCAAAGCAAAACCCCCATCAGCAGTGGCAAAGCAGGCCACAGCATATAAAGAGAGAGCAAATCCCAACCCACTTTAGCACTGAAGATGTTACCTAGCTGGGTAATGAAACGTTTGCAAGAAAAGAACCAAGCTCAGAGAACCCCAAGGACTCCACAGAATTTTTTTTTTTTATCTGCGCTCAGTCATTACTAACTCTGCAGTGACTGCTTGGACGAGTCCTTGCAGTTTTCAAGGCAAGTGTTTCGGAAGTGGTTTGCCAGAGCCTCCTTCCTAGAGCAGAACCCAGCTGGCGAGCGCAGGAGGCGGGGTTTCCGTTGCTTCGCGCCCTTTTTGGGCAAGCGCGGTTTCGCGCTTACCGGCAACTGGTCCCATCTCTCTGTGCAAGGCGCTGCCAGCATTTTTCCTCCCATTGGAGTGAGAGTACCCATTTATCTACTCATGAGAGTTTTCGACCTGTTGGGTTGACAGGAACTAGGGAGGAAACAGGAGCTCACCCAGTTTAACGCAAAGGCTGGACTCAAACCGTTGAAGCGTCAGCCATTTCTGGCCGGCAACTTTCAGCGTCATTAAGCCGCTGCGCCAAAAATTTTGGTCTCGGGACCCCTTTACATTCTTAAAAAAGATTGAGGACCCCAAAGAGCTTTTGTTTATCTCTATCAATATATACTGCATTAGAAATTAAAAACTGAGAAATGTTTAAAAATTATTTATTTGACTTTGTGGACCCCTTGAAAGAGTCTCGGGGGCCCCCAGGGGGCCCCAGACCACACTTTGAGAACTGCTGTAACAGAATATTGCTGTATCCTGAAGAAATGTATAGCTCTATAATATAAATTATAAATTATATTTCTGCATCTTGGATATTTGATATTGATATCGTCCCTTGTTTCTCAGTCACTTTTGTTTCCCTGCAACTTAAGCTGTATTCTCACAACTTTGGGGGATTTTTAGAACCTGGAATTTGTAACCCAAGTCAAATTTCACATTCCCGCTTGTAAGTTGCTTGTACCCAGAGTTGGTAGAGGAATGTTTATGGCTTTGCATCTTCTGCAGAATCAACCGGTGGCAACTTCTTTAGGAAAGTATGGTTAATCAAATAAAGCATGAGCCCTTTAAAAAAAAAAATGGGGGTGGGCTGAGTTTGCAAAGTCTGTAAAGCTGTCACGTGTTTATTTTGGCTTCCCATCCTGTATAAACCTTCTCATTTTGGTCTGAAACCATGCTTCATCTACAGAGTAGTGTGATTTGTGAATCACTGTGTGGTATGTCAAATTGCCAGTGAGTTATTTGGGAACTTGGAAGTTATTTGGCAATAACTTGCCAAAGTTATTTGGGAAGTTACTAACCCAAACCAACCCATGTCATTACAGTGATGTTTTACTAAAGAGCTGTTGGTGAATTCCAATTATGGGTGAAGGGCATTATTTTAATACACAATTTTATACTCTATGTATAAACATACATGTGACAGTGCAGTCTATCTTATTTCTAAAGGGTTAACTTACTTTTGCCTTCTAAAGAGCCCAGCATTCCCCCACCCCATTTCCTTTAGAAGCAATTAGCCAGATGCCTGACTTCCTTTGAAGCTGTAAATTAGCTCTAGCTGCCAAGAAGAAGAGACCTTGTATGGGTATCAGGGGATGTACTTTCTGATTATATAGTCTGTAAACGACTATAAAATCTCTTGTTTTTTGCTTTCCAAGTGTGGTTCTTCTCAACACTTTGCCACTGTGTTGAATGAGCCATCCAGAATGTTTCTTGGCCAATAAAACTTCTGTTAGCTAAAAAAGCCTCGTCTCAAGTTCTGTTTGGTTCTCTGAACTTGGGTGAACAAATAAACAAAGGCAAGTGCCTAACATGGGCAAATTAAAAGCCCTCTACTTAGTTCCAGGAGGCTTTGCCCCCTCCCCTTTCCTTATCTTGATTTGTTAATTAACTTCAGGCTGGATTGTTGTTGTTCAGTCATTAAGTCGAGTCGTGACCCCATGAACCATATTGCGCCAGGCCTTCCTGTCCTTCACTGCCTCCCTGAGTTTGCTCAATCTCATGCTCATTGCTTCAGTGATGCTATCTAGCCATCTCATCCTCTGCCGTCCTCTTCTCCTTTTGCCTTCCATCTTTCCCAGCATCAGGGTCTTTTCCAAAGAGTCCTCTCTTCGCATTAGGTGACCAAAGTATCTGAGCTTGAGCTTCATTATCAATCCTTCCAATGAGCAATCAGAGTTGATTTCCTTTAAGATTGACTGGTTTGACCTCCTAGCAGTCCAGGGGACTCTCAAGAGTCTTCTCCAGCACCACAGTTCAAAGGCATCAATTCTTCGGCGCTCAGCCTTCTTTATGGTCCAGCTCTCACAGCCATACATTACTACTGGAAAAACCATAGCTTTGACTATGCGGATCTTTGTCGGCAAGGTGACGTCTCTGCTTTTTAATATGCTATCGAGGTTTGCCATAGCTTTCCTCCCAAGGAGCAAGCGTCTTTGAATTTCATGGCTGCAGTCTCCGTCTGCGGTGACCTTGGAGACCAAATAAATGAAGTCTGTTACTGCTTCCATTTCTACCCTTTCTATTTGCCAGGGATTGATGGGACCAGATGCCATGATCTTAGTTTTTTTAATGTTGAGTTTCAAGCCAGCTTTCGCACTCTCCTCTTTCACCCTCATCGAGAGGCTCTTTAGTTCTTCTTCACTTTCTGCCATTAGGGTGGTATCGTCTGCATATCTGAGGTTATTGATGTTTCTCCCTGCAATCTTAATTCCGGCTTGTGATTCTTCCAGCCTGGCATTTCTCATGATCAGGCTGGATACTCTATTCCCATTGGTTGAAAGGCAGCTGATTTCCCGCCCTCGAAAGGAGTTGGGGAGGGCTGCTCATCCGTCCTGCTCTGTGATTGGACGTGACGTCATCACCGAGCCCAGCCGGAACTATCCGGCCCATAGATTTAGAAATGTGAAGGGGCTCGCCTCTTGGTAGAGTATGGATGCCGAGATCACAGTGGAAGCCATTTTTTTGTTTATTTCCCTAGGGAATAGAAGCGACAGCCTCCATAGATTTAAAGAGGTTAGGGAAGATTTGCAATACTTTTCAGAAGGAATAGTCCTGTTTCTAGTAGCCTGTGCAGCAAAGAGGGTTTTTTTTAATTACTTTAAAAAGTACTCATTTATTTTGAATGCAGATGTAGTGGAATATAATAGCGGGCGACCTTTTAAAAAGGTGGCAGCAAAATCAAGAGGTAATACTCTTTAATTTAGGGCTCATATGCGTAGGAAGATGCTGCGATTTTTGAGAAAGCAAGTTTTATAAATAATCATGTTTTCAATATTTTCGTGTGTCTCTCCCTATGTTTCTTACGTCTATAGTCCACAACGTCCCTACAGGCCCCCTTATCGCATTCACCTCAGAGGCCGCCTGAATTGTTCCCTCCCATTGGCTGGTCGCTCAGGGCCACGCCCCTCCGCCTTTGCATCCCTATTGGCCAGGACGAGTATCCGACTCTTCCATCCTGAGCGTCCCCACCGTAGAGTTCGCTAATTGCTGCCGCACGGTCCTGGAAGGGATGTAGTGAATGCCCCTACGCGGAGTCGGTTACCCCGCTTCCTATTGACGTGAATATCTACATTCCCGCTCCGAAGAAGCAACAGATACGAACAGCTTGCCGGGTAGACGAATGGGATTATTTCTAGTGGTACCGCGGTGAGGGTTAAGGGGAATAAAGGGCGGCGGTGGTGCTGCCAGGACCCATTTCGCGGAGGGCGAGGGGAGGGGGAGGAGCCTCGGAGAAGCCGGAGGGAGGGGATCGGAGGGAGGGGGAGCCAAGATGGCGGCGGCGGAGGAGGAGGAGGTCTTGCTGCCGCCGCCACCGCCGCCGCCGAGGAGTCGCAGGATGAGGTGAGGCGAGGCGACGCGCGGCTCCCTCCCTCCCGGGCGGGGCACTTCCGGCCTCACGCGGGGCCGGAGAAGGAGAAGCGGGCGGAAAAGCGGGCGGCGAGGCTGGGCGGGGGGCGGTGATCTGACAGGTCGAGCGGGGCGAAGCGGGAGCGGACGGACCCGCTGCTCGAGGCGCCGTGGCGAGCCCTGCCGAGGCGCCGGGCCACGGCTCCCATCGGTGCCCCGCCAACGTGGTTCTCTCCACGTGCACTGGGATTACACCTCCCATCCTCCCCAGCACATCGTTCCTTCCAGCCCTGTGCCCTCCACTTGCATTAGTGTCGCTCCCCGCCCCGAAACGTCCAGGTACTTTTGTCCCCGGACAGCAGGTTTCCCCAGCCCTGTGCTCTATTCCTCCATTGGTATTACAACTCCCATCATCCCCAGCGTCACAATCCCCCTCCCCGCAGCGATACCCTCGCTGCTTCAGCTGCCGTCACTTTCGACCAACACCATTCCTCCTCAGGCACTGGGCCGTCCACATGCGTCGGGGTGCCAGATCCCATTGTCCCCAACCCCTACTCCTACCTTTTCTTTGGGTGGACAGTTCCCATCATCCCCACCAGTGCGCTTTCCAGTCCTGTGCCCTTCATGGGTAGGACACCGCTCCACCCCCGAACTCCCATCCTCCCCTGCCCTGAACACTTCATCAGCTACAGCTCCCATCATCCCCAACAGCCCAGTTCTCCAGCTTGGGGTATCTGATTGCAGCCCCCAGAGTTTGCTCCTGGCACTTGCTGTCTTGTCCGTAGGCAGTGGATAGCATCAGCCTGCCTTGCTCATAGGCTGTGCTTGCTGGGGATGATGGAGCTTAGAGTCTTAATGGGGCTGGGAAGGGTTTAGATTGTCTGAAGGAGGAGTGAATAAGGGGCTGCTAGGAGCAGGGAGGTCTGGGATCTAATCCCCCTTTAGCCCCAGCAGCTCCCTGGGGGACTTTTGGCCAACCCCTCCCTCTCAGCCCCAGGGTCAGGGAGGGGTAGTGGGGAAAGTGCTGTACCAGGAGGGGGAGACTCAGGTTGAAGTCCTTCTCAACCACAGGGGGGCTAGAACCTACCCCACTGGGTTCATGGGGAGGAAAACAGGAGGAGGGGGTGCTGTACATACCGCTTTGAATGAAAAGGCAGGATGTGAATCCAACAAGCAAAGCGGGAAAGCAGAAGATGGAGGATGAGCTGGTTCTGGGGAACAAAAAGAGGGGGAGTCACGCAATGATGGGGGCAAGGATGCTTCTTTTGTGCTTTTTTAGGTGTTGTATTTATCGCCTTCTTAATATTTCTCTTTTTCCTGGTCTTTCCAAGAGGCTCAAGGCAGGCTGCCTTCCCCTCCCACGTCCCATTCTGCGCCTGTGCAGCTTGCAAGAGTTAGGAAAGCTGAGCTGTGCTTGTCAGGGAAACGCTGGAGATGGGACAGATTTGGATGTGACTACAGGGTTGGGGATGGCTGACCAAGGTCGTGAATGAAGGCTGGAGGAGAGAAGCAGGCATATGGGTGGGGTGGAAGGTCGGGAGAGAGGAGGTTGTGTAACTCCATTCGATGTTCTCTAGTGGAAGAGGTTGATTAGGGCTCAGAGAAGACAAATATATAATGGAGAACTGTGCTGTTTTATTGCTGAAGTTCCACTGAACCCTTGCTTGCCCTGCAAGGCAGGGGTGTTAGGATAAGAAGCTTCTCAGAGGGGTGCTGCAAAGATGGGCCTCTTCTTCTTGTGCCCCAGAGGTGCAGCAGTGCTCATGGGTGCCAGCATCTTAAGAGTGCTCCTGCGTTGCTTATGTGCTTGGGGGAAGAGGTAACAGCAAGGGAGAAAGTTAAGGATGTGTCATCAGGGATGCTGTGTGTTTGGAGGGAGCACATGAAGCAACTCTTATTTATTTATGTAAGTTGCATTTGGGGTAAGTATATTCTAAGCTGGTCTTCTCCCCTTGGTTCCCTCCGGATTCCAGAATTCTATCAGCCATGACCAACATCTGGAGGATCCCATGTTGAGGAAGCTTATTCTAGCCTGGCAGGGCTTAAACAGCATGAGAGAAAGGAGCACAGCTGAATGCTGGGCAGATTCCCTTTCCTATGGCTTGAGGGGGGGAAGGCAGTTTTTTAATTGAAAGAAAAATGTTTTAATCTTCAGGACCCACAGGGGGTCAAGTGGTGATACCAGGATGTTACTGGAAGGCTAGAGCCAGGATTTCCAACCCATTTTTTTCATTCATTCTAAGATGTGAATGTATTTTAGAACTTGTTATTGCAGTGTTTCTCAATCTTGGCAACCTTAAGCTGTGTGGACTTCAACTCCCAGAATTCTGGGAGTTGAAGTCCACACAGCTTAAAGTTGCCAAGGTTGAGAAACACTGTGTTATAGGGTCCAAGTCTATCCCAAACTCACCTGCCCCTTTGCCTTGATTTTTAAGCCGAACATGAGTGAAAAATTGCACTGCTGTTGTATAATGGACCATTGAGGGGCTGGGCTTACCGCTTTCCAGGTGAACATTTTTCTCTGCCACAGCTGGGCTGTGGCTGTGTTTATACAGCACCTAGGACAGAATTAGTGCCTTTTAGGTGGGTGGGAGTCAGTTGTGTCTGATTAGGGCAACAGTAGGGAGGGGGAGAGCTTATATTTTAATTGGAACGCTTGAACCGATGCATGGTAAAATAGAAGAGAGTAGGTGTAGCTCAGGGTTGAACTGTGGAGTCTTTGGGGTTCTCCGAGCTTGGTTGTTTTCTTGCAAACGTTTTGTTACCCGGCTAGGTAACATCTTCAGTGCTAGTCAGTATATTTGTTTGCTCTGGGGTCGTGGTTTGTTCTAGTTGCTCCTTGAGGTTGTCTAACCCCAGGGACTCCACAGCTTGGTAAAATGCTGGGCCTGGACTGACTGGGGTCTTGCGTACCCCTGTGTAATGTTAGCCTTCAGAGTTAGACAGCCTCCAGATGGGATTTCTAGAATTAAGACAGGGGATACAGTTCAGTCCTAGCCAGGGTGCATTCAAAGGTCCTGGGAGTTGTAATCCAGTACATATGGAAGGCACTAGGTTTGGGGGAAACTGGTGTAGTGCTTGGCACTGTTACCCAGAAGAGTCGACCTTACGTATCGTTTGTAAATAAGATTCAGGGCAGGCCACAGTGCCTGAGAGCGACAGGAAAGAGATGGGCGGTTCTGGCAAGGGGAAGTCCCGCGCACCCATCTTCCTTGACTTTATGAGCTTACCGTGTATGTGTCTGGAGGCGAGCTGGAATGCAGTGGCCTCCTTTCTTTGAATCCTCCCCTCTTGCTCTGTAAAAGGGAGCCCCAAACGGTCACTCAGGAAGCACACCTCCTTCCCTGTTGTCAGATAGCCAGTTACTCACATCAAAGTGCCTGTATTGCTGGAGCCGACTTTGCTTCTTCACGAGAGGCTTTTGTAAGCCCTCAGCCTCTTCAGGTTGAGCAACTCCGGCATTAGTGAAACTGGTTTCATGGCCAGACTGTGCTGGATTGATGACTTGTCTGTAACGAAGCCCCTGCCCTCCTCCCCACTCATGGCTCATGATAAATATCTCACACGTTTGGTGAAAATGATTGCCTGCCTGCCCCCTATTACCTATCTTTTTTATCTAGCAAAAAAATAGATATTTTGCTCAGTATCTATTACTATCTCTTACTATTTCCTCTTAAGTGGAAATCATTCTTCCTGCTGTGGTGAGTTTGATCTTTGCGCCAGCATTTGAGTTACGTATTGATTTGATTGATTAACTTGAGCCAGTGTAACTTGGTAGGGAGAGGGGGATTTGGTTTTGAACCCAGACGCCTGCTCATAGTCCAGAAGTCCCAGGTCCAACCCTGCACTATGCAGTTACAACATCCGTTTATAACTGATGGGGAGGCCGTTCTTTGCTTGGAAAACTGGTAGGAAACAAAGCTGTAAACGTTTTCCTTGGTGCGGCCTTAGAGGCGCTACAAGCGTCTGACCTCAGCCTTGCAGTCTGCAAAATGGGGATAATGCTAACTTGCCACGTTACTGTGAAATTTTCTAGTATAAATTGCTTTGATACATCTGTGTGTGTACATATATGTAGGTATCCTGACATTGCACCTGTCAGTATTTTAATGAAGCTGACAAATTGTTGTGGAGCTTGTTCAAATGATGTATATGAAGTCTTATGGAGTCCTTGAAAAGTTTGGGGTTATTGTCAGTAATTTCTGATCTAGCGTATTCTGAGCACGCTGGGGTTTTATGTTTTATTTGCAGATACTCTTGTAAATGAATTTGTGGGAAAAGAACAGTTCTCTAAAAGTCTGAAAAAGTTGAATAAAACACAGATACACCTTCTAACCAAATTTATTATTTTTGCTATCTTAATAACATAAAATGCACAGCAGATATAGCTGTCCTGCTCAACTTGCAGAAGAATATACGAAATATTTTTATGCCAGCCTTTTTCAAGGTGGCTTATGTGAAACTGTCTATCTTTATATGGAAATACTGAGCAATTTTTGGTCAGAGGACTTTTAAGGATATCATCAGCCTCAGAAGAATGAATGTGAAGCAAATCTGTTGCAAATATATGCTATACTGTACTAGTGAGACAGTTTCAAAGCTGCGCTCTCAGTGCTAAGCAGACGCACCTTTCTTTTCGCTGTCTAGGGAATAGGAAGTGATTAGGAACCACACATTTAATAAATGCCATATAAAGGCAGTCTATTTATTTATTTGTTGGTTGGGGGGTTGGTTGTGCACCGCCTCATTCAAGAAGAGACCCTTAGCTTAAGAACCCAAAATAGCATGCAGGCTTTCAGGTTTGCTGGAGTTCTTTATCAGACAGAGACAAATCCTGCAATAAAAAAAAAAATAGTAACAATACAAATAATAAAGGGTGTGGAGCAGGAGAATGGAGCTGACAATCAAGCCATGAGGCTGCATTTAGTTACAGTTGTAATGAAATGTAGGACTCGGCTGCAGACATTCGAATTGGCCTCTGTTCGTTGGTTTCAGATTGCACCCTGAGCTCTCCCTGCCCCCAGCCAGATCTGCTGGGACAAGGAAGGAAGGCAATTAATAACGGCTGCTCCCTCATTTCTGAGAATTAATAAAAAATCTAGCTCCTGCGTGGAACTGCCTCTAATCTTAGGCCAAGCTCACCTTGTTTTCCATGTGGGATGCAAAACAAGAGGACAGAAGCCAAACCATTGTAGCATTTGCTTGCATATTCAGGTGTAACTCCTAGCACGTTGTGTTGCTTTCAGATAAGTAGGACGCTGCGTCCCTGTTCAAACAGCCCTTCATGCTGAAGGCAAACATCTTTTGATGCTGTTGTTGTAGCAGTAAAGAGAATGAACTTGTCAATGGTACAGTATCGTTCCCTGGTTCTCTAGGCCAGTGCTTCTCAATCTTGGCAGCTTTCAGAGGGGTGGGCTCCAACTCCCAGAATTCCCAGCTTTCTGGCTGGGGAATTCTGGGAGTTGGAGTCCACCTCTCTGAAAGCTGCCAAGATTGAGAAATGCTGCTCTAGACAGTCTCCCATAAACCTGTTAATGCATCATTTTTTGAGTATGTTGCCTTTCTCACTCTAAAAAAAAAAATCTGTTTTGTTTGTGAGAGACAGAAAGGGATTGGTTTAAGAAGGCGAAAGGGTGCCAGCTTTCGGTTGAGGAATGGAAATGCCAGGGTCTGTAAACCTGCCACCAAAGAGATGAAGCTGTTCAAAACGGGAAATGGCTGAGTTGGTGCGTGTGTCGGCATAGGTAGAAATGCGAGCGATGGGAGAGAGACTATGCTCTTTGGGACTTGTCTTATAAAGATGGATTCTTGTCGTTGGGCAGTTGACAGAACACCTTTCAGCTGTAGTAGGTGCCACCAGATGTCCTGGGATTGCATGTCGCTGAGTGGATTTAAAGGGGTTTCTCTCAGCTTAATCCAGGTGGTAGGGTCCCCTTCACTGATTGTCTTCCAACAGAGAGTAGACAGCCATTGGTCTGGATGTTTTAATTTGAATTCCTGCACTGAAGAAGGAGTTGATCTCGAAGACCTCAGTGACTCTTTCCAACTCTGTGTATCTAGAGCCTTATCTGCTTCAAAAGAAATGTATATTGCTGGAAGGAATTAATAGTGGACAGTGGTTTTTCCAGATTCTGGAGGATGGACTTGCTTTATGGTTCAAGGCAGTACCTGTAGCAAAATATGATAAAGCCAACTGATGGACTGAAGTTTGGAGTAGTATAAGAATGGCATTCTTGTGTTGCTCTCGCTGCTGGACACCTGTCTGTAATAGCTTCGTGGTAGTATGAGTAGACCTTGCTTACCAACTGCCTTGTTTAACGACCGTTCAAAGTTACAACATTGTTTAAAAAACAGCTTTGCAACCAGTCCTTGCATTTATGACTGTCGCAACATCCCATGGTCACATGGTTGCCATTCTTGTGCTTCACAACCAGCTTCCAACAAGCACAGTTAATGGAGAACACAGAAGTAAAATCTCAAGTTGTGGTCACATGATGTCTTGCTTAACAACCACTGTGATTCGCTTAACAGCCAAATGGGAAGTGATGTCGTAAGTCTGCCACAGTCATGTGATTTTCCGCTTAGTGACTGCGGTACTTAGTGATGGAGTTGCTGGTCCCAATTGTGGTTGCTAAGCAAGGACTATTTGTATTTATTTATTTGTATGTACAAATATGAGCCCCTTATTCAGTAGATTCTAGGTGGCTTAGATTAAACAAACATTGCTTATAAAAGTTCTCAAGCAAGTTTCCAGCACTTCCAGTTAAAAAATATTTGAAATGATGTTCTGGTACTAGGCATTAATAGACCTGGTACAAGATGTCTTCCTGTATTCTTATTTATTTATTTAAACTAACAGTTTATGGATTCTCCAGTATTGTGGTAGCATAGCATGGGAAGATACGAGGCGCTCCAGAGCCCTAAAATTTAGAAAATGAGGTAGAGGGCTTGTCATTTGTCAGTGTTGATCTTGTAAGTGCTGTCCAATAGTGCTTGTGACCCTTTAACAATTCCATACAGTGGAGATGCTACTTTGAGGAAGAATTGCCTTAAAGCAGTATGCTGGCTGGGGAATTCTGGGAGTTGAAGTCCACACAACTTAAAGTTGCTGAGTTTGGAAAACACTGCCGTAGAGTGTCCAAAGTGCTTCCTTTCTTTTTTTGAAGGTGGAAATTGAAATACCGTAGCCTCTGAAAGGCTAAAAAATTCAGTATGGCACAATCATTGCTAGTTATAGGTAAACAGATGAATGGATCCTGGCTCCTTAGGATGGGTACGTGGGATGACCTTGAAATAACGTTGCCAGAGCAGGCTGTGAGGTCTCTGAATCCTTTCTGTTGCTCCAGACTAACTCTTTTAGGTTGGGGGAGCATCTTCAAAAACAGCTGGTTTGTAGTTCATAAACTTTCTGAGAAAACTTCCAAAATAAGGGGCTGCTATAATTGTCAAAACTTTTTTTTTTTTTTTTTCATCAGTGGGTCACATCTTTATATCAGCCTTCTCAACTGTCCGGAACTGTTGAGCTGGCAGTTCTCCCAATGTGCAGCCATGCAT
This sequence comes from Liasis olivaceus, assembly GCA_030867105.1. Taxonomy (NCBI): domain Eukaryota; kingdom Metazoa; phylum Chordata; class Lepidosauria; order Squamata; family Pythonidae; genus Liasis; species Liasis olivaceus. The sequence goes on from CM061349.1 coordinate 329,554,180, forward strand.
AGGAGTTGCAGTCCCTATGTGCAGTATTTAGGAATGTAATCCAGAATCTTCAGGATAATCTAGTAAGCCTGTTTCATGCTGTGGGTTGGAGCTCATGTAAAGACAATATTTGGATATTCAGCCCACTGCTTTTTCTGAAGTTAGCCTTGCAGACTTAAGAGGCTAGAAGCATGAGAATTAACAGCATGGAGCATCTTCCTTGTAGCCTAGAAAATTGCCATGCTGCTTTGGGTAATAATTTATGTATCATCTGCTTTGTGGTCATCTTATTTATTGACCTTTTCCCCTTGCATATACATCCCCCCTTTCTACAGATGCATAAGATGCTTTAAATCACCCACCACCTCACCCCATATAACAGCCTTGGTGAGGTTTAAGGTTGCTATGTAGTTCAGCAGGAGGAAGCTTCAGAAAAGTAGGGAAGGTGTCTTCCTCTCCCTCCAAATCGCAGTGAAGGCTCCTATTCCGGTCAGGCTAGAAACGCTCCGGCATAGGAACTGGAGCCACAAGTGGCGTGTTCCCCCCTTACTGTTCAATATAGTTCTAGCAGGTGTGAATCCCTGTATGGGTACAGTGGTCACACTGCAAATGCACGTGGCTGAGGTGTACTTTTAATCAGAAACTTCATGGTTGCAATTCATGGTCCATTACACCCAGCCAGCTGCCATTTTCTCTCCCACCCTTATTTATTTCTCAGGAGAGCCAGTTCTTCTGGTTCCTTGGTGCTCTTCTCCCTTGCAAGACCAACACCAACTTTCCCGACCCTGAGGATCTCCAAAGATGGGTTAGCATGGCCCATTGTCCCAACCCATGGAAAGTACCCAGATGGTTGTAAATCTGGTTTAACAATTTTGTCCTAATATAAGGACAAGCTGCTTTATTTACCAAAGAAACCCTTCAAAGCATGTTTGAAAAGGAAGCCCTAATCCTCACTCACCTCAACATTGACTTTTTATGATGCTTCTGGTTGGGATGGGGAAGCCAGGAGCTCAGCCCAGCCCAGCCCAGCTGAAGGATAAGATCTGATTTCCAGTGTCTTGGCACTGAGGACCAAGGAGGGAAGAGGATTAGTTTTGGATAATCCATCCCAATCTGCTACTTTTAAGATACACTAGGGTATAGTTTGCACCACTCCCAAGGGTGCCCAAGGGATGGGACTGCTGGTTTTTTCTTTACTTATGGGAAATCTAATGTCTTCAACTCTTCCAAGCAAGCAAGTGGTGGAGGAAGGTGGTGGGAGAGCTTTTGCCCTGTCTCTGCTCAAAAAGCTGGGAAGAAAAACTTCTTGCTCACCCTTCAATAGTTGTTGGGGTGCAAGACACAAACCTTATTCTTTTGAATTCTGTTCTAGTAGCTGCATACATTTCAGTATTCTTTCTTCTGGCCCAGAAGAGTGCTGCCTGCAGGATTGACTTCACAAGAAGCTGGGCGCTCCTGCTTTGCAGCTCTGCCCATCAAAGGAGGTAATGCTCACCTAGATCAGTGTTTTTCCAAACTTGTCAACTTTAAGATGTGTGGACTTCAACTCCCAGAATTCCCCAGCCAGCAGAATTCTGGAAGTCCACACATCTTGAAGTTGACAAGTTTGAAAAACACTGATCTAGATGGATTGGCCTGGTCTGAAGGAGTTTTCTGGGTTCTTATGGGCAGTATAAGGCAAATGATGTCTGGGCTACCTAAAGTCTTTGTACTTTTCGCAGCCTATACTGATAGGGAACTCCTAGGCCAGTGTTTCTCAACCTTGGCCATTTTGAGATGTGTGGACTTCAACTCCCAGAATTCCCCAGCCAGCAAGGCTTGCAAGACAATATACTCTTGCCCATATCCCCCAACTTGGAAGTACATGTGGTTCAGAGCTGTCATCATTGGCCACGCTTGGAGGCTGGGGCCAGGACAGTAGGATTGAGAGTGGGTGGGGAACCCTCTGAGAGATGGTGGATAAATCTGGATGAATCCACAATTTGGAAGGTACAGGGACTAGATCAGTGTTCTCGACCTTGGCCACTTTAAGATGTGTGGACTTCATCTCCCAGAATTTCCCAGCCAGCCATGCTGGCTGGGGAATTCTGGGAGATGAAGTCCACACATCTTAAAATGGCCACGGTTGAGAAACACTGGCCTAGACAGTTTTCTTTCTCATTGGTGCAGATTGGAGAATGCTCCAGAGAGCTCAGCTGAGTCGGGGTCCCCTTTGGATCTCATCGAGCCCATGTCTGTCACTCTACAAGAGGAGGGCTGGTGGGACTCCCCCCCCTGCCCCGCCCCGCCGCACAACCCGGCCAACTTGGAGCTCAATTCTTGGTGAAGAGTGACAGTAACAGGTGTGAATGGCAGCAGAGGGAGATTTGTGTTTGGGGAGGAGGGGGCTCCTTTCTACTTCAGTTGAAATGCTCTCAAATGCAAGTGGTGCTATTTTTGAGATCAGGTCAAAAGTGGACATAGCTTGCCCCCTCTCCCTGCTAGAGAGTGGATTCTTTGCAGTGCTTCCAAGCAAGGCTCAGTCCTGGGGATGAGAGAGGAAGTTGACGCACCTGAAGGGAAATAATCTGGGTCCACACTTCCTACCCTCCTCATATTCAAGGAGTTTTACCTTTAAGTTTTACCCACAGCCCTGGGGAATTCTGCTCGGTCCCCTGAAAGGCAGGAGACCTGCGGTTGGGAGCACAGGTTTAGCAATATTCCTCTGTTATTTTTCTTGCTTTGATATTACTAAACATTAAACCCTTGATAGCATTTAGCACTCAACAGTGTTTCTAAAAATCCTGCCTGGGCTCTCTCTCTTGCATGGACACTATCAGTCTTCCTCATCTTTCTCTGGGATTTTCTGCTGCCTGCCGCATTAGTGTTAATTGGCTAATGTTGGATAATAATCCCCACAATTATAAGAGGCTAGACAGGTTTTACAGTGGGTGGTTGTGCAACCCTCTGCAGGCTTCTGGAAGCGATGGTGCCCCTTCCCCACTGGGTTTCGGAGGCTTTCTGAGAAACTGAAGCCAAGTTTCCCGTCATCGTTAACCTTTATTGTAATTTCTTTGTTTGGTTCTTGTGAGCTGCCAAGAGTTACTGAGAGTCGGGTGGCATGCAGGTTTAAATACTAATATTAACCATTTAAAATGGGTTTTCCTCTTTTTTTAAATGACAGACCACATTTTTTTAGAAACGAGTTATATGTCCAGGGCTCCGTAGTTATTTATTTAATTTTATTTTTATTTACTGTTAAATGTATATGCTGCCCATCTCCCCCAGAGGGTGACTCCGGGCGGCTTACAATTAAAAACCAATAATAAAAATATAAATACTCCCCAGTTAAAACACAAATAACTAATCTATAAGAGCAATATATAGTTGCTGCTTCTCTGATCCTATAGTATTTGTGGATCTCTCGCCTTGACTTCTCCAAGCTAGAGAGACCTTTCCAGGCTTCGATAAGGGGACCAGTTCACGTTGTCTCTGGGTTTCAGCACTTTGCTGCTGCCTCAACCCAAGTTGTGTTTCTTCTCCCCCAATTCTTGGATGTGCTTTCTCCGCATTTTATTTCTTAGATCTCTGAGCTGCCTTTTGAACTTGGGATAGGTTTACAGCAAGTTTAAAACCGTAATGTTTCCAAATGATACGATAGCCCGGAAGGGACCTTTGCGAGACTCACCACATTCGTGGTGGCAAAGTCCTCTCTAAGCAAGCCCCATCAGGAGGAGTCTGAATGTGCTCTCTATAGCCTGGGAGCCAATCACGAAGATGGAAAGCATGATCCAGGTTGTCTGGAGCAGTGTTTCTCAACCGTGGCAACTTTAAGATGGGTGGACTTCAACTCCCAGAATTCCCCAGCCAGCCATGCTGGCTGAGGAATTCTGGGAGTTGAAGTCCACACGTCTTCAAGTTGCCAAGGTTGAGAAACACTGGTCTGGAGGGTATCTGTCTGGATAAGCTTCAGTTAGAAGTTGCCTCTCTTTTTTTCTTCTTTTTCCTTTTTTTGCATTCTCTCAGCTACTCAGCAAATTGGTTACTCATCTGTTGACTTGCAAGCCTCCGTGAGTTCTGCAGCTGCACTGCATTTTCTCTCAGCCTTTTCAGCGATGTTGAATAATGCTGCGCAGGGTTAGATTGGCATGCTCCCGGCCACGTGCACTGAGCACGGAACCTATCGCTGGCTCTTGGATGATGGTCCCCCGAGGCATCAGAGCGCCCTGAGTGTGCTTCCCTTGCTTTTTTTAATGGTTTGTTTTTCTTCTAAGTGCATTATTGCAGCATCGTTCTGGGACTGAAATCCTGAAAAGGTTGGAATATGAACAGGGAATGTTCATAGGGGCTGCAAAGTGTCTGTCTTTGGGTAGAGAGCTGAAATGCCAAGGGCGGAGCTCGTGCGTGAAACCCCTTTGCACCAGTTCTTCAACCACCACACCCATGTCTTGCCCCTCCTCGCTGAATTATCGTTATATCTTCTTTTAGAATATTTTGGGACCCCAGGAATATTACAAAAATGGTGGTAGAACCTCAAGAATGCTGAAGGAATAACACTTTGCACCCCCTTTTGAAACCTAAATTTTATCTGACTTGCCAGGGTACGACTAGTATGTTTTGTGGCCATGTGACGGTGTAATGCTGGTCTTTGCTGTATCCTTTGCTGTTGAGTTTTGAACCTGATGTCGAGGAACAGGGAATCAAGTTTCCCTGGGGTTTGCCATGCTTCAAATCTTTCAGGTCAGATCTGCGCCTGATCTGGACGCCCATATTATTTCCTTTCAATCCATGACATTCCTGCACATTTTACCTATAATTGCTGTTTCAATTTGCATGTTTTAAAAAGAAATCCTGCTTCCTGTTTTAAAGCACATTTAAATGTGTTCTCTCTCAGTCCAAAATCAGTAGTTGGGTATTGCTTCTGTTAGGATGAACCAAAATAGTACAGAGGCCAGTATAAGCTTCTGAGTGCTTAAAAGGTGCCTCCCTCCCCGCCTTCTAACCTAGGCCTTAAAATCAGCTGGGAGGCCCTGCTGGTGGTCTCCCAGTGGGACGGGGCCTTCTTTGGGACAGCACCCCAATTATAGAACTGTCTCCCAGCAGATACTCAGTTGCCTCTCATGCTGTTATCTCATGAATGACATTAGAAGGTGCCCCTGCCAAATGATCTGTAAGATGAAAGCCACTCCGGGATCAGACAGTCTTTGAGACTCAGTTATATTGCCTTTTCTTTTTCTTTTTCTCTAATGAGATTTGTTTCAGTTTGTGTATTTATATATTTCATTGGGATCATTTCATTTCTTTTGATCTTTCTCTCCTAAACTATCCTGACCGTCTCTCTAACAGATGGAATAAAGTATGTTATCAACAAGAGGGGGAAAAAACAGGATAGAGAACAAGTAAAAATAGAGAACACAATGGCAATTCTGCCCAACAGCACTGAAATCATCTATAGATGCATCCCTCGGAGGGCTCCAGCAACCCTAGCCCAGGGCCTGTGAGAGCAGCCAGAGCTTTAAGGCCCTCCCGAACATCCTCAGGATGGGAGCCACCCAGATCTCAGAGGGAACCTCATTCCGGAGAAGGTGCACTTCCTGGGTCCTGAATGATAACACTGTTTAATTGAAGGGACTGGAGCATGCTCACCTTGTCAGAGAAAGAGAAGGTTGGAGATGGGACAGTAGTTATGGTTGAGTCCAAGGACAGCCTCTTGAGAAGGGAGCATACCACTGCCTCTTTCAAGGCTGAAGGCACTACCCCCTCCTTCAAAGAGGCTGACACCACAGTGTGGACCCAACTAAAAGTCACCTTCCTGGCTGCCTTAATAATCCAGGAGGGGGCTGAGGTGGCCAAACCTACAGCACAGAGAACCCATCCACTTCCTCAGGAGTCATCAGCTCAAGCTCATCCCAGATCACACCACTAGACTGAGCCCCATGCACCTCAGGTGGGCCTGGCCAGTTGGAATCCAACTTGGACCAGATCTGAGCAACTTTGTCTGCCAAATATCCAGAATATTCCTCACCACAGTCCTGCAGATGGTTCTGTGTCCCATCCCTACCTAGCAGGCGCCGGGTTACCCTAAACAGAACTGCTGGATGGCTGTCAGTAGATGCATAAGGGTGGAGAAATATCGACGTTTTGCTGCCCTTATTGCCATGAGGTTATCCCTAATATGGGGGGATCTCCGGGGGTCTCTTTTGGCGCTTCATCTCCCAGAGTTCCTTAGTGAATCAAGGTGCACCCCTGGATCAGTGCACTGGGAGAGCCACACAGGGGCAATGTGGTCCAAGGCTCCTGCTACCTGCCCATTTCAAGCAGTGACCAAGGCTTGGGCCAAACCACCCACCAGATCCTTGGGGAAAATCCCAAACACCCCTGGAACTCCATAGGGTCTATCACAATGTTTCTCAGCCTTGGGAACTTGAAGACCTGTGGACTTCAACTTCCAGAATTCCCCAGCCAGCCATGTTGGCTGGGGAATTCTAGGAGTTGACGTCCACAGGTCTTCAAGTTCCCAAGGTTGAGAAGCACTGGTCTATTGAGTGCCTGGAGTGGGCCAATCAAACAGGCAAAAACACTCCCTGTGGGAGTGATCTGTTGACAGTAACAGACTGATGTTAATGTCCTCCACTACCAGATCATGTCACAACTTCCCCGAGGTGAAAAAACAGATCTAATATGCAGCCGTAGGTATGTGTCGGGCCATCTATGACTTGGGGCAAGTCCAAGGTTGCCATGGAGGCCATAAACTCCTGAGCCTCCCTGGACTCAACGCCACCAGGTAGCAAATTGAACACCGAGTCTCGGGGACTCTGTGGCCAGACTGGCAATGGCCTCCAGCAGCCCAGGCAGGGATGCCACTGGGCAGCAGAGAGGGCAGTATACCGGCAGCAATCTCAACTGTTCCCTGGAGCCCAACTTCAACCACAGGGACTCACATTCGGTTATCTGTGGAGCAGAGCCTCTGACAACCTTCAATCGCTCGCGGATAACAACACCCGCCCCCCGGCGTCTCGGCTGATGTCAAACCCGAAATCCATGTTGGCATAGTTCTGAGAGAGGTACACTTCCTTTCAGGCCCAGCCAGGTTTCTGTTAAACATGTCAGGCTGGCACCCTCATCTATGATAAGATCATGAATAAGGGTAGTCCTATTGCACATCAACCTGGCGTTCAAAATCAACTTCTGGAGCCCGAGACCATCAAGGATCTGGTAGCCAGACCCTGAGAGTGGACCCTGTGTCGCCAAATGTGGGCTGCCCCACGTTTTGGGCCATACTTTCCTCTGTCCGACGCAACCCTGATGCTTCTCCCTGCCCTCTCAGGTCCCCCCACCCCACTCCCACCCTTCATTCCATCCTCCAAGGCCATCTAACTCTTAAAGTTACCCATATCTAATCACACTCTCACCTACCCCACAAACACTCAAATCAATGGCCCAGCAACGCACCTTGCCCCACAGAGGACCCAACCAACCCCTGGTTACCCCTGCTGAAGGGGTGGGGCAAGCCTCCACAGAGGAAGGAACCCCCCAAGCCCCACACACCACCTACCCTCCACAAACAGGGAAAAAATTATACCCCCAGGGACTGAAAGAGGCAAAAGAGACACCACTCCCCAGAATCCAGGGCATGGCCCCAGCAGGAAAGCCACGAGTCACAGCCACCAGTGACCCCCCCCAGATGTCAGTGGAGGCCTCAAACATGCAGCACTCACCAGCCTGGCACTGCCCAGCGGCTCCCAACTCTGTTCTAGAACAATTGCCCGGGATCTCCCACACAGGCCAAAGCAGTCCAGGACACCACACCCTTATAAGCCAAAAGTCCTAACTATGACTTATTAAAACAGTAGCAGAAATAACAATTGCAACTCAAACATCTTTCCGGATTAACCTCTTGCCGAAGGAAGAATTCTGTGGAACGTGGAAGTTTATGCATTCCTTTTGTTTGATCCTGATAAAGATGCTACACGGCTACGGATTTGGAAGTTTCACAGACTAACGTGGCTGTGGTTGCTTTTAATACTTAAGTGTTCCTCTTCCTCTCACATTAAATGGCCAGGGATTGTGTAACACAAAAACAGTGATGTGTTGGTATGTGAGGGACAGAGAAGGAAACTAAAGGGGCAGACTCGCAGAATTGGAAGATTCTGTTTAGCAACACAGGTGGCTGGCCCACCAATAGGGTGCGCAAAACATTTTGAATTTTGAGTAGTTTTTTTTTCCTTTAAAAGGGTGTTCTGGTCTTACTGGAAGTACTCTGAATTTGAAACAGGTGTTTTGAGCTTAAAGTGAAATGGTTTCATGCTCAGGAGCAGCTGTTTTGAACTGAGAAACAGGATTTTGAACTTGAAACCTTTCAAATTCAAAGCATTTTATATACTACTACCTACCAGCGACAAGTGTAGGAAAGATTGTTTTGCCATTTTCGTGGCAGTGGTTTCTTTTACTGAAACCCAGTGCCTTTTTGTGGGCCTCGTGGTGTATGTCCTTCAACTGGGGCACTCTTTGTACAAACCTCAGAGCAGCCCCTAGAACCCTTCTCCCCCCACATTTGGATTGCACTTCTCACAAGACCTGGCCAGCATGATCAATGGTCAGGGTTGCAGCATTTGTACTCCAAAACATGGCAAGCCGCAGATTGTCCACTGCTAAATTAGAAAGGACATAAATTACTGTTGGCCCTCTCCCTGGGAGTGTGCCACTGTGAGTGTGGAAGAGGCACTCCTTCCAGCCGGTTCAGTCTTACTGTTCCTTGACCCATTGTTTGAAAGCCGTCAGGGTAGAGCTGAGGGCAATGTCTGCCTCTCCATTTGGTTCTGCTCCTGGCCCGCCGGAAAGGTAGCTTAGCAGCAGGGCACTGTGTGGAGAAGATCCTCTGTTGAATCCTTGGAATCCCTTTTTCAGAGGACCAGGTGGGAAAGACCTCTGCCTGCTTACAGTCCAGGAGAGCTGCTGTTTGGCAGAGGAGAAGAGGCAGGGCTAGGTGGACCAGATTCTTGTACAGGGCAGTCTTCCATGTTGGCAGGCAGGGTTGAGGCCACACGGGACATGGCACAATACAGTCTGTGTTCCAGTGCTGGCTGAAGACAGCAAACAACACTGACCCGGCAGCGTCAACTGCTCATTGGCGTTGTGCTGTAAAGCAGTGCCCTGGATCCTGTGGCTTCCTAATGGTCATCTGGTTCTTTCTAGGCCATTTCCTGGAAACATGCTCACCCAGCGGTCTTGATCACACAGCTTTGCGAAAACTCCTTCGAGAATGTCCAGCTCAAGCTACCCTCCAAACCAAGGAGCGTTCAGCACAGAACAGAGCCGTTACCCGGCGCATTCAGTCCAGTATACGTTTCCCGGTGGCCGGCACCAGCAGGCAAGTAGCTGCAGGCCCCATGGGGATTCTGGGTAATCCTGCAGGGCCCCCTCTAGGATCCTAGGCTTCTTCATGCACAAGCCAGGCTTTGCTTCTTTTTGGTGATAGAGGCATAGCTAGAAGTGTCAGCGTGGGCGAAGCTGACCAGTCGAAGAAAGATCTAAGTACCAGTCAGGTGGAATAATAAGCAAGCAGTTTAGAGGGGCCATGGCTGGGGAAGGAAGCCCCCACTTAACTAACAGAAGATCCCCTTAAAGATCCTCTTAAAAAAAAAATTAAATGGCAGGTGGTGGGGAAAAGATCTTTCACAGCCAGAGGCCCCCAAAGAGATGCTGGCGTTAGAGCAGACAATTGAATTACAGCCAGGCATAGGGTAAGACAGCTTTTGTTTAAAATGAGTTTGAGACATTGACCCATTATTTAGTTTTCCAATGTAGATATCCCCTTTCTGCCCAAGGGACATTCATGACAGCTATCAGTGAAATTAAATCAGGGATGAGCAATTTTGCTGCAAGTTCCCATACAAGCTTTGGTGAGAATTTGGGGTTATTGGAAGAGATTGCCAAATCTTGGAAGTTTTCATCCATCCCCTGAGATTTCAGCCACTTTAAATACATGAAAACAATGGGGTTTTACAGCAGTGTTTGGAGATGTTTTGTCTACTCTAGGTGATGATAAAATTGACCGCATACCATAAAATTGACCCAGATTAATGAGCTGAGATACAAAAAAAAGTGTAAGTATGAACCTGGCTAATGACTGAGATCATCAGGAGGTCCTTTGGAAGGTGACCCTGGTGCACGGAAGAGGCCATCCCTTGTTTGGCTTCCAGGCTATGGATTCTCTTCCCAGAAAAGTTCCTTTGGCCTTGTTCTCCCAATATTTGGGAAAATGGCAGAAATGCATTCCCTTTGCCACTCTTTTAACTGTTAATTGATTTTTTAAAAAAATAATAATTGTAGAGCTCTGTCTGTCATGTGCTGTTTTGCATTCTTTCGTTAGTGTCTGCTGCCTTCAGCGTTTATGGAAACAGGGTGTGAATTTAAGTAATAAATGGAATAAGCAACTTAGAAGCCCACTCTGATGAAACAGAGGCATGATCTCCCCAGTTCGTAGAAGACTTCTGGTTGGTGCAGACCTCCAGAGGGCCAGATGTTCTTGGAGGTCCACAGATAGCCTGGACCCACGCTGTGGCAGTCTTCTCATTCTATTTGTCTTGACAAAGCGCTTCTCTCCCCCACCCCCCAACTGCGATTCCTTTCCTTTGTAGGAGTTTGCGGTCCCTGATTTTCGCGCTTCTCACTTGGAAGTCAGCCAGGGTACCCAGCTTCTTCAGCAGCAGCAGCAGCAGCAGCAGCTCCGTCGGCGCCCCTCTTTGCTGTCCGAATTCCACCCTGGCTCGGACCGGTAAGCGCTTGCGTTTTCTCTGTGAATATTTTTATATTGGGGAGGCAGCCCTTGGAAAGAGGTCTGGGTGAGTTCTTGTAAATCTGTGAGTGTGCAGCACAGGGCTGGTTAAAGGGGGCATCGGTTGGCATTGGGTGTGGGTTTGTCAGTGGGCGACCCATCTTAGTTGCATCTTGTTTAACTTTTGGGGGGCTGGTATATGGAGACCTCGGATTGGGGGCAGCTGTGGCTGCTTTTTCAGCGTCAAGCATCTTTTCTTCATCACTCTCCCCCTTTCACCCTCATCCTCTGCCAGGCCTCAGGAGAGGAGATCTGGGTATGAGTCACAGTTTCACCCCGGCCCTTCGCAAACCGATCATGACTCGCTGGATTCCAAGAGGCCGCGCCTGGACCAAGTTTCTGATCCTCATTACCAGCGGGTCAGTGCTGCTGCGGTCCTGCCCTTGGCCCACCAGCTCCAAGAGGGGCTGCGGTCATCTGACCTCAAGAAGGTAAAGCTGACCCTGCTGGGTTTGAGCTTCTCAGGAGCATCCACAGAGAGTGATAAAACAAAGTAAGATGGTGGCCACGGGGTATGGACAAAGCTCTGCCTGTTATTATGTGAGGTCTTCAACTCCCAGAATTCCCCAGCCAAAACAACCATTGCTGAGAATTCTGGGAGCTGGGGGGGCCTGGATTGGAGAAGGCTACCACGTGGCTTAGTATTTACTGGCTGATAAGAGGCTGGGTTCAGGCCAAGTTTAAAAGTCCTAGCTGGTGACTAATGTTTAACTTATGTTTTCTGAATGGGGCAAAGGTTGAGAGGCTGGCAGGGCTGGCTTTCCTCCCTTACTGACATCTTGGCCCACCTTCGGAAGTGAACTGAATGACTGCCTGGCCCCGTTGGCAGCTTTTCCTGCCCTTCTCTGCTCCTGGGGCTGCTTGCTGGGAACCAGCCCTCTGGAGGCAGGAGCTGAGCCATGGAGGGGCATCGTAATAATAAAGCGCTTTTCCCACAGGCGTCAGAGGTGGGGTCTCCCGACACACGCAGAGCCCCATATTGGGGGTCTTATAGTATCTCAGGATAGTCCTGCAGTTCTCTAGCTGTTCTTGACAGAGCAAGCAAAGCCTAATTACTCTGAAAAGTAGCCAGGCTGATTATCCTGTGTTCAGATGGCCAGAGGAGTGAGGTTGAAGGCCTGTCTTGGTCCCCAAGGTGCTTTCTTTTGAGTAATTATGTGCCATCAAGTTGCTGTTGACTCCTAATGACCACACAGACATATTTTCCCCAGGAGGACCTATCCCCAACCTGGTCTTTGAGGTCTTCCAACGGTGCCCCCATCGCCAATGTAGCGGAATCCATCCACCTTGCTATTGGTCCTTCTCTTGTCTTTCCTGCCGTCTTTCTCAGCATTAGAGCCTTCTCCAGAGAGCTGGTCTTGCATGAGGTGTCTGAAGTAGGATACTTCGTAGCTTTCTTTTACAACACCTTCGTTTGTATTTTTTTTCTCTCCATTTTTATAATCCACCTGGATTTTGCAGAATCCAAGGCAATGCCACCTAATCTAACTCACAACAGCCCAGTGACGTATGCTAGACTGGGAGACAGTAATGAACCCAAGATTTCTCAATATGATTTATGGTTTGCTGTGGTTCAGAACCTGGATCTCCTCCATCCTGGGCTAAGACTCCGACCACAGTTTGAGAACAAAACCAAAACCCAGACATTCCTCTCTGGGCTGTGTAACGTACCCATACTGCTTTGCAAATAATTGTTTACCGATTGAGTTCGTAATTCCCCATCCCTCCTTTCTCTTTCTTTTAAAATGGCAGGAGCCAGTTTTTGGAGGCAAGCATGAAGGCCCTCCGTCGCCAATGTCGAGTCAGTCATGCGGAGAGGACCAGAATGCTTCTCCATCCAAGTTGTCAAAGGAAGAGCTGATCCAGAGCATGGATCGGGTAGACAGGGAGATTGCCAAAGTGGAACAGCAGATCCTCAAACTGAGGAAAAAACAGGTCAGCCATTGGGGAGAGCATTAGTATTCCTTGGTCAGGAGGCTCAGTCGTCTTTTGGAAAGGAGAAGCAAGTAGCAAAGCTGGAAAAAACGCTCGAGTTTAGCTCTTGTGGCTGCTGGCGGAGGGGATGAAGGGGTAGCCGGAACCTGGGCTGATGTGTCTGGGGATGAAGGAACCAGCTGAGTCAGCAGAGACTGCCAAGCCAGCAGTCTGGCTAGAACTAACATTGGTGGAAGGTACGTTATGTACAAAATCTGCTCTTCCAGAAACAGAATGTTCTGTAGAACTCTGGAGAGATGGGGGTTGTCTGGCAGTTTTATGGAAGTTAATCCCCTGAAGTGGAAGTGGCTTGCGACGCTCAGGACAAAACAGGCTTGATGTAGTCCGGAGGAGGATGGAACGTTTTGGAGTTCTGTCACTGTGGAACGTCTTGCTTCTGGCACGGGAGGTTTTGTAGATCATCAGTCAGCGATGCTGCAGTATCCCAGGTCACCAAGCAACTCCACCCCACTAAAAAGTCAAATAATAACCATTCAAACATTGCAGAAGTCTCAGAGGTTTCTGCTGAAATATCTCAAGATCCTAGGGTGAGGTTACCAAACTTGGGCAGTTCATCCTTTGTGCCCAGGAGACCAAAAATTGGTCAAGCATGTCCAGCCTGTTGGCCAAGTGGGTGACCCAGCTTATTCCCCTGCCCAGCAAATGCTTAGATTATGTCCTGGATCAGCTGCCTAGTGAAGTGTTCTGGACTGTGGTGTTTGGATCTACTCGGGAAGACAGCACCAGGGTCTTGGTGGGACAAGCAGTAGAAGATTGTGCCTGTTAGACCTCCAGGTTCAAGTCTCACAGCTCCTAGGAGGTTGTGAGCAAAAGCGGCATGCAGAAGTTTCCAAGTTTAATTTCCAGCGTCTTCAGTGAAATGGGAAGTGAGTAAAATCATTTTACAATAGAACTCCATGAATGCACAGGAACTCAGGCTAAAATCCACCCTGGGATTTTATTGAGCTGGACCTCCAGTCTTTCTGCCTACTGATGGCATATAAGATGGTTAAAATAAGATCGTTTTTGTTCATTGGTTGAAAGGATTGGTTGAAAGGGAGTGCTTGAGTCTGAAGACCCACCTCTGCCTCAAACAGTGGTGTCCGCAGGAGGGGTCGAAAAAGTCAAGATGATCATAACTGCACAGTCAAAACCTCTGCAATGTCAGTGCAGCTACAAAAGCTGGTGGGGCTTCAGTTGCATGGCTTCAGTTGCCATCTTGACTTTTTTGACCCCCTCCCTGCAGAGGCCCTTGGCCCAAAGCCATGTTTTTCAAAGGAAACAATCTTGGACCGGATAGTTAAATGTCTCCATCTGGTAAGAGGCAGCTCCTAAGTTAACGCTAGATGAGCCTGGAATTTTACATCTGCAGTTCTGAAATCAGCAACAGGCTCTCAGCTTAAGCCACCCCCGCCCTCCCAGCAGACATCCACTCCAGGTTGCCAGTGCAGTAAGATTTCTAGCATCTGTGGACCTGTCTTGTCTCTTTTTAACATGCAAACAGGGGTACTGCTCTGTTTGTGACCAGCATGGCTGGTTGCTCCGAGATCCCTCTTGTTCTTAACTTGCCCAGGCCGCATCTAGTTGATCCAGATGTTCGTGTTATCTCTGACTCATTCCTAGCGGGACTAGCACGGCTGACGTCCCTCCCGCCCTCTTGTCTCTTAGCAACAGCTCGAGGAAGAAGCAGCGAAACCGCCTGAACCAGAGAGGCCTGTCTCCCCTCCTCCTGTCGAGCAGAAGCATCGCAGCATCGTCCAGATAATCTACGATGAGAATCGGGTAATGCTTTCTCCCTTCTTGAGGCAGACGCTTTGCTGGCGCATACGTTGCTTAGGCTCCAGAGAAAGAGGGAAATTGCTTCCATGGGAGAGATCCGCCCGGAGAAGGGCAGAGCTGCCCTGGGTGGAGGAAGTCTGATTGGGCTGGAGGCCTCCAAATGCAACAGGTCTTCCTCCTTTTCCCAGCCTCTCTTAAACTCTCGGAATTACTGGAGCTGTTGGTCTTTTCTGTTGTGTGGCCCTGGCAGGAAAGGTGGGATTCCTAGCAGCCTTCAAGGGGGGGTCTGATGGAGTTGCAGCCTGGGAATCCAGGGGAGGGAAAGGCAGATCTGAACCTTAGAGAGCCCCAGCCCAGAACACATTGGGCTTATGGTTAGTGTGACTGCACCAGTAAGTGGGAAGATCTTTGGAGTCCATGAGCAGAAACAGAACCTGATTTAATTGACCAAAGTGGGGAGACACTCTCCTCTCTCCATGTGCCACAAACTTGGGATGCTAGCCATTCATTTTGATTTCTCCCCCCCACCCCATTTTGCTTTCTAAGTTGAAAGTAAAAAAATGCTGGTGGTAGGTTAGGGGGGAGAGAGGTGGCTGTGCATCCTGCCTTTTAAGCAAGGGGCTGGTCTAGCAGGGCTCCTTGTGCTCCATGATGGGCTTTGGAATAACTTGCACCTGTGTACAATCTTTCCCCCAACTTTCACTCTGAATGGGGTGTGTGTTCAGGGGGCTAGAAACTGTGTCTAGGCCTCATGTTTGCAAAACAGGCCCTTCTTTGGGCAGCCAAAAGAACTGCCCAAAATGATGATGGGATTCCTCCTCCCCTCTCCCAAAATTCAGAGTATAATTCAAACCCTAATTCAGTACCATTTAACTTGGAAATGAGTCCTCTTGTTAAATGAGCTTTGTTTAGGGTTATGGCCCCAAGTCTTTGACTCACCACCTGGAAGATGGGGGTGGCTTCCTCCCCTGCTGTCTTAGCTCCATGGTTTGGGTAACAAGGCCACCTTTGAGTTTTTAAGTTATATTTCAGGGTGGGATAGAGCCTCTTAAGCAAATTTCTGTAACCTCTGGCCCTTTGTTGCCATTAGAAGCACTAAAAGCCGCAGTAAGACATGACCAGTGTTAGTTCTTCAAGGCAGACCAGACTAGGAAACCAAAGTTATGAATGCTAATACAATTTTTATTATAAGGTTATAGTAACAGAAGCTTGCAAGTCAGAATGTGCTTCTCCCCTCCCTCCCTTTATCTTTGGGAGAACTAGGGAGGGGCTCATCTGAGGTGTTTACTCACATTCTTGGCCCTGGCTCAGGCCCCTTTTATCTGAGGTTTTCTTGGTAGGAGCTCTTCCTGTCCTTCAAGGCCATTCCCTCTGTCCTCTACATCTGGACACCAATCTGTAAATGCAAAGGCTTGACTGTGTAGTGGGGTTTAATCTAGTGGCAACATAAAGCCAGAGTAAGGCATTCTAGATCTACAGTAGTGTTTCTCAACCTTGGCAACTTTAAGAAGTGTGGACTTCAACTCCCAGAATTCCCCAGCCAGCAAGCTGGCTGGAGAATTCTGGGAATTGATGTCCATACATCCTAAAGTTGCCAAGGCTGAGAAACAGTGCTCTACAGGATCACAACTAGGAAGGTCCCCTTTTGCATTATCGCTTGACATGCTCCTTCCAATCCTGGGGCTTCTTCAGCTCACCCTCAGACTTGAGACATCATTAACCCGTTGCTACACATTACAAGTTTAGGGGGATGCTGCAGCACTTCTTGGAAGAAGCAATATGTTCAGGTTTCCAGAAGCTACTCTGAAGAGCAGTCTAGTGGCTTGTTTCTGTTGTGGCTGCTGCTTCAAGACCAGCCCTGTACAGACCATCCCTGGGTTAAGAACGTCTGACTTACGGACAACTCATACTTATGAACAGGCTGCCTATTACTAAAAATGGCAAACAGCATTCTCCTTCCTTGAACTGCTGAAGCCACACAATGCTTTCATGAACCGCCAAAGCTGCGCATTTTTAATATACAGCAGTTTTCAGAGGTTCATGAAAAGATTGCGCGGCTTCAGTGGTCCGTCTGCTTGAGAAAGGAGAACGCTGTCCGCCATTTTTAGTAATAGGCAGTCCGTTTGTAAGTATGAGTTCCGACTTACATACAAATTCGAGTTAAAGACAGACTTAGGAATGGAACTCATTCTTAACCCAGGGACTGCCTGTATAGCGACAATTGCAATAATCTTGCCACCATCACAGCACATCATAACTTCACCTACTAGCTCAGAAGGAGTGTGCGTCTGGGTGTGAAGCGTTCCTTGCTCTGTTGAGTAATGCATAGGAAAATCCTTCAAAGTTCCATGTAGGGGCAGGATGTCCCATATAGGGGCAAATGTCCCATTCATAGGGCCATCCAGGGCGGAAGGTGGGACCCTTTGTACAGACGCTCCACGTTCTTGCTGTGGTGAGCAGAAAGTTTGGCTCTTCTGGAGATCACGAGTGGTGAAATTTTGCAAGCTCATCTGACACTACCTCGCCTGCTTTCTGCAAGTGAGAGTGGCCTCTTCTGGCCCAGCCTTCCCCAACCTGCGATCCCCCAGACAGATTTGGGACTGCAGCACCCAGAATTCCCAGCCAGCACAAGCACCCTGCAGGTTGAGAATTGCAGGGCTGCTGTCCCTGTGCATCAGGAGGCAGCTACGTCGGGGAAGACTGCTCCAGAGAGAACAGTGAGCTTGGAGTGGGTGAAAGTAAACATTCTGGGGGGTGTAAATGTTTGCCCAATTCTGAACATACGTTTTCCTTTAGCCAGTACCCTAAGACTCCCCCATTGGAGTAAAAGCAGATCCCCAGAAACCAAGCAGAGCAATATATTAGGGTGGGGTGGGTGTGAGGGGCGGAAATCGAAAGAGTTCTGTTTCCATATCTACAAACAGTTAACACAAGGGACGTGTAGGCGAGGGATGGGGGGAAAAATGTTGGCAGCGTTACCCTGTGATCAAAGTAAACCAAATACGCCCTTGTGTTGAACTCAGCTCCTCGGGACTGTGTCCACGCAGTTTTCTTGGTAGAGTTACAGAAGTCATTTCTGCCTTTGTCCACGATGTTTTTTTCGGCATCCCCAGTCCAGCCAGCAGCTCAGAACAGCATCTCAGGCGGTCTCTCCTCCGACGCCTGCCCAGGCAGACCCCGTTTAGCTTCTGAGAGCAGCCCGGCTGCTGCCACCTAACTGGGCCTCCCCATGAGCTCCCGTCCCTCTTTGGTCTTTGTGGGTCAGCCTCAAACCAGCCCAGCTACTCCAGCGATTGTGAGCTTTCCTTTCCCGGGTTCAACTGGGTTGCTGGAACCCTGGCTTGATTTACACCTTATGCCAGGCTGAAGTGTGGTTTGTCTTTGCCTTGGGGGACCTCCTCATTCCAGTGGATAAACCAGATGGGTCAGCCTAGCAGATGGAGGCTTCCTCCACGGACCCTGGGTGAGGATGTCGTGCCATAGCGGGGGGGGCAGGGGACCCAGCCCATGTCTTTTCACGCGGCGGGCTGTTCCCGTGTGGCCTCCTTTGCTCTGTCTGGAAAGGGCTTCTCCCCAAATTACCACTGTTTCTGGTGCCTGGCCTGCACTCTGGAGGGGGTTGTAATGCCAGCCTCCAGCCTGCCTTCAGGTGCTCCCTGCATCACGGGATTCTGGGTTCCTTCCACAGCCAGAGAACTTGGGCCTTGTCCCGTGATTCCTTATTCTTACCCTTGGCCGTATGTATGTGTGTATGTATGTATTTATATTTCAAATTTAGTCACCGCCCATCTCCCTCAAAGAGCAACTCTGGGCGGTTTACAATAAAACAAGAATAAATACTGATTAAAATGCAATAAAACAATGGCTCATACATAAATAATGTCTTCCAAGGCACTGATAGTAAATAAAGGTTATTAATGTACGAGAGCATCTTCAGGCTACCAGACGCCCCCAGGGTTGGTTACCTCTCCTCACACCCCACACGAGTTGGCAGAGCCAGGTCTTCACCCCTTTCCAGAAGACTGGGAGAGTGGGGGTCCGCCTCACCTCTGGGAGGAGGATGTTCCATAGGGCGGGGGCCATGGCAGAGAAGGCTCTCCTCCTGGGCCCCGCCACTCAACATCCTTTCATAGAGGGGGGCCGTAACGTACCCTCTCTGCCCAACCAGGTGGGACGGGTTGGCATAATGGGGGTGAGACGGTCCCTCGGGTAGCCTGGTCCCATCCATGTTGATGCTTAATCTTTGGAATGGCGAATGCCACAAGACAGTGGAAGTTCCAGAGGCACGGGGCAGAGCTACTCCCGCCTGGGGCTGATGGGCACCGCTAATAAAAGGAGGATTATTTAGCAGAGGGCATGCTACGCCCATTGGTACTGGCCACAGCTGCTTAGCAGTGCTTTGTAGTTTGCAGAACGGTGCCCGAAACAGCGCTTGCTTCCAGCAGCAGCAGCCTCTCCTCCCTGTGTACGGTGAGGGCAGTAGGCCTCCTCTGTGCTTTTTCCCAGCAAATGGTCTTCACAAATGCAGGGACCGAACGAGGAAGCTTGAGTCTCCTATATATCTGTCCCCCTCTCCTCAGCCTGGGTGCCTTCCAGCAATGAGCAGGCTGGCTGTGGATGATGATAGTTGTAGTCCAGCTGGTTCAGAGGGGGCCGGGGTGGGAATGGCTGCTGGGCGCTGGTAGCCAGTGCTGGCCTCCAGGCGTGGCTCTTTCCAGAGTGAGAAACAACCTCCCTGAGATGAGAAAGGAGGTGTCCGGAGCCTTCGGCTGGTACAGTAATGGAGGAGGAGGGAAACAAGAGGAAAAAAACTTTCTAAACGAGGCGGAAAGACTGCCAAGCGCCCCAAAGCAGGCCGAACGCGTTCAGTGACTGCGCAGTCTCGGCTGAGCCGTTTGAGGGGGTGGGCGACACGGGGTGGGAGGGCGAGCAGAAGGACCTCTGTCTGCTTGGGCACCGCTCGAGGAATGCCCTAAACCCAGAATGAGCGCGGCTGCCTTTGCGGGTTACGGAGCCGTTCTGTTTGAGAACGGTTTTATCTGCTCCTGTGATGTTAACGTTGGCTGTTCCTCTTTGGCCTGTGAACTCTCGCCCTGACTTGTGGCACCCTCACAGCTGGGCTATGCCCGGCCTTAACTGTGGAGCGTCCTGCAAAATGGCACAGCTGGTTGCGATTTATTGATTGATTGATTGATTGATTGGCCGCCCAACTCCAGTCGACTCTGGGCGGGATACGAAACCAGGGGGAAAAAACATAAAAGCACAACGTCAGACAGACAGCCCCGACTAAAATAAACAACAAAATCAAGAAAACAAAACGGGGGCCCTTAAACAAATCGTAAAGATCAACCCCGGGCCTGGGACCAGCGCCAGGTTTTCATAGCTTTCTGGCACCCTGACCAGGAGCAGCCTGGGCTGAAATAATTTGCTCTCCTGCTTGTCACAACGAACAGTTGTTGACAGGTCTTCCCTCCTTCCCTCCCTCCCTCCTTCCCTAAACATGTTGAATCTGTTTGGCTGCGTGGAAGGACGCCCAGAGAGAGATAAGATGGGCTGAACTCTGTAGAAGAGGGGTACAGAAGGTAGCAACAGGCACATACAAAGAAATCTAAGATAAAGGAAAGAAATATGAAGAAATCTAGTGGCTACCAACGGGGAAATATATGGGAGAGAGAGAGAGAATGGAGTAATGTGATATATGAATGGGGTTGCTGTAAATAAGGAGGCTACAGAAAAGAGGGCAAGTAATAAAATATAGGTTTACCACTAAGAACATTGATTTAGGAGTAGGGTATTAGGGCACCTAGAGAAGGACAATGGGAATAGGGCATAGATATAGATAGAATGCTAGCAGCAATACGTTTGTGTAATAATCGAAGACATTCTCAATATATAGCTTCCTTTTGTAAAATATCCTTGTTTTGTAAAATAAAAAGTCTTCTCCGGCCCCTGTAGAGAGATTCAAAACAAACCAACTATCAGCTTCCAGTGCTCTGGGTCTGTATTGAGTCTGGCCAATCTGATTGATTCTGCTTTCACAAGAGCCCCCAACAGGGTGGGGAAGTTGTGGACGGTGGATTGGAGATTAGGGGCCAGCCTGCCTCACGTTCCCTGGCAGAGCGGCCCCGGCTCTGCTCGTCCTTCTTCCGTCAGGCCCAGGGCTGTGCTGTTGCGGCCTCCTCAGGTGCTCGCCCAGATGAGCACTCGTGGGTGTGCATTGGAGTCTGGCTCTTGAGTAGGCAGGTAACTGGGTCTCTGCATGTTGGCGTTCTGGAGGGTGGTGGGCTTGATCCTGCATTTGTTAAGACATAGGCAGAGGGTGCCCAGGGCTCTGTAGCTTTCTAGGGCCCCGGCACTCTGCCTGCTTCTGAGACCCTGATGGAACCACCTTCTCCAGCCCGCTGTCTTCCCAAAACACTCAGACTCCGGTTCCCAGAGTTCTCCACCAGCCCCGCTTGAGAGTTTTGGAAGCAGAAACTCCAAAACAGGGAGAGAATCCCTGACCAGAGAGAGCTGGTTTAGCCTTTATTGATTGGGAGTTTTTCTTCGGGGTCTAGTTTATGCTGCCTGACTTTCATAATGCTCTTGTGGCGACATCAGATGTACACAGAAAGGACTGTGACCTCTTTGTCTTCCCACCGTGGGGGTGAGCAGTGTGATACGTGCTGGGACGTTGTGCAAGAGGGCAGTTTTGCTGGAGAGCAGCACGGTCAGAGTGGAAAGAGAGGTCAGCCTGGATAAGTCTGCTTGCTCGAAAGCTCAGGTGATTTGGGAGAAGGAATTGTTGGGCTGGACATGCGAGGACTTAAAGTTCAGCTACTTAGAGACCAAACAAACCGTTGGGTCCTGGTGCAGTTTGCCAACAACTCTTGGTCTTCTGAGCTGTCTCTTCTCCCCCTCCCCCGCCCCATCCCCCTTCACAGTGGAAACTGGAGGCCACTGGAAGAAAAGTGTTGCGTCTTGATGGTGAAGGTTGGGCAGATGGAAAGACAGATTCAGGGCCCACCCAGAGTCTCCAGTGGAACAAAAACGAGGAAGGGGGCAGAATCCTCATTTCTTCCCCCTTCCAAATAATGCACGAAATGCTTCCTCACTTGTGTTCAAAAGGAGCTTTCTCTCTTAGAGCTGGGTTCCTCAACCTTGGCAACTTTAAGACGGGTGGACTTCAACTCCCAGAATTCCCCAGCCAACAAAGTTGAAGTCCACCCGTCTTAAAGTTGCCAAGGTTGAGGAACCCTGTCTTAGAGCATTCAATGGAGACATTGGTCTAAAAGAATATTCTCCACTGAATTACTGAAACTTTACGAACATTCATCTGCTCTTCTGGATAAACAGCCTTTTTTTTTTTTTTGCCTCCCTTGCAGAAAAAGGCAGAGGAAGCTCATAAGATTTTCGAAGGGCTGGGCCCCAAGGTGGAGCTGGTGAGTGTCCTCCTTTTTTCTTCCTAGGGTCTTGTTCGCCTTTATCCTCCTCATGGGCCTTTCTTTCCACCTTTCTTTGAAAGCAGTAAGAGAATCAAAGGTCTCTGGCCTAACCATTTTGCTTGGGTTGGAAACGGTTGCCCTAGTTCGCCTGCGCACAGGGGACGATCATAAAAATAATAGTTTGCACCGGTTGCTTACAAGTTGCTTTTCAGCTGAGAACGGGGCCTTTTGGAAAGACAGGACTTCCAGTCTTTTCACGTCTTGTTTCTTTCCTTCCAATCCTGGAAGGAGCTGGATGAACAGAAATACGAAGCTTGAGATATTGTCTGGAGTTTCTGGCCAGCAGACCTAGCCTGGGACAATATTGAGTTTATTTCTGGTTAGTTTAGCCACGCCCTGCTTAGCCAGGGAGGGGAACTGTGGAAGAGAGCAAACAGAATCCGTCCCTTTTCCCACTTCCTCCTCCCTGTGCTGTTGAACTTTGGGGAAATAGGGCTGGGCTTGGAGGCACAGTACAGAAAAGTGGGCTGGGCTGCAGGTAAGATGACTCCTTGGCTTCAGTCTGCTCCTTCTGGATTATTGATCAGCTGCGTGAGCAGAAAAATGAGGCCGAGCAGTCAGTAGTGTGTATAGATGGATTTATGCAGCACCCTGTAGGCGTGGGTTGCCCACTCTTGAGCTAGCAATAGAAAGATTGTGATTTTCGGCAAAAAACACCAATAATCACAGTATTCAAGCTGCAAAACATAGATACCCCAAGATGAGTACTCACAACCCATTGGGGCCAAAGCCCATTGGAAGAATTCGGTTTTTGCTGCCTTGTGAATTGCAAGGAGAAAGGACAGTGTGTGTGGGCTACTGTGAAAAAGACCTGCCACTTGAACCCACCCTCTGTGTTCTACTTGTACTTATATTCTTTCCAACACATTGGAGATCCTGGATATGGGCTGATAAATGGGAAAAACCCTCCTTGTGGGTAGATCACCAGCATGTTTTCCATGAGGCGTGTGCTGACTCGGCTTCCTTCAGGCATAAATATAGTTAAATCTCTCTCTCTCTTTCTGCAGCCTCTTTACAACCAGCCTTCAGACACAAAAGTGTACCATGAAAACATCAAAACGTAAGAGCCTTGCTCTGTCTAATATTTCCTCCAAACCTCGATTGGAAAGATCTCATTTTCTGAGATGGAATGTGCGCCTCGTTTCATACTTATCCTTTCAGTTATTGTGTTCTGGCAGGGTTTGCCAGAGGCTTAAATCCTTTTCAGCTTTGCTGTTTTATTTAACGGCATCCGTCTCAATTTTTTCGTTTCGTTTATAAGTTTATCCTTACAGTATTCTGACTTGTTTGTCCTAACGTTTTTTATTCCTTCTACTCCTTTTAGCTAACATTGTATGTACCGTTTTTGTTCATTTTAATCCTGCTGGTCTGTAGCTCTATGGTTAGAGATGATTTGCTTTGTGTTGGTTAATGACCGTAAGTAATAAAGATGATGATTCCTGGCAGGTGGGAAGGGCTTCCCGTACGCTCCAACTTTCTCTGGCTGGCCCTTTTTAAAACTCCCAGTTTTTATTAAAGCAGTTTAACGATGTCTTGCTGACACTGTCCCCAGCCCATCTGTAATGCTAGAATATAATTCCCCATCATGCAGAAAGATCTGCTGATTCAGGCTCTCGTGTTTCTTTTTTTCACACACACCAAAAGAGGAGGCTGAAAGCATCTGCTTCCTACTTAAACTAACCGCTCTCTGTTGTTACGTGGGAACTGGAAAATATGGTTAGTTTAAACTATGGATTAGTTTTGCCTTTTCCAACCAGGCACCCTGCTGATGTGCTGGGCTCCAGCTCTTCTAATTCCCAGCCAGAAGCTAGGCTGGCTAAGAATTTTGGGAGAGGTAGTCTCTCTCTAAATGCTTTACAAAATGCTAAAATGCTTTCTAAACAGCAGTGGAGGGGTGCTGGTGCCATCTTGTCCCTTGTTTCGAGCATTTAGGCTTCCTGCACTAGCCCTCGTGGAGGAAAAGGTGAAATCAGGACAGGCTTGCTTTGCTACTTATATCGATCAGTAGCATCAAGGGAATTCCACAAATAACTTTTTTGGCATACCCAGTAATACACATCCAAGGAACTTGGATGGAGTAGCCTGAGGAGGGTAGCCCAGTTTTGGACTTCGATGGTGATGCGGTCACTTTTTGAAAGGGAAGGATCAACTTGAGAAAAGACCTGGATCGTTGTTTTAAGAATGGAGCGGAGGGCAAGATTTCGAGGAATTGTCTGTTGAGTGGGCAGGTGAGTGCGAGGCCAGAGGATAGGAAGGGCACAAGTACCTGCTGGAATTCAATGCTGCAAGACAGCGAGGTGGTGTTTGACTTAAAGCGCAAAGGGTTTGGTTCAAAAAGGAGAGGTCTCCCCAGAAACCTCATATAAAGTTGCATTCTATCTCAAGAATGCCCAGAGCCTGGGCGTGAATAGCCTCCATGCCTTCCTAGTTCTACTTGCCCCAAACATCTGGCCAGCTGCTTTTGTGCTGGACAAATAGATTGGATCCAGTGGGATAGTTTTTGTGTTCTTATGGAACAACCTTCATCCCACGTTGGATGCACTGAGCATGGGGCATCCATGTTTTAGAAGAAATCTTGTACATCCTGGCTGTTCCACGGTGAGATTTTTTTTTCTTGTGGTTCTCATGCCTAAATTAGGGCTTATATCAGTGGCTTTTTCAGGAATATGAACTTTTTCTCTGCAGTGCTGATGCCAAGGACTGGGGATTAATTATTCATAGTCTTTTGGCAGGCAGGATTTTAACCGCTTGTGACTTCTTCCCAGCACTCTCAAACCTTCTGAACACTCTTGTTAGCACAACTTGTCTTTCTTTTTTTTGTATGAAAGCACATGTACCAAAATAGAATCTGTCACCACTTGTAAGTGAAGGATGAAACTTCTGATGTGAAACTTGTTGAAAACAGAGAGAAAAAGCTGTGATTAGGACAGATGAAACCTGGTCTCACCTCTCATCTCCCCCCTCCCCTTTCTTTTTAGGAACCAAGTTATGAGGAAAAAGCTCATCTTGTTTTTCAAGAGGCGGAATCATGCCAGGAAGCAAAGGGTATGGCTGTGTTTTGTAACTCCTCATGAATTGCCAGCCACAAGTTGTCACTCTTCTTGCCCCTGCACACCTCCCAGAAATCCAGCAAAATATGCCCCCATCAGAGTCGCTGTCAATCAGAGGAAATAGTTGAGGTCTGCCTTTTCCAGCCTGTTGCCCTTCAGATGTCTTGGGGTTCAACACCCTTAATTCTCAGCTGTCATGGCATCTGGGGAAGGCTGAGGTAGATGAACGAATGACCTGGGTTCGGGCTCTCTTGCTTTCCTGACCTTCTGACTGCCCTCGCTCTGGGATGTTCTTTCCAGCCCTCCAGGTTTTAGTGGTCCTTCAGTAGAACACACCTAATACTTGAAGCTGTGCATGGGATGTGGGCACAGGAATGTTTCTCCCTCTGTTAAAACAAGAAACAAAATGGAAACATGGGAACTAGCTTGTAAAAAATACGGTTCAAGAGCAGAAAACCAGAAAGCTTTGCTTCCTTAAGGGATTTTTGTTGTTGTCTGGAGAGAGGAAAAGAGCAAGAAATGACTGTTGCATGGATGATTGATTGATTGATTGATTGATTGATTGATAGATAGATAGATAGATAGATAGATAGATAGATTGATTAAATGTAGGGAACTTTCAAAATTAGAACAGTTTTCAGAGGAGGAGCTGTGAATGGACTGATTTAGTAAGGAAGCTTCTGTGGATCCCACAAATGAAGTGGACTGTGATTCACAAAGCTCCTGTAATAAAACATTTGAAGGACCTAGAAGGCTCTTTTCAAAGTTACCATCTTGACTTTGATGTGATGCTTGCATAGGCAGGGACTTTGACTGGGCTGGGTATGTTGGTCCCTATGAAGACCTTGGAGCTTTAGCAGGAGTGTGAGTGACACTGCTCTGGCAAATCATTTTTCTTCTGTCTTACTCTTGTCATGGGAAGATGGACCAAGAGTCCTGAATAACCTTGTTAGAAACTCAACAGTCTGGGAAGTGCAGTATTTTGTGTTGCTAGCTGTATTTTGAGTTCTCATTGACTCCGTGTCTCCAAGGGCTCCAACCAAAGAGTCTTCTCCGCATCTTTGACTTCCTTTTAGTGCCGTACCTTTATAGCCCACTCTTTTATGCTTGTTGGTGTCTTCATTTTAAAAGAAGTTAAATGGATGCCTTCTGAAGGCTTCACCCATTCATTTTACTTGTAAAGGGTTGGTGGAACTCAAAGCTGAGAACCTGGGGACATGCCAATATTGTAGAAAAGCCCATGGGTCCCCGTCCCTCTTTTATCTGGAGGTGTCAACAATTGTACCTATGGTCTTCTGCATGCAGACCAAAGCAGACACAGCACTACTAAGCTTTGGTCCCTCTCGGAAGTTGCCCAGAACCTTCTATCTTCTGTCTTTCCATTTGAATTGTTGTGTTGAATCCGGTGGGAGAGGGAGTTTATATCTCATGAGCCTTTCCTGTGTGTGCATTTGTTTGTGTGTGTTGGGTCTTTGGGAAATAACCAGGAGCAGAAGATCTGCCAGCGCTACGACCAACTAATGGAAGCATGGGAGAAGAAGGTGGACCGGATTGAGAATAACCCCCGCAGGAAGGCCAAGGAAAGCAAAACACGGGAATATTACGAGAAGCAGTTCCCCGAGATCCGGAAGCAGCGGGAACAGCAGGAGCGATTCCAAAGGTAAGGTAGGACCAAGGGACCTATTTGAGGGATCGCCTTTTCTTATCACATCTACCCCTCCCGTCAGATCCGGCAGGAGGGCTATGTTGTGGGTCCCATCTGCTAAAGCAGGGTTCCTCAACCTTGGTCACTTTAAGACGGGCGGACTTCAACTCCCAGAATTCCCCAGCCAGCAAGGCTGGCTGGGGAATTCTGGGAGTTGAAGTCCGCCCGTCTTAAAGTGGCCAAGGTTGAGGAACCCTGTGCTAAAGAGTTCCATCTGACAGGACCCAGACAGCATGCCTTTTCTGCTGTGGCTCCTGCCCCCTGGAACATCATCCCCCTGAGGTTACCCCCATCCCCATTAGCCTTTCGAAAGGCCCTGAAAATGTGGCTTTTCCAGCCGCCTTGAGGATCCCACGGGGAGCCTGTGATGGTTATATTGTATTTGGATGAATGTCCTTCTCCCTCAATCTTGCTTTTATTTATATTTTTAAGATTTTCTTTTTAACAGCTGTGATATTGTTTTAATTGTCGGTTGTACGCCGCCCAGAGTCATATTCATTGAGATGGGTGGTCCTATACATTTTTTAAAGATTTTTAAAAATTTATTGTATTATTAAATAAATAAGTGTTGCTCGGTCAGTGGGTGGAGAGGAATTCCCTGTTCCTGAAATTCTCCTTTTGCTTCTCCACTAGTAATGATCGAGCAGGATGCCTTTTTAGGACTCTGTATGATTCCTTTGCTTCTTCCTGTAACACCCGGAAGCAAGTGATTTCCACGATGTGAGTTCTGTGCATTATAAATCAGGTTAACCAGCTTGAGGTCCACTTGCTCCTGTTTAGCACGTGGACCAGGCTTCTTCTGGAGACTCCATTCTACTCCCGTTAGGAGCATGCGGTGATGCGCATGAAAAAGGAGTGAGGCTTCAGTCGTGCCGTAGAGCCCACTCTCTTGACTTTGACACCTCCCTGCCCTCTTTCGACAAGTTCTGTGTTTCCAAAATTGTGTTCAGTTGACCTCTTTTGTCAAAATCAAAATAATGTTTTGATTTTCATTCTTCACTACATTCTTGTTGCCTGAAAAAGCGCTCCTCAACCTTGGCCGCTTTAAGCTGGCTGGGGAATTCTGGGAGTTGAAGTCCACACAGCTTAAAGTGGCCAAGGTTGAGGAGCACTGGCCTAAAAGACGTTCAGTGCTGCTTCAGAGCTTTGTTCTGTCAAGCCCACTGGTAGCTGTTCTTTGGGCTTCGGGAGAAACTGGTTTTGATCTTAGAAGAACCAATGAAGTTAATGTGGATTTAGGGACAGGGTCTTTTCCACCATTGGACCAAGACTTTAGAGCTTCTATTTAGGGAAGATGGAACCATGGGCACGAAGCCCAACCTTTAGTAATTTGCAGCCCTCCAGAAATGTTGGAGAACAACTCTCATCAGCCCCAACCCATGGCTGTACCAGATGGGGGGAAGCTGATCTCTTTCTTTGCTCAATTGGCAGTGGAAAGATTATGCTGCCCAGAGTTGCTGGGAGTTGGGCAACATATACATTTATTTTATTTATTTTATTGGATTTCTCCCCCGCCCATCTCCCCCACAATAGGGGACTCTGGGCGACTTACAAAAAACATTAAAACTATAAATACATCTAAAACACATAAAACATCCAAAATTTAAAACAATACTAAAGAAAGGAAGATCCAAACAGATGGAAAATCAGGCTGCGGAGAGCTGGCCACTATGGGGCTAGCCATCCCCCTGCTTGAAGTGTTCCCTCCCCACCCCAGGCCAAGTGGCAGAACCAGGTCTTCAAGGCCCTTCGGAAGGCCAGGAGTGAGGGGGCCAATCGCACCTCCAGGGGCAGAATGTTCCAAAGAGCAGGGGCTACCGCAGAGAAGGCCCACCTTCTGGACCCCGCTAGTTGAAGTTCTTTTACTGAGGGGGTCCCTCATCTGTGCGATTGGGTGGGCCGGGTTGAAGACAGGAGAGGTGGTCCCTTAGGTAACCTGGTCCCATGCCATGTAGGGCTTTAAAGGTGATAACCAACACCTTGAACTGGACCTGGAAGCAAACTGGTACCCAATGCAGCTCGCGGAGCAACGGTGTTACATGGGCCCTTCTTGGGGCTCCAAAAATAGCCCGCACGGCCGCATTCTGGACCAGCTGCGGCTTCCGGATAGTCTTCAAGGGTAGCCCCATGTAGAGCGCATTGCAGTAGTCTATCTGGGAGATAACAAGGGCATGAGTGACTGTTCGAAGGGCATCCCGATCCAGGAAAGGGCGTAACTGATGCATAACCCAAAGCTGTGCAGAGGCCCTCCCAGCCATGGCTGCCACCTGCTCTTCAAGCAGGAGCTGTGAGTCTAGGAGGACCCCCAGATTACGCACTGGGTCTGTCTGGGGTAGTGCCACCCCATCGAGCACCAAAGATGAGAAAGTCCCGGATACAAAGGAGCCATTAACCCACAGCCACTCTGTCTTACCAGGGTTCAGCCGAAGCCTGTTGTTCCCTGTCCAGACCCTTACAGCCTCCAGGCACTGAGAAAGGGCGGCCACGGCATCACTTACTTCACCTGGGATGGCGATGTATAATTGTGTATCATCAGCATACTGATGATACCTCATCCCATGGTGGCGGATGATCTCTCACCCAGCGGTTTCATGTAGATGTTGAAAAGGAGCGGAGAGAGAACCAAACCCTGCGGCACCCCACAAAGGAGGGGCCGAGGATGGGACCTCTCACCCCCTATCAACACCGATTGGGATCGGACCTGAAGAAAGGAGGGGAACCAGCACAAAACTGTGCCGCCCACCCCCAACTCCCTGAGCCGTCCCAACAGGATACTGTGGTCGACGGTATCGAAAGCCGCTGAGAGATCAAGGAGAGCAAGGATGGTCGCACTTCCACCATCCCGCTCCCGCCAGAGATCATCCATAAGCGTGACCAATGCCGTTTCTGTCCCATAACCGGGCCTGAAACCTGACTGAAAAGGGTCCAGATAATCCGTTTCCTCCAGAACCCTTTGGAGCTGTGAAGCCACCACTTCCTCACTGGAGACTGGACGAAAATTGTCCAGTATGGTAGGATCCAGGGAGGGTTTCTTGAGAAGGGGGTGCACCAACGCCTCCTTGAAGGCAGCCGGAAACACTCCCTCCTGCAAGGATGTAGTAACCATTGCCTGGATCCAACCACATGTCACCTCCCGAGCTGCTTTCACCAGCCAGGAGGGGCATGGGTCAAGATGGCAAGTAGTGGCCTTCACAGTCCCTAGGACCCTGTCCACTTCCTCAGGAATAATAGGATCAAACTGTTCCCAGATAACTGGGTAAGAATGATCCCCCGGTATCTCCCCAGACCCTGCCCCACACTCGGAGTCTAACTTGGAATGAATCCGAGCGACTTTGTCCTGCAGATGCTCTGAAAATTCCTCCGCACAGCCCTGCAAATGAACCCCCACATCCCCCTTGCCAAGGAGGGATCTAGTGATCCTAAACAGGGCCACCGGGCGGCATTCTGCAGACGCGATAAGGGCAGAGAAGTATAGGCGCTTCGCCACCCTTATTGCCCACCCTTATTTATTTATTTTATTAACAAATAAATAAATAAACAAACATACATACATACATACATACATTTAAATTATGATGATAATAATTACAAAGTCCTCTGACTTAATGAATTGCAGTTATCTGTCTGCCTCCAATTGCTTTCTGTGTTCCTTGATTTGATGCTACCTTACATTTTGATCCAAAAGATGGGATAAAATGATGCTTAAGAAATTTTTACCCCGAAGTGGAATAATATCATAATATCAACCACCTCTGGGCCCTTGCTGATCACAACTCTTGAGTGTGGGGGGTACTTAACATCCCAAACTGGAGATAGCATTTGCTACCATCAGAGGCGCTGATGGAATGAGATCAAGGCACGGAGAAGACTGGGTTCTTAGAGGCTGCGAGTTATGATTACTGTGTAAAACCACCTGAAACGCAGCAGCCGGTGGCCCCGGGGGTCAAGGCTGATGGCCGCCTGTCCTTGGCCACAGGCTCCCTGGATGAATCTGGTTGGGCGCTATGAGGGGCAGAACCCAGGACCAGGAAAGCTCTCGGCCTGATCCGGCCACAGGGATGGTCTTCTTCCATTCTCCTAGTCTTCCTTTAATCAAAGCACTCTTCTCCTCGGCCTCTTTCCTTGTTGCATCTCCAGGGTTGGCCAAAGGGGGACCGGCCTTTCGGCCACCATCGCTCGGAGCGAACACGAAATCTCGGAGATCATCGATGGGCTGTCAGAGCAGGAGGTGAGAGCGGGGTGGTTGGGCCAAATTCTACCCGAAGGTGTGGGGAGGGGAGGGTGAGGCCCTTTCCCATGTAGACCCATGCTAGATATTTATGGAAGGTTTTTTTATTAAGTGGCGGGTTATTGCTAGGCCTGGCAAAAAATCAGGGGTCTGGTAGTTGGAAAAGGGGCTACAGACCCCTTATTTTTGGCCGCCATAGACTAGCATGGCTGTCCTGTAATGCTAGGTCTGGGTTATTCAAGGTGAGGGCAGGTAACAGTTTGAGTCTTTTGGGGTGGGGGCGTTTTTTGTGAGTTGAGAGGAAAGGAGCAGGATCATTATTGGCTGCTGTACAGTCTGGGATGTTGGCACTTGCTGCCCGTCCTTCTCGTCCTCTTCTTTTAAGCAACTCTGGCCAGGATTCTCTGCCATCCCCTCCTAATTAAGACCGTTCCTAATTGCTAGAGCTCCTCGCTTCCCTCCCATCTGAGCTCCCAGCCCTAGATGCCCGCCGAGAGCTTCTGCACGTGGCTCCCTCCTGGTTTCCATACGAGAAAAAGCCATGCTCCTTTCTCCATCTTGCGCCCTTTCGATTTTTCATTCGTAATTCCCATCGCATGTGACCTGTGCAAGGGCACCCCCTTAGAGAAGCTCATCCTGGAGCTTTGGAAAGGCTTATAACGCAGGTGACAGCGGAGTTGGCAGAGATGCGTGGGTGAAATTGAACTGTGCCTGGTCCAGGGACCTTACCCCTGGTCTCAAGGGGGGATGCTTTGTGCAGAGGGATGAATGGGAGAGATGGACGTGAGAAAAACGTAAGCAGCTGACTTCGTTTTGTCAGGGGAGGGCAGCTGAGCAGTGCTGCCTTTTGGCCCGCCCAGTAGAAGGCACGGGAGGGTGTCTTTTATTGTTAACTCCATTCCGTTCTAATTCTGCACTGATCTGAGTTGTTGAAGAAGACCTGAGCAGGAAAGGCACGTTGAAACCCCTCTCCGAAAAGCAATTTTCAGAAGGCGCTTTCAGAAAAGCATCTTGAGTGGGGCGTTGGAGGTAGCAAGGGCTTTTGGAAGTCAGCAGATGCTAGCTCCCAACCAGCAGGTTAATGTAGGAGCAGGTGGATCGTGCCCATTCTTACTGAAATAATCAAGACGTCAGCTCTGCATTATAATTGCTGTGGGTCTGGCCGGTACAGTCCATGCAGAAGGATGGTGGTCGTATTTAGAGCGGGGGTCTCTAGTCTGCGGGGATCAGTGGGCACGAGGGCGTCTTGACAGCATGTGGTGGGCATGCCAGGAAAATGTGCCGACCTGGCAGGATTTGTCCATTTACAAAATGGCATCCTGGGAAATGAGGAGGAGGCCGACGTTTGCAGCCAGGTGGCTTTGTTTCTCATTTGGTTTAGAATTAAAACAGTAAGTTTTAAAAAGTGTTGGAAGTGGGGCAGAGCGTCTGGCAGGCATCAAGGGAAGGCTCTGCAGGTATGTTGGGGATCCTGTCTCCAGAGTGCCCTGGGTCCTTCATCTCTACAGGAAGAGCATTTCTGATTCTTCGTTTTTATTGCAAGCTTAATAAAGGGAAGAGAGTGATGTGGACTTCCCTCCATCACCTCTGCCTGAGCTTCCAGTAGCATGAGCTTTTGCTGGGGGGAAAAAACCCTTCCCCTCCTCCCCTCCCTCCTCCTCCTCCTCTTCCTCCTTCCCCCAATAGGCAGTTAACAGTCAATTTGTGCATATCTTCCACACATTATTATTTCTATTTCTCGTTTTCCTTATCCATCTCCTCTTCCTCCTCTTCCTCTTCGTCCTTCCCCCCAATAGGTCAATTAGCGGTCAGTTTGGGTGTATCTTCCACCCATTATTATTTCTCCTCCTCCTCCTCTTCCTCCTCCTCATTGTGGCATGTTTTTTTTTATCAGTGACGCAGAAGCGCTCTGCGTGTGCTCAGAGGACCCCCCCCCCCATCATCCCAATGTGAGGCCTGCCCTCACAGCAGATGATTTTTATGGTGTGGGCATCTTTCCTCTTTTAACTCTCTCTCTCTCTTTCCCTTTTTTAAATCCTTCCACCCCTTTTGACCTGCATCAGTCCTCCAGGGAAGACAAGGTAGAATGTCGGGGGCAAGCATTTGCCTTCAAGACAATCCCTTGAGGTAATTTCAGCTGAGGGCAAGGAGGTGGATTGGCTGAGGTTGACCCCTTAGACCTTGTGGCTTAATGAGCCTGTGTGTGCGTGCGCGTACGTGGCTGTGTGTAATTGCATCTTGAAAGTCTAGTTTCCTACATCAGCCTCCAGTCTTGAGTTTGTTTGTGGTCTTTGCCAACTGATCCCATGCCTGTTTAGCACAGCATGTCTTCTTGACCAAATGTGAATGTTTAAAGACTTGGCAAAGTCCTCCCCTTTCTTGCAGCAGAGTGGGGCTTTTCGTGGAAGTCAGCTGCTGCCCCACGGCTGCAGAAGTGGTGTGGGGACCCAGGAAAGATGCTCTTCCCCACAAGATCCCAGCTTTAGGGAGCCTCTTGGCTGGTCAGCCAGGAGCACCACTCTTTCCAACGTGTTGGCAGACGTAGGACCATTCAGCAGAGGCAGAAATGATGCACTAACAGCCCACGTGTGTCTTTCCTCCCTTCTCCCCCCCTTTGCCCTTGCACTTCTAGAATAATGAGAAACAAATGCGCCAGCTCTCAGTCATTCCTCCCATGATGTTCGATGCAGAACAGAGGCGCGTGAAGTTTATCAACATGAACGGGCTGATGGAGGATCCCATGAAGGTGTACAAGGATCGGCAGTTCATGAACGTCTGGACCGATCATGAGAAGGAGATCTTTAAAGAAAAGTAATTTTTTTCTCTTATTTGCTTTTCTGGAGAGAAGTAGCTGTTGCACAACTCGAGTCTTGCACAACCTTTGTGCTCCTGGGTAGAGCGTCTGCTGTGCGTGCGGATTTTCAAGTGTTTTCTTTTTTAAAAAAATTAAAGGGTCCGAGCGCAGGTGATGGGAAAGACCCATCTCCTTATGGGTCCTTGAGAGCCCCTGCCTAGGAGAGCTAGTGGTCTAACTCAGGATAAGGTAGGTAAGGCCTTTGGAGAACACATGTCCTGCATGTGGAAAGCCCCAGGTTGAACTCTGACATCTTCAGGTGCAGCAATTTTCTTGCCTGAACCCCAGAGAGCTGCAGGAAGTCAAAGGGGACAATAATCAGTAGGAGGAGGGATAGCTAGCATGGCTTAGTCAAGACCCATGGTGAAGATTGGAAACTGGAGATGAGGAGCTCCCCAAGTGGGACCTCCATGGCCCAAAGATAGTCTGCTTGCATGTCAAGCTGGCAGCTGAGTGTGCAAGCTTTAAGCCTGACTTAAAATCTGAGTGTCACATTCAGGAAGCCCTCTGAACATCCAAAGGTCCCTTCAGGTCCCTTCTTGTGAAGTAGGTCACCTTCTGCTTTTCTAGGCTGCTTCTGTCCAAGGCAGAGGTGATCTTCCTCCCTGAAAAGGAGAATTCTGGGACCGCATTTCATTATCTCTTGAAATGCTCCTCTGTGCTTTAAAAAAAAAAAGGAACCCAGGCTGTTGGTTTCTAGGTTAAATGGGCACAAAGATCTACAGGAGATGACCTGGCTCATGCCAGGGGAAATGAGCTTTGAATATTTTGCATACCTCCTTTTCATGCTTTCACTGGGCTTATGCAGGTTGCAGAGGTAGCGTAGAGCCAAGCCAGGCCTGGTAATTGAGGGAGAGGATGAAGGCTTGTCTGTCAATCAGGCAGGTGGTTTAACCTGGCTGTTTTCTGTGTCTTTCTACAGGTTTGTCCAGCATCCTAAGAACTTCGGCCTCATTGCTTCCTATTTAGAAAGAAAGGTAAGATGGTGCTTTGTGTGCATGGTAGACAATTAGACCCTGAGCTGCAGAGAGTGACAGTGTTCTTCTGTTGGCTTTCCTTGGATTTCTACCATGGAAGGGTCTCCTGGCTGACCCTAGAGCGATGAGCAGAAGGACAGCCCAGCAGCCAAGTTCACACACCGCTGTAATGTGGGTGCTTCGCTTGGGGCTTTGAACTATACCTGAAACCAGCCATTCAGCTTTGTAAACCACGACTAATGGCTTTGCAGGATGTGTTACTTAGTCCTCTGGGGCTTGCTCATCAAACCAGGATTAGAAGACCCCATGGTTTAGCCTGATAAGCAAGCTTTCCTTTGCCCATCAAACCACGGCAGGGGAACCCAGTTTTGGCACCAAGAGCTGAGTGGGAAGGGAGAGGATTCGAAGGGGACGTGGACATTTCAAATACAGGGAGTCCCCAGTCTAAGAACGAGTTCCTTCCCCAAGGTCTGTCCTTAAGTCGAATTTGTACGTAAGCTGGAACAGTATTATTGTATAATACTGTATAAGTAATACTGTGTAATGAACTCAAACCATTGTGTATTTGACTCGAATTTTGCTACAGTAGGCCCCATTCTTAACTATGGATCGTCCTTAAACCAGGCGTTCTTAACCCGGGGACTCCGTATAAATGGGTGTGTTTTTTCAGGGCTTTCTTCTTCCGCTGGGAAGGCAGAGCCGATGCATTTGGGTTGAGATAGCTGTTGTGCTAAAGTGATAACATCTCAGGCCTCTCTTATTTTAAGTTGGATGATTTCCTAACATAGTTTAACAGAAGAGGTGTTTTGTCCCTTTTTACTATGCATGACAGTACCACACAAGATTTTCTCTCTGCGCTGTTTTGTTACTGTGCTATGTTGTCTCCCTAACACAAAGATCGTGGGATAGTGATGGGCACGTGCTGCTGGTTTCCTAGAGGCAGAAAGGGCCATCAAGTCCAGGCTCAGTTCAGGACAGGACAGATATCCCAATTAAGAATTATTTATTATTTGTATTTATTATTGAATGTATACCCTCCTTATCTACATACAATAACACTCAAAGGTGGCCTACAGCAATTGAAAACAAATACAGGGTATGAAACTTAACAATAGAATCAACACAATTGAAATTAAAAACAAAATTAAAACAAGTTGTTACAATACTTAAGATTCAGAAGTTTGGCAGAAGAGATGCCATCTTCCTGAATACTGGAAGAATGAAAGCCCAGTGAAATTTTCCTTCAGGAGCCACAGGTACAGAGAAGGTCCTTTCCTAGATACTCAGTATTCATATTTCTGGTTGCAGGGCTATCTTCCAGCTTTCTAAAACAGTGTTTCTCAACCTTGGGAACTTTAAGACGTGTGCACTTCAACTCCCAGAATTCCCCAGCCAGCATGGCTGGCTGGGGAATTCTGGGAGTTGAAGTGCACACATCTTAAAATTGATAAGGTTGAGAAACACTGCTCTAAAACATCCCCAAAAGACATGTATCCAGCTTCTGCTTGAACACATCCAGCAAACTACTTATCTGGGCCAGTGATTCCAACTGCTCTTAGGGCTAGGAAATTTTTCCTAACATCCCATTGGAAACAGCTGTCCTGTCTTTTGGTCCATTATTCCATATCATGGTTGCTGTGTAGGATGTTCAAAAGAGTCTCGCCTTACGTCTGCTTTAAGAAGTTTTTATGTTTTAAAAACAGTCACACCATTTGCCTTTTCAGAATGTTCCAGACTGTGTCTTGTATTATTACTTGACCAAGAAAAACGAAAACTACAAGGCCCTGGTGCGACGGAACTATGGCAAGCGGCGGGGAAGGAACCAGGTGTGTTGCATTTCATGTTTCTAGTCCCTGGTATTCTTACAATGAAAAAGGCTATTTTTAATTATTCTTCCTTTTGGACTCTCCTTTAAATGCCAAGTTTCACAGATTGCTGTTCAAGGCATTGTTTTCCTCTTGTTTTCTGAGCCCTTAAGTGAAGGGTTTTTGCTTTGGATTAAAACTGGGGGCATACTGCGAAATCACTTCTCTATATTGTCAGTCAGGTTTCAGCACAATAGACTTACATTCCTCTTGCAGTTCCCTTTTTCCTGGTTGCTTTTTCTGCATTTAAAACAAAACATTGTGTTTTGGAAATTCTTTCAACCTGTTTGGGGCTGGCCGTGGTTTGGCACGAACAAACCCCGAATTGATTGGCCTGTGTTTTGGTGGAAAGAAAATACTTTTGGATGTTACAGCTGTGGAAAAAGAGATTTACAGCAAGACTCTTGGGCTGCAAAAATCAGGCTTTTTATTTGCCCTGGCGGGTGTGGGGGGTGTATCTATTTTAATTGAAAGGAGCACGAGCTGACATAAGCGGGCTCTGCGTTTTTGATCTCTCCCACCCTTTTCAGACATTTACCTCCTCCAGAGCAGGAGGACATCCTGGCAGAAAATATTAAATCAATTCTAGTTGGTCTGTTCAATTAAAATAAAAGTCTTCTTCTAAATCTGTGTGGTCTACCTAAACCAAATCTTGCAGTTCGTCAAGAATGTGGATTATCTGTCTTCACTCCAATATTTAAAGTCCACTTGTAGTTTTTTGCCCTTTTTTCCCAACCTGCTGCCAAAAATAAAAAGAGAATTGTAGTTCTTACTAGGTAGAATCAGTCTTGGAGGGAGGGAAGGAAGGAAATCAATCAATCAATCAATCAGTCAATCAATCAATCAATCTGCTGCTTAGGAGAGAGAAACACAAAATATCCTTCCAGCTTTAAACTTAAACAGACTGTTGCAGCCAAATGCACCAGAAGTGCGCAGGAGCAACAGAGTACATTCTTCGCCAAGCTTAGCAGGCCAACCAGCATAGAGTTTCCTGGCTGAGGAATTCTGGAAGTCCACACACCTTAAAGTTGCTGAGGTTGACAGACACTGCTCCGTGCTATTTTATGCCATCTCTACTCTAAAGACTGCCTTGCAAGACAATATACTCTTGCCCGTATCCCCCAACTTGGAAGTACATGCGGTTCAGAGTCATCATCATTGGCCACGCTTGGTGGCTGGGGCCAGGACAGTAGGATTGAGAGTGGGTGGGGAAACCTCTGAGAGATGGTGGGTAAATCTGGATGAATCCACAATTCAGAAGGTACAGGGACTAGACCAGTGTTCTCAACCTTGGCCACTTTAAGTTGTGTGGACTTCATCTCCCAGAATTTCCCAGCCAGCCATGCTGGCTGGAGAATTCTAGAAGTTGAAGTCCACATATCTTAAAGTGGCCAAGGTTGAGAAACACTGGACCAGACAAACCCACATTGAGTCTCTTCCAGCATGAGCCTCACTCAGTCGTTGCTCAGGGGCTGAAAAAGACAGCCAGTGAGCCACCCGGGTCTAATCCAGTGTGCACCTCTCAGGTGATGTGAGCCAGGAACTCATCCCAGTATGTAGACAAAGTTGGAGATAACCTTGATGAAGGAATGCAGGAACCGTTAAGGGAGTTAAAACAGCAACTCAGCCCTGGGAAAGGGGAAGGGGTGAGAATGAAACTCAAGACAATCCCACCTTGATTCTGTTTGGTAGAAGAGGGGGCAGAGGAAAACTGGCAGGCTTTCAAGAATCTGTTGTTATACCCTACTACAATAAAATAGCTTTCCTGGAATCCTTGTGGGGTCTGCTTTGTGAAGAGGCCTACTTTGAAGGCCTGACATTGTATGACTTGTTCCAGAGAACATGACTATTAATTTGTTTAATTAATAATTAAACTTTTTAATTAATATTAGTTAATAATAATAAGGTGGCAGCTTTCAGATGTGTGGATGTCAACTCCCATCATGCTGGCTTGGGAATTCTGGGAGTTGATGTCCACACATCTGAAAGTTGTCAACTTTGAAAAGCAATGGTTTAGCTCTAAAACAGCGTTTTGCAAGCTGGGTGACTTCTAGATTTGTGGGTTTCAACTCCCAGAATCCCTCAGGCAGCATGACTAATTGCTGATAATTCTGGGAGTTGATGTCCACACTTCTAGAAGTTGCATTGGTTGGGAAACACTCCTTTAAAACGTTCAGTAAGATTCAGTAAAATGCATATGCTTTGCAAGGAGAACATCCCAGATTTCATTCTTGGTGAGAGTTGTTGTTGTTCAGTCGTTAAGTCATGTCCGACTCTTCATGACCCCATGAACCACATCGCGCCAGGCCTTCCTGTCCTTCACTGCTTCCCTGAGTTTGCTCAGTTTCATGCTCATTGCTTCAGTGATGCTATCTAGCCATCTCATCCTCTGCCGTCCTCTTCTCCTTTTGCCTTCCATCTTTCCCAGCATCAGGGTCTTTTCCACAGAGTCCTCTCTTCGCATTAGGTGACCAAAGTATCTGAGCTTGATCTTCATTATCAATCCTTCCAATGAGCAATCAGGGTTGATTTCCTTTAAGATTGACTGGTTTGACCTCCTAGCAGTCCAGGGGACTCTTAAGAGTCTTCTTCTCCAGCACCACAGTTCAAAGGCATCAATTCTTCGGCGCTCAGCCTTCTTTATGGCCCAGCTCTCACAGCCATACATTACTACTTGGTGAGAGTAGGGAAGATCAAACTCTGATCACATTTCTCCAGGGCTTCAGGCAATCAGAAAAGATCATACAGGGTTGGATGGACCAATAGCCTGACCTGGTAGAACAGGGATGGGAACCTGTGGCCCTCCAAACGTTGCTGACTACCACTCCCAGCAGCTCCAGCCCAAAGGTCCAATGGTGAGCGATGCTGAGAGATCTGTTTCAACGATAGCCTCAGGCTCTCTATTCCTGCACTAGAAAGTAGAGTCCTCTAGTATCTCCTAGCCTCCTGTTTGGGAACAGCTGTCTGAAAAACTCCAAAGCATCACCGCACTGACTCTTTTCATTTGTCTGAACTGAAGATCTGCTGGAAAGAGGCCCTTCAAAATTGCCCTAGACTTAGATCTCTTGGACAGGATGAATTTGGACCTGTTGCCCTAGTCTCTGTTTTCAGAAAGAGTGGCCCAGTTTCTGAAACTTGCTCCTCAAATTAGTTCAGTCATGCAAGCAGTTTTGAGTCTGCTTTGTGTTTTGATGTCTTCATGACTGTATTTGTGTGTGTGTGTGTGTGTGGCAACAAGGCTGGTGGATTGCTTGAGAACAGGCTGTGGGAGGACTGACAGGTAGGTAGATGAGAGTTTGTAGAAGTGTTGTTGGTCTGTGGGAGGGAGGAAGGGTTTAGAAGTTTACTGACCTTTCAGATGGCATAATGACAACCTGGGATGCCTCAAATCAGTGAGCGAAGCCCTCAAAGTGATATGCTGGTCAGTTGAGGAGATAGCATGACTTCTGGCCTTGGGAACTCTCCAGATATTGGACTGGTTTCAGGAAGCGATAGACAATCAAAATAAGTCAAC
The DNA here is from genome assembly GCA_030867105.1 of Liasis olivaceus. Taxonomy (NCBI): domain Eukaryota; kingdom Metazoa; phylum Chordata; class Lepidosauria; order Squamata; family Pythonidae; genus Liasis; species Liasis olivaceus. The sequence continues at coordinate 329,594,405 of CM061349.1, forward strand.
GGCAGTAGCAGACAGGTAGCAGAGCAGCTGAGTTGTAGCAACTGAAGATCTTTTACCAGAGACTGGTAACGGTGGGTCCGCCGTAGCCGGGTTTCCTGGCAGCACAGGGACAGGGACAGTGGCCTGGGTTTACCTGCTCCCAGTGTTGCAGAGGGTTTGGTTACCCAGGTGCTGTCAGTGGGCCAGCTGGCGTGGGAGCAGGGCGTCCCTTTTGACCCACTTTCATCTCTCAGGGGCCTTTAACATAACCAAACATGGAATCCTTCTGGGGATTGGGAGTTGGGAGTATGGGGTTGTGGCTTTCCCCCTTTCTCCAGGGTTGGTCCAGTTGGTGTTGGTTGGGGAACAGGTCTGGCCCTAAAACCTTGCCTTTCAGGGTGCCTCAAGGCTCTGCACTCGCCCCATTTTCGTTTAACATCTACATCAAGCCACTGGATCAGGCTGTTTGTCGGCACGGGGTTGAGTACCATCAGATGAAGCTCAATTGTACATCTTTGCCCCTGACCATCAAGCAATGTTGCCTTGGTGCTTTCTCGGTGTCTGGAGCAGGTGGGGGTCAGGATGGGAAAAAATAGGCTTCAGTTTTACGTAGGCAAGACCAAGTGGCTGTGTGTTTTGGACCCCCCCCCCCCCCCCCCCCCCCAGGATCCAGATCTAGGGATTTCCCACCTTTGGCCTCTGGGTGGAGTTGCACTCCCCTGTGTGCAATTTGGAGGTCCTCCTGGACTCTCGGCTTCTGCTTGAGCAGATAGCAGCTGTGACTGGGAGGGCCTTTACTGCAGCCGTTTCTGGATAAAGACGTCCTGCTCAAAGTCACTCACGCCATGGTCACCTCCCAGTTGGACTTCTGCAATGAGTTCTATGTGGGGCTGCCCTTAAAGACCATCTGGAAGCTGCCACTGGTCCATGCTGGCTGGGGAATCCTGGGAGCTGAAGTCTGCACATCTTAAAGTTGCCATGGTTGAGAAACGCTGCCTTAGTGAATCAGGGAGGTCTTTGCGTGAGTTACTTCTGAATATTATCTTGTTCCTGGGACTTAGAATGTTTCAGCCCCCTTTGCCTCGGTAGTACTTCCTGCATATTTCCATCAAGGTCATCTTTCTTACTCTCTATAGGCAACCAGTTATTCTACGGTGAGAAGGGCGGTGACAAATTTGAAATATAAATAAAAAATGCTGGATCAGAAGTATGCAATTCAGAACGCCCTTTCTTTAGCTTTAATTCCATGTCTTCCTACCACTCCAGAAGTTTTGTTCTCTCCGTCTACAGGCTTGAACACTAGACTTTGATGAGGTCCAGTAAAACTTCAACTGGTTAATTAACAACGACCAACCTTAATTACCGCGGGTCACATTTTAACTTGAAAGGCATCAGTTAGATATTATTTCCCCCAGATTTACCTTTGGGTTTTTGGGTTGGTGGTTCTTGAATGCAAACATTTCACTTTTTCAGCTGATTAGTCAGGGCAAGTACTTGTGTTGTTTTTAATACCCTAACCCCAGATAGGAAATGTATGTTGTGATATCTGGAATAGAATTTTTTTCATCTGGGAAGACCAGGAACTCCTTTTCTTCCTGGCATTTGGAACAAATTTGGAGCTCTTCCAATCGTAAGCTTGTCTGTTAAAAAACCTGGGCCAGAAACAAGCCCTTCCGAGCACAGAACAGCTGGTTCGAGAACAAAATTGGATTATTCCGACCTCATTCCCAAAGTCTTCCAACTCTTTGGAAGTGTTCTGAGTTTGAAACAGTCTTATTCTGAGCTGGGCTGTTTCACATTTAGAGCACTTGTGGAATGGTCGGAACACTGTCCGGACACTTCCAGTAAGATTGGAACAACTTTCTCAAACCCAAAACGGGGCGTTTCAGATTCCAAAACTCTTTGCACACCACTGACTGTGGATCTCAAGGGGCAAATGCAGTGTTTCTCAACTTTGGCAACTGGAAGATGTGTGGACTTCAACTCCCAGAATTCCCCAGCTGGCTGGGGAATTCTGGGAGCTGAAGTCCACACATCTTCCAGTTGCCAAAGTTGAGAAACTCTGCTCTGGTGGAAAAACAGCTGATGCTGTTAGCCTTCTCTCCTTTGCTGTGTGCAGATGAAGCAGATGTCCCTGCTCTTCCAGGGGGTGGGATGAGGGGGGGCAGGCCCAGCAGCCAAATGAACAAAATGAATGAACTAAATATAAAGGTTTCCTCCTCCTGCTAGGAGTGTGCAACAAGGCTGACGTTAGAGCACCCTTCTGCACCCCATCTTTCAGATCGATCTCATCCTCGCGCCTGTTGCTCCCAGCCGTTGGCCCTGCTGGCCGCAGTTGGGGCACCACGCATCTGGAACGCATCGGGCAAGAAAAGGGGGCAGAAGCCCAGCTCAGCACAGATTTCAGCTTGGTCCCGTGCTGTATGGAAATAGTGATTTTTTTTTTTTAAAAGACCCAGGGAGTCCCAGCTTGCAGCGTTGCGACTGGGGGAAAAGGGAACTTGGCGTCGGCGGTTTCCCTGCGGGCAGGCAGGGGGGTTCTTCATTCGGTCAGCGCCAGTGAATCAGAGCGGCAGCAGGTGGCACGGCTGGGCCATCTGACTAGACAGAAAAACACGCTGTGTCTGTGGCAGCCAATCAAGCCCTCGCTCAGCGGGGTATCACCTTGGGTAACCCGGACGGGTGGGAGATGCTCTCGCATGTGAGATGGGATTAGACGCTCGCATGCGAGACGGACCTCCTCTCTTCGTCTCTCTTCGCTGGAAAGATCAAAGTGGCCAGGAAGACACCGTCGTTCTTTTTCCCCCTTTACCCCCCCTTCCCCCACCCCCTGGAATCTCTCGGCTGGGTCAGGTAGTCCTTGTCTCCCACGAGGCTTGGGCGGGGGGGCCATCTCCCCCTCGCCGCGCCCGTTGGAGCCCTAAACTTTGCCTCCTTTTGTGATTGTTTCCAATCACCCCTCCCGGCTGTGGATAGCTTTTTAAGCAACCGATGAGCGCTCAGGTACGTCGATCCGAGAGGCTTCAGCCAATGGAAGGTTTGTGTTTTCGGTTTTCGTTTTGTTTTGTCCTACCTGAATTTGCGCCGTTCAGTTTGCTGGATCAATGAATAATGAGCTTAGGGCTGATTCTTAAAAGCGGGAGAGAGAGAGAGAGACTTCAACTTTGGAACTGGGTCACTGGTGGAGCCCAGCCCCCTCTTAATTTAACTCTTTGCTTCCCAGATGCCCTGCCCGTGACATGCCCTGGAGGAGAAGGGGGGATGACTATCTTATTAAAGAAAGCGTCTTATTAAAGAAATACTTGGTGTAACTAGCTAATGGCAGCGTTCGGGTGCACGGTGTTTCAGCGCAGGTCTCTTGCGTGTTTCTGAAAGTGCCTTTTTGCACGGAGAGGGCTGTGGCGAGAAAAAAACCTGTTTTTTCTCCAGATGGGTTTGTGAGTGGCTGTGTTGCAGCTTCCGGATTCTTCATCATCAAAACCTCTGTTTGAAAAGAAAGGGCTTTTCGGACATTAGACATTGTCAGTTTCTTTGGATATGTAAGAAAATTTCGTTAAAGAAGAAAAATCCTGCTTTTAAAAGGTGTACCTTACTTGCAGAAGACCCTTTCTTTCCACCTTTTTTCCCTAGCTCTCGTATGTAGGGCTGCTTCGTAGTACTTTGGGATGATGAAAATCACAGATGCCACCCCCTCTACACACACACGTACCCCTGGAATAACATGGGTTGATGATCCCTCACATCCTTACATAGGAGGGGCTCCTGGGAAATTTTGTGTCTTGGGAGAAACCTGCCCATATCCTCCTGTGCTACTCACAGGGAGGTACCCGCTGCATCTGAGAGACACCTGCCTACAGACTGAAATCTCCATTAATCCTTGAATCTCTGCTCCAAGCCTGCCAAACTTTTCTTGTACCCTTTGCTAGTCTTCCAGGGAGAACTGTGGCTTGTAAGCGTTTACTTATCTCTTCAATGCAGTAAACACTCCTCCTCCCTCCAGACCACTCCACCCTCGACATGCACACTCTGGTGCGCGCGCGTGCGCGCTCTCTCTCTCTCTCTCTCTCTCTCTCTCTCTCTCTCTCTCTCACACACACACACACACACACACACACACACACGTTCTCTAGCCCATCTGGGAGCAACATGTGATTATTTGAGTTGGCAAGCCCTTTGGTTCTTCTAAATAAATCGAGTAGGCAAGGACATTTGCTGGGGGCTTCCTGGCCAGAAATACGATCCAGCTGCCCCCTCCCAGCTCTGCTCTCCAACCTATTAATCTAAATATTACATGGGTATTTTAGACTTGTAACAGCTGACATCAAGTAACAGAGGCTGTCATGCAAGAGTGTCTGTGTGTGTGTTTCAGGAAAAAAGTTGGACTTTGGCTCAGGAAGAGAAGTACTTAATTTTTAACAAAGTAAACATTGGCTTTGATGACCAACGAATGGATTTTATTTTATCTCCCAGCTTTCTTTCAAATACTGGGTTGTCCCTTTATTTTTTCTCTCTCTCTTTCTACCCCAGCAAAATGACTTTGGATGAGAGACAGGGACTGATCTGTTGTGGATCTTTCTGGTTGGAATTCAACGGGTGCAGCCAGCCTTTCCTTAGTTGGGGACCATCTGGGCAGGCTGGACTGCAGTGCCCAGAATTCCCAGCTGGCCTTTTAGGAACTCTGAGGGCTGTAATTCAAACGCTGGAGCACACACGTTTCCTAGAAGAAGCAAGAAGGAAGCTGTGGGGTTGAGTGGTTGAGTATGCCTTCTGCCCACTGCTCAAAGTCCACACTGAGCTCCTGATGGAGGGCGGCAAGGGGACCTGGAGAGCTGATTGGGCGCAAGGAACTCAGGAGAGACCTTCTGGATCAAAGCAAAGACTCATTTAGGGCAACATCGCGTCTCTCTAATGGGCAGTGACAACTCCCAGTGGGAATCCCACAGTCTACTACTCGTGTGGCAGCATGGCCTTCTGCTCATGTGCTGCCTCCACAGTGGCCAGTGGGCATGGCCACAGGACCTTCTGGTCTGCCACAGAGTCATTGGGCCAAGAGCATCCATCGGCATTGCCTCCCCCCCCAAAGCAGTGTTGAGGATGGGTTAGGTGGGTGTCATCCACCTGAGTTAGAGAGGTTGAAAGACACATTAACAAGGTCCAAGACAACAGCCAGGCTGGATCTGCTCTTTGGCCAGTGGCCGGGCCTGGTTTTCGAATGGCAAGTGGCCCATGCAGCCCAGAAATTAATTAATTAATTCATTCATTCATTAATATTTCAAATTTGTCACCACCCATCTCGCTGTTTGTTTAACTGTTTGGAAGATTTTTACATCTCCCCAACTCACATGATCATGACTTCGAACAGCACACACCAAATAAACCTCCCACCACCGATTGGGGTGGCAAATACAACATCAACAAAAGATCCTCTTCCCAAGTCCATACACCAACCCATCAAACATGGATAGCAGGGACTCGCCAGTCATGCACTCTGCCTCCAGAAGACGGGTTCATCTGTCATCCTGGCTTTAAGCTTTCCTGAAGGCTAACAAGATCAGGGTCCTCTGAATCTGGGGGTGGGGTGGGGTGGGGTGGTGGGAGGTCATTTCGAAGGGCAGGCGCGGAAGAGGTCCCATCAGATGTCACTCCCGGCGGGAGGGTTGCTGGAGCCCATCCTGTGAGAGTATGTGGGACAGGAATTTGAAAAACCCGTGGCAGCGTGTTTCTTGACAGGGTGTGCGTGAAGATAAAAGATTTCCCTGGAAATTCCTAAAGCGTATTTTGGTTAGCGGTATGCAGCAAATTCAAGATGTTTTGAGCTAATAACCTCCTGTTTCCCATTCCAAATAACCGAATAACACCCTGGCTTTGAGTGTTCTGCGCTAACGACAATCCTATTTCAAAATGGGCTGTTTTGAACTTGGGACACTCCCGGAATCTTCAGAGCCGTGTTGGCAGATCTCCAGCAAAATTGGGTCAGCCGCGCTCGACGTTGCACAGTTATTCGAGCTGGCAGGGCAGCGTTTCGATCCTGAGGAGATTCAAGTTCGAGAAAGTTTTGCAACCTCTACTTCAGCATTGGTGCCTCTTGTGCAAAGCCCTTGAACGCAGCTGAATTTTCAGGAATGCTGCAGGGGCCACACTTGTCTTAGGAAGATTTGGTACAGTGCAGCCTTTCCCCAGAGCACTGCGGGGGCTGTAGTTTAGCGCAAGCGTGGAGTCTTCTCTCTGGAGGATCTCAGGGCTTCCCAAGACTCACTGAGGATGCCGAGGGGTTTCAGTCACTTTAGACCTGCTTCTTTGGGAGTGAGGTGTGCTGAAGATGCACATCTGTTGGCAGACTGGGCACCCGTCATTTTGCAGATAATAACCTTTTTTTCCCATGAAATTCAGAAGCCAGTTTTTCATGTAGTTTGGCACCTGCTGGGAAGAGTCACCGGCTCTGTTATTTATAGGGATGAATAGGACTAAGTGAATAGACAAGGTTTTGTAGACCGTCGCACACTTTCTGCATTCCGTAGAGGCTTTGGGGGTTTGTAGGTGTGCTTCTCACTTTCTGTGACAGCACCTGCAAGTTCCGCCTCTTGTTGGAGATTCTGCTGGGGCAGCTCCTGCCCTGCTTTTATTTTTCCCCTCCTTAAAATATCTCCTGCTTCTAAGCTTGCGATTTCCCTCCCCGCCCGGACCTTATATTCCCCTGATGCTGGCTGCCTTGTGTAATTCGAATGGCTTCCATTTCAGCAACAAATCGCACGTCCTTCTCAAGAAGAAAAAGTCGAAGAAAAAATAGAGGAGGAGAAGGCAGAGAAAACTGAGAAAAAGGAGGAGGAAAAAAGAGATGAGGAGGAAAAAGACGAAAAGGAAGAGACCAAGTAAGCTCATTGTGTGTGTGTTCAGCTCCGGGGTGTCTGTGTGTGTGTGTGTGTGTGTGTGTGTGTCTTTAGTATTTGCTTAATGTTAGCAAGAAAATGTTTTCTATAAAAGGCCTTTTAAAGAATCCTGGTTGATTCCTGGGACGAGGAATCAAATGAAAGCCGTCATCGTAAGGCCGTAAAACTATCTTCACACAAGCAAAACTGCAGTGGCTCAACTCTGGCAAAGTGGACAAAAGCCCGTCAGCTCTATACATTTCTTTTTTATATATATGTTTTGGCCTTGTGCAGAAGGTTTAGTTCATTCTCTTCCAAAATTGGGGCAGCCCTGCAAAAAAGAAAGCGTGACGTGAACGGTGGTGCATTTCAGGTCCACCCATTTTTGCGTCTGAAGATGCTCGGAGGGCTTATAATTCTGTTCCACGTCCCCAAACAAAGCTTTCCTTCGACTGACTGACTGACTGTGTGAATATGAAACTCCAGAATGTGAGCTCTTCCCACTCGTGTGAGTGGTTGGCCACGCTCCCTGAAGGAACGCAGGAAAATAGGCTTCGCCTCTCAGGGCGCAGCTCCGTGGTCCTTCCCCTTCCTACAACCACCCTGCAGATTACAGATGTTTCTGCAGTGATAAATCGCTTTGGAAAGACCTGCTGTCTCTCTGCTAGGCGTCTTTCAGAAATGTATCTTTCTATGTCCCTTTCCCCTGGCCATTAACTTCCGTAATGTATTTTTAATAGACATTTCAATTCCGTGTCTGTCCTTACGCTTTTACCATTACTGTGTGAGAATTCGGGATTTTTTTAAACTGGGAATGATAGGTAACTTTTTAAAAATAAAAGGTAAAGTCTTCTGCAATCCAGACTTAACTCCCCGTATCTTCAAGGGCACGTTCATGTTGTGGCTTTTCACTTTCTTTCAACTTCCCGGACTAGCTTCCAACCCTAATGGGCTCGCATCCAGTTCAACCCCACTAGTTCCCAAATCCAGACTGAGGCTGAGCAGGTGCTGTCCCCAAAGAAAGCTTAGCTGGACTTTCTCCAATCTGGCACCCTCTAGAAGGGTCGGAATTCCACCCCCCATTCTATGCCAAATGCCAGGTTAGGTTGACCTGGAAGTTGCTGGTGCCAAAGGGCCCTCGTTTGTTTCCAGAGGCTGTTGCTGCAAGCTGAACATAGGAGACTGCCTGTGGTAGATGGCCAAGAGCTAAACTGTCAAAAGGCCATTTGCTGGTGTGCTAGGAACCCACGCCAGGAGTGGTGGGAGAAAGGGCAACGCTGAGAAAGAATGATGCCCTGCAGGTGACTTGGGTGACTTGGCTGGGCGAGATCTCAGCTTTCAGTCCAGGATGTCCTGTCCACCACGGCTTCCAGCATCACAATTAGCCTTTTAAAACTTGCCTTCTTGAGTGACTCGGGTTGGCTATTCCCATTCTTGAGTTCAAAGTTCAAAGTAACTTCCCCACATCCAGAATTCTTCGCTGGGCAGGGGTGCCCTTGCATTACACCCTTCGTAGCTCTCGCCCTTTGGGGCTGGAGCTGCCTACCCACCCAGGTCACAGTGTCCCGGCCACTTTTGACTTCTTTCTGTGTCTCCCCAGGGAAAATATCAAAGAGAAGGAAAAGGTCGAAGCACTGCCCGAGGAGCCTGAGGAAAGGGAGCCCGCTGCTCCGAGAGGGCGAAAGACCGCCAACAGCCAAGGCCGGCGGAAAGGCCGGATCACCCGGTCGATGACCAACGAAGCAGCAGCGGCTAACGCTGCTGCAGCCGCCGCAGCCGAAGAGCCACCGCCTCCGCTGCCTCCCCCGCCAGAGCCATGTAAGTCAAGGCCAGGGAAAGGTGGTCCTGGTCCTGGGAATGGTCGGTGACCCGTCTCAGGCTGCCACCGCTCATTGCAGAAGGTCTTCCGCCAGCCCTGCTTCTGCCTTCCAAGATCCTTGATTTACTTCTCACGCCCACAGTGCCAAGCAGTTTGGGTTTTGAAAGCAGTAGGACGCACCAGTTTCTTCTTGATGGACAGGTGCTGTAAGTCACCAGCTCCTGATTGAGATTAAGTGGGATCGGGAAAACCAGAACGCATGCAGAGAGGCAACAGGGATCCTCTTCTCTGGCCTCACTGGAACTTTGTCACTCTGGTGCCTCCTCATATGTTGCAGAGTTTCCTGTAGCCCCAAACACATTAAGCAACCCCAAGAGCCTCCTTTTTCTGGGTCCCATATCCCACTCTCACTGTGATTACCGAAAATCAACAGTCCTGCTCCCTCCCAGATGTGAGGCAGGTATGGGAAGACTATCATATCTGCCTTAAAACAGACAGATATAGCACAATTGTAAAAGAACAAAACCAAAAAACCCTCCAATTTTCTAAAACCCAAGAAAGAAAGTGAAATTCTACTCCTCTCCAGATCGGGTGTAGCCCCCCCTGCTTTGCATTATGGCCCCACCCTCTGCAGCTCTCATTCCCCGCCCCTCCCAAGAAGTTTAAGCTTAGGCTTTACTCAGTAGAAATGAGCCTATCCCTTTTCTAAGGAACAAGAAGAATGTATGCAGGCTTAGGCAAAAGTCACCGTGCTGGGAAGGTACTATAACATTTCATTTCTCATCTGGAGCGCTCCAGTCTGTCCACTCCAGGTACGAGACCATCATCTGGAAGGAAAATGGAATATTTCCGTGTTCCCCCAGGAAGTTCCGTACCTGGAATTGTGAGTTTTGCACGCAACTAAGCATATGTGTGGCATTCCAGTTATTGAGAAAAGACAAGTTAAAAAATAGAATCTTTGGAAAAAATAACGTCAAAGTATTTCTATCCTGCCTTGCTCTCTATCAAAGATCCAAGCCAGCCAATTCAGATGAAAGTCACAGGGGGAAGCTGGTTCCTTCTGAGTCTCCCGGTCATTGCAATCCGCTTTTCTTTACTCAGATTAGCCACTGTGGCTCCAGATCATTTCCTCCTCTTCCTCCTTGGCCGGAGCAGCAGAGATGGTAGCTAAGTCCTCTGGGGGATTGAGGAGGTCCTCAGCCCTTAAGGTGCATTTTGAACACCAAGAGGGGCTCACAGTCCACCTGGTCCAGCATCTTCTTTTCCTGCCTGATCCTTTTAGCAGAATCTTTGGTCTCCCAAGCAGTTACTTTCCCCTTAGCTGTGGCCCCCTCCCTCTTCACATAAGCATGGTTAATCTGGTCTGAAATTAACGTGAACCCTGTGATGCTCGACCAAAGAAGACAGGACTGCATGCAGATGTTCAGATAGAAGAAAACTGCAATTGCAGGACATGGATTGCCCAGTCTTAGTTAGTCATTTTGTGCCTCCCCCTCCGTCCCCCCTCCCCCATCTTTTCTTTTGGTAAAAGCCAAAGGATTTCCATACAATTTTGTTTGAAATGTTCACCTGTGAGGACTGGCTGTGCTGTTCTAAAAATAAGAAGCAAATAAAAGAAATGCACGAATGAGGTTAGTTTATCTTTTGAAACATCACACAGATGGTAGCTGAATGAATTGCTTGTCCTTGACCAGCCCCAGGTCTGAAAAAAACGGCTGCCTGAGAAATAAATCTCTGTTGAATCGCTCCATCCATGCAGTTATTCTTCTGAGTGAAGGGATGATGGAGTATAATTTGGTGCTCAAAAAGGAACTCGGAGTGAAATAATCATTATTAAACATCCTTTGCCCACCAATAGCATGTTAGGAAATAAAGTATTGCTTTTTTCAGCCACGGCATGAGACTGGGCAATCCATGACCTGCGGGCAGTTGTGGCCCCTAACCCCCACTTTTTGCGATCTCCCAATGTCAGTAACGTTTGGCAGTGAAATGCCAAATGCCAGCAGTGATTCTCCCTGCTGATTTACAGCAGGAAATAACAACCAAAAAAAGCCCTCTTAGATAGGCTTTACATTCCTAGAAAACTTTTTTATAAATGCCAAAATCCCAAAGAAAAGGAGAAAGGGGATCTGAAAATCCACTGACCTCTAGGCCTCCTCCTTCCACTCCTTCTGCCAAAAGTCGCCTGTCTCTGAATCACAGCCTTCTCGAGTAGAATTTTTTGGTTAAGTGCAGACTGGGGTAGCAAGTGCGAATAGAATTGGGACCCGCTCAATTTGGATCTTTGGCCAAATACTCAGGAGATCCTCAGGATTTGCAGAAATGCAGAATATATGTTCAAAACGAAAACATTAAAAAAAAAAGCATTTACAATATGTAAATGTAAAAAAAAAAGTGTCAACAATAAACTAAGTGAAACCAGCACAGTTATTGAAGGTCCTCCATGAGTAACAGGAACTCTGGGATTTGTAGAGTCGGGGGGAAACGGAAATCTAGGGCAGTGGTGGGGAGTGGGATGCAAGACCCGCTCCTCATGTTCCTTCTAGCAGATGTTGCTGGAGCTCTGATGGATGTGGGGGGTCCAGCCCGATCTAGGACAAAGTTCTCCCTCACCGGCTTGCAGCATCAGGGAGGAGACGTTCTAGTTGGCAGGATTTTCACCGCAGGTCCCACTTGTCTTTCCATCCCAGCCTGGAAGCAATCCAGAGCTTACAACCATTTGCCCTCTCCCAACCCTGTGGGGCAGCCTAGAGCTCACCCTCTCTTGCCATCGGACGTCTGAGGTTATGAGAGAAACCACGTTCTCACCGTGTTCCAGAATTAACAACCGAAAGGGGAAACATCCCCCTGGCTTTGGCTGGGTCCGGAAGCATGTTAGGCGAAAATGGGGCTGGTTTGTTTGGGGCTCAGTGTGTGGTGGGGGAGCCCAGTTTGGATAATTCCATAAAGCAGGGCTCGGTGAATTTTGCAAACGTAGCCAGCGACTGTCTTTCTCTGATCGGCTTCTGTAAATTGAGGCTAGATTCTCCTACCCCACCAAGTCAGTTCTCTGGACGCTAAATTTAAAAGGACCCTTGTCATCATATGCCAAAGAGCAGGACTGGCCTCTGGTTCCCCATCCTTTGAAGGAAATGAGTGACTAATTTGGGGTGGTTTGGGTTTCGTTTTTTCCCCCCCTTCCTTCTGTGGCTGTTTCCCCTGCACAATTTCTGTGTGTGACATGCAAGTGACTGGAACTCGTAGTCCAGAAAAGGTAAGGACTAGAAACCTGATGTTTTATTTGTAAAACAAAGAGCAAAGGTTTGCTGAATGGTTACCCCTGAGCTGTGCTCCCGCTGTTGATCTCGGTCCTCTGTGGGCAGTGACACGCCTAGAATTCCCCAGTGTTTTGATTCAAGTCAGCGCTGTCATGGTGATTGATTGATTGATTGATTACCAATGAGGGATGAGCAATTAATGACAGGGTTTAAATAATCCAGCTCTGAGGGAGCAGGTTCGATTTGTGAGCAAGGCAGGGGGCTCAAGAGGATCCCCATTCATTTGCTGCCCCAGAGAGGCTCCACCGATTCAGCCGGAGGCATTTTTGAGGCGTCCGACTGGAGAAAGTTTCATTGTAAGATGAGATCCGGCCTGATGCTGGTTACACAAGAGACAAATTTGTCCACCAGCTTGATGGGTACTTTTCATAAAGCAAAGAAACAGAATTATAGATACTATTGCAACCTGACATACTTCCATGCCTGCCTCCAAATTGGGGTTCTGCTTTTCCCAGAAGTCAAAAATGCAGGGGACAGGGAGAGAAATGCATTCCCAGGTAACATCAGGGCACAGCGTGACCAACCACCCCGTGGTGTGCTTTTTGTTCATGTCGTTTCGGTCTCCGTTGTGTGTGTGCGCGTGGCTCCACCGCGGCCCCGGGGCAAGGCTCCCCTTGAACGAAATGGGGCGGCCCTGGGGAGCTTTCTCCAGCCGAAGGGCAGGCCCTTGGGCGAGATGATAATGGATCTTCCCAACAGCATCTCCGGATGGCCCTCGTTGCATGAGCTCATGCCCTCCCGCACACGAAGGGGATCTCTTTCCCTCCCTCCCTCCCTCCCTCCTCCTCCTCTCGCTCTTGTTTTTTTTGATGTAACCAGAACTGACGCCCTCCCGCTGTCAGTGGGCATCATTCCCAAGCAGCCTGAGCAGGCCTTCCTGTAAACAGATTAATAGATTATGCGGAAAGTCCTGGCCCTTTACACCATCTGACCGCGTCTCTCTCTCTCTTTCTCTCTCTCTTTCCTCCGCCTCGTTTCAGCTTCTGCGGAGCCCGTGGAGACCTCTCGCTGGACAGAAGAAGAGATGGAAGTTGCAAAAAAAGGTAAAACTGAAGCAGGAAGAAAACCAACCTTCCTTCCTTCCTTCCTTCCTTCCTTCCTTCCTTCCTTCCTTCCTTCCTTCCTTCCTTCCTTCCTTCCTTCCTTCCTTCCTTCCTTCCTTCCTTCCTTCCTTCCTTCCTTCCTTCCTCTTTGCCTGTCAGTCTGGTTGTTGTTTTTTAAGTCCTTTTTGGAATCAGAGGAGGGCATGTGATAAATGTTTTGGACATACTTTCTTGGAAAGCCAAGCATGTTTCTGCGGCATTCCTGGGATCTAGCAGCGTCAAGAAAAGGGTCTCCTAGTGGGCTCGGCCACCGGTCCCAACTAGGTCAGTCTGACTCACGGGGGAGGTTTTGTCAAGCCTAATTAGAGGTCCCTGGGTTGAGCCAAGGCCCTTTGCATGCAGAAACCGGGTCTCTCTTGGCCTCCAGGCCTCCTCTCCCGACACTCTTCCCACTCCTGTTGATCTGAACCATCTGTAGCTGCACCTTCTCTTGCTCCTGGAGGTGCTTTTGAATAATCCCCCAAGCAAACGAAACCAGATTCTTCCTTTCGCTCTACAGTCTCCTACAAATGGGGCTTGGGGGGTTCTTTAAAGAATCAAGGCCTGTCCAGCCAGCCAGAACTTCTAATTTTACAAAAGCATGGCATGGGAAGCCATCACCCCAGGAGGGCTGTCGCCAGCCTCTGAATCGTGCTCCGCTCCTGCCCTGGGTTTGCGCTGACGTAGGTCGATCATCTGGGTGAGATGCGGTTGGTCCTGGAGCACTTTGATTCCCAGGTACGCAGCCCAGGGTCCCCCTTTCGGATGAAGCTGCGTGATGTGCCCGCTGAACTGTTGCCAGGCAAGGCGCCCCCTCCTTTCCTGGTTCCTCATGGGCACCCCCCAGTTTGTGTGGGGAAATATTTATCCTCCTAGTCTGAGGCGTCCCATCCCAAAGCACGTTGGGGTGAGTCAAGCGATTTGTTCTGGCTGAGCGACCCTCGCAGGTGACCCAAAACGTGGGACTAGAACAACATTTGAAGCCCGTTTTCAGCTTTCAAGAAATGTAGATGCTGCAAACTTAATTGTGTGTGTTTGATTTGCACAACTGGATCTTCTCAGGACTTCAAGAGAGCAGATTCCTGTTGCCCAGGCAACCAAAAATGTATAAAAACTGTTCCAGATACTTTGAGGGTTTTTTTTTCTTTCTTATGACTCATTGCAGTCGAGGCCATCAATTTCACTCTCTCCCCCCGCCCCCCTCCGCCTTAATTTTTTTTCTTGAATCCTTTTCCTACTGGTGCCTCGCTTACCCCTTTTTCCTTTGCGTCCAGACCAAGATAAGTTTTTCAACACTGATTCATATTCTGGACTTGCTGGAAAGCAGGAAGGCAATTCCCAAATGTTTTTTTTTTTTAGTCGGGGTGCTGGGAGGGAATGCAGGTTGCTTTCTTCCAAATCTGGCTTTGCTCAGCTTCAAGGTTCACGTTGAAAAACAGCTTCTTCCTCTGGGCCCTGTGCATATAAATATTGGTGTGTCTGATCAGTTGATTACAGCCCATCGTTCGTATTGGTTAGCCTCGTTGTCGATGCATGTCGGAGTGTGGAGTGAAACCTCCTCTCTCCCCGCGATGACCAGTTTTCCAAGGGGGAGAAGGCATTGCTGTCTAGACAAGTGGGGTCCTGCAATAAAAATGTACTTCTCTCCTGACCAGAGTAGGGCTTCCATCGCAGTTTTCAGCTGGTGATCCTGCCTTCTTTCACAAGCCCAGCCTGCTCAGCCTGTCTGGGATTCGTAAGAGTTGTAGTGCCAACATTTCTGAAGCATGCCTGTCGGGAAAGGCCACTTCCGGTCCGTGGCCCTCATGGAGGCCGTGCGTTCTCTCTTTTTCCCCTTCTCCCACCCCAGCCAGGTCTCTCGATGTTCCAGGGCCCGAGTCACATCTGGCGGTTGGCTCATTTTGCATTTGTGCGACGTTTGGGGTCTCTCCCCCGTGTTTGGCGTCTTCTCGTGGCTCAGCGTTCCCCCGAGCCTGCAGATATTCCCTTCCTTGTTTCTCAGTTGGACCCGTTTAGTTTTCACTCTGGGCTGGGCTGAGGCTGTTTTTGCTGGCAAAGGGAATAAAAATGGCCGAGGGGGTCCTCTGAAAGATGCCCGTCCCGTCTCGTATCTGTCGAAGATGAGGCACTCGTTTCCAGCGCCACCGTTTTCCTCTCCGGTGGGGTGGGAAGGCAAGAGAGGACCAGCAGTTTTCTGGCCCAGGGGGAATTAGGTTATGTCAGCCGGGGAGACAGCGTGATCCACAGATAAGCCCTCGGTGCTGCCGGGTCAGGAGGGCTGGGTTTAAAAAATTCTTGGCACTGACGTGGGATGGCCTTAGGAGAGTTCAGCTCCACATCTTGCTGGAAATGAGGGGAAGGCACGGCTTCAGATGGAAGGCCGTGCAAGCAGAGAGCTTTCCTCACTCCTGGTTCCTCAAATCTCCTGGGATTTTCCAGAGAGCAGAAAGATCCCCTGCTTGCCTTTCTGATTGATCTGCCTTCCACAAGTCCCGTCCCTCCCTCCCTCCCTCCCTCCCTCCTTCCTTCCTTCCTTTCTTCCTTCCTTCCTTCCTTCCTTCCTTCCTTCCTTTGCCTGGGGGGCAAGATGTTCTCCTCCTCCCATAGGCTGTCTCGACCCGAAGCTTCCTTTTGAAAAACAGGGATAAATCTAGCATTAATTCACTTGGTGCAATAGCAGTCCCTCAAGTTTTAGGGTCAGGATGTTGGTGGAGCCCAGTTTGTATGCTTGTCCTGTGCTGATGGTGAACTTCTAATTGTTTTTTTACCTGATGTCCTTTATGGTTTTTTCCCACTGCTTTTATCCGTAGGCTTCTGTCTTTATGCCTGTCAATCACCTGGAGTTCTTTGATGAAGACAGGCAGCCTTCTACATCTGTATAATAAATCATAGAATCATAAGGTTGGAAGGGACCTTGGAGGCCTTCTAGTCCAACCCTGCCCCCCCCAACAAAATAAGTATGTTGACTTCTCCCTTACGCTATCATGGCTCCGGCCCTCTGGAATGATCTCCCCCCGGAGATCCAAATGGCTCCCATCCTGATGTTGTTCAGCACCCTTGTTTCCCTCAGAGGCTGGAGGGAGGCGTTTTTCTCCACCCCACCCTGTTTAATTTTTACAACTCTCCAAAACAACCCACTCAGTCCCACCACTGTTGGAAACCCGATGGGCTTTCCCGTCTTGTAGTGTCCCCTAGACCAGCCTCAAGCCAACAGCGGGATGGAAACGATAGTGGAGCGTATCTGGAGATCTCAGCTGAAAAAGAGAGGTTTTGCCTTCAACTGCACGTGTGCGTGCTCAGGGTGCGCAAGGCAGGCATAGAGCATGGTTCCTTACGCTTGTCAGATCTGGCAGCTTGAGCCGCGCTGGGCGTGCCTCGTTATGCTCATGTGATGCTGCTGTTCCGTGAGCCGTGCTGGTTACCGATGGCTTCCGGGTGCAGTTCAAGGTGCTGGTGATCGCCCATAAAGCCTTGCATGGCATAGGATAGACCTGACCATCTCCCATGGTTTCTGCCCAGCTGGGACACGTTGGTGCACTCCGGGTCACTTCAGTCAACCAGTGCTATCAGTTGAGACCCAGGAGGTTTGCCTGCTCTATCACGGCTCCGGCCCTCTGGAATGATCTCCCCCCGGAGATCCAGATGGCTCCCATCCTGATGTTCAGGAAGCAAGCGAAGACCAGGTTGTTCTCCCAGGCCTTGGGCAAGGTGATGGCTGAGCCCTGTTGGACGGGTTGTTCGTTGATAAGACTGTCTTTGGGCTGGTTATGAATCCTTTTTCTTTTAACCGATTGTTCTTACTTTTTAACCTGCCTAGAGTCATGGAGAGTCTGATTGCCTTGAAATTGATGAAATAAATCAGTGTTTCTCAAACTTGGCAACTTTAAGACACGTGGACTTCAACTCCCAGAATCCCCCAGCCAGCGTGGCTGGCTGGGGAATTCTGGGAGTTGAAGTCCACGTGTCTTAAAGTTGCCAAGTTTGAGAAACACTGAAATAAATATGAATGCTGTTTCTTTTTGGCTGCATTCCAACTTCTTTCACACCTGGGTATATTTATGCATTGCGTAGATCGTAGAGTTGGAAGCAAACGTAGAAATCACCTGGTCCGCTCCCAGCGTTTATAACCCATTTTCCTCTCAGAAGCTGAAGGCAGCTTACCTGGTGCACCCCTTATTTTTTTTCTCACACAGTAACTCTCTAACTGAGTGTGTTTAACACTAAGAGGGATAGATGATAGCAGTCTTTGCCTGTAGGTCGCCAAATACTGGATTTCAGCTCTAGGAAGGCTGACTCTGATGGAATGTTGTGAAAACTGCCTTTAAGGTAAAAGAGTCGGACAGTGGGACCAGTGACCCAGAGAAGTGGGTTTCCCTTTGCTGGATGTGTCCAAACAGAGGCTGGACAGCCATTCATCCTGGGTGCTTTAATTAGGTGATGCGTTGAGCACAGGGTGGCCTCAAGACTCACTTGCATGGCAAGCCATCCCGGGTGTTTCTGTCACTGCTTTGTGGAACGGGTGAAAATCTCCCCCAGGAACACGCAGGTTCTCCCCACTCACAGGGCTCACAAGGCCGGCCTTCTGTTTTGGCAGGGCTGGTGGAACACGGGCGCAACTGGGCGGCCATTGCCAAGATGGTGGGGACAAAGAGCGAAGCCCAGTGCAAGAACTTCTACTTTAACTACAAACGGAGGCACAACCTGGACAGCCTTCTTCAGCAGTACAAGCAAAAGGTGAGCAGGGCCTGGGAGTGGGGCAGGCAGGTGTGGTATGGCGTGGTGTGAGTCTGGGGAGAGAGGAATGGCTGCCTGGAGGAAGAAGGAATGGATCTCTTTCAGCCATCTTCATCCAGAGGGACTCCAGAGGAATGGGGCTTCCCATGCTGAGAATCCTGGGCCTTGTTGTCCCAACCCCTTTGGAAGACCCCAGGTTGCTGTTTAAGGTACCGGTGGAGGCAGGCTGTCCAAGTTAGCCCCCCCCGGGCTGAAGCAGCGGGTGCAGTCAGAAGCTTCATGGTCTCCCTTCCTTTCTAGTTATCACGAAGGCCACGTGAGGAGCGGGAAGTTTCCCAGTGCGAGAGCGTGGCGTCCACCGTCTCCGCACAGGAGGACGAGGACATCGAGGCCTCCAATGAGGAGGAGAATCCCGAAGACAGTGAAGGTGGGTCTTCTTACTTACTTACTTACTTACTTACTTACTTATTTTTCAAATTTGTAACCACCCATCTCACTGTGGAGTGCCTTTAACATTCTAAGTAATTTAATCAGTAAAAACCTTAGAATCTGGAGCACCCATAGCCTCAAATAAAAGAAATACTCAGCTGAGTACTACTTCCAGCTGGTTTGATGCAGATTGTGCCAGTATTAAGAAGAAATTAAGAGTTTTATACCTAGCATACAGAAAATCTAATTTATAACAGCCCCCCCCCCAAGTTATTATGAATTGAAGAAACACTATAACCCACTAATGTGCCAGAAGAAACAGAAAGCAGAGATCCCTGGTCACTTTTAATAAATCCATCTCTGTACAAAGACTCTGAGCATGAAATTGAGCAAACTCAGGGAGGCAGTGAAAGATAGGAAGGCCTGGCGCAATATGGTTCATGGGGTCACCAAGAGTCGGACACGACTTAACGACTGAACAACAACAACAACAACAAAGACTCTTTTGGAATTTAATTTAATTTAATTTCCAGGGCTTTCATTGCTTCCTCAGTCCCAGATTGCGGCACAACAATCAGATAAAAAGACAATTATAAAAACTAAAGAAAAAACATTAAAAACCACATTAATAAATACCACAAATGTATTTATTTTATTTAGCTGCCCATATTGTAACGACAACCCTGTAAAAACCACAGAATCGTCCTCCAAACCATCAAATAAAAATCAGCAAAAACTCTATGAAAGGCAGTAGGCTTGAGGCACTAGTCAGGAATTGCCAAGGAAATCCAACTATGATAAAACTAAACTTTTGGCATAGCTGGAAAATTCAAGGTCGTATGATAATACAAGTGGAGAATTTTAGCTATCTGGGCATTTTATTTAACCATGCTCTCTCCTGGCAACGTCACCGCAAGGCCATACTTCTGAAAGCTGTGATGGCCTTGCTTCAATACTTTGATTCAAAAAAGGGGGGTTGGGGATTTGTCCTTGGAGCAATACAGGTTTTCTTTTTAATTGCATCTCAAATTTTATGTGGCACACTCCAATTTGGATTACATTTGGCAACAATAACATAACCCAAGCACAGGTGAAATTTTTATGATCTCTTCTTAATGTTCCAAGCAGTGTTCCAAACTGTTACCGTCCTGTAAACCAGGCAGTGCTTGTTGAAAACACAAGGTTAGCTAAATTACGGTTTGGTTGCAAACGCACATCTTCAAAAACAAGGAAGGATTGTTCCACGCAATCCCAAATGATTCTTATATAGATACATGGTTTAAACAGGTGACCCCAAAATTGATCAGAATGGCATTGATTCGGATTGATTGTTTCCTAGGGGCGCAACACCAGCATTTTATTGCATTAAACAAATATTACGGGATAACTCATTACAGGAGTTTATGGCGAAAACCAAAGTTCCACGTTTGCCTGTGACTTTGGGAATAAATTACAGCTACACTTTTCAGCTCCCTGTTTGTTTGTTTGTTTGTTTGTTTGTTTGTTTGTTTATTTAGTGGACTTGTCCCCACCCATCTCCCCACAATGGGGGACTCTGGGCGGCTTACATCAAATTAAAATCATAAATACATGATTAAAAGTTATAAAAGAACCACATTACAAAGATAAGAAAGAGCTTAAAAGATCCAAGTGGCCGATAGAGGCCACACCAGGCCGCTAAGGGGCCAGCCAACCCCATTTCTGACATCCTCCCTCCCTGCCCCAGGCCAGATGGCAGAGCCAGGTCTTCAAATCCCTCCGAAAGGCCTGGAGTGAGGGGGCCTGTCTCTCCTCCAGGGGCAAGATGTTCCAAAGGGCAGGGGCTACAGCAGAGAAGGCCCGCCTTCTGGACCCCGCTAATCGGAGTTCTTTTACCGAGGGGGTCCGGAGCATGCCCTCTCTGTGAGATCGGGTGGGACGGGTTGAAATCATGGGGGCGAGGCGGTCCTTCAGGTAACCTGGCCCCATGCCATGTAGGGCTTTAAAGGTGATAACCAACACCTTGAATTGGACCCGGAAGCAAAGCGGTACCCAATGCAGCTCACGGAGCAAAGGTGTTATATGGGTCCTTCTTCGGGCCCCAAAAATTGCTCGCGCGGCCGCATTCTGGACCAGCTGAAGCTTCCGGATAGTCTTCAAGGGTAGCCCCATGTAGAGCGCATTGCAGTAGTCTATCTGGGAGATAACAAGGGCATGAGTGACCGTTCGAAGGGCATCCCCTTCGGTATATCTTAGTGGTTTACAGTTAAGTCAATGCAGAATAGCCTTTTCAAAACCTGATAAAATGTGTTGCCATCAAAGACACTCTACGGTGGATTTCAAAATATCCCCAAAGGCTCGAGGTGTTGTCCCTGTAATGTTACTGACCTTGAAACGGTGGATCATATTTTATCACATTGTGGATTTTACAGGGTTCTTTGGCAGGATATTCTCTAGCTTACTTTAAAATCAAGGCCAGGAAGAGATATTTCTGAATACAGCATGTTAAAATTTTACTCGCAGATAAAAATCCTAAAATTACAGTGGCCACAGCCACATTTTTAACCGTGGCTCTAAAACCAAGTTGTTAGGAACCCATCATTAGGTTTGAGTTGTGTTTTGTGTAAAATTTATCCATTTATTTTATCTGTTAAAACTATTTTACGATGCCAAATTTTAGCTTATGCTTGTACTTTGCTATTCGGATCTTTGGGCCATAATAAAACTAGATGTAATTCAACAATTGGGATAGAGTCAGAGTCAGTTGATCTTTTTCGGCCTTGACAATCCAAGTCAAAGTGATGATCCCAGTAGCCACTTTGCCCACCTTTACAGCAGCTTCCTTTGGCTGTTTCACGTGGGAGGGTGGTCCAAGGGGGGTGAGCTGAAAGAATGTACAGATTTAAAGAAGGAAGAGAAGCCAGTCTGATTTCCATGGCTTGTAAGGAAAAGAGCTGCAGCTGTTTTCAGAGGGTGGAAAATTTGAAAGCAATGCCAGGTGCTAGAGCTGGAGGATAGGCGGTAGCAAATTAGGGATCCAGGGCAGGCAAGGATGCTGAATACATCTTCGGGAAGTTCCAAGGGCTAGGAACAGAGGTGGGTGATTCAAGCAGGGAGGTTCTAAATGGAAGAAGAGAAGATTGAGTGCAAAAAAGGCAGAAGGAATTGTAAAAGATCTCTGAGTCAGAATCCTGGAGGGGCTTAGCCAGAAAGGCAGCTGAAGAACCAAGTTTCCACCAGGTTTGAGACAGCTGCCGATGTTTGGAATCCTCCATCCCAGAAACAGGAGACCTAGGAGGCATTGGGTCTATCCTTGTGTGTCTTGAGGTGCTAAGGATTAATCATTCAGCACGCAGGTGAAGCTCCATAATTACCTTTCCCGTGCTGACGCTCAACTTCGTGCCTTTTCAGGTGCCGAAAACAGCTCCGATACTGAAAGCGCGCCATCTCCTTCTCCGGCAGAGGTTTCCAAACCTTCAGAGGATGCCCCTCCGGAGAGCAGCTCTTCCCGGATCACCACCGATGTGGCGGCTGAGCAGGACTCTGCCATTAAACCAGCCCCCAGCGCCTCCCCTCCCTTGGCAGCCCAGAGCACGAAGCCGGCTGAGAGCGAAAGCGCCGAGCTGCAGGTGAAGGAGGAAGCCAAATCGGAGGTGGAGGAGCTGATGGAGACGGAGAGCAGGATCTCGCTGGTCGACACCAAGCCCATCCTTAGCCTTGCCGCCAGCGCCAAAGCAGAGCCTGTGGAGGTCGACACCAAGCCACCCGGAGACATTCAGGTGAAGGTGGAAAACGAGGCCAAAGAGAGGGAAGAGGACATGCCTAAAGAGAAGCTGGAGCCAGAGGGGGTGGACTTCAGCTCGGGCCACCCGGCCAGCGCCCAGAGGATGGAGCCCAGCTCGGACAACGACTCAAGCGCCACTTGCAGCGCAGATGAAGAGGTGGACGGAGAACCCGAGAGGCAGAGGTGAGGTCCCAGGCCCAGCGCGGGCAAAGGTTCTCCTCCCTCTCTGCTCCAGAAGACCCACCAACCTGTATTCTGGCTTACGTTGGGCGGCCACCTGATCCCTGAAATTCCATAAAAACACCCATTTCTGGTGCCATTCTTCCTGCTGTAAGCAAAAGTCAGATTCAGTCCTTAAACTCTCCCCCCACCCCCTAGGGACTGAAGAATAGGTCATTCTCTCCAGTGACATTGTCACTTCCCCAGTCGTCCCACCAGTGGCCTCCAGAAGTAATTCAGTCATGAAAATGGGCAGCGAGACCTGCCCCCTTCCTGGGGGCACCTTAGAAGGAGCTGTGAGTTCCCCTGGGTGTCGGTTTAACCTGCCTTATCAGTGAACTCGGAAAGGAAAGGAAAGACCTGCCTTTCCTCCACCCCCAACCTGGCACCAAACGAGCTGGCCAAGGCGGGGCAGTATCCCCTGTCCTCCTTCAGCCTGGCCACTCAGCTGTGCAGCCAGCTAGGTCCAGAGCTGCGTCCAGCACAGCAGAGACAGCCCTCCAGACTCTCTGCCTGTGTTTGCCACCCCTGCCTGGTAGGACGCGCAAGTAGCCATCTTCCTATTCCATTTTCATTCCTCACTCACTCACACACACCCCCCCCCACACCCCTTGTTTGCTTCAAAACATTCTGTGGCGACAGCGGTGCACAAAGAGCGTGGTGTGTAATGGAAAGGTTCCTCTGGCCTTGGAGGCAGTCCACCAAACGGTCACAGTTGGGCTTGCCCTGGAGCGGGCGCTAAATGTCAGAGCTATCGAGTTACTGAGTTCCCCCCACCTTTTTTTAATCTTGTGCGTGTGCGTGTTTTGGACGAGGGTCTTCCAGAGAACTCTCTCTCTGGCTCCGCAAGGGGAGGATCTCTTGCCTGTGAAGATCGAAGCCTCGGTCAGTTTGCATCCAGTTGTCCAGAACAGAGAGATTAGTGTTGCTTGGGTGGCTCGCACGTGCGGTTGTGTCCTTCCTGACCCACAGAAGGCATCTTCTTAAGAAAGGCAGAGGATGCCTGGGGGATCTCCTAGCCTCCTCCTCCTCGTCTTGTCCATTTGCAAATGTTGACCGCTTTGAGGTGCAGGGGCGTGGTGAAAATGCCCGCTGTGCTGATCCCAGTTGTAGCACCATGGTCATAACTGGTCCTTAAAGAGGGAGGGCGTGTCCATGACCAAGGGCTGTCAGTGCGGTCCTGCTAGACGTTTTTTTTAAGTGACCGTTGCTGAGGCTTGTTGACGTGAGTCAGTCTGCTTCCCTGAGAAATTATAGATCCCCATTCATCACCTCGTTGTGTTTTAAAGACCTGGTTTGTTCCTGCCTTGAACTGATGTCTTACATTTTGGATCGAGGCCTTTTCTGAGAAGTGTCAGTGACCCCTGCACGCTTTCCCTCCGTGCCAACCCTGCCTGAAAGCATTTAGTAGATTTAGTATTTCAAGAATAATTTCTGTAACAAAGAAATGATAGAAGAGGTGACCTAGACCAGGGTTCCTCAACCTCAGCAACTTTACGATGGGTGGACTTCAACTCCCAGAATTCCCCAGCCAGCTTTGCTTTGCTGGCTGGGGAATTCTGGGAGTTGAAGTCCACGCATCGTAAAGTTGCTGAGGTTGAGGAACCCTGACCTAGACGGCAAGATACTTCAGTTCAAACAACCTCCCGCTGGCCTGCTGCCCTCCATATGTGTGGGACTACAACTCCCATAGTTCCCAGCCAGAACGGAGTCGGTCAGTTGTTAAGAAAGGTATTTTTCCGCAGCCCAAGACTCTCCGTGTGCACTATGATTGCAGTTCCCAGAATGATGAAACAAGCTGGTTAGGAATCTTCTCCAATCCACAGGGTGCCAGATTTGGGGAAAAGGTAGCAAAGATTGATTGTTCTGATCCTGCCCGAAAAGAACATTTAGACACCGGACTTCCTTTAGCACTTGGACCTCTTGTCCCTTTGCCTTTTTAAAAACAGTTTCTGCAGCAGCCCACAGTCTGCCAGTCGGTCAGGAACAATTCAGAGACCTGGTTTGGCAGCATTGCCAGTGGAAAGGGTCAAGGCTAAGTAAACTGATCAGAAGCCGATTGTAACTCAGCAGTGCAGCGCAGCTGCTGGAAAGGGTTTGGAGGGGGAGGGAAAAACACGAAAACAATGGTTCTACTTTAGTCCACGGCGTTGGATCAAAGATAGCTTTGGACCCTGCATTTTCAGAAGGGTGGAAACAATCACAAGCCCAGTTCGCTTGGTGGGCACCACGTTAGAGAAGATGGCTGGACTTGCCTCATTTATTTATTTATTCATCTATTTGTCAAATTTATATAGCTGCCCATCTCACAAAACAAGTGACTTTGGGCTGTGTACAGCGAAGCTAAAAGCAATTAATTAATAAATACCTAACTATTCGTATTAGTATTAAAAAAGTTTAAAAACTGTAAAAAGCAAGCTAAAAGAGAAGAAATATTGGGCAAAGAGAAGTTAATAACAGTGTAGTCACCTCAATCATTCACCAGTCCCCTGAGGTCCCCAGGCCTGATGGCACAACCAGGTTTTGAGGGACCTGTGGGAGGTCAGAAGTGATGAAGCCAGCCACACTTTGGGGGAGGATATTCCATAAGCGGGGGGCCACAGCAGAAAAGGCCCATCACCTAGGACCCACCAAATGTAGCTCTCTTGCTGATGGGACCTGTAGCATGCCCTCTCTGCTGGATCTGGTGGGACAGGCAGATGTAATCGGGGAGGGCAGTCCCTCAGATAACCCGGTCCCATGCCAGGTAGGGCTTTAAAGGTCCAAACCAACACCCTGAATTGGACCCAGAAACAGACTGGTAACCAGTGCAGCTCGCGAAGCAGAGGTGTAATGTGTGTTCTACAAGAAACACACATAACTGTCCACCCCACTGCATTTTGCATCAGCTGAAACTTCCGGATACTCTTCAGGGGCAGCCCTGCATAGAGTGCATTATAGTAGTCCAACTGGGAGGTGACTATGGCATGAATGACTGTGAGTAGAGCCCCTTAATCTAGGAATGGGCACAACTGGTGCACAAAGTGAAGCTGTGCAAAGGCCCTCCTAGCCATGACTGCCACCTGATCTTTGAGCAGGAGTTGTGAGTCTAGGAGGACTCCCAGATTGTGTACGGGGCCTGTTTGGGGCAGTGCAACCCCATCCAGCGCCAGAGATGGCATAGTCCTAGAACTGGTGGGCCCCAAAACCCAAAGCCACTCAGTTGTGCCAGGGTTCAGCTGTTTTTCCCCATCGAGACCCTCACGGCCTCCAGACACCGGGATAAGACGTCCATAGCATCTCTTAATTTGCCAGGGACAGAGATGTATAATTGGGTATCATCAGCGTATCGATGATACCTCACCCCGTGGCAATGGATGAGTTCACACAACAGCCTCATTTAGAAGCTGAATAGGAGGGGAGAGAGCACTGAACCCTGCAGCACCCCACGGTAGGCGCCAAGGGCGGGACGCCTCCTCCCCAGCCACCACCAACTGGAATCGACCCTGGAGAAAGGAGGTGAACCGGCATTAAACCGTGCTGCCCACCCTCAGTCCTCTGAGCCGATCCAGAAGGATACCATGGTCGATGGTATCGAAAGCTGCCAAGAGGCCATGTAGGGCAAGGATGGGTGCAGAACCCCATCCCCCCCACGCCAGAGATTATCCAGAAGCACAACCGATGCCGTTTCAGTCCCATACCTTGGTCGATTATCTGAAAGGGGTCCAGATAATCCACTTCCTCCCAGATCCTCTGAGACTGCTGCACAACCACCTTTTCAGTCACTTTCCCCAAAAAGGGAAGGTTGACACTGAGCGAAAATTGTCTGGTATGGTGGGGCCCCGCTATGGCTTCTTGAGGAGTGGGCGAACCGAGGCCTCCTTAAGAAGTAGAGGAGCAGCCCCTCCCTCAAGGAAAAATTCACCACCACTAGAACCCACTCGCATGACGCCCCCCTGCTTGCTTTCACAAGCCAGGAGGGGCCTGGAACTAAGGAGCAGGTGGCCGAGCTCACAGTCCTGAGGACCTCGTCCGCTTCAAAATCATACGTTTTCCCTGGGCAGCGAACTGAACTGTTCCCTTCCAACCGCAGAATTTCTTCAATACGAGCATCAATCTTCTCTGAAGTTCCTGGCATTCTCCCTTTTCCCTAGTATCCACTGGTGAATTCATTTGATGTATTGCAGCGTGGACCATTGACTTTTACGTCTGTCTTGGAATTGACATTTCCTCTCTATAGAATATCTCTGAGTGTATTTTTCTTCCTTCAGGATCTTTGCAATGGACTCAAAGCCTTCCCTGTTAAATCCCACCGGACCGCTGCTGGTATCATCTGCGATTAAACAAGGGCCAATGGATCTACAGCAGCTTCAGCACCGGGCAGCCGTCATACCACCAATGGTACGTTCTGGACAGGTTTGGAACATATCCTCTCCTTTCTTGTCAGCCTGGAAAGGATTTAGACCAGAGGTGTTGCCTCAGGCACTGCTTCTCAACCTTGGCAACTGTAAGTTGTGTGGACTTCAACTCCCAGAATTCCCTACCCTAGCATGCTGGCTAGGGAATTCTGGGAGTTGAAGTCCACACAACTTACAGTTGCCAAGGTTGAGAAACAATGGTCTAGAGATACAGGGACTTTAAGATGGGTGGATCAACTCCCAGAATTCCCCAGGCAGCATGCTTTAAGATGGGTGGACCAACCCATGCTGGCTGGGGAATTCTGGGAGTTGAAGTCCACCCATCTTAAAGTTGCCAAGGTTGAGAAATCAGGGCCTAAGGGCATACTCAGCATTTCAAGATCAAACCCTGAGACTGAACGTTTCAGGCTCAACATGTAACCCGTTGGGGTTGTGCCCTGCTCTGCATTTGGACAAAACCCAGGCTGAGTTCCGCAGCCCCCAGGGCCATTGGAAGAAACAAATAAGCAGGACACGGAGAAAAGGAGGGATGTCAGGGAGCAGTGCAGCCGAAGGAGAGATTAGAGTAGCTGAATAAAAGCCCTTGTGGACCATTTGTTTATATTTCAGATTTGTGACTGCCCATCCCACCCATTTATAGCACCTGTATATTATGGGGAGCACCTTCTCCCCATTGGTTCTACCCAGTGGCTGGGGAAGATGGGAGTTTGTAACTCTGGCCCCTCTGAAGGGCGATGGGGCAGGGAAGGCTGTCTTCGTGGATTGCCAGCGGGGGTGTTGGGTGACCCCACTGCTACCCGCGCCACCCCAGCTGTATTAGCAGGTCCCTTCCACCTTGCCTCTCGCTTTCCCTGACGATATACTTCAGCGTTCCTATCCTGTCGTAATCTAGGAACGACTGCCCATGATTCCTGGCTTCCCCACCAGCGGCTACACACTCCTCCACCAGCACATCAAGGCCATGCACAAGTCCAGCGTGCTAGAGGAGCAGCAGCGCCAGAGACAAGAGCAAATGGAGGTGGATTTCCGGAGGTCCTCCAGCCCCTGCGGTTCTTCCAAGAGCCCAAATGTCGAGTGGGACGGTAGGTGACGGAGCTCTGCCCAGCACTGTGTTGTGGGAAGCTGCTTTACGCTGATCCCGACTGAGTCTCCAAGGCAGGAACAGTCTCTCCCATCTCCTGCGCTGGGATCCATTAATGCAGGAGTTGGGAGCATATAAAAAAATAGCTACATTCTTAGCCTAAAGCAGTGTCTCAACCTTGGCCACTTGAAGACGTGTGGACTTCAACTCCCAGAATTCTTCAAGTGGCCAGGGTTGAGACACACTGGCCTAAAGGGTGATCCTGCTGATAAAGCAGCACATTAATTTTTGAACTCCTCCTCCTCCTCCTCCTCCTCCTCCTCCTCCTCCTCCTCCTCCTCCTCTTCATTATTCTTCTGCGTTGAGAATTTGGGGAAATGCGTGCGTTACACCTGTTGGGGGCTCAGCGTGCTGTCTTCGTTGGTCCTTTGAAAGTGTGGGGAGGTGAATGAAAATCTGCGTAGAGGCTGTGGCAGTGACATTGCTAGTCCACAGGGCGCTGGTGGAATTGGGGGCCTGTTTCGTTTTTGCTTTTTATAAACATATGTATGTGTGTGTGTGTATATATATACACACACACACACACACACACACACACATATATATATTTTAAAAAAAAAATCCCTCTCACCCCTATGGGTGGTCTGTGTCTTCCTCAGCCTCGGGTCCTCCACCAGAGGCCTGGGAGTTTGAGGGTCTGCGCAGGATCTGAGCTGTTCCTGGCACTGCACTCTTCTGCACAGAGAGCTCGGATGTTGTTCCTGGGATCTGTTGGAGCCCCTCTCCCAGCTTAGGAGTCACGGCCCCGAGTGCTCCCGCCACCACTGGGACCACTTTGGCCTTGACTTTCCACATCCTCTCGATTTCCTCCTTCAGGCCCTGGTCCTTCTCCAGCTTCTCATGCTTCTTCTTCCTGATGTTGCTGTCACTTGGCACTGCTACATCTATCGCTACCGGTGTCTTCTGTTCTTTGTCTACTACCACGATGTCTGGTTGATTGGCCAGTACCTGCCTGTCCGTCTGGATCTGGAAGTCCCACAGGATCTTAGCCCTGTTATTCTCCACGACCTTCTGGGGAATCTCCCATCTGGACTTGGGGGGGTCTAGCCCATACGCTGTGCAGATGTTCCTGTACACAATGCCAGCTACTTGGTTGTGCCGTTCAGTGTATGCTGTTCCTGCCTGCATCTTACACCCTGCCACTATGTGTTGGACTGTCTCTGAGGCCTCTTTGCACAATCTGCACCTTGGGTCCTGTCTAGTGTGGTAGACCCCTGCTTCTATGGATCTGGTGCTTAGTGCCTGTTCTTATGCTGCTATGATCAGTGCCTCAGTGCTGTCTTTTAGTCCGGCCCTTTCCAGCCACTGATAGGATTTCCCCATGTCAGCCACCTCAGCTATCTGTCAATGGTACATCCCGTGCAGGGGCTTGTCTTGCCATGGTATTTCCTCCGCCTGAACTTCCTCCCATGTCTGCTGCTGCCTGAGGCATTCTCTCAGCAGCTCATCTTTGGGTGCCATCTTACTGATATACTCCTGGATACTCCGGGTTTCGTCCAGGACAGTGGCTTTGCCACTCATCAGGCCCCGCCCGCCCTCTTTGCGGCTGGTGTACAGTCTCTGGGTGTTGGACTTGGGGTGGAAACCTCCGTACATTGTGAGGAGCTTCCGGGTCTTCACATCGGCAGCCTCCATGTCTTCCTTTGGCCAGCTCACTATACCGGCAGGGTATCTGATGACTGGCAGGGCATACATGTTGATGGCATGGATCTTGTTCTTCCCATTGAGCTGGCTCTTCAGGACCTGTCTTATCCTTTGGTGGTACTTGGATGTTGCTGTCTTCCTTGCCTCCTCCTCATGGTTCCCGTGTGACTGTGGGACACCAAGGTATTTATAGCTGGTCTCTATGTCTGCTATGTGGCCCACTGGTAATTCCACTCCATCGGTCTTAACTACCTTCCCTCTCTTTACTATCATCCTGTCACACTTCTCCAGTCCGAATGACATCCCAATGTCCTTGCTGTAGATCCGTGTCAGGTGGATCAGTGAGTCGATGTCTCGTTCACTCTTAGCATACAGCTTGATGTCATCCATGTAGAGGAGGTGGCTGATGGTGATTCCACTCTTGAACTTGTACCCATATCCAGACCTTGTGATTATCTGGCTGAGGGGGTTTAAGCCTATGCAGAACAGCAGTGGGGACAGTGCATCACCTTGGTATATGCCGCACTTGATGGCCACTTGTGCGAGCTGTCTTGAGTTCACTTCCAGTGTTGTCTTCCACAGTCCCATTGAGTGCTTGAGGAAGGTCCTTAGTGTCCTGTTGACTTTGTATAATGCCAGGCATTCACAGATCCATGTGTGCGTCATTGAGTCATAGGCTTTCCTGTAGTCAATCCAGGCTGTGCTCAGATTGGTCTGCCTAGACCTTGAGTCTTGGGCGACTGCCCTATCTATGAGTAACTGGTGCTTTGAGCCGCTGGTGTTGTTCCCAATGCCCTTCTGAGCTGTGCTCATGTACTGGCCCATATGGTCTTGTAGCTTGGCAGCTATGATGCCTGATAGAACTTTCCATGTTGTGGGGAGGCAGGTTATCGGCCGGTAGTTGGATGGTGCTGTTCCCTTGTGGGGGTCTTTCATGATCAGCACCGTCCTTCCTTGTGTTAGCCAGTCCGGGTGGGAGCCTGCTGCTAGCAGTTGGTTCGTCTGTGCTGCTAGGCGTTCATGCACTGCTGTTAGTTTCTTTAGCCAGTAGGTGTGGATCATGTCCGGGCCAGGTGCTGTCCAGCTTTTCATGTTCTTGACCCGCTGTTGGATGTCTGCTACTGTGATGGTGACTGGTTCCTGTTCTGGGAGATTGCTGTGGTCTGCTTTCAGGTCCTGCAGCCACTGGTGTTATGCGTCTTCTCTTTCTCCCATATGTTCTTCCAGTACTGTTCAGTTTCCGCTGCTGGTGGCTCAGCTGCTACTCCGTGGTTGCGCTGCAGTTGGGAGTACACTTTGGATGGTTCTTTGGAGAACAGGGCATTTATCTTCTTGGCCTCTGCTTCTCTAGTGTATCTCCTTAGCCTGGCAGCCAGTTCTGTGAGCCTTTGTTTAGCAGTCTCTAGGGCTTCAGATGGAGTCAGGCCCATGTATTTTTTCAGTAGCCGAGTCTTATCCTTAATCTCCACACGCTTCTGTAGTTCCACCAGCTGACTGACTTCTCTCCTTGTTGCCTTGATCTTAGCCTCCAATCTCATTTTCCAGGGTGGGTATGTACTGCTGTTCTTCTTGATCGTGTAGCCAAGCATTTCCAGGATTACAGCGGCTGTAGCATATACCAATTCATTGGTTTCAGTTATGGTGGTAGTAGGGATTGTCTGGAGGGCTCTGTTGGCATCTTCTAGCATACTATCTGATGGTACTTCTCCACTGAGCCTTGGTAATGGGACTCGAGGGTTGACTGTAGCTAGTTTATCCATGATCTTATGCCTCATATCAGCTGCTGTGCTCTGTAATGGAAGGGGTGGCAGTGACATCCCAGCTTCAGGTGTTGGCTGCACATCTGCTTGTTCTTCCAGGTCTGCTTGAGTCTGGGTTGTAATGTGGAGTTGGTCTATCTCGAGTTGTAAGAGCAGCTTCCTCTTCACTATGTTGAAGCGCTGGGTAACTAGTTGTTTCTCAGTTAGTGTGGATGTAGGCCTTCTGTCTATCCATAGTTCCCTCATACGTTTCATATATCCCCTCTCATTAGGTCTGCTGTTGTAGTAGCATTCCATCATTTCCAAGTTCTCTTGTCTCGTCCATGTATGGTTTGTATGTATATATATATATACATATAAACATGTGTGTGTGTGTGTGTGTGTATATATATATACACACACACACATACATACATAGATACGTACATATACACACACACACATATATATATATATATATAAATGTAATTTTTATTAAAACTTTTAAAAGAAGATAAAAACTAATACAAACTAATATAAAGAAAAGAAGAGAGAAAAAGAAAGCAAGCAAAGAGAAAGCCATAACTGCAAGAAAAGAAAAAAGTTAAGAATAGAAAGGAACGAAAAAAGGTACAAACTGGTGGCTTCTGATATTCTTCCCAGCATAAAATATACTTAACCTCCCTTTCTAAAGTTACATCATAGTACTCTTCTTTTTATAATCTATCCTCGTAATCATCAAAACCATAAATCACAAGTTCGTTTTTTTCATTTTTACGCAAAAAGTCCATTAGAGGTTTCCAGTCACTGATAATATAAATAGTGTCTTTTCTCTAATCAGAAAAGATAGTTTAGCCATCTCAGCAAGATCTGTCAGTGTCACCAACCGTTCCTCCATAGGGGGTAGTGTTGAATCAAACAGGCCTTTTTTGCACGGGGTTGTGATTTTATTTTCAGTAAAATACGTTTGTTCAACCTACTAGACCTACTTTAGCACTGTATGGAGAAACAGCAAACAGTTGCTCCAACCATCGGCTGGTTTGCCATGTTGGAGGTGGCATTAAAATGGGGCTGGGCCCACAGGCAGGTGGAAGATTGCGCAATCCTTCTTGAATTGAAAGTGCTGAGTACTGAATGAGGATTTCCGAGGCTTGGTTCAGTTGGGCTCGATCAAGGAGATAAGCTGAGACAGACTCTCGGGGGGGGGGGGAGTTGAAATGGAAGCGCTGAGGGGCTTTCCAACGTGTTGCCCCCAAACGGAGCATCCTTGGGTTTCTCTAGGTGCAGTTCTGCAGCCATTTTCAGTGAAGCAGAACACCTAGAGAAACCCGAAGATGTTCGATTTGGGGGCAACAGGTTCCTAAGGGAAGAAGATGCAGGGTTTGTCTTATGCTTTGGGAGGAAAAGGAGGTGTGTTGGGGGAATCAGGCAGGGACCTTGAAGGTCTGGACGGGGAGAGGGACCGGAAAGATGGCTTTGATGGTGAGGTTCTGTAAAACATCTGCTCTGTCCCTCCCCCAGAAGGTAGGAAAGGAGAGATGTTGGGGTGGGGGGCAATCTCAGGAGTTTCATTTAAGGAGCATGAGGTCCAACAAGTGTGTGTCACAGGCTTCCTTCCCACGGCTGTGTCTTGGGCCAGGCACCGGTCACAACTCTGAAGCAAGACGGGGACGTAGCGTGAGCTTTGATTTGCAGTCGGCCCCGGTTGTTCGATGGAGCTTGGACAACACGCTGCAAGTCTGAATCTCATGGTGCGGCATGGAAAAATGTGGGTGCCAAGGACACGTGCCAGCAGAACCCAGCAGGCGTTGTGCAGTGGCCAAAGGCAGGGAGAACAGCAACGAGAGAAGCTGTTCTAAAAATAGGAAAAGAACTGGGCAAGGGGGCACATGGCACAGGCGCTTGCTCCATGCCAGCATGGCGCTTAAACCATGTTTGGAGCCAGGCATCTAAGCAACTGCAGGGGTATTCTCCCCCCCCCCAGCATAAGTCTAGGGCACCATCTTTGGCCCATTTGGCTCATTTTTGCCTGTAAATTAGAACTGTATTATTAGTGGTAGTAGTTTTATTTACCACGCCCTTATAATTAAATGCAGTACAGGCATTTACGAAACATAGTGGGGAAGCTGGGCTGGACATTACATAGGATTTCTGCTGCTTTGTACCTTTTCTTTTCTCTCTACTATTCTTTTGTGGGGATCATCTTAAATTCAGGGTCCCCTTCTTTTCAAATCAATACGGTAATCTGTTTGCTTAGACCAGTGTTTCTCAAACTTGGCCGCTTTAAGACATGTGGACTTCAACTCCCAGAATTCCCTAGCCAGCATGGCTGGCTGGGGAATTCTGGGAGTTGAAGTCCACATGTCTTAAAGCGGCCAAGTTTGAGAAACACTGGCTTAGAAACACTGGCTTAGACCCAGATAATCATCTAAGGTAGTAATAAAAAAAAGCCAGCTTTGGCTGATTTGACACTTGCAAGCAAGTGATAATACTTTGAAGACAACAGAGAAATCACTGTTTGCGCGCAACATGTTGGAGTTGGAGAATTCACACGTGTAACACCTTTATTTGGCTAAGCGTGGCAAGGCAAAAGTGAACACTAGCAATCCCATCGTAGTATGGGATGAATCAGGCCTTGACATCAAACGCTGCCTGAGTGTTTTGCTTCTAACTGGAACCGCTCTGCTCCGAACTGCCGGGCTTTCTGTAAAGCAGCCCCCCCCCCCGTTTTATCCTTGGAATCCCCCTGCCGAGTGTAGAGAGGTCGGTAGAGAAAGTGGCAAACTTGGTAGAACGTGTGAAACCAATACATGTTGCAGACTATTTGGTAGCTAGAGAGACTTCCTTGCGCTCTTTCACGGTGTCGCAGCCCAAGATCATTCATTGGAATAACACTCAGACAGAGTTGACAGCAATACAAGGAAGGGGACTTTACACAAAATCAGGTTCACCTGCGGAACTCTCTGCCACTGGATGTGGGGATGGCTGCCGATTTAAATATCTTCAGTGGCTATTGGTCCGCATCCAGCTGATGGGGAGGAACAGGGTCACCCTCTTGAAACGGCAGCTGCCTTTTCTCTTATCTCCCTTCCATTTTGCTGAAGACAGCCTGCCCACCCTGTCATTTCAAGGAGCTATGCCCTTTAAACAGACTCCACTACTGCCCACCTCCCCTCCCACCAACACCAAGCCCACACAAGTCCCATGTTAGCCTTTGCCACATCCTTCTTGGCACATATATACAGGCTGCCCGGTGTCCTTGGGCACGTGGCCAAAGTGGAGGGCCCAGAAATCGCTTGGGCTTGTGGATTAATTCTCCCACACTCTTCTCTTTTGGCCCAGAGTGGGAGGCAAGGGGCTGTCTTGGGGGGGGGTTGGCAGCCCCTTTCTGTCTTTTAATAAAATAACATAGGGACTGTTAGTTAACCCCCAAGGTTAAGAATTGATTTTGCTATTTGTTTTTGACCCAGGCTATTTAGACTCCTGCTCAACCATATCTTCCTTTTCATGGACCTGTTGAATCGGTTTACCCTATATATGTGTGTGTTTGTGTGTGTGTCTCTCTGTGGGAGAGAGAAAACGAGAGAAAGAACGTAGGTTATATGTGTGTTGGCCTTGCGAGTAGATCTTGTAGGGCATCTTGGCAAGTAGAAGACTTTCTCTATCTCCCTTCCTTCCTTGAGTTTACTACTGCTCTTAGCACAGGCATTCTGTATAAACATTAATTATCTAAATATGCGTTTGAGAGGTTTTGGCAGTGTTTCTCAACCTTGGGAACTTGAAGATGCGTGGACTTCGACTCCCGGAATTCTCCAGCCAGCATGGCTGGCTGGGGAATTCCAGGAGTCGAAGTCCACGCATCTTCAAGTTCCCAAGGTTGAGAAACACTGGGTTATAGGATGACTGGGAAAGGACTGGAGAGGAGAGGAGACATAAGTGGTCAAGGGATGGAAGGCAAGACCTTTGTCAGCTTAGCTCATAAAGAGCAACTCAGCCCAGGTGGTGCGAAACCCAGGCAGAAGCGTTCCAAACAAGACTCCACCTTAATGAACTCGCTCCAAGTGTGGTGGGAAGGTGCTCTCCCAGACTAGCCTTAAAGGCACCTCGCTGAGGGCTGTGCAGTTCTGACTTCCTTGGTCTTGCCAGCGGTGGGGCGGCTTTGACAAAGCATATGAAGGCTAGATCAGTGTTTTTCAAACTCGGCAACTTTAAGGTGTGTTGCACAGTTGCCAAGTTTGAAAAAGGCTGGGTTAGGTGGAGAAATGATTCATGTTATAATGCGAATTTCCCTTGTGCTTTCAAATCAAGGTATGAATGGAAACATATTCTTCCAATTCATGCGTCTCCAAATTTTGCAGTGAAGTTCTCTCTCTTTTTTTTTTTAAAGGAGTTTGAGTGTATCTTTTTTATTCCTGCTACACAAACATGTATTGTCTTCGAATATGGAGGCTCCACGTACTTTTCACCGCTGCTAGGAGTTAAAAGATCTGTCCTACATAGTGAATCTCTCTTGTCTTCATTTCATGCTGCAGGGGTGCCTTCTGCGGTCATAGAAACCCAAATTTCTGGTCCATCAGTGACCTGCTGACACCTCAATACTCTGGTTTCTGAGAATGTTCTCTTTCTGTGTGATTCCCCTCACTTAACCAGTGCTGTGCCTTTCCTCTTCCCAGCAAAGACAGTTGCCTATATGCCTTACGCTGAAGTAAAGCGTGCCATGGATCAGGAAGCCCAGATGCAAAACGCAGTGGCCAGATCAGGCTCACCCTATCGCCTGTCTCCACGGGAGGTGAACAAGGCTTCTCCACAACCAGACCTGAATGCCACCCGCTACAGCATCCCGCCAGGTAACTCTAGCGCCCACCCTTTTCCCTTGCCGGCTTTTGTGTAGCAGCAGCGGTGGCCAAGGACTCACAATTTATTCTACGTCTACTTTCCCCTCTCCCAAGTCCTCCAGCCAGCTCCCCATCAAGTCATCACGAATCTCCCTGAAGGGGTCCGACCCCCACCAACACGGCCCACGAGGCCTCCCCCACCTCTGATTCCGTCCTCCAAAACGGTGGTGCCTTCGGAGAAGCCGTCCTTCATCATGGGAGGCTCCATTTCGCAAGTAAGGAGAAAGGAGAAACAGGTTTTATTTGTATCGGTAGGTCTACCCCAGGACAGAAGTTCAAGGTAGGATGTAAGGCACATAGAATCCTAGAATTCTGGAGTGGGAAGGACCCCAAGGATCATCTAGTCCAGGGTTTCTCAACCTTACGAACTTGAAGAAGTGTGGACTTCAGTTTCCAGAATTCCCCCAGTCAGCAGGGTGGCTGGGGAATTCTGGGAGTTGAAGTCCACATATCTTCAAGTTGCTGAGGTTGAGAAACCCTGATCTAGTCTAACGTTTGCAGGACTACCCATTCAACCATCCCCAAGAGGTGGCTCTTCTTAAAAGGTTCCAGAGATGGAGAACCTGCGAGCTCCATAAGGAGACGCTGTCTGTTGTCATGGCTGTGTATGTTTTGCTCCTTGTCTAGATTGGCTGGGTCCACACAACGTGTGAAGCCTGGCTAACATGGATTGGGTAGTTGTGGATCAGTGCATTGTGGGAAGCCCTAGGGCAGTGCTTGTGCCAGGGTTGGGCCGCAGTATTTGGGAAGCTGAAGGCCACATCTCAGCTTCCTGACCTGACCTGACCTTCCAAAGAATCAGAGATGGCCTATGATGATGAGGTGTCCATTTGGGGTTTTTACCTGGTTTTGTTGTGGGGGGGAGCAGGAGGTCTCTAGAAAGCAAACTGCTTTCGTTCCTATGCTTTAAGATTTACACACACCTGTAAAACATCCCCAGATTAACATTTTGGTGGCCAATTTTAGACTGTTTACCAGGATTTGGGAGGGTTTACAATGGGGATGGGAATGGTTTGCTGCCCCCCCCCAAAAGACCCGCTCCCGTTCTCTCTCTTATTTATTATTTATTTATTTATTCCATTTGTATGGCCGCCCATCTCGACAAGTGACTCTGGGCAGCGAACCAAATTTAAAAAAAAATGAAAACAATTACAGCAATATAAAAATGAAAATACGTAGCAGCTGAGAATAAATCCTACATCATAATCACTAATATAATCAAGAAATTGGTCCCTGCACACACTTGGGGTCCCAAGCCTGGGCACAGAGCCAGATCTTTTTTTATATATAATTTTTATTAAAGAGGTTTTCAACAGAATAAAAGCAGTATGAATTTTAAGTAAGAATAAAGAAAAGAAAAAAGTAAGCGGAAAAAGAAATAAAAACAAAGACGGAGAAAAGAAGGAGAAAAGATAAGAAAAAGTTACAAAGAACTGGCTTCCGATCTTCTTGACAGCTCTTATAAATGCATTTATATCTTGCTCGCTCTCTCTGCGGTTACATTACAATTTCCTTCTTTCCATAATCTACCCTTTCTAATCATCAAATCCAAAAATCACAAGTTTATTTTTCCAGTCACTAATAAAAGTAGTAGTTGATCTTTCTCTGAGCAAAGAAGTTAATTTTGCCACCTCTGCTAGTTCTCTTATCTTCACCAACCTTCCTCCATTGCAGGTACTTCAGAGTCTTTCCATTGTTGCACAAGTAATAGTCTCACAGCAGTGATCGTGTATCAGAACAGTCTTCTGCCCAGAGCCAGGTCTTCACAGCCTTACGAAAGGCCAACAGGGTCAGGGCCATCCTGATGTCCAGAGGGAGGATGTTCCAGAGGGCAGTGGCCCCGGCAGAGAAGGCGCGTCTCTAGTCCCACCAGCCGACATTCCTTGGCTGACGGGACCCGAATCACGCCCATCCTGCCAGACTGAATCGGACAGATAGAAACAGTTGGGAGAAGACAGTCCCTCTAGTAACCCAGCCCCAAGCCACGCAGGGCTTTAAAGGTGCCAAGCAGCACCTGGAAACACACGGGCAACTGATGCAGCTCATGGAGTAGCGATGTTACATGCGCCATCTACTACCCACGCAGCTGCATTCTGCACTAGTCGAAGCCTCTGAATGCCCGTCAACGGCAGCCACTCCTAGAGCGCATTGCTGTCATCCAGATGGGAGGTCATAAGACAGCGAGCCCTTAACCTTTCCTTCCCCCCTGCAATAGGATGAAATTGGGCCCTAAATTGCCACTTCAGGCCATTCAGGGGTTTGGGCTAATTTGGTCAAACTCATGAACAAAGTTGCTGCCCTAAATTGGGCTGTTTTGCAGCTGAATTTTGGCCGTGCAGTCTCAGGATGCCAGAGGCTGCTGGTTGCCCTCCCCTTGTAGCTCACTGTTTGGGAATTTCCTGATATGAGGACGTAGCAGTCGTGTTCCTCAAAACCTGATTTAGTGGGTTGTGCGAACCCAGCTGGCAAACACCACGATGAAGAGAGCACCAGTTCTGTTTCTCTTTTCCTGTTCTGCTCATGGCTGTCACTGCTCTGTGGCTCGTGAACATGCGTCCTCCTCTTTGACTCTTCTTGGAAACAGCTCCCCCCCCAAGTCGGCTTTTCCTCTGGAAAACCTTGATTTTCCCTGGTCTGTGTGCAGCAGATGCCAATTTGGAGAATTCAGATTGCTCTTCATGGGAAGTCTGTATCAAAATTGGTGTCTTCAGGACAAGTTGGATTTCAAGCACCGGAGTTCCCAGCCCAGGCGACCAACAGCCAACACGCGTGTTGACGGAAATTAAGGGCGTCACGCGTGTGCTTGATACAGTATCATTTGCAACCCTTTCCGTGTGTGACCCATCTGTGGGGCTTCTCTACTTACCTACCCCCAGTACTGCAGGCTCATTCATCCCAGCTTCAGCTTGTACGGTCACATAATTATGCCGCCTCCCAAAATGTCTTTTCCTCCCACTTGTAGGGAACACCGGGCACTTATCTGTCCCACGGCCAGAGTTCTTACAGCCAGGAACCAGCCAAGCCATCTGGCGGGTCCATTTCCCTCGGCCTGCCCAGGCAGCAGGATTCTAAGTCAGGTAAATAATTGAGGATCGGCCTTGCCTTCTACGCAGGGGCTGGTGGGCTCCTGGGCCTTCGAAAGCCAGGCCAGACGTGGGTGATGCTTCTGAGGTGGAAAGCTGGCTTTCTGGGCAGGCCTGTGTCTTGGTTAGGGTTAGGGTTTTGGAGAGCAGACCCCCTAGCCAAGATCCAACACGGGTGTGCTTGGATGCTCTGGGACTGTGTGAGGTGAAACGGTTCAGAGTGGGCAGTGTGTTGCTTAAACATTCCTCCCTGCCTTGTCTGAAGCTTCCCTGCCCTACATCAAGCAAGAAGAGTTTTCTCCCCGGAGCCAGAATTCGCAGCCCGAAGGCCTGTTGGTAAGAGCTCAACACGAGGGCGTCGTTCGAGGTAAGCAGAGCCTGAATTGAAGAAGCAAATCTGTGTCCTTGAGATTGGGTTAGCCGGTCTTGAAATGCATCCTGTTCCCCCCAGCCCCAATTTTTCAGCTCTGCCTCCACAAATAGGCTGTCAGAATTCAATAATGCCAAACCGTCTTTCGGGGGCCTGATTTCAAATATTTTTATCACCATGGACTGCCAGTATCCCTTGGCAGGTTACAGTAGAACTACAAAGCCAAATTAAAACTGTGTATCTTAAAGTTGAACTAAAATCTCCAGCAATTAAAACCCTGTTCAAAAAAAGATCCCATTCCATGGGGAGATTTGGGCCAGCTACAGTGAAGGCTCCACCATAAATGGTTTGTAAAACGACCTTGTAGGGCAGCTTACTCAGATGACCTCAGGGGAGGGTGGGGAGAAGTCAGATAGAACTACTTTGACCTTCCTGAGCAAGGTGTGTGGACTTTGACTGCCCAACTTCTCCAGCCAGCATGGCCACTGCTGAGAATTCTGGGAATTAAGGTCCAGCCATCTGGTTGGGAAAGGATGGTATAGAAAAAGCCTCTTTCCTGAGCCAGGTCAGGCTTTAAGGTGAGAATAACCGGTATTTTATATTGTGCCCGGAAACTGATCGGGAGCCAGTGTGGTTCCTGCAGAACAGGAGTGATATGGCCTCCCAAGTCCTTCCAGAGACCATCCTGCTTGCTGAGATTTGTACTCGTGGACTTTTCTGGATCAGGCCGACCTAGTGCAGGTTACAGTAGCCCAGTATTGAGGTGAGCCGAGGGACAGACAGGAAGGCAGCTTTGCCTGGGCTTAAATTTAAATTTATCTGATGATTGGCTCAGGATTTTTAAAATTAATTCCAGTGGTCTCTCCTTGCCTATATGTGCGTGTGTGCACCTTGTTCTGTTTTCCTATGTTTTTAAAACTCTTATTATGCCCAGGGGATTTCCACCTCTTTTAAGTTCCTGGGCATCTCTTCGTCTCTGTCCACCCTGCACCGTTTTCTTTGTGCAGGCTGCGTCTCTCAGAAAGCGGAAGGATCTGAAATGGGGTGGTGATCGCCTTCTGTGTGATCATACCCGGTGGTATGACATCAGCAGGTACCTCACCACCACCCTCCCCTCTTCTGCTTCCCATCAGGTACAGCCACCATCCAGGAAGGGAGCATCACCCGAGGGACTCCCGCCAGCAAAGTTTCCATGGAAGCGATGCCAGCCTTGCGAGGCTCCATCACTCAGGTATTCTTGCCTAGTGTCATTTGGGCTCTGATGCTTCCATTGCCTCAGCATCTTCAGTGATTCGTTCGATTGTACTCTCTGGAGCAACGGGTGTGTTTATCAGCAGAAAGGGGGAGGGATTCTCCCCCATCTTTCTCAGCATCAGTTCATTCCCGCTTTGGGCTTCGGTGTCTAGCCAAAAAATAATAATGATAATAATCACCACACTCGGTAGAATCTGGGGATACAGAAGTGTACCAGTTCTCACTGTTAAGCGCATGAGGATAAAACATTGATTCAATAGATATTCAGGGGAAAGGGGGTGTCCGTTGAATCCAAACATCCATTAAATCAGAATGAATGTTGATAAGAATCACGCAAATTATGTCATTTGCATCACAATGCGAACCATATGAATTTTCATGAATTGTCCAAACTACTTTGAATCTAGTGGTGTCAGGATTAGCCCATGAAACTCCAGGAGACAGTACAGATTCTATCCAGCAAGGTTTATTGGCTTCATTCCCGTTACAGAAATCTTCTCAGAGTGAAAGCAATTCCCAGAGTCACCCCACAAACATCCTGCATTCCTCAGGGAGGTGCCAGTC
Organism: Liasis olivaceus; assembly: GCA_030867105.1. Taxonomy (NCBI): domain Eukaryota; kingdom Metazoa; phylum Chordata; class Lepidosauria; order Squamata; family Pythonidae; genus Liasis; species Liasis olivaceus. The sequence goes on from CM061349.1 coordinate 329,635,700, forward strand.
TCATCCTCTTATCTCTACCTCTTTGTTCTGGGGATAAGAGTACGTGCTTAACCCTTTCCGCTCTAGTTCTCACAAGTGGACTTGCCTGTTATTTGGGGATGGCCCCCATGTTGTCACATCCAGAGGCCACTAAACTGAAGTCCGTTAAATTGTATTTAAAGCTTTCTAGAATTCCTTCTCCGTACTAGTTATTCTGCAGGCTGAAGAGCATAGGAAGATACGCAGAGCATGGTTTTTCCCCCTCTCTGTAGCCCAGTTGCAACAATAACCCCCTAAGTGAGCTAATGTTGTATAGTTAAAGTTCTCCTTATTTTATCTCTTTGCAATGTGCATCCGTTGCAAAGTTAGCATCCGTCTCCCCCCCCCCTCTGCTCTCTTTCAACCCCTTAACCTTCTACTCCATCCACCTTCACCCTTCGTTCAGCACCTACCTTTCTCCTTATGGGAAAACTTCATTTTACCAGCCTTTGAAACAACAGACTTTGCATACAGAGGGCCAGAATTCCACTCTGCCTTTTGTCATTTGTGTTATGATGTCACCGTGCAAGTGACGTGAATCCTCTGGAGTCATTACTCTCTGATTCAGCGCACTTCCTCAGGGACAGATGCCCCCTCCCCCCAGTTAGTCCCTTAAAAGGAGGCTTCATAAAACATGTTTCCCCTGCAGGGAACGCCAGCCCTGCCGCAGCCTGGGATTGCAGCTGATGTGTTGCTGAAGGGAACAATCACCCGGCTGGCCACAGAGGACAGCAGCCCGGAGAAGGGCCGGGAGGAGGCTGGAGCCTCCAAAGGCCACGTCATTTATGAGGGCAAGAGCGGGCACATCATCACCTATGATGGTGAGTCCTCAGTGCTCAAGCCCCCATGTGCTACTTGGGTGAGATCCACCACCAGATCCGGGCAAGGAAAATTATCCCCATTTCCATCTGCCTAGGAAAATCCAAGTGTTTCTATTGAGTTCTCCTGCTGTTTCTCAACAGCCATTAAGAATGTACGGGAGGGAACCCGGAGCCCAAGGACTGCTCATGACATGGGCCTGAAAAGGACATATGAAGCCATGGAAGGAAATATCAAGCAGGGAATGTCAATGAGAGAATCTCCTGTCTCGGCACCTTTAGAAGGTAAACACGGCTGGCGGGTTTCGGTTCTTTCATATCTTAAGGCAGGGAGTGGGTGATACAGTACCCCAGGCAGTGTTCCCAGATACCCCAAACTAAAAAGGCAGCTTAAAAAAGAAAACCTGAAATATCATGCGATTTGGGCTGGGTTTTTTGTGATGGGGTGGGAATCCTACAGTATTGCCAAAAAGTTTCCACCCGTTGCCTTAGGGAATGAATATCAGCTTTCCAGGAGACATTTCATCAATGGTTGTTTAAAAGGTTGTGTAATAATTTAGATGTGAAAAAGTTTGGCCTTAGGAGGACCATCAACCAAGCTAGCTGGAGTGATAGGATTTGAAATCCAATGCATCTGGAAGACACCAGGTTGAGGAATCTGGGTATTGGTGCAAGAAAGAGATGTCTTCTGAATAGTTAACGTGTGTGAGAGAGAGATGTCATATTTAACTGATCTTCTAAAGTGCTGAATTCCAGATTTTATTCTGGAAAGTGTTGCAGTTCCTCCATGACTAGGTGATCAGGAATGGCTGAAAACCCATCTCCCATGGCCATCAAGAGTAAGTTCTAGGGAGCCCTTAGATCATGCAGAGAAATATTGACTTGAAAACTGTCTACATAAGTGCAAGAAGTCCTGCCTTCTGGTATCTCCTGTTAGGGAAAAAACCCTCACTGCCTCAGGCCATGGAAAGGTGGGTCAGTCAGTGTTGACCAAAAGCAGTCCATGTGTTGCTTTCCTAGTACTTTAAACTACAAATCCCACAATCCCTTGTCAGTCTGGCTTATGGAGGCAGAGAGAGTTTCAAGTCCAACCCATCTGGGAGACACCAAGGTTGCCTCCTTCTGGGGTGGCCAAGCCAATGCCAGCTGGACTGATCTGGGCTCCATCCATGGATGTTTCCAACATTCCTGTTTGACCTGCGCCCTGCAGGGCATCTCAGAATTCAGTCACACCCCCAAGGTTAGTGGCTACTCTGGGGGTATGTCTGAGCTGGCCGGTCTTTGTGGCTGAAAGTTTACAGACGCTGGATGGTTCTTTGATGAAGCAAACCTTCAAAGCCTCTTTGCAGGATAGGTGTATCCGTACTGTGTTTTCTTCCTTGGAGACTTGTTAAAATGCAAGCAGTATCATAGCAGGTGTAATTGAAACTGGGAGAGTGCTGTTTTCAGTGGCTTCCCTTCTGTCCTTTAGGGCTAATCTGCCGGGCGGTGCCTCAGGGCAGCCCCCACTCCGATATGAAGGAGAGGACCGTGCTGTCGGGCTCCATAATGCAAGGTAGGGAAAAGGCCAACCCCCCCTTTTTTCCTCCCTCCCTCTTCTCTCCTAACTGTGCAGCAGGAAATGCCCACAGCGTCCTTGGGGAGACTTGTCACCTTAAATGGTGAGTTTGCAACAACCAAAATTATGCCGGAAAAGAGCAGTCTCTAAAATTGTCCCATTTGTATTCCCTCTTTAAAAAAATCTTCACTCCAAATAGCAAAGAACAGCAAGTTCTTCTGCCAGAGCTCCTACTAAACATTATGAACTGAACAGCGTGTCTTTTTTACAGCTGCATAATGAAAACAAGTACATGGAGAGCTAGGGCTGTGGTAGGGCGGGCTTGCTTCCCATGTATAAAAATGTCAGCTGCTACAGCTATCTACCTCTCTTCTGTTTTTCATTTCATTTCATTTCTTTATTTTATTTTATTTTATTTTATTCTTTTCATTTTAAAAGATAGCTAGACACAAACAGCATTCAGATGTGTAATTTTTTTTTTAAAGGAATGATAAGCACAGGGGATCTAACTTAATTTTAGATCCAGTAGATGGAATTTAAGGGGTTTAATTTCTTACCCCAAGAGTTTCCAACCTTTGGGGCAACGTTGTGCAATCTTTCAGCTGACACGGGCCAAAAATGAAAAAAACAGCATTTTCAGAATGGCCCCCATCTAAGGTATTAGCAATCTAATTAAAATCTTGTGACATTTGGGGATCTCATGAGATTGCTGCCCTTTCTTAACATTAAGTCCTACTAGTGTGGAGTTCCAGACATTACTGACCTCCATCTATCTTCTTTAATTCCAGTCTGGACTGGGGGTCTTACTTCAACTATTTGCACTGGAAGACGTGCTTCAGTTTGGTCCTGTATGGATCTCCCATCCCCAGAGCTGAAATCTAGGCCAGAGGGACTATCCTCACTGTTTCCATGAAAACAAAATGAAATAAAGCAGGCCTGACTGAACACATGAGCCGTGTGGAGTCACTGATATATGCCCGACCAATTGCAAGACCTCCATTAATCCTCTGATTCTCTGTTTCCCACCAAGGCACCCCACGAGCTACTGCTGAGAACTACGAAATAGGACTCAAGTATCCAAAGATCAAGAGGGAGTCTCCTCCCATGCGAACTTTTGAGGGGGCCATCACCAAGGGCAAACCATACGATGGGGTCACCACTATCAAGGAGATGGGGCGCTCCATCCATGAAATTCCCCGGCAGGACCTGTTGAATCAAGAAAGCCGGAAGACCCCTGAAATAGTCCCTAATGTCCGGCCCATCATTGAGGGCTCCATCTCTCAGGTAAGCAAACGTTGACGCTATTGGAGAAACATCAAATCCTAGAATTTTAGAGTTGGAAGAGAGTGTTGAGGTCACAGAGTGTTACCCCTACTCAGGGCAAACATCCGAATTAAAGCAGACTGTCCATTCTCTAATACATCCAAAGAGATGTCCACCTTCTCTCTGGATCATTGGTTCCATTGCCCAACGGTTCTTTTAGGAAGTTTTTCCTAACATTTCTAGTGTTTTATTAACCTCTCTTAAATCCATTATTCCTGTACTCAGAAAAAAGAAGAGATGTTCTCATCTAGCACAAATCTGGTCCCCGAATTAGCTTAGGCATTGATTTGTTTGAGGGCAGGGACAGGCCGGAAAGGTGCAGCTTTTATTGATTGCTTCCAGTCTCTGTGGACCATCCTAGAACGGTACTGGAATGTGGACATATTTTTCTTTTTCTCACTTTTCCTTTCTTCAGGAGTGCCAGTGTCAGAAAAGATGTCCATTATGACTGGGGGCGGGGGGGGGGGGGGTTAAAAGACTTATTTTACTGCCATTTTTTTAGGGTGGAGAAACAAAAAGTACACTCAAAAGTCCCACTGACAGAACATAAGTGCCAGATGTTAACTGTACAATCTGGGAGGAGTAGAAAAGAGGTGGGCGGCTACACAGAGGCCCCTGCAGGCTTTACAGCTCACACCCAGCTCTTGAAGACTCCTTCCCAGAAGCTCAGATCCCCTTTTAAGGTGACTTCTTGGTTGATTGACCATCTGGCTCCTGTGACTGCCCAGCTGCACGCAGAGATTTATTGAACCAGCTGTCAAAGACTGGGCTGGGTTTCTGTGCTACTTGCCGTGTTCTCCTCCTTGCTCCAGGGCACGCCCATCAAGTATGAAAGCGGCTCTTGTCAGTCGCCCATCAAACACAACGTCAAGTCCTTGATCACCAACCCAAGCAAGCTGTCATCGCGAGGAATGCCGCCCATGGAGATGGTGCCTGAGAACGTGAAAGTGGTGGAGCGAGGGAAGCACGAAGATGCCAAGCCTGGAGAAATACGTTCTCGCCACACCTCGGTGGTCAGCTCAGGGCCCTCAGTCCTACGGTCCACACTCCACGAGGCTCCAAAATCCCAAGTGAGTCCTGGGATCTACGAGGACACCAACGCAAGGAGGACACCAGTGAGCTATCAGAGCATGTCCAGAAGTTCTCCCATGATGAACCGAGCAGCAGAAGGTATGTTGCCTTGGAGGCTTTGCTGCCTCTATTACTGTCAGCTGGACAAGGGAAAAAATGGATCAGCTGACCAGTCCGATATTGACCACTGACCGGCTATGACTCTGAAACTAGGGAAGCCGTAATTAGTTCTATTCCTATTTTCTTAGGTATTTCAAAATGGGTACAAACGGCTTCTCCTGTTATATTGTGATAGTCATGCTGTGCAATAGGTTAGGCTCAGGAACACGGTAACTAATTTTTATGTATGTATGTATGTATGTGTTTTTCAAAATTTATACATGCCACCCATCTCACTGTACAAGTGACTCTAGGCAGCGTTACAAGTAAAAAACTATAAAATCTTAGAAAAAATATACAAGTTAAAAACTACAAAAGGTACATACACAATCTCCGCATCATCCTGAGCTTCTTGGCTGAATGGGGTTTGAACCCAGATGTCTCAGTGCTGACCACGAGAGAGCCCAGTCAGCTTGGCCTGCCTAGCAGGGATCCAGCACTGCAGTAAACAAAAACACAACGTCGTTCTTCTGGTTCATATTGTGTGAACCCAACAGTGGCTTATTTATCAGACTGTGAACCTAACTCCACATGTCGCAGGAAGCTGGTGAAGGTGCATAAAAGGGCAACCAAGGTGATGAGTGGGCTTGTAAGGGGACAGGATTCAGCAGTTGGGACAGTATTGCTTAGAGAAAGATGCTTGCAAGGAGACATGGTCAAGGTTTATTACACGATGCATAGTAAAGAAAGGCTGAGCAGGGAGTAGGGTTTTTTTTTCCATCTCCCGTAATATTAGAACTACAGGGAGTCCCCAGTTTAAGAATGAGTTCTGTTCCCAAGGTCTGTCCTTAAGTCGAATTTGTACGTAAGCCGGAACAGTATGATTGTATAATGCTGCATAAGTAGTATTGTGTAATGAACTCGAACCATTGTGTATTTAACTTGAATCGTGTATTTAACTCGAATGTTGCTACAATAGGCTCCGTTCTTAACTATGGGTCATCCTTAAACCGGGCGTTCTTAACCCGGGGACTACCGGTATTTCATTTTTATTCATTTTAATTTCTATAGCCGCCCATCTCAACCAAGTTGAGTGGTGGTGAACAACTCTGGGTGGTGAACTATCATAAAAATAATTAAAACAGGTGCAATACAGCACAAAAATAAATATATATGGAGCCAAGAAGACCTGTCCCATAATTAAGCAGTGTATGGAACGTGTTGCCACAATATGTGGTGTTGGCCACTACTTTTGATGGCTTCCGAAGGGGACCTAGAGGTCAGGTCTGTCTATGACTTGGTGACTGCCTCCAGGAACAGGAGCAGTCTGCCTTGACCTACCGGGTGCCCAGGAGTGACAATGGGAGAGGACGGCTGCCTTAACGTCCTACTTTGGGGCTTCCTAGATGCATCTGGTGGCCCACCACGCGAGACCACACACTGGCTAGATATGCCCAGGCCTGCTCCTGCGGGGCTATTGTCATGATCTTGTTCTCAGTGTCTGTCTTTATGTTGAAAAGCTTACCAGTCCTGAAAGAATCGTTGACGCCTTAGTTCTTTGCTCCATCTTAGGAACGGGCACGGCTGCATTCAAAGCCTATCTTCTGCTAACCTTTAACCCTTGCCTGGAATTAGTCCAGGGTCCAGTGAACTTGGTGGGACTGATTACAATTACAGATGCTTGGAAATGTTTTTGTTTTTCGTTTTTGAATTAAAATAATTGTGTCTCTTTTTGCTTTGATTCTAAGTCACCAATACCGCAATTCCTTAAAGGATAAGTAGGTTTTTTAAAACCAAAGAATTTATTTTTAAAATGGCAGGATTGTGGGTTTTCTTCTACCTGATCTTCAGGGTGGGGTGGAGTGAATACAGGAAAAATCGGCATCTTTTATATAGTTGCCCATTGTTTGCCCTGCCCATTGATAAACCTTTATTGGGCTCTTTATTGATTTATTCTTTTAATGCCATTTAGAGGCTGCCCATCTGCAAACGATTCTAGGCAGCTTACTCTTAAAAAAGGAGCAACGGTGAAAAAATGAAGAGATCCAGAAGGCAAACTCTCCATAACAGGCAAAACATCCCACAGGGGCTCAACTACCACCCTGCCCCAAGACCTGGGAGAACACCCAGGTTTTCAGTGGCTTTCCGAATGTCATTAGAATGGGTTCCAGAGGGCAGACATCGCAACAGAGAAGGCACACCTCCAAGGTCCTGATAGACGACCCAAGGGGTGCCCTCTCTGCCCAATCTCACCAGGTAGCAGAAGCAACAAGAGACGGGTGATCCTGCAAATGAGGGGTGTAGGGGAGTAACCAGCACCTTAAATTGCACCTGGAAGCCAACTTAGCGTGGTGGAGATATTTTCGTTTATACAGTGGCACTCCACTTCTGCAGCTCCAGAACTTCAGAAGAGCTGTGCTGGATCAGATCAAAATCATGGTTTAGTCTCGCCTTTTCTTCCCACAGCTCCTATAATTTGGGGTGGGGGACCTCTTAGTACCTGACGGCTGCACTTAACACCTTTCGGGGTCGAGGGTCCAGCTGGCAGGACAGTAACGCAGCAGGAGGGGAGCCATTGACACAGCTTTTCCCATCTTTTCTCATGACTTTGGGGAAAGGATCTCTTTTTTGGCGAGCCCGGTTCTTAGGGTGTATGGAAAAATCTTCCGACTCAAAACAGCAAGGAATTAAGCCAACATTTTTCACCAGTCATGGTCCACCTTGGTTTTGGAGCTGCAAAAGTGGGGCGTAGAAGCCACTTGCATTCCCACAACTATAAGCCAACTCTTAACCTGAACCCGGGTCTCCTCTGCAGGTAGCCTTCCTTCAGGAAAGCCCTTGAATCACGAGAGGAAGTCCACTTTGACGCCAACGCAAAGGGAGAGTGTCCCCGCCAAATCTCCAGTACCGGGGGTGGATCCTGTGGTGACTCACAGCCCGTTTGACCCCCACCACCGAGGGGCCGCTCCAGAGGTTTACAGGAGCCATCTTTCTCCTCACCTGGACCCAGCCATGCAGTTCCACAGAGCTTTGGACCCCAGTATGTACATTTTTTGCTTTTCTACAGTCAGAAGCATTTTGCAAAGCATGTTGGGGGGGGGGTTGGATTTTTTTCCCTGCCTTTCAGCACCTTCCTCACCCACCCATCTATCCTCCAAGTTTCTGGGAGTTTCTACAACCCTCAGAAATCTTACTCAGCATGGGCAAAGGCCATGCTGAGCAGTGGAGGCCAAGCACATCTGGAGAAAGTTGAGGAATAGGGCTTTAGAGCATATCTGTTTCGACCCATTTGGCTTCTCTGTTGAGGAGGATCCCCGCTGGCCCTTCACCCATCAACAGAACCAATTGCCAAGGATCCTGAGATGGTGGAATTGTAGCCCTTGGGAGTAGATTACTGTATAGATTGTCCTTGTTGAATGACCACAAATGGGACCGGCTACTCAGTTAAGCGAAGTGGTCACTAAGTGAAACCACAACTGTGCTTACAGTCTTCTTTCAGCTTTCCTTTGCTTTACAGACCTGCGAAGGTTGTAGATACAAGGATTGGTCGCAAAGTTACTTTTTCATCACCATCATAACTGTGAACAGTTACTAAATGAGGCAGTCACTAAACAAGGACTACCTGTATTTAATCTTGGCCAGCCAGATGCTTCCAGAAACTACCTGAAGGAAATGGTTAAAATGGCCTGTATTTGTTGTTCAGTCGTTAAGTCGTGTCCGACTCTTTGTGACCCCATGAACCATATTGCGCCAGGCCTTCCTATCTTTCACTGCCTCCCTGAGTTTGCTCAATTTCATGCTCATTGCTTCAGTGATGCTATCTAGCCATCTCATCCTCTGCCGTCCTCTTCTCCTTTTGCCTTCCATCTTTCCCAGCATCAGGGTCTTTTCCAAAGAGTCCTCTCTTCGCATTAGGTGACCAAAGTATCTGAGCTTAAGCTTCATTATCAATCCTTCCAATGAGCAATCAGAGTTGATTTCCTTTAAGATTGACTGGTTTGACCTCCTAGCAGTCCAGGGGACTCTTAAGAGTCTTCTCCAGCACCACAGTTCAAAGGCATCAATTCTTCGGCGTTCAGCCTTCTTTATGGTCCAGCTCTCACAGCCATACATTACTACTGGAAAAACCATAGCTTTGACTATGCGGATCTTTGTCGGCAAGGTGACATCTCTGCTTTTTAATATGCTATCTAGGTTTGCCATAGCTTTCCTCCCAAGGAGCAAGCGTCTTTTAATTTCATGGCTGCAGTCTCCGTCTGCGGTGACCTTGGAGACCAAATAAATGAAGTCTGTTACTGCTTCCATTTCTACCCCTTCTATTTGCCAGGGATTGATGGGTCCAGATGCCATGATCTTAGTTTTTTTAATGTTGAGATTCAAGCCAGCTTTCGCACTCTCCTCTTTCACCCTCATCAAGAGGCTCTTTAGTTCTTCTTCACTTTCTGCCATTAGGGTGGTATCGTCTGCATATCTGAGGTTATTGATGTTTCTCCCTGCAATCTTAATTCCGGCTTGTGATTCTTCCAGCCTGGCATTTCTCATGATGTACTCTGCATATAGGTTAAATAAGCAGGGTGACAGTATACAGCCTTGTCGTACTCCTTTCCCTATTTTGAACCAATCGGTTGTTCCATGACCGGTTCTAACTGTTGCTTCTTGGCCCGCATACAGATTTCTCAGGAGACAGGTAAGGTGGTCTGGTATCCCCATCTCTTTAAGAATTTGCCACAGTTTGTTGTGATCCACGCAATCAAAGGCTTTTGCATAGTCAATGAAGCAGAAGTAGATGCTTTTCTGGAACTCTTGTGCTTTCCCCATGATCCAGCGAATGTTGGCAATGGAATCTCTAGTTCCTCTGCCTCTTCGAAACCCAGCTTGTACATCCGGTAGTTCTCGGTTCACGTACTGCTGAAGCCTAGCTTGTAGGATTTTGAGCATAACCTTGCTAGCATGTGAAATGAGTGCAATTGTGCGATAGTTTGAGCATTCTTTGGCACTGCCCTTCTTTGGAATTGGAATGTAAACTGACCTTTTCCAATCCCGTGGCCACTGTTGCGTTTTCCAAACTTGCTGGCATATTGAGTGCAGCACTTTAACAGCATCGTCTTTTAGTATTTTAAATAACTCAGCTGGAATACTGTCATCTCCACTAGCTTTGTTGTTAGCAATGCTTCCTAAGGCCCACTTGACTTCACTCTCTAGGATGTCTGGCTCAGGGTCAGTGACCACACAAGCATGGACATCAGGGACATTAAGATCTTTCTTGTATAGTTCTTCTGTGTATTCTTGCCACCTCTTCTTAATCTCTTCTGCTTCTGTTAGGTCCCTGCCTTTTTTGTCCTTTATCATGCCCATCTTTGCACTAAACGTTCCTTTGATATCTCCAATTTTCTTGAAGAGATCTCTAGTCTTCCCCATTCTATTGTTTTCTTCCATTTCTTTGCATGGTTCATTTAAGAAGGCCTTCTTATCTCTCCTTGCTATTCTCTGGAAATCTGCATTCAGTTGCTTATATCTTTCCCTTTCACCCTTGCTTTTCACATTCCTTCTTTCCACAGCTATTTGTAAAGCCTCATCAGACAGCCATTTTTCTTTCTTGCATTTCTTTTTCTTTGGGATGGTTTTAGTTGCTGCCTCTCGTACAATGTTACAGACCTCCGTCCATAGTTCTTCAGGCACTCTGTCTACCAAATCTAATCCTCTAAATCTATTCGTCACCTTCACTGTGTACTCACATGGAATATGATCTAAGTCATACCTGAGTGGTCTAGTGGTTTTCCCTACATTCTTCAATTTAAGCCTAAATTTTGCAGTAAGAAGCTCATGATCTGAGCCACAGTCAGCTCCTGGTCTTGTTTTTGCCGTCTGTATAGAGCTTCTCCATCTTTGGCTGCAAAGTATGTAATCAATCTGGTTTCGGTATTGACCATCTGGTGATGTCCATGTGTAGAGTCGTCTCTTGTGTTGTTGGAAAAGAGTGTTTGCTATGACTAGCTTGTTCTCTTGACAGAACTCTATTAGTCTTTGCCCTGCTTCAGTTTGTACTCCAAGGCCAAACTTGCCTGTTATTCCGATGACTCCTTGACTTCCTACTTTAGCATTCCAATCCCCTATGATGAAAAGGACATCTTTTTTTGGTGCTAGTTCTAGAAGGTGTTGTAGGTCTTCATAGAACCAGTCAACTTCAGCTTCTTCGGCATCAGTGGTTGGGGCATAGACTTGGATAACCGTGATGTTGAATGGTTTTCCTTGGATATGCACTGAGATCATTCTGTCGTTTTTGAGGTTGTACCCCATTACTGCCTTTCCCACTCTCTTACTGACTATGAGTGCAACTCCATTTCTTCTAAGGGTTTCTTGCCCACAGTAGTAGATATAGTGGTCGCCTGAATTAAATTCACCCATTCCCATCCATTTCAATTCGCTGATTCCCAAGATGTCGACGTTCAATCTTGTCATCTCATGTTTGACCACATCCAGCTTGCCTTGGTTCATGGATCTTACATTCCACGTACCTATACAATATTGTTCTTTACAGCATCGGACGTTCTTTTCGCTTCCAGATACATCCACAGCTGAACGTCCTTTCGGCTTTGGCCCAGCCGCTTCACTCTTTCTGGAGCTACTTGGAATTGCCCTCCACTCTTCCCCAGTAGCATATTGGACACCTTCCGACCTGAGGGGCTCATCTTCCGGCGTCATCTCTTTTAGCCTTTTAACATTGTCCGTGGGGTTTTCTTGGCAAGGATACCGGAGTGGGTTGCCATTTCCTTCTCCAGTGGACCACATTTTGTCAGAACTCTCTGTCATGACCTGTCCGTCTTGGGTGGCCCTGCACGGTATAGCTCATGGCTTCACTGAGTTACACAAGCCCCTTCGCCACGACAAGGCAGTGATCCATGAAGGGCCTGTATTAGGTACTTGGCTATCCTGCCTCCAAGATTTCATTTTTAGCTAACAATAAGAATAATATATCAAATTTATATGCCACCCAACTCCAAGTGACTCTGGGCGGTTTACAAATGGTTAAAAACATTTTTTAAAAAGGGGCAATACTAAGCACGAAACAAAAGGGCAGAGGTGGCAGAGAAAACAGCCCAGATGGGAATAAGGGAAACGTAGAAAGGGGCATCAAATGTCCTCGCCAAAGGCCTGGGTGAAGAGCCGCATCTTCAGGGCCCTCCCAGATGCTGACAGGACGGGGGCCATTTGAAACAGTAAAGAGCCATTAATAGGCCTGATTCTTTTGGGTCAGTTCTTCCTTTTAAAGCCATTCCAGACTATTTAGCAGAATGCAGCGGGGTTGGCACATGGTCAGCTATGCTAGATGATTGCTGTGAGGCAACCCTCTTCCATTCATTTATTTACGAAAATGCCAAGATATCGATACTGCCCTAAGATATGGAGATGAGACTCTTACAAGATTTGGTCATTTAGACAGGGGCAGGCGCACAGAGTTGCTGGCAGTGTTGGCCCTCTTATCCTTGCGTCAGACACAGGGGGCCACTGAAGCATCTTCTTTTAGCTCTGCTCGGCTTCCAGAAGAATATAAGCCATAGCCTGCTGGAGGGGATCCCTGGCCCGTCTCATCTAGCAGCCTGTTCTCCCATCAGCTGTCCAAAGGAGCCCACCGGTCTCCCAGCAGAGGGCCTTCAGAGGCAGTCCCACTAACAGCCCCGGATCCCCAGGACTACCGTGGATGGGTCCAGCCCTTTCTGAAGCCAGCTGAGCACCACATCTCGTGATAGCAAATTCCAGAGTCGAATTATGCGTTGTGTAAAAACAACAACAACCTCCTTTTGTCTGTCCCGATTCTCCCTTGCTCCCCCTCCCGTGGAAGGGCTGCAAAGTTTTCTGCAAGCACCTTTTCCCACCAATTCAACCAGCGAACTTTGGGCCAGGAAGGAATTTTTTTTTTTTTTTAATCTGCTTAACAGTCATTACTGACCCTGCAGTGACCGCCCCCTAGCGGTTTTCAAGGCAATTGCATCTTTCTAGTTTCGGAATTAGACTTTGCCAGAGCCTAATTCCTAGAGCGTCAGCCCAGCTGGCAGCACGGGAGGCGGGATTTCCGTTGCTTCGCGCCCCTTTTTCGGACGCCGGCAACTGTCCCGTCTCTCTGTGGAGTCGCTGCCAGCATTTTCCTCCCACCGGAGTGAGAGTGCTCGTTTATCTACTCACGTACGTTTTCGATCTGCTGAATTGGCAGAAGCTGCGGGTATAGAAACAAGAGCTCACCTTGTTAACGCGAGGCTGGACTCGAACCGCTGAAGCTTTCAGCCATTTCTGGCCGGCATTTTCAGCGTCATTAAGCCGCTGCACCACCGCATCCCCCCAAGGAAGGAATTGGATTGCTGTAATCGCAGCCCTGGTCTAAGCCTCAAACTGACGCCGTCCCATTTCGCCATCAAACTTCTTTTTTCTTCCCCTCTCCCAGCGACTGCCTACATGTTCCAGCGGCAGCTTTCGCCCACTCCTGGCTATCCCAGCCAATACCAGCTCTACGCCATGGAGAACACACGGCAGACCATCCTCAACGACTACATCACCTCCCAGCAGATGCAAGTCAACCTGCGCCCTGACATCGCGCGGGGGCTGTCCCCCCGGGAGCAGACGTTGGCTCTTCCCTACGCAGGAGCCAGAGGTAAGTTTCCTTGGCTGAGGATCAGCTGTCCAGAAGCCAGGGCAGTCGAGAGCTGTGCTGTTAAGGCTGTCTCGGATGTCCATTGTCAGCAGGAACGTTTTTTTTCTTTCCTGGGACCGGGTTCATCTCAGAGGGTGATCACAAAGCATTATTTGCAGGACCGCCTGTCCCCAGTGGTTTCTGCCCATCCCCTGAATTCATGCTCTGGGTTCCATTGGTGAAGCAGCGTCACTTGGTGGGCCCCAGGAAGTGTGCCTTCTCTGTCATGGTGCCTGCCTTGTGGAACAGCCTCCCCCCAAGATAAGGACAGCCCCAACTCTGTTGGCCTTCCAGAAGGCTGTGAAGGCTGGTCCTTCTTCCCCTGGGCAATGGAGCCAGGGTGTGGATGGAGCTCTGCTGTGGCTGTGCTTTTGTGGACATGCTGCAAATGTGTTTTTCAGGGGCCTTGACCCTGTTTTCTTTTATATGAGAGTTACAGAGCCCGGTTATGTTTTCTAGTCCATATCTCACCCAGAATTTCGTTAGGTAGATGGGTGGCCATATACATTTGTTAAATAACTAGATCTGGAGAAGTCCACCAGGTTGTCCCGCACAGACTCCCGATGTTCACTTGCCCCCTCAACCCTGCTTCCCCATGCGTGCCAACTATTAGCTGACTCTCAGGAACAGATCAGGGCTGAAAACTGATTCCTTGAAGCACCCAGGACTGTTACCAACTGGGAGTCCACACAAACAACTGCCTCCTCTCCCCCCTCAAAAAACGTGCAAATACAAGTTACATCAGTTAGAAATTGGATTTCATTGGGCTGGAGAACCCCTTGCCCTTCACCCCTTAAAACTCAGAGAACATTCTTGACTAAGGCATTTGTCCTACATTTGGTATGGCATGGGGCACATCAGATCATTTTGGATGACTTCTTTTGATACAATATTTAGGCTAAAAGAGTCTTTAAAAATGGAGGGGACAGGAAGGCGTCCACCAACGCAACTGTAATAGTTTCAAAAGAAATCAAACTCCCATGCTCTGAAAGATGAAAACAGAGAGAGTAGTAGGGTGTTCATTTAACTGGGTGGTCCTTGAATTTTCTGAACGTTTCTTTAGTGGTTCACGGTTGCAGAAAGGTTAAAAAACACTGTCTTAGGACGGTCTGGGGGGAGTGTTATGTATCTGTAATAGGTCACATCAGAGACAGTAGCAAAAGCAGTTTGGAGCACTGCAGAATTCTCTCTCTCTCTGACTCTCCTTCCCTGCAATTTGCACAAAACTAAGTTGAGGGACAAATGGTTTCTGTTTCCCCGATTGTGGTTCTTTCAGTCCGATTGAGGCCGCTCTGTAGGGAGATGAGATTTTACAGGTTACGGTTGTTTTGTTAGGCACGTGGATGGTTGTTCACAGTCAACAGAGTGGGTAGAAAGATAATCATATGAATCATGCATTGTTCAGAGATGAAAAATAAAATCCAGAGGCTGAAGAGACTAGAAAGTTTTTTTGGTATAGTGACCATTTTGCAGCTATTATAACTAAGATGGAATTGTCATTAGGCTGGTTTTTTTCATTGCTGTTGAATTCCACTGTTTATAGTTCTGCTTTCCTGGCCATCAGGAGCAGGCATCCTGGAGCCCTCTCCAGAGTTCTTTTTCCACCCGCCAGAGCACAGAGTAAACCCTAAGACAGCATAACATTGTTGTAAAAAGTCAAGTCAAGCTCCAATCCACTTCTCCCCTCAGAACCCAGGAAGAACACCCAGAACCTCAACCCCACCTGCTTTGCATTACCATTCCTCCCACTGCATCCTAGGGCCCCACTCAAAATGTTTGCCTTCTTCTGTACTCAGTCCACTCTGTCGATGAAGGATAGGAGTCCAGCCTGTGAAAACTTCTCCCCTGATCTGTATGTGTGACAGTAGGTGGGAATGACCTTGGGAGACAGAGGGAAGAGACACAGCTGGGGGAACAGTTGGATAAGAGGCAGCTGAGCCCACAGCAGGAATGGGGACATGGTAAATGTCTCAGAAGGGACCCTCCCTAGTTTCTTGGGCTGTAAAGGCGATGGATGTAATGGTATGTGGGAAAGACCTTGGGAGGCGGGAAAAGAGATGCTGCCTAGGGAAGGGTCAGTAAGAGACAGCATAGCCCACAGCTGCATAGTGGGCAGAGCAAGAAGCTCAGAAAGGACCCTCCCTAGTTTCTTGGGCTATAAAGGTGACGGGGGGAGAATTGTACTTTCAGACTTGCAAGATTCTGTTAATGTAGCTTTACAATAAAGTAGAATTAGTTTATCTGGTCATGTTTCCTGTCCGGTCTACCTGGTAGGGCTGACATCAAGGTCCCTTCTGAAACATTTGCCATGCCCACTTCCCCTGGCTGTGGCTCTTCCCCCTGCACCCCAAGGTCATTCCCACATACCATTACAGTATATGTTTAGTTTTATAAGGCTCCTCCTCCTTAACCACCCTGCCTGCCTTCTTGTTGGCCTTCCCCCAAGGACCATCCTTGAGAGCTCTGGATTCTCTCAAGGTGAGAAGCGAAGCCATTCCTTCGAGGGGACTTGATACGGAGACCCCAAACAGTCAGGATCCCATCCGTTTCACTGTCCTCGTTAGTAATGACAAACTTGATGGCCTGAAATGATGAGAGTTGTAGTACCACATGGCTGGAGGGGATGCTGGGTCAGGGAAGATGGCTGCAAAGAGTTTGCAAGCACTGAGGTGGCAGGAACAGATCCACGACTCTTTTGGTCTTGCTGTGTTAGCTTTTCCTCATTCCTCTTTTAATAAGGAATCATCGACCTGAACAGCATGGCTCCTACCATCTTGGTGCCACACCCCGGAGGGCCGAGCACACCCCCAATGGAGAGAATCACGTACATCCCCGGGACTCAGCTGGCCTTCCCAACCAGGCCTTACAACCCTTCCTCCATGTCTCCAGGTAAGGGTCTGCAGGTGGCATTGAATTGTGGACGTGCCCGGCTTTGGATCCAGCGCAGCAAAGGGGCTTTGGAGTGGGTGTGGGTGTGGGTGTGGGCCGGGCACCTCGGCACAGACACTCCTAACACTCCTAATGAAAGGTGGTGCTGATGTGTTTGCTGGTTGCTCCGGTTTCACCTCGGCTGCCAGTTACGCATGTATGATCGTTGCGTGCTGTCATATGGTGTTTTTAACTGCTGTTAGCCACCCAGAGTCATGGATCTGAGATGGACAGCCATATAAATGGAATGATTAACTAAATAACTAAATAAAATAAAAATGTATGTACTATAGCCACCCGCTCAAACTCCGGACGGGTTACAAAATCTAATATTAGTTAAAAGCATAGACAGAATCAAGCAGCCCGGATTAATAACAGCCATTAAAACACAACACGACAGTCGCCTCAACACATCTAACTCCAGACTGGGGACTGAAGGCAGGCTTGAAGGGCTTTTGGGAGCCGCAGGAGAGTGGGTGCCACCCGGGTCGCTGGGAGGATGCTGTTCCTGAGGGTGGGGACCATGACAGAGAAGGCAGATAGACAGGACCGAAAGCTCACCCACTCCAGTATGCTGGTGGCTTTCTCCCCAGCAGTGTTGATGCCAAAAAGTAGAGCGATTCCTCGTTTTAATGTCTTCCTCTTTGTGAAGCTGCATAATCCAAAGAAAGGCTGTGAGGAAGAACAAGATGAAATGAGGGGTTCTTGACATATTTAGCATCCTCCTTAAATTCCATTTCCTGGATTTGGGGGGGGGAGGGAGTGATGGAAGGTGGGACCTCTGTGAAGAATCCTCTAAAATGGCTGACGCGTCTCTCCTGTTACCAGTGAGTAAGCCGTCTGCCCGTTCCTCAAAGGCCCCTTCCCCACTTTGCTCACCAGGGCACCCTTCTCACCTGCCGGCCTCCGTGGTGGCCAGTGCGGAGAGGGAGCGGGAGAGGGAGAAAGAGCGGGAGCGGGAGCGGATCTCGTCTACTCCCACGGACCTCTACCTTCGCCCAGGTAAGCTCCTGTGGCCTCTTTCGGCTCTGTCACCTCCTTTCAGCAGCAGAAGAGAATCTGTAGGCAGGATTGGTCACAGTTATTGGACCACGCTGCCAGGGCTGATGGGAGCTGTAGTCCAACTAACCTAGAGGGTACCAGGTGGTGAAAATCTGCTGTGACCTTTGGGAGGCGACGGGGGACAGCCAGACCCCTACTTTTCCACCTCCTGACTCAGTTTCCCTGCACGTTCCTAAGGCACTGAGCAGCCAGGGAGACCAGGCAGCCATGGCTACGTCCGCTCGCCGTCGCCTTCTGTCCGGAACCAGGAGAACATCCTCCAGCAACGGCCCAGCATTTTCCAGGGCTCCAACGGGACGAGCGTCATCACCCCGCTGGACCCTGCCGCCCAGCTGCGCATTATGTATGACTTCTTGACTTCTGGGGCTTCTGTCTGTGTTGCAGATGTTTCCCTTGCGACACACAGCATTTCTAGGATCGCTTTGGGGAGGTTGGACCAGAGCTACGTAACGAAGAACGTCTGGTTTGCTTTCAGAAGGTTGATGAAGCTATCCTTAGTGCTCTGATTCCGTGGTGGGAAAGGTCCTAGTTTACCCAAGGCCAGGGGAGCAGCCAGAGCGCTTGCCTTGCACCCCGAAGAGCTCTGGAGGGATGGGATGGGTTGAATCCAGGGGCAGACCGAAGTCAGTGGGGCTTTAAGCAATGGCTAGAGTTGCTTTATTAGATGAATACTAATAGCGATCCAGAGCCCTTGGGTCAGTGCCCACCAGAAGCAAGTTTTCTTTGAAAGCATCCACAAAGCAAAAAGATTTAGTATACTTGGGTAGACAAGCAGTTGCATTCCTTCTGTGATTTTAGCCATCCTTCGCTCAAATGAGGAGGATTTGGAATGGCTGTCAAGAACATTATTGATCCTTCAAAGATTCTCCCTGTGATCTACGATGGGGGCTTGCTTGTTCATTATTTACTGCAACTGTTTTCCTCTGCTCTTCAATTCCCAAAGTGACTTGATAGAAACTCCTCCCTCCCTCCCTCCCTCCCTCCCTCCCTCCCAAACCTCTTGGTAGTTTTCAGTAGCAATGTAAAAACAGCTTTAAAACCAGAGATATTAAAATCAACATTGGAATAATTGATGATTGATATCCTGTCTAAAGAATTGTATTTCAAGGGCCTTTTAAAAAAAAGCTGATGAAGTACTTTGGTCCCTCAACTTCATAGGGACAGTGGGAGCATCTGTACAGAAGGTCTGAGCTGAAGTCCAGACATCTGGAAGTCGCCATGTTGGTAACCATTGCAGTAGAGGATGGCTTTAGCTCAAGCAGAATCACAGAACGCCTGGGGTGGGAAGGAACCTTGGAGGTCTTCAACGCCCTGCCCAGGGCAGGCATTCTCAGACCGTCCCAGATAAATGGTTGTCCAGTTCTTTTCTTGAAACCCTCCACTGACAGAGCCCCCATGACTCCAGGAGGCAGGCTGTGTCACGGCTAATAGCTCTCGTGGCCAGCAAATTCCTCCTCATTTTGGGTTTGGATCTCCCTGCTAACCTCCCACCCGTTGATTCTTGCCTTACTGTCACGCACTACAAAAAATAAATCCGCATCCTCTTCTCTGGGCCAGCCCTTCGAGGACTGGAAGACTGCTATCCTGTCTCCCCTCCACCGTCTCTTCCCTAGGCTAAACAGACCCAGATCTTTTAACCATTCTTCACTGGATTTAGCCTCCAGTCCATTCATCATCTTTATTGCTCTTCCGTTTTGCACAGGGCTTTAAAGTTCATAAGCAGCATTCTGTTTCTTATCTGGGAGAAAAAAAAAACTGGAAGCCAGCCTGCTTTCTCCACAAAAGTAACAGTCTGAGTTCCAGAGGAGAGCTTGGATGTTGAGCTCTGTACGAATTGATGTTTCTGGACTAGCCTCAAAGACAGGATCCACGTAGATGAGTTCCATGTTATAGTCGACGAACCTGGGCCGTTCCAGTGGGTGCATTTTTCCCCCCGCAAGGGACTTAATTGGTGTATCAGCTGAGCCGATCAAGGCCCTCCTGGCCGCTGACTCAGCGTCCATCTTCATAGCTACAGAAACACCAGATACATGAGACAATACAATCCTGGACGTGTTGTTGTCTGGCTCTTTCCTCTCATTTAATTCTCATTCCTTTCCCCAACAGGCAGCTGCCCCCTGGCACTCCCTCCATCAACCAAGGGTTGCCAGCTTCACGCTACAGCACCGCGGCCGACGCGCTGGCTGCTCTGGTGGACGCTGCGGCGTCCGCCCCACAGATGGAAGTGGCCAAGTCCAAGGAGGGCAAACACGACGGGGGGCGGATAGAGGAGAATCCGGGGCGCAGGTCTGCAGTGGTGAGCGAGCAGCAGCAGCAGCAGCAAATGGAGCAGAAGGCACTGGAGGGGGAGAAGAGGTGCCCCCCAGGCCCCTACACCTCATCGGCATCGGCGCCTTTTTCAAGCAGCAAATCCCAGAACCCGCCCTCTTCTGCCATCTATTCCGAGGCAGGGAAGGACAAAGGCCCGCCCTCCATATCTAAGTACGAGGAGGAGCTGCGCACGCGTGGGAAGACCACCATCACAGCGGCCAACTTCATTGACGTGATCATCACGCGGCAGATTGCCTCCGACAAGGATGCCCGCGATCGTGGCTCTCAGAGCTCGGATTCCTCCGGCAGCCGTACGTCACTTTCCGTCGTCCGGCTGGGCGGCATTTCCAGCCGGGTTGTTGGCGGGGCAATTTCAGGGTTGAGTCAACCAATGACAGCACGGCTCGTTCTCTCTGATCCATAGCTGAGTTCACACAACACACTCGACGAGGCCAAAATGGGATCGGGCAATCTGCGATGCGGGGTGTGGTGGGAAACCCAGCCTTAGCCAGTTGGTGGACCAGACCATCAACTTAAGCTGTAGTGGGGTTAATTGAGTAGTAGCTTATTCGCTCCCTCAGCTACTTGCCAATTCCATCAATTCTTGGAATTTATTTATTGTTTATTTAAGGCTGTTTTTATATTGTATTTTAATTGATTTTATCTTCTCTGTAAACTGCCCAGAATTGTTTTTTAATGAGATGGGGAGTGACAGAGAGAGAGTCAGTCAGTCAGTCAGTCAGTTGGCGGGGGCTCTTGTCAGCCCCACTAGGTAGACCAGAGCAGGAGATCAGCTCCAGCGGGAAGGAATAAACTGTCTTTATTGAGGTTGAATGTAATAACTGAATCTTGCAAATCTGATTGTGCTGGACCTCCTCCTCCTTCCTATACTTCAGTGAATTAGGGAGGTGTCTGTCTGAGCCACTTCCAAATGTTGCTTCATTCTGGATTTAGCCCCTAAGGAATCGTTCTTGCCTCCTTACGCTCTGCAGCAGTGTTTCTCAACCTTGGCCGCTTTAAGATGGGTGGACTTCAACTCCCAGAATTCCCCAGCCAGCCATGGGGAAGTTGAAGTCCACCCATCTTAAAGTGGCCAAGGTTGAGAAACACTGCTGTACAGCAATAAAGTTGAAGCCTTGCCCTGTGCTATGATCCAGATTAAAGCCCCTCCGATCAGTGCCTTTCCAGGTGCTGCTTGACCACCCCCAGCAAAAGGGAGCCCACCCACCCCCCTTTGGCATCAGGGCCCCCCAGTCCACCAGCTCTAACTTTTAGGAAGTTTTTCCAAACATTCAGCCAGGATCAATCTACCTTCCTGGGACTGAAAACTAGTATTCTGTGTGCTGGCCTCTAAAAGAAGAGAGATTCAGCGTTCTTTCGGCCAATACATCATCAGACCCACGGAAAGCGTTAGCGTATCCCACAAAGCCGTTCCCACTCCCTCACGCTCTCCTTGTAAGACATAGTTCCTGGTCCGACATTCATCCTTGTTGCTCTTTCCTGCACCTCACAATTAGGCATGTGGACGTGGAAATTGGCTTTTATTTATATATTGTTAGACTTGCGTGCACCTTTATTTTATACAATTCAAGGGTCTTTTCCCACAGGAACACTCACGCGAGGTGGGTTGGGCTGAGAGAGAGGGACCGGCCCCAAGTCACCCGGCCGGCTTTTGTGCCTAAGGGGAGACTAAAACTCATGGGCTCCCGGTTTCTCGCCCAGCCACCTTCACCCCTGCACCCAGCTGGCTCCTGTTTTGTTAATCTGGGATAGTGTGTTGTGTGAACGCAGCCAGCGTATGTTTCTATGCTGCTTTTCCACCAAAATCCCCAGAGGCTTTTAGAGCACAAAATGTTCGACTAACCCATTTGATAAAGGTTATTTACACCCTTGGCCTGGACAGACTGTCTCTTTAGAATAACTTCCTTCTTCCTACACCTGATGTATCCCTGGTTTCTTTGAAAGGAGACCAAAGCATGACCTATTGAAGTGCCCTCCAGCTAACAGTGGGTGGTCAGGCCAGCCCTGGGCTTTCCCACACAAGGTTGTTGCCAAGTGCAGGATTTCTTCCAGCAAGGCTGATGGGCAGGGAATGATAGATACCTTCCAGGCTGGGGCCAGGGGCATCAGGACCTTTAACCATCACATCATGCTGGCTGTTTAAAGGGCTAGGGAGCGTTTCTCAACCTTAGGAACTTTAAGATGCATGGACTTCAACTCCCAGAATTCCCCAGAAGCATAGCTGGCTGGGGAATTCTGGGAGTTGAAGTGCACGCATCTTAAAGTTCCTAAGGTTGAGAAATGCTGGGTTAGGGAAAGGACAGTGTCTATTCTGAAATAATGTTGTAAAATGCTGCAGTTTTCTAGACTCTGCATAAACATCTTTCTAAGTTACTGTAGACGCCACGTCTTTCTCTCATCCTTATCTTCTGCAGTGTCCTCCTCTTCACACCGATACGAAACGTCTAGAGATGCGATTGAAGTGATCAGCCCCGCTAACTCTCCTGTCCCCTCTCAGGAAAAGATACCTCCTTACCAACAGGAACCTCCCAAAATGAATCAAGGAGAAAGTAAGTTTTTCTAGGGCGGGGCACTTAGCTTTTTCACTCACAAAAATTGGACTGCCCAGATTTATCTAAGATTGAGACCAGCCTCGTTCCAAGAACTATCTTCTACCTGGTTCCCTCTCCAGGGGTGACCACGCTGGAGGATACCAGCTTGGGGAAGGGCAACTTATAGTCTTCCAGTGAGATTGACTCATTTTGGAAAGTGAGGCTGTTACCTACAAGCCCTGCTTGTGGGTCTGATCCCACTTAGCACCTGTCATGGAACGCAGTAGACAACCAGGTTCTCAGGAAGGAGGGAGCGCATTCCAGGAGGGCGCGGGGGCTAGGGAGACAAGAGACAACACAGTCCGGAGCAGGAGCGTGGGAAGAGGAAGAGACTTAAGATAGCCACTCCCTAGAATCTGCCAGGGTATATCCATTAGGTTAGCGTAGTACAGATTTAGTCCAGCAAGATTCTGCCTATATGGTGCGAGCAATAAAAGAACTGAACTTGATTGGATTGTTTCCCTCTTTTTCTTGGGCTGGGCCTGACAGCACTTTCCCAACAGCCCAAGACTGCAGCTCCTGGAAAACCCAGCCTGTGTTCTGGCTGAGAATTCTGGGAATTGCGGTTCTAGCCCCTCTGCAGGAACACCAGACAGGGAGAGAGCAACATGTCCCATCAAGTTGCTTGTTCGAAGAAGGGGATGACTTGCCCTTGATCTGGTTTACAAGCTTCTCAGAGCGATTTGGGGGGTGGAGCCCCATTTAAATGGTTCCCACGCAAGCCGCACCACTTGCGAATCTCTTCCCCTTCCCCTTGGGGGACGCAGGAGACTGCAGCCGCCAGTACGAGGGGCCAAGTCATCCTTACCGACCTCCGCAAGATTCGCCTTCGCCACAGCAACAGCCGCCCCAGCAGCCGCCGCCGCCACCGGCCCCTCCGCCTGCCCAGGGCGAAGGGATGGGGCCCGTGCCCCGGACTCACCGCCTGATCACCCTGGCCGACCACATCTGTGTGAGTTTGCACTCGGGGCCTCCGTGCAGAGAGAGCGCCCCGTTTTTTCTCTCGGGGTTTGCTCCAGTTCTGGGGCAGGCTGAACTCTCTGGGCACCCTGTAAAACGGAGAATAAGGTGGGCCAGGGATTTTTTTTTTTTTTAGTTTTTTTTTATCCCGCCTTTCTTATTTTTATAAATAACTCGAGGCAGCAAACATACGTCATCCTCCTTCCTCCTCCTATTTTCCCCACAACCACCCTGTGAGGTGGGTTGGGCTGAGAGAGAGGGACCGGCCCGAAGTCACCCAGCCGACTCTCAGGCTGAAGGCAGGATTAGAACTCACCGTTTCCTGCTTTCTAGCCTGGGGCCTTCCCCACGAGACCAAGCTGGCTCTCTTCTTTGAAATTGTCGAAGCTCAGCCTTCCTTCTGCCATACCTGCTGGAACGATGGGGTTTAGAGCCAGTTCGGTTCTGTTGTCCTGACGTTTGGGAAGCACCCCCATTTGGAAAGACTCTTGGGTGATTGAAGTATTTGTAAAACCTCCAAGTTGCTTTCCAGACTAAGTGTCTCTTCCCTCACAACCCCTCATAGCAGCAGTGTAACTTTGCCTTAATACAGGGTTTCTCAACCTTGGCCACTTTAAGACGGGTGGACTTCAACTCCCAGAATTGCTGGCTGGGGAATTCTGGGAGTTGAAGTCCACCCGTCTTAAAGTGGCCAAGGTTGAGAAACTCTGCCTTAACAACTCAGCACAGCACAACAGACTTAGAATAAAAGAATTAATCTTGTGTGGTTCATGCTTTGTGGCTTGACTCTTGCTGGACTTTTGAAAAGCAAAGGCCAGCAGACTCACAGGTGACTTCTTTTTTTCTCTCTTCTGGTTTGGTTCTGCTCCTTCCTGGCCCCAGCAAATCATCACGCAGGACTTTGCTCGCAGCCAGACTTCCACCCAGCCTTCCCTTCCGACTCCCACAAGCACATTCCAAACCTCTGCTCTGACGTCCGTCGCGCCGACAAACCGGGTCAAGGCTTCGAACCGCTACAGTCCCGAAATCCAGGTGCAGGCTGCTCCCCACCAGCGTCCGGGGCCCCGAATGTCCCCCGAAAACATCTCTGATAAAAGCAGGGGAAGGTAACTTCTTCCTCCCTCCCTCCCTCATCTTTCTGTTTCCTATTCTCTCCTTCCTTCCTTCTCTCCCTCATCTTTCTCTTTCTTTCCGTCCTTCTTTCTCTCATCTTTCTGTTTCTCCCTCCCTCCCTCCCTCCCTCCCTCCCTTCCTCGGCTTTCTGTTTCCTATTGTCCCCTTCCTCCCTTCCTATTTAGAATTTAGGGCCAGACCTGCATTCTGACCCAGGGATGACTGTCCACCTGCTCACGGCCTTTTTCACCTAACGGCTGCCCTTTCCCTTGACTTCAGCTCCCTCTGCCATTTAAAGAACCTTTAGAGGGGGAATGGGGTTAGGGGCCACCTACACCACACTTTGTCTTGTTCGGTTTCTGTGCGTTTTAATTCTGGATCCTCCATTCTGGATTTCTCTTCTGTTCTGGCCTCATACATTTTGGGATTCATTTAAGAGAGATTTGAAACTTACCTGTTAATAATCCTGGCCAGTTGGTAGAAGTGCTTGGGAATAGATGTTGAGAGTGGAGGTTAAGAAAATTTGATGATATAGCTAGCCTGTTGTAAATCTTACTAGTAACATCAGGTGTCAGAATGTCTGGTTATAGATGTAGGATTTTCTGCCTGCCTAAGTGTTATTTCTATGGTTGTCGTGTTTCCTGATGTGTATTGATTTTATAGTATCATTCTTACTTTTGGTTTTCGCTTAACTGATCATTTTCATGGTGGCTGGACTATGCCCCAGTGAAGCTCGTATTATAAATAAAAGGTGTATTTTGTTGCTCTGTGACCTCAAGGCTTGGGAAGTCCCCCGAGAGAAGCCATGTTTCCTCGGAGTCGTACGAGCCAATCTCCCCACCCCAGGCTCCGGCAGTGCACGAGAAACAAGAGAACTTCCTGTTGCTGTCGCAAAGATCAGAGCCTTCAGAACAGAGGTACCAGAGCTGGGTTCAAAAAGGATTTGTGGGTTGGCTGGTGTGCTCTGCAGGGATGTTTCCAAGGAGGTGTTTGGAATGGGCACATAGATCCTGCAGCTGATAGAAAAGGTCCAGAGGTTCATTCCTCCCTAAGCTGGAAAATGTGGCCCCAGATGATCCTCCCTGTTGTGCCAGACTTGGTCATCTAAGAGGTTTCAGCAACCTGAGAAACTGGGCAGCCAGGAACAAATCCCAGGCAGTGTTCAGTTGTCTCTTCCACCGGGAGCAAGAGTTCTGGAAGGTGGCACTGACTGTAGCTGCTCGTCCTGATCTTTGGTAGTCCTACTCCTTAGAAACATATCGAGCCTGTACCACCTTTCTGTCTTCCGTGTTTTTCTTCTAAGTCATTGGGAGTTGTGGATGGTTTGATCGATCATTCATTCATTCATTCATTCATTCATTCATTCATTCATTTTGATTATTTGTTTGTTTGTTTGTTTATTAAATTTATATGCTGCCCATCTCCCCCAGAAGAAGACTCTGGGCAGCTCACAATTAAAATCAAACATCAAAAACAGTAAAAAATATAAATATCCACATTAAATTAGCTATAGACTATATACATAAAAAGTCTATAAAATTCAAGATGACAGGGGGAAGGTAGAATCAATTACCCCACGAGCCAATTCCAACGATGAGAGCCCCCATCTGGCTCCAGGCCATCTGGCATAGCCAAGATCTCACACTCTTCCTGAAGGCCAGGAGAGCAGAGGTGCACCGCACCTCGGGTGATAAATTGTTCCGCAGGGCAGGGGCCATGGCAGAAAAGGCCCCCTTCCTAGACCACGCCAGTTGAAATGCCGTGACTGGTGGGTGTTAGGCAGAGTGCAAATATAACCACATTTCATGCCAAAAATACCAGCGTTAGAGAGATTTAAAGAATGCAATGTCCTTATCTTGTTCTCCAAAGAAATCCAGCCAGAAGTTATACAACATATCTGGTTGTTTATTGAGAAAAAAAATAAAACTACATAAGATACAAGTTCCATGCAAAACATAGAAAAAATCACTTCTTCTCATATATGTGGCATCTAAGACTTATCCAATACACAAGTTTAACTAAGTCTCTAGCCAAAAAAACTCTCAAAGAAGAGGCACACTACTTAGTTATTAGTTACAACTACATAACCTATGAAACTGATTACATGATGACTAAAATCCTACTAAGACAGTGAGGCATACAATCACCCACAATTTATTGACACTATGCACCTCCCCTTGGGTAACTAGCATGCAGACGCCAATAGGTGGCAGTAAAAAGCAGTATGTGTGCAAACTAGAAAACCAGATGCAGGTGGCATAACTTTTGCAGTCAAAACAATGTTTGGAGATAAGCGATTTGCTTTTCTTCCCATGAGAATATCCTAACAGTGGGGTCTGCAACACGCCCCTTCTGCCAGACCAAGTGGGGTGGGCAGATATAACGGGGGCGAGGCAGCTCCTCAGAGAACCATAATCATGACGGCTAAGTTTAGAAATGTAACTCATAAAGTTAGGTGCTAAAATGATTAGGGTGGAATCCAATGATAGGTGGGTGTACTTCCCTTTCTCCTTCTTCTTGCAACCCCCAAATCAGGGGATCTTCCAGATTGCAGGTAGACAAAAATGGCCCCTCTGTTCCATTCACAGATACTCCTCTTTGGATTCCAGCATTGGTTTTAAAAAACAGTAGTGTTTTTTTTAAACTTCCAAGTGTAAGTCTATAGCCCTGGGATTTCTTTAACAGTTAAATAACAATTAGTTTTTAAAATACTGGTATTTACACTGGAAGGGCTTGAACAGGAGGTCTTTGGGGATTCCCAGAGTTGTAGGCTAGAGAGGGAAACTGGAAGAAAAAAATCCAGGAGGATGCTTTGCACTCCTGCACTGATGCAAAGGCAACTACAGGGATGTGCCCATATATCTGACAAAGGAGACTTTACCTTTACTTTTTCTGAAGAAAAAATACCTTTCTTCCTTCGTTGGAAAAGCAGCTTAATGTCACTTTTGAAAAGCCAGGATTTTGAAAGCGAAGGCAGAATGTAGTTCAGGATACGTTTCATGTTTCCCTGTCTTAGCAGGACGGACTCCCGTTCTCCTGGCAGCATAACTTACCTGCCTTCCTTCTTCACCAAACTGGAGAACACCTCGCCGATGGTGAAGTCTAAGAAGCAGGAGATATTTCGCAAGCTGAACTCGTGCAGTGGAAGTGACTCCGAAATGGGTAGGACTGTTTTCCTTGTGTTTTTATTCTCTCCCCCACCCCTTCCTTTACAGAAATAGATGCGAGTAGGGCTGCAGGGAAACTGCTGGTGTCTGCCAAGAGAATTGATATATTTGTTAATTAAAATCTCCGTTCCCTCTATTACTCCCCAGCTGAACAGCCTCCCTGGTGCTTCTCTGAATGAGTTGGTGTTCTTTTTCCCCTCACCAGTTGACTTTCACTGGAGGGGGATGCTTAGTATCCTTATGGATGTGGCATCTGAGCGCCTCCTCTTCAAGAAGGCAGAACTTCCAGAGGGCGATTCTGAACTTTTTGTTGAAGATAAACTAATTGAGAATGTAAAAATGTGTCTGACCCCCACCCCACCCACCCCCAAAAAAGAATTTGTATGGGTTCTAAAGTCCATGTTTTCCTCTTTAGTCTGCAACATCATGTATTTTAATCCACTCTTTTTGTGGTGGTTAAAGATTTGAGGTTGCTCAGGCTGACAAAGGGGGGGCCATGAGGTCAAATCCTGTTTAGAAAAAAATAGGAGTGTTGGACCAGGTAGAAAGCCACACGTCTGAGTTGTGTGTGTGTGCGCACGTTGTGTGCGCACTAAATTAACATCAGGAGATTTAAAAAATTAACTCTTTAATAGAAACAGAAGATCTCAAGAAAGATTAATGTCCTATTACTAGTGAAGTAACTTCCCAGGAATGTTGCGTGAGCCGTGTTAGTGTCACATCCCTTTAGATTCTGGATTTTAGTTTGTAAGCAGGTTTCCCCCTCTTCTTCTTTTCTTGAGAAGCACAAGGGCACCTTAAGTCCGGCTTCTGGTGGCCAGTCTGGAGAAGCCCAGCCCTCCTGAGGCTTGTTGGTATCCTTAGTTGCAAGTTACACCCCCACACCCCACAAGACATTCCCTGGCAACAAAGACATGTGTTTACAATTGTATGTCGGGTTTATTAAGAACAGACAACGGCACAGAAAAACATGGGTGGAGATCAGGTGTGAAGAAAGAGATTGGCTTCAAAAAAGGAAGCAGGAAGATTAGGTAAACAGCCCATCTAAGATGGTGAATAGATCCACAACAAAGCCAGCTTTGATGGAAATTAGGTGAGGTTGAGCACATACGAAAAAAATACAGAATCCTAACTCTGCTCTTCCTTAGTTACTCACCAAACCTAGAAGTCTGCAGGTTTAGATTCCTTCCTGCATCCTGGAAGATTTCACTTTGCATCCCGCACAACCTTTAGTTCCTTTTTGCCTTCCCCACAACTGGCTGCTGCCTCTGAAGAAACTCAATTCCTCTTTCACTCTTTAACCTCCAGGGGAGGTAGAAGGTTTTGATCCGCTGGTCAGTTGTGAGTGTGTTTTCAACCTCATGGAGACCTCCAGCAGCCTGCATGGCTAGAGCTGCTCATTACAATAGCCATCCAAAAAGAGTGCTTACCTTAACATGGAGTGAAAGTTGGGACAGAGAAGGTGAAGACAAGGCATGCTTGAGGATGGTGATGAGGATGGTGATGGTGATGATGAAGGTGATGATGGTTGACTATCTGCCATCAAGTTTGTGTTGATGCTTAGTGACCACACAGATAGATTTTCTCCATAAGGATCTGTCCCTAAGCTGGTCCTTCAGGCCTTCCAATTGTGACCCCCTCGCTGCTGCAGCTGATTCCATCCCCCTTGCTGCTGGTGACCCTCTTCTTCTTTCCTTCCACCCTTCCCAGCATTATGGGCTTCCCAAGAGAGCTGGGTCTTCGCTTCATGGGCGCAAAGCAGGATAATTTGAGCCTGGTCATTGGTGCCTTGAGGGAGAACTCTGGGCTGATGTAAGCCAGTAAGATTAGAATCTGATGGAATAAAAGCCGAAAGGGGTTCTTGAGGCCATCTAGTTCATCCCTCTGCTCTGGGCAGGAATTCAAATGAAAGCATCCCCGACCAATGGCTCTCCAGCTGCCGTTTGCACACATCCAGCAAAGGGGTCCATCAGGTCATCACTTCCACTGTGAAACTGCCTTGAGGGTTGACAGGGAAGGAGGAAACGGAAGCCCAACGAATCAGATGATTTGCAGCACTGCGCTAGTGCCGTGATCCCAGGGGTCTAGTCGCCTGTCACTCTGTCACTGATTCCTTAAGCCTCTGGAGGTAACCTGTGTCTCTTGCTTCTCTCTCTGTTAACAGCAGCTGCTCAGCCTGGGACAGAAATATTTAACTTGCCAGCAGTCACCACCTCAGGTAAGGATTCCAAAAACGAGCACGTGGGTGTTTCCCGGCAGAGCCGCATCTTTCTCTCCAAAAACCCACCCTCTTTCAACATCTAGAACATCTGCAGCTACTTGCATTGAGTGGGTCCCCGACCTAAAAAGCTAAGCAGATGCCATCAAGGCAAGCTTCTTGGACCAAGCGCTCTCCACGAGGGCTGGACTACAGCTTCTATCATGCCCAGCCAGAGACTGCGCTCTGCCAAGTTGTCCTTAGCAGCTTGGGCGAAGGGGTGGCAAGGCAAATGAGGACCAGGGGGATGGGTGAGGGCCCGTGGCCTCCTTCCCTGCCCCTTCTGAGGTTGCCTATAAGCCCCTTAATCCCACTGATGGGGCAAGAAGAGCGATGGAGCTGAGGCTTGACCAAGAAGGAAGCCATGCTTAGGGATGGAAGAGGGCCGTTGTATGAGGTGTGGCTTGCACCGTCTTTCTTTTTATTTGTGAACAGCTGTGATTTAGTTATTTATTTATTTATTACTCTGATTTATTTAGCTGCCCATGTCATTCGTTCATTCATTCATTCATTCATGTATGTATGTATGACTCTGAGCAGCTTGCAGGCAGTTAAAACAATGTAAAAACAACCAAAGAATACAACAATTTAAAACAAGAAAAAACATTACAAGAGCATATTAAAAAAAAATCATCATATGAATTCATAAAATTCACAGCCAAGGTAATCTCATTTACTAATAGCATTCAATACAGCCACTGTGTCGGCTCCACCCCGCTCCCGGGTCCCCGGGCCCGTTGGCAAAACCATGTTTTCAGTGTCTTTTGGAAAGCCAGCAGGGTCGGGGCCAATCTGATGACGTTCCACAGGGCAGGTGCCACGGTAGAAAAGGCCCCCCAGAAAAGGCCCCCCGCCAGACAATGGTCCCTGGCTGATGGGTCCTGGAGCATGCTCCTGCTGGATCTGATGGGATGGGTAGATCTAATTGGGGAGAGGCGGACCCTCAGATAACCCGGCCCCGTGCTATGCATTTGCTTCGAAACGCATAGAAACTGAATACATAGGAATAAACTGCCCAGAGTCACTGGAAGTTGGGTGGCATGTAAACTTAATAATTTATGGTTGGTCACGCAGTCAGCCAGATGTTTAGACTGGATTTGGCATTTTTATCCACCTGTCGAGTTCTTTCCAAGGACCTGGGATAGGCAGATGTTGTTTGATGGTATTATTATTATTATAGAATCCTACCGTACAGCTCCTATAATGCCCATTGCTTCCATGGCTGATGGACTTTTTCTGCGCCTGTTGCAGAGGTATCTGGCAAAAGCCTTGGCACTTCTCAGTAGACGTCTTCCCCTTCATCCTAGGCTGAAAAGCCGTCCTGCTGCTACGTTTCCCCGAGTCCGCCGCCGCCGCACCCCTCTTTC
This sequence comes from Liasis olivaceus, assembly GCA_030867105.1. Classification (NCBI taxonomy): domain Eukaryota; kingdom Metazoa; phylum Chordata; class Lepidosauria; order Squamata; family Pythonidae; genus Liasis; species Liasis olivaceus. The sequence goes on from CM061349.1 coordinate 329,667,046, forward strand.
CCCTTGGTTCATCTTTCCCTTCCTCCTCCCAGGTGCAGTGAGTGCCAGAGGCCCTTCCTTGGCTGATCCCGCCAGCAACCTGGGCCTGGAGGACATCATCCGCAAAGCCCTGATGGGCAGTTTCGACGACAAAGGGGAGGACCACGCTCTGGTCATGGCACAGCCCATGGGACTAGTGCCCAGCGGCTCCAGCACCTCGCTACCAGCAAGCAGCGAAACCCGGAGGGAGGAAGCCAGTCCGTCTCCCAATCCAGGTGAGCGTTTCAATCCGGTGTGGGTCCTTTTGGGGTAAAGCTGGTGTTGAAATGAGTCTCCCGCCACCTGGGTTCCTCCAAGGTGTCCGACTACAACTCCCATCATTCTCACCCGTCCCCCAGGAGTTCAGCCTTATCATTCCTGCTGTGTTATCATGGAGGTCAAATTGCAGTCTTTAAAAACGTGCAGGATGGCTTCTGATGAGTAGGTTCTTGCCAGTTCTTGCCTTGGCGGCTCCCGAATTCAGCTGGTCTGCGTCAATAACAGAAATCCTAGAAGAGGGGTGCCTTTCTCCCCCCCACTCCTGCGCGACACACACACAGATTCCCCAGCGCTGGGCAGGCAGATTGCAGCCAAAAAGTTCCCTCTTCGGTTGCAGAAAAACCCAGAAATGGCTTGGATCTTCTTACCATGTAGGATAATAGCAAACCACGTGGGTCTGCTAAAGCACGTGGTGGCCCAGGAAGTCCCTAGGAAAGAACAAGACCATTACTGTTTTGTTTGACCGTGGGTCGTAATAACCAGCAGAAAAAGTACATTTAAGCAGACACAACAATGTTACAGTAAATAATAAACTGCTGAAAAGATGCACAGCGTTATCAACCTGACAGTAACCATGTCATATCAGGTATTAGAGCCCGCCAAGCACAGCCATCTGGATGGATGTTTGTTGTTCATGTTTCATGCTGGCTTAGACCGGCGTTTTTCAAACTCAGGAACTTTAAGATGCATGGGCTTCAACTCTCAAGATTCCCCAGCCAGCATGTCGAAGTCCACCCATCTTGAAGTTGCCGAGTTGGAAAAACCCTGGCTTAGATTCAAGCAAGGGTCCCACCCTGATCTTGCCCACTGGCAGCAAGGTGGGGTGGAGGGAGACGCGGGGATGTGACGACCTCCCTGGAGGTTGTGGCTAAACCTTGCAGCCGTTGGGTGGGTTGCAGGACAGCAGGCTCATGTAGCGGGCACTGCGTCAGTCCAGATGGGCACGAAGGACAGGAGTAGAGCCCCCGATCCAGGAATGGACACAGTTGGGGCACGATGGATTTGTGCAAAGGCCTCCAAGTCACGTCTGCCACCTGCTCCTCAAGCGGGAGCTGTGAGTCCAGGAGGACCCCCCAGTTGTGCACCAGCTCTGTCTGCAGGGAGTGTAACCTGTTTTGTTCGTTGAGGAAATTTGCCAAATATAGAAGCTATTTTTTTCTCCAGCATACCCAGCTTTTCCCTCGAGGGCCCTTCAACGGAGATAGCACTTGGTCCAGAGGGCTTCCCCTGAGTTTCCATGGTGGGTCAACTTGTGTCTGGTTTCAGTCACTAAGAAAAACCTGCATTTGAGGGACTCCAAAAGCCCATCTTTCTGGACTCTCAAGTTTTCAGACTCTCGAATGACCTGAGGCCTTTGCTCCCTCCTTTGCCAAGAACCGGACCATCTGAACACCTAGAACAAAACCCAGCGAAGACCTAGGAGCAGCCTCACAGGATCAGGCCCAGGCTCATGTAAACCCATCCTCTCTTTCTCCCAGGGGCCAAGCAGAGGCCTCTGGGGTGCCCAGAAGCAGGAGATGCTCTGCCCCCACTGTTCTCCTGCAAACGGTATTTGGAGGCTAACATATTCTCCAAACTGGAGGCAGCGCTGAGTCTTCAAGGCAGCTAGTCCTTGATAGACCTGTCCTCCACAAATGCACCAATCTCCCCCGGAAAGAAATCCAAGTTAGTGGCCATCACCCTGTCCCAAGGCAGTGAATTCTGTAGGTCAGTGCTGCTGCTGCTGCTGCTGCTGCTGCTGCTGCTGCTGCTGCTGCTGCCGCCGCCGCCGCCACCCATAGCTGATTCCTCCTCCTTTCCTAGGCGGGGGAGTCAGCAAGCAGAAGCTGATGGGCAAGTCCGGCAGCAGGAAGTCCAAGTCCCCAATCCCTGGTCAAGGCTACCTGGGAACGGAGCGGCCTTCCTCGGTCTCCTCGGTGCATTCGGAAGGAGACTATCACCGGCAGACCCCCGCGTGGTCATGGGAAGACCGGCCCTCCTCAACAGGTGAGCTGAGCCGACACGAGTCAGGCGCGTGTCTGTGTGAGTGTGTGCAGTCCAAGATGGGCGGTGCAGGTTTTTAGAACCCTGTTTTCAAAGAGGCTCTGCTAGATTATCTTAACGTGACAAGAGGACCATCTTCGTAACAAAATGGCTATTAAATACATGGAACTGCATTTGTTCCCAGAAGAAATTTGCCAGCAGAAGCTTTTCTGAAATGAAGGGGGAACACAGAGACTCGTGCCCTGTAATCTTGCACCTTGGGCCCTCAAATGTCCGTTAGTGCAAAACCATCATGGGATTGGAGTTAGAGGGACTAATGAGGAAAACCATCTTGAAGGTGCCCTGTGGTGGGGCAGAGGCCGGATGGTTCAAAGGAGATGCCGGCCCTGTGGGTCAATGGCAATCCTTTGGGGGTCTTTGGCCACAGAAAGGCAAGTGAGAAGAATTAAGGAGCTCGGTGGCTGCCAGTGGTGATACGCTGCCTCCCATTTCAGTTAGCAGTCAGTCAGTCTCTGCCGGAAGCTGGGAATAGGAGCGGGAATGTGCTGCTGTGTTTGCATCCTGCTTGGGGGACTTCCCGCGGGGCTGTCTAGTTAGCTCAGTGTTGTCCAAACCTGGCCACTTTAAGATGAGTGGACTTCAACTCCCAGAATTCCTCCCAATGGCTGGCTGGGGAATTCTGGGAGTTGAAGTCCACTCATCTTAAAGTGGCCAAGTTTGGACAACACTGAGTTAGCTGGATGGAGAAAGTCGGGCTGGAGAGCATCTTCCACCCTTCCGTCTCGAAACTGCATTTAGCATCTCGAAACGGACCGGTCTGGCCTGGAGCAATCACGATTGCTTGCTTTTGCATCGTGCTTGTCCCTGAAGGAACGTAAGGCTCATGCCGTTCCCCGCCCCCACCTTGAATCTCCTAAGCCAGCCTGAGAGAGAATGTGGCTGGTTGAAGCCCCCCTCCCCATGAAATTTGCACCAGGGATTTGAAGCTCGCCGAGGGTGAGAGATGGTGGGGAGGCCGCGAAACTAACAGGTGGGGCAGAAGGAGTTGGTTAGTACCGTATCTCATAAGCAGCAGCTCAGTCCAGATTGCCAAGAGTCCCAGAACAAATTCAGCGTCCAAAGAGACTGCGCCGTAGGGATCTCGCTAATGAATGAGGGCTTGTCAGGCCTAGCCCAAGGAACTCCAAGAGACCGTGTAAATTCAGTCCAGCTATGTTTGTTAGCTACAACCTCTAGCAAGAATCTTCCCAGACTGAAACCCCAGCTCCCAAAGTCCTCCAGCCACAACAGTGTGAATTCCTCAGGGAGGTGCCAGCCTCATCCTCTTGTTCCTCCCACGCGGTTCTGGTGAGCTAAGAAAATGCTTATCTCCCTGAGCCTGGCCTTCATAATTCCATTCCATCACAGGGCTGGAGGTGCCCGTGGTGGTTTCCAGCATTTGGTGTTTTGCCCCTAATCCGTTCATTAAAAGCATCTTAGTTGAGTCTGCGTAATTCCTGCTTCCTTGATTGGGCCTTGTAGCGAGGACTCAACGCTGGGACGCTGTTTCACCGCCCCCCGCAGTTTCTTCACCTTGGGACTAGGGCATCACCCACAGATGTGTCGTAGGAGCATTTGCACGGAGAGCAGTGGGACTGTGAGCTCATTCGCGCATCCTCCTTCCTCAGCTCAGGGACATCCCTCTTTCCCCAAAGATGCGTCCTCGTTAGAGCCTCTGTCTCATCCAGATGTTCTGCCTTAACAGTTGCGTTTCTCCTGGGAAATCGGAAGGAAACCCCCACGGACTCTCTAGGTCACGTGGGGAGATTGTCTTCAGACGCTGGACTCCAGTTGACCCACAGCAGGTCCCTTCCCATCCGACCTGCAGGGTCAGTACCTCTGCGGCCTTTTTGGTCCGGCAGACAGCAGAGTCAGGGGAATCTTGATCTCGCGGAAGACCAAATGTGGGTCTTCTGCAAAGTTGGTGGAGATTTCCCTTTGGGAGAGCCCCCCACATTGCCTGGTGAACTGCACGGAGGGCCCTTCTTGCAGGGAGAAGAGGGTGAAATTGACCCAATGGTACGTGAGGACAACAATCTTTCCTTCTGTCTCAAAGCACGTGGGCATCCTGCGTGGATGAGCCCAATGCTGCGACCCCTTTGCCCGTTCTAAGCTGGTCTGGTAAGATAGTTTGTTCGGCCTTGGATTTGGCCAACTTCAAAGGGAAGAGGAGGAGTCACAAACTGCCCCGCTGCGGCTGTCCCACGGCCTCGGCCTCGCGAGTTGCCTGGGACGGGAGCCTTTTCAACGCTGTGCTCTCTCTCTCTTCGCCCCTGCCTTCCGCCAGGATCGACGCAGTTCCCGTACAACCCTCTGACGATGCGGATGCTGAGCGGCACGCCCCCCACCTCGATGGCCTGCGCCCCGCCGTCTGCCAGCCAGGCCGCGGCACATCAGCCCAGCAGGATATGGGAGCGTGAGCCCGCGCCCCTGCTCTCCGCCCAGTACGAGACTCTTTCGGACAGCGATGACTGAAGCGGGAAAGGGCGTGCTTTTTTAAACCGACAGACGAAATATAAAAATTCAGCGGGGAGGTTGGAAACCAGTTGGGTTTATGGTGTTGCTGCATTTCTCTTAAAAGCGACAAGTCCCCAGAGACTGTTGAAATGAGAGCAAGGGCTTTCGGGAGATGAAGAAGTTTTGCAGGAATCCGTTTATGCAGCAAGGAAGAGGGTTCCCTTCTGCGCAAGCTGCAAGGGAAGAGTCGGCGTCCTGAAGATAAATATGTAAAGAGTTTTTTTTAAAAAAAAAAGAGGACGTATTCCTGAGCGACATCCTTATTTGTAAAGAGAACCGTAACATAATGTCTCTAAGAAAAGAAAAAAAATCATTCTTATGTAAATAGAGTAACTTTTTCTGCAGTGTGTTTCCCCCTACCCCATCCCCCTTGCTAGAATTTCTGGTGTTCAAATCATTGTGTAAACTTTTGGGGTCATTTTATATATTTTTTTTAAAGGCCTAGTCTCAAGAGTAGACTCTTCCTAACCTTTTCGGTGCAACCAAGAGGACGTGTCTTTTGCATCCGGCTGTAGAAGTGGGGGGGGGGGAGAAAGAGAGGCCTTCGGGCATCTCCCCTTCCTTCCGGGGGGGCATTACGCTCAGCCGCCTTGCTCCCCCCCCTCCGCCTGTCTGCACGTAGCACCCTGCTTGCTCTCGAGCGCCACTTGCCGCTGCCTTCGCACCCGCCTCTCAACACTTTGCCCCCCCGCCCCCCCCCCCGTGGTTGTTAAGAACCTTGTGGAAAGCATTTTCATTTTTAAACTGACCCCTTCATGAGTTCTGTACATTTTAAGTCTCTGGTCTGCTGGAATAACGAGATCTTTTTAATGATTATGCCATGCTGTAATTTTTGTTTTTCCGTACAGTTGGTTTTGTTCAGCAACGCTGTGAAGATGCCATTGCACGGGTGTATAATGGGGAGGTCTCTTTCTCCCACGCGCTCCTTGATCTCAGCCCCATCTAGTCGCTTTTTCAACTCTCCCTCCGATAAACTCTCTTCTCCCCGCCTGCCCTACTCCCCGATCATCTCCTGCTTTGATCCTAATTTGCTGACTTGAAATCAACTCTTGGTCTTCAGCTGGAGCAGTGCCAAGTAACTCCTTGAACAGAAGGCTCTGAATCAATACTAACATTTCTTCCAAGAAAAACAAGCTTTGAGTTCTGTCAAACGTGGCTCTCGCTTTGCCGGCACAGTTTGCCTTGCAAGAAAATTTCCCACACTTTCGTTGCTTTTTGGCTGAAATGAGGCTGCGACTACCCTGCAGGGGGGGTTCTGATGTGCATTTGAAGCTACAAAACCATTTAGCGTAGCAGCGAGCAGCTTTGTTAAAGCATTAGCATCTTGGACTGGGTCAGCCTTTGGGGAATCTAAACAACCACCACAAAAACGCTGAATTTAAGGATGAATCTGAGCTGTAAACGCTGTCCGGAAAAGGCTCAGATTGCCCTCTGTTGATCGGTCAGAGGGCAGTGGGAAATGTTTAGGGTAGTGTTTCCCAACCTCTGCAACTTTAAGAGGTATGGACTTGGACAGTCCAAATCCACACCTCTCAAATATTGTTAAGGTTGGGAAACATTGGTTTAGGGACTCCTTGCTGAAACAAGAAAAGCTAATGTCTGCTAAGGGCCTCTTGCAGTCTGGGTCCCACCAGGAACATTATTCCCACCCCCATGGCTGTGCAGATGGGAGTTGCAGTCCCCTCCAGAGTAGAGGGGAGTTGCCTAGAGTTACACGAAGTTGTGAATTCACTCCCTTTTTAGCAACTGCACGGATGTTTGCCATTTCATCCCAATATGGTGTTGGCTTTGTAAGAAATGTTTTCCAGTCTTCATCTAAGGCTAAAAAAAAAAGAGAAAAATCCTCCATAGATTCCTTTGGGCTCCGTACCTGCTTAGTAGCACTGAGGATCTCAGTCCCTTAGGGGAAAAACAGAAAGGACACAGAGCTTGTGTTCCCTCTTAAAACAGTTTCCCCATTAATGGGACCTCGAAAGGCTCCACAAACAAAATGCACAACTGGAAGCCGGTGCCCGGGCAACGTGATTTCTTTCCAGCCCTGTGTAAGCCAGAAAGCAAACATGGGCTTGCTTTTTCTCGCCAATCTCATTTGCAAACCCTTTCATCCCTGCTCAGCAGATGGCGGGATCTGCTCCTGTGAAATTCGAGAGACTGCCAACTTCGTGGAGCCTGGCAGGAAAATGCCACTCCGGGCCGAAGTGGGATTTTCTGAAAGGTTCCAGCGAGGGCTTCGTGGTGGTTTTTCAGTGGCCCGCTTTGCGCAGCAAAATGCCAGTCCCTGTATCTCGAGTAACGTTTCCTAGTTCGGGAGACAGAATACTTAATTCTGTTTTCTGTCCATGATTTCTGACCCCCGCTGTTCTTCCCCCTGGTTTGTTCAGCACATTTTAATTTGGGGGGAGGGGAAGCGTCCCAAATGCCGCCGCATCTTCCTGTTCTGTTGGTGCCCATGCCTTGAGTAAAATGGTGACTTCTGAGAATACAGACCAATCAAATAAAGAAAAGGGAGGTTTGTGGTGCTTCCTGCAGTCCGTCTTTTCTCGGGGACGGGGGGGATAGAGCTGGAAAGGTGCAAGCCAGCGCGGGCAGAACAAACATTGGTTCCTTTTCATCATGGGTGTGCCCGGAATAAGTGGGGAGGATTTAAAAAAAAAAAATTTTTATCCCATCTTTCTTATTTTTATAAATAATTCAAGGTAGCGAACATACCTAATATTCCTTCCTCCTCCTATTTTCCCCACAACAACAGCCCTGTGAGGCGAGTGGGGCTGAGAGAGAGGGACTGGCCCAAAGTCACCCAGCCGGCTTTCATGCCTAAGAAGGGACTAGAACTCACCGTCCCCTGCTTTCTAGCCTGGAGCCTTAACTACTAGATCAAACTGGCTCTTTGGTTCTTTGCCCTCTCCCCACTGGCACTCAATGCTGCCAAGGAAGCCGACTGGCAGCCGCCACTCATCCTGTCTGTTTGCCTCCAGTAAATCTTAAGTCTCTTCCCCATGCAGCTGGGCCCTGCCCTTCTCACGGGAAGGCACGGGAATTACACCTTAAAGCAGTGTTTCTCAACCTGGGCCACTTTAAGATGTCTGGCTGGGGAATTCTGGGGGTTGAAGTCCAGACATCTTAAAGTGGCCCAGGTTGAGAAACACTGAGTTCTAAGCATCTGGAGGTTTGGGAAGAGTGGTCTGCTCAGTGGCAGGGCCACTCCAGGACTTTTCTGCTCGGAGATTTTCCTGGCTCTGGTTTGTCTACACCAGGAGAGGGCATCCACGTTCGGGGGTCAAGACAGCAGCAGCCACAACACCTTCAACCTGCCCTTTTCCCCATGCATCGTGCATAAGGCAGGGCTCTGATCCCACAGTCACAGCTGCTCTCCTGCGCGTTGACCCCCTTCTTTGATCCGTCTGCACCAGGGACTGAACCCGGATCCTCTTTCTCCCAACGGGGTTTTGCAGCTGAGCTGTGCCCAGAACTCGGTCCAGGCCCAGCCGGTTCCCTTGATCAGAGCTCCTGGGTGGTGAAGGGAGGGAAGAATTCACAGGCAGGCCTTTCTCCCCGTTTTCCTTGCTTATCTTTTCGGCCCACCCCATGTTTCATCATCGTTGACACCAACCAGGTGCCTTTTTGCAGGCCTCTATCCGTGCCAAGGGGTCAGGTTGGAAATAAAAAGAGCTGTTGCTTAAGCTGCGGCTATCTTCGCTTTATTCGGTGCGTGGATCCAAACTGGAGCTTCCCTCTTAGGGTCCGGAAACCAGGTTCACCCTCCTCACGCTTTGCACTCTAGGAGTCCCATGCGCTCCCCTTGGGCACTGTGCAGACCGAGGGCTGCCCCATGCAGTCCAGGACGCATTGTCCTTGCAGCCAGAAAGCACGTTGCGGGGCAGGCTCTTCGGCGCTCTCACAAGGCAGCTGCAGGAAGCCGCAGTCACTCCCCCCGTCCCTCGGCTCCAGCCTCGCCCGGGTCCACCGCCTGCGAATTGGCGCTGGCCTTCGACTGCATCCTCTTCCTCTTGGCCAGCTGTGCCAGTTCCTTCTCGATGTACCTCACTGAAACGCCGTCCCCAGACTTCTCCGCCTGTTCCAGGGCAGCCCTGTATGCTCGCCTGGCCTGTGAATAATCTCCTGCGTTGGTGGACACGGGAAAAGAAAACACACGAGCAGCTAAGAGAGCCGGTTTGGGGTAGTGGTTACAGGCAGCAGGCTGGAAACCGGGAGAGCTGAGTTCTAATCCTACCAGAGGCACAAAGCCAGCTGGGGGACTTTGGGCCAGTCCTTCCCTCCCAGCCCCAGGCAGGGGAAACAACTACCAAAATGTCACCAAGAAAACTGCAGGGACTGGTCCGGGCAGGTGCCAGGAGTCACGATTGACTTGGGGACACCAATCCCCCCACATCCAAAGAGGAGGCCCCCCTCGAAGCCAGGGAAAAGCTTACATTGAGAAACGTCTCTCCTTGTTCAGAGGGCAGGACACAGAAAAGAGGATTTAGGCTACAGCAGGGTTTTTCAACCTTGGCCGCTTGAAGACAGGTGGACTTCAACTCCCAGAATCCCCCAGCCAGCATATGCTGGCTGGGGGATTCTGGGAGTTGAAGTCCACCCGTCTTCAAGCGGCCAAGGTTGAGACACCCTGGGCTACAGGAAGGCGGGTTCCAACTCCATGCCAGGCACCTAGAGAAGCCATGGGCTCCCATTCTCTAAAAGCTTTCCATAGAGGACCATCTGCCCAGAATTACTTCCCCTGGATTTGTGGACCGAGAAAGGGGTGGGCTTGATGGCTTCACTGGCCCTGTCCAACTTCACAATGAGATGACTCCCTCCCTCAAGTCACGTGGGGGAGTTGTGTGAGACCCCGGAAGGGCATATTTCATCTCTTGGAGAGTTCCCCGCATTTCCCTTGTCCCCTTGACTCCTGTTAGCCTCTTGGACACCCTTCTGTAGTTTTCGTGGCAACCATACAGGAGCGGTTTGCTACCACCTTCTTCCAGGCAGGTTTTTTCAATGTTCCAGTCTTCCCAGCCGCTCTGGGATTTCCTGGTGGTGGCCCATCCAAGGTCTAACCACACTCAACCCCACTTAGCGCTTTTTTTCCCCCCAGATCAGACAAAATCCACTCGCTGTTTCTGCTCAGCTGGGCAAAGCAGGCATTTCGCAGTGAAAAAAGTCAAACCTTGGCCACACGGCCACCTCCTCTCTGCTCCCAAATAACGTTAAGTGTGGCCCGTGGGCACAAGGCTGCCTACTGCTGGCAGCTGCTCTCTCTGTTGGATAGGACTGACAAGGGCGCCCCAGATAAAGCATCGAGGGGGAACACGGCCAGAACGAGCCTTGAAAGTCTGCCTGTGTCCTCGCAGGCATTCCTGAGGACGGCTTGGTGGGTGCAGTTTTCCCCCCTCCCTGCCCCACCGTGCTAATTAGCCCCTGCCACCTCTACCTTTATGGACGAGGATTCCGGCCAGATTGTTCAAGATCACGTGGGCCTCCGGGTGCTCGGTCTGCTGGGCCAATTCTGCCGCCCTGCTCACTCGGGCGTGGGCTTCGTCGTAGAGCCCTTGGGAGTCCAAAGCCGTTGCCAAGTCACTCATCACCACCACCGTCTGGGCCAGGAAGAAGGAAAACCCAGGCCAGAAGGACAGAATGGTGAATAAAGGAGCTCCAGACCAGGGAAGCCCCCCTGCTCTACAGCTCCATGAAAAAGATGTTTCAATGGCACGCTGGGCCATTCCCCAAACGGAGCAACGTGGGGTTGAAAGCAATGCGGAAGAGGGCTTAGGTAGAGGGTTATCCATCACTATCCTTGGTCAGAAGGAGAATGGCACAAGGGGTCACGAGAGAATCCACTTCCCCACCAGGCCAGCTCAGGAAATAGAAAGACGCCAACCTTCTGGGGCCAAGAGAATCCTTCCAGCCTTCACTGTGCCATTTATTTATTTTATTAGATTTACATCCCGCCTCCCATCTCCCCACCACCACCACCGCCTGGCGGGGTGGGTTGGGCTGAGAGAGAACGAATGGCCCAAAGTCCCCCAGACGGCTTCTGTGCCAAAGGGAGGCCTAGAGCTCCCAGCCTCCCCGTTTCCAGCACAGCACCTTCCCCCCAGCCCCCCGACACCAAACTGGCTTCTCTTTAGAGAAGGGGACAGGAAACAGCCTCTCTGCTGCTGCTGTTCTTTCTGGAAACGGCAAGACCTGAACTCCTCCTGCACACACGCCCGAAAGTTGAATTCCAGGCCAAATGAATTCCCGCCCCCGCCCTTAATCCTGCAGACCACCAGATCCTCCAGTGCTCACCTGAGGGTGTGTCTCCCCGTGAATTTCCACCGCGATCTGCAGGGCACGCTCGTACATCGTCTGGGCCAGTGCCGCCTGACTGTGTGCCAGCAGATAGCGGGCATAGGAGTCCAGGCTCATGGCAAGCAGAAGGTGGGTGTTGACCCTCTCTTCCTCTGGAACAAGAAGGGAAGGGGAGCATGAACCGAGCCCAGGTCCGGCCTGGATTAGCATGGGTGCCCTCCCACCAGCCCCTCCGTTCCCAGCACATTTGGAGGGCACCAGATTGGGTTTTCCTCAATGCCTTCAGTCAAGAAGGTCAGTGGGGGACACTGTGCCATCCTCAATTTGTCAAATCTAGCTGGCCTGGCAGGGCAAGGGTGGCTGAATCCCCTACTCCATAGGGAAACTCTTCCAAAAAGTGGGATTAAAAAAAAAAAGGTTAAACCCATGAGAATCACATCGGCCCTGTGGATGCGATCAGATTCCAAGTTTTAAATCACTTTGCTCTTGTGAAATGGATTGAGAAAGGCCTTGAAAGGGGGGAGTGGGTGGGCAACCTGCAGCCCCAGAGACACAATCAGTCCTGAAACCTGGTTTTTGTGACTTGGGGAGGCCACTCTGATGACACTATCTGGAGCGTGCCTATGCTTTTGTTGAAAGATGTCTGATCTCTCCCTCCTCCAAATCATGGAAAACCCTATCTCCGTTCGCACGGCCCATCTCTCCCCCTCCCTCCCCCCCCCTCCCCATGGCTCTCAGGCCACTAGTACCATTAACTGTAAACCCCAGAAGGTTCCCCCCCCCCGCACCAAGCAAGCAAATACTCAAGACCGTCAGGCTGAAGGCGAGCAGGTCCGGGTGCCCCCTCCTGCTGACAGCGTCCTGTACCTGGCAAGGCGTCCAGGGGCAGGTCCTTCTGCTTAGCAATCTTCTCCTCCAGGGTCAGGATGCAGAACTGATAGCCGGCAAGGGCTAGTTTGTCCCTGCCCAACAAAAATAAAATAGGGAAGAGTTTATTCGAGATTCCTTTGGGGGTTCAAGTTTTATAACTAAAGAGATGCTTTTGTCCCCCAAATATCTTTATAAATATATATATTTATATATACCGGTATATAGAAAAATATAAATATATACAGTATATAGAGAGAGAGAAAGAGAGAGGAATATATCTCTATATCAAATATATTATATATATTATACTACGTATACATTTGTGCAATAATTATTTTATTTATTTATTTATTTATTTATTAAATTTATATGCCGCCCATCTCCCCCAGAGGGTGACTCTGGGCAGCTCGCCATTAAAATCAAACAGTAAAAATAAATATCCATATTAAATTACCTAAAAAACAATACTATATAAAAAGACTATATACATAAAAAGACTATATAGTTCAAGACGACGGGGGGGGCAGAATCAATTACCCCACATTCCAATTCCAGCGATGCGAGACCCCATCCGGCCCCCAGGCCATCCGGCATAGCCAAGATTTCCCGCTCTTCCTGAAGGCCATGAGAGTGGGGTGCACCACAATTATAAAATGTGTGTGTGTGTGCACGTACACATACGCACAAACATTCTATAATTATTGTATAAATTCCAACCAGCAGGCACCATGTTAAAAAGCTAAAGGTCTTATTTTCCTTCATCTCTTCTTAGATGAGCATCGGCTTAAAAGGAAAAAAGTATCTTGCTCTGTAACCTTCTGATCCTTCCCATCAAAGGCATTTATTTATTTATTCCCACCCATTAAGACTCTTGGGGCTCACAAAAATATACACAACAGGCAAAATAACTGGAATAAACGATGAAATAAAACATCCATGGTAATTCAACACAGACAATAAGTGAGTCAAATAGTGGTGTTAATCATCTTCAACCAAACTAAGTCAGCCCGCAGGACCGATGTCTCAAATGCTCTAGAAAAAACTCCTCTTTTTAATACGTTTCTAAAAGGAATGGAAGAGGCTGTCACTTGTAAATGAGCAATAGTTAAACAGAAAAAGTTGAAAGCCTTGATATAGAAAAGCCTGGAGGAATTAAACAGAAATTTTGTTGAGCACAAAAACAAGGAAAACATTCCACAATTAGGGGGCCATCACCGAAAAGGCCCCCTTGCCTTGTTTGAGGGAAGGCACTGGCGGAGAGCCTCTGAAAATGACGATGAAGCCCAGACTGATCAGCGCAGAGGACAGTCCATTAAGCACCGGCTTCCCCATGTCCCTTTAAGGAGCAAATTGCCCAAATTCATTTGATCCATTTCAAAACACCCCAATTCCAGTGGGAGTGGGAGAGGGCTCTCCTAATTTATAAACAAGCCAAAAGAAAGGTGGGAACATGTGGGAACACTTGGGAGGGGGGATCATGACTGTTGGGCCATGCTGGGACCCTGGGGGCTGGCACGCAGGTGAAGCGCACTGGGGGGAGGACGGCAGCTGTAGCACAGGTGAACATAAGCAAGCTGTTTTCAGCACGCCATTCCATCTCCTGGAACTCTCAGCACTTATTTGCTTTTAATGCACGTTACTAGGTCTCAAGAATGCAATGAGATACCTGGAAGCGCCAGGAAGATTGCCTGAAGCCTCAGACAGTAAATCATCTGGACCAGGCCTTCACCACCCTGGCGTTGCTCTGTTTCTGGCAAAACCCAAACCAGTTACCCAACAATGAAAGAATCATGCAAAGTAAGAGATATCATTGATGTATTATTGATTTACACCAATTTATAGGGGCTTCCCTCTTGCCAAAGTAACTCTGGGGGTGGGGCGGTGAAAAAAATTTAAAATAAAAACCGTAAAAATAACAATCGCTGCCACGCGCCACCTGAAAAAACGAAAAAAAAGGAAACGGTAGCCAGGAATAAAACCCCAGAAAGGTTATTCTGAGTTCCTGCATATATCAGATACCATGCATTCCTGGACACGGAAACGTTATTCCCCTGAGCGTGGAGGAAAAATGTATTTATTTTAGTTATTTACTGGATGCGTGTGGCTGCCTGACTGTCCACGGCTCAAGGTGGCCCGCAGGACGAGTTAAAAGCACACGGTAGCGGTAGAAGACCCCAACCGAGACATAAAAACCAGCCCTGAGCATTTCCCTGAGTTGATGCACGAGAGCTGACTTGTTTTGCAGATGTCATGCCTTGAGCGCATCCCGAAGGAGGGGAAGGTTAAAGAAAACCCTCCGGGCTTAGGAGAGGCTTCCGCACCCAAAGCCCCATGTTGGAGTCAGCTGTGAGAAGTTTCTCCTGCCTTGACAGGCCTTGTAGGACTGGCTAGGAACGATGATGCATCTGGAAGGGGTCCAGCCCCACTGGTGCAGTGTTTCTCAACCTTGGCCGGTTTAAGACAGGCGGACTTCAACTCCCAGAATTCCCCAGCCAGCATGCGCTGGCTGGGGAATTCTGGGAGTTGAAGTCCGCCCGTCTTAAACCGGCCAAGGTTGAGAAACACTGTGCTAGGCACAGCAAGAGAGGCAGACAGACTTACCGATTTTGTGCGGCATAGATGCTGGCCAGCTTCAGGGACATCTGAAGGATGGCATTGTCATCCTGGAGGACAGGGAAAAAGTGCGGGCGGGGGGACTGTACAGCATAAGCTAGCTAAGCGTGCTTGATGTCCCCCACCCACTGTGAAACAAGCCAACAATTAAAAAAAACTCTTAGAAAACACCATTCCCCACCTTGGGGTTTCTTTCCGAAGCCCCGAAAAAGCTGCCTTCACTAGCTGAACTGATCCCTCGCTGAAACCTCCTCCTTCTCTTCCCCCACTTAACGTTCTCCCAACTCCAGAAGGACCCGATATTTCAGCCGGGAGTCTCCGAGTGACGTTGCCCTTACCGTGATTTTGCCCCTCCTTCTGGCGGGGTGGCCGTCTGTTCAACCCCAGAAGTCACACAGTCACCCACCCACACCCCAGAATATTTGTCTGTCTGAACTGGAGTCGCCTACCACTGAATCGCAGACTCCCAAGTCCCCACAGGGTCGTTCCTCCAATGACCTCCAACCCCACCTCACAAGGCTGCGGTGAGGGAAGAGCTACACCACCTTCATTCGCAATGGAGACAGCCTGGATCTCCTTAAAAGGCCAGTGGGAGTTTAGGCTGCCTCCCTGCTCCTCCCTCCCAGGGAACCACTGGATCTTCTGCTGCCTCCAAGCATCAGGTAACGGCACCGTCCCCCCTTCTAGACAGAGGAGATCCAAAATGATGCGACAGTCCTGGGAGACGCTCCTAGCAACGAAGGGCACTTACTTGCTTTACGTCCCCGGCAAGCAGATAGTTCATGGTTGCTTTGAAAAGCTTTTCAGCCTGCAACGAGAAGGCGAAAAAAGGATGCTTAGAGCCGATGTGCTTGGAGATCCCCGCAAGAGGTTCTGGAAAGGGGACTTTCCCTAGTCCCCCTTCCGTGCGCTGTCAGTCTCCCAACATTTACTTACATGCTCCAGCTCTCCTCTCATGAAGGCCAAGTTCGCCATCTGCAACAGACCAAGGAAAAGGGTCGTTTCATTTACTCCCCCTTGCCGCTCTGTAGCAGAAAGCCACTGGTAGCTACTCGTAGCTTTTATTTTCTTCCAGCACTGAAAGCCTCAAGCGCCAGCTGCTGGGGTCTGCAAGCTAGAGGCTGCCACAGTATTCCTTTCCTGCCTGTGGGCTTCCTGAGGTCATCTGCTGGGCCACTGTGCAGTCTAACCCAGTGTGGCTCTCCATAAGCAACAATACGGATGAGAAACATGCTTTTTGGTTAAAAACAAAACAAAACGCTGAAGTCTTAGGCTGCTCAGTTCCGGAGTCAGTGCTAATTCCTGCCTTCCACGTCTCTGTTATGGGCTGCTTCCCTCCCAACTGCAGGAGAGGTTATAATTTTAACGACCAATGCTGAGTCCTCAAAGGGGGAAACCAAGGCGGTGGGAGAGAAAAGACTGTTTTGCCTGGGGACAATGGAAAGGAAAATTAAGTGACTGAGATTTACAGCTGCCAAGATCGACTCGTTAAATTCACGGCAGAAACTGCAGCTAACAAGTGCTCCTCTAACACAAACGTAACACATCCCCGCTCACAAAGTAAGAGGTGCCATTTCCGCTTAGAGAGCCTTCCCTGACCCTTCGCCAACCACAACCGCCGGACTTCAGCTCCAGCATCGCTGGTGGGGAGGGCTGCGGCCAGCTCCGACCTGCGAGTGCATCTCTTGCAAATGAATTCACCGAAACGCAGGTGGTTGCCTTCGGATGCGTTATTTGCAGCCCAGGCGGAAAGGGATGGACAGGCTACCGCAGGGAGCAGATCGGATCCAACGGGTTACCATTTCTTCACCCGAGCTAGCTGAAGTCCTAGCCAGAACACTGCCAAAGACACGCTAAAATCTGGACCATCGAACAGAACCGCAACTCAGACTCAGAGCAGGAGAACCTCCTCAACACATTCTGAGCGACGGGCAAAGGGAGGCTTCTAGAGGCATTTGGACTCCACAAAGCCCTTTTCTGGAGGAACCCCAGAGAAGAACCACAAGGGCAGAAGAGCTGCTTAAGGAAACATCATAGGGAGGATCTGCAGGGTTCAAGAGAACTGCTGGACTAACCATATCGTACGTGTAAATAATGGCCGCTTTGTTGTCCGACTGCTGAGAGAGCCAGGCAGCCTCGTGCAGGATGCGGTCTGCTTCTTCCAATTCCCCTTTCATGATGTTGAGCTTGAGGGAGGGAGGGAGGGAGGGAGGGAGGGAGGGAGGGAGGGAGGGAGGGAGGAAGGAAGGAAGGAAGGAAGGAAGGAAGGAAGGAAGGAAGGAAGGAAGGAAGGAAGGAAGGAAGGAAGGAAGGAAGGAAAAGAGGGAGGGAGGGAGGGAGGGCTGATTAAATTAGCAAAGGCAGCCTGGTAACTCCAGGAGATTTTAAAACATGACTGTACCCATATTTAACAGGGGAATGTACTGCTAAACGCTGTTTAACAGGGGAAAGGAAGTGGCCAAACCAAGCCCAGGGATTTAAGGACGCCACTGGGAAGAGAAGCAGAGCTCCTGCTTCAATCCCAGCCTCAAGGATCAGTTTGCAAATGGGGGAAAGGCTGACCTACAGAGCGCCTCATCTGATTATCCTGATGTAGCTTCTTACATTAGGCCAGGGTTTCTCAACCTCCCCAACTTTAAGACAGGTGGACGTCAACTCCCAGAATTCCTCAGCCAGCTTAAAGTTGAGGAGGTTGAGAAACACTGCGTTAGACTCTTATACAGGTAGTCCTCACTTAACAGCCACAATTGGGACCAGCAACTCTGTCGCGAAGCAACACAGTCGTTAAGTGAAACATCATGTGGCCGCAACTTGCAAATTTCACTGCTGGCTTCTCCATTGACCCTGCTTGTCAGAAGCCGGCTATGAAGCACTCAGATGGCGATCACATGACCGTGGGGACTCTGAAACAGTCGTAAGTGTGAGGACCAGTTGTAAAGTTACTTATTCAGTGCCATTGTAACTTCGCACGGTCACTAAAGTGGGCAGTTGTTAAGCGAGGACTACTTGTGTAAGAAGAGGCTGGGCTGGATCAGGCCACGGCCTCATCTAGCCCAGCTCACCAGATCTCACCCCAGGTCTCCAGACCAAGCCTGGACAGGACATGCTTGTCCTCCTGCACTGTGGCTTCCCAGCACGCAGCCTTTGATGCCAGAGGCAAACAGCCATCAAAACAGAGGCATCCTTGGGAGAATCCCATGATGAAAGCAATGTTGCATCCCTGCCCCTTTTGTAGCGGTGTCAGGATGTCGCACTGCAGGCACGCACACAAGGCACGGATCTTGCATCCCAGCGGTATAACATGCTTTCCTTGTTTTGAAGGACGCGCTGGATCAAGACAGAGGCATCTGCGGGATCCAGCGCATCCTTCAAAATCATAGTCCTCCATGATCTGGTTTTGGTTCTGTCAGCTTTTAAATGGCAGTAAAAAAGAAGGAAGAAGTACAGTAAATCCCCAGCCCATCTGCTCAAGGCAGAGAATATCCACGGTACCACTCTAGGGTCCACGGGAGCATCTTCATTACTTTTTTCACTGGGCTTATGCGCTGCTCCAGGTGCTACCAACTCTGAACAGTGCAACATCCTCAGCTGCTGAAGTGTGCGTATTCTCGCAGACTCCTGAGGAAGAGCTCTGAATGCCAAATCAGCAAGTAAAAGCCCAGATTGTTCACGTCATGCACTCCCAGTGTGTCATTTGTGTGGCCGGCAGCAGATGGGTAAAAAAAAGATGGACAGCTGATCCGGCCACCTTCACAGAGGGGAAGCCAAAATCCGGGAGAGACCCATAACTCGCTGGAAGATCTTCCTGGAATGTAGGAAGCCAGCTGAAGATTCCAGCCCTGGCTTCTCCAGCTGAAGGGACCAAGCCGGGGGGTCTGCCGTTCACGGCCACAACGATCAAGAGCGCGGCCACATCATCTTGACATTTTTGACCATACTGTGCAGATACCCCTGGGGCCAGGGATGGGGAGGAAGGCAACCCGTAACACCTGATCTCTCCAAGAGGGAAAACCGCCCGATGCCGGGGGCAACAGCTGCTTTTGTTCTCCCCGAGAGGCCTTGCTTGCAAAGAGGACGCTCCAGCGTGCCAACTCCCACGCCGGCATGTCTCTGCTCACCTTGGCTTTTTTCAGCAGAAGAATGATGGCGTCCTCTGCGTCTGCCTTTGCCTCTCCTTCCTCCGCGTCCCCCTCGTCCTTCTTCGTAGCTTCTCCAGAGAAAAGGAAGAAGGCTGGGAGCCGAGCAGAGCAGGAGAGGTTGGGATGAGAGAGGGCAGGTCCTGGTTTGTCCCCTCAAGGCAGAGACAAGGGGGCAACGTGGAGCTTCCTGGGGCGGCATCCCTTCTGCCAGAGCAGCTTCAAACATTATCGTTAACCACCCCCACCCCCATGCCCAGTTGCAACCCAAGAAAATTCAGAAAGGCTGCCAAGGTTAAAATAGAGATTATTTTATACTTTACCTAGAACAGTGTTTTTCAAACTTAGCAACTTTAAGATGGGTGGACTTCAGGTCCCAAGATTCCCCAGCCAGCACTTTTTCAGGTGGGTGGACTTCAACTCCCAGAATTCCCCAGCCAGCATGCTGGCTGAGGAATTCTGGGAGTTGAAGTCCACTTATCTTAAAGTTGCCAAGTTTGAAAAACACTGGAATAGAATTAAAAAAAAAAACAAGATAGATCTTGCATGTCTTCAAAGCAGCCTCTCTCCACTTATATCTTCCAGAGATATTGGTACTCAGTGACCATTGGCCACTGTCCATGTTGGCAGGGGATAATGGGAGTGGAAGTCAAAGGCAGCTGGGGGGAAAACTGACTTCTTTAGTTGACCTTTTAGATCCAGAACTTGCAAGCCTGTTTTGTGGGTTCTTTTTTGAGAGGGATTCCTCTTCAGGGTGCCGTTGTCTTAATTAATAATGGAATGGAATAAATACTAATAGAAACATTATAAACCTCACCCTCAATAATTCAACGCGTGTTAAGACCTTAATTCATCTTCTTCCCGGGAGGCCCCGCCCACAGCTCGACACCACGCCCACGTCGGTAATAGCCCCGCCCCTCCATGGGAATCTAGACACGCCCCCTTTACCTGATAGGCTAAGGCCGCTGCCAACGGTGACGGCTCTTCCCGCTGCCGCTCGGCGGGGCGTCCCTCGGCACTGGCCTCCGTTTCTGTCCGGCCGGGGTCTCGCTAGCGTCAGGCGGTGTCTTGTCGCCACGGCGGCCATGACGAGGCCTCGTTGAGGCAGCCGCAGGAGCGACGACAAAAGAGACATGGCCCTTTAAGAGGGAAGGAGAAGGGTGACTTTGACAACGATGGCGACGTCGCTCCCTCGGCACGTGATCGGAGAGGTAAGCGTAGACGGGACGCTCGGACACGTGAGTTCCGCGCCCAATTCATAGACTACTTCCGAGAGAGTGGCGCTGCTTCGATAACTTCCGGGATTTTCAAACTATTGAAATGCTAGCTGTTGCTTATCATATTTATGTCTCTCTGCAGTAAGATGGGCGGTGACAAATTTGAAATATAAATAAATAAATAAATAAATATTCATCTCTCTGGGAAGAAGCAGGCTTAGTAATTACTTCCCAAATATCGGATACTTGTTTTCGTGCCCTCAGATATTGGAAGGCTCACTCTAACTCTTTTCTATCTCTTCGTTCGTTCTACTGTGCACATGCGCAGAATATGCCTTATGGCAGTCATGAGTGTCACATGGCTTTAACTTAACGGCCCGCACGCGCTTGACGTCGGCGCCACTGCTTTCCTTCTCCACGTTTGGGGGGGGGGAGAGAAGGCACGTGACTGAAATTAGCCACTCTGGACAGAGCAAGGCAAGACTTTGTTGCTAGGCAACGGCGCGACACGGGCCTTGCTCTTGAAAAGCCGGTCGGATCCCGCCTCGACTCGTTTTCAATTTTGTACAAAGGTGCTTCACGTTTCACTTTTTTTATTTTAGCAAAACGTAAAGCCTCCAAGCAGTATCCACGTCGCCTCAGACTTTATACCATATCTTTGTCCCATCGCATTGAAATAAATACATAAGCAGTAAAACTAATAAAATATGAAATCAGTCATGAGATTAGTGTAGTGGCCTCAGGCATGAAAGCCGGCTGGGTGACTGGGCCTGCCCCTCTCTCTCAGCCCGACCCACCTCACAGGGTTGTTGTTGGGAAAATAGGAGGAGGAAGGAGTACGAGGCATGTTTGCCGCCTTAAATTATTTATACAAATAAGAAAGGCGGGATAAAAAAAAACTAAAAGAAATACTTACTCGCATATCCTACGAGGTTACAGGGTATAAACTCTAGCAGATGGACGGGTTCACTTTGGCCCCTTGAGGCTTCTTTTTTGAGTGAGCAAATTAGTAAAAATAGCAACTCTCCTTTGGAGTCATTAAAACATTAATGTTGGGCTCAAACGTTTGAGGTTGCTGCCGCTGCTCCTTTTATTATAAGAATGGTGGAGTGTTTAGTTCCCTTTTTTAATACTTCTGTATGAATTGCTGGTGGGGGATTCTGGGAACTGAGCCTAGAGGCCTAATCATAGTCACTTCATTAGGGTTGGTCGCACAGCCAGCCAGATGCTTAGACTGGATTTGGCATTTCTATCCACCTATCGAGTCCTTCCCAAGGACCTGGGATAGCCAGATGTTGTTTAATAATATTAAAGGTACCGTTGCAGGATATAAGCTGTTCCAAGTAAAGCTGCCTTTTGCAGTTGACGGATGGTGATTTGGTCAATGCCGATGGTGTTCCAGGGGTGCTCCAGATGTTTTGAGACTGCACCCGAGGTGCCTGTTACTACTGGGACCACCTTTGCTTCCTTTTGTCACAGTCGTTCTACTTCTATTTGCAGATCTTTGTATCTTGTGAGTTTCTCCAGGTCCTTCTCTTCTCTTCTGCTGTCTCCAGGTGTTGCAACGTCCACTATCCAGCCTTCTTTGTCTTTCTTATCTGCAGTTGTTAAGTCTGGGGCGTTGTGTGGTGGGTGCTGGTCTGTCTGGATTCTAAAGCCCCAGGGCGCTTCGGCCTCTTCGTTTTCTATCACTTTGTCTGTTCTGTGGTCCCACCAGTTCTTGCTGGCAGGCCAGTGGCATTTCCTGCAGATATCCCAATGCGCCCGTGTTGCTACTTTGTCATGCCGTTGTTTGCAGTCAGTCTGTGCGATCTTCTTGCAGTTGCTAACTAGTTGGTTCACTGTTTCTTCAGCTTCTTTGCAGAGGCGGCATTTGCTGTCTGTTGCTGTCTTCTCGATTCTGCCTTTGTATGCATTTGTTTAAGGCTTGGTCTGGTGCAGCCAGAATGAGCCCCTCTTTCTCTCTCTTCAACTTTCCTGCTCTTGGCCATTGCCAGGTCGTGTTGTTATCTGCTTTGCCTGCTAGGGTTGTGTGTGTGTGTGTGTACTGGCTATGTAATACTTCGCCTTGCCGTGTCTCTTTTCTGTCCTTCATTTGGTCTTTCTTATAGGCCAGTTTGGCGTCTTCGGTATTCAGTAAGCCTTCATGGTGTACTAGCTTCAGTGCATCTTCTTCAGATATTCTTCCAATACCCCTTTTTCTTCTTCAACTGTCTGGTGTACTTGTAACATTCCACACCCACCTATGCTCCTTGGTAAGTAGAGTCTGTCAATGTTGCTGCATGGATGATATCAGGATTTTCTCATGGAAAGAAAGTTCATCCTGTTAGCTTTACAAAACAAGTGTTGAGATAACAAAGTATCTTGTGATGTTATTATGATTTTGTCTACGGCCGCCTACTGAAATTGTGTATGTGTGTTAGTTATTCAGTAGGAATGTTTTCAACTGGCACTATAAGGGAGGGTTACAATGCCCAACCTGTCCAGTGTGTGTGTGTGTGTGTGTTTTTAGTCTTACAGTTAACCATGTAGGTTTATAGGTTATGTAGTCTTAACAAGTAACTAAGTAGTGAACCTCTTCTCTGAGAGTGTTTTTAGCTAGAGGCTTTGCAGTGATAAGTTTTGGAAGCTAATATGAGAAGAAGTTTTTGTTATATCCTATCTTTTGTATGCAACTTGTATTTTATGAAGTTTTTTGCATTTTTATCAATAAAGACCAGTTAGCGTATATTTTCTGACTGGAGTTTCTTTGGAGTTCAGAATATGGACATTGCTACTTGCAAGCTCTCATGCTGATGTGTATTTGTCCTGAGAGCAAGGTTTATGGGTCTTTTGCTGCACTCTGCTCAACAGGTTATGGGCCCAGAGCCCACAGATACCAGGGCTAAGAGCCCAGAGCACCCAGAGAGCACAGATCCCAGAGCCCAGGGTTCAGGACTAAGTTTTAAAGTCCGGAGGGGACCCAGTATGCAGAACCAGGACCAAGTGCCCAGGACTGAAGACTGAGGACTGAGGTCGGTGGTTCCGAGGAACAGGATTCCAGGCGTGAGGTTCCAGGAATGATGTCCAAGGCATGACTCCAGGCATGCTGAAAGTGAGGACTTAAATTCCTGAGTGACGGGTGATTTATGGATTTATTACCCTGCCTGTGACTGTTTCGTTTGAGGTTTGGATTTTTTCTCTGTGGTTGTGTGCTTGTTTTAAGTGAAATATGGCAGCAGTTCCACCTACAGCAGTGAGCCTTCCGTTTGAAAGGTTGAATTCAAAGAATTACCAAACATGGAATATAAAGATAAAATAGTTTTTCATGAGAGAGGGGCTTTGGCGTTATGTGGACAACGCACCCCCGGCGGCACCCACGGATGCAGAGCAAGCTTTGATGGACCGTGCATATGGTAATTTGATTTTGGGGCTTGAGTCGTCTGAATTGGTGCATGTTCGTGGTTTGAACACTGCTAATGCATGTTGGCTAGCTTTGCGTGGGATCTATGCAAGGGAAACTGCATCTGCTATCGTGAGTTTGACAAAGCAGTTGTATAACCTTAAGTTGGAGCCAGGAGCTAATGTAATTGAGCACCTGAATAAGATGAAAACTTTGTTTGCTGAGTTGCAGAAGCTTTAGCTGAAGAAGCAGAAGTTTCAGCTGAAGTAGGAAGGAGGAGGAGAAAGAGGAAATACAGATTCCTCGTAGGTCAACAAGAATAACAAAAGGTGTTCCACCAGAAAGATTTGTTATTCAACAAGTCAGAGTGTGTCAAATCACTTGTGAGCCACAAAATTTTCAGGAAATGTTATCTTTGCCAATTGATGAACAAGACAAATGGAATGAAGCTATGGATACTGAGTTCAATGCATTAGTAAACAAGAATGTTTTTGAAACTGTTGATTTACCTGAATCAGAAAAAGCCATAGGTTCCAGATGGGTGTTTAGAAAAAAGCTTTTACCTGATAACACTGTTCAGTATAAAGCTAGATTGGTTGCACAAGGTTATTCACAAGAACAGTTTGTGAATTATAATCTTACATTTGCACCTACAGTTAGGCCTGAATCGTTGCGTGTAATGTTGGCCTTAGCTGCACAAAGAAACATGGTTGTTCATCATTTTGATGTAGATACAGCTTATTTAAACGCTGAGCTTCATGAAACTGTGTATATGAAGCAACCTCCAGGTTACACATGTGAGGATTCCCAGAAAGTATACAGATTGCGTAAAGCACTGTATGGATTGAAACAAGCTGGGAGATGTTGGCATCAATGTTTAGATAAAGCTTTGTTGGAAATTGGTTTCAAGAAATCAATAGCTGATCAATGTGTATATACCAAAGGAACTGGAAAAGAGTATACAGTACTTCTCACTTATGTTGATGATTTCTGTCTTGCTACAAGTTCTTTAAACATGATACAAGAATTTGCCAAGCAAATAGAGCAATATTTTAAATTGAAAGATCTAGGTATGTTAAAATACTACCTTGGAATTGAAGTGCAGAGAGCTGAAAATGGAGAAATCTATCTAAGTCAAAAGAAAAAGATAGAACAGTTGTTAGCAAACATGGGAATGTTAGATGCAAAACCTGTAAAAACTCCAATGACTTGTGATTTTTTGAAAAATGAAACATGTGAAAAGTTGTGTGAAAAACCTGCACTGTATCATTCTGTGATTGGTTCTGTACTGCATCTAGCACAATGGACACGTCCAGATGTATCTTATGTTGTTGGGATTTTGAGCCATAAGGTGGCTAATCCTACAGAACATGACTGGCTAGGATTGAAAAGATTACTGAGATATTTAAAAGGTACAATAAACCTTTGTCTTAAAATGTCAACTAATGGGTTAGAAAAGCCTGTAATTTTTGTTGATAGTTCATTTGCAGAAGAAAGTGATAGAAAGTCCATAACTGGATTTGTTTGTAAATTTGGTGAATCTACAATTGCATGGAAAGCAAGGAAGCAAACCTCTATTGCCTTGTCTACTGCTGAAGCTGAATTCGCAGCTTTATCAGAAGCAATTTGTGAATTAAGATGGTTTAATCAGTTGTTCATTGATTTAAACATCCAAGTATCATTGCCTTATACAGTGTATGAAGATTCCCAAGCCTGTATAGGGTTAGCTAAAACAGAAAACATTAGAGCTCGTACAAAGTATGTTGATGTAAAGTATAAAAATGTGAGACAAGCTATGTTAGAAAATTTCATTGATCTTGTGTATTGTGAATCTGAAACAAATCTTGCTGATGTATTTACAAAATAATTGCCTATTGTACAACATGAAGCAATGTTGGCAAACCTTGGGTTAGAACAAATGTAAATTGTTATTGTGTTTATACTATCCCGTAACACGTGTTGTTGTGTCGCAAACGGGCTGAGAGGGGTATCAGGATTTTCTCATGGGAAGAAAGTTCATCCTGTTAGCTTTACAAAACAAGTGTTGAGATAACAAAGTATCTTGTGATATTATTATGATTTTGTCTACTGCCGCCTACTGAAATTGTGTATGTGTGTTAGTTATTCAGTAGGAGTGTTTTCAACTGGCACTATAAGGGAGGGTTACAATGCCCAACCTGTCCAGTGTGTGTATGTGTGTGTGTTTTTAGTCTTACAGTTAACCATGTAGGTTTATAGGTTATGTAGTCTTAACAAGTAACTAAGTAGTGAACCTCTTCTCTGAGAGTGTTTTTAGCTAGAGGCTTTGCAGTGATAAGTTTTGGAAGCTAATATGAGAAGAAGTTTTTGTTATATCCTATCTTTTGTATGCAACTTGTATTTTATGAAGTTTTTGCATTTTTATCAATAAAGACCAGTTAGCGTATATTTTCTGACTGGAGTTTCTTTGGAGTTCAGAATATGGACATTGCTACTTGCAAGCTCTCATGCTGATGTGTATTTGTCCTGAGAGCAAGGTTTATGGGTCTTTTGCTGCACTCTGCTCAACAGATGAAGGGCATAATTCATTGTCATTATTTTTCTGGTCTTCCTATCCAGGGCTTCTAGTTCTGCTTGAGTCCAGTCCACTATTCCAGCTGTGCATCTAATGACTGGAATTGTTCAGGTGTTAATTGCTTTGATGGTATTTCCTCCACTGAGTTTGGACTTTAAGATCTTCTTCACTCTCATGATGTATTGACTACTAACCTTCTTGACTTCAATGTGTTTGATGTCAGCTTGAAGAATGCCCAGGTATTTGTAGTGATCTTCTTCATCCAGACTCTTGATGTTATTTCCATAGGGCATCTTGAGTCCTTCACTTTTCACTATTTTTCCCCTGTTGATGGTCAGGGTGGCACATTAGTCCGGTCCAAACTCCATTGCAATGTATTGGCTGTATATTTGGACAGTGTTGAGCAGCAATTCTATTTCAGATGTTGTTTTTCCATACAGCTTCAGATTGTCCGTGTAAAGGAGGTGGGATAGCTTGGCAGATGTTTTTGATGTTTGATAGCCATGGCCTGACTTGTTATAACCATAGTATTGTTACTGTTATTATACTAATATGCTGCCCTACTCCAAGTGGAGCAGACTCCACTAATTGTGCTTTATTCAACAGAATGCATGCTTCCCCATGCTGGCTGGGGAATTCTGGAAGTTGAAGTCCACAACAGCGTAAAGTAGCCAAGGTTGAGAAACACTGGTTTAGTTGCTGAAAAAGCTAGTTTTTGCACATAAAAGAAAGAAGTGGCTTTGGCTAAAAGGAAAACATGGTTTCCTGAACTTCAAAAGGAGGCATGGATGCCATGCTAAAATGCTAATATCACCTTTTTTAAATAAGCTAATAATGCAGCTTAACATTCCAGGTAACAATCCCCCCATTTGGTTCTCAGTATTAATATTTAGTGAGCAAGGGAGCAGTTCATATTTGAAACTTCATAGGGTCCATAGTTGCCGTGCGTTATGGAGCAGATTTTAAAGAGTCTTGGCAGGCAAACATCGCATAAGACAACTTCCAAGTACAGCAAGGAGCACTGAGGCTGTGACAGCAATAATGCCAAGTCATAAATGTTTCACCCAGTCCCAGTCTGGCAGCCAAGAAGTGAGCCGATCCCACACAAATTGGTTGTCCTGCTGCTGTTCATGAAAATGTTCCCTGTCCTCAGGGAGGCAACTATTTTAGCTAACTTTTGTTGATGTGTAATCAAGCCTTCCCTTCTGTCATGAAGCACGCAGCAGGTTTCCTTTTCAGCCTGAGCTCGAAGCACCCAGTGTATAAAGAATTCCCAGTGAGAAAAGTCATTTATTCCCTGCCTCATCTTGGAAAAGCTTGTCCCCCATTTTGTCACCTCCCCAGACAGGCATTTTCTGTTTGTTCCATGAAATTGATGGCTTTGAGGGATACATCTCTGCCTCTGTTTTGCTGGCTGGTAGGAGGCGAAAACGGAGGTTTGCGCCAGGCTTCTGTCTGTGCATCACAATTATTAATATCCCCAGAGGTCACACTCCCAGGATCTCCAGCTTCTGCTGCTGCCAGAATTACAGCTGTCCGTTTTCCAAGCATGCAACATCTTTAAATAATCAGGACCTCTCTCTTGGGGGACAAATAGTAGGACGGCAGCCATTGACCAGAGTGTTGGATTCTCTTCTCTTCTTTTCTCTTCCCCTTCCCTCTTCCCCCTTCCTTTTCTTTTCTTTCTTTTTTTTTTAAGGAGCAGACAGGTCAAACTGCATTAACTTTGGATGTTTCAGGCATTATGCATTATTTTCTCTTTTCCTTAATGGATTTTTCCCCTTGGGGAAAGAAAAAGAAAGAAGGAAGGAAAGAAGTGGGTGACGCTGATACCTGGCCCCTTCCTAAAATACTAGGAATTAAGTTGGTGGGGAGGTGCTGCCAGATGCCCAATCTCCCCTCTTACATGCTCTTTGTTTTCCTCCCATTTCCCTTCTTCACTTCCTCCCTCCCTCCCTTCCTTCCTTCTCTCATCTTTCCCTCTGTTTCCGATTCTCTCCTTGCTTCCTTCCTTGTTCAGAGTCACTGCAGAAAATAGTAATTTAACAGGTGGCTCCAAAGTGGAGGCATTCACAATATGAGAAAATTAACCCCTTTTAACAGGGCCCTCCCAAGCTCATGTGGGTGGAAACAAATACTTTTTGAGGTGTGTCTGCATAATGACATGATATATAAAGTTTAGGCTCCTCTCTCTCTCTCTCTCAATAAAATGGGAGGGTTATTTTGGATTTCTTGAGAGTACAGGAAAGGGGCAGGCAAATTTTTGCTTTTTAATCTTCGTTTTGGGGGATAAAGATTATCAAAAATGTATGGTTGTCTTCATTTTAGCTAAATACAGTATGGTAATTAAAAGATAGATTTTTATGAACACATAATTAGGTGGATGGTCTGTGGGCTACATCTGTAATGAATCATTTTATTCCATTTCTACTGTAAGTTGCCTCTTTATTGTCCCAGCTCTTAACAACAGCCCTGGGTGTAGATATTTAGCAGGTGATTCACATAACCTCCCCTCCACCTTTGAAAAGGCTTAAATCATCCGGTGGACAAAAGCAAGTAGGGATGAAACTGACAAAAGGTGTCTGGTTTTAGGCTTCGGGTTAAATCGGTTTCAGCTCCAATGATTTCACCTCCTCCTTCTATTATGGAGAAAACCTGAGAGACCAGACTCTTCAAGTTGTACCTTCCTGCCATTTAATCATTTTTCATTGTGACCCAGCTAATGAGAAGGCAGAGTTGATATACAGGTCACGTCTGGTTCAAGAGGGTGAGGAATTCTTATTCTTATTCTTATTATCATCATCATCATTATTATTAAAACCATCTGGCCTTAGAGGATGTGAAATAAGGATGACCCTTAATAAGTGTCGGGCTTGGTGTTCCAGAAATGCTGTCAGCAGTTGGAGGATATTTGAAAATTCTTCCCTTTTAATGAAAAAGAAACAAAACATGAGACTCATTAAGGATGAATAGGGGGTGAGGGATTCTCTGTCTCTTTCCCTGTCTCTCTCTCTTTCTTGCTCAATTAAAATAAATGGTTTATCATTTCCTTCATTATAACCCTCTGCTTTTTTTTTTTTCCCTGCTAGGGGAAAGAGGACCCACGCCCTGCTCTCAAGATGGATGCTGTCCTGCCTGCCATAGCAGAAGAATTGCTGCAAGAGATACAGAAAGCTTTCCGCGAGACCTCCCAGGGTAGGTGGTGATCTATCCATTCCCCAGTGTCTCCTTGAAAGTTGGATGTAAAATAGAGCCACAAGGGAACATTTAGAATCCCTGATGGTGACCAGCAGAGAGTGCCAAAGCATCAGGGAACAGTGGGATCATTCTGTTCAAGGAGGTCAGGGTGGCTGGCGCGAATGGTTTTTCTCTCTTGGCTGCTGATTTCAGCAGACAGGGAAGAAGTATTATGCCCTGTATGCTGGTTTAGGAAACTATTTCAATAAACCACAGAGAATAAATTCTCTGCTCCAAATGTCAGTTCTTAATCCTCCATGGTTCCTGTTGAACCAGCGGGTTTATTAGTAAAACTGATGGGCTGAAATCAAACTACCATTCTTGATGAGCGAAAGAAATGTCCCCTTCAAGTTGAGCTTGACACGTCTCTGCCGGCAACTCTATGGAAGGGGTTTGCCACCATCTTTGGGGAGTTTTTGGACTTGCCAGTTGAGTCTACAGCTCTGGCACCTCCTCGTGGTTTCAGCTCCAGATGCTCACCAAGTCTGATTTGGTTTGGCTTTTTGGAATCTGCCAAGGTGGTACTGACCTTCTGAGCAGTGCCTTGGTTGGACAAATCAAGTGCACTTTCTGAATCTTGACATTTATAGGAATATATGAAAGGCAGAACGTCTTCTTAAATCAGCTGGCAAATAAAAGCCACTTCTCTAGCCCGCCTCTGCTGCAAACAGCATATGGAGGTTCAGAATAATTATACAGCAGAACTAGAGCCATATCGCAGCTAAGAAAACTTGCTGTGCTAGAGAAAGCTGCCAGTTCAAATCCCACCTCTATCTCAAGGGCAAGCAGGTGGCCTCTTTCATCCCCTTGTTTGCCTGCTATTTGTGGGTCAGGTAAGGAGTAGGAATGGGAATGAATGGCTTCTTAGAGGCATCTCACTCTTATTTCCACCCTTAAATCCCTCAAACACTCCCCCATTCTGCATCTGTGCAGCAGAAATCTGTCCATTTTGGCAGCCACATTTTGCAGGCTTGGGGGAGGTGTGCCTCCCACTCCCATTTTTGAGGCAAAGAATGGGGGAATCAGGTGACGTGGCTGAATTTCCGTAATCTCAGGGCACTGGGGGAGGACTTCAGGTTACCCTCTTCTGCTTTAGGGAGTTGGGTTTTTTTAATCAGAACTCCGCGTCTGCCACCGGGTAGCCTATTTGAGTGCCAAGTGATATGAATGACTGCAGAATCCCCCAAGGATCCTCAAATAGCTTTCAGGAACAGAGTGTTGCTCATTCCTTTCATGAGAAAACTAATTTCCTCCCACTGAAGCTCTCTTCATTTTACCAGTGTGATTTCAAAGTTGCTTGCCAACTTATTCAAACTATTCTATCTACTCAGGACCCTGGTCAGAAATTAACATTGCTTTCTTCCTTTTTTTGCAGTTTCAGATGACCTACTTTTGGCGTGAGTACTTTTGCTGCCTTTCTGTTTTTTAATTCACCCTCTTTTTGTTTTGAAATGAGGACCAGCATCTAAACACAAAGCCCTCCTAGAGCTTTTCAGAGAGCCCAATAAGGCCATGTTTGTCTTCTAAATGGAAACGGCAGATGTGCTTTGGTCTCACACCCATCACAGGTTTTGACTGTTGGAGGCAAAAAATGCCCTTCTGTCAGAAATGGTCCCACCGCTCGTCTGCCTGAGTGGCCCCTTGGGACAGGACAGATCTGAAGCCTCACGGTTCCTCTGGGGTCTGGTGATGCTGCATCGCTGTCACAGGAAGGAAGTGTAATGAATAAACTAATAAAAGAGAGAATGATCTATTCGCATTTGAGAGAGGGTGGGAATTTAAGGGCCAGAGCTACGTGACAGGGTGCTCCTTCCTGCTCCCTCTAGTTGCATTTGATGCCGAAAGGAGAAGGTTCTCAGTGGAAACTGATCTGAAGGAAGCCGTGCCAGAGCAGTAACTCTTGGCAAGATGGGACAGATCATCTCCGCAGGGCTGATAATTTTGGAGTTTTATTGGACAGATTGAATTTCTTACAGCCTGCTGCTTGTCTCCTGGTACCCTGATGAAGAACAGGGACCCAGAGAAGTAGCCGTGGTTATCATCCCATTGCACAGAAAGGGGGGGGGGGGGTTGGCTGAGAGAACAACCTTTTTGGCTAGGGCAACCCAAATGTTATGATCAGCCCTGGAGATGTTACAGTCTCCCTTGGTCAGAACACCTGCAGCCCTGATGTTCTCCCTTTTCTTCTGTCCTCCTCCTGTTGCGACCCCCCCACCACTCTGCAAACAGCCACCAGAAAGAGGCATAAGCAGGCCCTGACAGACTTGAGCCATAGCTAAGAGAGGTGTTTCCAGCCAGAGGAAGGCCCCAGCGCAGGGAAGGCTCCAAATTCAGTTTCTGACTTTTTTATTCTGGGAAATAAATTCTGCTGTTCCTCAGGTATGGGTTCTGCACAAGAACCGCAACCAGGGTTCGAAAGTGAAGGTGGTGCTGCAACGGGGTGCTTTTAATAGGCAAGTCATCCGAACCTTTCGTTGGCTTAGAAGTGAGCCCCAGTTGTGTTCAGGGACGGCGGCCTTCAGTTATTGCATGTGGCTTTTGCAACGGCAGCAACAGCTTTCAGCCCTTCAAATGTTGTTTTTCAAGAGTTAGGTGCAAAGACCTGTGAAGGAGAGGCGTGTTTGTGGTTGGCACGTTAGCTGCATGTGGGTTTTAAGGTTCCCATCAAGGAATCTTGCTTTACTTGGTGGTCCGTCTGCCCATTTCCTTCCTTGTAGCTCTCTTGCATAACTCTTAATTACATGAGCAGGGGTGTCTGCAGAGTGTGGGGCCAAAAGCATCAAGATGGCCACCACAACAGTGTGATGGCAGCACCACCCACTGGGCTTCGATTGCACCTTCATGGCTGCCATTTGGACGTTTTTGACCCCACCCTGCAGATACCCCGGTCCATGAAATTGTTTGCTGAGAATTTGCTGCCATTCCAAGCCACTGAGGGCAAGAAAAGTCTCAGAGATCATCTTTTGAGTATAACATTATGCAGGTACATAAAGTGCTCGAGTGGCTGTCTGCTGGTGGTTGTTTGGCCTTCCCTAAATAAAAATAAAGTTTCTAGTCCTCACGTAACCAATCCCTTCAGAATATTTGACATTTAAAAAAAAATACGGAGTGCTTTTATTTTCAACCGCTTTGAAAGTCTTTGTCAATTTAAAAAAATGGTCTATAAGGTTTGTTTTAATTGTAAATAAGGTTTGTTTTAATTTTTTAAAATGGGTGTGCTACCCTTTGCAACTGGTGACAAATGCTCCAGTAAAATTCAGTGCCTGGTTTTCTGCTATTCAGGACAAAACCTCGAGGTGGAAAGGTTGGGGGGAGGAGAGATTTGGGGGTTCCCTGGAAATGGGCACCACCCAAGCAGAGAGAAACTTGCATAAAGGGCCTACGTGTTTTCCACCTCCCAAACAGGAAGCCAGGTGACTGCTGAAAGATAGCTCCCATCGCATAGCTGGCATCCGGTTCTTCCTTCTTCCATTCCCCCCCATCCCCCTGTTCTGTTTCCCTCCCAGCCTCTGTTCCAACTTCCTGATGATGCAAAGACAAAAGACCTTTCAGGGGCACAACTGGAAAAAGAGAGGATGAAGGGCCAGGTCCTGGCTTGTAAATGCCCTTGTTCAGGAGGGCCAGGGATCCTGGAGCTTTCCGAAATCATCCGTTGCTCACCAGCTTCTCATCCCTGTGCTCCGCGGAGAGGATTATCTGCTCACCTTCCTCTGCTTTCGAGGTCAGGTCCATCTGCTGGGCCTTGAGCAAGTCCGATGTCCAGATTAGGATCAGCTGTTCTTTACTGCGCGTCAAATCCTTTGAGTTTTATCCTGGAGGCTGGGATGGAATTAGATCTCCCCTTCCTGGAATAGAAAATCTGATGCTGTTTTTAAACTGGCCCCGTTGCCCGTTGGCCACCTCCTTCCCGTTTCAACTGCCACGTGGCCCGTTTGACGTGGCTCACCGGTGACCTTTTGCATGCCTCCATATCTCCTGCCCAGTCCCAAGCCGATGCAGGGTACGAGCCCAGAAGAATGGCTTCCTGATCTGTTAGGCTAGTGGGCTTGGTCCTCTCGCTAATTAGGACCAACGCCACAACTGGCATCACTAGCAAGTTAGGGGTTCTGCAATAGGTGGTTTTTTCAACTTTGGAAAAATGCAGCGCTTCTCAAGCAGGCAATTCAGCTGAAGTCCCTCGCCCGGCAAACATCTACTCTAGCCTTGCTTGAGTAGGAAAACAGATGTCCCCCAAGGAGAAGCAAACCAAAATCCATATTGCCCTCATTGGTTTCCTGGCCAAAGTGGTCACTCATTGCAAGTGACCGGGAAAATGGCTGAGTTCAAGCCTGTTTTCCTTCCTGTTCCTTCCTCTGCGTTATGCTCAGTTATTTAGGGTCCATTCCAGCTTGTTTGCTGCACCATATTCCAGGGCTCCTGATAAAGGAAACGCAGAGGGGTAATCCCACTCTTCCAATCTGACGTACCTCCCGTATTTGCGGGAGTGGGTAGGGGATAAAAGGAGACTCCTACATCAGACCCCTTGAACTTCCAGAAGAGGCAACATCAGGCAACATCAGGCAACTCCTACATCAGACCCTTGAACTTCCAGAACAGCCATCAAGTGAATTAAATAAATTACTTTATTAATTTAAGTAAATTACTTTATTAATAAATTACTTTATTAATACAATTACTGTGATTTCTTTTGCTCTGTCTTTCTGCCTATACAGCAGTGTTTCTCAACCTTGGCCACTTTAAGATGCGTGGGCTTCAACTCCCAGAATTCCCCAGCCAGCAAGGCTGGCTGGGGAATTCTGGGAGTTGAAGCCCACGCATCTTAAAGTGGCCAAGGTTGAGAAACACTGCTATAGAGCTTACAATTTCCCTCTTGTGCAACCCTAACATTGTTCTAGGAAGGAGTGATTATGATCCTCTTGGCTTCATTCCTTGCTCGAGGCAGATAAAAACCTCCAGGCTCCCATCTGGCCCTGGAACCTTTTATTCTGTCTACTCTCTCTTTTTTTTTTAAATGCTGAGCTCCCATTGTGAAGAAGAGCCGCCCCAAGTTTTAAAGGCATCTTCAGAACAAGAGGCGTTGGATCAGCGGAGGGGGGACTTCAGGCTTTTCACACCCCCTCTGATTTCTCTCCCTTCTCCCTAGGCTCAGGTTTGTCTTTGGAACTTCGGTCGTCCCTGCCCTGGACTTGGTGGACCGCCAGTCGGTCACACGGTTCGTGTCCCCAAGCGGGAGGACGGTCTATCAGGTGCGGTTCCTTCTCCTAACCCCCCTCTGCCCCGCCAACCCACATACACACGCCCTCGCCTTGAGCATAACATCAGGAGCCCGGTAGCAGCTCATGCCTTTGAATAACCTCTGTTCCTCAGAAAGGCCGTTGCTCTGCTCCTTCTGATTTTAGACTCCCATAGATTAACACGGCCCACCTCCTACACTTTCTTTAGGAGGCTGTCAAGCATAGTCGGTGAGCTTTAATTTTCTGCCCATGCTGGCTGATGTTTATTGAGCGCTGTTTCCATTGTAGCTCCCTGTGCAGAAGGTTCCTCCATTGGCTGATTAGCCAGCTTATAATATGCTAAAATAATGTTATTTATAAATTGTCCCTTTAGTGCAGTGTTTCTCAACCTTGGCCACCTTAAGATGGGTGGACTTCAACTCCCAGGATTCCCCAGCCAGCCATGGGGAATCCTGGGAGTTGAAGTCCACCCATCTTAAGGTGGCCAAGGTTGAGAAACACTGCCTTGGTGGTAGCCTTGCTCTGAAATATTGCAGAGCAACCTTCCCCACTCATGTCTTCCAGATGCAAGGGCCTGGGTCATGATCCTAGAGTTAAAAGGGAGGCCATCTGGTCCAGGGTCTCACAGAGCAAACACGCCTGCTATTCTGAAGTCATGTGTGACGCCCAGCCAGAACCTCTCTGCCTGTTCTCCCCTCCTGGTGACCCAGCCAGCGCCCTGTCAGTTCACGGGATCTGTTCGTTGAGGAGAACTGACTGGTTGCGCATTTAACTCCCTCAGGACCACAAACATTGTGTTGTCCAGTGGGGTGGGAAGGAGCAAGGTGGCTAAAACCTCAGGGGAGGAAGAGGGGAGGGCAGAACAGAAGGACAAGGATTTTTTCAGCACACGGACTCTCCATCAGTGACCAGACCGAGAGGAACAGCTCTGTACGGTAGACTCACATAGAATGGGAAGGGAACTTAGAGGTCATCCAATCCAGCTGCTGTCAGCTCTCTTGCATCGATTATAAAGACTTCATCCACTGTGATAAGATCCGGGATTGAGACTGTAATGAGAACTGCCAGAAGGCAGAGGTAAGACCGCCTCCCTCGCCCCCAGTTAATATCTCGGGAGTTTCCTTATGGTGGTCTATGACCGTAATAAAGATTTGATTTGATTCAGGACTTTGCCCGACAGATGAGTGGCATTTGAAGGTGACAGCTGTCTCCAACCCCTTTTAACCAATATGATCATGTTTCATGAAGCCCCTTTGTAATCCTTAATAAGCACTGGCAGACTTCCCAATGGAAAGGGGCAGAAGATGGGCGTGTTCACCCGTTGCAGCTGACTTACAAGCAGGACCCCCAAGGATGCCAAGGGGTCCTTTCAAACCCATGACCAGGTGGCTGCCTTTTCAAGACCACCTTCTCCCTGGATGCCCCATCCTGGACGTGGGCCTCTCCCTCCACCTGAGGCTTCCCCACCAGCTACATGCAACAGCGATGTGTCAAACTAAGGAAGGTGGGAAGTAGTGCCAATGGCTGACTGAATGGAAAGATCAGGAGGTGGAAGCTTTGAGGCTGGAAGAAGAAGATCCACTTCTTGAATTTTTGCAGGAGACTGGCCAACAGGAAGGAAGGTTTGGTTAGATACTAGGAGGAAATTTCCTGACAGTAAGAACTAACCAGAAATTGCCCAGCCCTGGGAAAGGGAATGCTGAATCTCCCTTAAAAATTGATTCTAGTCCTCAAGAGTCTTAGGGGTGGAGAGAGAGTTGGCCTCTCATTTTAGAATTCATTCCCACCTCTGTGGGAAGATCTCCAATGAAGGGAAATAGACTACTTCATGAAGCATTCTATAGACAGCAGCTAGTAGTGTTTCTCAGCCTTGGCAGCTTGAAGACGGG
This sequence comes from Liasis olivaceus, assembly GCA_030867105.1. Taxonomy (NCBI): domain Eukaryota; kingdom Metazoa; phylum Chordata; class Lepidosauria; order Squamata; family Pythonidae; genus Liasis; species Liasis olivaceus. The sequence continues at coordinate 329,703,302 of CM061349.1, forward strand.
TGGACTTCAACTCCCAGAATTCCCCAGCCAGCATGGCTGGCTGGGGAATTCTGGGAGTTGAAGTCCACCCGTCTTCAAGTTGCCAAGGTTGAGAAACACTGAGCTAGAGACGAATTCCTAGAAGGGAGAATCGAAAGAGGTTCAAATATTTTGGTCTGGAGAAGATTCCCGATGCAAAAGCTGTCTTCAGAGCATCAGAGCGAGGCCGTTCTCGGTTGCTCCAAGAACGGACGGGCGGCCATCCCATCCATGGGAACAGCCCAGAGCCTCTGCCGGTCTGAGTCTCGGGATCAGCAAATCCCCCTGTGGCTTTCGACTGCCACCTCCGTCAACCCCAGTCAGGATGCCCCTGTTGGCAGGAGAAGATCTTCATCGGAGCTGACGAATCTCCGGGACAAAAATAGCCAGCAGTTTTTGCATCCGAAACCCAGCCTCGTTTGCTTTGCTGGAGAAATCCGGGTGGCTCATAGGGTGGGGGGCCTTTGCCTGGGGCGGAGCAATGTCCTTCTTCCGAGCCCAGCAGCTCTTTCCCCCCAACACCCCCCCCAGCTTCCAGAGTTTGCTGCTTTGCTTCCCTCCATTTATCTCCTTTATTCTGTTTTCTTTCTGAAGATGACTTTCATCTTAATTACCTTTTGTTCTCGTGGCAGCCTGCCCCAGGGCAGAAATAAGTGGATTAAATCTGCCAGGCTGAAATATTGGCTGTTGCTCCCAAAGCGGGGGGGCGGGTGCAAGAGAGCTGGATTTGTTTCAGGGCAGACCGGATGGGGAACACGAGGGCCGGGTCTGCCCATCTCCGGCCGGGTCTTCTGCTGGCAGCTCCCTCCGGGCAGAAGCTAGCCGGAACCCTTCCCCGACCTGTGCTCGAGAAGGATACAGTGGAGTAAACAGGGCTGTGGGGCACCAGGCCATTTTCTCCTAAGTGGCATGTCGCGGGCACAGATGCTCCCTTTGGGACTCTCCTGTCCCTCCAGAGATAAGGAACGGTGTTTGCACAGTTCTTCCCAGGTAGCTCCAAATTCCAAACAGATGACGCAGCGTCAGGAATACTCCACGTGTATTCTTCTTTGCTTCTGTTATCGGAAGTTCTTTGTAAAAAAAACGGAGCCACCCGGTCTGTGGCCCCAGCGATAGGATTCCCAGGCTGCGGAATGGCGTTTCCCATGTATCTGTTGGGGGGGCATTTATCCCCCAGCCCATCCACCCCCTCCCATAGGGTAGCGCCAATGGATCGCTGCCCGTTGGCAGGATTACTTTCACCCCTATGCTGTGAGGGAGTTCGGGTGAAAATACCCCAGCTGCTCTCACACACCCAGCAAGCTGTGTGGCTGACGGAGATTTGAACCGTTCCCCTTTTTCACTGTGAATCTTTTTATATCTCCAGCAATTGGCCTGTAATTCCCCCCACTCTCCTTTCCCACCCCCCTTTCACAGAGGAAAGTTGGATTAATTTGAATCATGAGCCTTTTAAGTCAATGAAAAAGGGGCTAATTCAAATTGCATTTCCCACTAAATACAATATATTTCTTCGTATATTGCCTCAGCCGTGGCACTGATCAGACCATTCAATCACGTTGATTAGGACTAGAATGCCGTTTATCCACTTTGGGAGGAATCCTGGTTTTATTTATTTATTTATTTATTTATTTTTCAAGGCAGCGGTGCATGCTGCCCAAATGCATTTTAGGGCATGCCGCCTCTCCCAACCCGCTCTCCTGGGGATTATGGGAATTGTAGTCTAACATTGGGAGGCCACCAGGTTGGGGGGAAACTGGATAAAGGAGTGTGTGGCTGTACGCTGTACGCAGCCTATAATAGTAATCAGGCTACTGTGCTAAGAGACATGTATCTTCCCTTTTTAAAAAAACTGAACTGAATTTTTTTTTAACTTTTTAAAAATAACATTTTCTTCCACCCACAGGTGGTTGGCACCTCAGGCAAACTCTACACTTGTTATGCATCGTGCCACTTCTGCAGTTGCCCGGCTTTCGCATTCTCAGTTTTGCGGAAAGGAGACAACCTTGTGGTGAGTATTCGGGGAGGGGAGGGCGGGCCAGGCAGGGCTGGGGAGGGCTGTGCCCTGGAGGAAGCTGGCTGCGGGGGGGGGCAGGGGCATGCTAGGGAAGCAACGTGCATCTATAGTTGATGTGGCCAATGACTCACTCTCTGCATTGTGTATCTTTTACCCAGTTTTTGCAAGGGAGGAAACAGTTGTGATGAAAGAAGATGATGTGCTGGGGAAATGGGGTCTGGTTACCTGGAGGAAGAGCTTCTTTGCATAGAGAAGATCTCGGTTCATTTCTCACCCCCAGCCCCCACCCCCAAGATGAGAAAGGCCATTCCAGGCATGAGAGGAAGGGAGTTGCCACAGCTCTTCCATCTATGGCTGTCTATGAAAAAGCAGATGGTTGGCAGTGCTTCACTCAGAGCCATGATACTAATGATTTCTGGCTTTTGCTTGCTCCCATTCTGGGCTGTTGACTTCAGTGGGCCAAAAACAGAGCAGGCAAGAGAGAGAGGATGCAGTGTGAGGCGGAGGAGGCAGCTTCCGAGGAACTTTCTGTCCCGAGTCTACTGGAGAAGACCCCGCTAGGGCCACCCTGCTAGAGGGAGAAGAGATGGACTAGACCAAGGTCACCTCGTGCCTTCTAGACACTTTCAAAGGAGAACAGGCATCAAAGCTCAGAGCCTCTCAAGAACTCCAAATGGCCAACTCTGGGACAGAGGGAATTAGTAGGTAGTTCTGAAAACAGATTGAGGAATTCTTGAGTGTCTTCCAAGGCCCAAACTCACCCCATGTCCTTAGGCAGGGCAGGGTCTGCGAGTGTTGGCTGGGTGGGATGGCTAAGAGGGCTTTAGTATAAGAAGTCTGATGGGAATGAGACTCCTAGCTTATAGGACCCCCCTAAGAAATCAAAGGGGGTTATGTTTATCATGGTCAACCAAAGCTCCACTGAAATTTCCTCTGAAGACAATGAAGTCTGGAGCTCATCCTGTGCACGTGAAACAGTGGGAACCTGCAGGGCAGGGTCTCTCCAAGGGGGAGAGAGGGTGTAACTCCTTGCAGGGAGAGGTTCTCACGCTCCAGCCCAGGCCCCTGCTGAAAAGGAGCAGAACCAATTCCTGGGCATCTGCAGAAGTTGTTCTAGGAGGAGAGCTGTGTTAGTTTATGGGGGCCAAAAATCAGGAGGAGTCAGGCAGCTCCTTTTCTAACTAACAAATGTTATTCCAAGGCAGAAGCTTTTGTGAGCTGTAGCTTGGAATAACATATTTTAGTTAGAAAAGGGGCTGTCTGACTCCTCCTGATTTCTTGCTGAAGTCCTGGTAGCTGGAAACTGGAGATGTTAGTTTCCTTCTCCTGTACAACTGGTCTACTTCCACACTATGCCGCTAACGTGGTGTCTCTTGTTTCGTTTGGTCTTTTGGTAGTGTAAGCACTTACTCGCCATCTATCTGAGCCGAGCTATCGGGGCCTGCCAAGAGCAAAGCGTCTCCAACCAGCAGCTGACAGCCTTGCTACTCGCCGAAGAGAAATGAAGGCAGGAGGAGGTGGAGAAAGCGAATGAGTGGCAAGGAAACGTGAGCAGCCACCACGAGCCGCTTATGGGTTTACCAACGGGCACCTTTTCTCTCCACCCCTCCCGAGTCCCAGTTTGGAGGCTCCTGCTCCCGTTCTCTGCACAGAAATGAGGAGCCACTAACGTCTGTCAGGGGAGTTTTATGCAACTCGGACCACGCTAATTACATTTTTTAATCTGCGTAGTGGGAGCAACCCGGTTGGGGACAGTGGGATACAGATTCGACCGGCAGGCAGCCAGGACCCCAGAACATCACCAATGCTGGGCCCTGTACCATTTGCAAACTTTATTAAAATATCAGAGAGAGAAGCCTGCAGGAATACAGCAGGAGAAAAGGGGGGACAGGGCAAGGGGGCGTCAGAGATTTAGCATTCTGCTGCTGGGGAAAAAAACGGCTTTCTTTTTTCTTGACGTCCTTTTTGCTGGGACCAAGATGATGAAAGTAGGAAGTGTCTGGGCGCTTAGTGCATCTGCAGGAAGGTTCAAAAAATTATGTCATCTGCCGCTGCGCAATCAAAACCCTGCCCATCTTTTACGTGCACCACACGTGCATGTCGTGTAAAAAATAGGCGGGGCTTCAATTACACAGTTCTGGTCACTACTATAACTTTTTTGCCCACTCCAACCCTGCCCTGTGAAAAGGCTGTTGATTAACTACATTTTTAATTCCCTGCCTGTATGACATGAAGCCTGTTGGATTACCTTAAGCTCATCCCCGGTCATCTTTGATGGGAATGATGGGAGTTGTAGGCCAAAATACATCAGAGGTTAGGAAAGGCTAACCCTAAAAATTTACTACGGCAAACAAGTTTTAAGCATCTGCTTGTGAGCATGAAAATGAAGCAGATAAATTGGGATGCAAAGTTTTGCTTTGGCAAGTATTTTATTAAAAAAAAAGAGAAGAAAGAAAAGAAATTGTTTAAATCACACCTCCCCTTTGCCAATTTAAACCAATAATTTAGTTAAGAGTAAAAAAAAGTTCCCCTTAACTCTGTCCATTGCACTCACAGTATTTTCATAAAAAACGTATCCACTATACCATTACTGGCCTACTTAAAAAGGATTTCCCATATGAGAATACCAGCAGCATCAAACAACTGATGACAAACTTAAATTAATTTTAAAAAGGGTTCGGGGGGGGGAGTAATAGTTTCATACAAAACACCAAATTATCACATATATTAAATTTCAACTCCATTGCCCCATACTTTATTTTTGGAGCAAGGAAGGACAACAAGACATTCAACAAATAATACCGTCACGCACACACACAAAAGAGCAGCAAAGGTTGAAAACCTACCCTTGTAACGGAGGCAAGAATGAAAAGGAATTAAATGTAAATTAAATCTCCGTTCCATACAAAGGGCTCAGGCAGCAGGAGGGCGGTTCGCTGCCGAACTCACCGAGAGGCCCTTCATTCTACACCAGTGTTGCTCAACCTCAGCCACTTTAAGCTGTGGGGACTTCAACTCCCAGAATTCCCCAGCCAGCCATGCAAAACAAAACTGAGGACTTACAGAGCTGCTCTTGTTCAAACACCCTGCACAATGCAGGAACATGTATGTAAGATGCCTGGCAGCTGTTCCCCAGTGAACGGTGCTACCCTGCCACGAATTCCCCCAGGTTCGTAGGGGAGCGATACAGTCCTCTCGGCCACCGAGGTGGCCTCAAACACAGGTTGGAGAAGTGCTAAGGTTATTCACAGCCAGGTGGCGGCTGCTGCCTCCGTTACTCCCTTTGGGGTATTTGGGGAAGTCCTCGGTCTTGCAGAGGACGTAGCGGGACAGGATCTTCCGGAAGGTGTGCCGGAAGTCCCGGATGCGATAGGCGTAAATGATGGGATTGACCACCGAGTTGGTGTGGGAGAGGATGATGGTCAGGTACATGATCCAGTCAGGCTTGCTCTGTGCAAAGCCTGGGTAGAACAGGTTGAGGCAATTGACGATGTGGAGCGGCAACCAGCAGAGGGCAAAGAGGCCCACGATGATGGCCAGGGACTTGGCTGCACTGACCTCCTTCTGCAGGGTCATCCGGCAGTTCCCCACCAGCTCTATCTGCCGCAGCTGTTTGCAGGCGACTGTGAAGATCTTGACGTAGATGCCCAGCATGAGGAGAAGGGGGAGGAGGACACATCCGAAGAAATTGAAGTAGACCATGTAACTCATGGGCACCACGTTCTCAAAGAGGCATTTCACCAGGCCATTGGCCCGCCGCTCCCCATCAGGGGTCCCCGTCTTGTTGGTGCAGTTACGGCCCACTTCTTTCCAGCTGTTCCAACCCATCAGCGGCGTCAGGCCAATGCTGAACGAGAGGATCCAGAGGACCGCGATGAGCCCCCGGGCTCGCTTCCCTGTCACCAGGCTCTTGTATCTGCAAAAAAGAACAAGAAGGATGGGATCCACAGGAGAGGGACCGAGCCCACCTTGGTCTCTTGCGGTTGGGTGGTTAAGTGGTTCCAAGGGAAGATGCGAGAGCGTGCAAGCAACTGGCTGCGTGGAAAGCACGCCCCCTTGGGGTCTTCCCTCCAGCCAGGGAGCCAAGGAAACGCACTTTCTCCTGCTTGTCAGATGCCTCGCAACCCCTGCAGCATCAGCTCCTTAGACTTATTTGCATTCCTAGCTGCCTCAAGATCGCCATGCTTTTGAAGCCAAAGGACCAGAAAGAACACGGGCCCACAGAAGTTGACATGCACCAGTATCCTTTCATTTGCAAGGACTGCCTAACTGTAATTTCAAATTTATATATCCCAGGGATGATATGTCCCGAAAGGTCTCTGTATGTCAGCCCCACGAGGTAGACCAACCCAGGAAATCAACCTCACAGGAAGGCTAAGGCTACTTTTATTGAGATCGGCTGTAATAACAGAATTTTGCAAGTCTGATTGTGCTGTTGCCCCCCCCCACCCCTTATACAGTACTCCAGTGAATTAGGGGGGTGTTTTCCTCGGCTGCTTCTGAATATTATTGTTTCCCAATGCTTTCAACCCCTTTTGGCTTTGTAACAGTTCCTACATATTTCCATCAAGGTGGTCTTCCTTACTCTCTACATACATCAACCATCTCCAGGACATCCTCCCTTGAGGACACTCAGTGATTTTCTCCACCCAAAACACTTTAGAAAAGGGTTGCAGAGGGGGATTAGGGTCCCACATGACCCATAAAGCTGCTATCCTATCACTATCGTGTCTGCCGAGTTCCATCAAGGAACTTGCATAGGAGGCTTTGGGGATTCGAGGGACATGGCCTTGATCTCTGCAAGCTTCAGCTGCATTTCCAGTGCAAACCAGATGGACCAGGGAGTGAGCAGACCCTTCCAAAGAGAGTCTGACAGGACCTAGGAGCGGACACCAAGACTTCAGAAGCCCAGTACTGAATCCTCTTTCAGGGACAGATGGGAAGCATCAAGGTACTGTACAAAGGAGATGCCAACCACAGTATCCAGCGTTTGTCCAGAGCAGTGTTTCTCAACCTTGCTGGCTGGGGAATTCTGGGAGTTGAAGTCCACCCGTCTTAAAGTTCCCAAGGTTGAGGAACCCTGGTCCAGAGGATCTGTCCAAACTCCTGAGCATTTCTCCGACCTTTTGGCACCTCGAAGCCCCACTCAGCCTGGAGGATCCAGGCAACCGACATCGCTGAAGATGTTCTCCCCCACCCAAATTCCCAAGATGTTGCCCTGTGGCCAGTTTTTAGTCGGTTCCTGCAAGAGACGGTGGTCTGCTGCCAACCTGTCCAACCTTCACACTGTCTTCTGCTCTTTTCTCGCCATGAGAAAAGGAGCTGAACCTGCAAGGCACGCTTGGATGCCGGACAAGAACAATGAGGGGATGTGAGAAACAGCAGGAAGTGGAAGAGCACCAGCAGGACGATGGGGTTTGAATGGAACAGCACTTCCCCTCCCAGAAATTCCACAAATACCAAGGGGTGAGATGTGCTGGACCAAGACTGGGATGCTGGATCCTGGCTCCTGGCTCCCTGATGATGGCGATGTTCCTGTCCCATTCTACCTGCAAGAGCTTTGCTGGCTGGCTGGGGAATTCCGGGAGTTGAAACCCACACATCTTAAAATTCCCAAGGTTGAGAACACTGTTCTAGCTGGTCGAGTGGCTGAGCATCTACTCTCTGGATGGGCACGGATGCAAAAACGCAATACCATCTCTCAAGTTAGCACGCACCAGCATAGCTCAATTTTTGAGGTGGAGGCTTGGAGTTTGTTGGTAGGGAGCCCGTGCTCTTCCATGGAGTCACAATTCTTAGTGCAACTTAAAAAAAAAAAAAGGGAATCTGTTGTTTCAACTATGGATGGAGCCAAGCCAGCAAAATACCATCAGAGTGAAAAACAACTTGGGAGAGAGAAAAATTTAAAAGCCCATTTGCTGTGCCCCAAAAACGCCTGGAAAAGGCCATCTGATTGCTGGAGTGGGGAGGAGAGGAGGACAGAACGGGGTCTCCTGGAAAAGGACGTAACTGCCCAGCTGCCGCGCGAGCTCCCACATTTTGTCAATCAGCCCTTGTACTAATCTGGGAAGGGGCAGGGCGGACCTCCGCAGCAGCGCCTGACTTACAAACACTTCCATGGCCGGGGGGGAAAGAGGAGAAAAGTCATTTTGGGTTCATTTCTTCACTTCTTCATTTAGCATCTCTGCTGAGCTGGCCTCCCATATTCGAGACAGCAGCATGCTTACTCTGCGCCCCAAGGCTTCCATGGGAACCAGCCCCCACCGCTTCCATGAACTTGCAAGCAGCCAGCCAAACTCAGAGGCTGAAAAGGAATATTTGAAATCCCATTCTCTTGGTCAGTGCATTCAGCTACCTTCCCACCGCGCCCCTAAGTAAGGGGGTGGTCCTTATTTGCCTGCAAACGGGGTGGGGAGGGTCTCCCAGCTTGCATTAAGCCACCTGAGAACCTAAACTGTCGAACGGTTCACCGCAAGCTTTGCCCAACCTGGGCAAATCTGCAAATGTCAGGCCAGCTTTGTCAAACCGGAGCAGCCCGTCAACGCAGCCAAGCTGAAAGAATTTGCTCAGTTTAGAACAATATTTTCCAGCCATACCAATCAAATTATTGCTGACTGTCTATGGCTAGGAAAAACACTGACAACCGATGTTGCATTAAAGGGTGCATCCTTGCTTTCTGAGGTTTGTATTCATGGCAGCTGGAGAGAAGGGAGGCTCTAACGTTAAAAAAAGCAATCACGGCAGACGCATTTCTGCAATTCTTCAATGCTCAATGAGTTGACGGAAAGAGAAGCGGCTTTCTAATTTTCTTTCAGTAATGGGAGTTCTTGCATTTCTTTCGTTGTGAAGTTGCTGGGGTGGTGGTACTGTGCTGTGGAGCCCTCAGGGCTCTCTGAGCTGGGTTCTTTCCTTGCAAACATTTCGTTACCCGGCTAGGTAACATCTTCAGTGCTAAAATGGGGTGGGGTTTGCTCTCTGTTTATATACTGTGGCACGAACGTTTGCAAGAAAACCACCCAGCTCAGAGAACCCCAAGGACTCCGCGGTTCAACCGTGAGCTACACATACTCGCTTCTATTGGTACTGTGCTATCATCTGTCCTGCTGTTTGCAGACTTCCTGGTTTCCCACCTTTCAATCCCCAAAGAAGACCTAATGAGGGAATTTCTCCCAAAGAGGCTTCAGCAGATGGAAAGGTGACCAAGGTAAAACAGCAGCGATACCAGCCGTAACACTCTGCACGGCCTCCAGCGATCCGGAATCTCCAAAACCCAAAATGCAACAGAAATTCTCAAGCATCCTGAGCAGGAGGCAGAAAAACAGAAGCGGGGAAGGCAAGCTTCTGGGACACGCGAAACAGATTTGGGCATTTGTAACCCATTACTTTGGAGGGAATGGCAAGATCGGTTTATGGGAAGAATCCGACACGTGCAAGGGTGCTGTTGGGAGAAACCCAGAAAGGAAATAGCGCACACGCATCGCTTGGCCCATCTGGGAGCACTGCTAATTCCCAGGAACTCCGTGACTGAGGAGATAGCTGGGGGGGGAGACAAAGATAATCCCCCCCTTCTTATTCTTTTCATCTCTTTTCCTCTTTTCCTGCAAGTGCTACAGCTGGACAGCACGCAAGCACGCAGGCGCCTCTAAAAACAAAACTTTCCCCAAGCACTTTATACACGCTTAAATTATTAATACCCCAAAGAGGCATTCTTCAGCTCTTTTATCTCATTTGTCTTGGCGTCAATTAATTGATCAATTATTGATTCTGCCATTAATGTGCAAATGTGCCTCGACCCTCCTTTGGCTGTTTGCAGACGCTGCCCCTGAATATTGCATGTTTGGGGGAGGCCCCTTCCCCCCCCAAGTTTTCGTTCAGCCCCACGAGCGTTAACCCGGACGGCGAAGCGGGTCAGGACACGGGCGCCCCTGATTCCCAGAGAAGCAGGCTTTTCCTCTTCTCCTTGCGCAGCTGTTGCTCCGAGAGGGACGTCAGGGTCGCGTGCGTCACCGCCCCAGCGTCTCAGAACAACAGCATCACGCAGCTCAAAGGCATCTCCGAGGTCATCTCGTCCAGCCCCTGCACCACGCCGGCTCCCCGAGAAGTTCTGCAGGTTGGCAGCCCTAAAAATCCCCTCCACACAGCGGGAATTAAAGGTCTGCAGAGGATCCCAACGCATTGGGTCTTCCCATGAACTGTTCACATGCAACTATCCTGACCCAACACTCTTAGCCAGGTCAAATACAGACCTAGCTACCCCAAGCTTGCATGCGAGATGACAGCGGCAGCTATGCCACAACCACATGGCTGCCCCGTCATCTTGACCTTGTTGGCCCCTCCGCCCCCACAGACTGGGTTGGGATTGGGTTTGGTGTGTCTGTGGTTCGTATGTAATACAACAAGTGTGGTTATTTCAGCTGTAGCGCCTTCTGCCAAACCAGAAAAGAGGTTAATCTGAAGACTTGCACGGGTAGAAGGGAAGGGAAGGAAATGCCACAGCAGATATTCAACAGGTGTGTTCTTTGCCCACTTTGGGGGGCATCTTTATATTGGAAAAGCAGACTTTTTTCTTATGTTTTTTTTAATTTAATGTTTTTAGTTGTGAGCTGCCCAGAATCACTGGGAGTTGGACAGCATACAAATTAAATAAATACATAAATGAAAGGAATTTGATGTTTTCTTGTGGCCCTGGTTTAATAATATGTTAAAGCAGGGTTCCTCAACCTTGGCCACTTTAAGACGGGTGGACTTCAACTCCCAGAATTCCCCAGCCAGCAAGGCTGGCTGGGGAATCCTGGGAGTTGAAGTCCACCCGTCTTAAAGTGGCCAAGGTTGAGGAACCCTGCGTTGAAGGACCAATCAAGCTCCATACTAATACTAGAAGGATGCTTTTCCTTTTTCCTTTTCAGTTTTCGCTCTTTCTTATCCCTGTCATCTCTTTTTTGATTGCATCATTACGGTTGTACCCTGTTGATTTCCGAGGGTTAGATTTCATTCACAGGAGGAAAAAAGAAGGGGGAAAAAGGTTTCCCGTGACTGCAGCCAGAGTCATCTTCCCAGACCCATCGCCACGGCCTTCTCCTACCCTCCTGAGATCGACAGCGGTTCACCCCTGCTCAGTCTGGGGCTCTCTTTCCTGACTCTGCCTCCTTCACCACCACCTTCTCTCCAACCAAAGCATCTTGTGGAACCCGTTTAACAGCTGAGCTGCGCCCAAGGTTTGCTTGACCTAAGATTACAAGGCCTTCGCCCAGTTGCAGAAGCGGCTGCCGGATTCAGCATCCTGGCCTGATTTTCTCACCCTGCATTTCTGTCCCAAAACACAAGGGCAGTCTAAACTGGCAAATCAAAATAAAAAAAAAACCTAAGAACGGCCGCAGATTTAATGGGTGGGACCTCCTTTGTATTTTGAATTTTTTTTTTTTTAAGTTTATTTTTAAAGGCTTTAGAAACAGCCAGTAGCGGTATGTCGTGTTTTTAATACTTCTGTTTTTCATCCCAAGCCCAACTCTCTTGCTATATCCAAGCAATTTTTTTTTTCAGTAACATTCAGAAATTTGGAGGAAGAGCAGAGTGTTTATGTAGCTCATTTTGGGTGGTGGGGAGTGGAGGGACAGGCTTTGGAAAATATGACTTGAGCGTTGTTGGGGTTTGTAAGTGTGTATGAGTATTGGTTTGTTCTGCCTACACTTGTAACCCTGACCGTGAACTTGTAAGACATGCAAATTTTCGAGAGAGAGAGGAAAAAAACACACCATTCGGAACCATCACTGTTATCGTTTTATCTATTACTGTTGGAAACTCTACCCAGACTGGGGGCCGAGAAATAGGCTGTTGCAACGTTGGAAACAGAGTCAGCTCCCACTTGGAAAATCTCAGGACCCGTCTGCTTGATGAAACACGCCCCCCCCAACTCAGCGCCTGACAAACCCTTGAATTAAAGAGCACCAGACCAAAATGTCAACTTTAATCAAGATTGTCTTCCCGATGAGTCATTCTGAAATAAACTCATAGAGGGCACCTCCATACTCAGCCGGGCCATTGGCCCCTGGTTAACTGCCTACAGCAACCTGGGTATCAAGCAGAGAAGTCATTTTCCTGCCCGCCCACCCCCCGATCTTTTGATCTGGAGATGCTGGGGAGGGAATGCAGGACCCCACGCATTCAGAGCAGGGGCCTCACCCCAGGAGCGGCCTCGAGAAAGGGCCTTTGAAGGCCCTGAATTTTGGCCAGAAGGATCAATAGAATCGCACACTGTCATCTGGAATGAATTTTTTCAGAAGGCCGGGCGGTACGTGGCTTGGCTTATTTTCTCGAGTCATCTGGAATTTAAGGTCTCAGTTATCCCAAGAAATGACCGAATGGCCAAGAAGGCAGGTGGGGGGTTCTCATAATCATAACATGTGCAAGCTGGGTAGGATCTCTAAGGTCATCTAGCTCGTCCAGCGATACCCTAAATCAGTCCAACAGGTGCCATCCAGCTCCCATTTGAAAACCTCCAGCCGCGATCCCTTTCGTTGAATTCCAACCTATTGTTCACTGTCCTGCCCTCTGTTTCAAAACAGAATGTGTTCACTCCCGCACGTAACAGGCTTCTAGATAATTTACAGACTGCTTTCATGTCTCCAGTCAGTCTTCCCGCTTGTAAGTGAAATGTGATCCGCCTCTTGAACTGTTCCTCTCTGGACAGCTTCCAGACCTCTGAACCCGCTCTGTGTCCCTTTGAAAGGGAGGTATTCAGATCTGGTGGACTCTGAACAAGTAGGACAGAAAGAGTATGGATGCTCTGGATCTTTGGCGTGAGAGAAGACTCCTGAGAAGGCCACAGATAGCCAAGAAAACCAACCGGTGGACCATCAAATGAATCAACTCAAGAGTTCTCACTCAAGGCACCAATGACCAGGTTCAAGAGGCCCAGATTTCTGGAGAAGGCCCTAAGACTAGGAAAAATGGAAGGAAAGAGAAGAAGAGGACAATCAGCAGCATGGTGGAGGGACTTGGCTGCAGTGGTGACGGGCACATCATCCTGGAGAAGGTCTATCTCTGTGGTCGCTAAGAGTCAACACCAACTTGATAGCATATGATCAATCAATCAGCATGAACACTCAGCTCTCTGGGGAAGGCTCTAATCTGGGGAAGGTGGAAGGAAAGAGAAGAAGAGGACGACCAGCAGCAAGGTGGAGGGACTCAGTTTTGGGGGCGATGGGGGCACCGGTGAAAGAGCTGAAGGACCAGGTTGGGGAGAGATCCTCCTGCAGAAAATCTATGTGGTGGCTAAGAATCAACCCTAACTTGATGGCACCTAAGCAATCATTCCATCATCCACATCTGGACACAGAACTCCAAGTCAGTCCAACTGATCAGGAAAAGTAGAATTTCTCTCTGGGGTATCTGCAGGAAGGATGTCGAAAAAGGCAGGAGGACATCCACGCTCATCCAATGGAAACCCTGCTCCCTTGTTACGTGTGCTTGTAAGAGTCAGGCTTCCATTGTGCAACCCCCACGGATTTTGCAATCCAACCAAAGAGGATTCAATTCAAAATATATTTCAGGACTAACAAAAACATTTTAAAAAAAGACAATAAACTGTACATTATATCTCAACTATTATTTTCTCTTCACCCCAAGTATCAAAAGCAAAATATTATCCTATGAAATGCCATTCATACTTCAGATTCCAATCTTCAATAGGTTCAGTAAGGAATAAGCTGTATACGTGCATACAATAGAGTGAATTAGATTTAACTCAGACTTCTAAAATATTTTGAAAGAGATGTGCTTTCCGCTAAAAAAGAAGAAATTAGAGCACTGAAAATGCAGAACAGCCCAAATGGTGCCTTAGACTTTGGGAAAAAGTCAATTACAGCTCAGAAGCTGATCAGCATAACTTGCATTAGGTATCACATTAACTGTATAAAATAATCCACTTTTTAGACTGGATGCTTTCACGTGCTCTGGAGTAGAAAACATAGGAGGTGAACAATTTCTGGAAAATATTCTCTTCCATCCCACTCAAGCACGATATCTCTGCAACTAGTAGGGTAGACAGGAGGCAACGGGCCTAAAGTTCTTAGCCATGAATCATGGCTCACTAGGGGCCATGCAATAATGCCATTAAAAAATAATAATAGTAAAGATTCCTTTTTTTCTAGAAAGCTCAGAGTAAGAATAAAAACATCCAGAACAGCAACTTGAACAAAACCCCTGAATTATGATGCTGGCTGGGGTCCTAACAAAGGAATCTTCCCTCTGCCTTCTCTCACCCCCCCCCACCCCCAGTAAAGGCCTTTCTGAAAAATGGCAAACTCGGTTGCCCCCACCCCCAGAGCAACGGAGGAGGGGAATCCCCATGGCTAAGTGGTGAAGGAAATACCATCAGCTTCCAGCTTCAACCACAGAGGACAAGTAGAAGCTGCAACGGCATCACGTGCATCATAGCATCATCGTGCAATTGCACGATGACGCCATGATGCACGTTATATCGTTCCAACTCCTAGCAGGCCCCTGTGGCTTCAAGCCTCAGAGAAGTTCAGTACCTTGATATTTTTTTAGTTTATGAAGTTGCCTAGTCCCTTCACGGGGGTGGGAGAAGTCACAGAAACTCACTTACCATTTTTGGGCATCAGAGAACCAAAAGCGGGAATAATACGAGCCCAATGTCCTGGCTAATAATAATAAGGGAGGACAACTGCTAATGCAATCAAGCCAGCCGATTTCCCTGGGCATCCACGCTCATATTCCCTAGTTCTGACTTCTTAATAAAATCTTCAGGGCTTGCCATCCTGGCGCTTGCACCACCGCCTGCTCCTGCAGGATCTGAGCTGTCCTGGAAGATGCTAGTCGTGGTCCACCATTCTGGTGAGGTGCGGGGGGGGGGAGCTGAGGGCAGAAAGCACCCCTTTTCTCTCCTGGGACTGCCTTACGGAGCAGCAGCATCCCCCCTCCCCAGTTCAGACTGGACCCTTTTGGGAATGTCCTCCAGAAGCTTCTAAAACACTTTTTTCCCCCAGAGACCAATTCTCTTCCAGCCTTCGTGAGCAAAACTTATTTGATATTAAATCATTATTCTTGTTGTATATTGCATTCCCTTTATTTTACTGTAGAAGCTTTTGATTGATTGATTGATTGATTGATTGATTGATTGATCGATCAATTGAAGTTGTTTTCAATTCTTAGTGACCACACAAATAGATTGTGGAAGCTTTACTGCATCTTAATGCAAGCTACCGTGAGGTTGACAATTCAGGAAAGAAAGCAGAAAGAAAGAAGAAAGAAAGAAAGAAAGAAAGAAAGAGGCAGGCAGGCAGTTGTTTTGGCAGATGCGTCCAGACTTCCAGGATCCCACGGCCTCAGTCTACCTACATTTTTCCAGTGTTTTTTTGCTCAGTTCAGACTAGAGGATCAGGGTCACGGAACGTGCTGGGACAGATCTAGAATGCAAGGGGAAGTGTCTGTAATCCAAGCTTTGTCCTCCGTAATCGGGAGAGGAAGGTTTCATTCCTGCTCAAAGTAAACGGCAAATCGGATTACACCCTGCCGGGTTCCAGAGCGCATCAGGCTGCTGTTCCTTTCATTTGTTTCCCTGGTTCTGCACCAGGTTTGAATCTGCAGGGCGAAACAGCCACTGGGAGCTCCGCCAGTGGAACTCACCGCCTCACGGTGCAACGACCGAAACAGCTTTTTGCAAAAGGACGCTTTGGAGAAAATCCAGGCAAGAGGGCCAACGGGAGCCGATGGGCGCCGATGACATCGGTCACGTCCAAAAGGCTTTTTTCCCCACACGCTTGGGAGAAACATGCACTCTCTGTCAAATTGTAATACACACGCACTGCACAACGGTACGCAGCTGGATTTGCCCTCAAGGAGCTTTTTCATTATTGTTTTAAAGATACTTTTCATGACTAAACAGGGGCATCCATGGGGAAGAGGGGGCTAAAACGGCAAAGTCAGGGGCCGGGGCCACACATCTGAAGCCCCGCAGATAAGCAGAAGCAGCCACCGATCCGCAAACGGTAAAACGATACGTACAATCACACAGCAAAAGTAAAGTGATGCTTAAGCATCACCAGAGGTGCGTAAATCGAAAACAGGCGAGGACTTCAGGATGTCGCCTCTCTCCTCCTGATGGGCGAACATCTCTTTCCAGTGGTTCTGTTTGGGGGCCACCAAGGGGGAGACCTTCCTTCCCAGCCCCCGAGCTCCAGGGGTGCCTGCGAGCCGATGCTTTCTAAGACGCACCACCGCCAGCCTCCCATTTAAGGGTCGTCATGGTCAAAATGAGAAATTCACAGGCCGGGTTTGCCCAACAGCCTAAACCTGGGGGAGCAAACCAGAATGGGCGCAGGTTCAGAACATGGGAAGCCTAAACCAGTGAGATCAGGGCTCAGCACCAGGGCCAGCTTCAGGCAACCTGGTGAGACAATGGCGGGGTTCCCAGCCTCTGAATCAAACCTCTCCACGTCATGTGGGCCCAGCCTAAAGGGCTGCGTTAACCCAGCCAACAGTGAGATACCGCAAACTCCGACTGGCCAGGTCTTGGGAGCGTTTTGGCAGACGCCAAACCCTCTCCAAAGAAGCCCTTTCGGGATTCTGGCTCGGAAGGAAAACTATCTCCCCCGGGGCTGCCATCTGCCCTTCCACCTGATGTTCAGGCCCTCAGCTGCAGAGGCCTTTTTTTTTTTAGGAAAAGCAACACCGATGCCCAATTTCCTCAACCGCAGATCGCGGCTCTTGCCACCTCATCTGGAATCAGCTGGATTTGCTTCCTGCATCGCATCCTGCCAGGCAGGAAAGGCCATCGAGGGCCAACGCATACCAGATCCCCGGGTGCGGCCAGAGACCCAACCACAGACCCCCTGCACGCAAACGTTTAGCACCGAGCCTTTTTCTCCAAGCTGGGCTCAGCCAGGGCTCAGAATTACAAATCGTATCTTGAAGGTGGCCTTCTCCGGCTGATGCTCTCCAGATGTGAGCCTACAACCCCCAGGCTGGCTGCTCCACATTACAGAGTTGCCCGAAGCCTAGGGGCTCTCGCCTAAATCCAAGCCCCAGACTAGGATGGCGGGTTTCTGTGGCTGTAAAAACAGTAAGTGGCTCTCCATAAGACGTACCAATTCAGTTCCTACCATCAGCACTGGAGTGGGGGTCACAGGCGAGAAAGGGAGGGGGGCTCAGCTCACGCCCCACCAAGTCTCCCCCACGGCAGCTTCACCACAAGCTTAACCAAGTTCTCGCAGAAATACAGAGCAGAGACCCAGCCAGGCAGATTAAACCATTTACTTTGGAAGAAGTGGCTTTGGCAATTAAAAAGTGCAGAGCGGAGTGCCGGCCTGCCCCAGCCAGCCATGCCCTCTTCCAGCAGACTCCATTCCCTTCCTCTCTCTCCTTTCCCCACCTTCCGGAAATCTTTCATCCCTCCTTTACTTTTCCCCCCATGAAAAGAAATCTACAAATAACAATACCGAGACCAACAATGCTCGAGTTCCCCCAAAGCTAAGCGCCCCTCCCGCCCGCGCGAGAGCAATGCCCTCGGCCCACGCAGCCAGAAACGGCAGGAATGATGCTACCGGGCCAGAGTTCCTATTCCTCTGCATTTGACTGAATTTCACTCAGGCAGGCTCCACACTCAAGGGTGCTCTTTCACAATCTCACGGCAGAAAAGCCAAGCTGCTTCCCCCAAAGAAATTAATAAGGAAATGATGCAGGATCACACATATTCTCATTCCCTCCGGCACACCAAATGGCCGAGCCCGGGCGGGTGTTTTTTCCAGCTGGTAATCCTTGAGATTACATTGGAGGGGCCATCGTCTTCTGGCACCCTTTATTTTCTGCTGAAGAGCCCGGGAGTGGGGAAGGGAGGGAGGGGAAGTTTAAATCAATATTTTAAATCAGAACGTTGCCACCCTCCTCCAGGCAAGAATCTGACCGTTTGCAGTGCACAAACCACATGCCCACAGCCCCGTCTCGTTCCTTTTCCAGAAGTCTGTGATTGGGCAAGACTTTGCTGGCGGTTAAGTGCCGACTCCATTCTCTTGTCTGCCTTTTCTGCCGCCCAGGGGTAGAAAGACCACTCAACTTTCAGACTGCCACCCCCATTACGCCCAGCTGGCTGGGGCTAATGGGAGCCCTAAGTCCCAGCTGCCCAAAGAAACGCCCGACTGGCAAAGATCGCCGTCAAGGGGACCCAAATCGAAGCGATTCACCTTTGGGAAGCGGTTCACTCTTTTGCCGATTTGGAAAAACTGGTGCTCCAGGATGAACCCGTCGCAGACCAGCAAGGGGCATTTCGCGGAAAGGAAGAGGACTGTTCACCCCACCCGCTCCGACTATCTCCACACAAGGGAGCCCCAGGCCTTCAGCCAAAGACGCTGAAAAAGCAGCTGTTGTATCCGGTACAGTAATGCAACTTCTTTTGTTGTTTTTTTAAGCAGGGGGAGTCACCCCCATTCAAACTTCTGGCAGACCGACGGCCTGGGAAGTCGACCCAAGCCGGCCACGTCCGACAGCAAGGAGGATCATCAGGGACAAGCCGTGCCTACGGACCCCGGGAGAGGGGCTCAGGAAAAGTCAAAGCCGCCGAGAAGGGGGGCCCGTGAGAAACAGCCGGGGTCTGGGTTCACACCGCGAGGCGCGCCCGCGCCAACAGGGGGGCTGAGACTGGGGGAACCTTCAAAAGTTGGGCGAACTAACTCTGGCGAGTCGACGCTTCGACAGGCTGTGTGAATTTCAAAAGGGAGTTAATGCCGGACCCAGGTGAAGGTGAGAGCCGCTGGGAAATGGAGCCCCCCGCCCAGCAAGGTGGGGGCTCCCTTTGGCCGGATGGGTCAAAGGAGTGGCTGGACTCCCAGCCATTGGGGATGCTTTGGGGGGCCGGGTGGGACTGGCCGGCCTCAAGGGTTCCTTTCAACTCCAGGATTCAATTTCGTGAATGGGACAGGATGGGGTGTCACGTCCACGGGTGTCTGCAGGGGCCAGGGTAAAAAGTCAAGATGGCGGCCATGACAGTTCACATGCGTGTTGCAACCGAACACAGAAAGCCAGCCATTAAACCAGAGCCAAGTTGCCCTCTCCGGGGGAACCATTCCCAAAGCATTTTGGCTTCAAAGAGACCCTGATTGCGCCCCCGCATTTGGAGGGCCCAAGCTGAACTTGTGTTTCCTCCTCACTCCCCACACTAGCCCCTGTAGAGCCTCCAGGTTCAGGGGCAGTTTATCTCAGCTGACAGCCTCAAGTTGGATCTGAGCACAGCAGTTGCACAACTAACCCAACACTCCTGCGCTACTCCAGGACTCTGGGACCAGCTTCACAGCGGATAACCGGTTTGGGCTGCTACAGGCCGAAGCATGTTTTCATAAGAAAAAGCCCACCGGCTGACTTCACACAACATGTTAAGCCTGCCTAAAAGGAGGTTGGATCACTTGTGGATCAGAAGGCTGTGGGAACGCTCCCATAGTCTCTGGTATGAACCAGGCCTTCGTGGGAACCCATCAGAGGCTGGGTTTGGTGTTGTATGCTACATGTGAACCTGGGCTTAGCCTGTTGTCTGAACCAAGCCACAGATCACCTTTAGGCCATGCTCAGCCTAAACTACCTGGCAGAGATGTTGTGAAGGTTTTTTTAAACGCCCTGTGCATTTCAGCCCAACGAAAGCCTAGCCAGGGCTCTTGGAAGGACTTGCCTAGCTGGAAAGATTCTAATCTAAGATAGCCTGCTCCTGAACGAGCAGGAGCACCACCTTCTCATGGAGGACTGCGAATCGTAGCAAACCCAAATGGGTGGGCCTCTCGGCCATCAATTAGTCAACGGAGCCGCTCCAGCACTGCCTTCTGTAAGCCTGCCGAGGGCCCATGTGCCAGGCAAGACAACTGAGGCCAAGAGGAAGCACCAATTCCCGGCAACCGGGAGCAGGGAGGAGAGCGCGCAGCCAGGAGGGCGAGCGCTCCTCTGGGACGCGGCGCGCTCCCGCCACCAGCCCCGGCCGGCTCGAGCGCCGAGGGAAGCGCGGCCCCAGCGACCCGCCCGCGCCCCCGGCCAGCGGCAGCCCGGCCCGCCCGCCCGCCCGGCGCGCCCTACCTAAGCGGGATCTTGATGGCCAGGTAGCGGTCGACGGCCACGGCCAGCAGGCTGAAGATGGAGCTCTGCGTGAGCACCAGCACGAAGCACGCCAGGAAGAGGCAGCAGTGGAAGTCGGTCTGCAGGCCCACGCTGATGGTCACGGCGAAGGGGATGGCCAGCAGCCCCACGGCCACGTCGGCCACGGCCAGCGAGACCAGAAAGTAGTTGGTGGCCGTCTTGAGCGTGCTGTTCAGGGCCACCGCCCAGCAGACCAGCACGTTGCCCAGGATGGCCAGCAGCGCGATCAGCAGCTCCACCGTGATGTACACCGAAAGCATGGCCGGCGGCGCCGCCCACGGGGCCGCCCGCGGGGCCGCCCGCCGCCCGCCGCAGGCAGGTCCCCGCGGAGGGCTCAGCGGCGGGGCGCGCATCCCTGCGGAGGGGCCGCGCCCGGGGCCATGGGCCCGACCCGGCGGGGCGCAGCCCCCGCGGGGCCCGGGCGGGCGGGCGCGCGCGCCCCCGCCTCGTCCAGCCGCTGCAGCCGCCTCGCGGGGCAGAGGGGGTCCCCGCCCGCCCGCGGTGGCCCAGGTGAGGCTGCGGCCGGGCTGCGCGCTCCGGAGCGCCGCCGGCGAGGCTGCGCTTTCCCCGGGACGCGACGGGACGGGACGGGCGGCAGCGCCCGGCACAACTCTCCGGCGAAGCGGCGCTCGCCTGTGGGCAACGAGGCACCGCTGGCGCGTCTATATCGCACATGGGCGGGCGGGGCGGGGCCGGGGCGGGCGCGGGCGGCGATTGGCTGCGGGGCGCCTCTCCCGCAAACCGCGAGCCGCCCGGGCGCCTCCCCACCCCGAGCGCCGGCGGTGGCTGCCCAGGGCAGGGCAAGCGGGCGGTGCCCGGGACGCCGGGCGAGCGGGCTCCGGCTGCGCCGCGGGCTCCGGAGCCGCGTTTCTGCGGCGCTGGCCCGCCCGGCCCACCTCGCGGGGCCGGCGGAGGAGAGCCCTCCGCTCGCCGACTGTCTGCAGCCGCGCGGCTGGCTGCGCTCCGGGGAAGCGCGTCCTTCGGCGCAGCCCGCGCCTCCCAAGCCGCCGGCCCCTTCCCGGCAAGACTGGAAGCGCCCGCGCTGCGGCTGCCGAGCGAGGGGCGCTCTGCCCATGTTCAGAGGGGGCGCGCCTCCAACCTCCCAGGGCTCGGGAGTTGCGCTTGCCTTCCCTCGCCCGCGGGCCCGCGGCGGCGGCGGCGCCCGTCGGAGGTCGGCCGGGGGAGCCACCCGCCCCATCTTCCCCAGCCGGCGCGTGACCGCGGGGGGGAGCCAGTTCCTGCGTCCTCCCGGACACGTCATCGGGCCGGAGAGGCGCGGCCAAGCCGTCGAGGCTGGCTGGCCTCTCGGGCCGAGCCGCAGAAGCGGCTTGCAAGCTTGCGCCCCCGAGCCCCCGAGGCATGCCGCTCAAGCTTGGCCCCTTGAAGACGGGCGGGCTTCGTCTCCCAGAACCCCCCAGCCAGCACAGCACAGTACAGCACAGCACAGCACAGCTGGCTGGGGGATTCTGGGAGGTGAAGCCCGCCCGTCTTCAAGGGGCCAAGCTTGAGAAAGCCTGCCCTGGGGCCAACCCCAGGGCGCCCTCGCGCGACGCGGGCCAGACGGACCGAGAACGGCCGAAGCGTGCCGGCCCCGGCGTCGAAACGCGCCGACGCCGCATGGGGGTCCCAGGCTCCGACGGGCCGCCGCGGGCTCCTTGTCTCCAGGACGGTCTGGCGAAACCTGGAAGCTGGCGCTGTCCACCGACGCCTGCGACTGCTGGAGGCTCCTCGAGGAGATTAAACTCTTGGCAGCCAACAGCTTCCTTTCTCTCTCTCTCTCTCTCTCTCTCTCAAAAAAAAAAGCAGGCCTGTATGCCTTTAGCTTAAATTGCTTATTAACCCAGCCTCTCCACGCACAGCTACAAAATCGAAGCAATAAAATAATAAAAAATGGGATGAATTAAGTTACCTTTGATCCGCAGCAAAGTGTTGCAGCGCACAACGCCTCCAACCATCCGTCAGGGCCGCCTCCATCGAATTCCATTCTGGGCCTCCGCCCAGTCAGGTCTGTGTGAGTCTGAGAGTTGGGTGGCTTTGCTCCCTGAAGTTGCCGTTGCTCCCCATTTCTATCACTTCCTCTGGCGATATGTATATTTATTACCCCTTCTCTGCAGCCCTGATACTTTTGGGCTACAAACAGCAGCTGCCCTCGGTCTCCAGAACAGAACGATAAACCACGATGCGACACGTTTCTTAGATGCAAAACAGTGTTTATAAGGTGGCAAATCCAGCATCAGCAGTGAGAGCAGATCCAAATTTCACCTCCGCATCATCCCATCTTAATCTTAAAATGTCTGGAGAGGCTCAGAGTAAGCCCGAATTTGGTTAATTGCATCTTAATATGCATAAAACCCCAGAGCGGATGAAGAGGTCTGCTAAAGATCATGATGGTGCCTAGGTGGAGCCTACGTATTCAGGAGCAGTGTACCCTTGAACAATGAGTTCCTGGGGAGGAACAAGGAGAACCTGTTAGCCATGTGCCTTTACAGGGTGATGTTGGAGTTGACAAAAGTGACACAGATCCAGGATTCGGCTGGACTTTGGCCTGATCCTGCCTGACATGAAGCCACAAAAGTTGGCTGAGACCCGATCTTTCAATGCTCGCTGCAGGCCGAGACGGTCGCGCACCAACTGCTCGTGATGTGAACAGACTCGCACGTGCTGTGATCCCTCCCTCCGCCCCATGAGTGCAACCAATTCTTTTGCGCGCTGAGTCGCCCCCCAGAAAGTCGCACTATGGTGAAACATGCACCACTGAAACTCTGCATTATGTGTCAAAATCGTTCACACTTCTGCTCAGGGCGGGCAGGCGCGCGACAGATGAGTATGCACGCCTCCTTCACCTCTGAGTCAGCCTCCTCCCCCAACCTGGTGCCCTCCAGATGTGTTGGGCATCAAGTCCCACAAGCCCCAGCCACCTGCCTAGAGCGTTTGTGGTTCCAGCTGGTAGCTGTTCGCCCGTCCAAAGCGTAAACCCGTTGCTCATGGCAGAAGAGGAATGCACGCGTGCGCACTCGATCACGGATGCAACCTGCAGCAATTTTTGTCCTGTCCCTCCTGGCAGGGAGGTCGCGAGTGCGAAACGGCTCTTCTGTTTCCTTCTTTAAGCCAAAGGTTCAAAGCAGCCGGCGCTGGGGTCAGTCTCAGGAAGACAATGGTTACTCCGAGAAGACAACGGTGGCAACACTGGCCCTCGAGGACGGTCAGCTTGACGGTCCTACCAAAGTATCATCGGCTTTTGGGTGGATTTTCCCACGATCCATCCTTTGCCAAGGAAAGAATTATTAACTATTTTTAAAAAGCATAAAGTTGGTGCAAAAGCAAGTGAGGGGAAAAAATGGTGGTGGGTAAAAAGTTGCCGTTATTAAGCGGGCAAGTAAATAATTCTCAACTGAGAGAATTGTGAGTTGCTTTTTCGACCGATGCATGTTGTATCTCAACCTTGGCCACTTTAAGACGTGGGGACTTCAACTCCCAGAATTCCCCAGCCAGCATGGCTGGCTGGGGAATTCTGGGAGTTGAAGTCCCCACGTCTTAAAGTGGCCAAGGTTGAGAAACACTGGTCTAGAGATTCGATTAGCTCTTGATCATCATCACTGTTCTGAAGATGGTGGAAAGGTGGTTGTAAACAAATTAAAGAAAGAGCCAAAATGCCATTTCTGAGCTCATTTGGGAACTAAATGCAATCATACTGTTGCTATTACCAGCCCCGAGTGGTTTCATTCGATCCGATTGGCATTGATTGGAATTACGATCCTCCTTCTCTTTTGCCACCTCCGACCACCACTTCCGAAGGCCCCTCAGGACCACCCACCCAAGGCTTTTGGGGGGCAGGGGCCAAAGGAAGGCACCCCTGAGGGGAATCTGGCTGGGAATTAGGGGCGTGGTGGTGCCAACATGGGTGACGCTGGGAAGCGTGAAGGACTTTGCAGCTGAGCCTGGAAATGCTCTTATAGGGAGGGGCTTGGAGAAGCGATTACGGCCCTGGGAAAGGGGGAAGGCGAGAAAGACATTCTCCCAGAAAGGAATTCTGGGAGTTGAAGTCCACTCATCTTAAAGTGGCCAAGTTTGGACAACACTGCCTTACAGGAACTGGGGTGGGGGGGAACGTGGCTCGGGCCAAGGAGGAGGCACCGGCCGACACTGAGAGCTGACCGCGCCCAGCCCTCCGGAGCTGCCGAATGACCAGCCCCGTCCTCTCCGGCCGGTGGCCACGCCGCTTGGCGGTGATCAAACCCGAACTCAAGCCTTCAGAGCGGAAAGCCGGGAAAATCAGGTGCGACTCCTGGCCCACCTGCCCATCCCATTCCTTTGAAACCAAGAGGATGGCCAACCCGAGCAGCCGGGGGCGCTGTGTGGGTCGGGGTTTCGCAACTGCTGAGAGGTTAAATTCCAACCGGAGGGCTGGCCGGAAGTGCACCCGGGTGGCATTTCGCTGCTTTATTAAATTGGGCCTGTTAATCTGCCTTAAATTACCCCTGTGATTATCTCGCCACCACGTGTCTTGTAATATTACCTGCACTGCCAGTCGATAAACCAAACGTTTGCAGCGGCTCACAGGAGCGACGTAATATCATGAACGGCTTCTGGCTTGGATTTATTAGGGGAGAGATGCAGCGGCTTTCTGTCAGCCCTCGGCAGAGAGGTGATGGTACCTACCTGCTGGTAGGTGTTAATGCCAAGGAAGGATGGCTAGAACGATCAATCGCTCAGAGACACAACAGGCACCATCTTTGAATCCACTCTGGCTGGGAAACAGGTCATTAAGGCTGCACACCTCATTCCTCGCACTGTAGAACAAAGCAGGATGAACCACATTGCAGGGAAGGTGCCCGTCAGATCTCTGCGTGAGACTCCCTTCCAATGAGGCGGGGTTTCTGGACCGGTGATTCATGCAGGGATACGGCCTGGGAGAAGCTAGCCTGAATCCGAAGGCCTGGCCTCCACAGGATGCCCGGCTGCTAATCTGGAGTTTTAAAGAAAGCCAGCCCTGGTAGCAGGTAAGGATTAAGGTCACTTCCAGAAACCTCCCTCCATGTTTTCAACAAAAGCAAAGTGGAGACCAACTTGGCCTAAAGCAGGGTCTTCAGAGGACACCCCCCCCTTAAGCTTAAAATACCCAGATTTGGAGAAAACCAAATTTGGGGAAGGGAGCCTGGCCTCAACAGTCCCCAAATCCTTGCACCGTCGTGGCACGGGGACTTCTCGTAATCAATGACAGTCCCGGACGTGAGTGTGAAACGTTCCAGGCTTGTGGCGCAGCTGCTGCAAACCTCTGATTTTCTCCAAGTTGTCGTTCGGCTGGAAAACGTCACGGCCGTCGGCTTCCTCTTGCCAGCATGGCAGGCAGGCTTTCGTGGAAAGGAGCCACGACGCCCCTGCCCCGTCTGCCTTGGCGCCTGCTGGGCCTTGCTCTGTGCCCGGCCCCAGGGAAGCATCTGGGCCTCCCAGCAATGGGAAAAGCAGCTGGTTTTCTTAACGTCGCCGCTGAAAAGGGTGGGTGAGGCCAATAAGAGCAGGGCGCCTGAAAAGGAAAAGCATCGGTCCTGCTGGCTGGGGATTATGGGAGCTGAAGTCTAGCCTGTCAGGAGGACAGCACTTGGCAGACTGAGCACTAGATGGGATCAGCTACGGAGCCATTTTGGCACATGGCCTACCTTGCAGGGTTGTTGGGAGATAAAAAGAGAGCTGAAAGGATAGACATCACTTATGAGTTTGATAAATACCACTTAGAGCAGAAAAGTAATGTTCCAGTGGGAAAAATCCGGCTCAATGGATCAGCCTTCATAGGTGAAGTATGCAAAACAGTGAAGAGTGAAGTCTGTGGAGGGATAGGGGTCAAAAAAGTCAAGATGGCAGCCACAGCCAGTGGATGAAAGCCCCAACCCCTTTTAAGGTATGTCATAACCACATTGCTGAGAACCCACTGAGAGAGCTGGCCAGGAGGGGCTCGGAGAAGCGATGCGAGACCCCAGAGATAGGAGGAAGCACGAGAAAGAAACTCAAAATTACCCCGCCTTGATTTTCTTTAGCGTAAGATGGGACACAGAGAAACATGGACAGGCTTTCAAGATTGACGTCAGCCCTTCGAGGTAGGCCGGATCAAGAAACAGACCCTGCAGGGATTCCAGAATGTGGGGCGGAACGACAGAAAGCCCGTTCAAGTTCCTCTCGGTCCCATCTTACGCTAAAGAATATCAAGGCGGGTAATTCTGGGAGTTGAAGTCCACTCATCTTAAAGTGGCCAAGTTTGGACAGCGCTGCTGTAAGGATAAAGGGGGGAAATCACAGGTGCGCCATTAAATGCCACGGAAGGGGAACGAGATACATATTTAGTACTAACGCAAGTGGAGCTGAAAATCATGACTCTCCCTGTTCATAATATTAGGGCAGCCCGGTGCTTGGGGCCCTGTAACACAAACCCAAGTTGGTGAGGGTGTTTGTTTCATTCCTTTATTTACTGGGGTTGACTACTGCTCCAGCCCAGCAGGAGATGGCCAGAATCGTAGCGAACCACATCTGGAAAGGTGCCCGGTTTGAGCAGTCCGGCTGAGCCAGAGCCTCACTGCTTCAAGGCAGTCTACCTTGAACGCCAAGTTTTGAAGAGAGCAGCCGGGGCAGAGAACGCTGCTGCCTCCGAAGTCTTGCCTGTGGGTTTGTGTACTGGGGTGTGGGGATGACTTTGGGAGGCAGGAGGGGGAGCGGCAAACTTTTTATTTCTCCCCTCCCGGGCTGCGTTGTCCAGTTTTCCCAGTTCTTTGTGGCTGTTCTATGTGAAGCGAAGAGAGAAAGTGGGTGGCTGCCGGGTACAGGGTGTGGGCTCCGAGAAGTGCAGAAGCATCCTTGGATCGGGCGCGTTATGCGCTCGCTCTGCACAACGTCCTCTGTGGCACGGCCACCGCCCGTTTACACTGGGTGGTGTAAAGACTTCCTCATTTCCTCGCCCCAATTTCCTGCAGAAGTGAAGGCAGCCAGGCTAGAGGAAGAGACCCTGCCTGCAGCTTTGCAGCTACACTAATGAATCATCGTTAGTTTAGGTCTCTCCGCTGGTCCTCCAAGATAGCCAAAGAGCCTTCTCGCCACAGTCTTTTTATGCTCAGAAGACCCTACAAGGTAGGCGAGGCTGACCGAACAATATCCACCTGGCGTGCTGATTGGACTTCAGCTTCAACGCGAGGCGCGAACCCAGCCAAATGTGGTTCATTCAAGAACCATAGATTAAGATACACCTAAACTGATAAGCAGATTACACGGATCTATCCAGGAAAAAAATTGTAATTAAGTAAGGAGGGAAAGTCTGCAAAAATGATAGCGATCCACAGGAAAATGAAAGGAAAACATTTATCAAGTTATTGTGATTCTGAATTAATGGCTGGCGTGCTAAATTTTAAGAATTCAACACACGGGGTTTAATTAGCTTTTTCTGGTGTTGTCACTGGATCCTACGACCGTTTCTGAAGTGCCATGGTGCCAGCATGACTTAACTTCCCTTCTATTAGCAAACTCCGGTGATGTGTGCCAAGAAAAATGCAGCAGAGAAATCAAAGGGAGATTCCAGTATTTTGCAAAGAACTTTAAAATGCAAAAGTGAAAAATGTATAACCGAACCTTAAAATTAATGTCAGAAGGCAAAACGATCCTTTTAAAAAAATTGCCCAAACGTTGCAAAGATTGTGTGTGGTCAGAAAGTATTAACACGCTGAATGTTTCTGGAAAAGAAAGATAGAAAAAGGAGTCCGAATCTGAGTGATCTTTGGGCAGAACGGTGGAAATTGTAAAATAAATCGTAAAATAAAATGAACGTCTCCCCCCCACCCGGAGGAAAGCTTTGGATGGACCTCTCGATCTGCTACAACACAGATATTGCAGGTCAGCGAAGTTTTGGGGGAAATGGATTACATTTGGATTTAATTACCTCTGGATTTGGGTGGAGATGACCTTGGGCGTCCTTGCTGGGTGAGCCATTGGGGAGACCGCGAGGAAGAGATCAGGCAGGGTCACCCTGTGGGTGTTCCTGGCTTTCTCGGCAGCTTTTAGTACCGTTGGCAACAGGCACTTTTGCAGTGCTCAAAGCTTCTGAGAACTTATTTATTTATACAGTTTTTGTCTCACTGCCATCTCTCGACTGCTTGGCAGGTTGCAATCGATAAATTGCAATAAAACGTCTGTGGTAACCATCGAAAGTGAACGGTCCAAAATTAAAAACACAAGATAGCAAAAAGGGAATTCTGAGCGGGACAAACCCAAACTGCAAGAAGTAAATAACTCGATGGCCACATTCGAACGCCAAAAGGCCTTTGAAGCGGTTCTGTTTTGAACACTTTCCTGAAATCGAACCTCGCTTTGCCGGCGTTCAGCGGCTGCTCCGCAGCTGGATTGCGGTGCTGGGAAAGATTTGCTCGACCGCTTGGGAACTGTGCTCAGTTGCTTGTAGAATGTATGAGCTGGGGGGTCCTCAGAGAACATCTAGCCCAACCCTTTGGGCTGGTGGATCCCACTAAGCCACCCGACAGCTTCCGAGATTCCGTGGGATTCCCTTGTTATTTAGCAAGGACGTGCAATCTGGGGCAGGTGGTCACAATTGCCTTTTAAAGCCAGATGTTTGGGGTGGGGTGGGGGTCTTCCTGGAAAGCAGACCTTTCATAATTTTTAAAATTGTAATTGAATATCTGAAGCCACTGGGGGGAGGGCAGCGGGACCAGCGCTCCAAGCAAGCTTATCTTGGCTCCAAGAAGAATGCAAGTAATCATTAAATATACATAGTTTTCTGTGTGGCTAACAATATTGCTAATGATTTCTGGAAGTTCGTGTTACATGTTTCTAGGAGTTAGTCCTTTTATTTCTGATAAACCACCTTTGGCTTAATATCTATAAAAAGACAGTGTGTACGTAACACAGCAACAGCTTATTAGGCAGGGGAAATTTCCCGGTCGAGTTTTTAATAACAGGGATCAAACATTTTCTTCCATCGAAGCACAAACTGTTTATTATTTAGAGTATTGGAGTTTAGATGATGCCGTAATAAACAATCTGTGCGTCAAATGAATTGTGTGTCGGTTTCCAGTTTAAACAAACTCTTGGAGAAATTTATGGGAGAGGTTCCTTCTACGATGAATCACCACAATTCGTGAAATTCGGCCTCTTTCCGAAGCTCAGCCTTGAAGGCTGTCGCTTATTAAGGGGGATGAATCAGTGGCACCAAGGAGGACGTTTCAGGGGGCTGTGGGGCAGGGACCCCAAAATTGGATGTACACGTGCACGGGAGGGGAACTAATCCCCCCCAAATGTGACCCACATCCTGCCGGGGTCATTTTGGGGGGGGCGATTGGGTGGAATGGCATTCCTCTGAGGAGGGCAGAACTGGCCGGCTGGACATTGAAAGCAGGCTCTGAACGGCACGAGGTTTCCTTGCAAGTCCTCCTCGTGGCACCAAACACCACCTGTGGCAAGCACCTTCCATGGAGTGGCCTTCTTGCAAAACAGAAAAAAAAGGGGGGGAGGCAAATGACATTTTGGAACCCTTGTCTCTGGGCCCCCAAGACCCCCAAGGCAGGGGAATTTCAGCAGGGCGAGGGAGAAGCCCAAAAACTGGCGTGGACAGCTATGCCAAGCCCCTGCTGGAACAGGGCATTTCTCAAATGTGCAGCTTTTCTCAACCTTGGCCACTTCAAGATGGGTGGACTTCAAGTCCCAGAATTCCTCAGCCAGCCTGCTTAAGGATGAATGGACTTCAAGTCCCAGAATTCCCCAGCCAGCCATGCTGGCTGGGGAATTCTGGGACTTGAAGTCCACCCATCTTAAAGTGGCCACGGTTGAAAAACACTGGTGTAGGGGGTTTCCTCTGTTTGGGTCTGCAATGGGGCAACCACAGGTTTGGGGACTGAGATTTGCCCCCTTTTTTTCCTTTGCCCCACTGAAAAGCGAAATAGCAGCAACAGCCCCCGGCAGCTTTGGGTGGTCTCCACAAGGGAAGTTTGTCTTTCACCCCCCGTTCCCAGGGTGCGGCGAACGCCCTTGGCCTACCTTGCAGGGCGTTGGCAAAAGGACGGCCAGGAACCAATCCCGTGAATATTCTGGGCTAGAATAAGTGCCCAGCCAGATAAACAGCATCAACTGAACTACGCTCAAAGTTGCTCTTTACACACATGTTGCAGTTTGCTTGATCCTGGTTTGTGGAATAAACCACAGCTAGCTGGGATCGCACAACACCCTAATCCACAAATGCTGCTTTACAAGCCGCAGCAGCTATGGGTTCATAGAACAGAGTCAGCCACAGACCTACTGGTAGTTTGGGGCCTCTCCCACTAACCCCATGGAGAACGTGGGCTTTCTTCTGCCTTGGAAGGAAGGTGGCCTGCTCGTCCCACATGGCTCCTACTGACTTCGTGGACACTCCCAGGCAGTTTCCGTGGTAGGAGGAGAGGTTTCCATTGGCGTCTTCCATTGGCTTTCAACCTCCACCTTTATGATTTCCTGGTGGTCTCCCATCCAAGTCCTCTTGCGCTTCCAAGGAGCAGCTGTCCCTTAAAAAGCTTGTGGCTACATGGAAACATCCCCGTAGTTTTCTGGCTAACTCTACGGAAAGGGCTTGATGGGGCTTGTCTTCAGGGTGGATTTTTTTTTTTAAACTTCTCAGTCCAGCCTACGGCCCGGAGATCTCCTAGTGGGTTAGTGACCCACGGACTAACAGGCTGGCCAGCCCCGCCTAGAATTTAGAGATTAACCACGGTCAAAATACCCTCAAGAGAAGATCTGTACCAACCCTTCACCCCATCTTAAAGGCGGGAGAGATTTACCCTTTTCCCCAATTTTTCTTCTCCAATTCTCTTCCCCACCCCACCCTGCTGCTGCACCACCTTGACGCCTCCTGGACTTTTTTCTGGAATTTTAATATTTAAAAAAAAAGAGCGTGGTGCCGTCTTGAGTTCCAAAAAGGCCTTTGAACCCCATCAAATGGAATGGAGGTGACAGAGAATAAACTTTACCAGGCTGAGGGTTGGCATCCATTGGGAGAGGGAGTGCCCACAGCATGGCTTCAAACCTCCCCACGGGCTCGCCATGCCCCCCCCACGGGTCCACCAGCCAACCCTGGCATGAGGAACGAGAGCGAGCTCAACACAATCGCGCCAGGCCCAGCCAGCTTCGGAAACAAAACGTCTTTATTAGAAATATTAGGCAGACCCTGCACTAACTGCTTCAATAACGTTAATCCCTTGCAGTTTTTTTTAAATAAAAACTTGGTGGCAGCACACCCAGGCTTGACCAAACTTGCCACACGGGCGCTGTACATTCTGGTGCGCTCTTGGTACAAATCTGCCGTTTCCATCCTTCACCGGACAGACATGCAAATTCTCAGTGGTTGGTACGTGAGGGCAAACTTCTAGCCCGTGTCGAGAAAAACCTGGTTGAGGAAGCCGGGGGGGGGGGGGGGAGAGGGAGAGACCACATCTGTCAAAAGTTGGCACATGTGCAAGTTTTTTTTTAAAAGGGGCAGAGCAGTGTTTTTCAAGCTTGGGCACTTTAAGATGGGTGGACTTCAACTCCCATGGCTGGCTGGGGAATTCTGGGAGTTGAAGTCCACCCATCTTAAAGTACCCAAGCTTGAAAAACACTGGGGCAGAGGAAGGAACACTCAGAAACCACGAATGCCTGAAAAGTACAATAAAAATCAGCTTGGTGGCTCTGTGGCTCATGGCCACAGCTGTAGAAATTGGTGGCTCCACAGAGAAGCCATTCACACCTGGGACACCAATGTTTCTGTGCTCTTCGCGTGCCAGCAGCAGTCCAGGAGTGCCTTGCACAGGACTGGCGCGCTGCTGAATGCATTTTATTGGGAAAATCCACGGGCACCCGTGGAACCAGCAGGGAATGGCCCAAAAAGTCAAGGTGTGATCGCCACGCATAAAAAACAGGCAGAGATTCAATCGTGCTGTCGGGGCCACCATTTTGACTTTCTGGACCATACCCTGCGGACTCCCGATGAGAACCACGCAGACCGGATAGAGCCGGCGACCCATTCGGAGAACGGAGAGGCCATAAGCTGTGGTTAAACAGAAGGACGTCTGCCATCGGTGGTCAAAAAAGTCAAGATGGCAGCCAAGGCCGTGCCATTGGAGACGTGCCCCTTTTTTGCACGGCGATGCCTGCAAAAAAGGTGGGCATGTCCCAGCTTGACAGTATCACGATGCACTTCTGGATCTGGGTGTGCAAAACACCCACCCAATCCCTGAAGAAAGTTTTGCACACACGCATGGCACATACCCTAAGTTCAGACGGGGGAGGAGGTAGTAGCGAAAAGACGAAAATAACTATTTATTGGTATAGCCGCCCAGAGTCTTTTGGAGGGGCAGCTATACCAGTGTAATAAGTGAAATAATAATACATTTAGTGACCAAGGAGAAAGAGGAGGGGAGCTCACCTGGGACTAGCCAGCTTCTGCAACAGTGGTTTAGTGCCTACAACCCTGGAAACTAACCATGGCTTCTGGTGGCCTCCTTGGAAGAACCAACCTTCTCCGATTTTCCCACTTGCTCAGAACGAGTCTCACTCTGGCCAAGGAATGGGGGGCCCCGAGAGATGGGGGCCTCGTGGATCTGGGGGCAAGGGAGAGGCAGCTTAGCCCACCCTGGGGAAGGGAATCCTGTATGTGTCTTAAAGCACGTTTTCTCAACCTCGGCAACTTTAAGATGGGCGGACTTCAACTCCCAGAATCTGGCTGGGGGATTCTGGGAGTTGAAGTCCGCCCATCTTAAAGTTGCCGAGGTTGAGAAACACTGTCTTAAGACATTCTCTTAAGGTTCTAGTCCTCAAGAGACGGCAGCAGGGAGAGCCAAGACGTCCAGGGAAAGCAAAGACGGCGTTTCCTGAGGGTGCCAACAAAGACCCTTCCCTGGAGAACTTCCAGCCCAGGCCGGAGAGCAGTCTGTCCAAAATGCTTTGTTGGGGGGGGGAGGTTGGACTAGATGACTTTGGAGGGCTCTTTCTTTCGGACAAGGGAGGGAAACTCAGCCAGGCACTACTGGAGCAATTTCCCAGTCCCCGTCCCCCTCTGGCTCTACCTTTCCCCACCGGACAGGCGTTTCCGGCCGGGCCACGGTCCTCTTTCCTCGGGGCACGTGCCAATTCCCTTCTTCCAGCGGCGCCCTGGCTTTTCTCTGGACGGCTACTCTGTCCACCTGCCTTCCGGCCCCAACCTCCTTTGGCCTCTTCCTTTCCCAGAGATGCCAGGCGCACCTTTCCAACCATGGACGGCCATCCTCGAACCCTCTCGACTTCAACCTTCTT
Organism: Liasis olivaceus; assembly: GCA_030867105.1. Classification (NCBI taxonomy): domain Eukaryota; kingdom Metazoa; phylum Chordata; class Lepidosauria; order Squamata; family Pythonidae; genus Liasis; species Liasis olivaceus. Next base: position 329,736,747 of record CM061349.1, read on the forward strand.
CTCTCTCACGTCTCCTGCCTCTGACCTCTGCAACAACTCCGCTCCCTGCCAAGCACCCCCCAAAAAAAAAGTTGGGAGGGAAGTCACACTCCTCAAGTCCCTGCTGGCTCCTGTGCCACCCCTGCCCCGCTGGCACCCTTGCATCCCCCAATGTCCTGGAGCATTCCCTGCTGCACAGAGCTAACTTCCCTGCTGCTGGGATCGGCTGCACTCGCTGACTTCCAAGGCCTGCCGTTCGCTGCAGCAGCCCAGCTGGGGAAGATGGTGGGGACCCAGCGAAGACGGGCATGCAATTTTCTCCCCCTCGTTTCAGACATGCCAGCTTTCCCCAAAGCGTTGCCAGTGGCGTTTCCCAAGGACCGCAGCCACGTCAGCCCTCCAGTTCTGTCTCCCAGACACATCTTCAGCATCCGTTACCACCTGTTTGTGGCAAAGGACGGGCACAGTGCCAACCCCTCTCGCCATGGGCTGCCTGGTTCCCTCATCTGCCCCACAGACCCTCCCTCAACAGCGGAGGTGAGTCCTATGGCTAAAGCAGGGTTTCTCAACCTTGGCAACTTTAAGGTGTGTGGACTTCAACTCCCAGATTCTGGGAGTTGAAGTCCACACACCTTAAAGTTGCCAAGGTTGAGAAACCCTGTCTTAAAGCATTCTCTTAAGGTTCTAGTCCTCAAGAGATGGGAGCAGGGAGAGCCCGCCTCAATCCCCCCCCAAATCTTGTGCACTCCCAAACCTAGTCTCATTACCCCACTGCAAACAAGGGGAGGGCTAGGGGTCTGCTGGGCAAGAGAAAAATGCTTTTGACCTATGGGCCAAGGCCCCAGTATGGCACAAGACCACCGAGTCAGTTGGGGAACCACTCGTGTGGACGGAGGGGACGCAAACTAGGCACGCAGAGCAGAGTTTCCAGCAACGGCTTCTCCTTCAGCTCTCTTCCAAGCCAGCAACAGGGGTGTTCGGGGGGGGCTGGGGGATTGCAAGACCCCGCCGAGACCACCTTGTTGGGATGGCCAAGGTCCCTCGCTTGGACTCCTGTCCCCTTCTGCAGATGATCTCAGCTGGCAATGGCAGGAAGAAACCCACGTTGATCTTTGCTCACAAACGTGGCCACATCACCATCGTGCCACCAGTAGCTTCCAGTTCCCCAGAGCGTTGGGCATGTCCACGGCCCAGGCTCCTTCCACCATTTTGCACTTGGCAGGGATCTGGGAACCCAAAGGCACCCTACATGGCTGCATTCAGGCCACATCCCACAGCCCATGCGCTACCTTGGACCATCTTTCGTCACCTCAAGCTATTCCGACGTTCCACCCGTTCAGAGACGCCGGTCGTGGCCGGCTCCTGCCAAGATGACATTGCCAGGCCGCCCCCGAACGGTGCTGAAAAGCGGCAGAGGGTCTCCACCATCTCAATCACTTCAGAAGTCGCAGCGCACTCAGCCGGACAGGAACATAAATCCGTCAGACTCTTATTAATCAGGCTGCAGACTGGCCGAGCCGCTGTTCTGGTCAGGTGGAAGGGACCCGGCTCCTCCGCTTCCAATTTGCAGAGGCTCTGACTTTAGGAGTCGCCAACGTCTTTGGAATGGCTCCTGGGCTCTTATCGGTTGCACACTTGGTCGGTATTCAGCGTGCAAAGCCTTTGCCCATCTCTTCGTCCGTGGCCTGCAAAGGACAAACCCGGCTGACCGAATTTCTGCCGGGTGGAACGCGGCAACGAACAGCAGAGGAGCCCTGGCTGGTGGAAAAGCCGGGCAACCGCGGGGTTTCAGGCCCCTGCCCTCTGCCCCCCACAGTTCTTCCTGTTCCTCAAGGTCTACAAGCCCTGTGGATCCTTGGGCCTCTCTATCCACCCAACAGTGGATGTGCACGGAAGGGAGAACTGGAGAACTCCTCCCCAACTATGCAGCAGCTGAAAAGTGACACCAGGCCACGTCACCCTCCTTTGCCTGGGTCTGACGCCCCTCCTGCCATTTTCACAGCACCCCAAGGGAAAGGCGCAACTGCTGAGGGGTCATTAATCATCCCAAGGTGGGGACGGAGCCTCCTGCAATTCCGGTTCCCGTTCGGATGTGGCTCTGGGCCCCGGCTGGTGGCCTCCGAGGCCCTCAGAAAGAGGATTTCAGCACGGCTGGGGGGGAGGCCCCTGCGCTTCTCCAGAGTTTCCAGCTCCTGGCGGCTGTTCATTTTTTTCAACATGGGGATGAGGCCATGCTGGGAGAGACCCACCGGGGAGAGGGTGAGAGGGAAGCCCGCCCAGGGCAGCGTGGTTTTGTGTGGGGGAAAGATGGCAAGAATCGTTTTTATGTTGAGCGATATGCGGGAGCCCTTGTGCCCCGTGGCTGGACCCTTGTCCTCAAGCGTCTTTTTGGCACGGTCGGGCATTTCGCCCTTGTAAATGTTTCCAGCCAAGAAGGCCCCCACCCTGCCCCCTGGCACATCTTGGCATCTGGCACGGGCCATCCGTTGCCGAGCGGGAATCAACTGAGGGAGGGCTCTTCTAAAGTGATTGCGTGCTTTGGGTGGTCTTTCTTCAGTGGCCCCTCCTGCTGCTCCTCCTCCTCCTCGGCCAGCCTCAAGTCTCAAAGTATTTGTAGATCTGGGCCACGTACTGCATGACGCTTTGCCAGTCTGGACGGTCGGTGTGCATGATCTCACTCAGCTCCTGTGGGAGGGGAGGGAAGGTGGCGAGAAGGGGCAGAGGATAAGCAGAAGAGGAACCCAGCCGAGCAGCAGGTTGCTTACTCCACGGGCTAATCTTTCCCTCCCTGGTCACCTTCCAGATGAGCGGACTTCCAGCTTCCCAGGATTCCCAGCGAGAAGAGCCCCGTGGGGAATTCTGGGAGCTGAAGTCAACAAGGGAGGCAGAATTGGACAGATGGATAACCACACAGATGATTGATAGATAGATGACAGATTAGATAGATAAATGATAGACATAGATAGATGGACGGACAGATGATAGAGATAGACAGATGACAGATAGATAGATAGATAGATAGATAGATAGATAGATAGATAGATAGATATAGACAGACAGACAGACAGACAGACAGAGAGAGAGAGAGAGAGAGAGACAGATGATAGACAGACAGACAGACAGACAGACAGACGAGCAAGGGCCAGAATGCTGAAAGAAAGAGCTTGAAAATAAACAGAAAGTGGAGGAAATTCAGCAAATAATTGTTCAATTTGGGGGGGAAAGGCTGTAAGAGAACCCCAGCGGGTCTCTACTGAGCCTCTGCAACCCTTGGCAAGGATCAAGGGTTTGCCAACCCTGATCATAAACCCTCCTCCCTGGTGGCATTTCCTTCCTGCCTTCCGAAGCTTCCCGGCACTTCTGTAAAGCCCCCGAGTGAGCCGGGAGATGCTCTGATCTTGGCCAGCGGCCCAGGCTGGAGATTCCTCCTCTGAGCTCCACCAAGCGGGTCAGCTGTGCCCCCCCACCACCCTGGAGTGCCCAGAAGCTGGAGGCAGGAACAGCAGCCATTTAATCGCGCTGGCATGGCCCCCGCAGAGCAAAAGGCAGCCAGGCCGACTCCAATCCAGTGCTTTGAAGAAGCGAGACGTGGAATAAGAAGCGTTTTTTTAAAAAGGGGGCAAGGAAGAAAGGATCCAAGATTCCTCTTAGGGGAGACTTGGGGAAAAAAATGACTTTGGTTCGTGCAGTTGTGGGAAAACCTGACAACTGCATGATTCTGGGTTTGCACGTATGCGTGTACGCGCACGTATTTATATATTTCAATCAACTGTGGATTGAAGGTTGAGTGGGTGATGCAGAATTTTTTTTTAGTGGGGGTATTTTTATAGCCAAAGTCGAGGTTGAGTTTGCAGCCAGATGAGAGACCTGCAGACGGGCAGGACTGCAGGGTGGGAAAACTGAAGGGGATCTCATGAACATCTCCGCCGGACGGTCCCAACTCTCTGCAACCCAACGGCCCGCTTCCCACGGCTGCCAGCTGGGTTCTCCTGCAAAGGTTCTGCAAAACTGGCCTGAAGACAACCACCCCCTTCCACCATTAGCCCCTCCCGGTTGAAACTGACACTGGGAGATAGACTGCTTCTCAAGGTGGAGGCTTGACACAGCCACCCAGAGGACCAGCTAGAGATTTTTCCTCCTTCTGGAATTCGATTATTTCCTGACGTCTGCAAAATGCACAGAGTTTCCGCACGAGACTCCAGGTAACTTTGGGGCCATGGTTGAGGAAAGAGTCTTTTTTTAAATGTACCAAAATAACTCTCTTTTGCTTATTTGTTTTTAAATGGCACAATGTATTTAAGCGCACAGATTGTAAGAAACAGCTGTTGGGAAGCCTTCCCTGACCAAGCTGTTTCGGAAGGCGAAGTACCCTGGCGCCAAGGCTTTGGCATTTGCAGTGGTGGATCAGCTTGCTCATAAAAACCACCCCAAAAAGCAAACAGTGGCCAGATTTTGCTCCCTAATCCCCCAAAAAGAGAATTGGAGAGACACGCTTTTTGTTGGCTTGTTTTAGCGTGCTAACCTGTTCTGTTCTGTGCTGCAAACAGCCCTTGCACTCTACATGGTTGGTTGGCGTGCTTGTGGGTGCACGGAAGGCACTTTCTGAAAGTTGTAACACTGATTGATGCGCAATCGACAGGGAAAAGAAAGAGGCTTCCTCATAAGAACCGCATCGACCTCTGTCCAATGTGCGCATTTGTGCATACGTGTAAGTAGTGGAAAAATCCATCCACTTGTAAAGAATCAGGGATAAACAATGATGATTTATGTGAGAGAGAAGTGCACAGGCTGGAACTGTCAGGGTTTGTAAGCGCTTCCTTTGAAGGCATCTTGGTTTGGTGGTGGCGCCTGAAGCTGGGAACGTGCAGGCCGGAACGTGGTGCTGATTAAAGGGCGCTGAGTTCCCCCAAAGCCTCGACTGGCTTGTGGGATCTGAGCAAAGCCTGTCCTAGCCCATCCTTTCTGGTGGGCTCCCTCTAGATGTGCTGAATACGGCTCCCATCTTCTGCAGCTGGCATGGGTCGTGCTGGCAGGGGATGACGGGAGCCCCAGTCCTAACAGACTAGGGGGAAATACCTGAGCGACTTGGGGTCCCCCTCTAGCGATGCCCGTGGGAGCCAGCCTTGCCTTTCCCCCGCTTGGGAGCCTCTCTGCCTACCCCTCTCCCCAAATCTGCACTGCAGCCCTGATTCTTCCCCTCTCCAGGAACACAAAGCCGACTTACCAAACTGGGTTTGATTCCAACACTTTCAGCCGCTTGGAACGCGAGAAGGAGGTTTCTTTTCTGTGGGAAAGGAAAAATGAGTAGGGCAAGGAACATAAGAGCCTTTTAAAGTCTTTTAAATAGATTCATTAAAAAAAAAAAAAGCATGGACCGCCTATTCTCCTGTCAGCCTGACCAGCTGCCATCTACAAGCCTCGCTGGAAGCCTTGAACACCCCCCAACACCTCCAGGGGCTTGGCTGGTAGTGATGCAGCAAACAGGATTTCCCCAGTGGTGGCATCCGGGCAGTGGAATTAAGCCCCCAAGGGCTGGTTGACTCACCCACCCTTTAAATGTACTGTTAAGACATCATTTATATTAACTGCCCAGTAGGCTGACTTCCTTGCTATTATTAAACATTTTACTGTGATCTATTTTGAGCAACAGGCTATAGAAACTTGCCTCGGTGTGCATGTGTCAATGCAATATTGAAACTCTCAAATAAACAGTGGAACAAAACAGCCACTCCTGGAGCGAAACCTCCAAGCAGGCTGGCCAAACAGCAGCCTCAATAGAGGGGTTAGCAAGAGGAAGGAGGAGGAAAAAGTTAAACCCTCGCTCCCGATCAGTTGCACTTTGTCTCGTCTCCACCCACAGCCACTCCCAAGAGGCATTTAAGCTTCACTCCAGTTTAGCCTCTGTCTTCCTTGTTCGGCTGGCAACAGGGCAAAAGGAAACCATAACGAAGGAAAGCGTATTTGGCAAAATGCAGCTGAATGAGTTCCCAATGCACGCTGAGCCGAGCAGCGACTTGGAGGGAGGGGAGGCCGTGGAACCAAATATATCTTTCTAAAATCGAACTTCTAGTTCTTCCGGCTTTGCCCTTTTAAAGACCCCCCCCTTCCTCAATTTTCTTGGGGGCTAGGGGTCGGTTTTAGACTTTGGGTTGGCCCAGCTGAGCAACTCAGAATTGCTGAAGGCAGCCCCGGTAAAGGGTAGACGCCAGGTTACTTACATCGCCATAGAAGAAGGACTGGCAAGTATTCTGGGGAGTTGAGAAAGTCTGTGCAGGTCTTTTGGTAGACTTGCAAAAGCACAGCTGTGTCACCCTAGACCAGTGTTTCTCAACCTTGGGCACTTTAAGATGGGTGGACTTCAACTCCCAGAATTCCCCAGCCAGCATGGCTGGCTGGGGAATTCTGGGAGTTGAAGTCCACCCATCTTAAAGTACCCAAGGTTGAGAAACACTGGGGCAGAGGAAGGAACACTCAGAAACCACGAATGCCTGAAAAGTACAATAAAAATCAGCTTGGTGGCTCTGTGGCTCGTGGCTGTAGAAATTGGTGGCTCTCATCTTCTCCTTGGACTGAATTAAATTCTAAATTCATGATTCGGTTTCCCTACAACCCCGGAGGTGGCTTTTAATATATATCTATATATTTAACTTGCGTGCATGTCTCTCTCAAGTTTATTAATGCACGCAGGAATTTATTTATATCACTCTTACCTCGCTCTCCCTCCGGAGATTCAGGGTGGCTGGCGACAAAGATCATGCCGTCAGTTCGCCAGTTAAAATAGCCCTTCCCGCCTGATAATACAGTCGTAGAGCGCAGAGGCCGTAATAGCGTTATTATTGGGAAACGTAAAGTTAATTAAAATCCAGGAAAACTGCCGATGAAATACATTTGCGGACGTTTATGTTCTCGCGTAACTCTTTTCAGTTCCTCTTTCACTGTCTGCTTCCAGAGATGTGGGGCTAGAGTCGTCCCAGGTAGCCCACTGGCACAGCCGATGGCAGTGCTGGATGTGGACGATGGGAGGTGTCGTCTGTACAGTTTTTGCGGGGGGTGTTAATTTGGGAAAGACAGATAGAACTATTTGGGGAAGCGAAGTGAGAAAGAGCGAAAGGAAGGGGACCGGATCCGAATAAAACTTCTGAGCCGGAAGCCTCAGCCCTCAAATCCCTTGAGGTTGACCCAAAATAGGCCGCCCCTCTGCTCAAAGGAAGCAGGGGAGCAAAGATAAATGAAAAAAAAGACCCACTGGAGAGTCTATTTTAACTAAAAAAGGGAGAGGGCTCTGCACACTCACAGCTGCACTGACTTTTTTGAACACTTTTGCAGACACCCGGATAACCTCTCCTTTTACACAGACGTTATTGATTCCCTTGCTTGCCTTCTTATTGATTTATTGATCTATGGGCTGGTTTCTCATGCTTTTTCTTGCTGGCTTATATATTTATTTATTTATTTAGGTGTCTCTGTCTATGGGCTGGTTTTTCACGCTTTTTCTTGCTTTTATCACTGTTAGGAAACCGCCCAGGGGCGGCTATGTAAATCTTTTCAACGAATAGCAAACGCACCCTTGCAGTAAATCGATCTAGCGGCTTGCTAGGAGCCGAAAACGACTTGACGGCACGTAATCAATGAATCAATCAATCGTCCGTAGCGATTGCAGGAATGAGGTCAAAAGGGTGTGCGCGCCCGGGCGTTCTCTGGCATGTGATATCTGCCCAATCGCTCCAAATTAGGGGCTGATCTGACAGTATTTCAGCTGCAGTGCTAAATTTAACCTGGGAAGAGATTTATTTATTTCACATAATGCTATTCCATGCACTGGAACACCCAGTTTAAACCCATTTTCCAAAAGAGAAACGCATTTGTCAGCCCGTAAGTTATGCCAGCTGTTTCCCTTCGAGGTGCATTTGGGGACTCGGGTCAAACCAACTTCCTCTAATTCTGTGTTTTGCAACCTCAGCAGCTTAAAGATGGGCAGACTTCAACTCCCAGAATTCCCCAGCCAGCCTGGCTGGCTGGGGAATTCTGGGAGTTGAAGTCCGCCCATCTTAAAGTGGCCAAGTTCGAGAAACACTGCTCTAATTCTTTATTTGCAGCACCGCCACGGAGAAGACCCTGTTTCGAGTCCCGCATTATGGGTCGAGACAAACCAGGTGCTTCCGCCTGATCTCAGCCCAAAGAGATCTGGATTCCTTCTTGCAAAACAGGACCCATTTAATTGTAATTATTTTCCCTGTTTTCCTCCCTGCTGTGCAGGAAGTATGAGAACATTCCAAAATACAGTATCTGCTTCTGTTTCCTCTACGTGTGGGTTATTCCTCACGGTGGAAAAACGTATCTGGATCTGGCTGTGTGTTGTTTTTGCCGGAGTGTTTCTTGTAGGCCTACAAACCGCTGAGCGTTAAAACTGGGCAGCGCAACAGCCAACAGATGAATAATGAGCGTTCATTAATAATAATACATTGGACGAGATGATAGGGTAGAAAATCAGTACCGCTGCAACAAGGGTGAAGAAATTAAGAATTTGGGCTTCTGTGTTACTTGCATGTCAAGGAAGGAATTTTATTATTATTACTATTTATTAAATTTATATACCACCCAGCTCCCAGCAACTCCCAGAGACTCTTTAGAGCAGACTTTCTCAACCTTGGCAGCTTGAAGATGGGTGGACTTTAACTCCCAGAATTCCCCAGCCAGCAATGCTGGCTGGGGGAATTCTGGGAGTTGAAGTCCACCCATCTTCAAGCTGCCAAGGTTGAGAAAGTCTGCTTTAGAATTTAGAATGACTTTTCAACATTAGCTTTCCCTCTGAATTTAAGTTAACAAATTAGCGTTTTAAATGAAAGATCTGACAGAGTTATTTATTTGCATAACTGGGAACTGCTTACCAATTTACATTCCTCTTACAAAGGAGAGAGAGGGAGGGGCATGAGAATCAAACCACCCCAAAAGCCCAAACAGGCAGCTGGTCCACCAGCATTATCCGCCTGCGGTTTTCCTGCACAGTTGGCAGTCCCTTTGCCCTCCGCTAGGGGGCACCCTCAGGAAGTGCCCGCTTGCTCGCAGCCCCCTAGTGGAGGAGGCGGCAGGAGCTCACCTTGTCTTGGCTGCTGAGCTCTTGATAAGGGATGTGAGCCGGCAGGTAGGTGTGCAGGAGGGCGCAGAAAGCCAGGCCGTCGCTCCAGCTGCTGCTGAAGTTGGTGATGTCGATGTTCTGCAAATGCAACGAGAGGAGGGGAAATGAAACGCAGCCAGGCGACCTCGCTGGGGGGTCTCGCTTTTGCAAAGCTATTTCTGCGGCCATCGACCGGGCGTTTACTACGGCTATCAGAGGATCAACATCCTTTCCTGCCTGCCGAATTTTTTTTTTTTACAAATGCACAAAAAGAGGAAAGTTAGAAACCCAACAGTCTTCCTCCCTCCCTCCCTCCCTCCCTCCCTCCCTTTTCTTTTCTTTTTTCTTTTCTTTTCTCTCTTCCTTCTCTTCCTGCCTGCCTGCCTGCCTGCCTGCCTGCCTGCCTTCCTTCCTTCCTTGGCATTTTAATCCACTTAATGACAAAGTTTTTGTCACCTTTGCTTTGTTTATCTACTTTTTTTCTTTACATCCTTATCTGCTCACTGACTTTTTTTTACAAATGCACGAAAAGGGGGAAGTTAGAAACCCAGCAGTCCGTCCGTCCTTCCTTCCTTCCTTCCTTCCTTCCTTCCTTCCTTCCTTCCTTCCTTCCTTCCTTCCTTAATTTTTGTCAACTTTGCTTTGTTAAACTATTTCTTTTCTTTACTGGCACGTACAAAAGACATGAAGTAAAAATGGAGACCTTAACCCTACGACAGCAGCTTAAGACCAAAACCTTTATTGTACAACGAATACTTTGATGCAATCTGCAGCTTTTTTTTAACGTTATACTCAACATCTTTTTAATCTTCTATTCAACTTTGAATGGAAAAGCCAAATAATCTTATGCTCATTAACACTGACATCCTAAACTGTAATTAACATGGATACAATGCTTTTTTTTAAATCCCCAATAGTCTAAGTTATCTCAACACTGGAGTGTTAATAATCTACAATCAATGCTGCACAAATATCACTGCATTAAAATAATACAATGCACTAAGATTTACAACATAATTAAAAAAAACTCCCTTGACGTTATTCAACCAAGTGAAATGCAATTGTGGGGGGGGGATCCTTCCTGGTCTCCCTGGGGGTGTTGAAGGCTGAATTCCCTGCACGGACAGAGGCCTTACAGACAGGGCAAGGCTACCGTTCCAGTAAAACAAGAACGGGGCTGAGTCTCGGTGCCCCGCGTGGCAGAAACAGCTCCCGGACAACACAATCGATCAACCGGCAATCAGTGCCAAGATGATGAAATAAAAGGCCCCTTCGGGACACGTGTTCCCACAAGATCAATGCCATCTCCTCCTAGGACAATTAAGAGTGGATGCGGACCTCAGACGGGCACAAGGAGGCCGGCGATTCGGGGCACGGCACCCGGCGGGTGGGGGGAATGCTCTGCTGCCTCCAGCCCCTCATCTTAATGGCTGGCAGCCCTAATTCTATTAAAAAGCTTGGCTGAGATTGGATTAGTTCGCTCCGGCACTTTCTCAAAATCAGGAGAGGAACAAACAGTTACTCAATACTGTCGCTTGCCCACCCTGGGCGAGGGGAAGACGAGGCTGCCCGCACGCAGCGCTTGATCAACGGGGGCGCCAGGCTGGGCCCTGGCACTGAACCCCGCAGCTTCTTTTCGGCTGCTGGGGCACAGCCGGCCCCTCCCAATGTACGCATCCGACGAGATCTCCCTTCTTCAGTTCGCTGCCCTCCAAATGCACGAGGCTTCACGAGGACGTGAGACCAGCCTGTAGGATCCGGTCGAGGCCCGTCTTCATCCAGCACTCTGTTCCTCACCAAATGGCCAACCAGAAGCCCCCGGGGGGCTTGAAGGCGAGAGACAGACCCCCCCTCGATTCTCTTGGAACGGCTTTGCATTTTAATTAATTAATTAATTAATTAACTAAGCATCTTTCTATAGCTGCCCATCTCACAACTATGTGACTCTGGGCGGCAAAGAACCCGGCAACCGCTAAAAATTCCGTAACCACCTAAAAACGATCCGGAACAAATAAAATAAGCATCTAAAGTGAACAAGAAAGCGGGAGAAGAAACTTCGCTTAATCTCCTACAGCCACCTTGGAAGAAACTTGGAAGAATAATGCTGAGTCTTGAAGACCCCCAGCCCTCGGCCAGCCCTCTCCTCTCTGCATCTATCCTGTTCGGGGGCCATGCCCAGATCTTGTGGCGATGAGTTCCACAGGGGAGTCCCGAGCCCTGGGAAGACCTCCCACCGCCCTTGCAAAAACCAGGGCAGGTTTAACACGTGGAGCTGAGCCGTGGCACAACGCGTTTGGTGACGGCTCGGCGCGATGTATGAATCCAGCCGCCGGGTTTGGAGAATAGGGCATTGGAGGACTTGTGCTGGAATGCGACTCGTCCAAGAAACTAGTTATCGCCAAGTAGGGCTGGAGATGGAGACGCAGGCTTGGAGGCACGTGTGTGTCGCGTCGCAGGCGGCTGAACTGGAAAGCGTACAAGTATTTCCTTACTAGCGCCACCAAAAAGTGGGATCAAGGCCACAAGGCAGAACCAAGAAAGGGAATCAGATCTCGGGAGTCTGGGATGTGCTTTGGAAGGAACGGAACTGTCTGCGCCTCTTGCCCGAGATGCCGCGGCACAAAGGGAGGCGGAGAAGGAAGTGGGGGAGCGCTGGCCGAGGCGGAAGTCTCAGGGACGCCTTCAAGTCGGTGAGGGGGCCTGCACGATGCAAGGAGGGCCTCGGTAGCCCCATCCAGCCTTGCATCCTGCCGACCCCACGTCCAGGAGGCATTTCAGGAAGGGGAAGACGTGAAGCACGAGGTGGCGAGGGAGGGACCTCGCAGACGTCAGCGGCGACCTTGGAGGCTGAAGATCTGAGGCACGTCAAGGAGAGTTATGGGACACCAGGAAATTCGGAAGAAACGGAGAAGCAACAACAGCGAGTCCTTTTGGAGGAAGGGGGCTGGAGTCAGTGTGGCCAAGGGGCTGCTGGAGCAGCCAGAGGTCCCTCCAGGGCAGCATCCTGTTTCCCACAACGGCCAATGGGCAGACTCTGGCCAGCTCTCAAGCAGGTTGAGAAGACAAGGGCCTCCCAGCGTTGTTATCCCCAGCAACTACGACTCAGTTTCCCGGAGTGGCAGCCAAGAGTCCACGAGACACCTCTGCCCATGGTTTCTATTCTAGCTAAGGGAAGAAACAAAAGCTTTTATTTATCCTTCTCGGAAATTAAATTGCAGCTGGGCAGCATCATACGTGAAAGGCCGGGGGAGAGAGAAAGATTTCAGCTAGGGAAGCACTCCTCGCTTCTCACGTTATTAAAGAAGCCGTCTGCCCGGTCTTGGCTACCGACCCATAATAATCCAGATGGCCGAAGTCATAATGTGATGGAAGATGACATCTGAAGCGCTGAACATAACTCTAAGAATATTTGTGCAATGTTCAGTTGCCGGAGCCCAGACAGCAGGCTTGTAATGATAATAACAGACAAGATTGAGAAAAAAAGAAATCTGAGAAAAGGACGGCAGTAATCCAGCTTTAATTGGCCTTGCTCAGATCGACATTTCCTCTGAGTTGCGCTCTTAAGGCCTTGCTAGTTTTTAATCAGAATTCTTTCTAAGTGTCACATCCTCCAACAGCTTATCTGCCAGACACACTAAGAATACAAGTCCCAGGTGCTGGGATTTAACTCCCAAAACGTTTGCCAGTGGCAGCCACAGAAGAGAGACTAAAAATTCAGATCAAAGAGTAAAGATCAACCTATTTAACACCCACATCTGCAGTTGTGCCTGGTGGCAATCTACGGCCAGGGCAGATTCTTGGTACATGTGTTATGGCATCTCTCTGCCTTGTGCTGTTAGCAGCCCACATTTTGCACCAAATGCAATTCCCAGACAACCCTCAAGGGTAGCACCGCATACAGGCCACTGCAGTAGTCAAGACCGGTTATAATCAAGACGCAGGTAAGAACTGCTGCCAACTACTCCCTACGACCCCTTTTTTCCTTGGGGGAAAAGCAGGAGATCAACCCGACGTGCCACAACAAAAATGACCAGGTCTGGCTTAATGTCACCCCTGAAACCCATACGATCTGCCAACACTGATGAAGGCAAACTTGGCTGACCCAGGAAAACCAGACCATGATGAGAATAGCAAGACGATGGGGACTTAGCTACGATTTCCCAAACTTTTGCCAAGAATCTGTTCGCCCCCTGGGATTTTGGGGTGGGGGGTGCATTCGCTCTTTCTGAAGGAAAGCGCCTTGGCCTCTGAGCAGCAGAATCAGGGTTTTGACCCGTTTCTCAAAGGGGCGACGGGGACGGTGGAGAAAAATGATCTCATCCTAATGCTTGTCACGCCGTGCTAAATTACTCCCGGGCAGCTGCAGATGATGTCCGAAAGTCTTCACGGAGAATTATGTGGTTGGAGAACTTGGGCCTCCAGATCAAGCTGTCCCCACCGGAACGGAACCCGGCCCCAGAGCTGCTCCGCGCCCTGTTGCACAGGCTTTTCCGTCGCAGCCTCTTTGCACGCGCCCCATCACGGGAGCGTCCACCTGGGGCCGGGAGCAGCGGTGTCCGCAGGGCAGGGCTGAGAAAGTCAAGGCGGCAGCCACACCACACGAGAAGTGCTCCGAAGCTCCACCTGGCTGACCTGCAGAGGCTGGAGAGTCTGAAAGAGGCTCTCTGAAGCCCAGCGGAAGGGAAAGCAGACAGGGCTGTTTGCAAACGTGCCGCTTGTCGGAAACGGGTTCTCTCTGGGCGGGTGACCCCCGAGAAGGCTTTGAATTCAAAACCAAACTGGGGCAGGCGAAGAAGAATTCCCGCGGTGGGGAGACGGCTGCCGAAAAGGTCGGATGATCTCCAACCGCGTAATTCTCCGTGAGGACTTTCGGACATCATCTGCAGCTGCCCGAGAGTAATTTAGCACGGCTGGGATGGGAAAACTCAGTTCCGGCCCTCGGCCTCACCTGAAGCTCGGCAGATGACCATGGCCCCCTTGCCCTTCCTCGCAGGGTTGTTGTACTAATAAAAACGTACTCCAACTGGAAAACGCAATAGTCTTTAGACAGGGGTTTCCTTTCTCCCTTGGTTTTCCATACACGGTCCGACTGGAACCTGCAGGAAAAGCATTTCCAATGTTTCCACCTTCATAGTTGGCTTCCTAAGGGACCCCGACGTGCTGCAAAAGCCTCTGGGGCCATTTGAGAAGTGCCCCCCCCATTGCTTCTTGCACACCTACAATTTGTTCAGGGTTATTCGGCGGCAAGGAAGAGCAGCCAAATGGGCTGTCCGGTTTATTTAATTCAGGGGAGGGAGGGCCAGAGGCTACATGAAAAAAAAAAAGTGGGTGGGACTTTCAGCCTATTTTTTTTAATTGGGGGGAAGGTATCCGACAGCATGAACAGGAGGGGGCAGGGGCATCTGTGGGGGAGGTCAAAAAAGTCAAGCGGGTGGCCACGAACGTGCAACAGAAGTGGCGCCCCTTTTATATGCAATACACATAAAAGGGGTCAGGGTTTGTTTACATGGATGCGACTGCCACCTTGAGTCTTTTCATCCTCCCCCCCCCATGGGCATTCCTAGGTAGGGGGGGCACATGGCTTGCTGATGACTTAGTTCAGCAATGCAGGGAGTCCCCAGGTTAAGAACTCCTGGTTTACGGATGACCCACGGTTAAGAACGGAGCCCGTTGTAGCAAAATTCGAGTTAAATACACAGCGATTTGAGTTAAGTACACAATGATTTGAGTTAAATACACAATGGTTCGAGTTAAATACACAATAGTTCGAGTTCATTACACAAGACTATTTATACAGTATAATACAATAATACTGTTCTGGCTTATGTACAAATTCGACTTAAGGACAGGCCTTGGGAACGGAACTCGTTCTTAAACTGGGGACTCCCTGCACTGTTGATATTCTTCCTTTTCTCCGTGGGAGTCACGGGGGCAGATCTGCCCCTCTGCATTTAGAGCTGAGGCCCTCACCATGTACATTTCTGGGCGAAGTGGGGCAATGATTCAGAGAAACTCCTTCACTCTGATCGGATTTTCCGGTCAAGCAAATCAGAACATCCGTGAAGAAGCTATCGTGATATTCCAGGGCAACCTCCAAGTATGAAGAAAAGTCGTCTCCAAACTTAGAGAGGACTCGGGTTGCAAACTCAACCTTTGCGGTTTTTTCGGTCAGGTGAAATTTAGCACAGCAGATGTTCCAGTACAGCATCGGTGTGACAGATCATACATGCACGCAGGAAATGTCTGGTTGTTCAGGGCTTCTGCGCCTTTAGTTAAACATTTCCCATTCAGACCATTTGATTTTTACCTGATAAGAACAAGCTGGAGATAAAAGGGAGGAGGAAGATATATCTAAGGCCCTCGCGATTACAGTTTTCTTTTAGAAGACTATGCGGGTGTGTTTTCAAGACCAAGTCCAGAAATTCCTTCTCATCTTATCCTTCGTAAAGTCAGTCCTTTAAGTGCCCGCATCCTTTTGTATTGTACAGTCATCTTCCTGTGCTGTTTAGTGGATGGTATTGTTTCTACTGCTTATTATTTGTTTAATTAATTCAATTTATAGGGTTGCCCACTTGCCAAGCGACTTTGGGCAGTTAACAAGGTTACAGACATCACAACATGATGAGGAAATGATAAATTACAGCGTGAGGTGCCGAGAACAAGACACAAATGTTGTATAATTACAATAGGCTCAAATACCATCCTGGCTCAGCCCCCAATAGAAGAACCAGGTCTTCAGGGCACTCTTAAAGATCAGCAGGGCTGGAGTCGTGAGAAGCTGGCAGGGCGAGGAACACTGTTCCACAGGGCAGGCCTGGTCTGAGTGAAGACGTACCTCCCGCCATGATGGAAGCTGGAGAATGCCAACCCTGTTGGATTTGGTAGGATGGCCAGGGCTGGAGACAGATGGCCCTGCCGGGAAGGGACTTGTACCCAGAAGCACTCTGGTAATTAAATGGTTTCATTGTCCTTCTGCTTTTTAAAAAGTACCTTTGGGATCTACCTAGAGAACTCTAACTGTCAGACGGAAATAATGTTTTGATTGCCGCACGATGCATTTTCTCCTCATCAACAGTTATGAACGGATACCAGGTCTAAAAACTCATTCCATGCCCCCCGCCTGATGCAGTTGGGGCACACAAGGCAGAAGGAACAGAGATGAACGTTGGGAGAGCACCTAATAAAGACAGCCACGGTCCGCAGAGCACGTGGCAAGGGACGGAGGTCCACAGGACGGGGCAAAAGGCGGAAGATGCAGACAGACTTGCAAGTGTGCACCGTCCCTCCTGCTTCGCTCGGCATCCATGCCTGATCTGGCACCACCTCCCCCAACCTGGCACCGTCCAGATGGGCTGCCCCTTCCAGAGTTCTCGGGCAGCAAAAACACGAATTGCAGCCCCGGGATTGGAAGAGGCTGAGTTGCCAAAAGCTGGGCTAGGGAAAGCGTTAAAACAGAAGGACAAGGGTATTCCCGGGCTTCTGAGACAGGCAGATGCCACAGCGCTAAGCAGCTTAATCGGGAACACTTTGGCTGGTTTGCAAATCTTTCCTCTCTGTAGGATAAACAGAGCTGATGCACTTAGAGAATGCCCCGTTTGCGAAGGACAGTGATTAGAGAGAGAGAGACGAGACGCAAAGACCGCAGATCCAGAGCGATGGGGCTGCTAATTCCGCTGGCAACGGGCTTACAAGGGAAGGACTTGTCTGGGCACACAAGGCCCCTTTCCAGAAAGAGGGATAAAGACTTTGGGCACGTCGCAGAAGGAACCCTTCAACATTTTTGGCAGGCACAGCCTGGCTTCCGCTCAGTCTTCTCCGGGATCAAATGAAATCATTTTTTTGGAGGGGATAAGACATCGCATAATGTCAACAGGCTTAAGGAGGGAAGGAGAGGCGCTAATCATGCGTGGAGCCTCAAAGGGGGCATGTCAGACCACAGGGAAAGCATTTGTGTAAGAGGAGGGCTCCCTGGATCCAATCTGCCCTTCCCTGGCACGGTATTTCTCCAATTTAGAGAAGGAGAGAATTGAAGGGGTCACCTGCTTGAGGATGCGGCTTCTCCAACCGGGCTGGAAATGCGGGGACCTTTGGCCTGACTCCTCCGGAAGATGCTCGGCTGGGAAAGCGTTGCAAAGCCGGGTGGGGCCGAGGAGTGGGTGGCTTCAAAAATTCAACTAACTGAACATCAAGTGGCATGCGCTGGTCACAGCCTGGAGACAGGCTGAGCATGTCCCTTTTTGGTTTAGGCGAGGAACCGGGGCGCTGGCGTTCACGCACCTTCACGGAACGTGGTTGCCGCGATCCTCCCCCTGGCTCTCCCCATCTCCCCAAAGATCCTGCCATTTTGGCTTCCCCCAAAGCCATGTCAGGGAAACAAAGCCCTTTGCTCTGAGGATAACAGTGCCCGGAAGAGAAACGTCTAGAAAACAAATGCCTCCAGAAACTCAGGCCAAAAATGACAAATGCCTTTTTGTAAGACAGCCCAGCGGAAATACTTCAGGAGCTGAAAATAAAAATTAAAAGGAACCAAATACATTTGGCATTCCTTTGATCCAAGAGGGTGTGCGAAAGTGTTTTTTTTTTTTTAAATTTCTTGGGGGGAGGAATAGTTTGCTTTGCACACATTTCATTCCAAGCAATTGCATAAACCGGGCATAGCGCTTGAAATCTCAAGCGGGGAACAGCGGCGATCTCCAGGGCGGGGCTGTTGGTTCTGGGTTGCAAAAATCTGGAAGACCGCAAGCGATGCAGACAACTCTAGCCCGTTGCTGGCATCTACTGGCAGCTTAGCTTTTTGCGGTCCAGGTATGGTAATCCGAAGATGAAAGTGGGTGAGCCTGTGAAGCTTTCCCTAGTTTCAGCTAGCACCCTCTCCTTTTCCACTCTCCATCCCCACCCACAAGTAATGAATCCGGGAGAAAAGAAGAAAGACTGCAAAACAGAGACAACCAGGAAGATCAGATCTGAGTTGCGATACCCTGGGCCACCACTAGAGGGCAGCAACAGACAGAGAAGTCTGGACTCTCTGTCGTCACCTAGTGGTCATGTGGGGTTCTAGCAGCCTGATCCAGAAGCTCTCCCTACAAGGGGGCAGCAGAGCAGAATTGAGCGGAGCTTCCAAGAAACATCTCTCCCTCCCCAGTTTCCCATTTAATTTTTAATCCTGCCTGTTGGGTAGGTAACAGCCCACAAATCAGTCTTCAAAAGTTACTCGTAAGGAGACACACAAACACACCCGGTGAGAACTGCACGCATCAACAAGTGGAACAGTCACGTTAGAACCAAGGAAGATGGAAGCAGAGCCGGCATTCAGACATCTCTTAATCTGCACTTGCTGGAAAACAACACCGAAATAAAAATGGAGCAATAATCTCGGTTATTTGCTCTGTACTGAAAAACGGTTGCCAATTTTTTAAAAAATCTGTACCCAAATACTTGCAAAATCCATGTGAAAGCAGGCATGATACGAAAAACGTGCTCCGAAGCATATACACACTTTTTAAGGCGGATTTTTAAAACAGAAAGCCAACTGACGTGGAAACAGGTGGGAGAAAATTTAAGGTCTGAAACGGGAGAGACGAAATGAAACCGTTCGATGGGTCTGTGCATCTCCAGAACAAGGCTCCAGGGCTTTATTTTGGAGAGGAATTTGTAAAATATCTCAAACTTGTCCTAGACCTGGCCAGATTTGGGGCTCAATTTTCGGAAAAAGTGGTTTTGGGGGGATTTAATTGGAGAACAAGGAGATATTTGATATTCTGCAAGGTTAAGGCGCTCATTTTATTCCTTAAGCACCTTTAAATAAAAATGGGACTACAGTTTCAGCCTTGCCTCCTACAAATGGGATCTGAGGAAGGGGTGTGCTCTTAGTTCATATCTGATCTGTCCTCAGACTATCCTGGTCAGCAATGGCTTTGAAGCAGGGAGAGTTATACAATCTTCTCCACCACCCTGCAACTTAGGCTAGTTTTTCTACTATGCTGTAAAAACTACAGGTCATCCTCGTTTAGCGACTGCCTCATTTAGCAACCACCTGTAGTTATGATGGTGATGAAGAAGTAACTTTACGACCAGTCCTTGCTTTTACAACCTTTGCAGGTCTGTAAAGCAAAGGAAAGCTGAAGTCAGATCATAAGCACAGTTGCGATTTCACTTAGTGACCGCTTTGCTTAATGACCAAGTTGCCAGTCCCAATTGTAGTCGCTAAACAAGGACGACCTGTAGTTCATACAATAATGCTTCTGTTCATTGTTTTTTTTAGGGATTTGGAAAAGCTGAAGGATCAGCTACTAGCCTTAGTTGTACCCATGCCAAATGCTACATTCCTTGCTAATGGGAAGGTCATCGGATACATTTTGGCCGGTAGCCACAATGCAACCTAAGTCCGGTTTTACTACAACCATGTTCTAGGGTTTTTCTTTGCAAGCTAGGACCTCTTCTCTAGAGAACGCCTTGCAGCCAGGATGAGGCTGGTCCACCCCACCACCCTGGGGGTACATGCAGCATCCTGGTACCCATGCAGGGGGTCAGTGAGCACGACTGATGAACACTGGGCTGCTATGAAGCGATGGACAGATTTAGTGGCAGCCAGGATGGCTTGCCAGGAAAAGGGCAGGGAATCAGGGTTTTCGCTCTATTTTCTTTCATTCTCTCAGGCCTTGAATTCCCTTCCAAAAATTCGTTTTCTGCGCTCTGCATAACATTGCTCAGCCCGAAAGAGAACAACATGGGAGGGATGTGTGTAAGTACATGATTACTTTCCGGTTACCTATTTCATAATTATCTCCTCTCACATCCAAATTGCAATCTAGTAATTACTTTGGCTCATCTTGGAGAAAATCTATTTATGTGGTCGCTAAGAGTTGACACCAACTTGATATCCATCCATCCATCCATCCATCCATCCATCCATCCATCCATCCAACCATCCTTTTGACATTTCTGCAGGTCATGTCCAGGAAGGGGGTGTCAAAAAAGTCAAGACAGCGGCTATGACTGGGCATGGTCCTGACCTTTCATGTGCCTCACACATTAAAAAGGGACAGGGCTTCAACTACATAGCCGCTATTTTGACTTTTTTTGACTCCCATCCCCTGAAGGTGCCCCTGGCCATGTAAAAAGTATTTTGGGCCCCTGCGTGCCCTCAGGGTTGCCGCTGTGACCTCTGGGGCCGCCCCATCCTGCTCTCAATCCCCTTTCCCCAAGGACATCTTTGCAGATCAGATTGGTTCTCCTGGCATGCAACACGAGGATGGACTATCTCAGAGCATTTTAGGCATCGGGCTCAGGGCAATGCCAAGTGGCTGATTGGCTAGAGGACCAATGACCTCCCAACGCCCTGCCCAGCTCAAGCGCTTTTCTAAGACGTGCCAAAGCCGCATCGAGGATTTCCAATGCAGAACCGCACAAACAGTGCTTTAAGCAAGCCGGGAATCTCAACCGACGCCGGACCTCAAGCGCGAATGACGTCCTAAGAGCAAACCCATGCCTACGTTCTCTCCAAAGAGATAAGGAAGAAAGACTGTTCCAAAGAGGAAAAGACAGCCATCTCTTTACTTACCGGGTACCCCTCGGTTTTCTTCTGACACCACTTCAACAGTGCGTTCCGCTTTGAGCCACCATATTCCCTTGCCAACGCGGCCAACGGATCCTTCCTTTCCACACTAAAAGCCAGAAGAAAAAGCGGCCTTATTTCCTCAACCTCTCCATTAACCAGCTTGGCTGGCTGACTTTTGAAATAGCTACCAAATGTTAAAGGTGGGCAGGTCATGGGAGGTCATGTTATTCCCCACCACGGCAGGAGGCCACCTGTTCTCAAGGTCACCAAAGGAAGGAAACCTTGCCTCACGTTGGTGCGTCCTCTTCTGCTGTCATCTGGATAATGTCACAAATGCCAAGATCCTTCCTAAAACTTGCAACAATCGGGGAGGAAACTTATTAGCCAGAGGTGGCTTACAAGAGCTCTTGGCTTGAAGGTTGTCAAGCACCTGGTTGAGGGTCCATTAATTGGTGGGAAGGGGAGGAGAAAGAAGTAAAGAGTTTCAACCCACTGGGGGTATGAAAGTCATTTGCAACCTTTCCACTGGTGATGAGCAATGAACTGTTTGGTCTGCAAGGAAGATGCTTCTCTCCCCAAGCCACACCTGGGAGCCTCCTATGAGGTCCAACCTGGGAGCAAAGCTAATCCCTGACATTTCAAAAACGATGTTTTCCTGCCAAGTTCCCATCAGGGAGACTAACAGAACTGGACAATGGGAGTGCCAGTAGGCGCTTAGAAAATCGCAAAGCTCACCTCCGTGAAAGGCACATTTTTTCCCCAATTTACTCTTAAATAATGCTACCTGCACTTATGCGCTATATTTGGTGGCTGCCAAAGATATTCTTGATTCAGCTCTAGTGAGATACAACAGCCTGGCTTGCAGGTAAAACCAAAATCTGATGGTTTGTGAAATGTGTGCGTTGAGGAACTCAAAGGAGATTCCTAATAAAGGTTGGAAAGTGAGCGGAGGACAGAGAAACCCCAAAGGTAAGACAAGTTCAGCGATATGGCATCAAGCTGGGCTCAATCTTCAGGCTGGAATGGGGAAAAAATCCAGAAAAAAACAGTATGATCCCGAGGTTGGGAAACTGATCTTGCTGATATGGATGGCATCTATTGAGCACTGTCTGGGGATGACGGGAGTTTGAATCCAGAAACACCAGGAGGTTCACGACACCCCAACCCTGGTGTGGATTATGTTGAGAGGGGTGGACCAATTGACGCCACCCATTTGGCGGCCTCCTACGGCAACGATGCTACAGGACTCACCTGAGTTTGCTTGGGGGTCTCAGGCCGCTGGGCGTGGAAGTGAACATCCTGCCGGCAAAAGTCATGGTGGGGGGCTTGCTCAGAGATTCCAGGGAGGGGCTCTTGCGTAGGAAAGGGTCCGGCTTCAGCTCCTCGTTTCGCCCTTTGAGCAGATCTTCAGGGGGAAGGGGAGAACAAGAACCATTAAAGCCTGCAATCCCTCAACAAGGGAATCTAAAGAGGCTGCTGGCAGGCATCAAGACACGAATCGAATTTGCACATCTGGCGGGAGTTGAACATCCCCCCCCAAACAGAGACGGAGAAAGAATGAAATTCTATCTGCGATCGTGATGGTAAGCCGGCTTTGTTGGAAATTGTAATGTATGATACCAACTTTCCAAAGTGGGGCCTCATCGGATTTTTTTTTTTTTTTGGTATTTTATTTGCAAGGTTTTTATCTTGCCTTTTACTGAGGAGCTGAAGGCACATGGACGCCATTTCTATCCCCCATAACAGCAGCCTTATCAGATAGTTTGGTGGAGAGATTAGCCTAAGACACTCGGGGAATTTCAGTGGCTGAAGGAAGGTGTAATCGTCTGCGGGGATGACCTTGGGAGGCAGGAGGGAGAGCCGCAGACTGGACAACCGGCATGGAAAAGATCTCTCAGTCCACAGGAGGAGAGGGGGAGGCCTGGGAAGCGTTTCAGAAGGGACCCCCCTAGTTTTCTGGAGAGTAAAAGGAGAGGAGGGGAGAAATACTTCCGGTCTTGCAAGATTCTGCGAACGGCACCTTACGATAAACTTGAGCTAGTACTCCTGGGTGTGCTTCACGGCTGGACTACCTTGCAGGGCTAACCTGGGCCTCATCCATGGTACAGGGTAGCGGGGAGGAGGAGCAGTATTTTTGGAATTTACCAACTGGGCACAACAACACAAAGTGACGGCACGGACGATATCGTTTCCGTTTCCAGCCAGCCTCACCCTTCCCGGGAAGATCACAATTATCAGCAAAGGACATAATCAGTAAGGAGAATTTGTGAAAAGAGGAACTGTGGCACCAGGCATGTTTTTTTTTCTCTCTTCCCCTGGCTGTTTTCTTCCAGGAATCAAGGGCTCCCCCAAGAGATTTCTGGCTCGGATCATCTCAGACCACGTATCTGAAGCTGCAGGAAACTCTTGCGGTCTTGCACCGTGCTTTTGCTTCTGCAATTTAACCATCGGCTCAATTAAGGTAATAGCCGAATCCAATAAGAGCCTCTCTCCCCACCTCCCCCCTTTTTAATGTGTTCACTCCAGCCTTGAAAACAAGCTCATCCTGACTCTTGCATCCCCGGCCCAAAGAGTATAAGCATCCTTGAAAACGCACTCTTTTTAAACGTGTCTGCCTTCGTGCCGGAGGGTCAGCTTGCTAAAAGGCAACCGTGGCCATCCCTGGAAAACTGGGTGCCTGGAACTAAGAGGACTATTGTGGACTAGACAAAACTCCACTAAGCTTGGTCTGGGGCTGGGAAGCGTGAAGAACCACTCTTTGGCCCTCTGGGCTCCTCATGCCTGAAACTCAGATTTGATGGGGTAAATGAGGAACAGTGATAAATGCAGGCCAACGTTAATTAATGGGGTAGCTGCTCGGTCCACTGGACCACAGCCTAATGAAGACGGTCACGGTGAGGAAAGCTGCCCTTCAAAGCTCTGAAGGTCCACCTTCCCGCCCTCTGGGTATCTAAGGAGGCCTCTGGGTCTTTATCCCCGAGGGCTCCTGAGACGAGGTCTGCCTTGGATAGGTATAATGGTATGTGGGAATGACCTTGGGAGACAGGAGGGAGAGCCGCGGACTGGATGACTGGTGTGTACAAGTTATCTCAGCCCACGGAAGGAGGGCGGGCACGGAAAACATTTCAGCAGGGACCCTCCTTCGTTCTTCCGGAGAGTAAAACGAAGGAGGGGAGAAACGCTTTCGGTCTTGCGAGATCTTGTTAACGTATCCTTACAATAGAGAGCCAGTTCTCTTGGGTGTGGTTCTTGTCTGGACTACCTCGCAGGGCTAACACTAGGAGAGTCCTAAGGAGGTTGTAGAAACTATGGAGCTTGGAGGCCAGGGCAATGCTGCCCCCCCACCTCCCCTGTTGGCTTCAAGGACTTCGCTAAAGGTCTGGGGAGTGGAAAGGGAGAGGTGGGATCCATAGGTACTGCTGTGTGGTTTGTGGTGGGTGCTTCAGTAGCCCCAGTGTGGGGAGCGCCCAACAGGAAC
Source organism: Liasis olivaceus (assembly GCA_030867105.1). Classification (NCBI taxonomy): domain Eukaryota; kingdom Metazoa; phylum Chordata; class Lepidosauria; order Squamata; family Pythonidae; genus Liasis; species Liasis olivaceus. The sequence goes on from CM061349.1 coordinate 329,760,876, forward strand.
ATGAGAAGGTCCAGCGGCGCATTGTTGGAGGTTGGCCCCCTGGCTCGACCCCAGCATCAGAGATTTCCCCCAATACACTCACAGACAGCAAATTGCAGCCTATGAGCTGGTCTGCCGCCTCATCTTTGAAGATAAGCAGGAAAAGAGAAGAAAATGGGAAGAAGGGAATGGTTTCCGTGTTTTCTGGGAGAGAGCAGGGCCAGAACTAAGGACTGAGCTGCTCCCTTTTGGGGCCCTCAGAAACATGTTGCGCGATGCACGTGGCCTTCCCTCCCACCTCACGATGACTCATTGTCATGTGCGAATCAAGCTTTTATGGCCTTTGAAAACAATTGTGGTTGGAAAAAAAATCCGGGTCTTCCACGAGGTTGGATTTCCCGGTGATCTCCGACCCAAGAACTCAGCACGTCCAACCTGCTTAACTTCAGCCATCTGTTGTGGCAAGCCGTGGCTGAGACCTTAACGAAGCCTGAGCCGTGGCCTGGACTTGGAGGCCAACTGCCTTTTGCAGTGGCCATTTCTGTAGCGCTCCCCCCCATCCAAAAAAAACCACCCAGGTTGCAAATTGTTGACCCCTGAACGAGTCCCCCAAGCCTAGGGGTCCATAATGTTGCTTCAGCTGGGGATAGCATATTTTTTTATTTTTTGGCACGGAAACTTTAGCTTTCTTTTGCACGGTCCAAGAACAAGCCCTCTAAAAGGCTCTATTTTAGGGCTCCATTCATATGTTAAATGCCCCCCGCCCGCCCTGTGGCTCCTCTGAGATTTGTCATTTTGCCACCAGATTTTGGCAGGAGGGAACGTGGGTGGGAGGGAAAAGCACAAAAACTTAACTGTTATTCTTGCAAGAGAACAGGGACGTCAGCCGAGAGGAAGGGGATGGGTGATTCCCCCCCTTCCTGAAAAAGGGGGGAGTGGAGAGGACTTGAAAAGTGCTGAAAGGCCCCAGGGCATTCATGCAGACCCCCAAAAGAAGGCCTGCCCTGAGCACAGCAGTGCAGTGAACGCTCCCCTCTCCCCAGAGCGAGCCAGCCTCGGGTTTCACCCTGTAGCCATTAAAAAGGGGCCGGTGGAGAGACGCTTTGGCACGGGGGGCATCTGGGCACCAGTTCAACAGGCCGGCGTCCCTGCCCAGTTTCCGTCCCGGCTCTTAAAGAACCGATAATGCTGAACTCAAGATGAAAGGCGATGGGTCCTTTGGGACGAAGAAGCTGAAATATCTGAGATGTCTTTGGCGTGAATGAGCCAACGTGTTGGCAGACGCTAGCTTCATTTCTCCGGCGAGCGGAGCGGCCAAATGGACTGGCAAGCTGCACCTGTGGCTTCTTTTCAGACGGGCAGATAAGCTGGTGCTGGCCTGATTTTTTAGACTTTAGCCCCCAGGAGCTTCCAGCAGGATGACTCGGGGCCAGGGACCAACCGACTTCCCCACAAATGGAAGGCGAAGCCTTGCCTGGCACCAGAATCTGGAGCAGCCCAGGAGGAAAAGGATTTCTTCCCTTCCTCCCCCCTCCACCCCGTCCCAGGAACACAAAATACTTAGAACTCATCAGGCAGAGAGGTTGTCGCACATAAGACAGGGGAAAACGAGGTCCAAATCCTTGCCAGGCTACAAAAATCAAGGTCAGCCGTTGGAGTTCCACCAAACCTACCTTGTAGGGCTATTGTGAAACGAAACAAAAAGAAGGAAAAACCACATTTGCCTTCATAAGTTTCTTGGGGAAAGGGCAGCGAATGAATATGGTCAACAGACTGAAGATTAAGTGGACAGAGGGAGGGAACACACTGGCAAAATGCTGGTCTACCTCACAGGGCAGTTTTAAGGGCTCGATAAAACGTTCCAACTGCCCTAAAACGTGGAGATGCTTATGTATCTTTTCCAAGCATTAAGTTGCCTTAAAGTCATTGAAATCACACTACGGGAAACCTGTGGGTTTGCCACTACATTTTATCGGCCACATTTTAAATCGTCACATCATTGGAACTGGCTCGTGGGGTAATTGATTCTACCCACCTCCTGGTCATCTTGAATTTTATAGTCTTTTTATGTATACAGTCTTTTTATATAGTATGATTTTTTTTAGCTAATTTAATGTGGATATTTATATTTTTAACTGTTTCTGACGTTTGATTTTAATTGTCAGCCGCCCAGAGCCACCCTTTGGGGGAGATGGGCAGTGTATAACTAACTAACTAACTAACTAACTAACTAACTAACTGAATGAATGAATGAATGAATGAATGAATGAATGAATGAATGAAGCAATAAGAGATTATTAATACCCCGATGATACCCAGCTATATATCTTCACCCCAGGCTGAGCAGATGGGATAGAAGTCTTGACCTGGTGCTGGAAAGAATGGAGTAAATTGAAAGCTAAGCAAGATGGAGTTACTGTCTGCAGAGGACTGCAGAGAACAGGGTACCATGGTGGTGCCATTTTTGTTCCTGGTCAGGTGGCACTGCCTTTGAAGAAGCAGGTGAACGGTCTAGGGATTCTCCTGGACCCCAGGAGAGCCTTTGGCCACCTTTGGGGGGCTACCGGCTATATCCTTTGCTGGACCACAAAGGGCAGAAAACCGTGCCTCTCAGCTTTGCTGGCTCTCAGCCAGACTGCTGTGATTCATTCTTTATGGGGCTGCCTTGAAGACGACTTGGAAGCCGCAGCGGGCACAGAACGCAGCTGGCACCTGCTGACTGGTTCAGTGCAATGGCACCTTTTCTGAGGAAGCTGGACGGGGTGCCCGAAGGCGGCCAGGCCCAATTTGAGGTGCTGGTCCTCACCTATCAAGCCCGCTACGACGCAGGTCCTCATGACCTTTGGGACCGTCTTGCCCAGCTGGATTCTGCCCGCCCAGTAAGAGCCAGTGGGGAGGGAGCAATGCAGGGACCTCCAACCCGGGAAGTTACAAGGAGTGGGTCAGGAGTGTGGTCTTCTTGACTGCAGTCCCCTCACTCCAGAACAGCTCGATCCCTTGGGGAGGAGACCCTCGCTAAGTGGATAACAGCATGGAGTGCATCTGAGACACGATGGGTTTTCCATGTTTGCTGTTAGGGTTTTATGAATGTAAGCCATACAAAACCATATGAATGAATGAATGAATGAATGAATGAATGAATGAATGAATGAAAAAAGAACTGGGTGCAAGATGGGAGCTGGTGGCTTACTGCAGACTGCACCCTCCCCCCCCTCAATAAATGAAGAACAACTAATAGTTGCTAATGTCAGGATATTTACAACCCCAATTGGACCAAGGAAAGGATGATCTGGCCGAGGCCAGTTAAAATCTTTTGGGGTTGCGTTGGTAACTGGTCACCCTCCCCAGCCTTCCACATTTCAGCCTGGCGGGTCAGTGATTTTCCCACGCAGGACAGGGTGAAAGCGAGCTTCGTTTCACTTACGATTTGCAATTCCAGCCATTTGCACGCGGCTACTTACCCCCCAAGGGGAGTTCCAGTAGATCGGTGTGTTTAGAGAAAGCCTTCCCACCGGATTTGGGGTTGGTAAAGGTAGAATGTCTCTGCAATCGAGAAAGAACAGAACGGGATTTTCTGGGCTGCACTGCACAAAATCTTTAGCCAGACTTAGGGAAACCTTTATCCTCCAAATGGGGTGGGGTGAAGTCGCTTAAACCCCAACTAGCCTGCAGATGTATTTTTGAGAATCTTCCTTTCTTTTTTTTAAAGATCCAAGTTTCTAAGCATCATGAAGGCAAAGATAGATATGAAAGCATGTGGAATGAAGATAGCCCCATTTAGTTCACTGCTATCCACTCTAAGGGCAGAGAAGGCACCAATCTCCAGATCAGTGTTTCTCAACCTTGGCCGCTTGAAGATGTGAGGACTTCAACTCCCAGAATTCCCCAGCCAGCCATGCTGGCTGGGGAATTCTGGGAGTTGAAGTCCACACATCTTCAAGCGGCCAAGGTTGAGAAACACTGCTGTAGAGAGTGAGAAGGATAACCTGGGGAATTCTGGGAGTTGAAGTCCACACGTCTTCAAGTGGCCAAGGTTGAGAAACACTGCTGTAGAGAGTGAGAAGGATAACCTGGGGAATTCTGGGAGTGGAAGTCCACACGTCTTCAAGCGGCCAAGGTTGAGAAACACTGCTCCAGATGTTTGGAGTCTGGTTTAGAACATCTGGCGTGATGGTTCTGCTTCAACACCAGCAGTTTTCTAGCATGTCAGACAGTGGGGGGAGTTTTCGAAGTCCCGCTGGAAATGCAACAGACTCTGCTCGGGACCTCTGGCATGTAAACGGCTGGGGCGTGGGGCTTTCCCTTCTTCCTATATGGGTCAGGACTCCAGCGCCAACGAGTTGGGCCAAGGGTGGTTTCCTGAGCAAAGAAGCCACACCTCTCACCCAAAAACCAGCCGAGCGAACGCACAGACAGGACAGAGGTAACACCACCCTCGGCCAGGTGTGGATCCTGCCTGGCACACAGCTAAATTTGGGAAGTAATGCCAAGGCAGGGTCTTGTTCAGGGAGGGGCCAGTCTTAAGAGAAAGGCGGGCCGAGCATCAGCGTAAGCCCGGCTCTCTTTTCAGGGCTGACTCTTTAAAAGCCCGCAAAAGACGGGGAAACAGATTCCTGGAGCCAGAAAGGAAAACGCTCCAGGTGAGCCTCCGTGGCACCCGGTGCTGTCCACCTGCCTCCTCTCGGCCGCGTCCCTTTGCAAATGGTCCTTCCTGGCAAGGGCAGGCTGTGGAATCGGTCTGGAAAAGCCACCCAGATCGCATTTCCTAATCCCTGGCTGGGGATGGGCGGGGGACCAAAAACAAGATTGAATTTCCTGCAGGGCTACGTAGCAGGCAGAGGCAGCATCCCCGTCGCTCTACAACGCTTCCAGATTATCCGCTCCTTTAAAAATATGGCATTTTTGGAGGGGGAAGGATGACTGCTTTCTTGTTCCTCTCTCTCCCACCACACTTTCTTCTTTCCTCTTATATTTTCCCCCTTCTCTTCCCTTCCTTTTCCCCTTCCCCTCCAACCCACTCCTTCCCTTCCCTTCCCTTCCCTTCCCTTCCCTTCCCTTCCCTTCCCTTCCCTTCCCTTCCCTTCCCTTCCCTTCCCTTTTAAGGGGGTTCGTTTCTAAAGACTCGGTGCCCCATTACCCCTCTATGTGCCCAACGCAGGAGGGCAACCTCACAAAACAAGTTCCATTAAGAAAAAGAAACCTTAAATGATCAGCAGTGAAACAGGCACCAACTGTAACACAACAAGGGAGAAAAGCAACAAAGGAAAATTTAAGGCAACTTCCCCCCATCCTTCAAAAGTCTGCTGGGAATGATAATCATTTAAAAATGGTTGACCAGCAACATTGGCCGGGCCTGGGGCAAGAGACTAATTCCTCCTGCCAACTTCAATCAGCGTTAAAGAGCGACGCCGCTTTTTTTTCAAAAGTGTTGCAAAAGTGTTTGTGTGAGAAAGATCACAGGGAATTTCTTCCTTTCTCCCTCTGCAAATGAACCAGCTGCCCTTTGAGAGGGAGTTTTCCCAGGCTGGTTTACGATGCATTAAGCCTGCAATCTGATTTTTTCTTAAATGATGGAACAGCTATTAAAAATAAACCGTATTGAAAGGAAGCACCTCTACCGCTGACCTCCGGATACTACCCTGGAGATGGCTGCTTGGGACGGGCTGCCTTTGGGGCCAGATCCGCCGGGGTTCTTCGGAAGCCCTTCAGAGCAGTCCCGACAACCCGTGGGTCTGGCTGGCGATCGCTTGCCTTTGCCCGCTCGCTTCTCGCGGGCACCCCACAGGCAGCCCTCCACGCCCCCTCTGTTTATCGTTCGCTGGAATTCTTGGAAGCAGGAGATCAAAACCAGATTTCTTTTTCCAGAGGCTCCACCGACCTGGAGTCCGCTGCTGGATTCCAGGGAGGTCAAAGGAGTCCTCTGCCGCTCGCCAAAGGCGCGCTTTGATCTGTTGTATTTGCTGCCTTAAAGAAGAGGAGCAAACAGACCCGCTTCCACGTCCCTGCTGGAGGTGGGCGAAACCCAGCCGTTCTTTCAGAGAAAATTCCCGGAAGACCAGGGTTACTCCGTCTCAGCAACTTTAAAACGGGTGGATTTCAGCTCCCAGAATCCCCCAGCCAGCCTGCTTTAAGACGGGTGGGCTTCAATGCCAACCTGCTGGCTGGGGAATTCTGGGAGTGGAAGCCCACCTGTCTCAAAGCGTGCTGAGACTGAGAAACGCTGCTGCGGACGGAGACCCGGCCCTCCCAGCTGCAGAGAGCGAGAGGGGGCCCTTCGGGGTACCTGGATGGGTGATACGGCAGCCGCCGGAGCCGTCCGGGTGGGGATGTTGCTGAGAGGACTCCGGCACACCTTGTGGATGGGCACGGTTTGCCCAGTGCCTCCTGCAAGAGAGCGAAGGGGAGCAGAGAGTCACGCATGCACGAGGGATCTTGGGGCGGGAGCAACAGCCGCGCCGACGATCCAAAATCGGGCTGTTTCGTGCTTCGGAGGTTGGGGAGGGAAAATTCTCACCTGGGAGAAGATGGGGAAGAAATCTGGCACTCTTGTAGAATCTGGGACCCTAAGGAGTGGAAAGCCACGTGGGGCGTCCATGTTCAGGAGCAGCCTACCTCGGAATCCTAGCCGCAAGGAGGCAACAGGCTTTTCCCTGAGTTTCCTGGCATTCAGAAGGAGAACGCCTCCTGGCAGCCAGGAGAACGGTCATCGGTAGAGGTGCCCTAGCGGGCCTTGGGGGTTGGACCGGATGACCTCTAATGTCCCTCCAGCTCAATGAATCGATGATCCTCTCCCACCTCCTCAGAGAAAGCCTTGGGAAAAGTTAATATCCAAATCCTGGCTTTGCAGTTAATCCCTTTGTTCTGGCAAAATGCTCTTGAACAGCCACATTGGGAACACTTAACCAGGATGTGGCAGATAAGGAGTACAGGGGCATCCTGTGTGTGTGCGCGTATGTGCGCACACACCAAAAGTCAAGATGGCAACCACAGCTTCACGAACAACGCCACTCCCCTTTGGGTGTGGCTGCCATCTTGTCTTTTTGGATACCGCCCCCGTAGAAATCCCTGTAAGGGTACAGGTAGTCTTCACTTACTGACTGCTCATTCAATGACCATTCAAAGTTACAATGGTGCTGAAAAAGGAGACTGACGACCAGTCCTCAAAGTAGCAACCATCACAGCAACCCGCAGTTACGTGATCACCATTTGCAAACTTCCCAGCTGGCTTCCAAGAAGCAAAGTCAATGGAGAAGCGAGCAGGAAGTTGCAAGTCGCGGACATGTGACATTGTGCTTATCAACCGTGGGCGATTCGCTTCATGACTGCAACAGGAATTGATGTTGTAAGTCAGTGCGGTCACTTCACATTTAACTTTACGACCACATTGCTTAGTGATGGAGTTGCTGGTCCCAATTGCGGTCAGTAAGTGAGGACTACCTGTATTTGGGGAAAAAAAATGTTGTAAAAGTAGGAAGCCACGATAGTCCACTCACCTGAGCATCCCAAATCAAATGACTTGATCAGCGATTTGACGGTGGCCAAGGACTCGGGTGGGGTTGGTGAAAGGCGGCTGACCGAGACGCCTTGCCAGTGATTGGGGGCTTCTGCCTCCGTACAGTTGATAGAGTCCGGTGCCAGCCTGCAAAGGAAAAATATCCAAAATTCATGGGAGGTTCCTGCTCTGTGGGGCCAATGCCCCAAAATATGGATCAAATTGCCTTCGCTCCTCCCTTTTTCTCACTCCAATTCTGCATGAGAATTCTCAGTTCAAAAATGCCCACATATGGGCAAAATCCCCCAGATGCCCTGTGAATTTTCTTGGGCTTCTACAGTTTCACAGGCTGGCACAGAGATGAGAATAGATGGACCTGAATGAACACTTTGGGGACTGGTGTAAACTATCCGTCTCTCAAAAGGTTGGTTTAATTCACAACCCGTTTCTAAACCCTGGAGCTATAGCAATGGTGACCTTGCTATGGGCAAAAAGCCTTTTATTTCTGGATGGAAAGGTTCTTGCCATAGAAATTTGGAAGGTCCCTTCTGGCCCTGCCACGGAAGCAGGAAATGCCCGCACCTGACCTCCCTGTAGAAAAACTGTGCCCCCGCAAGGCATCTCAGATCAAGCTCAATTTCACAGCATGGCGGGGGGCAGCTGCACAGGAGACCTTCCCTCCCTCCCGAGACATCTCGGATGCCTTTCCGCAGAGTTTCAGCTGAAACCCGCCAAGCCACCCAGATTCCCAGCTTGGTTCTTTCCCTTTTGCCTTCCCAACATTTACAAATAACAATGGCATTTTAATCACTGATTTCTCTCTTACAATCAGGAGCCAATGCTCTGGGGCAACCACGCAGCCTCTTCTTTCACCTGTTCCTAATCTTTTAACCGCCCTTTGATCTGGATTTACTTTGGCTGAGGATTAGATCAGTTAGAACCAGGGAGACTCCGATCTCACCACGGTCATTGAAAAGGACTGAACATGATCTCCGCTGTAACCTGAGCATCGCCCAGTGCAGAAAATGTAGCTGCAATCCGTCTTTCACAGCAATCTCCCCGTCAATACCAACCTTCTCTTGGGGGATTCAGAACAGCCCCTCCAAACCTCAGGAGTTCCAGGTCACACCATTTGGAAAGTGACCGTGCTACACATCCCGGCAATTTGAGACCGATTCCCTGGAACGTGTTTGGATGAGCAACGCTGGCAAGAAGCTGTTTTCCGTTCATTTTCCCCCGGTGGATATTCAACAGGTAGGCATGGCGGCCCGTTATACCCACGTTTGCAAAATCGCGTGAATTCAAGAAAACCGTTTTGGTAAAGAAGCCACAGCAAGACCAAGCCCAGAGTGGTTTGGATTTATTTTATTGCAAAAGGGAAGAGGGCACACTTGGGATGGAGATCGCGCAGAGCACGCCCGGGTCTAGCCTCTGGCAGATTTCCCTGGAAGCAGGAACGGAAGAAGAGCTGTTTCTGAGAACAATGCTGCTGGTCGGGATTGGGTAGGTGGACGAGGCGTCTGTCTGGCCACGAGGCGGTTTTTCATTCTCCAACGCGCACGGCAAGAAAACCCCCGTAAAAATGGAAGTAACCTCGGAGGCAGCAAATAGTCAACACAGAGGCGCAACTGGAATATATGCAAGAAAGCGCAGCTCGGAACCGAAAGCCCGGCGGAACCGTGTTTACACGGGGAGGGAAGGGCCACCAGGTCGGTCTCCCCGGGCCCCACCACTGAGAAGGCTCCGCTTCCAGCAGCAAGCCTTCTCACCAGCCCCTGCCCTCCCCGGAAGTAGTAAAAGATGGGTTAAAGGGGCACAACAGAGTGGTCTCCCCAACTTGGGAAGGATGCGGGGAGTGGAACAGAGCCCCTGTTTAGCTGGGTGCAAGAGATAACGTCTTTAGGTCCAGGGCCTGGGTCTTCTGCGAGGGGTTAAAGAGGGCCCCCCCTTGGGGAAGAAATGTGACTTGCCACCTGCAGCCGGAGAAAGAATGTTTCCGCCTGCGTGGGTGCAGGAAGCGCACCCACGCACGGGCAGCAGGCAGAGAAAGCCGCTCTGAATGTGCTTTTCTTCCTCCATTCACCCCCTCGGAGTCCATCTGTCCCACCCCGAACACCCCCTCCCCTCCTCGCAGCTGCAAGACTCCAGAGCGGCTATTAATAGGCCCCGGACCTCTGGGGCTTCCCAGTTCCCTTTCGGCACATCCAGTCCTGGTCTCCGCTAACTCAAAGGGCCGGGGGAGCTGGGGCATCGGGGGGCAGAGGAACGGGCCCCTTGCTCCGGCCCCAAGCAGGCACGTCCTCCCCTTCCTGGCCGAGTTTCTGGCTGGGAGCCCAGCAGTGGGCACGGAGGCAGCTGGCCCGGCCAGAGGCATTCCCAGCTCTCGTCTATGGCTTGTGCCAACGCCGCTTCCCAAGTTTTCATTTCCACACACTCTTCTGGCTCTACCAGGCGAGAGGAAGTGGAGAGGACCCTCTGCTCGGAGGGGGGACGGAGTTATGGGGCAGATGGGGGCGGCTAACTGGGGGTGCCGATGCTCCCAACCAAGGGGCTTTTTGGGTGACGTGGGCCATGGGGCGATCGTGGCATCCCCAGGTTGGGAGGGGCCTTAGAGGCCACATAGCCCAACCCCCTGCTCTGGGCAGGCCCCACTAAAGGACCTCCAACAAATGGATCGGCTCAGCCAACGTGGAAGCATCGCATCTGAGGTGGGGAGAGAAATGTGGGCCGAGGATGCAGCCTCCTTCAAAGCGATCAGGCGTTGCCACTCCACACGGTTTGAAAAGGCAAAGATGCGCGTGCAGTATAGGAAGCAACGTGTCTCCTTCCACGCCTGGCGTCCACGGTCACCAAACAGATGCCTCCCAGGGACACCTCCCAAACAGCTTACGAGGACAGAAGCCTTCTCCCTATGGGGTTCCTTTAGCAAGCTGCATGGACGGGTAGACTGCCTCTGACCCTGGAGGCGCCACCTGTGTCCAACCCCTGCACTTTCTCCTGAACCCCCGTTCAGAACTGTAGACAGGACAGCTCTGGCTGGACAGTGCTGAAATGCCTCCTTCCTCCCCACGGGGGATCCGGCATAATCCTACAGTTGGGAAGATCACAGGAGAGGCAGCAGATCTTTGAGAGAGGCGGGGAAGACGGGCCAGCCCCCAAGCTCCCACTTCCACCTCCACGCCCGTTCAACGCACTGCTGCCCCCCAGAGCAAATGCACGCACGCCAATGATAAGAATCACTGCTCTCCAGCGGTGCATTCATGCAGAAGAATCTGTGGCGTGGTTTGTGGGCTGCAAACCTAGATAGGGTCCTTTTCTTACGCTTGCATGTCACAAACGTCTTCGCCTTGGACGCAATCTGGTGGCAGTGATCGGGGGCAGCTCGGGTTCCCTAAAATGTGTGGGTGGACAGGTGCATTTAGAAAGTGGGGAGCCAGTTGTGGGTGCCTTCACAAAATGGCTACCACAAGGAGGGTGCTGGACAAGACTCCTTTTTTTTTTTTACTTCCCCAGCTTCCCCCGTCTCCTCTGGACTTTGATCGCCCAGCATTTGTATTTTCAAAGAATGCTGGGGAGGCCCAGGTGGGGCCCAGAAGTCGTCTTGGAGCTCAAGACAATGCTGGAGGTCCGTCTCTTGGTTTGCAGCAAGATCGCTTTTAAAACTAGAATAATTTCCAATAGGCAAGGGAGTATATGAGTGAGTTCAGCTCAGGGCTGAACTGACTGCAGTTTCATTACCCAACTAGATAAGCAGGGATTAACACCAGACAAACAATCAGGCAGAAAACAATACCCTGATCAAGGAACTACCAAGGAGACACTCAGGTAGACAAACAACCAAGCAGAAAAAAATATTCTAATCAAGACACTACCAAGGAGAAAACCACGCCCCCCCCCCCCCCAACACTGGCAGGGCAAGCCACTGTAGGGAGCAAACCCCAGACTCGCCAGCACTGATGATGTTATCTAGTTGGGTAATGAAATGCCTGCAAGCAAACCGCCAAGCTCAGGGAGCACCAAGGACTCCACAGAATATTTTCCTTTTTGAAAGTCAACCCTGGATGACAGCTGCCGACTGGCTGCAAAATAATTTTGTAAAAAGGACTCTGCTCACCCAAACCTTTCAGTTCCAGAGGGAGCGATGGGGAAAGGGGCAAAAATCCCCCATGCAATGGCCCCATTTCAGTCCAAACCTGAACCAGGCCATCCAGATGTGGAGGGTGACCAGATCTGAGCTGCAATATTCTGGCTGCCCACCAGAGGGCAGAAGGCAGGGACTGTCTAGTGCATCTCTTGCTGCCCTCTGGTGGGCATTCTCAGTTTTGCAGTCCAGATCTGGTACCTCTCTCGAGAGGGAGATTCCCTAGGATCCTTCAGAAAGTCCCGTTGAAACGCCGGAGCCCAAATACTACACTCTAGGCCAGCGTTTCTCCAACTCGGCAACTTTGAGACAGGTGGAATTCAACTCCCAGAATTCCTGGGAGAAGGCTGGCTGGGGAATTCTGGGAGTTGAAGTCCACCTGTCTCAAAGTTGCCGAGTTGGAGAAACGCTGTTCTAGGCCAAGACCACGGGAGGAAAACACGCACACACCAAAAAGATCGAAACCAAAATAAAAGCCACAGAAAAGCAAGGAAGCGTTCTGCAGAACCCTGGAGAGTCACTGACCCCAAGCGGCCAGTGACATATGGCAGACAAGGTCATTCCCGGCCACAGGCTCCCCCCATCCCCCCACCTCTTTCCCCTTTTAATCGGTCTGCCTGCAGATTTTGGATAAAGCAACAAGGGCTGTCTTTGACCGTTCCTTGGAAGAGTTTCCAGAAAGCGCAGAAGTTTTAAACCGTGACTGTCCCCTAGTGGAAGACCGCCACTGGACAGCCGCCGAGACGATCCGGCCAACCCCGCTGGGCAGGCAGAACGGGACCCCCCAGATCCCAATGCCCCCTCTCTACCCGCTCCCGCGGCGTCCAGAATTTGGCTCAGCTGAAACCTGAAGCCGGTGTCACAAATTCCAGGAAACCTCCAGCTTTGCGAAGCCTTCGGCAAGGAGTGTGAATCCCCGCCCAAATTAAGTCAAGAAGAGGTCAGCTGGCCGCATTGGCTTTTTAATCTTCTCTAAGTGCCTGGGTGCGTCTTGCGGGAATAAGAGGCCAGGGTTCCCTCATCCTGGGGCAGAAGACTCGGCTGAAGGCGGCACTGAGCTTAACGGAGCCAAATGTTCTTCCCGGGCTGAGTTAATTGACCAGGACCTGAGATCTGTGGGGAAAAAGAGAAAGGAAGATGAGTTTTAGGGATGGGGGGCCAGGACGGAGTTGGACATCTTGATGCAAGCTGTTAAATCAGTGTTTCTCAACCTCGGCAACTTTACGATGTGTGGACTGCAACTCCCAGAATTCCCCAGCCAGCTGGCTGGGGAATTCTGGGAGTTGCAGTCCACACATCGTAAAGTTGCCGAGGTTGAGGAACACTGGGTTAAATCAATCGTGCCCCCTGCCTTACAAAGTGAGCTGAGATATTTGGGAATGTGAAGCCTGTGGGTTATTTTTTGCTGAAAATGCAGCAGGTTAACAGAATTTCCCGGTCCTATTTCCACCCCTTTTTCTAAATTCTCAGCCAAATCTACAGGAATGCTTATTCTGTAGCTGCAGCAGAGCGGGGAATAGCTGTTTGCAGCATTTGCTTCTAGGAACCTCCGGTCGATCGGACATGATGCCAACGTTTGGGCACCACCGCTCTGGTCAAGAGACCCCTCCAGAAGACCGTTGTTCTGCTCCCTACACTGGTGCATGGAGGTACCTCCAGCCAATCTGGCTAGAAAACTTTTGCAAACTGAATTCCGGCTGTCCAATGGCAGTCAAACCTGGTGTGGCTGTTCACTGATGATTCCCTTCTTGTTTTGGTGAGCGGGGAGGGTCATCGAGGCCATCCTGCCATGCCAGGGAGAGCCACTCAGACAGCCGGCCCTGCAGGACTACTGCAGAATTTACTGAGCCATTCTTTGAACGTTCTTCTACGCACCTAACTGTCGCATGATCAGAGGCTGAGAAAACCACTTTCCTTTAAGGTTTCGCCTTGCATTCTGCCCTACAGCTCTCATCCCCCTTGCTGTCAAATCCTTCATACCATCTCCTGCCCCTGTGCCATCCGCCCAACTCTGAGCACCCCAAAATGCCGCCTTACCCGAGAGGTTGGCCCAGCCACCCGGCCGCCACGGCTGAGCCCTACGGAGGGGCTAAGCCCTTGGGAGGGGGCAAGGCTAAACCAGCGCCCCCTTTATTAACGCTCCGCAAGACGGGACAGCTCGCAACATACAGGCAACGGACGGGAAAAGAAGCAGAGCGGCAGACGAGGACGGACGGGAGGGCTTAGAGACACACACAGTGCGAGCGGAGCTCTAGAAGAGAGAAAGGGAGGTTACTGGCCGCGTCAAAAAAGACGTGGCAGCTTTCGGGGTGGGGAGGAAATTCATCAGCCGAGGGGCGGAGGAGGAGGAGGAGGAGGGCAGTTAGTTGGGCAGAGGGGAGGCGGCTCCGTCATCGGGCACCGAGGGGCCCGCCGGACCATCTCTTACCTTGGCTTCAGACGATCTTCGGAAAACCAGGGAGTTCAAGCGTGCCAGCTGCTCCAATAATGAAAGCGAACTTGCGTGTGGATGGGTGTGGGTTTGCGAGGAAGAGAAAAACCAAGAAGGGGGCACCAGGTCGGGAGAAGGCATGGGGCAGGGTCTGGGGCAGAGACCCCTGGGGGGAGCGGTCCATTTCCAAAAGAGCGGCCCGAAAGAACTCGGGAAGCAGGAACGCTCTGCACAAACGCGCCTGCTTCGCCCGTTCTGTCGACGGGGGCTCCCCCCAGCAGCGGAATCGGAGCCCTGGCACGGGGTCCCAGGGTTGCTGAGAAAACGGGGAGCATGAGAGGGGGAGGAGGGTCTTCCCGGCATTAGGGAGGAAAGGGAGCCTGAGGAAGTCCAAAAAATCCTCCGTGTGTTCTTTTCTGGACAGGTAAAATGGACTGGAGTAATAATTGGCAGATGAGATGCAGAAGTGCTTTGGGCTAGGAACTGCTTTAGGAAAGACAAGTAGAAAATGGAAAAAAAAAATTTTTAACGTTAACTCTGTGGTCCGTGCCCAAAGCCCCCTGTTTTTCCCTGGAAGGTGCCCCAAATCTTCTTCCTCAAGAATCGTCACATCCATTTTAAACAGAAAACCAAGCTGTTAGCCCTCACGGTTGGCAAATGCGCACTGGCAAAGCACGGGGGCCATTTCCAGCAAACTCTGAAGGGGGTTAGGCAGAGGCCTCCACAGACCCTTCAGTCGCCTTAACCCCCACAAACTAGACTTATGCAAATCCCGAAGAGTAAGTTAGGCAGAGTTGCACGCGTGTTCGTCTTTACCGCGGTCACAGAACGCAGGCCTGTCCGTTTAAAAACAAAACCGAACCCAAAAGTTCCTGTCACGGCTCTTGTTGCAAAGAACTGGGGAATCCCGTTTGGTAAGAGAGGGTCAGGGTCAGGCGACGGGGTAAGGTGCCCGCTGGAAACCTAACCGAGTTTATTTTTCCAGTGCTGTAAATCCCGGGAGGCAAACGGTTTGGAGAACAGCCCCCCAAATACTCTCCATTCAGGGCTGCGCTTCCCTGAAGATTACACGGGCAGTTCCACGGTATAAAACCAACAAAAACGACATGAAAGCCAGACAGACGCAGATGCAAGAAAAACTGGGGAGACAGACGGAGACAGGCCGGTCAAGCGAGGCTCCTAAACAGAACGCTTATCCTCCAAGATGGACGGTCTTTTTCTCGCCTCGTCTGGGAGGGTCATTTTTCCAGTGGGAAACGCTGCTTGTCCACAATTCCTGTTTTGGGAACACTCCAAAGGGCGGGGGCTGGAAGGAAGGCGTGTTCCCATTCAGCTCCATCCTTTACCCATTTAGGGGGCCATAAACTCAGCCACCAGGTTTATTGGAGCTGTCTGGGAGAGCAGATCGCTTGGGGTTCAAATGTTGGCAAAGAAGATTTGAGGAGCCATGCTGGATAAAACCAATAGTACAGGTAGTCCTCACTTAACAACTGTTTGTTTAGCGACCATTTGAAGTAACGATAGTGCTAAAAGGTGACTTACGACTGGTGCCCGAAGTCATGACTGTCGCAGCGCCCCTGCAGTCACATGATCGTGATCTGGGCACTTGGCAGCCAGCTCGCACTTACGACGGTTGCAGTGTCCCGGGTCACATGATTGCCATTTGTGACCTTCCCAGCCAGATTCTGGCAAGCAAAATCAATGGGGAACTGCGTGATTCACTTAACGACCGCCACAAAAAGGTCATAAAATCGGATCCAGTCACGTGATGATTCGCTTAATGACCGCAACACTTAGCGACCTAAATTCTGGTCCCAGTTGTGGTCATTATGCAAGGACTACTTGTATGTTGGTGGCAATTCCACCTTGCAACCTTCTGGGGTGACCCCTTCAGGACACTATTATGATAAAGACAAGATCTGCCCCTTCCGAATAGGAATCTTACAGCAGGTCCCGCTTATCACTAGTGTGGTCTGAACGGTACACCTTTCTCTTGGGCTTCCAGACACATCTCCCAGACAGAGAAGGCTTTGCTGGTCCTTTTGCGAAACGGTTCCCCTCCGACCAGCAATGGCTCGGCGGAGAAGTCTTTCTTGGAACACTTTTTTAAATTGGAGATCTGGCCGTGTGCCAGATTGGAGATTTTCTTCTTCTGCCACCAACCCCACATACATCATTCTTTGCTTCTCGCAAGCAGAGAACACCAGGATGATGGATCGACCCACCAGCCAATGGATCAAATAAATTAAGGAGCAGGAAATAAAAAATACACGACTTTTAGCAAAATTGGAGGTAGAGCATTGGAGCCGAACTGGTCCTGCTTAGTCACTCAGGAAATGAGATGTTAAGACAATGCTTCATCCTGCCCACGACCGTTAGTCCTGACTCCCCAGGGAGAGAATTATCTCTCTCATTCCTAGATACAATACTTGGCTTGTTTTACTTGGAGATGCTGGCAGTTCCACCTCAGAAGTTGGGTATGAAAAATGGGTCCACCCCCAAGCTGAGCCCCCAGATTTGGGCTACTTACTCAATTCAGGTCCTAGTGCAGAGGGGATGACATGGGGGTTGAAGGGGACTGCCTAAAAGTAGGGCCCAAGACCCAGAAAAGAGATGGCTCCCCTTTGTTGGATGTCTTCAAGCAGAGGCTGGACAGCCTTCTTTGGATTCCTGCCCTGGGCAGAGGGTTGGACTAGATGGTCTCAAGAACCCCTTCTAGGATTCTGTGAATTTTGGAGCAGGTTCAAACAGCTGCATTTCCATTCCAAGAAATTCAGCTTTATTTCATCACAGGAACATGGAACCCTAGCAAGATGACCAAGTTGATGGGGCTTGGAGTGGGGGGTGGGGGGAATGTTTGAAGAAATGGGCAATCCTTAAAATCACTAAATCATAGAATGTCAGGATTGGAAGGGACCCTGGAGATCAACTAGCCTGGCCCCTGCCCAGGGCAGGCACCCAGGACTGCACCATCCTGGACAGATGGCCATCCAGCCTTGGTTTAAACACCCCCAGTGAAGGGGAACCCAACGTTTCACAAGGCGGCCACTTCTGTGGTTGAACAGTTCCTACTTTTAGGAATTTTTCTCGATGTCCCTCTAAAATCCATCCCGAATTGCATTGCTTGAGTTGGATGACCTTATGAATCTTGAAAGTCAGTCAGTCAGTCAGTCAGTCAGTCAGTCAGTCAGTCTCCTTCCTTGTGATTTCAACCCTTTGCTTCTTGCCTTCTGGTACAACCCTAAACACTCCTGTCCCACCTTCTACACAGTGACCCTCCAGATACTGCCCAGAGGCAGCGGCCATCTCTTCTCTTCTCAAGCACCCCATCAGCTCCAACAATTCCTCTGTCACTTCTGCTTCCAACCCCCCCGTCATATTGCTTGCTCTCCGGCGCACACACTCCCGTTCATCGGCGTCCCTCCTCAAACGCGAGGCTGAGAACCGACGCCATATTCTAGGCGTGCTCTGACCAAGGAATCACGTTTCTGCCCAGCGTGCAGGACAAACAGGGGAGTGGAGACACTTTTTTGCACACAAATGCAACAGCGCCTTTTGCCAGAGCCCGTGAGAGAGAGATGCCCAGGGCTGCTGCAGGAGGCCGGGGAGAGGGGAAGGGAGCTCCCAAGGCTGCCAGGGGCTTTTTGGACCCCTCCCCGCCGCCGCTGGCCCCCTCACCGGTTGCTTCCGCCTTGAGCGTCCTCCAGCTCCTTCTGCAGCCTGGCGGTCTTCTCCTCCTCCTCCAGCAGGCGCCGCTTGACGGTGCGCAGCTCTTGCTGCACCTCGCATTTGATGTCGTTGGCCACCACCACGGCGGTCTGCAGGTCAGCTTGGAAGCGGCGCCACTCCTCCGTGTCTTCCTACAGCGAGGGACGGAGGAGTTAGGTTTGGGATTGGCTAGCGTTTGGGGAATGAAAGTGGCAAAGGGGCACCCCGCCCCGGCTGCTCTGCTCACCTTGCACATTGAGGCACCGTGAGAAACCCCTCCCTGCCCTCCTGCCTCCAAAAATTTCTGGGATGTTGCGCAGCAGGTGTGTGGCTCTCGGTGCGTGCGTGTATGTATCTTGGGGCCGGGAGCGCGCAAAATGGTGAGGCGCCTGAGCACCAAGGGGTTTAAAAAGAAACAGACATGAGGGGAAGGCGGCGAGGCTGAGGTCCGGTCCGTCTGTCATAATGCTAATAAAATTGCTGCCAAAGTTTCCAGCCGCTCTTCCATTTGAGGGACCAAACTTGGCTGCTGTTTTGAAACGGTCCTGCCGTCGCTTGTCATGTTTACAACGGCTGGACATCCAACTCTTGGCCCTTTGCGATCCTGGGGGAACTGACCAGCAAGGAGAAAAATCGAGACTGCCACCCATTTCCCTCCTCCCCAACCACTGCCTCACCGGTGTGACCACCGGCTGCTGCAGGGACGGGCGAGCTGGCCTGCTCCTGCAACAGCCCCTTCAGCTTCCACACACCACACACCACCCCCAGCCATAAGAATAAAGGGGCCTCCACTGTAGACTCTGGCTAACATTGAAGTTTTTAAAACAGGGGGCTGAACGTTTCTGGGCCATGGACCCCTCTGAAGGTCTGGTGAAACCTACAGACCCCTCCTCAGAAAAAATGTATTTAAATGCATAAAATAAAATGCAGCGCTATAGGTTGGGTTACAAAGGAAACCAATGGTGCACCAACGTTTTTGGAGTTTACAGGCCATACGTGACTTTGTGGCTTATGTGCATTACTGAAAGAAAAGCTAAGTGTCAGAGGTTAATGAAAATGAAGTTGTAATGGTTTTCACAGGGCCTCCCTGAAATCTCCCTCTGTACTCCCAAGGGTTCTAGGGACCCCCCAGGTTAAGAGCCTCTGTTTTAAAAACATTCCAGTTAGATCCTATTCCTTTTTCTTTGGGTGCTAAATGCATTGTATTATTATTGTCGGTCGCACAGCCAGCCAGATGTTTAGACTGGATTTGGCATTTTTATCTATCTATCAAGTCCTTCCCAAGGACCTGGGATAGCCAGATGTTGTTTAATAATATTAAAGGTACCATTGCAGGATATAAGCTGTTCCAAGTAAAGCTGCCTTTTGCAGTTGACGGATGGTGATTTGGTCAATGCCGATGGTGTTCCAGGGGTGCTCCAGATGTTTTGGGATTGCACCCGAGGTGCCTGTTATTACTGGTACTACCTTTGCTTCCTTTTGCCGCAGTCGTTCTACTTCTGTTTGCAGATCTTTGTATCTTGCGAGTTTCTCCAGGTCCTTCTCTTCTCTTCTGCTGTCTCCAGGTGTTGCAACGTCCACTATCCAGCCTTGTCTTTCTTATCCGCAGTTGTTAAGTCTCGGGCGTTGTGTGGCGGGTGCTGGTCTGTCTGGATTCTAAAGCCCCAGGGCGCTTCGGCCTCTTCGTTTTCTATCACTTTGTCTGTTCTGTGGTCCCACCAGTTCTTGCTGGCAGGCCAGTGGCATTTCTTGCAGATATCCCAATGCGCCCGTGTTGCTACTTTGTCATGCAGTCAGTCTGTGCGATCTGCCTGACTGCAGCCAACTGATTTTCAGACATATTCCCCTCTCTCCCCCAGGATGTCCGGAGGGGTCAAAAAAATCAAGATGGTGGCTGCAACTGCATGATCGAAACACTGCCCTGTATAAAAGGGGCAGGGCTTCAGTCACATGCCCGTAGCTGCCATCTTGACTTTTTTGACCCTCCTCCACGGATGCCCCTGCTTTCCCCATTCCTATTCTTTCTCTCTGGGCTAGAAAAAAAAGACTGTGTGTGTGCCTGTTCATAAACGTTTGCGTATGTGTTGAGGACATATCCTGCCGATGATTGTGGTAGGAGAAAAAGTACACAAGAAACGCTCCGAATCTTGCATTAAGCCAGTGCAAAATGTTCACCTGGGCATCGGTTAAGGATCATTAATTAATTCCCCTGGACTAAATGATTCACAAGCTACCAAAGGTGTTAAACAGAACCAACCTGGTCAGGGAATTGCTGGGAATTTCCCCACTGTAGGGAACAAGAACTGGGTGAACCGTCCCTCCCCCCAATTAACATTTGTGCATCGCCTGGTCCATCTGCAGGGGTTGGCGCAGGATCCTCCCCTATCTGCAGATGTCAGGGATGGAACCTCGATCTTCTCCGATCAAGTGGGATGCTCTGCCCGCGAGTGGGAGCCTCACCTTAATTTGCTTGTTCAGCATCTTCAGCTGCCTCTCGAGTTCCAACTTCTGATCTTCCAGTTTGAGCAGGTTATCTGGGAAGAAAAGGCATTTTGAGGTCAGGGTTGCCAAAGGGTACAGCAGTCTGGCCTGAAAAGCCCACCTCCCCACCACAACGAAGCAGGCAAGGGGCATAATTTATCTAAGCCCATCTCCACTCCCTGAGGCAGGGGCTGGCGACACGGTGCCCACGGGACATGGGCGTCTATCATTCCCCAAGTTAAATTCTAATCAGTTTTTTTTTTAATTAAAAACTAAAAAGGGTTAAACTCTCACAAGATCATCACCTCTCCTGAGGTTTGGGTGATCTTGCAGAAGAACGCTGAAATCCAAATGCCCGCCCACCCGCCGTCAGAATACAGAACACCAATGTGAGGTACTCACATTTGTGCCTAAGATTTTGAAAGATGTTGCTCTTACATGACTGGGGGCAAGTTTTTTTTTCCCCCAGAGGATGGGGGCAGGAAGCACCCGGACCACAATTTGGAAAAGGTTATTTCAATATAGCAAAGGATCAAAAGGAGTGAAAAACAACGTGGCTCGGACAGGACAAACTATTCATCCTCTCACGCAGCATTAACTGGCAGTGTCTATCAGTCGTTCCCCAACAACCCATCCGTGCAGCGTTACAGGCACAGAGACTTCAGTGGTGGGTTGAAATTAAAAGAAAAAGAGGAACGGGGAATTTCCTGGTGGGAAGAACTGTTACATGGTGGAAATCCCCCTTGTTCTCACTGGCTCTGTGGCCACCTCTCGGGCACGGTTTTGTGCATGTCTTGACAGTGCCGGTGGTTGGAGTAGATGACCTCTAATGTCCCTTCCAGGTGATGCATTTTCATGGATGAACAACCTGTCTGCTGACCCCTGCCTGCCAGGAGACCGTGGAGGTCCTGTCTCGGTGTCTGGAGGCTGGGGAGGGTTGGATGGGGAACAACAGGCTTCAGCTGTACCCTAACAAGACCAAGGGGCTTTGGGTTTTAGGACCCCCTGCTTCTGCGGGCCTTCCATCTCTAGTTCTGGATGGGGCTGCACTGCCCCAGACAGAACTTGTGTGCAATCTGGGGGTCCTCCTGGACTCGCGGCTCCTGCTTGAAGAGCGGGGGTAGCTGTGGCCGAGGGGGGCCTTTGTACAGCTTCATGTTGCGCACCAACTGCCTATCGCCTGTGGGGCTAGGTGACCTCTAATGCCCCTTCCAGCAGATCCATTTGCATGGGGGAGCAACCTGTCCGGTGACCCCCTTTGGCCAGGAGGCTACAATTCAGGAAGTACATCGTAAGGGATAGAATTTTTCTAAAATAAATTAAAAACACAATGCCCGTTCTCTGGAGATTCCAAACCGCGCCCACACCAAACAACACATTTTGCAGTGGCCAGTGGCCTTCACGGACTGCGTGCTCTCCCCGATGGGGTAGACTTTAAGAGCCGATCCCTTTGGCGGGGGATGATGGGAGATGCAGTCCAATGTTTCCGGAATCTGTGGGGGGAGTGTCAAAAAAGTCATGGCTGCGCAACCAAAGCCCCGCCCCTTTTTACATGGCCAGGTGACGCACCTGAAGTAGCTCTCCTTACATGCCATTTATGCCTGTTAAGAGGGTAACCTTAAACTACCTTCGCTCACAGCTTTCTGGAGCAGGAGGTAACATTAGACACAACTGTGGGTCAAAAGGAAAATCATCACTTGTCATCATCATCATCACCACCATCAAAGATAGGGGGGCTGCTGTTTCATTGACCCATTCGTTTTTAAAGCTGCAGCTGTTTTAAGTTAAATCTTAAGTTTCATGACGGAGTTTTGGGTTTGAAGTTTGAACGGAATGGTACCCCTGCTTCAAGAGTGTTTAAAAAGAAATTATGAGGATGAAGAAGAAGAAGAAAAGCCAGGAAAGGCATTTTATACCCATCTAATAAATCAGTAATTTCACGGACATGCCCAGCATCCCCAACATCTGCCAGCAGGTGGCGACCTTGCCTCGTCCAGAGAGCTCGGGGCTGATCCAGATAATTCTATCTGCCTCCTGCAGGGGGGAGAGGAAGACCCACTTGGAAGCTCCCCCCCTTCACCCACCCAGGGAGCCCACGGCAGCCACCTGAAATGATCTGAAAGGGATGGTGGAGCAGGACGTCCAAGCATCCCTCGACTCAACCCTGCTTGCAATTCAAAATAAGTTTTAAAAAATCAGCATCAGTCAAAAACGCTGGGTGTAGAGTGTTGAGTTCACATCCACCACAGCCCACCCTCTTCAGAAGCACCAGATGGCCCCTCTTCCATTTCTGAGAGCAAAAAGATCAGCGGCCGAGAGGGGACACTGATGCTGAAATAAGTCAATAAGGGGGAGATGGGAACTGGTGGGTGACCTACTTTGGGGGTTTCGGGAGGGCTAGCTATAGAAACGGCACCTAGCCAACCCTGGCCTATCTCAAAACACTAACCAGGGTGGGTCCCTGTGGATGGGGGACCACCAGGAGATCCCAGGGCTGCAGGCTAGGGCGGAGTGTCAGGAAACACACCCTGGAAAAGAACAAGGGCAAGCCACCCCAATCCTGTTCTCATGAACACTTCCTGGAGAGGTCTCTGAAGTCCCAAGTTCAAATCCAAAGAACGCTGGAAGGGGCCTTGAAGGTCATTTAGTCCAGTCCACTCCTCAGTGCAGGAAATCTATAATGCCCTATCCCCAGCAAAGCAGAGAAGCCACCTTTCCTGGGGGAACCTTTTCTACTGTTCAAGTACTCTAATGTAACAAACATCTCATGGAAACCTGCTTCCCAGCATTTCCTGGCTAACCGGCTCTTAAGTTTGCTGGTTTGCCTTCACAAGTGACTTCCTATCTCAGCCTGGCCTACCTCGCTGGGATGAAAGTGGTGCAACACCCCCCTCTTTTGAGGCATTTGTGAAATTACACCAGTATAAAATAAGGAAAAAACCATGCCAATGAGAACTATGGGTAGTCCTCGATTTACGACCACAATTGGGACCAGCACTTCCATCGCTAAGCAATGCTGTCATTAAGTGAGTCGCACCCGATTTTACCACCTTTTTTGCCGCGTTCATTAAGCGAATCCGGCTTCTCCCATTGACTTTGCTTGTTGGAAGCAAATGGCGATCATGTGACCCTGGGATGCGGCAACCGTCATAAATGCATGCCAGTTGCCAAGCATCTAAATTTTGATCATGCAACCACAGGGACACTGTGATGGTTTTAAGTGCAAGAACCGGTCATAAGTCATTTTTTCAGTGCCATCATAACTTTGAACAGTTACTAAACGAAAGATCATAAGCTGAGGACTGCCTGTAAATGGAACACGGTTGTTCAGACACAGGCTATCTGCAAACACAGAACTGCTGCTGTATTAGTGGTCCTGCTAAGACCTTCTGCCACAAGGATGGGCTGGATCAGGGCACAAATTTTCCAAGTTTACAGCTACACCCATTACTGACATGTTGCAAAAAGCTGGTGAACTCAAGGCAAAGTAAACTCAATTTAAATATGCTTAAAATTCACTGGGTGTGCACGCCTCCTATGTGTTTCATAATTTCTTCCCTTTTTTGGAGGGGCCCTGAAGTCTGCATCCATTTTGGGGAGGGGCTGTTTCAAACATAATTGGAGGGTGACAAAATCAGGAAGGCTGACTTAATTATTGTTCTTTTTTTGTTTGTTTAAAACCAGCTTCTTAATCACAAGAATTCTGAGGAAGGAAGGAAGGAAGGAAGGAAGGAAGGAAGGAAGGAAGGAAGGGAGGGAGGGAGGGAGGGAGGGAGGGAGGGAGGGAGGGAGGGAGGATAGCTTGCATAGGGTCACTAGGGCGGATCCTGACACCGTCACTCCCTTTCCCCCATCCTACCTCGCAGGGCTGTAGTGAGGACAAAATGGGTGGGAGGGAGGGCAACCAACCAACCAAGGAAGGCAGGGGCGTCTCTTCCGTGCCGCGCTACCTACTCTCCAGGTCGCTGATGATCTGGTCGTTGTGCAGCTTGACCGCCCGGTGCTGCTCCACCTGGTCTTCCAGCTCGAAGATGGTCTCCTTCAGGTTCTTCATCTCCGCCTCGTTCTCCGAGTTCCTCTCCTGCAATTTGAGACCCGTCTGGCTCAGCTGCTCGGCCTGCCCGTCGCACGTCTCCTTCAGCTGCTCCCGTTCCTTCTCGACCTGGGAAAGCGGAGGCGCGTTGGAGGCGTGAAAAGGAGACGGGAGACGGTGCCGGGAAGCCCCCTGAGATCCCAGGGGGACCCGGGAGGCAGGAGGCATTTAGGGTCACCAGACCTGGAGATCTTGGGCGGGCCGTGCAGATCCCCGAGTCGTGGAGGCAGAACTCAGTCAGCCGCTGGCTTCGCTGCATTTCCATGACCTGCCGACCCACCTCGGTTCCGGACCCAGTGGCTGCGTTCCCATGACACAGCCACTGTGGGCTAGCTTCCTTGGGGCTTTCGGGGGACAGGTAAACTCGGCTTCGTTCGGGGAGCGTTCGATTCCGTGCCATGTGCCATCCCAAACAATTGGTTTCTTTGGTAACCGGGTTTAAGCAGGTTGTGAGAATGCGGCCATTGGGGGAGGGAGGGAAGAGAGGAAGGAAGGGCTGGATGCTGTGAGAATCCCATGCAGGGTCCAGAAATGATACTTAAGAAGCCTCGGCTTGTCTACGCTCCGTGTGCCTGGCGGACATGGTGTCGGCAAACTGGCGCTTTGTTTGGGAACAGGCACACCAGTGACAACCTTCTCCAGAACAGCCATTTGAACATGGCCGTTTTGCAAACCTTGAACGCCTTCCCATGTAACAAGGAAGAAGCGTTGCAACCAACCGTTGCGACCTGCGATGCTGTGCGTCCCTCGTCCCTGCCCTCGCCCCCTTCCTCCCCTTTGTCGCTCCAGCCACTTCCATCCCCACCATGCTCCGTGGCTGGGGAGTCATTCCAGCGTCCCCTCGGTTTGGTCTGTGAAATAAGACTCTCGCATCTCCCCGAGCCCGTGCTAGTGGCGGGTGATGTCATTTTGGCCGCAAATCAGCCTCGCTCATGAGCTAATAGGAGTGAAACTAAAACAGCCCCAATAATCCCCACATCTGGGAGGGCGCATTGGTGCGCCAGGCTGAAGGCTTTTCTTTGACATGCTAGTTTTCCACGCAAAGTTTACACAGATATATAAATAAGGATGCAACCCCTCTTACACGTTAAGGCTTTCTCACTGAAGGTCACAGACCATTATCTGCCACACGGATCCAATGCGGGCTGGTAGGTGGATGTTTTTTGAGTTCCTAGTCTAGGGCTAAAGAGAGGGGCAGCCCAAAATCTCCAGGGGGGCTTCCAAGGCTGGAGGGGGGGGACAGGCCAGAACCTGCTAGTCCAGCACCTATAACCATTATACCGGTGTTTTTCAATCGTCTGGGCTGCTTGGAGAGTTTCCAATCCCTGCAAATCCAGTGGGGAGATCGGACAACGCACACACGCACGCACGCGCACACACACACACCATTTTCCAGGAGGTGCAAGATGGCTGCTGGTCTGGGGCCACTCCCTGATTGGTCTGGTTCCAAGTACAGCAGAGGCAAAGGTTTATTGCTGGCTTGGGTTACAAGTCCAAGATTTGCCGAATTACTGTGCATACATGCGCACTGAGCCAAGTGCAGCATAAACACCTGGGCTCGGGGAGAGAAGCAAAAAGTAAATCACCGAAGAGGCTGGTCTGGCAGGACAAGAGGAGAGAACACGGAAGGGCCGGGCCAGGCCAGGCAGGAACAGCCAAAAACATTCGCAAAACATCCAGGCTGATGCCAGAGTTACTGGCCGAGTGGCGCACTCTTCTAATGCAGGGTTAGGCAGGTTTTTCATATTTAAGCAGCCTTTTTCACCCACTGGGAGCCCTGCTCTATGCAGTTCAGGATGGTCTGCAGATGTAGAGGGAAGGGCCTCGAGGGGCAGGAGGAAAAGCCGCCACTAAGACAACGGTCGGATAAAGGAGGACTGAGTCCGGGGCAGGAACGTAACCTGAGAAAGCGTCTCAGGCAAGAACCTCCCTAGTTCTCATGAAGATAAAGTGGGTGGGGGGGGGAGCGCATTCAGACTTACAAGATTCTGTTACTATCGCTTTGCAATGAACACGACATGGGTTTCCTAGAGGGGCTGGCAGGCCCCTCCTCAAATATCACATGGAAACCCTTGGGGGGAACATCTTCATCCGCATCTTAAATGAGACGGTCCGTTGCTCGGAGTTGTGTGGGAACAGTGGTCGGTACAGTTAGGGAAAGAGCTGGCATCAGGGAAATGCTCATTGAAAAATCCTGCACCGAATGCCCCCCGACACTGACTTGTCAAAACGTAAAAAGTTGGCTGATTAAAATACTAAGGTGCCTGGGGGACGTTAAGAGCTACGGGCATTAGGCGAACGTGCTTTGAAAGCGTTCTGATGTTATATGAGATACGGTGAAAGGAAACAGTTAAAAGGCTCTACTTCTATAAAGGAAAGGAAAACTGTCAGAAAATATGCCAGACATGGATCCTGCCCCGCTAATGAAGACAGGAAAGCAGGAAGGATTTTTACCAGCCCGCAGAGTCGCTTCTTCAGATAAACCCCGCCAAATTGTGGTAGGGAAGTGGGGCAGGAACTCACGAGAGTGCCAGCTCTACCCTGGCCTAGGCAGCCATTCTCACCCCGCTGGTGTAACCTGGGCAATTTCCAGATACGTGGACTTCAACTCCCAGAATCCCCCAGGCTGCGGAGCCATTGCTGAAAATTCTGGGAGGTAAAGATGTAACTTGGGGAAAGGCTACGATAGCGGAATATTCTCCCTTCTGTCTGGTTCAAATCCTGCGCGTCTTCCTGTCCCTCTTGCAACTTTTAGTTATCTCTGGAAGGGTAACCCTGCTTGGTTTCTGGCCACGGAACACTTTTGACGGTCTCATTCAAGACCACCTTGGACCTCCGATCGATGCAGACCAAGCATCGTGGAAAAGCAACCCGCTACCATTCTTTCGACAGAATTCGAAGGTATCGTCACGGCTAGCAGCCCGCGGGATTAGGCCAAATGTCCAACATGTGCAGAATTCTGCTCCCCCCACCCAGAAGCCCACAAGAAGGACTCTAGGGCCATGGCGCCTTCCCGCTGTGACCTTTTCAGGTACACTTCTGCTGACACTGGAGGCTCCACTGGAAGCCTTACCTTGGCCAGCTGCCCTTGCAACGTCTTCACTTCGCTATGGGCCTTCAGCAGCTCTTGCCTCAGCTCCGTGCAGGCTCGTTCCAACTGGTCCCTCTCGGCTCGGATTCCTCGCAGCATCTCGTGCACATCGGAGCCGCTCGCCACGTGCTCCATGGCATCCATCGCGGCGGCTTTTCGCTTCTCGCTGTCCAGCTGGGACCGGAGCGACTCGCTCTCAATCTTCAGCCCTTCCAGGTGGACCTTGCAGTCTTCCAGAGTCCTCGCCAGGGCGGAGTTGTTCTGCCGCTCGGTCTCCAGCAGGCCGCCCAGCCGCTTGGCCTCCTCCCCCAGGCTCTTGACCGCCCCCTGGGCTTCCTGGTGCTCCCTCTCCAAGCTCCTCAAGCTGCTGGTGAGCTGCTGCTGGATGTTCAGCATCTTCTCCCGCTCGAACTGGGCCTTCTCCTGCAGCTCGGCGCACTTCAGCTCCAGCTCGTGGACCTTGGCTTTGCTCTCGTCAGCCTTCGGGCGCTCCTGCAGGAGGGCGGTCAGCTTCTCGTTCTCTTGGCTCAGCTGCTCGGCTCGCTCCCGGTGCTGGCAGAAGGAGCTCTCCAGGATGGCCTTCTCCTCCGCCAGCTTCTCGTTCTCAGCCGTCAGCTCCTGCACCACCTGCTGCTGGTCGGAGAGCTCCTGCAGCGTGGCTTGCAGCTCCTCCGCCGTGCAGTGGTGGTTCTCCTCCATCCGCTGTATCCTCTCTGTAAGAGAGGCCACCGAGAGGTCGCTGACGTTGTTCGGCGAGCTCCCGGAGGTGGAACATCTCGACGTCTTGAAGACGTTGCTGCTAGAAGACGCGGGCCTCGAGGGGACGTCCA
This sequence comes from Liasis olivaceus, assembly GCA_030867105.1. Lineage (NCBI taxonomy): Eukaryota > Metazoa > Chordata > Lepidosauria > Squamata > Pythonidae > Liasis > Liasis olivaceus. The sequence goes on from CM061349.1 coordinate 329,789,122, forward strand.
CGATGTGCTCGAAATCCGAGGCATCGGGAGACAAGGAGGCTTTGGTCACGTCGCTGCTAGAAGAACCTGAGTTGCGCAGAGGAGGCCCATTGACGCAGGGGCTCCCGCCATTGGCGTTGCTGCAAAGGGACGGCTGCGTCGGGCTTCCGAAGCTGGACTCTTGCGTGGTGGGGGTGGGCAGGCTGCTGCTGCTGATGGTATCCGAAAGTGGCGAATGCTCCCGTTGGCTCAGCTTCTCTTTCAAGAGCCGGTTCTCCTCGCCGAGGCTCAAGAGCTCCCTCTGGAAAGTCTTGTTCTTTTCCTGAAGGGCCTGGATCAGGGATTCCACCTCGGCTGGCAGACCATCCACGGGTTGGTCCACCAGACCAGCCAGGCCCTTGTCCTGGTGCTTCGTCAGCTCGTTGCGGAGCCTGGTGATCTCAGAATCTTTCGTCTTGGCCTCGGCCAGGAGCTCCTTGACCTGGGACGCCAGGCCCGCCTTGTCTCCAGCTTCCGCCTCATTCTTGGGCTTGAGGGAAGGCCGCGAATGCTTGGTGGAGGTGGGCGCCCCAGAAGACGTCGGGCTGGGCTGAGCCTTCCTGGGCCTCAGGACCGCCTTTTCTCGGGCGACGGCGCTTGGCAGCTCCCGCGGTGCAGGGATCCCAGTGCGCTTGGAGGCCGGGGTGGAACCTAGGAGAGGAAAGGAGATACACTGATGAACCGGCTGCGTTGGGGGGTGGGAGGCATGGTTCCCCGCCCACCAGGAGCATGCAAGGTGAAACCCATCACTAAGGACGCCGCAGAGGGAGCAATCGCACCGCCTTCGGCTCAGCGATGGCCGAGTTACCCTGGATATCGAAATAAGGGGGATCTGCTTCCCCCAAAAGATGAGCTTGCAAGAAACTACTGAGGTTCACAGAACCACAGAGCTGGAAGGGGCCCTTTCGGGACGTTTCCTAACTTTCAAGCGGAATCTCCCTTCCTGAGCCTTGAATCCATCATTCGGTGTCCTGCACTCGGGCACAGACGGCATGTTTGGGTCCTGCTAATTAGAGGGACCCAGGAAGGGGCTTTCCCTGTCACAGCGCTTTTGCCCTCTGGTGCAGAGCGGTCCCCCCAGAGATTCATCCGGCCCCCACCCTGACGGTCATCAAAGAAACCCTTAAAACCTGGCCGTTCCCCACAGACCTTGGACCTCTCATGGGATTTTTTTTTCCAGTTGTTTGTTTTGTAGGAACTTTGTATTATACTATTTTTAATTTCTCATACAGACAAACAGGTCTTGTTCCACTTGAAATTCATTCAGGCCTCTGAATGTGGCTATGCCACCCTGCTCTGCCCCCTTTCCTCAAGGCTAAGCAGGCCCAGCTCCCACCACCTCTCTTCCAAAGACTTCGTTTTCAGCTCCCCGATCCTTCTCACTGCCCTTCTCTTGCACCACTTCCAGTTTCTCTGACTCTTTCTGAAAATGTAGTGGTAGAACCGGACGCTGTCCTTCAGGTAGAATAAAGTAGTATTTTATTGGAAATGACATTTTTATTGATGCAGTCTAAAACTGCACTTGCCTTTTCTGCAGACTCATTATGCAGCTGCCTCATGTTAAGTTTGCAATTAGCTACTATTCAAAGATCTTTTTTTGCAAATACTGTACTGAACCATGTATCCCCCGTGCTTAACCTCTGCATCTGATTTTTGTTTCCTTAGGGATTACGTTTCCTTAAGCATTTTTCTCCATTCAATTTCATTCTCTCACACATCACGCCATGGTTACTTAAATAAACTACAGCCTGTTGCATTCACACCTGAGGCCAATCCTTAAATGTGGTTTGCAAAACACAACAGCTGGCTTCACGCGTCACATTCAGCCACAATACGATTTCATCATGTTGCAGAGCAGGTGGCACACCCTGAGCTTAGACGTCTTTAGACAAAGCTGGGCACATCGCCATAAAAATGCCAACTTGAGTAGGGGCCCGAAAAACAAAAATAGCAAAATATTTTGACACTTGAATCTGATCTGTGAAAGGAAGGGGAAGATTAGGTTTAGAGTTTCTAGGAAACAATTTCTGAAAGTTTTCATACATTACAATAAACGATCAATTATATGGTTGATTGTGTGACGTTTACGTCCAACTTCGATGTCAGTTCAACGTTACACACAAATCCAGACAAACTTTGTCCTAAGTAGCGGTTGTTAAACCTTGACTGATTAAGCTGCCTCGTTTCAGTAAGCCATCATTAATATAAACCACAGCTTTGGGCAGCTATATACAGTAATACTAAACTGCAATTAACCCAAAGCAATACTTTCTAAGCAAAGAGAAATCAGCAAAGAGAAATTAAGCCAATCACACGGTTCCCCATTCATTTGGCTTGCCACAAGCCAGTTGGGAAGGTCACAAATGGCGATCACGTGACCCCGGGATGCTGCGACCGTCGTAAGTACAAGCTGGTTGCCAAATGCCCGGATCACAATCATCTGACCGTGGGGGTGCTGTGACAGTTGTAAATGTGAGGACCGGTTGTAAGTCCCTTTGTTCAGCACCGTTGTAACTCTGAACAGTCACTAAACAAATGGTCATTAAGTGAGGACTACCTGTATTTGCTTCTAATTCTGCATTAAACCAGGCCTAGAGATGTCAGAGCATTGCTTTTTTCTATTTATTCAACCTGTGGGGTATGAGGCCCGCTGCAAAGAAAATCAGAAATAATCTACACCAGATCTAGGAATGTCCTGCCATTCAAGGAATGGCTGAAGGGGAAAAAAGTGAAGAAATCAAGCAAAGCATTGAACCGATGCCGTCATCCTTTCCCCTACCCCCAAGAAATTAGGACTATGGAGGAGGAAACCCCAGCCTCACAATTTCAACTGAATAGCACCCAACAATGGGACCTTTGATGATTTTAATCACATTAGGCGCATTGTGACGAGGCGCTTAATTGCAAAGCCTGCTCCTTCCGAGGAACCGGTTCCTGCTTTTTCTCTTCAAGCAGGCGAAGTAACTGACAGAGCCTGCCAGAAATTAAATCACTCGCATTTTAAGCAAGCGAGGCAAAGAACTTCTGTACGGAGGAAGAATGAACAGGAATGTGTTATCAAGAGGAGAGAGTGAAGAAGGGGAAAAGTCATGTTTACACAGGAGCGTTTACTTCGAGAACTTGCTTTGCTTCTGTCCCCTTTATATTGGACTCGAAAACGGAGGGATTCGTCTAGGGAAGATCTTGAGGCTGAGCAATGTTTCTTGTACCCTGACTGGGTATAAAACAGAACCAGGAAATCCTGGCCCAAATTTGGCCACATCTGGCGTTATCGGTTATCCAATATAGGATGGCTAATATTCAGACACAGTAACAATGCTTGGGAGAAAGATCACGGAAAAGTAGTTAATTGCAAGTGGAATGCGAGCCTGCAGCGTGATGCGGCGGCAAAAGAAGCAAATGCAATTTGAGGTTGCAGCCACAGAAGCATAATTTCTCAAACCCAAGAAGCAATTGTTCAGTAATTAATTCTGCTTTGCTGGGACCCCTTGCTCAAGGACAGAGTCCGGTTCTGGGTGCTGCTTTTTAAGGAGGATTCAGAGAAAGTGGAACAAGTTAAGAGCAAGGCAGAGAAGGCAACCAGGGGACTAGAAACTTACGTCCTGTGGATCGGGATTGACGGAGCCGGGTATGTACGTATACGGGGTGAGGACAGCACTACACTCATCGGGGGCATGAAAAGATGTCACCCAGGAGAAAAGTAAGGCCCTTCTTCTCGTCCGATGGTGCAGGACACAGAATAGTGGATTTAGGTCACAGGATTTCAGGTTCCCATTAAATGAAGGAAACTCGTTTCACAGGAAACATCCCTAAGAGCGACCCCGAGAGATGCTGAGCTCCCCTTCCCCAGAGGGGTTCAGGGAGAAGCAGATGGTCCTCTCTCAGGGCTGCCTGAATTCGGATTCCTGAACTGAGCTGGGGGTTAGGGTTGGACTGGAAGATCTCAAGGGCCCCTTCCTGCTTGTTGAGTCTGTGGCTGCTTTGGAAGGACCGGCCAGCGCTGCTCCTGGACATGGAGGTTCCTTCGGCTTCTTTGGGGGCAGATGTTCTGGGGTCCATGTTCTCAGGTGCAGGTGCCTCACCTGCCCTTCCCTTCACCTGAGGGGAGGGTGGCTTTGGGGACGAAGGCACTTCTGAGCACAAGGCGGAAGATGGGCCGCCAAAGAGCCAACCTAACCCAGCTGCCCCACGGCCTGGCAGGCTCTCCCCCCACAGAGGTCTTTGAACAGGGGCTGGAGAGTCAGAGATACTCCAGTGCAGTGTTTCTCAGCCTTGGCTGCTCGAAGATGGGCAGACTTCAACTCCCAGAATTCCCCAGCCAGATCAGATCCAGATCCAGATCCAGATCCAGATCCAGATCCAGATCCAGATCCAGATATAGATTCAGATCAGATCAGATCCAGATCCAGATCCAGATCCAGATCCAGATCCAGATATGGATTCGGATTCGGATTCAGATTCAGATTCAGATTCAGATTCAGATTCAGATTCAGATTCAGATTCAGAACCAGAACCAGAACCAGAACCAGAACCAGAACCAGAACCAGAACCAGAACCAGAACCAGAACCAGAACCAGAATGACTCAGACTCAGACTCAGACTCAGATCCAGATCCACATCCACATCCACATCCACATCCACATCCAGGCGGCTGCTCCTCTCGCCACAGCGACACCGGGCACCCCCTTCATCTCGGTCCAACGGCACCCAGGCCATTTGGTGCCTTCTCAATGGCAGGGCCAGCACTACGGAACAGCCTCCCCAGAGATTCGGATGGCCCCGACCCTGTCCGCCCTTCGCAAGGCACTGCAGCCCTGGTTGCTCCCCGGGCGCTGGGGCCAGGAGATGAGAGGAACCCTGCTGTGTTCGTTCACGTGCTTTTTCTCCCCCCTTCTGTGAGTGGGGGGCTGTTGTTTGGGCCCCAGCATGTCTGAGTTTTTTTGTCTGAGTTTTCATCCTTGCACGCCACCCGGGTTCACCCATGCAGATGGGCGGCCGCGTATGTCGCAGAAACTGAATAAATCAATAAACGGATCTTCCTTCCCAAGGGGGTTGACTAGATGACCTCGGAGACCCCTTCCAACTGGCAGAGTCCGAGGACTGTAACTCCACCGCAATCCACCGCGCTTGCTGCTGGGGGGAAAACAGTGCACGGCAAGCACAAGGGGCAGCGGGGGGTGGGGTGGGGGGAGAAAGAGCTGGCTGAAGGGAGCCACGATCTCTTTCATCCCCCGCCCCCCACCCCCCCCCGGCACACACAGACGTGCTCAGTGTGCAGAGGAGGAAGAAGGGGCTTTGCACTGAGGCAGGCACAGTACGACTCTGTGATGGTTCGAGGCTGAAGACAAAGGGCTCAGTGTTCGGGGGGATGTGGGGCGGGGTGGGGGGAAAGAGATAGCGGGGAGCAAGCATTCGCTCTGGATGTTTTGCCAGCAACCCACGCTGGTCCGGGCTGAATTTCACAGCTGCAGCTGGCCCAGTTGGGAAGGTGTGACTTTTCCATCCTCATCATCGCTATTATAGTGCGGCTTTTAATTCAGCAGGCACGGATCGCTTTGCATCATTTTGCATCATTTTGCAGAGCGGAGCGTGCTTCATGAGGCACCCATGGGTGAGTTCACTCAGGAGGAAGGCCCAGTGGGTGCATCAGGTCCATGAAAAGGATAGGCAGGGTTAGAACTGAGGCAGTCCGCAGGGTGTGGGCAGAAAAGTCAAGATGGCGGCCATGACAGTATGATCAATGCGGCACCTTGCTTTGATGTGTGCCGAACAAATAAGGGACAGGAAGGAGAGCTTCTGCCAAGCTCAAGAGCTCCATCAGGGGTGGGGAAGTGGCGCCCTCTCCAAAGAGTCTTGGACTACAACTCCCATCAGGCCCAGGGGCTGGGAACGGCAAGGGGTAGTCTGGACATGACCAAAGGGTGACCTGACCGAGTCCATTTCCTTCTTCGCCTTCTGCAACCACTCTTCCTAGTTCATCTGGGGAAAAGGCCACACGGCAGGCTGGCGGGAGCCCACAAGAGTAGACCCCACAAGGCGCACGGCATTATGGGACCTGTAGTGCAAAACAGCTGGACGCTACCCGACGGCCAGTCTTTGCATTACCGGCACATTTCTCCAGCCACATTCTTCCCAACACGGAGAAGTCCCACTTCCCAGTTTTTCACCTGCCCCGTTCAGCCGAGGGCACAAAAGCCCAGCCGGATCCCCACACCATCTTTTACGACCCCCTTCGGGCGTGGCAAACCGCCAAGAGTCGTTTCAACGTTAAACGATAAATGCGTCTGGACACTTAATGGCCCTGCCAATTTTCGGAGCGGAGAGGGGAGGAAGTTTTGCTTCAAGGGTGCAATTCCTCCAAACCCCAGAATGACCTGCAGATGGGGCAATGCCACACACACACACACACACCCTTTCTGTTGCCAACTCAACGGGCCGGAGGCACCCTTGGTGGAATGTGTGGCCAAGCCGTGACCTGGCTGCGTCTTGATAAATGACCCCGCCTGCAATTTTTCCGTCTGAAAGAATCCCATAGATCAGTGTTTCTCAACCTTGGCGACTTTAAGACCCGTGGACTTCAACTCCCAGAATTCCCCAGCCAGCTGGCTGGGGAATTCTGGGAGTTGAAGTCCACGGGTCTTAAAGTCGCCAAGGTTGAGAAACACTGCATAGATGGAAAGAAAAAAATATCAGGAGCCCAGTGGCACCTTTTCCAACTAATGTATTTCATTAAAAGAAGCTTTCAGGAGCTCACTGCATCGGATGCTGAAGCTTTGCTTTTAAAATTTATTAACTGGGCAAATTTATTAGTTCTCTTAATTGGACTAGACTCTATCTGATTTTGGGCTGCCGTAGGCTAACCCGGCTCTCTTCCCGGAAACAGAAACGCACACCCTCTACAAAACAGCAGCCAGGTGTTTGGAGTAAACGGTGGGAACGCACGTTTTACAAAAGCAAACCACGCATTCACATCCCCCTCCGAAACCCGTTCAGCCAGAGCAAATCAAACGGGTTTGGGAGAGGGGTGATGGTTGAAAGGCAACTGGGCTCGCGTAAAGGAGAGTCCTAGCCTGACCACTAGCTTGTCTTTTGCAAGGGGGGTCTTGCAAAACTCCCTTCCCGTTGAGCCAGAGCATCTCCGGAGGCAATCGCACGACTCTCCATTCACGGCTTGCTCGCTTGCAGCGTGGAGTATTGAGGAATCTTAGCCATTGTGGCTTGTAAATTAAGGGTTATGGTTTAGCTGGTCGAGAGAAGCCAGTTAATTGTGGTCTAATAAACCACGGGGTAGCCAACCAGCCCTCGGCCGTGCTGTGTGAACCCGGTCCAGACTTCCAAGTTGGAGGGACAGCTGTTAACCGACACCAAAACTCCTCATTCGCCCAACTGCAACCGGGTCTCCTTTGCTTGAATTGATTAAATTGTTATCCCCCCGCCCCAGCGAGGCCGTAACGCTGTCCTATGACTTGGCATTCAAAAAAAACTCTCAAAGCCTCTTTCAGTCATCTGGCACGCACAGTGCTTTGACCTCTTCCAGTTCACAAGGAGAACGTGGGTGCAGAGTCACTCCCTGCTTTGTCAGCCTCGGGGGCAGCAAATTCCAGGTTTTCGAGGCGGTGAGGAAGCCAGAAAGCTCTCACTGAAGCAACGAAACTGGGAGTCCGCCTGCCCAATTTCCACCCCGCCTGGGAGACCAGAGATGTGCACGGAGCTAAGACCGAGCGCGTTGCGTTGTCGGAGTTCTCCCAACTGAGTTTTGGGGGCTGCAGACGTTTGGGGCTCAGAGAACTTGGATAACGCAACAAGCCACGCGGAGCTATACATATCGGCAACTGTAAATTGCAAACATCTAGGCCCTGGTTCCTGCTTGGCCACCCGGCTTCCATCTGGCTGTGCTGGAAGAAAACCTGGCTTCAGACAAATGAAGGGTGCCTGCTCATCCACAGAAGCCAGTTATCCCAGCCGGGTGGACATTTTCAGCCAGTTCATAAGCCGTGCCAGGAAAGGGGTCCTTGCGAGTTCAAAGGGGTCTTGGGTGGAGACGGGTGCTCTGAATTGGCTCTTTGGCTCTTTGGTGCTCTGAATTGGCTCTTTGGTGTTCTGAATTGGCTCTTTGGTGCTTGTGAAGGCACCAATGGCCTTTCAGACACATCATGTGAAGACCCAGCTCCTTGGGAAGCCCATAATGCTGGAGAAGGTGGAAGGAAAGAGAAGAAGACGACCAGCAGCAAGGGGGATGGACTCAGTTCCCCCCTCTCTTTTCTGCTCATAGTGCAAATCCAGCTGTCTCCCCCCCACACACACACACCCATCACACACTTAGCAAGGTTGGAAAGCCACTAAGGGACCAATTTGGGGAAGGGTCTCCAAGGCATGACAGCGATGGAAAGGAAGGGACTGTTATCCTGCACAAGGTGGGGTTGGGCCATACCATTCTTCTGCTCCGAAATATTTTAATTCGTTAGTTTAAACCATTGTTTCTTAACCTCGGCAACTTTAAGATGGGTGGACTTCAACTCCCAGAATTCCCCAGCCAGCAATTCTGGGAGTTGAAGTCCACCCATCTTCAAGGGGCCCAGGTTGAAAAACATTGATCTAGAGACCGGGAAAAACAAGACAGTTCAGAATAAACCCGGCCAAAACAGCCTGGGGTTGGGAGAGCCACCCCGATGCTTTATTGGGAGGCGCGCATCGGTTTCCAACCACACTGGAGCGGCTGTGGAACAATGAGATAAAAAAGGAGTTTCCCCTGAGCTCAGGGGATGCAGAAGACCAGCAGGAATCCAGGGAGGAAGCTGGAAAGCTGGCCAGGGAGATAACCGCGAGCTGCCCTGTCAGAGGAAGAGGCTGTGGATCAACGGCTGCCGTCCGGCCTCCAACACCATCCCAGGCCTGTTGGGAGGTTGGGAGAGCAACGGCCCCAATGTGGTGACAGGAGCAGGCGCGCTGCCTCTGGAAAGCTAGCCACTCAGGGAAAAGGGGCCGCCTCGCCGAACCTTCTGAAAGGGCCGGCTTTCTCGTGGGCCGTGCCTTCCTGAAATGGCTGAGCGGCCCGGCCCTTCGTTCTCTTCTTCGAGAGCCTGACCGGGCCGGGCAACGGGTCTCCAAAATATTGTTCCCTCCAGCCTTGGCACATCTGGATCCAACGTTCAGGAAGAGAGAGATTAGACACGGGGCAACCCCCCGGCTCAGTTTCCCTGTTTCAGGGCCGGGGGTCTCCCCAGAGGAGATGGCCCTGGGCAAGGAGAGTGGGCTTACGAATGCTGACATGGTGCCGGATGGTGGTCAGGTTTCTGCGCGCATCTCCTATCTTGTGCTGGATTGCATCTCCTTACTCCTCCCTGCAGAGAGGGCTGTCCTCGCCCCCCCGCCCACCCATCCATCCCCAACCAGCTAAGAATGCAGGGCTGCCCTTTGGTGGATGGCATCCAACTTGCCAACTTGGGCTCTGCTGGAATGTGGCTAGCTTGGTTTTGCACGGCGTGACCCCGGGTACAGGGCCTTGTTCCTGCGCGTTTCCTGGTCCGGATCTGGTCCCCTCCAGCTGCATCAAGGCTGCAACTCCCATCCTCCCCATAGGCTGGGCGTGCTGGGAGAGGGGATGGGAACTGGCCCACCTTATCTGGAGGGCGCCCAGTCCTGTTCTGGCCCTGCTTCTAGCTGCATCATCAGATTGCTGAGGAAGGCTGAAATTTGAAATACGACTGTACCTCCCTGCAAATTCAAAATATGCCTATTCCAGTGGAACAGGCTGCTGCATGAAGTAGAGAGAAATCCTTTGCTTTGTTTTTCAGAATGAATCATCTGTCAAGGATGGTCTAGGGCAGGCTTTCTCAACCTTAGCCACTTTAAGATGGGTGGACTTCAACTCCCAGAATCCCCCAGCCAGCCATGCTGGCTGGGGGATTCTGGGAGTTGAAGTCCACTCATCTTAAAGTGGCCAGTGACAAGAAACTGAAGCAAATGAGAGCTCATTTCATTTTTCAGCAGCGAGAACAATAATTAGACACTGATTCCATCATCAGTCCAAATTCTGCTGCACAGATTCTGCAAAATCTAGATTCTGGAAGCGGCACGCCGGATCTGCAAGCAAAAGAGTTTTCCTTGCTGCTGATTCCTCAGCTGCTACTGGTTTGCAAAATTTCGCCTTCAGCAGTTTTATGAGAAGATGCACCCTGCGAACAACCCCACGTGTCTTACCCCTTCTGTGGGGTTGGTAAAGCAGCAACATGCCCAACATTCAGAGAAGAACCGGAAAAATCCCATCTCCATGTTGGCCAGAAGTCTGCAAAGCGACAAGCCCTGTGCGGAAAGACGGCAGCTTTCCACTGACATGGCGCCGGGCACACAGCTAGACTGCTCCTGAACATGGAGGTTCCATCAACCTCTCAGGGTGCGGTTTGCGCAGACATGGCATGCATCTTCCTGGATTGCCCAGGTAAAGAGATTCTTCTGGTGGGAGAAAATTCATCCGCCCCAGCAAGGAATGTGGGCCTGAGGGTGGTGCTGGTAGCGCATGTGCAGGAAGGAGGGGGCAAGTGACTTTTCCAGCTTCAGCTACAGTGGTCACGACCAGATAAGAATTACCGATAGCCTGCCGGCCTTTTATCTCTAAGGCTCCAAACCTCTACCGAAGATGAAAGTTAACCTGATGGACTTCAAAGAGGCAAGGGCTGTTTAGATAAGGAGAGGCCAACGCTCCAGATTAAACCTTGATTGGCGGAAAGGGTGCTCTGGATGGATTGCAAAGCACGGTCCTATCACCCCAGAAATCAGAGAACTGGGAGGGATAATTGAGGTGATGTGTGATCCTGGTATAAGTGCTGACTTAGTGCAGGTTTTTCCCAAATTTGGCAACTTCAAGATGGGTGGACTTCAACTCCCAGGATTCCCCAGACAGCAAGCTGTCTGGGGAATCCTGGGAGTTGAAGTCCACCCATCTTGAAGCTGCCAAATTTGAAAAACACTGACTTAGTGGGTTGTGCGGACCTCATCCCTAAGGTTTGTAAGTCATGGTTTAAAGTTTAGCCCGGGCACACCTAGCCCACTGTAGCTTATTCAACACGCCACGGTTCAACAAACTGCACAAGGTAAACAGTATCAGCAAAAGTACTTTCAAAACTGCAGAGGCCACGTGCTTTCTGAGACAGCCGAGCATCATCCCCGCCATCACCCTGAGCCACTGCCTCATCTAAAAACTTGCCAGGGCAACAACCCTACCCGCCATTACTCAGAGGAAACTGCATCACCTTATTCCCAGGTTACGTACACAGAGGATTTCAGCCTGGATCAGCGAAACGGCTGTACGATGAGCACTGCTGAAAATGGCTTTGGGTCGCCTTGAGATTTAAGTCTTGGAACAGCAAGGAGGGGGGAAAAAACCCAAGCTGAGAAAGATGGGAAAAACGGGTGGGGGGGGAGCTCAAAGGCCTCCAAATATAAGGCGTCACCGGAATGGAAACGAAAGGGCGTTTGGAAAGGAGTGCGCTCCATTCCCGAAAGACGATGGGGGGAGACAGATCAACCTCATCTCTTGGAGCGATGCTTTTGCAGGACCCGGCATGAGAACAAAGCAATTCCCCCTCTGCAGACTCGGCAAAGAGGGGTGGAAGCCGTGGCTAGAGAGGTTTGCCCACCAGGAAGGTCACACGCACACAGACAACTCTGCAAGCATGCTTTGCGACCTGGGAAACCGGACCAAGACAGAAACGGAGGTTTCCGAGGAACCAGGTACAGACAGTCCTCTACTTACTTACTTACGTTCCAAGAGGCTGTTTATAAGTCTGTTTTGTTCGTAAGTCCAACCAAGTATAAAATGCTCAGCCTCCCAACGTGAGATGGCACACCGTAAACCAGTGTTGTCCAAACTTGGCCACTTTAAGATGAGTGGACTTCAACCCCCAGAATTCCCCAGCCAACTCCCAATTCTGGGAGTTGAAGTCCACTCATCTTAAAGTGGCCAAGTTTGGACAACACTGCCGTAAACTAACCCTTTCCCACCTTCATGGACCTTTCAGGTTGGAGTTGCCAACAGGTTTGTTCGTATCAGTGAAAGTTCGTAACTTGAAAGTTCGTAAATAGAGCATTGTCTGTAGATGATAACAGAATCCAGGCCAAATGCTCAAGGGCACAGAGTTCATCAGCCATGCAGGATATTCAGGGGGTAAAAAGTACAACCCTCTAAGGCTTTGCATGCTAAGATATGGACTGCCTAACCATGGTTTATTAAATAAGCTCCAAAGCTCCTAAACAACAAGCAGACCTTTGACTGCACCGGCACGGCTACCATCCTGACTTTTTGCACCACACCCTACGGACTCTCCTGAAATTGTTGTTGGTTGCCAAGCGTCACAGGCAGCTGTTTCAGTCATTTACATTAAATTACATTACATTACATTACATTACATTACATTAAATAATAAGACTGCATGCTTTTACAGTCCCAGCAAAGGGGATTCTTGCTAACTGCTAGGTGTCCCCCAACTCTGCAGAGACCCTCTCTCAGTGGTCCCCTGCTCCGAGGGAGAAGGCTTTCCTGCAATTTCAGACCGTAATGGCACCGCCTGGATGTCGAGGTAGCCTGGTGAAGACGTTTAGGGGAAATTTCCTTGCTCTTCCTCCCTGTGCCTCCTGACCAGGAGATTAATCATTACTCCATACCCTCTGGAGGGGCTGATTCCAAACAGAGCAGGCTTAACTACGTGACACACACACAGCGGGACTGTCAGAGGCTGTGGGAACCATGCAAGGACTCAGAGGAGCCCCACTGCCCCAATGCCAATTGGGCATGCCCCAATACACGGTGACCACCTGACCACAAGGCAAACTCCTTCCCTTTCCTTCCTTCCTTCCTTCCTTCCTTCCTTCCTTCCTTCCTTCCTTCCTTCCTTCCTTCCTTCCTTCCTCCCTCCCTCCCTCCCTCCCTCCCTCCCTTCCCTTCCCTTCCCTTCCCTTCCCTTCCCTTCCCTTTCTCATCCTCCTCCTTTCCTTCTCCAAATTCTGTCCCATCTTTCTACATCTACCGCAGTCAGTGTGATATACCAGCACAGTATATTCAAAAGTTGAAATTAATGACCTCTGAAATGTCGGAAGCCCAGCAGTGAGATGCAAAGATACGTGGAAGGAAGGGCATCCAAACATATATATTTAATTTAGAAAGCAAAGCAAGACGAGAAAAGTTCTTTAAAGTTTTACAACAGAGGACATCGTTCACTCTAAATGCCCCTGAACTTATTGCAAAAGGTATCCATAGATCATCACCCATTCATCCAGTCTGTGGTTCCTCCCAAAAGTAACCAATTCTATGGGAGAACACTTTTGCACACCTGGAAGGGAAGAACTCCCTGGTTACAGAGGCAGGGCAGACATGCAGCCCGAGCTTATGACTGTATGAGGTGCAAAGGCATAGACGTTCCTGTTCTTTTGGGGAAGGGGGGAAATCACCGAGACAGCTCTGCAAAACGAAAACCAGCCTGAGGCTGGTTTTTTGGTTCCAGATTCTAAACTGGAGTTTTAATAAGGAAATGAATGTGCAAGTCCCCAGCCACTAGCCTGGGGAGGGGTGCGCCCCAGGTGCACCATGAGTCACATGGATGAAAGGTATTTCCTGAACGCAAAAATGCAAGCGAATCATAAACTGGAACTTGAGTCCAAGCAACAGCTGAGTTGGCACCATTCTCTAAGAGGGCGTACCTGGAAATTTATTTTTCCTCCTCTCTTCCCCCCTCCCAACAAAATTTACTCTGAATAGATCAGCTGCAGGGCAACCTTTTCTAGCCTGTTATTCCCTCCAACTCCCAGGGGGTGTTGGCTGATAGGAGTTGTAGTCCCAGCCGAACCGGAGGTGGCCAAGTTCGGCCGAGGTTGCAAAATATATCAGGACCAAAAATATGTGCCACCCTTTGCCCAGGGAGGTGTCCAGAAATCCGAGATGGAGATGAAAGAATTAGCCTTTAACCCCCATCTTGTTACATCTGAATCACTGGTCTTCCCCATTCCTTTTTCTTTTTCCCAGGATATTTTAGTGCAGTGTTTTTCAAACTTGGCCACTTTAAGATGGGTGGACTTCCACTCCCAGAATTCCCCAGCCAGCCATGCTGGCTGGGGAATTCTGGGAGTGGAAGTCCACCCATCTTAAAGTGGCCAAGTTTGAAAAACAATGTTTTAGTGAATCACCCACACACACACAAAACCTGGTTTTAGCCAAGCCAATTTGCTCCCTGCAATGTCAGTAACAAATGTTAATCTACGAAGTGGGGGAGAAACTCCCGGCTTAGCCGATGGGGGCGGTGGCAGCAACTAACAAAAGCCACAGGCGTGGTGGGGGTGTGTGTGAATTTTCTCCTTTGAAGGTCACCCAGATAGCAAAGCAGTAACTAATGACAGAGGGACATTCTCTGCCCTGATAAAAACTGGAAACCAGAAAACTTTCCTTGAAGTCTGCAAAATAAATCTGAAGTGGGGGGGGGGGGGGGGATCCCAAGCTGAGTTTAATTTCCCACTGAGCCCAAACAACACAGTTTAGGCTGGAAGTTTTTAAAAGAAGCCCCCCCCCCCAATTTTGTTTCTCCATAGGTTCCTGTTCCAGGCATACCCCGAAACAGTTGAAGCAAACCCCAGAGAACATGCGTGGTTAATTTCAACTTTAGTTAAGGTTTTGTTTTCGAGGAGGTGGGGGGGGTAGATAACTGTGCATTGCTATCCCAGCCCAATCAGCCCATTTGATAAGTTTAGGGTTCAATCGAGGATGTGAATCTGGAAAATGGGTTAAATGAGGAAGCAAATTTAAAAATTAAAAAAAAAAACTCTGCAAACTTAGCCTTTTATAAGAACAGTGAGCACGCTGTACGGATGGTAAGCGGTGACTTGGAGTCCCTGCTTGAATTGAACTCTAGAAAATTACATTGTCAATTCAGTGCAGGGTTGGAAGAGGCAATGGAAGTAAAACTCATGCAGAGACACTGTGGGCACCCCTCTCTGCAATGGTGGCTTGGGCTCTTAGGAGCCTCAATTTGTCATTTTCTTGAGGGGTTGTATCAATACCCAGCTTCCTTTGTTAGAAAAGCCTATGCCAGTGTTGTTCAAACTTGGCGAGTTTAAGATGGGTGGACTTCAACTCCCAGAATTCCCCAGCCAGCATGGCTGGCTGGGGAATTCTGGGAGTTGAAGTCCACCCATCTTAAACTCGCCAAGTTTGAACAACACTGGTCTATGCAGAGGATTATTCAAAAGGGACCTCAAAGAAACCTGCCCAAGTAATGCCTTTATGCAAACTGGCGCTGCGACCAGGCAACACCAGCGTCTGGACTTGCAAGGTAGACTGCTCCTGAACACGACTGCGCCTGTCCATTTGGTTCTCAGATATAAGTCTAGCTCTGTGGGGCTACCTGCTTGCAAAGCATTCTCTGGGCCACCTTCCAGAAGCAGGTGAGTCCAGGAGAAAGGGCTGGGTGGAGCCAGCACCCAAAGTCAATTTGACCTGACTTAATGCCTGTTTCACTCAGGTGAAAAGCAAAGACAGCAGGCACTAGGAATTTCCTCTTTCTGCCCCATTAAAGCTAGCAATTGGTTGGATTTTCACCAAGAGCTGCGCTGGAGCATGAAGCTGGAGAAGCGCTGGCACTCCCAAGCCGCAGCTTTTCCCACCACCTCTCACCTCTTACTCTTAACTTTGAACCCGGCACCGTCTGTATGCAAAGCGGATGTGCTCCACCTGACCCAACACAAACCGAGACAGGAAAGGTGGATCTGAGTTCAGGAGGTGCTTTTTCTCAAACTCTCCTCCTCCTCCTCCTCCTCCTTTTCTTTGGAAGAACCAGAGTTCCAAACTCTGGGACAGAACAAATGAAAGGAAGATTTTGGGAAGAGGGAAATGGGGAGATTTATCTGGCAGATAAATCTCTCTAATAAGCCAGACTCTAGGTAAGTAGCGAATGAGCCGCACGAAACTACTGATTTAGTGCCGCTCAGGGGCTCCGAGTCAAAACTCCCCAACTGCTGGGTAAAAGGGTCTGGTTGATGGGCCACCAAGAGTCCCATTTTGCAGATAGGAAGGCTGAGGCTGAGCCACAGGCGATGGGCAGCAGGAGGGGAGGGAGGGGGGAAGAAATCTCAGATCCCAACAGTGGAATGACAGCGGGGTACCTTTTGGCCACATTACCCGCCGGGTGCACGAGCACCCCACGCCCCCAACAGGAGGGGGACTCACCGAGCGGGAAAGTTGCAGATAGCTCGATGGGCCAGGAGCTGCCTGGGTTTGGGAGCCTCCCCGGCGGCACCGCAGCCTTGGAAATGCCGTTCCCAGGCCTCCTTCGCAAGCTCTGAGATTAGGTGCCATGGTGAAGGGCTCGCCAGGGAAGACGAAGCTGATCCACTTTGTGGGTCACCGCATCTCCGGCCCCTCTACTCCCTCGGCGGCCAAGGACCAATTCTCCCATTTCCCGGGATCGGATTCCAGGAGGAACAAGGAGGAACAAGCCTTGGGAATCCAGCCAGCCGGCTTGCCTTGAATTTCTGTCTCGGTTACAGATCCCAGTTTGCCCTTCCCCCGAGCGGCACCCCTGGGCCTTGTTCCTCTGGCTTTATTCCCACAATGACGGGTCTGGGAGGGGAGCTCCCAGCTGAGGGTGGATTTGAACCCGGGTCCCCCGGGAGCTGCTCCGGTGCCTCCACCACCTGTACCATTTCATTCAACCTCTTCCGCCCCACCCATCATGTTTCGGTGCCAGCGTGTGTCTCCCCCCACCAAATAAAAACACAGAGCTTTGCAGCCCCTGAGCGTGCAAGGCCTTCGTTACACACCAAATTCCTTCCTTCGGGTCGCAATAAAATAGAGGAAGGAGTGACTCAGAGACGAGGGAATGATGGAACAACTGCTTTGCAGGAAGTGGGAAAGAATGAGGTTGGCCAGACACCTGGTCGGTGGTTATCCCGCTACTTACAGGAATACTGCCTCTAAATATGGAGGTTCTATCAGCTATCACGACTGGCAGCCACTAACAGGAGTGGGCCTTAGGGGCGGGGCACCCTGAGTCACAGCTTTACAGGCAAAGGGCCCTGGATTCAATCTTGGGGGGTTCCCAGCGAAAAGGTTCGGGTGGTAGAGGTGCCAAAGACGGCGAAGTCCGTTTTAGCTTAGACGGGGCCAACGGTTTGCCCTGGGGGTGGGCAGGATCCCACGTTCGTAGCGCGCCTCCCAGCCTGTCCACCCCGGGGTTCCTCTGCTGCTTCCCACCAGAGCTGTGCTGGGGCTTGTGAACCGGTTGCTCTGCAGACCGGTGGAGTCACGCTTCGCGCAAACCTTAGGGGACTGAGGGCGTGCGCTCCCCAGCTGTCTGCCAGCTTTCCGTGGGGCTCGGGAGAGAAAGGCAACTCCGCCCCACCTGGCTAGTCAGTTGCCAGGGCGGGGGGGGCAGCGTGCCTTCCTTTTCTCCGCACGCAGTTTGGCTCATTTGCATCAGCGGCTGTGACTCTCCTGCCAACTTGAGCAAACGCATCGGCGTGAAATTGTGCCTCTGCCCCCAACGTTTTGGGTGGTCTGCGTCCCCTGGCGCGGCCCTTTCCTTTCCAGCGTGGGCACAATCAAGCAGGCTTGCCTCACTGGGACTTTCATTTTAATTCCTCCGGCCCCCAATCTGGAAAGCATTTAAACAGTTGGGCGGTTAAATCAAATTGCCCCTACGGTGTTCTTGGCAAGAAGGTGGAAGAGGTTTACCCTTCCGTTCTTCTGACTTCCCCGTCTAACCTGCAGCCCTGGGGTCTTCTGGTGGTCTCCTGTCCAAGCGCCCATCAACCTATGCGATAATGCAGAATTCCCCAGCCAGCGTGACTGAATGTAGCGCGTGAAGCAAGCCACTGCAGCTTGTAAATCCTAGCTTCTGGCGTGGGGTATTGCAAGGTTAAACAGGCCAGAGCTTACCCTGGTCCATAAACTCAGTTGTCCCCTCTTAGTCTAATCCAGTGTTTCTCAACCGTGGCAACTTTAAGACGTGTGGACTTCAACTCCCAGAATTCCCCAGCCAGCATTCTGGGAGTTGAAGTCCACACGTCTTAAAGTTGCCACGGTTGAGAAACACTGGATTAAACTATTTCTAAGGAATGCTGTGAGGTTAAAATGCCCAACACCCGGCTCTAGAAGGAGACGTTCTAGGAGGAGAATTGTGTTATTCCACGATATCCAAAAATCAGGAGAGGCTAGTAGTGGTCTTTATTAAAAGCTTCTGCCTTTTAATACATTTTGTGAGTAGGAAAAGGTGCTACCGGGTCACCTCCTGTTCTGGGAAGGGAAAAGGGGGCTATAAACACCACACCCCATGCCTACTAAGAAGACAGGCAGCTCCTGACTCATCTCAACCTGCCTTTTTTGGGAACTTTTCGGCGCGTCCGGAGCGGCTCATGCAGCCGCATGGGGGGGGCTTCCCCCACCCCCTCCCCGTCCAAAAAAGGACATGGCTGCAGAATTGGGAAAGGCCCAGAAAACAGAGGGAGGGCAGCAAGGAAGAATGTGCAGCCCTCTGGCTGGGGTGGCTGCATCTCCCTGGTGAGGAGAAAGGCGGAAATTTAAAGGGAGGAAAAGGGGGCAGCCTTCCAGGTGGACCACGACTACAACTTCCATCACCCCCCGCCAACGGGCATTGTCACCCTCCCCGTGTAGGGCTCCCTGTTGGGGAAAGCGGTCACACGGATGTATAATACGGGCCTCTAACAATAAAAGCAATGGACTGCTTAAGATTACTTTTAAAAATGGACTTCTTCCATCAGCGACGCACTTTGGGATTTTTGGGGCGCCATGTTCGGTCCTGTCTCCCTTGCCCGTGGGCAGCGTTTCAATCTATTTGCAGTTTATCAGAATGTGCAGGGAACCGAAAGGACGAGAGATTTCAAGGAAGAACCTCCTCAACAACGGAAGGAGGGAGGGAGGGAAGGAAGGAAACAAATGAAAAGCTAGCACAAAGGAGGTTATTTTCTTCCAAAAGTTGGGAAGAGGAAGAAGACATGGTGTCGGGGGGGGGGGGGTGTGTGTACCACTGACAACTCCCCAAATTCTCAGCCCCAACAAGCATGCAGGAGGCGGCGAAGGGACGGTTTAAGGCAGTGTTTCTCAACCTTGGCCACTTTAAGATGTGTGGACTTCAACTCCCAGAATTCCCCAGCCAGCTGGGGAATTCTGGGAGTTGAAGTCCACACATCTTAAAGTGGCCAAGGTTGAGAAACACTGGTTTAAGGTTTCAAACAGGGGGAGGTCTGCAAAATGACTCTTGCAGGATTAAGAGCACCTCCCCACACCCCACCTGGTGCCCAGCAGCCTCCCCATGTAAAAAAATAAACAAGTAAATGGCCAAAATCTTGCACATTGCACAGGGGGTGTCTGCAGGGAGGGGGGTTCAAAAAAGTCAAGGTGGAGGCCCCAACCACACAACCGGAGCCCCAACCTTTATGCACATAAACACCAGGCAGGGCTGGCTTCCGCTGCACCACCACAGCTGCCATCTTGACTCTTTTGACCTCACCCTGCAGACACCCCTGCAAGCAGGCAGTTCCTCTCCTTACGCCCCGTTTCCAAGGCAAGTGGCAGTGGGTGCCACTTCTCTCATCCCTGGAGTGACTCTGTCCCCCCGCCCCGGGCCAAAAACGCCTGGAGAATCTGGCCAGACTGTTGATAAGAAGCAGACGGGCCATTCTTGCAACCGCACGCTCCTTCCAGCGTTTTTGCTTTGGGGTGGTTAAGGGGGGGGGGAGGTAAAACAGTGCTGATCAAAACGGTAAAGAAGCTTTCAGTGTTGCCCCCCCCAGGCAGAGCCAGCTATATCACACCAAGGAGACCTTCTTACCCCCCAAGACCCACCTTGGTCAGAGCAGCCAGACCTGTGTGCACTAAACCACCCACCCTTGATGTTGGGCGTCTATTCCTGCACCCGCTACCAGAGGCAAGACGGCTCCATCAAGGCCAGTACCTACCAGTTGCCGTTTGCACCCTGAATTGTTCTGTTTTTCACCTGCTGGGGGAGGTGGGGGGGCGCTGTGGTTGCCTCTTGGGGCAGTGAGTTCCACAGGTCAGCTCAGCTTGCGTTCTTTGACCTCTCCTGTCCTCACCGGATGTATTTGCAGAGAGAGGCGTTTTTCTCCCGGTTCAGACCGCCCACGTCCAGCACCCTTCCACAAACTGTCTTTCCCCTTTTATCCAAGCTAACACCCCCAAACTCTGCAACATTTCCTCCTGAGAGATTTACGATAGTCCTTGATCACTGGGAGCCCTTTTTTTCCCATCATCTCAACAGCAGCCCCTCCGGGGTGTGCTAACCTAGGATTCAAAATACAATTGCATTGCAAATTTGCATAAAAATATGAATAATTTTGACAGGGTTTTTTTCCCCCAACCATCTTCCTGATGAGAACCTGTGTTTTTCTAGCTGCCTCCGACTGAGTCAGTAAATCCAGTAATATGGATTTTGCAAGGTTTTTTTTCTCATCAGTAATCACCATTTTGCACCCTGTCCAACATATACGAGAAGTTTGGATTTCATTATTTTTTCATTTCACTTGCCACAACAAACATTGCTTTGCACACTGTCCGTTTCCCAATTTGTAGGAAACTTCTTGGAAGGCTCCCAATCGTATTTCTGTATGAACCACTCTAAATACTTTGGCACAGCTGCAAACTTGGCCACCTCACAGCAGGAACTATCGTAATTCATAATTTCAGGTCATCGACTGAACCCAAATGCCACCAGCAGAGGACAACCCACTGCTTTCTCCAAGATGGCAGCTCTTCCCATTAGGAACCGTTGCCTTGTCTTGGGCCAAGACCTGTTCTGCTGCAACGTCCGTGCCTCGGCAGCTGCGGTCCTCCCTAAACTGCAAGCGGATCCAGCCCATGGGAAGTCTCCCAGGGAGCAAGGGGACCCAGCAACTCATGAATTACAGTATAGGCTTGTTACCCCTAGCCCCCCAAATTCCCCATCTAGAAAAGGCATAGGGTTCCAGATGGGAACTCAGAACTGCTCCATCTGGGACCAGGGCGCCCAAGTGTTGCAGGATCGCCCCCCGCTTGGAAACGGGGCACTGGTTCCAGCAGAGGAGAATATCTGCAGCTCAGGGCTGAACTGTGGCGTCCCTGGTGCTCTCTGAGCTTGGTGGTTTGCTTGCAGACGTTTCGTTACCCGACTAGGGAACATCATCAGTGCTAATAAT
Organism: Liasis olivaceus; assembly: GCA_030867105.1. Taxonomy (NCBI): domain Eukaryota; kingdom Metazoa; phylum Chordata; class Lepidosauria; order Squamata; family Pythonidae; genus Liasis; species Liasis olivaceus. Next base: position 329,810,329 of record CM061349.1, read on the forward strand.
ATTCCCTAGTCGGGTAACGAAACGTCTGCAAGCAAACCACCAAGCTCAGAGAGCACCAGGGACTCCACAGAGCACCGGGCTAGGCAGATCTCTGATCCACTCTTAATAGGTTAAGTTAAAGGGATGGGATGTTAGGGATAATATGTCCAGGGAAGTGCAGAAACAAAAGGACGCAACAGAGTTATGCATGCTGGCTGGGGAATTCTGGGAGTTGAAGTCCACACATCTTAAACTTGCCAAGGTTGAAAAACACTGCCTTAAACAGAAGACGGGGAAGAGGGGAAGGGAGTTTTTTTCCATCCTGAAGGCCCGCAATTCTTTAAGAATAAAAGAGACGGGTGTGTGTGCAAAGAAACCATTCAAGGGAGAAGATGTTAATGAGGGGCATTAAAGTTCACAAACCCCAGGGTGGGCTCTTCTTCAAGGGCTAAAGTCTGGACTGCTGCAGAGGAACTATGCTTACTTTTCCCTTCCACAAAACCCTGGCCTGGGTGCTCAGCACCCCGGGCACAACCCACCTGTGGGTTCCCACCCAACATAACAAGGAAACAGAAGTGGACTCCTGGGTGTTTGTGCCCAAGAGAGTCTGCTTGTGTCCAAGAAGGTCGATGAGTTGGGGGCTTGTGAAAGCCCAGCTTTTGGGGACTCACCGAACCCATCAAACAGCAAAGAGAACGCCTTTCCATCCTTCCTTCCTTTTCTTTCCTCCTTTTTCTCCCCTTCCTTCCTTCCTTCCTCTTGATCACCCCCACTTCTCTGAAGCTGCTTAGCATGCAGAACGATGCACTTCTAGGGAGACAATACGGCGGTAGGAAAAGCAGGAGGTGGGAAGGGAAGATTCCCACAAAAGAAGGGGTTGGCTCATGAGGCCTGGCAACGCTTCCCGGGGCCCCCTCCTCAAAAGGCAGAATGCCCCGGCCGGGTATCCCCAGGGAAGGCGAGCATCTTGAACACAAACATCCAGAGCTGCAACTTGCCCCCAAAGCACTTGTGCTGGACTTGAGCTGCCTGTCTCAAGGGAAATCGAGCCACCCTTGCACTAAAACGTGCCCCATTTTTCACGAGTCCTCATGCCCACAAGTGAACTTGGCTGCATCTACCGGCCTTGCTCTGGGCTGGCCTGAAAACAGAGGGCAAAAGAGCCTTGCCATCCCAAACTTTGCCCCATCTTCTCTGGGGAGGGCTCTTTTAGGGTACCCAACACCCCGGGAAGCCACCGAAAGTTTTGGGTCCCAGCGGCACTGCCAAACTGCAGAAAGGCATGCCACCTGAAGCATCAGGAGGGCCCGTCCCTTCCGAAGCACGCCCTCCTCACAGCCCAAGAGCATCGCCCACCAAGACGTCCAGAAGCAGACCCCCCCTTCCCATTGTCCACAAGTTTGCTCCGCACAATTGTTGGCAGGGCGTTCGGGCCCGCGGCGTCTCCTAGAGAGCAGCACCGGGAGGTGGAAAAGAACCAAGGACAATCCGCAGAGCGTCCGAAGGAGCTGGGCTGGTGGTGCCCCCTCCCCCTCCCTCCCCTCCCCCACAACTCCTTGGGCCCGGGAGGTGGGGCTGGTCGACCCCACACCTGTACGGCCGGGCAGGGCTCGGCGAACAAAGCAGAGACGCGGCTGGGACCCCGGAGAAGCCCGCCGCCCCCGTCCCCGCCCCAGACCTGGATCCAGCTCCTCCGGTCTCCCCGGCTGGTTGCCCATTTCGACCCCGGTCTACGGCCCCCTCGTCATCCTCTCGGCGGCACTGGGGAGGCGAGGCTGGCTCTCGCTCCGGGGACGCCCCGCGACTGCCGGGCACCGGTCTCTTCAAGGCTGCTGCTCCCCCCGGAGGGAGGGCGGGCGGCTGCTCTGCAGAGGCATTCCCCGCCTGGGCCGGCCCTCTGACTCGGTGACCAGGAGGCTGGGCCCGGGCATCTCGCTCGGGGCGGCGGCGGCGGCGGCTGCCGGAATGAAAGAGGCGCGCCGGGAGCCAGGGCCGCGCAGAGGCGGCTGGAGCTATTGCAGGCGCAGCCGAGACGGCGGGGGCGGGGCGGGAAGGGGCGCACAGAGGGGGCGGGGCTCTCCCTGGGGGGCAAGGCGGCGGAGCCGGGCGCCCCCAGCCCACAGCCCCCGAGGACTGCTCCGGGGGGGGGAACGGCGGCCACCGGCACCCGCGGCAGCTGGAATCAGGTGCACGAGAGCGCGCGGTCGGAGGCGGCGCGCCGGGTTCCTCCGCGGCGGCGAAAAATCAGGGGTCTGGGAGCACCTTTTCCGGCGCCCGCCTTTCGTTAACGGCCCTAAGCCTGGGTGAGCCGCAGCCAACCCCTCAGGCACCTTCTCCAAAGGGGAACCGCGCGCAATCACGAGACGAACCCTGTTCCAGTCGAGCCCCACCCGAGGAAGTCAGCTGCAGTTCACAGAAGGGTCTGCCTTTTAATGAATTGGTTGGAAAAGGGGTCATTTAAAAATTAAAACCTAGCTTATTTGAGGGGGAGGGTGTAACAGAGCAGCCCACCCCAACTCAGTGCCTACCTTGGACAGATTTGACTTCAACTCTCGTAATTCCCAACCAAGATGGGACGATGATGGGTGAGGGTTCCAGTTCCTTGTAGCAAAAGTTAATTGTTGAAAGAGCATCCTAACTCTTACGCTAACCATCTGATTTCAGGAAATCGGTCTCCAATCAATCAATCAATCATGTTTCCATCCTTAAAACAGTGGTAGAAATTGTTCCTATCAAACCACATAGCTGTCGTGAAAATAAAACAGGCAACAGGGGAGCGGTGCCCTGAGAATGATTTATACCATCCTCAGGCCCGCAAAGGAAAAAAAGGTTTTTAAAATGTGCTGTATGAATAAAACTAAATAAAACTATTTAGCATAGATCAATAATATTGGAAGCTCCAGTGCCCACAGCCTTTTTGTTCATATTCCTTAACCAGCCTATCACTGCAAAACCATCAGCCACATTTGATGCTTGTCCGTAAGAAAGGGGATGTTCTTCCAGGACAAGGATGGGGTCCCCTGCCCTCGAGTCGCAAGGCCCATGCAGCCCCTCCCAACTCGAGGCAGACATTGAATTGGGGAATTCCACCCTGGAAGAGCAGAAGGTGACTCCAACTGGAGCCTGGCAGGTCTGAACAAGCCCCAAGAACGGGTGCATTGTTTTCTCTCTGATTTTCCACTGTTGTCATCTTAAAGCAGCTTACACGGGAAAGAAAACGATTATTAAAATTCCCACAATCAAATAAGATAGATATTCCTTGCACAAAGTAAATCGGAGTCACTGGAGTCGGGCAGCATCAAAATCGAATTAATTAATTAAGCAAAAATGTGCAGACAGCACATATGAGGGGTTGGAGAATCCATTTCTCTCTCCCTGTATTTTGTCATATTTTCAATATTGTTGCAAGAAAAGGGGGTATTTTAGTACCAGTTTGTGGGGAGGGGTTGGCTCCTGGTTGTAGAAGCTTTACTTGGTTAATGGAAGAGACCTAGGGGTCATCCATTTCAACCCCCAACCCAACGCAACTTCTAAAATGAGACCAATGTATTTTATTTATTCGTTTTGTTCCACTCCTCCGACAAGTAGCTGCACAAGCCATCTCAGTTCCTCCAAGTAAAAAACACATCGATCTTTTTCGAGTCCATGGCAAGAACCTTTTATAGCATGTGAGTGTGTGTAATTAGAAGGAAGCTCCATTTTTTTCAGGAAGTGTGTTCAGGGCAGCAGCGGGTGCCAGGCAAACCTGACTTAAAATTTTACAAGGAGATGCCCAGCACATATCGTAGGGAAGAGCATTCTGCCCCAGATGGTCTTCAACATCTCACATTATTTTTAGCCCCAAGACGCTAAAAAGCATCACTATTCTAAAATGCATTATTATTATTAGAAATAGAATTTATATGCTGTCTGGCTCCCAGTGACTCTGGGCAGTTTAGATCTGCCATCTAGTTTAAGATTACCAGATTTGACTCCAGAAATAGGGGTAACCACTGGGTGGAAACGTTCATTTTCATCGGCCACAGCATCTGGCAGGCCAGGTCAAGCAGGGCGTTGATCAAACCATCATCTGCCTTTAGTTTTCTCTAGTTTTGTACGCCACCCGGAGCCCACTGGAGTTGGGCGGCTGATACATTCCAATAAAATAAAACAAGGACCACCTTCTCTGGTACTTTCCGAATGCTTTTGGACTCAACAACCGAGGGCTTCAGCCAGCAGGGGATGGTTGGCGTTGCCCCCCCCACAACACGCCTGGAAGGGAAGCACCGAGGAAGCCCGCGTGGCCAGCCTGCAGCGAGGGAGCTTGGAATGAACAAGGGTGGGAAACCATGTCCAGCAGGACCTTCCACATTTCAGCAGCGTTCCCAAAGCGTCCTGAATGAGCACATTTTCTGGTTTTGCGCACAATCCAGCATGCTAACCAGCTGGTTGAGCCTGCATTCCACAGAACCCCCAGAGGCTGAGACTATGCTGAGAATGCAGCCGCCAGGTTTTTGGCTGACCCGGTTTACGCCCGACGTGTGAGCAGAGCGACTCTCTTCTTTGGCTTAAAACCTTCACTTGCCACCAGAAGTGGATGGGGTAGGTGGGGGAACCATAACGCCCCCCACGTATTTTAGTGGGAAACCCAGATTTCCATTTTCCACATGACAGTATTGTTATCATCATTATAATTATGAATAATAATAATAATAATAATAATAATAATAATAATAATAATAATGAGCACAGGGATCATGGGATTGGGGTTAGAAGGGGCCATCTAGTCCAACCCCGGTCTCAGTGCTGGAACCCAAAGGAAAACATCCCCCTCTTTTCTGCTCGGCCACGTCCTCAAAAGGGGACTTTGCAACCCCAATTAAAAGGATCGATTAAGCTGGAACAAAAGTAGAAATTACACAAGCACTATCAAATCAATAAACATCATGATATATTTACAATCAGCCAAAAATCACACTGAAACAAGCATAAAATCCTACACCTCAAACCGGACACCCTGCCGTCTGACTTTACCGATGCAATTTACAACAGGATCACCTAATTTTACAAACCACCATTAACATCTACTCAAAATCACTTCTCTGTTAGTCATAGAAATGTGATTCTTGACAAATGCCATTATGCCTAGGCCAGTGTTTCTCAACCTCGGCCACTTGAAGATGGGTGAACTTCAATTCCCAGAATTCTCAGGGCAGCATGCTGCCCTGGGAATTCTGGGAGTTGAAGTCCACCCATCTTCAAGTGGCCAAGGTTGAGAAACACTGGCCTAGGCGGTCAGAGGGATAAAGTACTATTGAAGGCTAGTAACTTGTTGGGATTTGATTTCCAGACTGCAGAACAGAATCCCTGAACTCTGCAGCTGCCTCCGAAGAGCAACTTCTCATTCCCTCTCTTTTGGCCAACCCAACGTGGCACTCACGGAACGAGAGTCCACGGGACGGACCTCTGGCTGTTCAGGGACGGAGGAAAGCTCAGAGCAATTGATTGGGAAGGCCCAAGATATTCATGGTGGCAGAGCTGGCACCGGGCGGCTGATGAATGGGCGTGAGGTTTTATTGGGGCCTTAACGTAGTTTATTACTTTAAATGGTGGCTTTATTGTGCCGTGTTTTTATTTTGTTTGCTGTTCCTTTTGGTAGAGGGATGGCTATATAAATTTGTTTGTTTGTTTCACTGATAGCCACGCTGGCTCTGAAGGGCAAGGATGGGGGTCCCCCTGCCCTCAAAGGCTGTACAGGCAAGAAAAGGAGTTATGTTAAGCTATTGTGGGTGTCTTCCGTGGTGGCAGGCTGAAGCTGGCAGATGCCAATCGCTCTCTGGACAGCTTCCAGGACAAATTTATACAATACAGGATTAAAATGCAAGGGCTCAAGAATGCTTTGCATAGGACCATTCACTGGGGGAGGGGCAAAAAAGTCAAGATGGTGGCTGTGTGAGTGAAGCCCCACCTCTTCCTTATCATGAGATGCTCGCGACGCTGCTGGCTTTGCTATTTTTTTCTCTTTTAAAAGCAAGGCGGTTGCAATAGAAACCTACGGTCTCCAAAAGAGGACCGGGCACCAATCCTGACCGCCGAAGGAGGAGACAGAGTTCCCTCCAACCGGTTTGGAGTCTCGTGCCAAGGACAGGTATCTTCTTGAGCTTTGGGATCCTTTGGATCCCCAGGTCATGGTTGCAGAGATCCCTTGTCGTGAGCTGGGGCTGTTTCAGAAAAGAGGACCAGGGGCGGGGTTGGAGGAAGCACGCAGCCCATGGAAACTCATCCCATACTGAATACTTGAATCCAGTAAAATTTCCCAGCCTGGACAACGTGGAGAAATAGGGGCCAGCTCCCAGAATCCCCCAGCGATAGGGCCATGGCTGAGCATTCTGGGAGCGGAGGTCCACATGCAAAAGTGTCTGCAGGATCTGGCCGCTTTTGTCAAAAAGATGGAAACAGCCTTGCGCTGTCACGTTGCCAGCTCTGCCCTTCTATGCATCCGTACAAACATCATGACTCAGGTGCAAAAGGTTTGCCTTGAAACATGGCTTCTGTCATTCTGTCCCCCTCACCCCTCCTGCAGATGCCACCGTCTGCACATCTGGAAGTGGCCCAGGTTGAGAAACTTGGGCTTGACCTCTAGGCAGCCTTCTCTGATCTGGTGTGCTCCAGAAAGGCTGGGATTGGCACTTCCAAATGCCGTCACCCAAAGCCAGGCACGCTGAAAATGCTGGAAATTGCAACCTCAAAGCTTCTGCGGGTGGGAGACAATGAACGTGATCCAGAACTCTGTCCTGTGGCTCGCTTGTTTCCCCATTTTTTGTAGCAAGGAATGGGCTGTGGAGTCCTTGGTGCTCTCTGAGCTGGGTTGTTTTCTTGCAGACGTTTCACTACCTGACTAGGTAACATCATCAGTGCTGGTGAGTGTGGGGTTTTCTCCCTGTCTATACACAGCAGCTTCCCCTGCCAGTGTGGGTGGGGTGTGGCTTTCTCCTTGGTGGTTCCTAGATTAGGGTACTGTTTACTGAACGACCAACTCAGACAAACAATCAAGTAGTAAACAACAGCCTAATCTATCAAGAAAAAAACAGCACACCCTCCCACACTGGTAGGGCAAGGTACTGTAGATAAACAGAGAGCAAATCCCACTCCTTTCTAGCACTGAAGATGTTACCTAGTCGGGTAATGAAACGTCTGCAAGAAAACCACTAAACTCAGGGAACACCAAGGACTCCACAGTTCAACCCTGAGCTACAGATATCTTTTTTCTATTAAGATGTTTCATTACCCAACTAGGTAACATCATCAGTGCAAGGGAGGGTGGGGTTTGCTCCCTGTCTATACACAGCAGCTTCCCCTGCCAGTGTGGGTGGTGTGTGGTTTTCTCCTTGGTAGTGCCTTGATTAGGGTACTGTTTTCTGCTTGATGGTTTGTCTGGCGTCAATCCCGGCTTATCTGTGTGTAGGCTGCTGGAGAGGATGTGTTCTGTTCTTTTTGTTCCCTTCTTAGCTTTTCGTTGTCTCTTTTGAAAGGTGTGTAAATGTGGTTTATCTCTAAGTGTCTACTGATGGCCGATTTGTCTGAATGCCAAGCTTCCAGGAATTCCCCAGCGTTTTTGGATCTAGTCCTACTCGGGTAATGAACTGCCTGCAGTCAAACCACCCAGCTCAGAGAGCACCAAGGACTCTCGTGAGCTGCAGGATCTCTCCTCTTTGGAAGGAGTGGGCTTCCGGGGGCTTCCTGTTAATGCCTCATCTTCAGAGGCAGTGAGTGGCTGCATATCTTCTGCCGGAGCTCAGCGGCTGGTGACTGTCCCAGATGGGGACGGGGGAGCTAGAACAGGCAAGGAGTTCAACATCTGGAGCGAAAGAGCTAAGGAATGCCCCTCTGGCATTTCCGTGCTCTCCCCCGACCCTCCGAAGGAGCCTAAGCCAGGGGAAGAAAGGAAACAGTTCCTAATTTATGACTCCACGTGGAACTCATCTCTTGCCATCCGACGCAACAGCAGCCGCGGCCACTGGCAGCCCGGCCTGCAACTCGTACAGGAACATCCCCAGCGCACCAGCCAGTCTTCTCCTTTGATGTGACAGATTGCAAGAAACAGATCCAGCCCGAGATCCTGACCTTCGGGGGACCTCCCTGCTCCCCGAGCTGCCCTTCAAAGGGAAACTGCCCTTTGATTTAGAGCAGATGGGGGGCCCGTTCCCAGTTTAGGGGGAAATGAAACACCGAATTCAATTGGGCCCGAAGGCTCCCGGGTTTGTTAGCATTGCCTTTCTTATTTTGAAAATCAGGAGTATCACAAAGGAGAGAGAGAGACTGGTGAAATCAAATCAAAACCTTCCTCTTGGATAAGTCCGGGTTTCAACCCCCCCCCCCAACATTTGTCATCTGAAAAAAAGAGAGCCCCCCCTGCAGAAAACGGCAAGGTTCAGGGTTTTCCCAGTAAAACTGTTTTCTCTGGCGCTTTCTGCTCTGTAATATCAGAGACCCGTAGCTCTGTGGGGCAGGTTCTTGGTGCACAGGCTGGGCAGCTTCTGGGGCGCGCACCGTCTCCCCAAGGAATGTCGCAGAGCTTTCGGTCGCTTGGTTTCCTTGGCCTCGTGAAGGGCTGGTGCAAGGCAGCCGAGATCTGGGGCCCCTGGAAGCGCCCCAAGCCCTCATCTCGAGAGGCACCGCAGCTCAAGAAGACAGCAGGGTTGGAGCGGCTCCTGGCTTTCGGTGGCCCCCAAAGCTACTCCCAGGAGCGAAAGAAAGAAAGAGAGGAAGCCCTGGGATCCGAGCCGTCCTGCCACCTGGATCTCGGGCTCCGGGTTCAGGAGGGAGACCCTTCACCATCAAGGGGCAAGCGGCTGACCGGGATGGCGCGAGGGCAGCATCGAAAATCCTGCTCCGCCAGAGCTGCTATTCTGCTGAGACAACATCTCCTTCTAACTTCTGGTTGGACAGCTCCTCTGCTAATGGTGATGTCTTGGCTTTGCACAGCTCCTGGCAAGCCAACCAATGGGGGTGGGGTGGGGGGCAGGATCGGGACAGCAGGTCTTCAAAACCCTAGACCAGTGTTCCTCAACCTTGGCAGCTTTCAGATGTCTGGACTACAACTCCCAGAATTCTCCGGCCAGCCATGCTGGCTGGGGAATTCTGGGAGTTGAAGTCCACACATCTGAAAGGTGCCGAGGTTGAGGAACACCGCTAGACAGCGTCTAGAGAAGCATTTCAAGTGCCTGGATCTTCCTCCTGGGTTCAACACCTTCGCTGAAGAGTGCAGAGACCCTGTGCAGTGGCCCTTGGATTGCCCACCCCTCTCATGCGCTGCTGGGGGCTCAGAACTCAGCCCCATCAGAAAGAAGAAGGCCCAAGAGGGAAGGATGGATCAGGACCTTCTGGACAACCAGGAAACATGGCAGAAGAATGTGCTGCTCTAGCCCGGGTCGGTCTGCAGCGGAGCTGCTAGACCACCTCTGGGACCACCCTCTTCCTAGCGCAACTTCAGGACTTGAATCTGGAACCTGCAGGGTGTCTCGATGCCTCCTCCTGTGCAGAGCTCAGCCTGACTGCACTGGCTTCTCAGAGCTTCGTTTGCTCCAGGCGGGAGAAGAACAGCACCCTCTCTCTGCTCCAGAGGCCGCCTTGGCAGGCCTGGAGGGGAAGTATGTGGCCCACCTGGAGCCTGTGAAGATCTTCAAACAAGGGACCTGCTAGAAGGACGCTCTCAGAGCGAAGCCCATCTGGCTGCCATGGGCTGTCTTGCTCTGATTTGTTATCTGTGCTGGTGAGCCAAAAGGAGAGACGACTGATTGATTGATTGATTGATTGATTGATTGATTGATTGATTGATTGATCGATCGATCAATATAGCTGCCCGTCTCACATACGTGACTCTGGGCAGCTTACAAAATTATGCTGGGCATCAGATACAGAACGGCCTGCATTCCAGCCACAAACCTCTGTCTCTGTTTGCGCTACGTCTGAACCCCTGGAGGGAGCCAGCTGGTGAGGAGCTTTGGGGAAGATCGCAAGCTCTTTGTCCAGCCTACCTTGCAGGGCTGTGGTTTGGACAGAAGGGATGGTGTGCATGACCGCTACGGACTACAAGGCGCATGGAGAGAATACAGCCCACTGCAAACCAAAAGCCGGCGGCCACACAAACTCTTTTGGCCATTTTGTGGTCGCACACACCGAAAGAAATCCGCGGGTTTTAAACAGACGCCAATACCTGTACCGTATTGGTGGCACAATGCCACTTCTGTATTGTTGCCAAGAAAACTGTACCGTGTGGCCAGAGTTCCCGGGAGTTAATCTCAACTCAAGGACGTCTTTATTTATCAGAGATTCCTCTCGTCACCCACGAACCTCAGCGGTTCCTTTTCACTCATCTTTTCCACATGCGCCCTTTTATATCAACGTTTTTTCAATTCATCATAACTTTACCACTGCCTTTTAGTCATCTTTGTTGTTACTGGCCCGTTTAGCAGACTTTCTGCTGCAGGCTCCCGGCCCTCGCAACCAGCTTGTGGCAGTTAACAATGAGCCAACAATAAAGATCAGTCTCGGCAATAAAAGGTCCCAGAGTAAATAACGATGAAATAAAACGAAATTAAAAAAAATCAGGCACAAGGATTATAAGAAGTAATTGAGGTACATTGTACATCTCCTGCACATCTGTGTAGTTTCCAGGAAATAGATAGATGATCTATTTATCAAAGCTAAACAAGAATGTAATCGCATTATAAACACTATATAAACTATATATATAAATGCTAGCACATTTTGAGATGACTGCATGGGACACAGGGTGCAGAGGTGTCTACAGGCAGGTGTGGGCAAAAAAAGTCAAGATGGTGTCCTCAAAGGAAGAAGGCTTCATTCCCAGGGTTGTGCCCATCATCTTGATTTTTTCCCCCCACTGCCTATGGTGCCTTTGGAAAGAGAGTGAACTAGCCCTCTAGATGGACCTCATATTATCCCTGCAAAAAAGGTGTGGGGAGAACGTCCTCACAGAGGTCAAATGGCAGTCAAGGTGGCAGAAGGGACAGTCACACCCCTTTACGGTGTGAATGGATGCAAAGCGGCCCAAGGACCAGGCCGGGCTGCAGGAAGCAGCCTTAATCCAACCCCCTCCCATTTCTAGGTGGTTGGAAAGGTGGCCAAAGGCTGCTGCCTTTGTGCCAGCACGGGCAGGAGGACGCACAGATGTGTCCCCTCGACCCTTTGCTAAATTTCTCTGCATGTGGCCTGGGGTGAGGTGGGGGGAATATTCTGCAGATGAGCACCAAGGGGGTTGGGAAGCATTTCTGGTGGGGAAACTCCAAGGTGTGCACAGGCAGGGGTGTGGGCATGGACGGGGAGCCTGTAGGTTTTCACCCCTTGGTGTTTTCAAAAGCTTAGAGCACTGTTTCTCAACCTTGGCCACTTTAAGCCGGGTGGACTTCAACTCCCAGAATTCCCCAGCCACCCCCAGGCTGGCTGGGGAATTCTGGGAGTTGAAATCCACCCGGCTTAAAGTGGCCAAGGTTGAGAAATTCTGATAGTGTCTCCCTTTGCAAACGCCTTTATTCATCTGCCTGCCTGTTTCCGCCCCCTAGTGGTCACAGGGGGTAATTGTTGGAGAGTAAAAGGACAGTAAAATTGATGGGCAAGGGTTGAAACCCTGTTTGGGGGGGCAAGAAGAAAACCTTGCGATGGGAAGCTCCTGCAAAAATGACCCCATATCTTTTGACCGATTCCCAAGGATCAGAGGGCATTCACATTTCTTTAGACAGGCTGCCTTTCAGATTAATTAGGCCACCAAAAGCCACCGTGCCCGGGCACCAAAGCATTTTCATGCCAGCCACCGAAACTCAACCAAATTAATATAAAATGGATTACCGCTGGGAGAGATGAAGGACCAGGTTAGGGACAGATCGTCATGGAGGAAATCTGTCAGTGTGGCTGCTGAGAGTCGACGACGACTTGATGGCACGTCAGCAATCAATGAATTTTATATTACGTTCTGCCTATGAAAACGGAAGGCAGATAGCAGCAAACTTAGGGCTACCAGATCTGGACTGCAAGATGCCCCATGGCCCCTGGGGGGCAGCGGAGGGCTAGAGTTTTCTTATCTTTGCTGCCATCTGGTGGGGGTCTGGATGATGGCAGCCCAGATTGCCTAAAGCAGTGTTTCTCAACCTTAGCAACTTTAAGATGGGTGGACTTCAACTCCCAGAATCCCCCAGCCAGCCATGCTGGCTGGGGGATTCTGGGAGCTGAAGTCCACCCATCTTAAAGTTGCCAAGGTTGACAAACCCTAATCGAAAGCAACATGCATTCCTAGCTCCCCTATAGATAACTATCCATTGTTATCTATAAGTCAGCAGGCTAAGGATTCTGGGAATTGATGTCCACGCATCTGGAAGGCTAGGGATGGCTGTTCACCAAATATCTGCAGCAGTCCAGATTTGCAGAAGCCTACGAACAGCAGAGTCTGACTACACTGAAGAATGATCTAACATTAGAAAAAGACTGTATCTGGCAATGGTTGCCCACAGTCATCCTCCTGGCTGTAATTCTGTATGTCTGTTTACTCTTACTTGCAAATAAAGACAAGGAAAAGCTCCAAAGGAAAGTGTCAGGTTCCTGGACCTGGCCAAGGTCCCCCTTGGTCCGGCAACAGTTTTGCACAGGATCCAACCAAAAGCATCAGGAGAAGCTTGCAAGAAGAAAAAAAAGAGGGAGACATTCCCCTCTTCATTCCCCTAAAACGACTGGTTTTTGAAAGCAAGCTGTCCCCAACTGGAGTTAACATGCAGATTTCAGGGCCGCTGTCCCGCAGTAGGTCTGGCCTCCACGGATTGGTCCAACCCTTTTCCTCAGCCGCCCAGGTTCGTGGCTGTCCCCGGATCTCGTGGCCAGGAACTCCACAAGCCTTCTTTCATCCGGTCTTCATTTCGTGCCAACCCACCTGGACCCGGTGCTTCGAGAAAGGGGGGGAAACCTCCCCAGCGACTTCCTTCGGGCCATGCGCGATTTCGCCCCCCTCAGTCAGGTCCCACCCCATTTTCTTCTGGGCGAAAGAGTCCCAGACGTTCGGCCCTTTCCTCTTCCTTTCCAGGAACGCAGCTGGGCTCCACGCAAATCGCGCGGGTATTCTTAGAAAGCAAAACTGCAGATGTAAATATGCTGACTTTTCAGAATCAGGGGGATGTGGTTATACGTAGGCACCTCACATAGCAAGCTGAGCTCAAGGGTTTTGTTCTGACTTTGACCCGCTCAAGCAGGCGTGTCCTGCTTCCTTAAACCCCAGAGATCCAGCTGAGCAGAAGCCCACGTGGTGATTTCTTCAGTTAGCACCAGCTCCCAGCACCTTTAGCATCTCACTTCTGGAGAAGCTTAAAGTGCCAGATCTTGATTTATAGCAGATAAACCCCTCCCTGGCCCCTCAACATCTTTTCAAGTAAGCAAAGACAGCAGCTGCATATATCCTCACTTAATGACTGTTTAACAATGGTTTAAAGTTACAACAGCCTCAGAAAAAGTGCTTTACAACCTGTACTTGCACTTATGACTGTCGCAAACTGTCACACACCCCCAACGGTCATGTGATTATGATTTGCAACCATTTTTACAACGATCGTTAAGTGAATCATCACCATCATTAAGCAAATTTTGGCAAAAAATGTCCATTGGGGAAGCTGAATTCGCTTAACAACCACATGATTTGCTTAACGATGGCCGTGATTTACTTAACAATCGTCGTAAAAAGGTCATAAAATTGGGTCTGGTCACGTGGTGACTTGCTTAATGTCCGCCTTGCTTAATGACCAATTTTCTGGTCCCTATTGTGGTTGTTAAGCGAGGGCTACCTGTATATACCTCCTCCGATGTCTACTCGGAAGTAAGGGAGGGCATAGATTGAAAAAAACTGGTCCTCTGTATGACTTCTCAGAAGTAAATCTCCCTCTTTAGGCGCAGGATGAGCATGTCTAAGACTACAACCTCTTGCTGAGAACTGAAACAATACGCTTGCCACACAAACAGCGCGATGCAACTTCCTTCCTCATTTTTTCTTGGGCAAAACCAGACCGTCCACCAAAGCATATTACTGTATCTCTTATATTCAGATATTGCAGGAGGAGAGCCGCATTAATTTATGGTAACAGAAAGCCAGAAGGAGTCTGGTGGCACCTTTTCCAACTCACACGTTTTATGACAGTGTGAAAGCATTTGCTTTTTAATGTAATGTGTAAGCTGGGAAACGGGCTACCAGACCCCTCCTGATTTTTACAAAACCACCAGGAACTCTTGTCCTAAATGGACAATAATGTGAACAAAATGTAATAACAAAATAATATCAAAATATAATTTAAATCCTACGTCAATCTAGCCCAGTGTTTCTCAACTTTTCAACTTTAAGATGGGTGGACTTCAGCTCCCAGAATCCCCCAGCCAGCACATGCTGGCTGGGGAATTCTGGGAGCTGAAGTCCACACACCTTAAAGCTGCTAAGGTTGAGAAACACAGGACTAGTCACTTCACTGCATCTGTTGAAGTAACTTGCAGCTCATGAAAGCTTTTGCCTTTTAATAAAAGTCGTTAGTTGGAAAAGATGCTACCTGAACTCCTCCTTATATTTAAATGTGTAAATCCTCTCCCCGCTTCAGACCTTTATTTACATCTTATCTACATACACTCACTTTGTCTTTCGACTTCGGGTTATTCTTCTGGTTTTCTTTGGTGGTGGAAAGCTGCCCAGGGTCGCAACAAATAAATGCAGGGAGAGGGTATGGAACCTAAGGCGAGGAAGGGGTCCTGGGGGCCATCTAGTCGAACCCCCCACTCAGTGCCGGAATCCGAATTAAAGCATCACCAAGAGGCAGCTGTCCAGCCTCTGCTGGGACGTATCCTGCAAAGGGGAGCCTCACACCTCTCAGGGCCACCGATTCCCCGTTGCTGTTAAGAAGTTTTGCATTGCAGTCAGAATCTGTCTTCCTATCGCTTAAGTTCATTCGGCGTCTTGCACCCCGGAAGGAGAGAAGGCAGAGTTTGGCCTTCTTCTGTGGGAAACCCTTCCAGGTTTTTGAAGGGGGCTCTCTTCTTCCCTCCCTGCAGTGTTTTTTCTCCAAGCTGAACGGGCCTAGCTCCTTCAAACCTCCCCACCGGCTTTATTTCTACACCCACGCCTTCCAATGTCTTTGAATTCTTCAAAATGCCCTGAGGCCCAAACCTGGGTGCCATCTTCAAGGTGGAGACTTTGCAAGCAGAATAAAGTGGAACTCTGCTCTTTCCAATGATTTGGAAATCATAGCTTCTGTTGGTGCAGCCTAAACTCGCATTTCAGGGACGTCTTCCAGGGGTGGGGATCAAAATCTGCAAAATGACAGGCATGACGTTGCCGTCAAAGCATTGCTATCATGCAGACTTTGACACCCCACCCTGGCACACGCCCCTTTTCATTTCCCTTTTTATTCTTTTGAACCCCACTTGATTTTGTTGGAAAGAAATACAGTTATCCTCGTTTAGCGACCACAGTTGGGACTGGCAACTTGGTCTTTAAACAAAGCGGTTGCTACGTGAAACCACGGCAGTGCTTATGATCTTCCTTCCACTTTCTTTTGCTTTACAGACCTGTGAAGGTTGTAAATGTGAGGACTGGTCGCAAAGTTGCTTTTTCATCACCGTCGTAACTGCCAACAGTTGCTAAATGAGACAGTCACTAAACAAGGACTACCTGTAACGCCAACGGAGCTGAGGGCTCTGTCTGTCCAAACAGCTATCTGTCACCAAGATAACCCTCCCAAAACGGAACAGACTGTGATCAAATGCGAGAAGCTGGCAAAAGACCAAGGCTGAAAATGGGCCTGATCCGGCCAGGGGCTGAAAACAAAGATGCAAAAGATCCCCCCAAAGTGTCCTTAGGGGAGAAACCGTTCGGCAATGTCTGAGCCTCTTCTGTCCTGCTCACCTGATCCAGAGCACAGCTGCTATTACGGGGTTATTAAGAACAGCTTGTTCCACAACAGTGTTGTCCAAACTTGGCCGCTTTAAGATGAGTGGACTTCAACTCCCAGAATTCCCCAGCCAGCGATGCTGGCTGGGGAATTCTGGGAGTTGAAGTCCACTCATCTTAAAGCGGCCAAGTTTGGACAACACTGTTCCACAAGCTTTCCATACCTTCCAATAGAGGAGAATATACACAGCTCAGGGTTGAGCTGTGGCCCTGACGAAGTTCCCTAGTCGGGTCATGAAATGACTGCAAGCAAAGCACCCAGCTCAGAGAGCACCAGGGACTCCACATTTCCACACCTTGCTGACTCTTGCCCAGTTTATAATCTTCCAGCCTCTTTTTCACAAGCATTCAGGTTACCAAGCCAGGTATCCCCCATCCCAGACCTGTGTGTGCGATTTCTGTCCCCGAAGCGAAGAACTCTCCACTTCTCTCTTTAAATTTCGCCCGCCCTTTCTAGCCCACTGCTCCGGAAAGCCGACATCGATAAAATGGGTGTGTGTGTGTGTGCGCGCACACGTTCAAAGAAGCCCAGAGTGAAGACATTCGGAGAAAGTTGATTGATTTCACATGTTTGGGGAAGGGGATTTTTGGACACGACTGTTCCTGGAAATCTGTGACAGTTAATAGGGATGTGAGTCACGGAAGCCCAGGGCTTTAATCACTCGCTAAAAAGGAGCATCCTGCCTGCTGGGACGGGGCAGATAAAAAAAAAAGAATAATCTTAGCATAACTTCGAGTGCTTTGGAATAATAAACCATACAGCAAACAGTAATAGAAATATTTGATGCTGAGTTTGCCGAAAGAGGAGAATCTAAGAACAGAAGTACTATTAAACAGAGTACCATTAAAACAGTGTTGTCCAAACTTGGCCACTTTAAGATGAGTGGACTTCAACTCCCAGAATTCCCCACCCCACCCCAGCCAACCCTAACCCTAACCCTAACCCTAACCCTAACCCTAACCCTAACCCTAACCCTAACCCTAACCCTAACCCATGCTGGCTGGGGAATTCTGGGAGTTGAAGTCCATTCATCTTAAAGTGGCCAAGTTCGGACAACACTGCATTAAAAAGAATAATGCCCTGGCATAAAAGGCAATAATCCTGGCGTTGGTCTCGGGGAAAAACAGGGCACAATTCAAATAGCAACGGCTTCACTGGATGACTGCAGATTATACAAAATGACTAGTGAGGTGGCTCCATTATTAACGTCCCTTCATCTCTGTTTTAGCTCTGATTTTTATAGCTTTTTACTGTTTTTTAATAATAGTTAGTAAGAATGGTTTTTAGGTATTTATTAATTGTTTTAGCTTGTTGCAAGCCACCCAAACGTCACTTGTTCTGTGAGATGGGCAGTTATATAAATTAGTCAAATAAATAACATAAAATAAAATAAAATCATGTCAAGCATTCAAGTTTCCAGAACTCAAAAAAAATCAATGGATGCTTCCTTTCTAGAGCTTGAAAAGTAGGAGAGAGACAGGGAGAAAAGGAGAAATTTCAGATTGCGCCTAAAATTCGGAGGCTGGCCCCCACTTCAGAATGGAAAAAAGATGTTTTTGAATTTGAGAACAGGCCAGGATGTTCTTGTTTGGAAAAGAAGCGTGTAAGAAATGAGAAGAAACACTGGCATTTGCAGATCAATTAAAACCAACTGCTATATCGTCAGGGCAGCATTTAGACTGATGAAGCTTGTTCCCCCCCTCCCGCCCCTTTAAAAGAATCCATAAAAAATATTTGCAACCATTTATATTCACAACAATAATTCGCAGTGTATAAAACCTCCACACACATCTACTCCTAGAATTTGCAAAGCTTTTAAGAAGCCACTTTAGTTCTTGCACATGTAAATTTCCCCACTACAAGCTTTTTTTTAAAACGAGGGTCCCACTCTCTGTACTTCTTCTTTTCAAACTCTTTTGCCCACCCCTAGTTTTTGGATCGGGGAATGATCAATGCTAATGAGACTTTCTTGGGTAATAATTTCCATGCTGCTGGAAGGCCTGTTCAATCCCCAGCATCCACGCAAAATTGGGATCTGCAAAACTTTTGAAGGTCAAAGCATGCAGACCCAGAATATCTGCCCCTCCTTCGGAAAAAAACTCGGACATCTCCAGAAATGGTCTGTCTCAGAAAAGAAACTGTTGAAACGGAAATCAGGATGGTCCATCTGAGACTGGAAGGTTTCCAGCAAGGTCAGAGCAGTTTGATGATCCAGACCAGTGTTTCTCAACCTTGGCAATGCTGGCTGGGGAATCCTGGGAGTTGAAGTCCAGGCATCTCAAAGTTGCCAAGGTTGAGAAACACTGATCCAGACGCTTGGGATAAGGTTGGGGCAGGATGCTTTGCGCTTCAAGTGTTCTGCCCTCCAGAGCTTTTGCACACCTGTAATCTTCCATGATGGAGCAAAGTTCTCCGCTCAAGGCCCTAGGCAACCTCTACCAAATCAGTTGGCCAAACTACTTTCTGGGCTCCATCCACACCTGACGATGCCCACTGCTCCAGTCATCAGACCCAATGGCTTTACGGTGGACACCAGGAGAAAGATCTTTGGCTGAGTTTCCTAGGCCTAGCCAGGTTCCAGGTACCACTTTGCTGGAGCTCCCTTACCTGTGCTGGGCCTCAGGCGATTCTCAGCGAGCTCCGAGATGGCCCCCGTCGTAATGGTCTTCTTCAGCCTGGAGCCTCCTGAGGCTGTGATACCTCCTGGCTTGGACAGCATATCTTCACTGCTGGCTCTCTTCAACTGCGGGAGGGGAGAACGTTAGAGCCCTTTCAGGCCAGTGGGACAAGGGAGGTCTGGGTGGGTGGTCCTGCCCACCCCTTCTTCTGCTGTCTAGTGCAAGGATGGGAGACACGCACACCCCAACTCCATTGGGACAAGGTGCAGGCCAACTAGTTCCCACAGGAGGTGGAACCTCTTCTATCAGCTGCTCTTTACCTTTGTGTTGAGATGTTCCAAAGTGTGGGGTCCCTGGTGCTCTCTGAGCTTGGTGGGTTGCTTGCAGACCTTTCATTGCCCAACTAGGTAACATCATCAGTGCTGGGGAGTGTGGGGTTTGCTCCCTGTTTATATATAGTAGCTTGCCCTGCCAGTTTTTGTATATATTTACACACACACACACACCAACAAATCAGAGGAACACCCATGGGGTCACCACCCTCAGGACTCATAGCAGAGATTGTAATGCAACACCTGGAAACTATAGCACTCCCACACGTACAACCAGAAGTATGGATCCGGTATGCAGATGATCCCTTCGTCATAATAAAAAAGGAGCAACTGGAGAAGACGCATGAAGCAATCAACAACATCTTCAAAGGAATAAAACTCACAAGTGAAGAAGAAGACAACAACACACTACCTTTCCTGGATATCCTCATTAGCAGAGGTCATGATGGCAAATTAGAAATGCAAGTCTGTGGAAAAAGCGACCTACACTAACCAGAGTAACAACCCAACCTCCCACAAGGGGAACTGTGTAAGAACGTTTTTCAGATGAGCACAAACACACTGCAGCAACCCAGAACAGCAGAAAAAGGAGATACCTACACACCGCCTATACAACATCTTCCCACAAAATGGATACCCCTGCAACTTTATCAAAAAGTGCCTGACCACTCAACCTACTACGACACAACCTACACAAGCTATGAAAAGGATCACACTGCCATACATCAGAAACGTCTCAGAAACAACTAACAGCCTGCTACTGCCACATGGCCTCACTGTAGTGCCCAAACCAACTCAAGCCCTCCAAAACATCCTAAGGCAACCCAAAGACCCAGCAGCCCAAGAAGAAAAAACAGGGGTCATCTACAACATACAGTGTAAGGACTGTCACAGCCACTATGTAGGACAGACAGGCAGAAGACCAGCAGAGCGCATCCATGAGCACCAACTAGCAGCCAGAAGACACGATGAAAACTCCTTCATCTCCCAACACATGGACAGACCCAACCACAGTTTCAGCTGGGAAACTGTCAGCATCTTAGACCAAGCTAAATCCAAAAACGTGAGGGAGTTCCTGGAAGCTTGGCACTCAGACAAGTCAGCCATCAATAGGCACATAGAGATAAACAGTGTCTACACACTATTCAAAAGAGACAATACAAAAGAAAACAAGAGACCAGAACACGTCCTCTCCAGCAGCCTACACACAGATAAGCAGGGATTAACCCCAGACAAACAAACAAGCAGAGAACAATACTCTGATCAAGGCACTACCAAGGAGAAAACCACACACCACCCACACTGGCTACTCTAATCAAGGTATCAATCCCCCCCCCCGCCAACACTGGCAGGGCAAGCTACTGTACATAAACAGGGAGCAGACCCCAGACTCACCAGCACTGATGATGTTCCCTAGTCGGGTGATGAAACGTCTGCAAGCAACCGCCAAGCTCAGAGAGCACCAGGGACTCCACAGTTCAACCCTGAGCTACAGACATTCTCTTCTATTGGATTTTCAAAAGTCTTCCCAGCTCAGCCTGGTCTTTTCTAAAAATTATTTCTCCATCTCTGGAAAGCATCCCTAAGCCAGAATTTAGGTTGAGGAAAGACAGTGAGATGTGGCTGCTTCCTGCCCCCACTCAAGTCCAGCTATTTCAAAAGGTAATATTCCAACCTGATTGGAGCAGGGGGGTTACCTGGCTGAACTACCTGGTTCCAGACAGCTGGGAGTGGGCTTCCTTAGTGACGGCCCCAGCTTTGGAACACCCCCCCCCCCCGCCCCAGAAGGACTTGCCTGGCCCCTGCTTTGCATTCCTTTTTGTGCCAGGGAAAACCCTGCTTATTTTCCAACATCTTTCAATGCTGGTTTACAACATTGTGTTGCAAGGCAACTCTGTTTTTATTAGCCGTTTCATTTATTGGCTTTATTCAATTTTATGAAGTCCCATGAAGAGTTGCCGTCGGAAGACCTGAAGGTTGGGGACAGATCATCACGGAGAAAATCTATCTATACAGTTGCTAAGAGCTGACAACCAGTTGATGGCACTTAAGCAATCAATTAATGGATTGTTTTAATTATGCTGTTCCTTTTGGTGTTAATTTCGGCCTTTTTTGACATTCGTTTCTAAAATGCCTTGTTTTTTAAAAAACAAGAAGACAAAACTGTCTGGGGACAAAAAATTGTTCTGAAAGGCAACATCTACATCTTGAAATAAATATATACATGGAGGGTGAACTCCTGCTGGCATGCTGGGGAGACCCAGGAAGGGGAAGGAGGAGGAGGAGGAGGAGGAGGAGGAGGAGGAGGAGGAGGAGGAGGAGGAGGAGGAGGAGGAGGAGAAATAATAATGTGTGGAAGAAACTTACAAATTGACTGCTAATTGTCCTATGGGGGAAGGAGGAAGAAAGGAGGAGGAGGAAGAAGAGAGGAAGGGGAAGAGGAGGAGAGGGAGAAGGAGAAGGAGAAGGAGAAGGAGAAGGAGAAGGAGAAGGAGAAGGAGAAGGAGAAGGAGAAGAAATAGAAATAGAAATAGAAATAGAAATAGAAATAGAAATAGAAATAAGTAGAAGTAGAAGTAGAAGTAGAAGTAGAAGTAGAAGTAGAAGTAGAAGTAGAAATAGAAATAGAAATAGAAATAGAAATAGAAATAGAAATAGAAATAGAAATAATTTAATATATATGCTGCCCGACTCCCAGAGACTGGGCAGAAGCTTGGATTCTGGTCTCCAACCCACCCTAGAAACGGGTTGAGAGCACCTTCCCCTGCACCCAGGGGCGCCCATGGGGCGGGGTCAAAATCTTGCAAATGTTGGCACCCCCTCCCCACATCTGAGCTATATTCAAGAAGACAGCAAGCTGGAGACATTCCGGGCTGTGCAAAATTCCCGCTGCGCCTCCAGCATCCTACTGCTTCTCGATCTTGTCTCTTTTCCTTTCTCTGGCCCGCCAATTTTAAAAACGTGGGATTTGCTGATTCCTGGGGAACATAAACACCCGTGGTAGCCCAAATCAATGATGGAAGAAAATTGCCCTCTTTGCTGATTTTCCAGCAAAGCCCCCGGGAGAGACCCAGGGACCAATGTCCTGGCTTCTTCACTCCTTTGAGATCTAGCTACTTTCCCATTCTTTCAAGGATCCTTATTGCTGATCTTCCCATGTTTCAAAAATTACGGAGGTTAGGGCCGACCCGACCAGGTTCCTTGGAACAGCCCTATTTCCCAGGAATCGGCCTTATACACATCTGGAGGGCACGACTGTTGGAAACCACAGCTGGATGCTCAGATTTTCCCCCATGACCCCCTCGATTTGGAACCCCCCGCCCCGCCCCGCCCCGTCCCGTCCGGCCCACCTTGCTGAGCCGCGAGTCGAACGCCAGCGAGGTCGAGGACTTGGACGGCCTCATTCCCCCCGTGGCGGCAGGCAGCGGTTTTCCTCCTCGTTCCGTTCCGTGGCTTCCCGGTTTGGACACCACTCCCCACGGCCTGGCTGCCCCCTTCATTCTCCGGCTGGAAGAAGCCTCAGCCTGCACAAAAAGAGGCATGGGGGGGGAAGAGGGGGGGGAAGGCGCCGTTAATGGGTTTGGAAACTTCTAAAACACCTCCCTTCCCCCCTCTCCAAAACCAAGGAGAAGTGAAAAACATCTGGCACTGGCCTAAATAGCAGCTGGAAGAGATACGCCAAATGTTCTCCGATTGTGGTCGTGCTCAGGCACAAAAGCCACGTTTGGCAGCCCCGATTCATTAGCGTGTTCTTCTCCAGCAAACACCAGCACTGAACCGATGGATTTAATCAATAAGGGCAAGGAAGGGGGGGGCACTGCTGGACAAGGAACACCTGCCCCCCAGCACTGTAAAAGCAACGACTGAGCACATTAGAGACAACCAGCAAGGCTTTAGCTGGGCATGAAAGCTAAGGAGCGATAGATACAAGGTTAATACTGGGATGGGAGACCACCAGGAAAAGCCAGGATCGTAGGCTACAGAATCATAGATTTAGAGGTGACTGCAGAGGTCCTATTCCTGAGAAATCTGTATGCGGGCCAAGAAGCAACAGTTAGAACCGGTCATGGAACAACCGATTGGTTCAAAATAGGGAAAGGAGTACGACAAGGCTGTATACTGTCACCCTGCTTATTTAACCTATATGCAGAGTACATCATGAGAAATGCCAGGCTGGAAGAATCACAAGCCGGAATTAAGATTGCAGGGAGAAACATCAATAACCTCAGATATGCAGACGATACCACCTTAATGGCAGAAAGTGAAGAAGAACTAAAGACCCTCTCGATGAGGGTGAAAGAGGAGAGTGCGAAAGCTGGCTTGAAACTCAACATTAAAAAAACTAAGATCATGGCATCTGGACCCATCAATCCCTGGCAAATAGAAGGGGTAGAAATGGAAGCAGTAACAGACTTCATTTATTTGGGCTCCAAGATCACCGCAGACGGAGACTGAAGCCATGAAATTAAAAGATGCTTGCTCCTTGGGAGGAAAGCTATGGCAAACCTAGATAGCATATTAAAAAGCAGAGACGTCACCTTGCCGACAAAGATCCGCATAGTCAAAGCTATGGTTTTTCCGGTAGTAATGTATGGCTGTGAGAGCTGGACCATAAAGAAGGCTGAACGCCGAAGAATTGATGCCTTTGAACTGTGGTGCTGGAGAAGACTCTTGAGAGTCCCCTGGACTGCTAGGAGGTCAAACCAGTCAATCTTAAAGGAAATCAACTCTGATTGCTCATTGGAAGGATTGATAATGAAGCTCAAGCTCAGATACTTTGGTCACCTAATGCGAAGAGAGGACTCTTCGGAAAAGACCCTGATGCTGGGAAAGATGGAAGGCAAAAGGAGAAGAGGACGGCAGAGGATGAGATGGCTAGCATCACTGAAGCAATGAGCATGAGATTGAGCAAACTCAGGGAGGCAGTGAAAGATAGGAAGGCCTGGCGCAATATGGTTCATGGGGTCACAAAGAGTCGGACACGACTTAACGACTGAACAACAACAAGCAGAGGTCCTATAGTCTGACCCTCTTGAAAGCTCCTGAAAGAAGGCAGCTGCCCACCCGTTCCATGTTGTTCCCAAGGGAATGGCCTGGAAGAGGCCAGCAAGTCCGAAGGGGTCCTGTTTGGCAATCTTTTTAAAAGGGCAAAGTAGGAAAATCAGACATGGGGTGAAAGCTCAGGGTCCTGGGGGCGGCTTTCCAAGGGAAGCATCCGAGTTCTGGAACGGCCTTACGAATTTGCTTTCTTTCTTTCCCTGGTTCATTTCCTACTTCTGGTGGGATTTCAGAGGCTTAAAGACTCTTTGGGGCATGGCTTGGGGCGTGTAAGGAAGGTCTGAAAAGGCATTAAGAAGGGAAATACATCAGTCAGCCAACAGAGCCCCCCCCCCCCGATCAGCGGAGGGCCAAGAGGAGGGGATCTGCTGGCTCCTTGGGCTTGCTCGGAATGAGGTTCAGGAGAGGCAGGGAGGAGGAGGAGGAAGAGGAAGAACCAGCTTCCCCAAGTCTTTTTGGACCAATACAGTGTTTCTCAGCCTCAGCCACTTTAAGCTGGGTAGACTTCAACTCCCAGAGTTCATGCTGGCTGGGGGAATTCTGGGAGTTGAAGTCCACCCAGCTTAATGTGGCTGAGGTTGAGAAACACTGGACTAATAGGTTAGGGGGTACACAAATTTCTCCTGAAAATCTACTGTGAGAGAAGGAGAAACTATTAAAAATATATGGCAGCACCCTGGATGGTCTAGAAGAGCAAACAGGGTCAGGCCTGGTCAGGGCATTTTGGATAGGACACCACCAGGAGATCTGAGGACCAAAGCTGAGGCTGCGAAGTCAAAAATAAGATCCTGGAAAATGAAAGAGCGAACCACTTTCCTGCTGTCATCAAGAAAACTACTTCAGTGTGCCCGCGAAGTCACCAAGGTTCAAGGGATTCTTTACTCACATTAATGGTATGGAAGTATTTTAATTAATTAAAAAAAGTGGTATCAGTGTTAGGATCTCTTTTAAGGAATATGTTCTTTCCTCCCCACAGAGAAGGGGGCACCTGTCCCTGCAATACACAGAGCCAGTAAGCCCTGTCTCCCTTCTGCCCATTTTGCCTGCCCCAGCAACCAGTATTCTGGGTATTGGGTAGACTGCCTTGATCCCGGGGTTTCCCCTCAGCCGTGAAAAGTGGCTACTGCCAAACAGCCCTGTGAAAAAGAGCAAACCCCAATGCTTTCCACCAGATCCCATAAAGCACAGCCCTCTACCCTAGGAATATACCCCCAAACGTCTAAGCAATGGGATCCACGAGGTCCCATAATGCACAGCCCTCTACCCTAGGAATAGACCTTCCCCCAAACCTCTAAGCAGACGCATGTAGAATTGTGCTTCCTGTCCTCCAACTGCACCAGAGAGCAACGGCAACCATTTCTAGCCCGCCACATGCCACAGTCCTTGCGTTTCCAAGCATGCACATGTGCAAACACCCCTTTTGCACGCCAGGAAGGAGTTAAAGCCGCCTCTCTCCCCAGAATTCTGCTCCCTTTTCCACTCCAGACTTCCTGTTGTGGCTTCAGTGCCAGATGCCAGAAATGTCTTGGGAAGGCGGCTGGGTGAGCGGTGGAGAATTACGAGGCATTCTCACACAGATGCGCACATGTGCGCGTGTGCACACGCACACACACCCCTTTCCAGAATTCCTTGCAGCACACGGGTGGACACCTGCCACCCAGACCTGTGTAGCAGACACGTCACCAGAAAGAGCAAAGATGTTTCCGGAGTTAGAGACGCTCCGGACCAGAAGGAGACGCCAAACGTTCACCTGTCCAGCGATCAGCGAGTGGTAGAAGCCCCTGAGCTGGTTGGGGTCGACAGTCAAGACAGCTGGGTGAAACCTCCAGCTTCAGAGGCAGTCTACCATGGAACAGACATTGCTGGGGAGCAGAAGTCCTTCCCGCAGGCTCCTGCTCTGTGCGCGTGTGCGTGTTTCACTCTGATTCCTGGTGCCCCTCTGACGGTCTTCAAAACGGGGGAAGAGCTTTGAAAGGGCCACGCCTCACCGCCCATCCTGGAAATTCAGCACATGCCGCTGGCTCCAAAGGCCTTCACGGAGCTTTGCCACCAAGCAGAGTTCGAATCTGGACCTCCCTTCGCCAGAGAGGCAATTCTAGCGCCTCCACGCTTCCTAAGCCAAAGTAAAACATCAACCGAGACGGTGCTTGAGGAAGAACTGCAACCCGTGCCAACGTACCGCCCAGAGTTCTTGGAAGTCGGGCAGCATATAAATTGAATTAATAATAATAATAATAATAATAATAACACACATACACAGAAAGAGAGGGCCCTTCCTCAGACCAGCTGCATTCACATCTCCATCATTTCAGGAGGAGGAAGAAAATGCAGAGATGGGGAAAAAGGGGGATTCAAAATCGATGAGGGGTGAGGGTGGGAAATCGAAGCATCTGCAGCTTTCTCTTTAGGACAACAAACCCCATATTCTAATGCCGTGAGCGAAATGCAGGTAAGTTGCTAAAAATTCATGATCAAACAGCAGCCTCAATTATTCCCATTTAGCACTGGGAGTGTCTGTTCTGCCTCTGAAGGATTTGGGGTCTCTCACTTTCAGCTTTTTTAAAAAAGCTGATGGAAGGAGAATTCTGCACGCGTATCACTACGTCGTTCAAGAGCCCCTGAAACAGGAAGACTTTTTTTTTTCTTTTTTGGCACAGATTTGCGGTACGTCGATCTCCTGAGTGCTGCTACCGTAGGAAAAGGGGTCTCTGAAGCCAATTAGCAGAAATAGAACCTCCTCCTTTAAAAAAGAATAAAAATTAAATGCTATTTTTGGAAATGCAAAACGTAGACAAAGCACCAGACTACACTAAAAAAAAACAACAGTGAAACAAAACAGTCCTTAAAGAAAAAAATAATGGAAACCAAAACAAGAGAAGAGAAAGATAACAAAAAGAAACAGACTGAGAAAAGAAAAAAATCTACTTATACAGTATATTAAACTTATTTATAGTCACTGATGCACTAATAAATACACTATAGCAGTGTTTCTCAACCTCAACAACTTTCAGCTGTGTGGACCAACTCCCAGAATTCCCCAGCCAGCAGGGCTGGCTGGGGAATTCTGGGAGTTGAAGTCCACACAGTGTAAAATGGCTGAAGTTGAAAAACATGGTACTATAGTGTCAATACAAAATATTATTGAAAAAAATCACAACATCTCTGCCACATATGGCTTCATCTCCTTGATGGTGTCATCCCAAAAATTCCTCGCGGGGGTAAGAAAGCTGTCTGCTGCCGGGTGGCTGTTTTGTCGAAGACTTTGTGAAATGTTTACGGAATGTCCTCTTCTTCAAGCAATTTGGGGATCTGCCATTTCTCAGGTTGGACCACTGAGCTGACTCTTGCCCATGCCCACAGCTAAACCATGGTTTGCTGTTAGCTTGGTCTCTTGAATAAACCACAGCTGGCTGAGCATGTACACCATGCTAAGTCACAGACCATGTTTCTCAAACCACAACAGCTCCGTTTTCAACCACAACGCTAGGCCAAAATGAAAAAACAAAACAGGATGTCGGGGCGATAATGTTTGTGAACCGAAGCTCTGTGCCACGGTAGGGTGGGCAACAATTCCTTCTCATGCCACTTTGGCTGCCCTCCACAAAGAAGCCTGCAGTCAGTACATGTACAGACGCACCCTTGGCCTCACCCGGAAAAAGCTTTTTTCCTCCTCCTAGGCTTTTTTCACATACTTCTGCCACCTAAGCATTATCCAGAAATGCTGGTGAGCGACAAGCTATAATTTCCAGCTCAAACTCCCAAAGCAAACACCACAGTCCTGGCGGTGGCGGCGTGCGCACCGGAAAACCGAGTCCATTAATCAAGTCCAACGGAGGGAAACTGGAACAGCCCGCTTTCTTAGGCTGCGTGCACATAAACGGGGTCTCTGCGAGATTTCTGAAGATAAAAAAATCCAAATAAATAGAGATCGTGAGAGAGATGAGGATTAAGGGGAGCCCTTGATGGATTCGAAAAGAGAAAGCTGCAAAACCGAAGCCAGCTTTCCACTTCTCTTCCAGTTTGGAAGGACTACAAACGCTCCGTAATTATGTTTTGCGCAGAGGTTCTTGACCGCAGGACATTTGACCTAAGAGGCTAAAGACAGCTGCAGTGGGAACGCCCAGCAAGTACCCCCCCCAAACCATTTTGAACTCCGTCTGGAGTTTCCCACATGAAAGAGCGAGCGCATCCAAGAAGAAGGCGGAGGTGGACGGGCCAAAACTCCAACCGTTAAGTCCAAGAGCAGGAAGCGGACCGAAGGACCAGGTTGAAGCAAGCAATGGGTCCAGCTGCTGGGATGGGACACGCAAGAGATGTGAAGCTCAGGCCCTCCAGGCTGAAAAGCCTGGAGCTTGTGTGTGTGTCTGTGTGTCTGTGTCTGTGTAGACCTGGGTGGTCAAGCTCCTGCAGGAGGTCCCAGATAGGGCCAGAAGAGTTCCCGCACCCCCCTCTCAGCACTTTGTGGAAGTCTCCCCCATTCCCCGGCCTCCAGAGATGGGTGCAGGCTCATACTCAATAATCAAGCAAAGTCTGGATTATTTCAGTGAGCGTTTGATAGAAGCGAATGTGTGCAGCTCAGGGTTGAACTATGGCATCCTTGGTGCTCTCTGAGTGCGGCGCTTCGCTTGCAGGCCTTTCACTCCCCACCTAGGGAACATCATCAGTGCTGTGAGTCTGTGGTCTGCTCCCTGTTTACATATATATCTATATTCCCATAGGTTTAAATTTTAATGTAATAATGTATATATTGGTAGGTGGCTTGAGGATGTTCTCTCCATCTTTTCACCTTGTATATATTGTAAAGGCTTCTATCATTTCTTATGGTGTTTTACTTGTAAGCTGCCTAGAGTCACTTATACAGTGAGATGGGCAGCCTATAAATTTGATTAATAATAATAATAATAATAATAATAATAATAATAATAATAATAAATATACTAGTCTTTCCACAATACTCTAATCAAGGAGACAAACAATCAAGCAGGCAAACAATACCCTAATCATGGCACTGCCAAGGAGAAAACCACGCCCCCCTCCCAACACTGGCAGGGCAAACTACTGTACATAAACAGGGAGCAGACCCCAGACCCACCAGCACTGATGATGTTCCCTGGTTGGGTAATGAGACGTCTGCAAGCCAACCGCCAAGCTCAAAGAGCACCACGGACTCCACAGTGAGTTTTTGGCCCTGAGTGGGACGTTCACCCACTGTATCTAATGTTCACGTTTTACAATTAGGCATTTTCAATTTGCGCATTTGCGACATCGGGCCTGGAATCCTCCAGGACTTGATGGCGGAGGGGGGAGACGGGAGTGCAAGCACTGGAAATAAATAAATCCACTTAAACTGATTTGTTTTTTTCATCATGCAGGTTAGGTAGGAGCTACACCAATTTGCATCCACAAAGCTAGCTGGAAGTCTTGTAATCTTCAGACAGGCTCTCATACCAATCAGGAATTTGAGGTTTTCTTTTGCATTCTGGCCCCTCACAGCATTTTCTTCGCTTTCATCCAGGAGCTGGCCAGATGCTGTCCCCAGGTCCCCATCTGAACCCCTGCAAAGCCCCCTGGAGCTGAGGGCTGCCCACGTTTTTCTTTTTTAAATGGTCCCGAGGCACCCATTGCATGCCTAAAAACCTGGAAATCCTGCAGTGAGATTATCTTTTCCTGTATGGGGGAAGTTGAAGCAGAAAAGGGGTGCCACAACCTCTACAGCAGTGTTTCTCAACCTTGGGAACTTTAAGACGTGTGGACTTCAACTCCCAGAATTCCCCAGCCAGCCATGGCTGGCTGGGGAATTCTGGGAGTTGAAGTCCACACGTCTTAAAGTTCCCAAGGTTGAGAAACACTGCTTTGGGACCTGACTGTTAGACCCCATGGGTGGGCTCATGGACACAGTGGGGCCCCCCAGATTTTTTTTTTTTTTAAGTTGCCTACTTCACTCTCAGGATTCGAAGAAAAGGAGCAGTCTTTTAAAAACAGCCAGATATTTGAATGTCCCATTTGCAATCTTCGCCCTTTGTTTGTAGGATCGAGGAGACAGGCCACCCACCATCTCTTTTTCTCCTCCCATCACCCGCTTTCTGTCTAGGGGCCCCAAGCTCTCCCCCCATCCCTGCTCCATTCCCCCACCCAGCTTTCATCATCCAGGTATGAACCGTGCCCAACCCGACTTAGCTTCCCAACCCGAGTAAGGTCAGCCAAGGACTACCGAGTGGGGGGATTAACATAGCCTTCCGTGCCCGTCTGTTTTATTTTCCCAAAGCAGCTGGCTGGTGTAAGTGGAAAAGCTTATTTCTGAGTGCTGAGCAATGGGGATGCTCAACACCTCTCTCATCCCCAGGGAGGGCTGCCTTCTTCAGGTGGGGGGGGAATCTTGTTTGCTAACAATTAGCCTCCAAGGCCTTTGGGTCGATGCTGTGGAGCAGTGAAAACAGCCTGCCAGGCATTCAGGTAGACTTCTCTCCATGGGAGGGTTTCAAAGGGGGAGGTTTAGTGGCTGGACCGGGTGGTCTCCAAGGTACCTTCCACTTGCGGAGGTCTGCGAAGAGGACCAGGAGAGCAAACGGCTCCTTCCTTATTCCAAGGTTTGAAGGCTCCTCTGTCCTTCCCCTTCTCCGTCCCCCAAATTAAGGAGGGAGGGGAAAAATCCAACCTGCTGAACTCTGAGGATACCACAGAATGAATGCCCAGCGAGTTGCAGGGAGTAGGGAGCAGGTGGCGGAAACAAAATAGGTGGCACCGAGGTGGACAGAAGATGGCCAGCAGATTAAATGAGAATCTTGACACATTGTGGAGCAATTCTTATTTTAAAATGGCTGGTAATGCTTCCTCTTCTTCTTTTTTTTCTGGAAGACACGGGCTCATAATGGAATCATTAATTAACCATTAAGTACAGGGAGTCCTCACTTAACAACCACAATAGGGACCAGAAAGTTTGTTGTTAAGCAGGGTGGTTGTTAAGCAAGGTGCACCCAATTTTTTGCAGTGGTCATTAAGCGAATCACAACAGCTGCTAGGTGCATCACGTGGTTCCCCATTTACAGTGGTACCTCGAGTTACGAACTTAATCTGTTCCGTGACTCTGATCGCAACTCGAGTTGGTCGCAACTCGAGGTAAATTTTCCCATAAGGTCCAATGTAAATACGGTTAATCCGTTCTGCCTTCCGAATTTGGTCGCGCCGCGAGGCAAATTTCCCCATAAGGTTCAATGTAAATACGGCTAATCCGCCCTCTGAATTTGGTCGTGCCGCGAGGCAAATTTCCCCATAAGGTTCAATGTAAATACATACAGTTTTCTTCAAAGCCTTATTCTTGCCAAGCCTGCTCTGCATTTTCTTTGGAGCCATGCTGACAAGCACACCAAAAACCTTCCAAACGCCACAAAACACACCACAAGCCTCACCGAATGTCTCCTTGCTACCGCGATCTTGCCCACAGGAAGCCGTGACCGCATGGCAGCAGGACAAATGGCCGTGGATCCGGTTCGTAGCTCGAGGCGGAATTCGCATGTCGAGGTAAATTTTTGGGGCCGGAGCTGGTTGTATCTCAAAAAATTCATAAGGAGGGGCGTTCGTAACCCGAGGTACCACTGTAATTTGCTTGCCGGAAGCCAGCTGGGAAGGTCGCAAATGACAATCATGTGACCCTGGGATGCTGCGTCATAAATGTGAGCTGGTTGCCAAGTGCCTCGATCGTGTTCATGTGACCGCAGGGGCGCTGCGGTGGTTCTATGTGCAAGGACTGGTTGTAAGTCCCTTTGTTCAGCACTGTTGTAACTCTGAACAGTCACTAAATTAATGGTTGTTAAGTGAGGACTGCCTGTAATTACATCTCTAAAACATTTGAGATTCTGCAAAAGGAATGTAATGTTCAGCCAGGTGTTAGGAGGAACATCCTGGATGTTCCAGCTGTCAGCCCACAGTGGTGGCTTCTCCTTTGTGGGACTGGACATCCCTGAGAGACGCTGTAGCGCAGCCGCCTACCCTGAGTTCAGGAGACTGGACCAGATGACCTCTTCCAACTCGAAGATCCCGTGATTCCTTTTCGTCTCCCTGCATTTAATGATCTCGAGTTCTGACATGGAGGGAAACCTCTCTCTGCTTCCTCTTTGTCTTGCCTGATTCTATAGACCTCAGCCTGGCCTTCAGCGACTCCCCTCCGGCTCCACTGCCGCCTGTCGCTCTTCATCAGCTTTACCGTCACCAGAAACGTAGCTTTACCGTCACCAGACGTCAGCTTTACCGTCACCAGCTTTACCTTCACCTGGCTGGGACGGATCCAGGACATTTCCTTCGGGTAAGAGGGTTGGGTTTGATGAGCTTCCTCCCCCCACCCCCCCAGGCTTCTATGAAAACTGCCCATGGTCATCTCCTTGAGACGGGTGGCTGCAGAAATCTAAGCCGTAAATAAATAAACCAGGGGCTCAGGGGAGGTCGCCCCCTTTAGCAACCAAGCTGTGGCTTTTTGTGGTGGCCCACAGCTTCGCAGCCAATCGCCAGGGCAGCCCAGCCCAGCCCAGCCCAGCCCAGCCCAGCCCAGCCCAGCCCAGCCCAGCCAAGCCAAGCCAAGCCAAGCCAAGCCAAGCCAAGCCAAAGCGTTCAGTGCAGAAGGCAGGCAGGAGATCCAAGGGGGAGCCATGAAGAGCCCATTTCCCATCCACGGTCCCAGCAGGAGGAGACCCAGAGAGGACACTGCAGTGTGGCTCGCCGCAAGAGCGGCTCACAAAAGCCACCTTTTTATATAGACCTGACTCTGTGCTTGACTAACTGGCTGAGTCCCGACTCTTTCCTTCCAGTAAACCACTTGAATTCCTTTGTTCTTCTCTCAGAGAACTGGCAAGGTGTTGTGGTGCTGGCATCAGGACCTTGCCTAGCTGGGCCTCTGGGTCTTGAACCCGCCTCTCCTTGGGGGCAACCTTTTCAGCTGCTTCCTGCAGGCCGGCTGAGGTTCAATCTGGTCAGGCAGTTCAGCTTCTGAATTTGGACCGGACCCCAAGACCTCTGAACTCAGCCACTGAAACATGCAGCGTGGAGCAGATTAAAGATGGGGGAGCTGACAGGAAAGAGAAAGGAAACGGATGGAACGAGCCACGTGGAGGACACGTGAAAGGTGGGAGGAAAGCCAGCGGCACCCGTGGCTTGGGAACAGAGAGGAGGAGACATCCAAAATTGCCAAATCTGGATCAAATCTGGAAATTGGTTGTCGAAGTCTCCTTTGGAACTGCAAACAGCCTGTTTTGATCTCAGTTGCTTATTACAAGAATTTAGGAGTTTTAAGTGCACATCACCAAATCTGCTTATTTTCCTCTTCCATTTGCATCATTTTTTCCTTTTGTGTTGCACCTTTTACTGGAAGCCTGAGGACAAATGCTATCTCCCCCTCACCCCCCATTTTTTTAATGTCTCTGTGCTAAGCCTTTCTGGCTGAAGAGGCAGTTTAAAAGGCTTAAAATAATAATAATAATTAAAAAAAAGCAGAGCAAGTGCTGCGAGACATTGATGAAGATTTAATTTTAAATTATTTCAGCCCATGCCCTCCTCTGCTTGGAGAAGAGCACTGGGCCCGTCAGCTCAGGAAAAAGAAACAGGAAAATAAACCAAACCCAAACCACACAATTATAAAAGCAGAAATCTGTACCATCAACAGCAAAGACAATTTAAAGCATTGCCAACAACAGGAATTAATTCAGAAGAAACAGGAACCCTCCCTGGAAACATAAATATGGAGGAGAGGAAATCGGAAAGGCATGGAAATGTTTGAGGCGGCAGGAGGA
The DNA here is from genome assembly GCA_030867105.1 of Liasis olivaceus. Classification (NCBI taxonomy): domain Eukaryota; kingdom Metazoa; phylum Chordata; class Lepidosauria; order Squamata; family Pythonidae; genus Liasis; species Liasis olivaceus. The sequence goes on from CM061349.1 coordinate 329,844,057, forward strand.
AAAAAGGACCAGCGCTGCCGGATCCTCCCGTGGAAGCCCCAGCCTATGGAGATCCAGGCCCGTTCCCTCCAGGGCTGGGAACCAGAGCTGCCCCGAAGACCCGCCTGGCTAGCGGGAAGCAGGTGATCCTGCAGCCGGGCAAAGAATTCCTCCCTTTGCTACCCTGGGAGAGCAGGAGAAGGACCTGAGGGCCAGCCTCCTGCCCATCTGGGCTGCGGGGAAAAAAGGGGGTTTCTGCGGCAGCGGTGGCAGGGGAGGGTGGGCTACAGAAGGGACTGCCCCCCATTTCTGTGGCAGATGCGCTGGCGGCGTTATGGGCAACCTCAGAGGTGCCTGCTGGCCAAGCCCCGCTGCCAGGGAGGGAAGCGCCTTACAGAAGGGCCTGCTTGGGTCCCCAAGGGGTGCTTGTGCCCGGGGGGGGGGGTTGGGCTGCAAGTCCCATCGTCCCCTGCCGTTGCCTGCTCAATCCTCTGCTCCCTGTTCCTTCCACCTGGGGTGCCAGGACCGTCGGCAGGCAAAGCGGGAGCGGCGATTCCGATTCCAATTCCGATTCCTGGTTCTACCACCGAATTCACGGCGTCTCGGCGGTGGGGAGTCCCCCGTGGGCTCCGGAAATCTCAGCGCCAACTGGGTGAAAAGGCGAGTGGACGACGGAGCCCCCGCACTCAGGGGCAGGGTATCTCCGAGAGCCCGCTGCCAAAGCCAAACCCATCGGCCACCTTCACGCCCCATCTTCCCAGAAGCAGCTCGCGAGGCTGAAAGCAGCCTTTGGAAACCCAATTCTCCTCCTTCTCTGAGGCTCCTGAGATCCCTTTAAAGCTGAGATAGGCGGGGGGGGCACAGAGAGAGATGCTCAAACCTTCTCTGTTGCTACGGAAACCCTGCAAAAGCGGGGGAGTGAGGGGGGGTCCACAGCAACCACAGCGCATCCTTCAATCCGGCTAACTCCTATTTGCCAAGTTGCACAGATGGAGGCATGATGCACGCGCGCGCGCACACACACGCACACACACAGACATGCACAGGTGAATTCAGTGCTTGCCTCTCCTACAAGCTGCTTTTTGGGGAGTTTCCGCAAAGGACACCAGAAGGACTTAGAAGAAAAAGAAAGGCCGGGGGGAGGGGGAGGGGGAGGGGGAGGGGGAGGGGGAGGGAGAGGGAGACATCCAGAGGCGGCTTTTGCACAACTCACCATCCCTTACCCCGAGCCTATCCCCCAGGATCCCCCTCTCCCCAGTTGCTTCCTAGAATGCATCCCTATTTTTGCTAAGAGCGGCCGGGCGATGAGAAAAACGCCGTTCCCCCTCTGCACCCCACCGTATCGACCGATTCGGAGATGAAAACACCCACTTGCTCCGAGATCCTGCGCTTTGCATCAACAGGAGCGCCGTCTCCCACCGACCTCCAGCAGCATCTGCGAGCCAGACTGAGGACGCCGACCCCGGGAGCTGCCTCGGGACGAAAACCACATTGCAACGAGAAGCAGAGAGCGGCTGATTGAAAAAATGATTCACATACGGAAGCCTGAGTTTTTTTTTTCCCCCCTTCCCTCCCTCTTTTGGCATCCGGTGCACAGAAGATTGCTGCTAGTTGGCCATTGGGAGGGTGCAACCAATCAGGGAGTTCACCTAGACCAGCAATGGCGGGGGGGGGGGGGGGGAGACGGACAAGAAAAGAGGCGCCCCCATTTTTTTTATAGGAAAAGGTGCATTGGCAAGGGGGAAAGCCTGGTCCTGTGTTTGTATTGCTGGAGAAAAGACCACAGCTTTGGTCTTGGAAGGCAAATGTTCCAACCCCCAGCTAGAATATTTATGGGCACTGCCCCTGAAAGATCTGGAAGGGGATCCAGTTTGGGCTTTGGTGCCCCAGAGATTTGGATCTGACCTGAATGCTGTTTCTCTGCAGCTTAGCATTACAGATGAATTTAAGGCTTGGGGCTTGTTCAGATCATGGTTCGAGAAAAGAAGCAGGATGTGTGAACCTAGCCCAAAATGTGTTATTTCCCACATTTTACCCAGCACACACTCAGTCAGGGGCAGCCATATAAATTCATAAACAAGTAGACCAATTGCAAAGAGCTATAAAAGAAGGCACAATGGGACATGACCTTGGCCAACCCAACTCAGTGTCGGCAAGAGTAGGGTTGCCTGTGGAGTAAGTCATCTGAACTTGACACAGACCTCACAGAGGGTCTGGGAAAGCAGTTGGGGAGGGGTCACAAGCACCGGGTTCAAGTCGACAAGTCAGTGAAAAGCTCAACTGAACGCCATCCGTTCAGGACAGGAATAGAGCAATTCTGAAGCTGAATGTTCAATGTTCCTCCCTCTCTCATCATGACCCAAACTGGTCATCCGATGAAGCTATTGAGGGAATTCTCTATTCGGCGAAGAGATAACCCTCCGCCGGATGAGACCATGGCCTCTAATTTGGATGGTTTCAAACGGAGTAGACCGGTGTTTTTCAAACTTGGCCGCTTTAAGATGGGTGGACTTCAACTCCCAGAATTCCCCAGCCAGCATGGTTGGCTGGGGAATTCTGGGAGTTGAAGTCCACCCATCTTAAAGCGGCCAAGTTTGAAAAACACTAGAGTAGACGAATTAATGGAAGACCATCAAGGGATCCGAGAAACCAAAGCTATCAAGCAGCCTTTTCCCCCACAAGGTTATCCCCCAGATGGATTGGGACTACAAACTTCGTTCTCCAGCTGGATCCCTAGGACATCCTTAACCTAATTCCTTGGCCTGTAGGGTACCCAGAGCCATCAGCTCAGTGAAGGAGCTGGGTTGGCAGAAGCTGAGCCACAAACACCCCAGCCAAGGTGAACACTCACCGAGCTTTCAATGTCCTGGGGATGGAGCGTTAAGCTTCCACCAGGCTGAGCGATGGGTAGGAAGGAAACCTCATCACCTCCAGTCTAAGGATCTCCCGGGCGCCCTATCCTTGGACTGTGCAGGGTTCCTTGGCTCCAGGTCCCCAAAAGACCTCAAGCTGCTGATGTGTTTGTGAGAACAGCAGCTGCGCTCCTCCCTTTCCCTCGAATTATAATGTTGGTTAGTTCCTTCCTCAAAATATGGACTACGGGGAGGGTTTAACCTCAAGCAGCAGAGCATACAATTAGGAGGTGGATGTCTAGAAATGGCCGGGCTGATCCCTTTCTGCAGAAAACGTTCCCTGCAGCTTCGGCGCACACCACCCAAAGCTCTGTGCCAAGAATGGCAGATGAGTTGGAAAGCCCGCCCCGACCTCGTTTTTGTGCCTAGATCTGGCTCCCCTCTTGGGCTGATCCAGTTCCTCTCTTTTTTTTCAGTTCCCCCACCAAGCCTCTCATTCCAAAACTGTGGCTGAGTTCTTCCAAAAGGTGCAAAGACACGTGTTGCTCATTTTAAGGGAACCTTTAGATCTCCCATAATTCCTTACCACAATATTCTTCGGGGGCACTGTGGGAAATGGGAGTGTCTGGGGTGGGTGGGTCAAGCCAAGCCAAGCCAAGCCAAGCCAAGCCAAGCCAAGCCAAGCCAAGCCAAGCCAAGCCAAGCCAAGCCAAGCCAAGCCAAGCCAAGCCATCCTTGGATTGAAAAACGGAAAAATAAAAAGGATGCGGATTGGCTACGTGAGTGCACCGACACATTACAAACCCGTACACAATTAAGTTCCTAGCTCTTACAGCTGCCGAGGGATGCTCGAAAGCACGTAGGCATGCCCTCCCAGAACCTCAGAGGCCAGGTGCTTTGCTGAGCAAGATTTCCCACGTGTGACCAGAAGCGGAAGGGAAATTTGACCAGGGAACAGAATTCACAGAACGGGTCAAATCAATGGAATTCAGTTTTCCTTGCCGTAATATTTAGACTTCTTTTTTTAAAAAAGTGGACCTAACTGCCCAGGTGCCAGGGCCCTCACCCCCAAAACGCACCCGCCTGCTTCTTCCTGCTCCAGTTCGTCCTTCTGGGCGCTGATTTAAGAGAAACCGTGAGAGGGAGCCTTGCAAAATAATGTAATAACTTCTGGTTGCTGTCAGGAAAAGTTCAAAGGGGAAAAAAATATGCACCCACTCAAAGAGACACAGATTCCTGTGGTTCAAGCAATCCGTGAAAGAGCAGCGCTGGCTCATTTGGGTTTTAGACTTCACACTTTTTAGCCTTATTTTCATAAAGAGGATCGGTAAGCGACTCAGAGTCAGTTTTGGCTGGAGTGCCCTACCAATCCGTCGATGAATAAAATAAATAAAGTTGGGCTTCTGTCGGCCGTGTTTCCAAGCTTCACCTTTCCGGCTGCAGGACCGTTTTCTGTGCTGTTTTAAGGACTCCAAAGGAGAAGTGAGCATTTGGCAAGCAAATGGAGAAGCTCTCAAGGAGGAAATAAATGCAAGAACGCGTCTCTCCCTAAAGATGGTTCCTCTTTACTTGCCAGCTCTTGTTTCCACTGAGGTTTCCATCCAAAGAGAGGGAAAAAAGAGAGCAAAGAAAACATTTTTCTAGTCCAACCGATCTCTTCCAAGGGTAGGAGGAGAGCTGTGTTTGTCTATGGCAGCAAAAAATATCAAAAGGTAACACCTTTTCCAGCTAACAAATTTTATTAAAAAGCAGCAGCTTTCATGAGCTGCAAGTCACTTCACCAGATGCGATAAAGTGGCTAGACTGATGTACGGGTTAAATTATGGTCTGTTCACCTTATTTTGGAACAAGGATCCTAATGGTTTTGCAAACTTCAGAAGAAATCTGATAGTACTTTTTTCTGCCTAACGTACTTTATTCAAAGGCATCAGGTTTTGGGAGCTGCAGCCGATGCCTTTAAATAAAAAAATATGCTTTTTAATAGCATTTGTTAGTTGGAAAAGGTGCTACAGACTCCTGATTTTTCGCTCCCAATGTAGCTCTAGTCTTTCTTTGATAAACAGGATGGAAAGTGTACATGCCCTGAGGGCCCATCTCTTCCTGAATAGGGCAGTCATCCATCTACACCTAGAATTAAGGGGCTTTGTGTTTTCGCTGAGACAGGGGACATGCTCTCCCCACCCCTGCAGACCTTTCTTCTGGTAATAAGAAAGAAATTCTGCCCTCGCCGCTTGGCACAGCGATGCAAACGGAGCAGAGAACCTGGAGAACATCCAAGGTGCAACTGGGGGTCTTCATAAATCAGGGGAGGGCAAGAGACCGCCAAGAAAAATGGAGGGTCCATACTGGGAGATTTCTGCAGCACCAGAGAGTGACCTGCTGCGGCTTCTGCTGGTCCAGTCAGAGCAAAGGTGGTCCTTCCCAGAGCAAAATGGATCAAAAAGGAAGAGGGCTTTTTCCTTTTCCTAGCACAGCAGGCTTCTTCCATGCTAGGAACCTGGGGATTCAGTTGCTGCATTTCACCTAAAAGGCAAAAGACCTTGTGTCCTCCAGATGTGGCGACGACGGTGCCCATGACTGGCCAGCCGGCCTGAGAGTGATGGGAATTGTAATTCCATACAGGAGGCAACAATCTGGGCCACACCCTTCCTTAACCAAGACCCCTTTGGATCAGAGCCAGGATAGAGACCCTTCCCCACCTTCCAGATGTTTCAGGACTGCAGTTCCCAGAATCCCCCAGCTAATACGCCTAGAGGCACCAGACTGGGGAAGGGCAGAAAAGGGAATGCCAGGGAACAGGAGGGCCCTTTCTGGAGGATCGCTGCTGCTGGGAGGGATGCTAAGATCTCAAAAGGCTGTTCCAGAGCTAAAGCAAAGGGATACCACGAGAACCCCATTTACAGCTGGCAACCAGCTGGGCAAAGGGACTATTTATTTATTTACATATTTATTTATTCATCATTTCTATATAGCTGCCCATCTCGCAACCCAGTGACTCTGGGCAGCGTACAACAAAGTTAAAAACAAAATATACACGTTAACATCATTCATATTAAGCACTTCAAAATTATAAAAGGCACGCAACTAAAAAGAGAGTGAAACAGAGATTAGGCAAAGGGGCGGTGTGAACTTAGGATGTGCCAAGCCTGTTGCCTGCAGGGCGCTGGTCCTAGCAGACCAGCTCAGGGCTCCTTGAGGCCAGCTAGTCCAGCCTTGGCGCAATGTAGGAGTCCACATGGAAGCATGCCGGGCAGGTGGTTGCTTTGCTCCACCTGAACCCAACCCCTGAAAGACTGTTAATCACCTCCACAGGTCAAGAACTCCACCATCCTATGTTTCGTACGCTTAGGACAGTGTTTCCCAACCTTAGCCACTTTAAGACGGGTGGACTTCAACTCCCAGAATTCCCCAGCCAGCCATGCTGGCTGGGGAATTCTGGGAGTTGAAGTCCACCCGTCTTTAAGTGGCCAAGGTTGAGAAACACTGCTCTAGGTACAGAAACAGACCTGCTCTATTTTTAGCTTCTTCTGTCCCCTACAACTGCCAGCGCCAAAGGGAAGAGAGTTGCAAACTATGATAAAGACGGCCCTCCCTGCCCCGGCTGGCGAGAACAGAATGGAGCTGCGGTGGAGACGCGTGTCCACCAGAAAGAGAACCAGAAGGAGGCTGGGCGGCTCATCGTCCCAGTTCCTCCGAGACTCTAATTTGCAGGGACTTGAAAGAAAAAGAAGAAAACCGCAAAGGGAGGCTCTGCTGAAGACGGGGTCGTAATTATGGTGCGCGTCGGGCCAGATGAAGCTCCCGTTCCTGTTTGAACTGCCAGGGAGCCAAGGCACGTTCTCTCGGCTGGCCCCCTCGCTCACAAATGCTACCCTCGATGCCCGTTTGCCTTGCATTGCGTCCGATGCATTTCCATCTCCAGCCTCCCTTCCTGGGTAGATTTTCCTATCCCCGAACTGTCTGAATGAGAATCTCCTAATCTCCTAGCTATTCTTTTGCTTTCCCCGTCCCACCCATCCCCAATCATTGGAGACCCCAAAGGCCGAAAAAGAACCCACTATTTTGGGAACATTTCAACAGGAGTTCTCTTAAAGAGCTGTTCTGGGGAGAGTGGGGATTGACAGGCTTCCTACGACGTTTGGCCCAAACCCGTCATCCTCCACAAGGGCCGAAAGAAGATGCCACGAAATTTCAAAAGATGTGTTTTTGCTTCCGTTTTTGATGCCCCTTGACCCAGGGTGAAGCAAAATAGAGACTGCCACGGCCTCTTAAGAGCAATTTCAATTTCAGTTCTATTTTATTATGGCCTTTCGCCAGCAGATCTCTTAAGGGCAGGAATTCCCCAAGTCTCACATAATTAAATAAAATAATCCAATATCAGGGGAGAGGAAAAACCGTTTCTCTTCCAGAGACTCTGGGAAATGGGAAACTGGGAATCAGCAGCCAGGAGCAAGCAGTCTTGCTGGGTATTAATCGCAGGAGCAGAAAGCCAGCAACTCGCAAACTACAAAAGCAGAAAGGGCATATTTTGCCCTCAGGAAGGAGAGGCTGTTTAATTCCACCTCTTGCTTTTAGAAGAAATCTAAACAAGAAGCCCGTTGCTGTGTTCTGCAGCGGAACATCCAAAGAGATCCTGAAGGAGGATTTGCAGCGGTTCACCTTGAATCACCTACCACTTAGATGTAATGGAGGGTTGGAAAAGGCAGGGTATTTTTAAAAATAATTGTCTGAGCTTCTCACTGTTCTATGCAACTTGCTGCCGCGCACAAGCACGCTGGATCCACCCACACCAGAGCCTCCAATCTGAATGTCCCCGTTGATAGACTCTGGGAAAGAGGGGGAAAGAAGGATCCAAACCTCCTCCCCCAAACCCCCAGGACGCTTCCCAGGAGCAAAACAGCAGGGTCCAGAAGAGGGTCTGCCTTTGGGTGTAGTATTTGGGGAGGGGGGTCTCAACCCCATGAGCCCAGCTAAAGCAGAACAAAAGCCGAGTTCTCGGCCCGCTTCCCACCCCCTCGCTGAACTGCCGAAGCTCCGGGGTGTGGAAACTCCGTGCCTGTTGCGCTGTGCGGGGGACGCAGAAATGGGCAGATTTGCAGGGGGAAATGTCCTACGGGCACACAGCGGGCACGCAAAGCGTCCCAGGACACAACTGAGCTGGACTGCTCAAAGAAAGGGGGCATTTTTCAGCCAGACCTTGGAGGAAACTGTGTGCATAATACTTTAGGTGTGGCCAAAAGACAGAGATACAGATCAGTGTTTCTCAGCCTCGGCATCTTTAAGACTTCAGCTCTGCTGGCTGGGGAATTCTGGGAGTTGAAGTCCACCCAGCTTAAAGATGCTCAGGTTGACAATCCCTGATCATGATCTGTAAGAATAGATTATTCTAATTATAATAGATTATTCTTGGTTCTAACATATCATATAATCAATAAATAATGGTTTCTTACAGCGAATGCTGAACTGAGAGATGCAGATCTGGGCTTCTTGGCTGTTCTTCCTCCCTGTAGGTTGGACTACAGCCCCATCGTTATCAGCCTTGTGGCCACTGTGATACAATCTCACCATCGCTCACTTTTCAAAAAGCTTCTGGCATTTAGAATACCGGTGGGCAATGTTTTGCAGTGAAGAATATTATATTTGGCTGGCCGACATATGCTGAGGGTCATTTCTGCTGGCAGTAGAAGAGTCGTGCCAGGGAGGAAAACAATTGCAATGTGACGTTACTGCATTCCTTTTTCACTCCGCAACAAAATAGAATCGCTGCTGGAGATTGCGAAGAGTGCTTCCGCTCTCATGAGCGTGCAAAGATCACGTCTCAGAAATGGAAAGCACGGGGGTGTCCGCAGGGGAAGCAAAAAGAGTCAGAAGGGTGGTCACGGCCGTGGGATTGGAGTTCTGCCCCTTTTCACGTGCAGTGGGGCCCCCTCCGTGGAGCAGGCCCAGTGGCATTCTCTTGGGTCACTCCTGGACTGCAGGCACGCTCGGTTCGCTATCCGAGGGTCCAAAACTTAGGGCTTAAATGAAAAGGGATAAACTCTCCACGAGTTGAGCTTGACTCCTGATGCATTCCTGAGGTCCGTGTAATTTTCTAGGCATCCATGCAACCGTGTTTTTGCCCTGGGGGCAGCCTCCCATCCGTGTACTAGCCAGAAGCCCCCGTCCTGCTTACGTCGTGGCCAGCTCAGCACTGCCCCCTGAAGTGAAGGCTCCTTCAGAGTCCAGGTGCTTTTCCCCACCACAAGACTGAGGTGGTTTGCCATGCCGCCTCCTGGGTTTTTTTCCGACTTCCCAATCTAGCCTTCGCCTTGATGATGATGTTCTCTCTTAAAGGATTCGTAAGAAAGACCCCAGAATGAGTTGCTACTCAAAACTCATTGCACAGCTGTTCTAGACAAAGCCCCTCTTCTAGCCCTCAATATTGTCTCCTGGGATTTCCCGCTGGTCTCCCACCCAACTACTAACCAGGTTCAACCCTTCTTTCTTTTCCAAGATCAGCCAGTGTTGAAGGCACTCCTCTCCTCAGTCCTTTTTCTGCCGGTCTGCTGCAACGTCTCCCAGGAACTGTATAATGATGATGATAATTGTGTTTGTAGTCCACTTTACAGCAGTCAAGTAGATTTCCAGGTGGTCTCCCATCCATTTCCCTAATTTAGTCTAATCCAGTTGGCTTTTCAGGATCTAATGTGACCAGCTAGATGCTGCCGCCTGAGAACTTGCAAGGAAAGCTTGCAGAACTGTAATGGGGGGGGGGGGGTGTTGGTGGCTGCAGAGGACAGGTGACAGGCAGTTAATGGACAGGATGTTGAGGACTAGAATGTCGAGCAGGATGATGGCCCATTAAGCAGAACGGCTATGGGCAGAGAAGCCAGAGCATGCAGGGAGATCAAGAGGCAGGAAGAGGACAGAGAAGAGGTCAAAAAATTGATCTGGGGCGAGGGAGCAAATAGTTTAAGTGAAATGAAATGAAATGCAGATTCTCTCTGTCTTGGCAACTGGGCCCACAGCAAGTCGGTAGGCATCTATCAGCAAGGGGCCTTTATTCTTGCAGTCACCATGGGGACAGGATATTTAAAGGAGGAAAATTATTGTACTTCACCACAAGGAGGTAGAAAACACCACCCTAAAGACTGAAAAAAGGAGTCCGCTGGTGGCACAAGCCAAAATCCTGACAGAACAGGCTTTTTCGCTGAAAGCCTACCTTGCAAACCTGATTTTGCAAGACAGGAGTTTCCCTTCAAGTTACGTAGCAGCAGCAGCAGCAGCAGCAGCAGCAGCTTGCTGGGCCTTGCGGTGTGGTTCAGTCTGTATTTCAAACCCGGCAAGATAAAGGGCGAGAAAGGAGAGAGAGAGAGAGAGAGAGAGAGACAGGGAGGGAGGGGAGGGGAGGGGAGGGGTCAGAGAAGGAAGGAAGGAGAAGGGAGGGAGAGGGAGGGAGGGAGGAGAGAGGAGGGGGTTCAGAGAAGGATGGGAGGGAGGAAAGGAGGAAAGAAGGAAAGAAGGGAGGGAGGGAAGGAGGGAGGGAGGGAGGGAGGGAGGAAGGAAAGGGGATGAAGGAAGGGCAGATGCACATAAAAAAGTGGCAGGGCTTCAATCACATGGTTGTGGTAGCCATCTTGACTTTTTTTACCATCCTCCCCTGGTACTCCTCTTCCTAGCCAGCGCAGCCAAATTATTCTGGGAGCTGCAGTCCTAATGTGCTTGGAGGCCCCCAGACTGCTTTCAGACACTGGTCCGGCTAAGAGAGAAACCGACACGAGGAGCGCACGCACGGTGCGGCTGGACGAGGCGAGGAGCCAACTGCAGACTCGGTCTCTGAGCGAGGCTCCTTCCGCAGACAACGCAGCATCGCCCGAGCCCACGGGGATGGACCCAGAGCTGGCCCCGCCGTCAGGCAGGGTGAGCGGAAGATGCTTTGGGGCAGTGTTGTCCAAACTTGGCCACTTTAAGATGAGTGGACTTCAACTCCCAGAATTCCCCAGCCAGCATGGCTGGCTGGGGAATTCTGGGAGTTGAAGTCCACTCATCTTAAAGTGGTCAAGTTTGGACAACACTGCTTTAGGGCGAGCCGGGGAGCTGTGCGTGCCACGAGACTGGCGCCGGGCCTTGTGGCCTTATTAGGGCCGAGCGAGGGCAAACGGTGCCCTGAACCGGCGTGAGGAGGAGAGAGGCCGCAGCCGGGGCAAAGCGTTTCCTTCCTGCGCACAAGTACACCTGCAACTAAAACGTTCGGGGGGCAAATGATAGGAAAACCTCCTCGGGAAACACGCCGCCAACCTGAGCAATTCGGAAGGAAAAGCACCGCCTCTGGGGATCAGCGTGCTTCTCCCCCGCGGGGTGCTCCTTCCTCCCCCGGACCTCATTTTTCAAAAATATATCCATCGCAGATAGAAAAGTGGGAAGTGGGAACGTCCCCAGCCCCATCTGTCTTTACAGCGGCGTTCCAAAAGTACATCTTGCAGTCTACATGCGGCTGACCAGTAGCGGGACCTCCGCCAAATGTGTTGCCCCCCCAACTTCGGGTTTTTTTTTGTCCCCCCCAACTTTGGAGGTTTTTTGTTTGGGGGATTTGAAGACACAAAATTGCAGAGGTTTACGGCATCCGCTTTACCTCTTAAAAGCATCTCAACCCCACATTTTCCCCCCATCAGACCCACTGAGGATGCCTGGAAAATCTCGATGTAACTCTTCCCCCCCCCACTTTTATTATATTGTTATAAATCTTAATACATCGTATTGTGTCAGTACAGTGATGTTTATATGATAAGATTAGAGGTCATTCATGTTCTATTATTCAGATAGCTTAAAGTATTGAAAATAGAGAAAGGAAAGAAAAAACTCTTTCAATATTAATTACAATTTAGGGTGTCAATACCACAAGCATAAGAATATTTGGCTTTCTCACCAAATATATATAACATTAAATATATATAACATTTAAAAAAGAACCACTGAAACTCACATCAAAGTATTGGTTATATGATAATGGTTTCGATCTTAAGCTAATTACTTAACATTAAAATCTCCACTATATTGTTATTATATATATTATATATATTCCTTTTATCAACATATTACATATATATGATATAAGATATATATATGTAATATGTTGATAAAAGGAAAAAAATAGACAAAGCTAATTTAACAAAAGTTAAAATATCTAAAAGGTAGAAAAAGAAAGAAAGAAAAAGGAAAGGAATAATAATAAAAACAACATTGGTTTCCGACTCCCCCTTTTTATACATTTGCTAATTTGCAATATTTGTGGGCATTCAGGCCCCCTTAAAAGCCAGACTGTAAGTGGTTATATTTACCATGCTGCGTGATGCGTTGTATGGATGGGAACCATTCTTGCTTACATTTAGTTAAACTTCTATTGTGTAAGTATTCATTCATTCATTCATTCATTCATTAATTCAAGTTATATAGCCGCCCATCTCAGACCAGTGACTCTGGGCGGCTAACAATAATAAAAACAGTCCACACTTAAAACAGTACAGAAAATTAAATATAAATATGAGTACAGCCAAGAGATCTTAAAAAACCATGAAATGGGGCCCTTTGCACGCTTGGGGCCCCAGACCCAGGCATAAAGCCAGGTCTTCAAGGCCTTCCAAAAAGCCAAAAGGGCTGGGGCCACCCTAATCTCGGGAGGGAGGATGTTCCAGAGGGCAGGGGCCACAGCAGAAAAGGCACGTCTCCTGGTCCCTGCCAGCCGACATTCCTTGGCTGACGGGACCCGGAGCGTGCCCAACCTGCCGGACCAGATTGGACAGATAGAAACAACTGGGAAAAGACAGTATACTGTTAGTTTTGCCATTGCTGTGTATTCTCCAAGTTTAAGTTCCCATGGGTGTAACTCAGGCTGATGGATTTACAGGAGTGTCACAGGCATTCTTCAATTCCGGTAAAAATGGTGGGTGGTTGCAACTTAAGAGAATATTGCTGGGGCTGGAAGAGGTGGTAGGGAGTAACCTCGCCAGTTTGCCTCCTGCTAAATGGGCGTTTTGGGACTAGCCACAGCAACACTGACAGTCTGGCCAGAGGTCTAGGAATTAGGACTGGAATCTGATATAATTGCAAGATACCTGGCTGGAAAAAGGCTACCTGAGCACAGTCTTGCGGCTTCGTACATTGGTAGGCGAGTAATAAACTAAAACATGGGTCAGTTTCTTTTTCTTCCTATCCCATTTTTCCTTCATTGTTGCTATTTCCTTTTCTAACACTTCTTTGCAACTGGAAGTGTGAGAACAGCTGCTGACATTTTAAAATTTTTAGAGAGGATCTAGAAAAGCTTGGACACTTCATTAATGATGGTCTTGGAGTAATCTCTGCAGATGATACAGTTGAAGTACTATAGGTCTTAAAAAAAATGAAAGCTCTATTTTCCAAATTGCTGCTCTAATCCACACAGCAACATTTCTAAGCAGTCAAAATAGACCAAATTAACTTCCTTCCTTCCAATTAATTTTACACATTGGTGGTGTTCACACAACATCTTAAGACGGTTAGCTTGGACATGGGAAGTGGTGGATATGTACCCAGGCTCTCTTTGGTTAGTTAGGGTTAGGGTTTCAGTACATTCAGTAACTAGGTGAATGTAGACACTGTCATATTACAGATTAGATCGCAACCCAGGAACAATATTTTAACCTGATATCGTTTATTAAGATATGGGTAATCAGAGTACAGTAATCCAAGACTGCTATTCTACTTTGTCCAGCTAGGTGGCAGCACCTAGCCAACCTTGGTTAATCTTGAAAAGCAAAGCAGGATTGGATCTGGTCAGTAGTTGGATGGGAGATTATCAGGAGATCCCAGGGCTGTAAGCTAAACTGGGAGCATCCTACAAAAGGCAATGGCAACAGACCTCCACAGGTGTTGCCCCAAAACTGCATAAACGTGTCTCTGTAACCATCAGGAGTCAAAGGAGATTTTTCCTATCCTGCTTTGTTAGGCCTTGACCCTCTGCTATTCCACCCCGTTCTGTCCTCTGTTGGGGTTTCTTATTTTTTATATGTCTTTTAGTCTGGGAAATCCTTGTTCTTTGTAAAATGCCATACAATCAGAAGATGCTCTACAAATAAGAATAAAACACGGAGCCATATAGTGATGTATGATACGCAAGCACGTAACCACTTACCCAAATTACTTATGCTAAATATATACCCAAATGCTATAAATAGAAACAATCTTTGCAGGAGGCATGACCCACCGCAATTATGGAGGAAAATCATCATAGGGGTCCCCAGGGCGAAATCCCCCCCCCAGCTGCCTCTTCCGCCGTCCAGCACAGAGCCCTCTTACCTGCAGCCTCCTCACCTGTCCTCTCAAAGATGCTCAGCCCTTCTGAAATGCTCTCCTTTGCAACGGCTCCGGCAGGGGGCCACCTCACGCAGGTCAAAGACTCCCGAGCCACTCCAAAACTACAAGTCCCATCTGTCCGTGAGCGTGCATTTTGACCACGAGCCTTTGAGGGTACGCCGGGAATTGTAGTCCATCTGAAAGCAAGCAGCTGGATTGGTTAAGAGGGACGCTCGCGCAATCTAATCCAAACGAATGAATTTCCCTCTCGGTCATTATACTAGCTTTCCCATGAAGCTCCGCGGCAGGAGTGCCATTGGGAAAACCGGGGCGAGCGGCGAGCAGCATGACGGGAGTTGTAGGCTTCGAGTTGTGAGGAGAGAACCGTCATGGCAGCGGCCTTCCCCGCAGGCCCGAGGAAGCCTGATGAAGCCGGGCGGGCTCCGGAGGCGGCCTCGCCGCTGCAGTACAGCCTCCTGCTGGAGTACCTGGTGGGCGACAAGCGCGGGCCGAGGCCGGATTTCCCGCCGGGCGCCCTGGGGGGCTTCCCGGCGCCCGTCAAGAGCCCTGAGCAGAAGATGGTTGAGCGCGCCATGGAGAGCTGCGCCTTCAAGGCGGCGCTGGCCTGTGTCGGGGGTGGGTGTTTCGAGGGGCCTCTAAGACAGGCTCGCCCTTCACACTGGTGCCCCCGAGGGTCGCCGGGACTACAACTCCCATTACCCCGCCCCGGGATGACCTGGCTGGCGCTGCGATGCTTCAGGCAGCCGCTAGGTGGCGACGGGGAGGCAGTTCTGCGTCTCTCTGCTGCCCCCTGGCGCCCGTGTGGGGATTTGCAGCTCAAATGTGCCAGCCCCGCCCCTGGGCTGAGGGGTGGGTGGGGATGATGGGAGCTGTAGCCCCTTACCCCTGTGGAGGGGGCTGGGTTTGCTAGGAAACGTATTTTAAATGTTTTATTTTATTTTTTAATTTAATTTTTTCATTCATTCATTCATTTTACTGTTGGCCACCCATCTCAGATGTTATCTCCATAGGCTTGCAGCTCCAATGAGTTAAATTGCAGAGCCTGGGCGGAAGGCAGCGGCAACCAATTTTGTAGGATGATGGCTGAGAAAAGTTCATGGACGTGCCTGTGAAGTCGGCCTCCACTGGGCGAAAAAAGCTTTATTTTGCCTGAAGGCTAAGTCCAGGTGTACCTTACAGGGTTGTCATATGGGGGCGTGTGCTTGTGCATGGAGACTGTATATTAATTATCTGGTTTTATGCTGTGAACTCAAGAGTTGATTCGGAGTCTGGCTGCATCTAAGTCAAATTAATAATTATAATAAGTTGCAAGAAGAACCGGCTGATCAGTCCCAGACCAAATCAAGGCTAACTGCTCTCCTGGGGCCACGATCAGCAAGCTGAAACTAAAACACTCTAGGCATGTGATACAAACAGATGATGGATATGGTGCTTCTCAACCTTGGGAACTTTAAGATGTATGGGCTTCAATTCCCAGAATTCCCCAGCCAATTCTGGGAGTTGAAGTCTACACATCTGACACTTGCCTAGGTTGAGAAACACTGCATTAAATTATTATGCTTAGCAAGGCTGAGGGTGATAAGGAAGGGGAAGATGATGGATAAGGAGGATGAAAGAGATTGCTGAAGAGTCCCAGGGCCAAGGGGCCATGAGGTATTATTAGGAACAAGTCAGGAGGGTGAACATTTCATCCTGGATGTATCTGATACCAAAATCAGCTTGGAGGCAGCCATCTAACTTTATTGTGTGAAGATGGGAAGCTGAAATACATTGCTGGTGAAGGCAATAGCAAACTACACCCTTATTGCTGCAGAAAAAAAATTATATGAACAGGAGTCTTGCTGAACTGGAAGGCATGTCTCTCTCTTTTTTTCTCTGCCTACACATGCACACAGACAACGTACACTGAATATGACAATCCGGTACAGTAGAGATAACATTAAAGCAAGCTTTTTGACCCCAATTTAGTGACCTCCAGAGATGCAGGGGACTGCTGTTCCCATCATTTTGACCTTGGACGGTTTTGTTGACTGATCTCTCTGTGTTTCTGATTTGGCAGGGTTTGTCCTCGGGGGTGCCTTTGGCGTGTTCACAGCTGGCATCGATACCAATGTGGGATTTGACCCTAAGGATCCCTACCGCACGCCAACAGCCAGAGAAGTCCTGAAAGATATGGGGCAAAGGGGAATGTCATACGCCAAAAACTTTGCCATTGTGGGTGCCATGTTCTCCTGCACTGAATGCCTGGTGGAATCTGTGAGTAACTTGCTTGTTTGACCTACTGGGTTCTTGTTTTGGTTCCCTTAAAGAGGAGGAAGGGTAGCAGTAATGGATAGCTGCCTCCATCCTTCTGTGTCCTTGTAGCCAGAGCTGCCCACATCCTGCTTTTAGAGCTCTTCTCTCCACTAGCACCTCCTGATTTTTGTTTGAGGCTAGAAGGTAGGAATGCTCCATAATACAATGCATTGATTTTTTTAATGGAAGAACCATATATGGGGTTTCTGAGAGACTCACAAAGCAAATACAGTCATTAAAATATCATATACTTGGGGCCTGTTGACCTCAAAAAGAATATCTCAGTCTCCAGCCTTTTAAAAGTTCAGAGCTCCTGTGTAGCTTTATCAGCTAGAGACGGGTGTAGTCTGCGGTGCCACAGATCCCATACAGTGAGCCTCATCATCATTTTTTTCACTGATTGTTTTTATATTATTAGCATAAATTGCTGCAATGAGAAGAAGCCCTTTACAACCATTTTAATAAGCGATGTAATCTGCATTGTTATTAAAAGCATCCTTGTGGCCCCTCCTTATTTCATCCCCCTGGATTTATTTCCTCTTTCCCGTGCCATTCAGAAGTCCAGAGCCTTTCCCCAAGCTAACCTTTGCCTCCCCTGCATTCCCGTGGGAAATGTTCTAGCACCTCTAGAGAACACCAGGTTGGGGCAAGTTGTGAAAGCAGCCCAACTTTTTAGAAGAGATGTTAGACATGGAGGTGCCTGTGGGTGGCCTTGATAAGCTGTTTTTCGCTTCTGTAGTACCGAGGCAAATCTGACTGGAAGAACAGTGTCACAAGCGGATGCATTACTGGCGGGGCCATTGGTTTTAGAGGTGAGTGTTGCCTTCCAGCAATTGGAGAGGCTCCTGGAGCACATTCCACGGTGGAGCTGGGGCCCAGCCATTCCTCTGAGAGGAAGCTGTACCTGGCACACAGCTGCAGCTGCTTCTGGCTGAAGGCAGAGGGAGGGAGACTGCTCTGCTCGTCTCAGCCTGCCAGAACGTGGGCAGCATGCCACTGATTCTGGGAGTTGCAGTTCAAGCACATCCAGAGGATGCCAAGGTGGAAGAAATCAGTTTAATATTATGCAGGGTTCAAACGGGGCTAGTGCCTCGTTGGCAGTGGAAATCTTTATTTATCAATTTTTTTTTAAGAGTGCTGGGCCAACAGGGATGTTTGGTTTTTAAAATACCAAGCGCTAATCTTCCCTAAGCATATTAAATGACTCTCCAAGTAAGCTGTTTATGTTGAACCAGATTAGTTTAAAGTTCTTTGGGAAAACCGCAGTGGTTTTTGAGCCCATTCCCGTCTTTCCCCAAAGAGCTGTTGCTTCCAGCTCTGCTGGGTATACCCTCCCCTAGTAGGGTTTGTAAATCGTGAGGAACCAAGCAAAGGAGCAAACATAATTCATGATGTATTGTGATGCATGAATCCAGCCTATCGTTCAAAGTAATGGAATCTTGTAGAAGGCATTCAGATTAAACTCGTTCGTTTTAGTGAAGAATGTTCTCTAGGATAACAACTCAGACTTAGCTAAAGAAAAAACCTTGGCTGCAGACTTCAAGAGTCTGGACAGTGCCCTCCCATGGATGACTTAATTGGTTTTCCTGTGATCCTTGTGGCCCCTTCCAACCCTACAGTTTGGCAATCCTACATTGTGCTGGCGGGGCCCAGGAGGAGATCCTTTTCTGCTGTGGCACCCCCCTTTGGAACATCATTCCCCTGACATAGGTTGGCCCTGTCCCTGTTGGCCTTTCATAAGGCCTTGAAAACTTGGTTCTGTGCCTGAGCCCGGGTCCCAGCATGGGATAGAGCCCATCTCCTGGCTGTGTGAACGACTGGCTAGATAGTGCCTGGCTGCTGTGTTTTATTTGATATTGTATATTTTACATATCTTATTGTAAGCTGCCTAGAGTCACGTAAAAGTGAGATGGGTGGCTCTATAAATCGAATGAATCAATAATAAATATGTGAATAAGGGCCTCCTCCGTTTCCTTGCAGCTGGCCTCAAAGCAGGGGTCCTTGGCTGTGGGGGCTTTGCTGCATTCTCTGCGGTGATTGACTATTATTTACGGTAGCAGCTGGGGCCAACCAGCAAGGACTTTCCGATGTCAGCTGTGGAGGACAGCAGGCCCAGTTGGCTTCTTGGGCACCCAGCGCTGACAGAAAGAGGTGGTGTTTCTGAGCCATGTCCTGGAAGAAGGTGGATATTGACCCCGTCTGTGAGAATTCGAAGTCAGCCATTGTAGTGGAAGAACCACAGAGGATCCCAATGTATTCTCTCGAGATCTTCTGCTAAGATCAGTGAATTGAACTGCTATTACATGATATCAGCATTTACTACCAAGAGAGAATTATAGTTCTGCTGCTGCGTTTGGATTAGGAAGAATGCAAATGCTGAATTTTTCCAGACACTGTAAAGAGATATCTACTAATAAAATGGGAACAATCTTTCAAAGTTTTAAGAGTTTTTGTAGCTAGTAGTTCATGACTGAAGATCAGATGCCAGCCAGGTGGCTTTGACAGTGGTGAATGATTTAAAGCCAGCAGTCTCGATAGGGGCAGGAGCCCAAAAGGGCAAGATGGAGGATGTGACATGATGCAAGCCCTTCCCGGCCCTGCTCTGCCCTGCCCTTTTTTGGAATGTGACGTACGCAGTTACAAAAGGGATGGGGCTTGTTTCATGATGTTGTTCCAGCATCTTACCTTTCTGACTCTCCCCACAGACCCTGCTGTCTGTAGCTATTAGGGGTGAGACGTAAATGGAACTTGTTTACTCCTAGGCAGTATCCACTTTGGATTACCAGCAGAGGAGAGCTACTGCTTCTGCTACTGGCCTCCGAGGTTGAGAGAGAGACCGTTGAAGTCCACTGGATTCTTTGCTGTCCTCTTGGCTGCAAGTAGCCCACAGTTGGTAAGATAGCCAGGGAGGAGGCTCCAGCTTTGCACATTTGAACTTCCCCATCTTGCATTCTCGGGACAAAGTTGGGGGAGAAGGGGGCATCCTTAGGAACTGCCAGCCCCTCCCCCACCCCTCTGCCAGGAGCTCAACATTGAACTGCCTGGTTCAAAAACTAGGAGGGCAGAAATGGCTGCTTTTTTCTCCTGAAATTGCACACGGGAGCCACATTTCTGTGTGGAAGAAGCATCAGATGCCACATCTGGGATGTACAGGAAAGGCATCAGGCTATGGTCAGGGTCACACCGCCTGCAACTTGCAGAAAACGTCATATCCTTCCACCAAGGAGGTATCTCTGATACCTTAGAAGAGAGATGCATAGCCATCCAGGTTCTTTGCCCTTCACGCGTTCTGGGTTTTAGGCTGCAGAAGCAGCCATGGAACCTCCACTCTGTTTGCCTGGCAGGAATGGAAGACGTCACGTCTTCAGGCACCTTCCTTTGGCTATTTTATCAGGTTGGCCACAAGATCCATCGCAGTCCTGTTATTTGCTAGATTAGAAGGGGTGAATTGGCTTCTTCTCACTTCCCTCTCAGCCATTCTTGTACAGAGGCTAAGAGAAAGTTGCGCTCCTTGGTGAGAAAGCCACTCCATTCCCAGTCCTGCGTCTTGGCCGGCCAACTGTCCAGTTGGCTGAAGGGACTTAAAAGTCCAGTGAAAAGTTCAAGCAGAGCGCAGACAACCACAGGACTTACATCAGTTACGCAGCGCAGGGCTAGGCCAGGGAGCGTCTCCCCCAAGTCCTGAAAAATATGGCTGGAGTCTCCAGAAGATAACAGTGAAAACCTTTTCGGGGGCTAACACAGCAGCTTGTGACTCGGAGCCAAGCAGGAGTCAAGGAACATCACTGCCACTGAAGATAGCAGCCTTTTTTATGCTGAAAAAATACATTTTCATGCTGAACAGAACTTCCAGCAGACAGTCACCCTTCTTTTGGAAGCAGCAAAGGATTTCTCTGAAGGAGGCTGTGAAGAAGCCTGCAACAAGCTGCTTTTCCATTCTATTATCCCAGCTTGTGGCAGTAACTCCTGCGATCTGATGTGGCTAGTCGAGCATCGAAGCGTGCGCTCATCCGGACCAGGGTCCGAGCAGTCCCGCGCCTCTGAATATCTCACTGAAAGGGGGAGCCACTGGGTTTCTCCTACATAAGGAGGGCCTCCAAGGGAAGGAGGGCAGACTTCAACGAGGGAAGTGGCTGCAACGAAATCTGTCGTATTATGCAACTGCATTACATAAAGCTGTTATATAATTAAAACATGGAAGCAGAAGCCACAACGGCGCACTCTTTCAAGATCTGGTGAGCGGTGCAGTGTCTGCAAAGGGGATGACAGTGGAAGGGAGTTGTTCTGGCGGCTGCTAATGAGGGCTCCGTGGCTTAAAATAGACGCAGAGACAGATCAGGGTCACCTTGTCCCATGTTTCTCCTTCAGGAAGAATGCAGAGCCTACATTGAAATGGACCCGTCAGCAAAGAAAGGAAAGGAAAGGGCTAGAGATGCAGGGAAGGTCGGTCGTATTCAGTGACATTGACTACTTGAACATGGTCACAACCGCCACGTCTGCCAAAGGATGCACGTAAGAGATACAGGCTCCCAGGAGATTGCTTCATAATACCAATGGAAGAGAATATGCGTAGCTCAGGGTTGAACTGTGGAGTCCTTGGGGTTCTCTGAGCTTGGTGGTTTTCTTGCAGACGTTTCTGCAAGAAAACCACCAAGCTCAGAGAACCCCAAGGACTCCACAGGCTTCGTAATAGCTCAGACACTGTCTCTCCTCCAACCAGATGAGATTCCTCAGACCAGAACCCAAAAAGCAGAGAAGGCTTTCCTTCATCACCCAGTTTTATTTACACGTTGCATTTATGTCCCGTCTTTCCTCTGGGATCCAGCACAACAGCCCAGCAAGGTGGGTTGGGTCGCAAGAGAGTAGCTGGCCCAACGTTCCACATCTGAGAACAGGCCGGCATCCCGGATCTACTACTCTTAACTGTATCATGTTTTGAACCGGAGATAATGAGATGGAAACTTCTTGTGCACAGAGCAAAGATTTATCTCAGTATCAGCTCCAGGCTGCTCCTGACTCTCGGCCAATTTATAGACCAAAAACAGCAGTTTGAGCAGCCTTACGAAGTGACACTCAACAGGAGGACCAAAGAACACCAGATATCCTTCCTGCCTTTCCCATGGCAACAACACTTGTTGCTTAGGAGAATTGTTATATTTGCCAAGTTGCATAATTAAGCTCTCACATGGTTTGCATTTCTTAGACCCCCAAATGGTGGGTTGGCCCCCCCGGAGAACATGGTCAGATCTGAAGGGGGCTGCAGATTCAGCCTGTCCAGTCAGAGCAGGAGCAACGTCCAAACCTGCTCCTACTTTGCCTGGACAGTTCAACTGCCAGGATTGCTCTTGTTGTGCTTGAATAAGTAAGGGGAGGGATGTCCCCGCACAAATTCGTTATTTTAGGGTGCTACAGCACCCCAAAGCTAGAACCTCTGCTGTAGACTCCCATGCCACCTCACCCTCCTGTCCTCTTGGCCAAGTCATTTACCAAAGTTATCCAGCAAGTGCTAAATATAAGCTGTTGGTGTGGCTGTTTTGTAATGCAGGTGTGTTCATACCTGGGTTGCAGGTAAGAAACTGCCCTGTCTTTGTCTTCGCAAGAGGAAAATATGATAACTAGACTCATAGGCACAGAACGGGAAGGCCATGGAAAACAGGAACGTCCAAACTGGTTTGCATGAGAAGTAGGCAGAACATTTCCGTCTGGAAGCGTGCTGTTCTGACCTCTCTGGAAGTGACCCAGTATCAGCATGACCATTGGCAAGAGAAGGGGCAGGATGGCCTGTGTCAGTGTCAGCACCCTTCCATGGAGAAGGATGGAATGAGTCGCTGTGGATTAGTACACACCATGTGATACACAGCATAGTTGACTCAGAAAATAGATAAAGTGGGGATTTGCTACAAAGGCCATGTCTGTCTTCCTACTCCTGCAGAGTCTCTTAAATGGCGTCCCGCCCAACCGCCAGTGGCTGTTCATACAACTTGCTGAACCCTGTCAAGTGGAGACCTATCTATTGGCTGCATTCCCACGATTAGTATTAACTCTGGCAAACTTTTTGTGGCTTGGGGTGCAGTGCGAGCCCATCCTTTTGGTCCGTTCGCCGCACAGAACCCTACCCTCCTGTGAACCCTACAGGGGGAAGGGGCTAACTCTACACCCAAGTGAAGGCGCATCGTGTGTACGCAGCCAAAGTCATCTCTGGCTTTCAGACCTGGATACAAACAGCAGCACTCCCGAAGTAATTTATGCAAACGTATGGCCTTTGCATTTATTAACATCTTTTATCTTTTGACATGGTTTTTCATCCATTGAAGTTTGTCATCTACAGGGAAAAAACCTGCAACAGAACACAACCACGCACACACACACACATATCTCTCGCAAATACACACACATACATATATGTGTGTGTGTATATTTCTTAAGTTCCAATATCTAGTCTAGCTGTAGCTGCTGGACTCCCAGTTTCTCCCCCTGCCCCACTTTGACCAGGGACCAAAGAAAGGATGGCTATCGTTTACGGGGTGGGGGGAATGTTTTATGTCTCCTCCATAGGGGCGACTCCATCTGTAACGGGGACAAAACAGGCGGGCACAGTTTTTATAGCCGAAGAGCTACGAGCTGTGCCGTCGAGTGAAACGATGGCTCCCAGGCGGCAGTGAAATCCAGCGCCTGGGAAGTCAGATATATTTGGTCCCTGAATGGCGACACGTCACCTTCCCCCTGAGGGCAGAAGTACCGTGTAATGTGCAGGGCGGGTGTGGGGATGCCTTCTTTGATGGGGGGTGGCGAGGGTGAGCAACTGAGATGCGCCTGCCCAGGAAAGCTGGTGCTGGGCGTCTGTCGGGCACCACGTGGGAAACGGAAAGCGCCAAGGCTGCGTTAAGACATGCAGTAAGTGGTGATGTTAACCGAAAAGAGGCTTTTTCCCCACCCGGTCAGAAACAGAACCGACAGACATCGAACTCCCACACTGCGCAGGGGGCAGTTATAGTGTGGAGTCGCTCAGCTCCTGGCCACTCAGTGGTCTTAAAACAAATCAAAGGGATGTGCAAAACGAACAACACCCCTGTGGCCCCCCAAACCCAGTTCCTGGGCTGGTCAGTTGTTCCTGGCCGTTTCTGGGCCCGTCGACTTGGGGAGACCCTGATGGGGCTGTTGGGTCAGCCGAACAGGCCGCCCGTCTTTCCTTGCTGTGCTTCGTTTGCCTCTTTATCCATCAAGAGGACAGCCGAGCTCCTGGGGGTCAGCAGGAAGAACTGTTGAGGCAAGCCAGAAACCGCTCTTGGGCAGCTGAGTTGGGGATCAGCAGAAGCCCCCGGCCCCCCAAGACCCCTTCTCACCCAGACAAATTTCCGTTGCCCCCATAAATCCTGTTTTTATTCTCGGGACTGAGTTAGCCCCAGGAGAAGTTAACTAATTACCACCTGAAGGGAACAAAAGACCTGGATATACTTTCTTTCTCACACACACACACCACACATACACACCACATCCAGCATGTCTAAGGCTAGCAAAGCCACCACCTCTTCATTCTGCTGCCACAAGAGTACCTTACAGTATGGGGTTCAGGGGTAAAGCGTGGATTCCCAGCTGCACCATGCACAGCGACAAAGCCGACGGAGAAGAACTGCAGGACGAAGCCCCCCAAAATCAAAATAACCCAGGATGGAAACCAGAGCCAGACTAGGCCTCCTTGAGCCCACCACGCAACCCCTTCCAACCTGGCTTGACGGAGGAAGAGAACGCCGAGATCAGCCCCTGGATCCACCAGCCAAGAGAAGTGAGGGGGGCAGGGAGGAGTGAAGAGAGAGGGGAGAGCATGAGTGTTTGGCGCTTCTGAAGAAGGACAATCCAAGCTAGTACCACGCATGCAACTGGCAGGGACGGAGCAAAAAGAATAAGCACTGTTGCAGACCGCAAGGGAGCAAGGCAGGTTGGAGTGGGAGAGACTTGGCTGCTCTAGCGCTCTGTGGAACCCAGAAGATGACAACCTTCTGGAAAAGCATGGAAGTCCAGTCAAGGCTGGTCCCCAATCTTTGTCCGTCACTCGCTTCCTTTCTGCGGCCCAATGGACACGCGTAAGGATGACTCCTGCGTATGTAAATGTGGAGAACGGTGGGCTGCTGTGCAGAAAAAGAGCTGGACCAGTCAGGGGCTAGGAAAAGAGTTGTACAAAACAATCCAGGGGATGGGCGGGCAGATTTTGCCCCAGAAGAGCCCAAAGCCCTCAGCAGGTTCAGTGTCCAGAGGCGGCGTCTGCCCGGTGCTCTTCTGCTTAGAAAACGCAGGCGGTGGTCCGGCTGCGGAGCTGCGGGCTACACATCCGTGGATAAGTAGAGTGCGTTGTGTTTGAGCTCAGCGAAGGAGACGGGCGGATGCTGCAAATAGTATAGCAGCACCTGGACCTGGAGGAAAAAACCCAGAACGTGAGCCGAAACGGGGATTCACACGACACTCCCACCTGTTCAGTGTCTTAGGTGGAAGGAACTCGCTAAATAGATGGGTGGGTCTCTGAATGGGGTCTCTTGAAACACGATGGATTAAGGGCACGGCAGAGACCGAGTCCAGCTTTTGGAAAAGCTCAAGACACCCAGGAGCAGTTCAAGCAGTTTGGTATTGAAACTAGCCCGTCAAGCTGCCATTCCCATTAGAGGTCCTTGAGGGATGGAGCAGTCGGTTGTGGCCAGGATCAGTTTCTGCCAAAGAAATAACTCTGTTCTTCCAAGTTTGCAGCAGAGGTGAGCTACTGCAAATCACAATGAGTCAGCGCTGAGGCCGTCACCAATTTCCTTGGGCCAGGTGAATATTTGTTCTGGAAATTCTACTCAGAGGCGATTGGACTGATTTGATTTGAATGTCCCCAAGGAATCTCTGGATCAGTTCTCAGCACTTGACTGGGTGCCTCCAAATCTAAAGGGCAGGAACATCCAGTCCCCACTTGTTGACTTGACCTGACAAGCCTCTGGGGCAGGCAGAAAAGTACTTTTTCTACATTAATTCAAAAACGCAATTTGATTCAAAAGTCTGAATTGAATTAAATTGTTTTTCTGAATCAATTTGAAAGTCCAAATTGGATTTGGGGTGATTTGCACAGTCTAAGAGATACACACAAAGCATTTGGAGCATCTTCTGGTAGCAGCTAGCCAGCTTTTTCTGTCTTCTGTGGACTGAATGTTTTTTTTTTAATGTATCATGTTTAGGCTCTATTACTAAATAACGGTCATCTCTCCCATTACGTTTGCATGCAAACTCTCCAAACATGTTTGCATGCAAAGAGTAAACATGGGCTTGACCCGCAGCGTTCAAATAAAAAGCGGATAGGCTGCCCAACACGAGAAACACACCAGAAAGCAAGTTGATGTTATGATTTTCTGGCCTTGCAAACTGCAGGGAGGAAGCTGAGATGACTCAGAGTCTGGTGTGAATTTCGTGGATTTTTTTTTTTGCAAACGGGAGGCTTGTTTTCATATGACGAGAAACAGAACTTGCTGCTTGGCAGCAGGTACCTTTCCAAGAAAGAGCACCCAGCAGAGGGTGCTGGCCTGGCCTGACCCAGCACAAGGGCCCTTCCCCACCCACCAGGTTGTCAGGTCTGCAGTGCTGCTTCCCCGTACCTGCGCCATAACATCGTGGGACCAGATGTCCGAGGCCAGACTGAGATGCCCTTTGCTCTCCGCTTCAGAAGGTCTCAACAACGTCGGGCCAAACACAGTGGCCAGATTGTGCAGGGACATTTTGTTGATGGACTCCTTCTCGGCAACCCTGTTGCAACAAAGCGGGACTCTTTCAGAGCACGCAAGAGTCTGGCGCTGCCTTCAAAGCCGACGTGGCCCGCGCGGGCTTTTGCCCCAGCCGAGCCCAGTTGGAACAGAACGATTTTCTCACATGTTCCCAACCGTGTTCCTCTCCTCTTGTCATTCCCGCACCAGAAAGTTGCACAACTTCTACTGCAATCCTTCTCATGCCTGCCTTGATGGGGTACCGTCCCACTTTTTTTGCAGTTTCGGCCCTGGAAATCTCCCAGCCCCCTTCCCCAGATGCTACCGCTGACCATCCTGGGTCAGAGCCGGACCCTGCCTGGAAGCCAGCGTGAACATGCCGCTACGCTGAGAGACAGCGGCGTGCATTTTTTTTCCTACCCCCTCCCCCAACAGCAACAAGCCACACAGATGTGGCCCAGCCACACAGATGTGGAACGGGGCATGTCCCCTTCCCTGACCAAATAGATTTTCCTTCCAGGCCACGTTGATTCTCACCCATCCCCACTCTTCCGTTGCTTGCTGTTCCTCATTCCACCTCTCCTCAGTGAAGCCAAAGAGAGGGAGGTGAGTGTGCAAACTTCCAGTCCCCAATTCCAAAATTCCCCACGGTGTGTTTCTGGCCAGCTCGGCACTCCACCAAACCGCAGCTCTTCAGGCGGTTCTGTGTCCTCAGCAGAAGACGGTGAAGCGAGCGAGGACAATGGGGTTTGGCATACAGCCGAGTCCCAAGCGGGGGGAGGACCGCTCAGCCCCGGTGCCCCCCTCTGAATCCCCTTTTCATCTCTCTGTCAACAGTGATGCAGAAATGCCCTGGGGCAGAATAGAAAGAGCATCTGGTGGAATTTGTAGCCCCCAAAACTGTAAGTTCCTCTTTCCCAAAGGCAGGGAAATTTCTTTGGTCAAACGCCCTGAAATCTTTCGGGGGGGGGGAGGCAGTTTAGGAGGTGTCCCACGTAATGCAAAAAAAGGCTTTCATTCCCCAGGCCAACAGGAAACGTTTCCCCCCCCCCTTCCCCTGGCTTTTGAAATACACGCTTACCAAGTTTTTTTTAAGTGTTGCTCCTGGGTTTTTTTAGATCTTGACTTATTTTTATTATGCTGGCCAAAGTTTGTTACGTTTGTACTCGCTTGTTGATGTCTTTTATTGTCCCAATAACTTGCTGGCAATCCTGGGAAGCTTTTGGGTTGAAGCGTGGGACCGAGAGAGAGGGTGGGCGAGAGAAAGAAATGAAAGCTTGGTTCTCCCTAGAGGGGGAAACTCACCGTTTCAAGTGTTCCAGCAGAAAGAGGAATGTGATGAGGTTGGGGTCGGGAAGGGAACGTAGAAGATGCAGCATGCAGTTTTCCTTGGCCGAGGGGTCCGAAAGCGCTAGAAACAAAACCAGGTGGAAGCGAGAGAAAGGAAGTGAGCTGGGCCCCAGTCCTCTCCTGCCCACCAACGTTATGCAGAGGACTTTAGCGGCATGCCAAAAACTGGGCTGCAGATCCCACGGTCACTCACAAGCTCCTCCACCTGGACGGGTGCGATCTGGGTGCAGGTCCCCAGTTTCTGAGCAGCCTGGGGCCAACCCCCTTGTCTCGGTTGGTGTCAGGTCACATCAGGAAACAGACACCCCAAGAAAGACTAGATCTCAACTGGCATCAGCTATAACGACAGATTCTTGCAAGCCTGGCAGCGTTTCCCCTTCCCTCCCTCCGACGCCAAAGAGAATCAAGGCAGAGCGATCTTGAGTTTCTTTCTTACCCTTCCTGTTTTCCTGGGCGAAGCTCATATTTCGCTAACAGTTGCCACATATTTTTCCCAAGGTCATCTCTACACTCCTCTGCAGTTTGCCTCCCATGGGTGTTGGGAAGAGGAATCTAGATCAGGGCAGGCTGAAAGGCTTTCCTCAGTCTGCAATCCTGGCTTCTTGGATCAGTGAGAAGCCGGCAGGGCCCTGCTGCACCAGGGAAGGGTCCCCCACAGGATGCGATTGGCCTTTGAGCCCATTTTTTGCACATACTCTCCCCACCCTGGAACCATCAATCCCACTGTCAGAAATCCAGGGTAGTTTTTTTACCCTACCAAGCCAGAAAATGTACAATAAAATGGTTGTGCAGCCTCTAGAATTTTAGGAAGGAAAGGAAGTGCCACCTTCTTTTCAAAATGCCGGCTGTCCTCAGCCCGATTTTCCATCTTCTTGGATTTTCCTTTTTTAGTACTGTTTTTAAATTTTAGATGTATTATGTATTTTATGTATATTTATGGTTTTAATGTTTTTGTAAGTCGCCCAGAGTCCCCCATTGGAAGGAGATGGGCGGGGGAGAAATTTGATAAAATAAATAAATAAAAATAAATAAAATGGAAAAAATGCCTCAGAAAATTACAGTCCCAGACACATGTAAGGCCACCCTCCCGCTTCACACTACTGCCTGCTTTGCATCATTCCCCATCCTCAGCAGCACTTGCCCTGCCTTTCAAAGGGTACATGTGGGCCCTTGCCACCCCGTAATTCTCCCCCCCTTGCTAATTGTTTGCCCCACTGGAGATGGTGCCTTGCTGCAGGGACAGCCAGCCACTGAGTTTCATCCCCCCCATTGCCACCCCTGGAATCTCCTTTGCTGCTGAATTCATTGCTAGAAAATGGGGCATGATACAGATTAAATTGTACGGGTAGTTCTCACTTAACGGCCATTTGTTTAACTACGGTTCAAAGTTACAACAGCCTCAGAAAAAGTGCTTTATCACCTGTACTCACACTTACAACTGTTGCAGACCATCACACCACCCCCATGGTCACATGATTGCAACTTGTGAACTTTTTTTACGATGGTCGTTAAGCAAATCACCATAGTCCTTAAGCAAATCACATGGTTGTTAAGCAAATTCTGGCAAAAAAAGTCCATGGGAGAAGCTGGCTTCACTTAATGACCATGTGATTCACTTAATGACTGTCGTAAAAATGGGGTTCCACTCGTGTAGTGATTTGCTTAATGACTGTCATAAAAATCGGGTCTAGTCATGTAGTGACTCGCTTAATGACAGCCCCGCTTAACAACCAGTTTTCTGGTCCCTTACAGTAAAGGAAAACTGTAAAGACGGGGGCCAGAAATTGGTTCACTGGCCTTTACCTTAAGGGAAACATTTTGAGTGCCTCAGAAACCGAATTCAATACCAACATCCAATCTAAAACAATTAAGCTGCTGGAAGCAGAACTGAAGTCCTGCACACAAGGCTTCTGCCCTCCTTCCCACTCTGTGGATCACAAGTGCATTCCAGACCTAACGGTGCAGCCAACTAAGAGCCATGAACTTGACTAACTGTAATTTTACTTCATTTCGGGGAACTTAATGCATCGCAGAGCGCCAGCTGTGTGGGTTACTTTACGATTCGGTGGATTGAGCAAACCCGCAAAATGGCTTAATTCTGGACACACATCCAGCGTGCGGATTTGGGGGATCCACGCCAGATGCTGGATGGAGGGGAGGAGGGAGCAGGGGACCAACCACCCACTCAAGAAGCGGGATGGGAAACAAGATGTCCACAGTGCCTGCAGACGTTGTTGACTGAATGCAAGCCGACCCGGCTTTGGAGTAAAAGCTTCTTCTGCGGGAGCCCTGAATAAGTCAGCTGCTCTACCAAGGCAAACTCTCCAGAGAAAGAGAGCGAGCGTCTGCTTTTCCCAAGCCAGCAGAAGGGCTGTACGGGAACTCATTTCTCTTCGTGCTCTAGCCGGGGGTCCTGAGCTGCAACCTCCAAATGTTGACGCCGCCCAGCCCCAGCCCCAGCCCCAAACCGAGGCACGCGAAAGACCTTACCGATGCCTTGCATAAAAGTTGGATAAAGCCGGTCAGTAAGGAGAGGTTCAGGGAGTTCGCGGAAGTACAGCTTCAGGGTCCCCGCGATGGCGTTGATATCCATGTCGCTCAGCATCACCAGGATATCTTTGCTGTCTACAGCAGAGTTCAAATCAAGCCTGGGTTTAGAACCTCCATATTCAGAGGCAGCCTACCTCAGAATTTCAACCACAAGCAATAAGGGAGCTTGCTTTCCCAGAACCCCTGGGATGGGCACAACTGGAAACCACCCCCTTGGAGAGGGGGGCTCAGGTTGCTCGAACGTGAGCAGGCAATGCACCGTCACTCGCGCGTCTCCAAGAGCAGCAGCAAAGAAGGACGGGAAACTCACTGGAATCAAAGGCGGCTTTCAAGGCCTGGATGTCGGTGGCCACCCCTGAGATCCGGTAGATGCCAACTTCGTCAATGCCCCGTTTCTCTACTTCCTCCACACACTGGCGCACGACATATGGTATTTTGGAGCGCTCACGCCTGTTGGAAAAAGGAGAGCATTGCGGATCAGAGAGCCCCAGGAATTCTGCAGAAGACGCCCCAGCCTTTAGGGCAGTGTTGTCCAGACTTGGCCACTTTAAGATGAGTGGACTTCAACTCCCAGAATTCCCCAGCCAGTGTATGCTGGCTGGGGAATTCTGGGAGTTGAAGTCCACTCATCTTAAAGTGGCCAAGTCTGGACAACACTGCTTTAGGGAAACCGCTGCTTCCTTTTTTCCAGAGAAAACCAGGAGGGCCTCTGTTCCCCCCAAAGCGGCCCCCAGCAGCTGGTGTGGCGACCCTAAAGATTAAAAGAGAGGGTGGGAGAGATGGCCCCCTCCTTCCAGGCAGGTTTGCTTGGCTGCTCCTCTGCCCCGCTGGGGAAGACGGGCCTCTCTCAAGGGCACCCCCCGGACTGCTAGGAAGCTTCGGGGCAGAACCCGGGGCGATGCCTCGTTTTGAGGGTGGAATTAAAATCCCAAATGGGCAACAGGAAATGCTTCCTTCCCACTCACGGCCAGCCTGTTTGGGAGACCGTTAGAAAGCTGGCCCCCACTTTGAATATCCCATTTAATCAGACCGACTACATGTGCTGAAGCAGAGGATCCCATGGAGGATCCCGTTGCCCTGGGCTGATCTCAAAAAGCTGAGCAAGTGGGTCCATGGATGGGAGACCACCAGAAGATACAGAGGAGGAGGCAGACTGCGAACTCAAATAATTATCATTCCAGAAGACGGGAAAAAAATCACTTCAGTATTCTTACTAAGAAGACTACCTGGGTGTGCCCCTAAAGTTGGCAGAAGAGGAGTTTGAATGCAAAAGATCTTCCTTTCCTTTTTATGGAACCGTGCTAACAGTGCCTAGGAGGTATCCAAACCTCCTTCAGAGCTCCCTGCCGGAAGAAACCCGCAGAACTACTTCCCACCTCCCTGTGCCAGTCATTGCCAACCTGGCACCAGATGTTCTGAACTTGTCATTTTCACCATACTGGCTGGAAATCTTGGAAGCTGAAGTTCCCAAGTTGGAAATAGTTGGTTTGGGCACAACTTGAGGCTGCCTCCTGAATTGGCTGGCCCTCCCTCTTTCGCTTTAGTTTAGGGTTCAACATAATCTCAGCGGCACATTTTCTTTTCCTGTTTCCACCTGCGCTTGTCCCAAATGTGATTCTTTTTCATTAAGAAAAAACGGGCTGGGAATTTTACAGTCAAACAAATAAATAAATGTTCAGGCTTGAGCAAGGAATGCAGAATAGAAATATTCCTAATCATAAATACATATATACTGTAAGCGATGTGTTTGCTGCCAACCTATGACCTGGCAGTGTGCCCTAGAGAAATCTAAAATCTTGGGAGCAGGGTCTCACTTCTGCTGCCCTCCCCTTTAACTAGGATGGGGAGACCACCCTCTTTTGGTTTTCTCACACACAAAAACCCAAGCAAGCTGAATATTAAGGCCTTTGACAGGGAACGTTCCTAACCAGCTGAGATGAACAAGTTTATTAAAGTCCCAACAAGGAAGCACACAGTGACTTGGCTGGCTGAATCACAAAACGCAGACCAGACCTGCAATGACTGAATCCCCTTTTTCAGGAAAATTCCTGACCTTGGCAAGGGGAGAGAAAAAAGCCTGCAACACAGTGGAACCAGTATAAAGGAACTCCTCCCATTGGGGGGAGATGGGCAGGGGACAAATTTAATAAATAAATAAAATAAAATAAAATATAAAATAAAATAAAATAAAATAAAGGGCCATTCCAATACCATGGAGTAAGAACCTGCTTCCAAAAGGGTATTTTAAAACAGAGCTTCTAAAGCAAGCCATCATTTACCCCATGTTTGATTATTCACTCTTCTGCCCCAAGGATACTGTCACTCCATTGCCCCTTCCCACCACCTCCTCTCTTTTAAAGGACACTCCCCCCCACACACACACTTTTTCCTTGCTCAACTTCCAAGCCCCCAGCCCAACCTACTTGGTGACCACGCTGATTTTGACTCCAAAGACCCCCGTTTGCTTTTTGGAGGGGGTTCTTTTGAGGCTCATGTCCCGGCTTGTGAATTTCATGGAAAATTCCACTTTGACCTGAAAGAGAAATGCAACAGACAGGAAATCAAAGATTACAAAATCACTAGGCAAAAACGAAGCCAACCAAATCTCTCTCTCTCTCTCTTCCCGACCCTACAGAAGAGGGGGAGGCTGTCCAGCAAGGGACGGGGAGACAGGAAGGGCGGCGACAAGCCCTCCACCTTGCTCACCCCATTCATCTCAATCACATCCAAGTGCCAGTTCTTGGTCTGCACCGTCTGGGGGTCCAGCTGCAAAAAGGAAAAAAGAGAAAATGAGACCTCCATGGCTCCCTCTCAATCATATTGCAAATAAGTAAGAAAAGGACAGGGACAGGGGGAGTAAAAGCTTGGTGTGTACGGGTGTGCACATTCATGGGCGTGAGCATACAGGCGAGCACGTGTCTGTGAACGGAGCTGTGCGTTTGCATCAGCCCTTTGCGCATAGCCGCTGTGATGGCAGATCTAAAAAGGCAGACCCAACCAAGACGCAATGGAGACTTCCCAACTGTATCGACAGAGGTTATCTTCCAAAGTAGACTTGTAAAGCTTTCATTTAACCAGCCGCAGCTTAATTCACCTGCAATATGCTTTGACGCCGCAGGAATCTAGACTGGGGGTGGGGGGCACAGATTGCAGCACAGGGCATAGAATTCAGTTGTCTGAGCATCACAGCTATATATGCACGTATGTATAAAAACAATAATAATCACAGCATTTGGAGCTGCAAACAGCCCCTACCAGTACAGGTCATCCTCGTTTAGTGACCACAATTGGGACCAGCAACTCAGTCGTTAAGTGAAGCGGTGGCTAAGTGGGGATTAAAAAGGGATGAAGAGGTTGGGGAAAAGATTAAGATGATAATTACTTGATAGGAAGAAGGGCGGAAGGCATAATTGTATGTTTTTGTTTTCATTTCCTTCCTTTTTCTCTTTTTCTTACTCTCTTTTTTGTTTTGTATAATTTTATTATATTGAAAAATTCTAATAAAATTTTATACATCTATATTAAAAAAAAAAGCAAAGCGGTTGCTAAGTGAAACCATGACCGTGCTTACGATCTGCCTTCCGCTTTCTTTTGCTTTACAGACCTGCGAAGGTTGCAAATACGAGGATTGGTTGTAAAGGGATCTTTTCATCACCATCGTAAATGCGAACGGTCGCTAAACAAGGACGACCTGTATCTCAGAAGCCAGTAAGGTGCCAGAAATCATATGCAATAATTGTATAATAGCAAAACCAAATAACGAATACAAATATGGAACTCATTAATTGATTGAACATAAACATCATGCACCCAATGTGGGGCAGCCTTTCGAGACAAGCTGGAAGCTGCATGTAGTCCAGAATGTGATAAAGAAACTCCTGGCAGGTCAATCTCATCATTGCAGGAAAACCCTGATCCTGAAGTTGATGCGCTAGTTACCGAAAAGCTTCCGGGTCCAATTCAAAACACCAGAAATGACTTAAAAAGCCTTATCCATCGTTACTACGTGTTCCATCAGGCACTGCCTTGCCAGACTTCCCATCTGGTGTGAACATTTCAGGGAGGCCCATGAAGAGCCCCCCTCGCCCCCACAGCTCGCGAAAGCATATGCCTTTTAATAAAGCTTGTGAGTCGGGAAAAGCGCTACCCGGCTCTTTCTATGTTGCACGGCCGTCCATCTTGGAGGAGGGTTGATTTACTCTTTCTGTTGTTACCTCTAATTCTGACTGATTTCTATTGTGGCTTTTGAAGAATGATTGCAACCGAAACTGTGCAACGGAAGCAAATCTGCGCTTCTGCGCGTTGGCGTGTGGGCTGTGCTGCGCTTCAGATGCCAAAGCAACCTGGAGCGTTGGAGCACACCGCAGTCTCGCCAAGGACCCGTTTGCAACTAAAAGCATCTTTTCGCAGGACTAGGCATTTGTGCTCTGCGGCGGCCGTGCGATCGGGGGAAAGAGGCGTCCAGTTTAAGGAGTTGCAGGCGGTGCAAAGCCCCTTTTCCCTTTGCATGCAAAGCAATGCACAGCCCTACCAATTCAACAACTAACTTAGAGCAGTGTTTCTCAACCTCGGCCCCTTGAAGACGGGTGGACTTCAACTCCCAGAATTCCCCAGCCAGCCTTGCTGGCTGGGGAATTCTGGGAGTTGAAGTCCACCCGTCTTCAAGGGGCCGAGGTTGAAAAACACTGATTTAGAGCCAAGTATAAATTCAGAGGAAGGATGGAAATATGCTGTGGCTACTTCATTGGATCTATTTTGGCCAGTCTGGGGGAAACACCTGGATGGGAAATGTGTTATGTTTACAACAGAAGGAAAAAATAGACATGTTATAAATAAACACACATGAATCTTGCTGGCTAGCAGCTATAAAACAACAGCTTGAGTCTGATTTCCCCCCCTCTCCCCCCTGCCCCCAAACCACCCCACAGCAAATCCCAGAGCCAAAATATTGCCCCACAGTTGGCCACCGGTCTTCCTAACACTGTTGTTTGAAGCAGGCAGGGCCTTCCACGAGCGGATGCACCCCTGAAGGAGCATCTCGGGTTCAGGGTGGAGGAGAGATTGTCTTCTGCCATCCCCCAACCCCTTTCAGCCTAGAGCCGGGCCCTTTGCTGGTTCTCCAAGCAGGTGCTTCAAAGACACCGCATCTTCTTGAGAAAGGCGGAAGAGAAACAGGCCCCTCCATTTTGGACCTGGCCAAAGAAAGACTCCCATGGCTTGGGGATATTTCTGGAGACAGCCTCTGAAAATAACACCAGAAAGGCCACATCTTCCACACGGCCCCGAGGACTATTTGCGGTCCCCTGGGAAAGTTGACAGAGCTGTTTCCGGAAGCTGCTCCACGCCTGCTTTGAACATGGACCAGCTCGGCCTTTTCCAGCTGGTCCCCCGAGGGCTTCCCTTGAAGACAAGAAGCTCCTGCGGGAGGAGAGAAGGAGCTGATCCAGCAACACCAGGAGACGTTTTGGTCTCCAACGTTGGGCAACCTGTCTCCAAACCAACGGACTTGTCTTTGCACTGTTTGTTCCTAAATGGATCTGAAACCTAGACCATGCTGGCTGGGGAATTCTGGAAGTTGAAGTCCACCTATCTTAATGTTGCTGAGGTTGAGAAACACTGGCCTAAATAACTTTGAAACCCTCTGTCCTGGAGCATCTTTGCCAGATGACCATCCAGCCTCTCTTTGAAGACCTCTCTTGAACGAGAACACCACACTTCATGAGGCAGCCTGTTCCAAGGGCTAAAGGCTCATAGAGTCAGGAGGTTCCTCCTGGTGTCCTTGTAACTTCATTTGGGTTAAATGATTTCGTCTAAAAGGCAGCGAGTATCCGCAAAGCATGTGAGAACAACAGCTGGCGTGACCTTAGGGAAATCAGAGTCAACATGCAGGAAGCCTGCAACTGAGCTTGATTCCCCTCCTCTAAATGGGGGTGTCTGGCTTTTTCTGTGAAACGATGCTCCCCTGGCCCTTTTGTTCAGTGCACCTGAAAGGGAGCCATAAGGTGGATCAATCATTTTTCTGAAGAGTTTTCTCTGTAATGGCAGGATTTTTGCACAGATCTGACCTGTTTTCCACCTCCCACTGGAGGATTGTTTTTTTTTGGGGGGGGGGGATTTCCTAGAAATTAAAAAAAAAAAAGGGAAACTAAAGCACAGGAAGCTGGTGAAATTATGCACAAGATGCTTGTGGGTTGCAGAATCAGCCCATTCCACCCCGCCAGACGTTCATGCAACTTCTCACCCAAGGCACCTGGTATCTTAGAAGAAGCAGTACGAGCAGAGACTTCAGAAGAGAGGTGGCATTTCAGATGTCTGAAAGAAGGACATGTACGAGGATGCGCACATATGCCAAAACTGTTCCTTCCCTCCCACACACAGTTTTGGAGGCTGGAGGGTGGGGAACAAAGACAAGGAGATAGCAGAGGGAGATGGTCTCATGTGGCGGCTCAGAAGAAAAGCCAACCTCCCCCTTTAGAGCCATACATCTAGGGAAGGAGAGGGGAAAGAATTTGGCAAGACAAATCCCACATTGGTCCCACTTTCACCTCGAGGACTGAGCAGGTTACAACATAATTTGAAAAACCCACAAGACTTCTTTGATCAGATTCACAGAAGCTTAGAGCTGGAAAATCCTCCAGAAATCTTTTGGTCTGCCCTTGCCACCATCTCTGCAAGAATCCTGCAAATACCAAATTTATGAGAGATGATGATCGACTGATTGCACGCCATCAAGTCAGTGTCAACTCTTAACAACCACCTAGATACATTTTCTCCATGATGATCTATCCCCAACCTGGTCCTTCAGGTCGTCCAGTGGAGCCCCCACTGCTGCTCTGAGTCCATCCCCCTTGTTGCTGGTTGTCCTCTTCTCTTTCCTTCTACCTTCCCCAGCGTTACAGCCTTCCCCAGAGAGCTGGGTCTTCGCATCATGTGTTCAAGTAGGATAACCCATAATTAAGTCCATCCTTCTTGCTGCTGGTCATCCTCTTCTTCTTTTCCCTTCCACCTTTCCCAGCACTT
Source organism: Liasis olivaceus (assembly GCA_030867105.1). Taxonomy (NCBI): domain Eukaryota; kingdom Metazoa; phylum Chordata; class Lepidosauria; order Squamata; family Pythonidae; genus Liasis; species Liasis olivaceus. The sequence goes on from CM061349.1 coordinate 329,881,153, forward strand.
CTCAAGAAGCTGGGTCTTCGCATCATGTGTCCAAAGTAGGATCATTTGAGCCTGCTCGTTTGTGGCTTGAGTGAGAATTTTGGGTTGATTTGTTTGATGATCCATCAGTTTGTTTTCTTGGCTGTCCATGGTCTTCTCAGGAGTCTTCCCCAATCCCAAACTTCAGAAGTGTCCATACCCTTCCTCTCCTTCAAAGTCCAACCTTCACTTCCATAAAGTGTCATAGGGAAAACGAAGACTTGCACGATTTTGATCTTTTGTAGTTATAGACACATCCCAGCATCTGAATATCTTCTCAGGACCTTCATGGCTGCTCTACCGAGTGCTAGTTGGTGGAGTTTTTCTTGACCGCTTGTTCCTTTCCTGTTGATCATCAATTATCCATCCTCAAAAACTCCCCACCACTTCAGTGCCTTCACCGTCAGTTCTAAGATGGACCCAACCTTTTCTTCAACACCTCCATCAAAGAGGAGCCCATCACACACCCAAAGGGCAGTCCCAACACCGCTGCAGTTCTTAGAAAATATTGATTTGCTATGTTCATGGGGGACATAGGGGACATTTTACTCCAAATCAGCTTTGTGCTCTGTTTGTCCATGAGTAGTCCTTGACTTCTAGTCCTTGACAACATGGCAGTTGCACCTTCTCTGGGGCCACCCTCCCCCAAATGATTGTGGGGGCAAAAGGGAAAGCCCCCCCTCCAGAAAAGCAATCCTTCAGCCAAGCCAGTCCCCTCCCCACCCTCGACTGTCTATGTTCAGCTCTGTCAAAATATAAGAAAACGAAATGATCAGCGATTAAACAATGCCTGAGTTAACCAACTGCCTTTGAAATAACCGATCCCTGAATTAAATTCTTATCTTGTCAAGATCTCAGGGACGGGCAGCTCTTCTGCAACCTGGTGCCCTCCAAAAATATTGCACGTGTATTCCCACTTTTTGTTACGCTGCTGTAGACCAAAAGTTTTGGATAGCTGGCAGAGCCATTAGCTCACCATCCTTTGGGGATACCAAGGAAGCAGCGTTCAACGTCGTAAGCCAAACAGTTGCTACTCAACGCACATTTCTTATTTATTTTCCATCATCCTTCCCTCGCAGAGCACAGTCTCCAAACCCCAACAGCTGGTCATGAATGAATTCATAGCCCCACGAATTAAAACTGACGAAACAAAAGCATTTGATCGCCGGATCCAGCGCGACGTAGCGTTGAAGGTACCAGAGTCCTGGATTCAAGTCCGCCCTCAGCCGTGGGAGCTCATGGGATGACTTTGGGCCAAAGTCTCTCTTGGCCTGGCCCACCTCACAGGGTTGTTGTTGTGGGAGGGGGGAGTGTTACAGAGGCTGCCTTGAGTTAGAGGAAAAGCAAGTTATGAATCTAACAAATAAATAAATCAACTAGCAGTTGATTTATTCCCAATTTTGATCAAGGGGGGGGGTAGGTAGTTCCTTTCTCTTGATCAATAGTTGATCAACTTGATCACAGTTGATCAACTTGATCACAGTTGATCAACTGTGTAGGCTGGCTGAGAATGAGTGATTTGATTCAAGCCGCTCTGTGAGTTTCATGGCAAAATGAAGCTCTAAACCCAGGTCTTGGCAGACCGAATCTGACCTGTGGTTGTTCTGTCAGCTGGCCTCCAAAGGCTTTGGACTACAGCTCCCACTGGCCCCAACAGGCATCCTGGCCGGGGATAATGGCAGCTGTAGTCCCAATCAGACTACCACGCTTTCCCAACAGAGAGCCCCTCCTTGTTTTTAAAGAACAAAATAAAATGCCATTTGATTAGAAGATTCAAAAAGGGTCTGGTTTTTTTTGCTGTGTGGCAACTGGGTCCCCATTAGCCCCTCTGGATAAATGGGTCCCTAATTTCTGTAGGGTTATTTGCACGTTGACCTTGCAATGTCCGAAATGCAAGCCAAGCCTGGAGCAGAGCGAAGAGAGGGCTTTGGTGTGTGTGGGGGGGGGGGGGGTGAAGCTTCGCTCCCAAAGGATTACAGCTGCATTTGAAGCACAAAAATAAGCAACGGGTAACCCAAATTTTTCAGACGGCCGGATCCGCTTTCTACGGCACAGCTGGTGGGACGCACCAGCCCTCTGCAGAATAGGGGCGTTCGGGAGCGTGCAAAACAGCTGCTGCATCCCGCGCCTCTGCAGCAAACAGGGGGTTCCCCCTTTCGGGGGGCAGCGCACCCCTGCCCCATGAGCTGGCCGCCCTGCACTTAATCTGCGGCCCCCACAAACCCCACTGTGCAGCTTCTCCCCCCGGGCCACCCCTCTGAAATCTCCCACCTTCCCATCTGGAAGGAGAGGGCTTGGCTCCAAGAAAGACAGCTTGATTAAAGCAAGGTTAGACTGGGGGTTAAGGCCATCATCCTGGCTTGCAGGAACCGCCTCTTCCCCAGCTTGTAAGGGTGGGGCTGGGACTCAGAGCAGGGATGGGGGAAAAGCCCCCCCACCAAAGGAAGGAAGGAAGAAATTTGGATTGGCAGAGGCAACTATCTAGCCCATGTGCCCCAGCTGAGCATTTTAAAGTAGCCCTCCAGGTGCGTTGCGCTTGTATAGGTGTGTAGGGCTGTTGTGAAGCTAAAATAACTGTAAGGACCCACGTAAGGTGCCTTGGGAGGAAAAATGGGACAGAACCCGAATCCACCCATAAAGAATTCTTTGATGAATACGATCTGACTCCACATTCATCCAAGCGTCGGAAAGGACCCCGTCCTGTGCTAAAGGAAGCACCGTCTCGCTTTAGCCCTTAAAGGGGGCCGGCGCGTGGTACTCGGACCCCAACCGGGGCCGCAATCCCCAGCTAACCAACTAACCAGATGAAAATGCCAGGAGCTGCAGCCCCAGCACATCTGGGAGCCAGATGGCAGGAAGGCAGTCCTAGATGCTGGGTGTTCCCTGCAAAGGCGAGGGGAGCCTTTCGGCACAGGCCCATCAGGGGCTCAGCGCCACCCCCCCCAGAGGAACCCAAACAGCTTGCTTAGCATCTCAGCGGGGTCTGGGGCCAACGTTTCTAGACACAGCAGGCCCAGCCACCTGGGGAAGGGGACTTCCCGCACAACAGCGCTGCTGAGACGCGGGGCCCACCACCCCACGAGGCACCACCAGTCCAGGGAAAGAGCTGGTGGCTGCCTTCACGCCACAGCTGAAACTTGGTTGTGGTTAACTTTGGTTTGTGTCGGGTAGGGGTTGCTTAACGGCAGGCATGTCTTGGAGATAGGGCGGGTTTGGTTCCCGAGCACCACAATAAAGCAAAGATCGCAGTAAAGTGAGTCACATGAATGTGCATATAAAAATTACGTTTACACTATACTGCAGTCCAGTGTTTCTCAACCTTGGCGACTTGAAGATGTCTGGACTTCAACTCCCAGAATTCCCCAGCCAGGCTGGCTGGGGAATTCTGGGAGTTGAAGTCCAGACATCTTCAAGTCGCCAAGGTTGAGAAACACTGGACTGCAGTCTGTTAAGTGTGCAATAGTATTATGCAAAAAAACAACGTACATACCTTAATTCAAAAATGCTTTATTGCTAAAAAATGCTAATCTGTTGGAAAAATGGCACTGAGAGACTTGGCCAATGCAGGATGGCCCCAAACCTTTTCCAAAATTTGGAAAAAAACGCAATGTCGGCAAAGCGCACTAACGCGAAGCGCACTAAAACGAGGCACGCCTGTAGTTCCCGAAGCCAGCCTGCCCGACCAGTTTGTGTAAATCCAGAAAAAGAGGGCGATTTCCTAGCCAAGCGGGTTGTCCAAATGCGGTGTGCTTGTAGCCCAAAAGGAACTGACCCCCCGGGTCCCCAAAACAGAACTAGAGAGATCTGTTGCAGAAGGAGATGCATCGAACAGCAACAGGCGAGCTCTTGACGCACGAAAGCAGATGCTGCCTCTGCTGTGGGTCATCTCTAAGTACAAATCCCTTTCTGGGATTCTTAGAAGTCCTGGCAAGTTATTCTGGCCTAACCTCCAGGAACATTTTTAAGGCTGTTGGGGGTCACCCAAAAAGCATTTGGCTCACAGCAGAGAGTCGTCTCAGCCCCCTGTGCCGAGCTAAGCGGGCATGAGACGGGTGAATGTTCTGAGCATCACTCTGGCACATGTGCAGGTCCCTGGGCTGCTCTCAAGGCCCAGACACCTCCCCCCCCAATTATCCGGCCAGGTGCCTGCCAAACCACACAGTCCCCAGGGAGATCCGTGGCACCTGGTGGGTTCCACCCCCAAGAGCTGTTCCAGTTCCCCTTCCCAGATGGTTAACATAGCAACAGCAATTGGATCTATTGGACTGGCGCGTCCAGAGAGGATAATCCGCTTCCAGAGAGAGACTGGCTCTTTGTCTGTAAACAGCTGGGACAAAGGTGTGTGTGTGTGTAGTCACCGACTGATCCAGGCTCCCTGCAAAAAAACACCCATTTTTTCTCCCAAATGGTCTCTGTCTTTCTGCAAAACAGAAGATGAGAACTGAAACCAGTTCCAAAGATCAGACGATCTCTTAACAAGGCTCCTACCTTGGAGGGCAGGTGCTTGCACTAGAATCTGAGCCACTGTTTTCAGGATGTGTCTTGGCTGGAAGCCATTATGGGTAGTTCTTGCTTAACGACCATTTGTTTAGTAACCGTTCAAACTTACAACAGCCACTGAAAAAGTGACTTACAACTGGTCCTCACACTTACAACCGCACCCCCACGGTCACGTGATCGCGATCCAGGCACTTGGCAACCAGCTTGCACTTATGATGGGGTCACGTGATTGCCATCTGCAACCTTCCCAGGGGGCTTCCAACAAGCAAAATCAATGGGGAACTGCATGATTTGTTTAATGACCGCTGCAAAAAATGTCATCAAACTGGGTGTGGTCACTTGATGCCTCATTTAACAACTGCCCTGCTTAATGACAATTTTCCAGTCCCTATTGTGGTTGTTAACCAAGTGACTCATGCAGAGCGGCAACAGGCCCCCTCTTCTGAAGGCAGGTAAATCTGCCCTGCCGTTGGGAGGAAGGGAAATGTTCAAGGGAGCCATAAATCTCTGTCTTTTAGCCCCTGTCTGTCAAACAGGAAGCTTGGGTTATTCTTTTGATCCTGCAAAGCACGACTGAACTTCGGAAATGTGGTGACAGCAGCTAGTTTAGATGCCCTTAAAAAGGACTGAGACCAATTCACAGAGTGAAAATCTAACCATGACTATTGAAGACGGCAACTGAATGCAACCTCCATGTTCAGAGGAAGTCTACCACTAAACGCTTAGGGCTGCAGAAGAATCGAAGAAGAGAGGGGCGGCCTTCATCGCTTGTTTGCAGAGGAAACGTTGCTCAAGGTCCACCGGATGCAAGGCAGAGGGGCTGCATTATTACCTAAGGACAGTGGCGATCCAGCATCTTGAGCATGCACGGTGTTCTTAAACATCTGTTGTCATTAACAGCAGTAAATAACAGTAACCGACAATCTCGCAGGCTGCTTTGAAGCTGGACCGGTTCCAGCAACACATCCGAGCTCCCTTAGAGAAAATCGTTCTGCCCAGCAAGGCACGGGAGGGGAATTACACGAGGTCGCCTCTGGAGCTCTTCAGCAACGCACAGAAAGCTGAACAAACGCGGAACCCTCTTCTCTGATGCGCAAGTCCTTCCAGCAGCCCGCAGTTCCACAGGTCACGCGACTGCGGCTATGGAGGCCGCCGAGCCTCCAGCCCGTCTCCCCGTGGAGAGAGACCTTCCCGGAGTCTCTCGGCCAGCTGATTCTTCCAACTAGCCTTTACTCCGTCCAGCTGTTTGGAACGAGGAGAAGGGGAAATCCACCCAGGCCAGGAGAATCCCACCCCCAAGCGGCGGAGGGCCGGGGAGGCAGCCGCAAAGATGAAAATCTCCAACCGGGGCAGGAGCGCTGCAGGGGCCGGTGCAGCCTCCTCTTTCCGTCGCAGGGCAGTTGCAAACCCCCCGAAATTTGGATTCGTGCTGCTCGAAAGCTGCGTCACGGTCAAGACAGCCAGGCGCACGGAAAAGAGGTAACCACAATGCGCGGCTGGGATGAGGTTATTTCTTCCTCTTTGAACACGGGCTCTCTTCGCTCTAGCCGACCCTTTTAGTGCGCATTTCCAGCTTGGCCCAAGCAAGACTGAGTGGCTTTGGGCGTTCGGACCGTCTGGTGCCAGGGGCTTTCCATCGTGGGTCTTGGATGAGGTGGCGCCTTTGGGTTGTGCGCCAGTTATGCCCGTTCCTGGACTGGGAGGCCCTGCGCACTGTCACTCATGCCCTCGTGACCTCCTGATTGGACTACTGCAATGCGCTGTACATGGGGCTGCCCTTGAAGAGCATTCAGAACCATCAACTAATGCAGAATGCGGGCGGCACGAGAGTAAATGGTGCTGGTTATTCGGTGCATGTAACACCTCTATTCCGTGAGCTGCACTGATTGCCCGTGTGCTTCCGGGTGCAATTCAAGGGGCTGGTTGGCACTGTTAAAGCCCTACATGGCTTGGGACCAGGTTACTTGAGGGACCATCTTCTCCCAGTTGTTTCTAGCTGTCTGATCTGGTCAGGCAGAACGGGCACGCTCCGGGTCCCGTCAGCTAAGGAATGCCAGTTGGCAGTGCCCACCTATGGACCATTCTCCCTCCGGACATCAGGATAGCCCCGACCCTGCTGGCTTTTCCTAATTCCTTAAAGACCTGGCTCTGTGCCAGGGCCTGGAGCCCCGGGTGTGTGCAGGGACCCATTTCGTGGTTCATTTAGTCATTATGATGGGCACTTTATTCTTGGCTGCTCTGTTTGTATTACAAGTGGACCCCGGGTTAAGAACGCCCAGTTTAAGGATGGCCCGTAGTTGAGAACAGAGCCTGTTGTAGCAAAATTCAAGTCAAATGCACAGTGATTCGAGTTCATTACACAATACTATTTATACAGGATTATGCAATCATCCTCTTCCGGCTTATGTACAAATTCAACTTAAGGACAGACCTTGGGAACAGAACTTGTTCTTAAACTAGGGACGACCTGTATTTTAATTGTTTTCATTTCTTAAATTTCGTTTGCCATCCAGAGTGACTTGGTGAGATGGGTGGCCGTACTAAATAATAAATAATAACTAACTAACTAACTAACTAACTAACTAACTAACTATATCAATCTTTGTTTTGATTGCAGGGAGCCACTAGAAGTCACCGACAGCTGCTAGGCGTGCTGAGTGGCCTATTTCATGCCCGAACATGTCGCTACCTCTTGCACTCCTGAGAGATGCTCCCAGAGACGCTCTGGTTTTCATACCCTTTTTTCTTAAGTCTAAAAGATGTTCCTACCTCGTTAGTTATTCATCCTGTATTACTCCTCCAGCATTCATGACTTCCAGATTGAGAGTAGGAATCGGACCGCTCTGCTGAAGTCTTAAAGCCTGAGCGGGTCCATTAATTCACGATTTGGATCTGTGCCCTTTAGAAATGACAGAGCCTGCACAGAAGTCCTTAAATCCACGGATGCTGCTTTGCCACAGATGCCCCCGCGGAGTGTATCTTCCTGCAGACATTTCTGAATTGAGCACAGATGGGCTGTCTGGATCTTTGGGACAGCAAGCAGAGGATGTGGGCATGCGAGCCAAGGACAGAGATTCGGGAAGGATAAAATAAAAGGTGGGGGGAGGACCAGATTGTCAACCCCTGAATACGTCTGCAGAATTTCCGTGACATTTTAACAACAGGTCCCGCGCTGTGCTTAGCCATAAGCGCAGACCAAATAAAATACTAAATATTCCTAAGGAAGAGGCCGAGGACAGCATGGATGCAATTTCCTTGTGCATCAAGGTGGTGCATCCCTGGGCAGAACAAGCATAAGGAATAAAAAGTCCCATCCTCTATGGGCCCCTGAACATCATCTGACTTCCCCAGCCAGGTGCTTGCCAATTATATCGGACACCGAGACCCATCACTCCCTGACCCCAGGGCAGCCTTCTCCAATTCCAGCTGCATATCCAGCATTGGAGACCCAACATTTGAATGCACACCGCCTGAATCCGGTTTCGACTTCAGCTGCACCAGGAGCACATCTTGAACAGCAGAGCTGAAATGATGGCTGGGAGAAAAGCGCATGGTGCTATTAATGACGTCCCTAAGATCTGACTCCTCCACTTCTGCCCATTTTAGACAGATCATGCCCTCCTTTTGAGATGAAGAATAATAAAGGTGGCCTGGAGGGTGTGCTGTGGAAGAGATTAATTTTAAGGCGAAAGGCCATCTGGCAACCGTAGAGAAGATCCGGAAGGATAAAGATGGTCACTGACGACAAAGATCACGTAATGTCAAAGCTGGATGCTAAGAACGCATGAGGGATGGAAGATAGAGGCCTTCCGACCATGAATTTGGAAGCAGTCACAAACACGTCCACGGGTTGCGGGAAGAACTATGCCATTAGCCCAAGCCCAAATCAAGGCTGACTGTTCTCTTGACAATGAGCAGTCGGCAGAAACTCATGTATTTTGGGCATGGAATGCCAGCAGACAGTGGAGTAGGCAAAATATGTTTGGCAAAGCAGAATCTATATACGTATATCCCTGCTTTTCAACCTTGGCCACTTTAAGATGTGTGGACTTCAACTCCCAGAATTCCCCAGCCAGAAAAACACAGCTGTATATACATATACAAACATAATGAAATAGGGTTATCCTTTACTGAACTGTGTTTGCAAAACTCTGAATACATGTATACACACACACTCACGCACATGTGCTCATTCACACACACCTCTTTCTCCCTCCCTCCCCTCCCCTTTGTTCTGTTTAATTAAATGAAAAATATTCTGTTTAGTTAAATGAATAAAGGCCAAAAACATTAAAAAATGCTTGGCGAGATTGAGGGAGGTAGAAAGGGACGGTGATAGATCAAGTGGATGGATCAGGACACAGAGATGATTGCAAATGTCCCTGAAAATGCTACACGAGAGAGCGCAAAGAGTCATTTGTCTGCGCGGTCACCGGCGGTCAAGTCCGACTCGGTGCCATCCACGTAACTGTAGATTTGCAAGTCCATGAAAGCCAGTCACCCTCCTACAATTCCGGAAAGGGACCCTGGATCTATTTTTCACCCCCGAGGCAGGAACCCTGCTTCATATCGCCTGTTTGAGTTCACACCATCAGCCCTGTGAACTCACGCGGTGCTGTGCCTACGAGGTCTTAGCAAGGCAGTGGAAGGGGGGCCAAGGGGCTCGGGGGTGTCCCAGACTCGGTGCCATCTGTCCTTGGGGTGTCCCTGAAAGCTCCGAGTCAGCGTTTTCCACCTAGTCCTTGCTCCGCGGTTATCTTTGAAAGGACAAACTACCATTTTAAAAAAAGCCCCCAAAAGCCGTCTCATATTCTTTGCATGTCAGCAGACAGCGGGGAGGGAAGGGGCAAAAAATGCAAAGAGAGAGAAGCAGATTCTCCGTCTGGGTCACGGTTCAAGCCAGGGGCTGCATGCCTTCCCTCCAGCTGTGCAAGATTCTGTCTACCCTCTCCACCCCCCCCCCCCGATAAAACCATTAAAAGGAGGACCTCCAAAGGCACATTGCCATTTAAAACACAAAATTTGCTGTCTTACCCACACGTGTGATCTAACCTGACCCACTGGGCAGCCTTCAGCCCTCCCCCGGCCCCCCGTTGTACCTTCCAAAAGTTTCTTACTCTTAATTAAAGGATTCGAATTGCGCCCAAACTCATTGGCCAGTTGTCAAGGCCCTGGGGTGGGAGGAAGGGGTCCACATTTTGTGGGCGACGCATTCTAAAATCGGTTTTCTGAACGTGTGCAGAGTGCACTTCCCTTCCTCATCAAAACACGCCAGGCAGCTGCAATAAATGCCAGACTACGAAAGGGAGGTAACAGAGTTCTCTAAGTCAGATAACATGCTAGTCAACCTCCCTCTCTTTGGAAAGGTACTGACGTGACGAGTCCAGAGCACGTCCCCTTACCCCACATCCCCCTAAGCCAGCCTTCTCTTCACCTGCAGCCTGTCTGGCTGCAAAACCCCTTCTGCTCACCCCGGTAACCCCATTAGCCTGCGGACCCCGCAAGCACCGAGATCTCCCAGCACTCGATTTCTGCTCGGCTGGGCTGGGCTGCAAGGCAAACAGGCTGCAGCTTTTTGCGCGGAGGGCAGTCACAACAGCTGCCGGGGGAAACAAATGCAGCAGGGAAGTTTGGATGCTGGCAACCCCTGTGGGGAGGCAGTGGATTCCCTGTCCGCTGGAGCAAATAATCATTGCAATTACTTGCTTGTACAACACGCTAAATCTGGAGCCTGGGGGAACAAAGCGCGCATTTGCATTGCAGGGTTTAAGAGGGAAGCCTGTTCACACCACACCATAAGGCTGGGTCCTTGCGAGACACGGAGTCCCCGGCTCGGCAACCCTCTTGAGCCTAGACTCGTGGGTTGTGTGAACTCAACACAGGGTTCTTCTTCCACTGACCCCCTCCAAATTATTATTTGCACCCTTATGGCAGGGAACAAGAGGGCCCCCCTACCCCCAGGGAATTAGGAGAGAGACCCAAGGAAGCCCCCCATTCCCCGTGCACCTTTTGCCGAAGTAGCTTGCTACGCACTCTTCCCCACAGCTTGGCGCCAGTGTTGGGGGGCCTCTTGCCCTCGGGGGCCTCCTCCAGGCTGTCCAAAGAACAGTGGCCCATGTGCTCCCGGGACAAGTCCATCTGCTGCACCAAGACCTCGGTCATCTCGCTCGCCGTCTCCCCCCTCCGTGGGGCACCCCAAGAGCGCCGGCACCGATTCCAAGAGGCCAGCCCGCTCTCGCCGTTAGCAGGAGGAGGGAGCAGGGCCCATCGCAAGGGGGGGCGGTGGCTGCTTAGAGGACCACCCGTCCGGGCCCGGCACGTGGGCCTTGGGAAGGGGCTGGGGTGCGCACCATGCCCGGGCCAGAAGCACGCTCGCCCGGCACAGCTGGGAAGTGCGGAGAGAGCTCGCCTGTCCCTGATCTTCCCTCTTTCCTCCCAGCTCCTTATTCCACCCCCCCGCCTTCCCCCCGGCTTAACCCCTCCAGCACCAACTCCGCTTCCCCAAACAAATCCGCCCGGAACAGCCTTTCTCCGAGGATTAGAGACGGTTAACTCCTCCGCTGCCAAAGCAGGCGGGGAACGCGGAGCCGAGAATTTAATTTATTTATTTCATCTATTTATTTATACATCACATTGCTCCAGCCAGCTGTTTTCTGCCGAGACCTCGGGACCTGCTCATCCGGACTGGAGCTGCCTTTTGGAGCCGCCAGATGCTCAGGGTACAAAGGACGTCCAGGCAGCGGGGTGCCTTACGCATCGCGTTCTTCGTCCTAGAAGAATCTCCCCGGGCACTTTCAGTCTTGTTAAAATCCACTTTATGCTTTGCATTTTTATCCAAAGCATTTGCCATAAAGGACCCGGGGGAGCCACACGATCCAGCAGGCCCTGAATTCAGATTCCACTCCATCGGAAACCGGCTCTCAGTTACAAAACACTTCTTGAGGCTCCAGAATGGCTCCACGTGTTAAAGACGAATCATGCTTCTATCTCCCTCTTTCCATCGTGGGAAAGCAGAGATCTGAGCTGCAGCATTTTTAGCATGATGATTAGCACGGGTGTCAGCAGGGTGTGGGCAAAAAAGCCAAGATGGTGGCCACGATGGTTTGATCGAAACTCTGCTGTTTTTTATGCGACATTTTGACTTTTTTGCCCAAACCTGGCTGGCATCCGTGATTATTAGCATTATTACTCTGCTTTTCAGACAAAAAGGATTTCCAAAGCCTGTTGCTGTGCCCCCATATATAACCTAAAAGTCACATCACAAAAGGAAAAGCGACCGGGAGGGAAGAGGTGGAAAAAAGCTTAAGCCCTAGATCTTGGTGAAATAAAGATTCCCTCGGGTCAAATTCAGCTCAGGCAACCACGTGATCTTCTCATCAATAACATATTGTGGTTTGCTGTTGCGTTCTTCCAGATTTTTTTTTCTCTACCATCTAATCTTTGGCCCTGAGATCTTCTAGTGGTCTCCAATTCCCGTACCAACCAGGTTCGATCATGCCAAGCTCAGCCAGGCACTGCCCTTGCCATGGCTTGGACCTCAGTTGGAAATCTGGGGCGCAGTCCCTTGCTCCTCGCCCATTTATGTGCAGCCCCCATCTTAGACAAGGCAGAGCTAAGATCTGGAACTGCACCCCACAGGCACAAGATGGCATCTTCCAGAATTCCCAGCCAGGGCACAGGGCGTTCTACCAAGCGCCCTCCTGGTCCAAGTCGCGTTCCGAAGCTTCGCATTGCAGGACACCTTCCAAATGAAGGGAACTGGCCCCCAGCCCCGAACCGCTGCAGCTTCACTGAAAGCCAGCACCCCACGCCTTTCCCTTCTGCAACCTTTGAAGGGTGCTTCACGCAGGAGCACCAGTTGCCATGCTCAGAAGCCCTCCTCCCAGGCCGAAGACAGAGGCTGAGTGCTGCCCCCAGTTCAACCTTAATGCGGAGGCCCGTCCCAGCCCACGAAAAGCTAAGGCGAGTCTGATCTCCTTGGTCCTCTTGGATGGGAGACCCCCAGGAAGGCCTAGAGGGCGGACTCAGCCTGGAAAAGGGCACCCTGGGGAAAGCGGGGACATGAAACCTTTCGGTCCTGTCGCCAAGAAAACTGCACGGGGCACGCCACGTACTTGGCGAAGCCAAGCGGGATTAGAGGGAGGTGTTAGGTTTGCTGGCACACGCAAGCTCGGTTCTGCGCACGATCCTGATCAACCCTCGAAGAAAACGCAGTGCCCTGCATTCAGACAGCGCCCTCCCCACCAGTGCTTGGCTGGCTCCACCGACTGGCACCCCCTTTGGGATTGCTTTCTGCAGGGTTTCTCAAACTTGGCCACTTTAAGATGGCTGGCTGGCTGGGGAATTCTGGGAGTTGAAGTCCACGCATCTTAAAGTGGCCAAGTTTGAGAAACCCTGGCTTTCTGCATCTCTCCCTGGGCACCTCTGCCTACTGAGAACCTTCCCTTGAAAAAGAAAAGCAAATGGTCCGGCTAGCCACAGAAGCTGCCTCTTGCGTCTTCCTCTCTGCCCCCCATCCACAAGGACCCCCCTACCCGCACCGCCGGCCCAAGAGCATCAGCTACGGAGAAGATGCAACGGCCCACTCTAAAATCCCCTTTTCCTGCAATGCCAACTCACCACCATGGCAAAATGCATCTGGCTCCTTCCCGGTTGGTCATGAGCGCCCAGGGGCCATCAAAAGGCCACGCAAGGTCACCCCGGGGGCAAAAAGACGAACAGTGACCCGTGGCACTACTTGGCTGACCTTCTGGCCTGGAGAGCAAAGCCGGGCTGGGCCTGGTTAGGATTTGGATGGGACACCAAAGGGCTCCGGTAGGGTTGCCCCGGAAAATGCCTGGAAAAAGCCACAAAGTCCCCAAGAGGAAGAGACAGCTGGCCAGACCCTCCGTCCACCTGGCCGCATGACCGACATTTGCACCATCATAGCAGATTCCTGGAAGGTTTCACACACTCCTGTTGGAAGGGACACCAGAGGTTATATCTAGTCCCACCCAACCAATCCCTGCTCAGTGCAGGGTCTGCTAAAGTATTTTTGACAGATGGCTACCCAGCCTCTTGTGGAAGACTTCCAATGGAGGAGAACCTACTAGTGGTGGGCTTCAAGCACTCTACAGGTCGTCCTCGTTTAGTGACCGTTCACAGTTATGACGGTGATGAAAAAGTCACATTGCGACCAATCCTCACCTTTATGACCTTCGCAGGTCTGTAAAGCCAAGGGAAGCTGAAGGAAGACTGTAAGCACTGCCGTGGTTTCACTTAATGACCACTTCACTTAACGCCTGAGTGGCCGGTCCCAAGTGTAGTCGCTAAACGAGGACGGCCTGTACAACAGGGACCATCGCTCCCAGAAAAGGAGGGTGGCTTCTTCTGAGAAGGCCAGGTGCTCCTTTGACTCTGGTGACCAACACAACGGCCCCATGGTTTGCAAAGAGGGGCAGTGCGCTCTGTATGTGGCAAGAGACGCTCTTTCAAGCCCCGAAGCCCTCTTTCCCCATCTGTGTCGGGTAACTGACAGCTATTCATCTGTGGGTTACACGCAAGCGAGAAGGAAGGCAGGGATCCCAACTGACATCTGCTTCCCATTGCAGAGGCCCCAGTTCAGGCTTTTGCTGGAGAGCAGGGCAGGTCACCGAAGGAGACCAAAAAAATTTTAAAAAGAAAACGAGGGGGGGCAACTTCCCCTTCAAAGCAGCAGGTCCTTTGTTGCAGAAGCGGGCACTTTTCGTCACCTTGCTGGATTCTCTGACCTCTACCCCAACCTGCCCCCACCAGAGACGATGCACTACAACTCCCATCCGCCCCAGCCAGCTGGCTGGAGACGAGGGGAGCCAGAGGGCAACTCAGCTGGAAGGCTGCCTGCCTGCCAAAAGCAGAGCGGGCTGACATTTTGCATAATCGATTCCACTCCGCCTGGCCCCAGGACGGAGAGGACCGGCAGCTGGTTCAGATTTCACAGCCGCTGGAGACGGGCAACCCCTTTCTCCCGCTGCTGGGGCTTCGTCCGCCCTCTTTGAGGCCGCAGGAGACGGGCCTTTGGGGTGCTCTCAGAGGCCGGGCAGCCCGGAGAAGGAGCCCAGGGGTGGGCGATGCGGTCAGAGGGCAAGGCAGTGTCGAGAAGCCAAGCCACGCGCAGAGTTAAAAGCGCCAGGGGGAAAAACTACACACTAACAGAGAGAGGTCATGTTTATATTTCAAACAGAATAATTCCCTTTAGTCTTCCAACACTGTGGCTCAGCGTTTTGGGGCATGCACAGAGTTCAGAATTCAAGCGCCCGGCTCTTCCTGCATTCCGCTTTCACAAACACGGATATTATGCTGGGCCCACTTTCTGTCAGAACACAGAAAACAAAGTCCTCTTCCTGTCCATCTTAAGACTCTGAAGATACACCCCTGCAGTTTTCTAGGCATGATACAAAAGTGGTTCGCAATTGCCTTTGTGCAGGATGTTTTTTCAATTTCCCAGTCAAGCTACAGATAGCCCTCACTAAACGACCATTTCTTTAGTGACCGTTGAAGTCACAACAGTGCTAAACAAAGGGACTTACAACTGGTCCTCGTGCTTACAACCATCACAGCACCCCCATGGTCATGTGATCGCGATCCAGGCGCTTGCATTTATGATGATTGCAGCATCCCGGGGTCATGTGATCACCATTTGCGACCTTCCCAACCAGCTTCCGGCAAGCAAAATTAATGGGGAACTGCGTGATTCACTTAACAACTGCGTGATTCGCTTAACAACTCCACGATTCACTTAATGGCCATGGTGATTCATTTAATGACCATTGCAAAAAGATTGTCAAATCAGGCGTGACTCACTTATCAACCACCCCACTTAACAACAGATTTTCCGGTCTCTATTGTGGTCATTAAGTGAGGACTACCTGTACTGGAATTCCCAGATGGTCTCCCCGGCTCCAACCCTGCTTAGCTTTCTAGATCAGCCAAGGTTGCCTAGAGGCTGGGAAAGGCTTTTTCACCAAGTCCGCCCCCTGCACCGACTTGATGTTCTCTAAAGGACTCAGCCAGGTGGCTTTCAGTTATTAATAACTGATGCTAACAGGTGACTGAACTGCCCTTGTACAATGAAATGCTGCAGTGCGCCCATCACGTCCTAAGCTGGCTTGCTGTGGCCCCCAGTCCCATAACTTTGTTCGGACCACACGTATCTCTTTGGGGAAACACATCCTTTTTGCCACAAATGGAGTCTAAAGACCAGCGTTGTCCAAGCTTGGCCACTTTAAGATGAGTGGACTTCAACTCCCAGAATTCTGGGAATTGGCTGGCTGGGGAATTCTGGGAGTTGAAGTCCACTCATCTTAAAGTGGCCAAGTTTGGACAACACTGCTATAGACGGATCCTTCTTGCCCGACCAATAACCTTGTGGCCAAGATGCCCCCCTCTTGCAACAGAGGAAGTGTAGGGAGAGTGTATGGATCTGGGGGGTGGGGGGATAATTCACTGCAGATGTTGCTTCTGAAAACTTCCTCCCCGCCATCATGGCAGTAGGGGGGGAGAGGAGAGGAAGCACAGAGGCCTCTTCATCTCTCCTGTTCTCTGCCTTCGGATGGAGCAGAGACAGGTTCTGCCAGCTTGCATTCACTCACTCACACACTACCAGCTGGACTTGAAGAAGCAGGAGAGGAAGAGTATGGATGTTTTGAACGCTGGTGTTGGAGCAGATACCTGAGAAGACCGTGGACAGCCAAGAAAACAAGCCGATGGATCACTGGACAAACCAGCCCAGAGTTCTCCCTTGAGGCGCAAATGACCAGGCTCAGACGATCCTGCTTCGGACACACGATGCGCAGACCCAGCTCTCTGCAGGAGTGCTGGGAAAGGCGGAAGGGAAAAGAAGAAGAGGACGACCAGCAGCAAGAAGGATGGGCTTAGTTATGGCAGCCATGGGGGCACCATCGGAAGTCCTGAAGGACCAGGCTAGGGGCAGATCATCGTGGAGAAAATCTACCCGCGCGGCCACTAAGAGTCAACACCGACTTTGATGGCACGTGATCAGTCACGATGGAGACCCAGCTCTCTGGGGAAGGCTCTAGCACTGGGAAAGGCGGAAGGAAAGAGAAGAAGAGGACGACTAGCAGCAAGGGGGATGGACTCAGTTATGGCAGCCATGGGGGCACCTCTCTCCTCCCCACAGAATCACCTTCGTTTCATCCACCATCTCGAACCTCGCTCCAAAGCACATACAAGGGGAACGTGGGAAGTAACTCAGATGCGGGTCTGATTTTCTCGCCCAGCAACAACAACAGCCTCCTGACAGCAGATGGTGTCCAGGTCCGTGTGAGGAAAGTTCTTGACAACCACCAGATTACACTGGGGTCCTCAAGGATGCCAGGTTATCCACCAATGAACAGAGCTCTGCCTTGCACTCACCTGCTATGGCCATTGACCGCCTCCAAGCCACCCCACTTCTCCAGGCACTGAAATGCTGGAAGCTGTTCCACACTGCAACAGCCAAGCTGCAGCCTGTAAGACCTGCAATCCCCAGGAGCCCTGGCCGCCCCCAAAGTTCACATGGCTGGAATCTCCGTGTCCATCCCACCCCCCCCATCCGCCGCCATGACTCATGCTTGTGGGTCAAAGCTGAGTTTCCAGTAAACGGAGCAACCAAGTTTCTACTGTGCTCTTTTCATCTTCAGCCAGAAGCAGCAAAACCCCAGCGCTCGCGTTGGGCTTTCGAGCCCCATCTTCAGAGTGGGGAGGGGCTGGTTTGGTTCCTACTGCAAGGCAAATTCACCTCACGTTGCACTTTCGCACCAATACACGGCCCCAAATTTAGCTGTTGTTCAAAATCTTCCCTTTTTCTGAATTTTCAGTTGAATTTTCTGAATTTGCAACTGGGGGAAAAGAAGTCCACATCAGGGAGACCTCTGCAGAAAAATGCGCGCGTTCAGGAGGGTAATGAACAAGTGCATTTTATTGTAACACCCTCCCCGTGCTATAATCATAGAAATAATTCATAACTGTTCTGTGCAGATCAGTTTTGAACATTGGAGGAGGGCATTTTCCATGCATGCTGCATGGAGGACAACTGTGAGAAAGAAGCATGAAAATTAATCAACACACAACCCCTTTCTGCTTTCTGAAACTGACACCCGCTTTTCCACATCAGACTGTAGGATTCTGCATCGACAAATGGGACAAACATTGCGCAAAAGAATGGACACAAGGTTGACATCAAGGCTCAAAGCAAGGACAGTGCAAAACCTGAGCATTTCAGTCTCCTGGAAAAACGAGACTTTAACGAGACCGTTGAGCCTCTTCACATACATGAAGAGATTTCAGGCGATTTCAGAAAGTCTCAACAAACAGCAAATTTTTACAGGTAATCCTCATTTAGTGACTGCCTGACTTAGCAACCATTCGCAGTTACAACGGTGATGAAAAAGTAACTTTGCGACCAATCCTCGCATTTACAGCCTTCACAGGTCTGGAAAGCAAAGGAAAGTGGAAGGCAGATCGTAAGCACAGTCGTGGTTTCACTTAGCGACCACTTCACTTAATGACTGAGTTGCCAGTCCTAATTGTGATCGCTAAACAAGGACGACCTGTATTGCATTACAATAGTTAATTGATAAGGTGCCTGTAACCTGTCTCACGCATAACTTGCTCCGCATCACCAGCCTATCTCCCCTGCATTTCCCCCCATTTCTCCCCAATTTAAATCCTACATCAGCCCAGCCTCTCTAAGCACGTGATGAAGCAAACGGCAGCTTACAAAAGCTGAGGCCTTTTAATAAAATGTGTTGGTCAGAAAAGGGGCTACCAGACGCCTCCTGATTTTTGCAGGACCATTAGGCACCCTTGTTCCGACAGACCAATAAGGCGAACGAGATAAAAAGCACAGAGGAATAACAAAACATAATTTATATCCTATATCCGCGTAGCCACGGAAGCTTACGCCTCTTAACGGAACGTGTGAGTTGGAAAAAGCGCTGCCGGTGTTGTGCTCCTAACGCAGCTCTCCTCCGACAATGTATTCACGCTTCTCCTTCGCTCTTTCCATTGCTAAGCCCAGCAGGGTCGGTTCATAGAAAAACAGCTACCACGAACACGGCCTGAAAGATTTGACTTGCTAAGCAGGACGGGGAAAAACTGGAAGACGCAACGGGAGGGGAGGGCTCGGGAAAAAACAGCGCTCCCTGTTCCCAGGCCAAAATCACTAACCCAACACTCCTCCAATTCTTATATACAGCTGCAAGAAAAAGTATGTGAACCTTTTGGAATTTCACGGTGTTCTGCATTAATTTGTCATAAAATGTGATCTGACCGTCATCTAAGTCAAGAGTATTGACAGATATAATGTGCCTAAAATAATAACACAAAAACAATTCTGATCCTTCATATCTTTATTGAGAACAACCATAAAAACCTCATAGTGCTAGTGGAAAAAGTATGTGAACCCTGGAGTTGGCCTCAAAAAAGCTAATTGGAGTCAGGTGTTAGCATACCTGGAGTCTTGTTAAGCCTTGGAGGTGTGGACTAGAGCTACGTTGACTGATAAAAACCACTCAAACGTTTTGGGTTTGCTCCGCACAAGAAGAATACGCTTATGTGAGCCACGCCTCGCCAAAAGGAGCTTTCAGAGGATCTACGATCAAGAATTGTTGATTTACATAAAGCTGGAAAGGGTTACAAAGTGATTCCAAAGACCTTAGAAATTCACCAGTCTACAGTTAGGCAAACAATCTACAAATGGAGACACTTTGGGACTGTGGCTACTCTACCAAGAAGTGGGCACCCAGTCAAAATGACCCCAAGAGCACAACGAAGACTTAACAATGAGGTAAAGAAACAACCCCGAGTGACAGCCAAAGATGTGAAGGCATCATTGGACCTGGCTAACATCTGTGTTCATGAGTCTACAATAAGTAAAACATTGAACAAGCAGGGTGTCTATGGCAGGACACCACGAAGGAAGCCGCTGCCTACTACAAAGAACATTGCTGCATGCCTGAAGTTTACAAAAGAGCACACTGACACTCCACAGCGGTATTGGCAAAATGTTTTGTGGACTGATGAAACAAAGATTGAACTATTTGGAAAGAACACGCAGCACTACATCTGGCGTAAAAAGGGCACTGCGTATCATCATGAAAACATCATCCCAACCGTAAAGCATGGTGGAGGAAACATCACGATTTGGGCCTGCTTTGCTGCATCAAGACCTGGCCAGCTTGCAGTCATTGAGGGGAAGACGAATTCCCAAGTGTATCAAAACATTCTTCAGGATAATGTGAGAATGTCCGTACGTCAGCTGAAACTCTGTAGAAGTTGGGTGATGCAACAGGACAATGACCCAAAACACCGGAGCAAGTCCACAACAGAATGGCTTCAGAAAACAAAATCCGCCTTTTGGAGTGGCCAAGTCAGAGCCCAGACCCCAACCCAATAGAGATGCTATGGAATGACTTGAAGAGAGCCATACACATGAGACGTCCAAAGAATACGACAGAGCTAGAGCTGTTCTGCCAGGAAGAACGGGCTAAAATCCCTCCTGAACGATGTGCAGGTCTGATCCACAGCTACAGGAAGCGCCTGGTTGAGGTTATTGCTGCCAAGGGGGGGGTCAACCAGTTATTGATTCCAAGGGTTCACTTACTTTTTCCACTAGCATTTTGAATGTTGAATGAGTGTGTTCAATAAAGACATGAAGGATCAGAATGGTTTTTGTGTTATTATTTTAGGCACATTATATCTGTCAATACTCTTGACTTAGATGACGGTCAGATCACATTTTATGACAAATTAATGCAGAACACCAGGAAATTCCAAAAGGTTCACATACCTTTTCTTGCAACTGTAAAAGCCACAAAGAGCTGGGTTTTCTCCAGGCACTGGGACAGTAAGGTTGGTGCAGGGCAGATGGTATAGATCAGTCTTTTTCAAACTTGGCCGCTTTAAGATGGGTGGACTTCAACTCCCAGAATTCCCCAGCCAGCTTTGCTGGCTGGGGAACTCTGGGTGTTGAAGTCCACCCATCTTAAAGCGGCCAAGTTTGAAAAAGACTGGTAATGATGAATGGATGTAATCGATGGATTGGTTGCTCGGCTTTTCTCGATTTTTTGTTCATTGTTTTTCTTGTTTTTATTACTGGCGTTAACCACCCAGAGTTGTATGCCCCAGATGCGCGCCCCTACCCTTCTTCAAAATAAATAAATAAACAGAAATAGAGGATTGTGAACGCTCTTCCCTATTCTGCCTCTGACATGCATCCAGTTCACCCAGGTACCAAACCGTCTCCTCTGTCCTCCCATTATCTTCCTCGCCCAATCGGAGCAACGCTCAACAGTTGTCTTAGCAACCGTTGCTAGAGCAACCCGGGATAAAGTTGGTCGGAGGAAGGAAGGCGCCAGGGATGCTGGCAGGCGCTGTGTTGAGAGGCCATGTTTGTGCACCTGCCCTGCCTTAATACTGGGGGCTCGGGAGTTTACAAAGGAGGAGGAATTCGAGCTGGTTCAGCATCTGGATCACAGCAGCATGGAAGGAAATCAATTCACCTTCCTTTCCCCCAACCATTCCTGGCAAGACCCAGCACGCGGCTACTTTCAGACCCGACTCCTGTTCTCTGCAGCAGACAGTGCAGCTTCCAGGTCCCCGTTCAAAGCAGAAGTGGAAAAACTCAGAAGATTGACGCATCCAACTCAAACCTATTCCCATTTGTTTAATTGCATCCTTCAGACGAGATCTTAGGGTCACTCCTGCACGCTTTCCCAGTCCACCCCCCCCAAAAAAATAATATAAAGTCAAACTGAAGAAGGCTGGCTTCACTCTTTTTCCTACCTCAGAAAAACCTATTAAAAATGCAAAATCAGGCATTGGGTTAGCTTTTGAGAAAGTCCAGATACCCAGCAGCAGAATCTAATTCGTTTAGCTTAATGAGCTTTGTTTGCCCCGCTGCAAAAGAGCAAAGGAAAAAGGACAACATTGCACCGTTGGCAGAGAATAAACAATCCACCTGAGCGTTTTGAGATCTGGCTCCAAGTCCCATTTGCAGCAGAGCGTATGTGATGACAAACAGCAAGAACAAATTCTCGGATTATATTTACCGCAACGGAACAGAACACGCCTCATTAAACCACACCAAAGAATATGTTCTTTGTAGTGCAAGAAACGGGGTTTTTCAAGCTGCGTTCCAAGGGACCCTGGGGTTCCACAAGAACTCGATGGGGTTCTCTAAGAGATTAATGCCCTTAAGTTCACTTAAATGCAGCCAATTTTCTATCACCAGAGCTTTGCTTCTCAATCAGGGGTTCTGTAGTGAATAAAGAGGATGGCTGTCAGAATCCTCGCAAGATTTTATAGTAGATTATTATATGGCTAGTTTAAAAAAAAATGATTTTTTCTACATGCTGCGGTTCTGCCATTGGAAAAGGGGAGGGGGAGTAGGAAGGAGAGACCGTTTGATGCAGATGGTTTCTTATCACAAGCCCTGGAATGTTCAAGGCCATGCCAGCAAGGGAATCAGAAGACAAGAACTAAGGGCGAAGAAAGGGGGGGAAAAGAAAGAAAAGCAGTTTTTGGCGCGCTTTTATTCAGTCTCAGCAATGCTTTGGATCTGTACACTTATTCTTAATAAATGAACTTTCTTTTGAATCAATATTGGTTGCAAGGAGAGTTACTGGTTTTAAGATCAACAAGTGGCAGTTCGTTACATTTTGCTGAGACTCCCTGTACAGACTTCTACCAGGGACATTACCCTGAGGGGAGTCACAAGCCTCACGTTAACCGGGACCAACCGAGCAACGGGATGGCTGATGATGTTATTGAGGAAGAAGAAGAAAGAAAAGTCCCTCCTCCATTGGAAGTAAAGGTGATAACCCAGGGGGAGCCGGTGCAATCATCACGCCCAGACCGGACGGGGATGAAAGCAACGGGGACGAAAGGACGGGCTCCTTCGTTGAAAGATCGCTTGGGGAAGTTGGAAGGGCAGATGGGGTCCATATCCGATGATATGCGAGCTATAAAGGCAGCCATGGACCAACTGCTTGGAAGGGGATCTACACCTCCCGCACGAGAAGCGGCCGCCACACCAGGAGGCACGGAGGTGGCAGAGCTGTCAGCCGAAGATGAGACTTCCAGCGAGGAGGAGGAGGATCTCACACCTAGCAGAGCCAAGAAGAGCCCGATGCAGCAGCGGGGCATCTCCATGAAATTCGGGGGAGATGCTGAGCAGCTGGCTTGCTTTATCACCCAGGTCCGGATCTACATGGAGGGCTACGGGGGTCTGTTCCGCAGCGAGGAGGAGAAGGTTTCCTATGTGTCCAGTTTTTTTGAAGGTATGGCTGCGGAATGGGTGGTTGGCCTGCATAGGGCGAAGGACCGGGCTTTAAGAAAATTGGAGGATTTCATGGCGGCTCTCTGCGCGCGCTTTGAAGACCCGTGTGTGGCGCTCAAAGCACGACGCGACCTGGAAAGGCTGAAGCAGGAAGGCAAGAAGACGGAACGGAAGGGGCCGAAGTCTTCAAAGCCCGGCAGGAAAGAAGTCACGACAGCAAAACAGCTGGGCACTGTGGTTTTGTGAAAACATTACATCTGATCAGACGTCAATTTTGGTGGCCAACAATGAGAAAAGATGTAGGGGAATATGTAGCCACATGCCCCACGTGTGCTATGGCCAAAAAGAGAGGGGGCAAACCAATGGGGCTTCTACAGACAGTAGCAAACCCTGTAGCTCCTTGGAAGCAAATAAGCATGGATTTTATTGTAGACCTGCCTGAAAGCAACAAAAAGACTGTTATTTGGGTAGTTACAGACCTTTTTTCCAAACAAGCACATTTTGTGGCATGCCAAGCCATTCCATCAGCACCCAAATTGGCTAAATTATTCATACAACATGTCTACCGAGCTCATGGGGTCCCAGAACGGATAATTTCGGATCGCGGGGTCCAGTTTACTGCCAAATTCTGGAGAGCGTTCCTAAAACTACTGGGGGCATCGCAAGGCTTGAGTTCGGGTTACCACCCCCAGACAGCGGGATCATGTGAACGTCTGAACTCAGTATTGGAACAATATTTGAGATGTTTCATTAACTACCAACAAGACAATTGGGATGAACTGTTACCCTTCGCTGAAGTAGCTTATAATAATGCAGTGCACCAAAGCACTGGTCTCACCCCTTTTAAAATAGCTACAGGACAAGACTTTGTACCCATCCCAGAACTGCCTAAGCAGACCACTCAAGTCGCTTCGGTTGATGAGTGGATCCAGCAGATGACACAAGTGTGGCCTCAGATTGCTGCCTCGTTGCAGGAGGCCAGAGCTACATACAAGAAATTTGCAGATGCTAAGAGAACACCAGAAAAAGACTGGAAAGTAGGAGATAAGGTTCTTTTATCTACTAAACATCTTAAATCATTACAACCTTCCAGAAAGCTCGCTCCAAGATTCATAGGGCCTTTTGTCATCGATAAAGTAATTAATCCAGTTTCACTACGATTACAGATGCCTGCCACCTTTAAAAAAATCCATCCAGTATTCCACTGCGACCTGCTTAAACCATATAAGGAGTCTTCTCAGTGGCATCCCTCTCCAGTACCTCCTAAACCATTGATGATTGAAGGAGAACAACATTTTGAAGTTAAAGAAATACTGGACAGCAGAAAGCACAGGGGGGGGGTTCAATTTTTAATTCAGTGGAAACATTTTCCCAAGTCAATGGCTGAATGGGTTGACAAGAAACATGTAAAGGCCCCACGTTTAGTTAAAAAATTTTATGATGCTTATCCTACAAAGCCTTAACAATTAGATTGGTTATTGTATTATGTGTATCTTTGCTTTTCCTTTTAGAGTGAAGAAGAGGAATCATCTGACTGACATCCTTTTCTGTGGAGGGGCAGTATGTCAGAATCCTCGCAAGATTTTATAGTAGATTATTATATGGCTAGTTTAAAAAAAAATGATTTTTTCTACATGCTGCGGTTCTGCCATTGGAAAAGGGGAGGGGGAGTAGGAAGGAGAGACCGTTTGATGCAGATGGTTTCTTATCACAAGCCCTAGAATGTTCAAGGCCATGCCAGCAAGGGAATCAGAAGACAAGAACTAAGGGCGAAGAAAGGGGGGGAAAAGAAAGAAAAGCAGTTTTTGGCGCGCTTTTATTCAGTCTCAGCAATGCTTTGGATCTGTACACTTATTCTTAATAAATGAACTTTCTTTTGAATCAATATTGGTTGCAAGGAGAGTTACTGGTTTTAAGATCAACAAGTGGCAGTTCGTTACAATGGCCTTGAAAGACAGAGGGAAGATCCGCTATCAAGGCAACAGTCAGATAAATAAAATTTGAGCCCAAGCCAAGAAAGTTTGCAAAAATGTCTCAGACAGACCCCCCCCCCAATTTCTCATGAAGATAAAAGAGGAAGGAAAGGTAGCACACTCAGTCTTGCAAGATTCTGTTACTAGAACTGTTCTAATAAAAGTAGCTTTAGTTCTGCATGGTGTCTATTTCTTACTCTGGTCTACCTGATAGGGCGGACACATTCTCTGATTTGTTTTTTTAACTAACAAGTTCCACAGCCTGAAAAAGTTTGAAAAACCCTGGCCTAAAGCACAGAGACTGTTTTTTCACAAAATACGTAATCCATAAAGACATTTCCGAGCTTAAACTCCTCTTTCTTCGCCTTCAAGTCTTTCGAAAGGGTGTTAACTCTTCCAATATCCAATTTGGGAAGCCGGCTTGCTGCATTAGGATGCCAGACTTATGCCTTTTTCTGATCGGAGGGA
This sequence comes from Liasis olivaceus, assembly GCA_030867105.1. Classification (NCBI taxonomy): domain Eukaryota; kingdom Metazoa; phylum Chordata; class Lepidosauria; order Squamata; family Pythonidae; genus Liasis; species Liasis olivaceus. The sequence continues at coordinate 329,906,410 of CM061349.1, forward strand.
AATTTATCTCTTTTAACTGGGAATGATCTATCTAGGCCAGACTCCGCCAGAGCCTATAAATGTACAGATGGGGAAGAGAAAAGTTAGACAGGAAAAAGCACGCCTCCGAGGGGATTTGCTGTCTTGGCACAAAGGAACTGGCGGTGCTGCAGCCTGGCATCTGAGAGACAGCTTGAGCTGCATCCTGCTGGCACCCCAAAAGATGGGAGGAGAAATTTGGACTGTGGCGTATGTGGGGTTCTATGCATCCTACGAGAGCTGGCACTAATTACGGTACTGGATTATAGGCAGCAAATTTCACCCAGAAGTGAATAAGAAGTTTCAAGCAGGCTGGGGAAAAACTGAGAGGCCCCAAAGAACAATGGATCAGAAACAAGGGAGAGGAGAAATTAGCAGCTGGGAATGGCAACCTTTGGCTTTCAGTGAATTATATGACAACTCAGAATCCTAGAGAGAGAAAAACCCGCAAGGGGCAGTGATATTTTTGCCTCTCAAGAATGGCAAAAGGAACGAGAGGCAAGGCTGTGCAGGGCCAAATATATCAGCTCACCAAAACGTCTTAAGGAGCCTGGGAGCCCCTTTTCCGACTGATGTATTTTATTCAAAGGCGTATTTTTTATTAAAAGGCATTGCATCTGATGAACTAAGCTGCAGCCCACAAAATCTTCTGCCTTTGGATAAAGTTTGTTAGCCAGAAAAGGGGCTTCGAGACTCCTCCTGATTTTTGGCTACTCTGAACTAGCATGGCTCTCCTTCTACAGAACTCACCTAAAGAAATACATGGAGTATAAGCTGTGGTCATTTGTACATTCAGGATGCTAATGCACTCTCAGGAGCACAGGAGGGAGAAAGCAAAAGAAGAATCCGGCAAATGCCCAGTAGGAGGAGAACAGGAGTTTACGGAAAAAGATGGAAATTATCCCACTACTGTTGTACAGGTAGTCCTCACTTAACGACTGTTCATTTAGTGACTGTTCAAAGTTACGATGGCACTAAAAAAGTGACTTATTACCGGTGCTCAAAGTTACAACCATCGTAACACCCCGCAGTTGCAGGATCACAATCCAGACACTTGGCAACCAGCTCGCACTTACAATGGTTGCAGCATCTTGGGGTCAAGTGATTGCCATTTGTGACCTTTCCCAGCTGGCTTCTGGCAAGCAAAATCAATTGGGAACTGTGCGATTCACTTAACGACTGCCACAAAAAATGTTGTAAAATCAGGTCCAGTCACGTGATGCCTTGCTTAATGTCCGCATGTGATGGAATGGTTTGATGAAGGCCACGCTCGGGGAGATAAGCATTTCCTTAGCCCCCAACAGAAGCGTGGGAAGGTTAAGAAGATGAGACTGGCACCACCCTAAGGAATTCACGGTGTTTTGGCTTGCTGGCTTAGGAAGTTAGATCCAATCTGGAGAGATTCTGTCTTGGAGGTGGAAGCTAATAAACACAACAGAACTGTATCTGTACTGTCTCGTGGAGTTCTTTGGGCTGAACCTGACATCAATCTCTCCAGACTGAATCTAAACTTCCCAAGCCACTTAATGATGAATTTTCCGGTATCTGTTGTGGTCGTTAAGCGAGGACTACCTCTGTAATTTTTTCCTGGGTTACAATAAGTCCGGAATTGGGCCAATGCAGTATCCGAAGCAGAACAGAGGGTGAGAGGTTGAATTTAGAAAGAATCTTTGGAATTATAGAGGGAAAAAAGATCTCTTCGCTGTCCCCTTCTTGCGAAAGGGGTTATTCATCTGGTGTAGAGAGTAAGGAAGAAGGTCTTGGCAGAAATATGCAAGAACCATTACCTAGGAAAAAGGGGTTGAAATGTTCTTTAACACCTGGGAAGCAAGATAACATCTGGAGGGGCTCAGGGAGATGCCTCCCTGATTCACTGGAGGTGGGGTTGGCAGCTCCAGCACAATCCCCCTTGCAAGATTTTGTCATTTGAGCCAATCTCAAAATAGAATGCCAATCTTCCTGTGGACTAGATTCTCTGGCCTGGTCTACCTCACAGGGCTGATATCTCTTCAGAGGCATCCTCCAGCTGCTTTCGTCCAGTTTGTAAGAAGTGGTTATTATTTTTTCCTAAGTTGAATTATTTTACTCCGTTTAGCCGCATTGATAACCTCGCCCAGTCCCAGAGTACGACGCCGACAAGAAGCTAAAGCAAAATGGCCCCACCTCACAATAACAGCAACGCTGAAAAGCGAGCGACACGTCCAATCCAGCTTTTGACCCTTTCCGAGCTGTGTGTAATTTATGTCTCTTACTGAGAATGGACCAGTCAGCTGGGGCCAAAGGCTTTCTCGTTCCACGTTCAATTGAATAAAGCAGTGTTTCTCAACCCCAAGTATAAGATGTGTGGACTTCAACTCCCAGAATTCCCCCCAGCATGGCTGGCTAGGGAATTCTGGGAGTTGAAGTCCACACATCTTAAAGTTGTCAGGGTTGAGAAACACTGGAATAAAGCATAAAAAAAGTTTGCAATTACTGTCAAGTGTACAAGTGATGATGGGAGGAGTGGACGGGTCAGCTGTAACACCCCGGCTTCTCCTGAAGCAACAATTCCCCAACAATTGTGTAAAGCAGTTCAATTTTTGAAAAGGCAGGCAAGATTCTTAGACCCCACTGCTGGGAGGGAAAAGGCGCGTTTTTCTGCAAGGAGGACGAAATCAAAACAGCTCCTTGCACGAAGGATGGATGAACCCTTCCCTTTCTTACTTTTGCCCCTGAATGAATATGCACCCCTCCCAGCACACAACCACCCTCCAGAAGACTCAGCTCCCCTGGGCTGGATCCCCACAAAATGCAAAGGAGGGAGCAAAGTGATTCTCTCCCCTCTCTTAACATGCTAGCTTTCTCCCTGCAAGGAGAGCCAGCCCCAGAGACATGTGGCTAAAGGGTAGGGTCTTCCTGAAGCAGCCTCTGAGTCTACCGCGCAGGTTAAAATAGACCTTCCTCTTTCCCTCCTCACGGCAACGGTCCCCGCACCTGGACTTGCCACTTGCCCACGATCCTGTCCACAATTTCGTTGTTGTCCTTGTTCACCTTGGTCTTGTCAAAGCATTTCTCGTAGCAGAGGATGCGCAGGTACTGCGAGCCTTCCAGCTCAATCTCAAATTCCTGCAGAATTGGGAAAGGGGGGGGAGTTTATGGAAGCCACAAAAGCAGGGCGGAAAAGTGAGAACTGACCCAAAGAGCACGTAGCTGCAAGGGGGAGGTTGGACCGCATCATGTGAAGGCAGGGTGGGGGCAGGAATCAATTGGGGGGGTGGAGGCAAGGACTGACGTGAGACTGGAGGCAAAGAGGACAGAGATTTTCCTTCCCTGCCTTTTATTTGGCGGGGGGGGTGTTCTTTTCATTTTGCAGTGCTATTAAGCCAATCTAAGAGCTCACACCGGCTTGCATGTTTTTTCCACCCCAAAAGAAAAGGAAGCATATTGTCGTCTCGAATTCCAGCACTGGCGTTGCCAAAATTCAACCGTGCCGTTGGAAGGGGGATCACCAAAAGGTCTCCAAAAAGGGGACGCAGGCTGATTATTCCCCCCTTTCAAGCTTCTTCTAGAAACCAAAGCAGGCTTTTCCCACGCTGGCCCCAAATTAGGTGGGACTCTGGCGGCCTCTACAGTGGATGAATAAGTAAAATAATAAATCAGCCGCATGAAGTCAGGTCATCTTCAATTTACTGTACAGTAAATTGATATTTGGACATCGACCCTTCCAGGAATGCTTGAAATTCCTCTGCTGTGAAATGGCTGAGGGTGACCCAGAAGCACTCGGCTCCTTTTTTTCCTTGGCAACCTAACCAGAGGGGCGGATTGTTGCACGACCGGACCTAACGGAAGCCAAATTATCAACTGGGCAGCCACCATCTGCGAACGGGCACCGTTCTGCAGGAGCTGATGGGCTGTGGGGGCCTCTATCTCGCCCCCTTCATTGGGAAATCTCCCACCCAGGACAGTGTCAGTACATCTGAGCATCTGCAGAATGCCATTTCAACCCCGGTGCTCAAGGCCATACGGGTTCTCTCCTCAAAACTGTTGGAAACGCACCTGGAAACCAGCACAGGCTCAGAGGAAATCTTGCCAAGTAATTTGCTTCTTTCATCCCAAACGGGCTGGGGAAGGACCTGTATTTTGCCTGGTGGGAAGTGGCGGGGAGGCACTCTGTACATGCTCAGATGCATCCTGGGTTGCTCCAAGAGTTCTAGGAGAGTTTCCAGTATCGTGGTCTGACCCTGCGCTCCTCAACCATTCTGCTCAACCCCACAAAACGGATCTGCTGCCCGCCTTACCTCATTCCACTGCGGCTCAGTGGTGTCCCGGAAAACTCGCGTTTTGGCCTTGCTCACAAAGTACCCAAAGGAGTCCACTTCGAGGGTACAGTAGAGGTCTAAGGACAAATGAGAGAAAATCAATCAAAATCAACGAAATCAATTCTGTCTTCCAATTGGGGAGGGACCACCTCTTAAAATCCACCCCTTAGATCAGCGTTTCCCAACCTTGGCAACTTTAAAACGTCTGGACTTCAACTCCCAGAATTCCCCAGCCAGCATGTGTGGACTTCAACTCCCAGCATTCCCCAGCTAGCCACGGGTGGCCATCAACTCCCAGAATTCGCCAGCCAGCACAGGGAATTTTAGATGCTGAAGTCTGCACATCTTAAGGCTGCCAATTAATGCATTTTAGATTAATGCATTTCAAAATATTCTGCTGAACCCACTGGGAAGCTGATTGTAAATTAGAATAACACCAAGTCTGCCTATGATTGTTCTGGGGCTAATAAGAGAGTAGCCATCTTTTCCAATCTCAGGCAGCCCACATCAAAGTAAAGAAGAATGAAACATTGCCTCAAACTCAATCAAATATTTGCTTTCTGTGGCCAAAACCCTCAGCAAGACTGCCAAATGACTCGTGAGAACTCAGCCATGTTTTATTTTTACATTTGGAAAATTGCACTAATTTTAATTTTAAATTTTAGATTCTGGGAGTTGAGGTCCACCCATCTTAAAGTGTGCTGGCCGGGGAATTCTGGGTGTTGGAGTCCACCCATCTTAAAGCTGCCAAGGTTGAAAAACATTGCTCTAAGACAGTGTTGTCCAAACTTGGCCACTTTAAGATGAGTGGACTTCAACTCCCAGAATTCCCTAGCCAGCATGGCTGGCTGGGGAATTCTGGGAGTTGAAGTCCACTCATCTTAAAGTGGCCAAGTCTGGACAACACTGCTCTAAGAGATGCTATCCTGCTCTTAACTCCACAGAAAGACTTTGGAGGGTGTCCTCTTAACGGTCACTGCCCACCAAGTGATCCTCATCCGGTTGCTGATCCAAGGTCTGCCTATCTAAAAACAAAAAGTACAATTGGGGCATTGAGGAGGGGGCAGCTGAAGGCCTTGTGCAATTCAGTGGAGGCAAGTAAGCTGCCTTCCTTGGCCCTCTACTGCCCCGAATAATCCACTTTTCCTTCTGAACAAAAAGACGAAAAGAACAGTGGGAAATACAGAAGGACAATGGCTGGGAGACCAGAACTGGCCCCTTGTAAAAGGACCACACCATGGGGGGCTCACCTGGAAGCCCCCAGGCCCTTTCTCAGTGAAGCTGTAGCTGGGTCAAATCATGCCCAACCCTAAGACAGAACCACAGGGAAGACGGCACTTACTGGCAGACTGCTTGAAGCCCTTGACAGAGTGGACGATCACGTGCAAAAACCCACACATTCCTGGAGGTTGATCGTCTGCAAAGGAGGCGCCGGAGAGAGCGGTTAGGTGGCTGTTATTCTATTTGCACAGGGTTGAAATTGCAGCCATAATAAATGCAAGGAACCCAGACCTCAAGCTAAAGGTGAGATTCACCAGATTGCAAACAGGAAACCATTAATTAAAGGGGCAGTGGTGCCTGCAAAGAACAGGGAGGTCACTAATTAAGGGCCACGAGTTGGCGGGAGCCCCCACTGTGCTTTGCTAATGCACGCTGGTTTTAGCAACTGTTTTTTTCAGCCTGAGTTGCCACGTTCACTGGATGAATCACTTTAACCAGCTAAAAAGTGTCTTCGTTGGCCACAACTCTTCCCAAACATCTTAAGCCAAGTATTTAAAACAACTCCAAACAGCAAGCGCTGACTTTAAAACAGCTGTTTCGTGCCCTCCCAGTCCTCAAAAGCAGAAAAGCAGCTGAAATATTTTGCACAAGCAACTATTTGCAAGCACACCACCATCTAGTGGTGGGAGAACTACAAATGTGAAACTTAGCCCTTGGAAACTTGCATGAATAAATCTGAATAGTGGTTTATTAATAGTGGTTAGATTACATCAGCTTTCTTAGTTTGTGTTTTAAGTTTGTTTGGGGTTGTCTCTTTTTCTAAGGTTTTTTTTTTAAGTTTGAAGATTGTTTTGTTAATTGTGCATGTATAACATTTTTGGGAAAATAAAAAATTACATCAGATCAGGACTTGGAAAAGCAAGGTCGCTGTGATTACAAAATGGGAGGAGCGGGGAAGAACCAGGCGTATCTCTTTGGTCTCCTTGAAAGAAAGAGGGATGCAAAGGTAATAGATAAATAAACTGAAACGACATTCCTGACTTCCAGGGCCCACGGCCCCCCAAAGAAAGGTGAGCATTTCTCTGTAGCAGCACAAAGCATTCTGAGTTTCTGTTCCCAGATTGCAAGCGACTCTGGCAATGACTATCAGGCTAGGCTCTGAAGAATGGAAATCTGCCAGTGGCCAGGTGGAACCTCCAGTGTCAGGGGAAGTTTATCCCAGCATACTCCATGCTTTGGGGCAATCAGCAAGGAAGTGGCCACACTGGCATTTTTTGCTGTGGAAACAGAATACCAGCCACATCTCCTAGTGGGCTTCTAAGAGATGTTTCAGGGGCCTTTGAATCTGTCTCCGAACTGACCGCTTTGGCCTATCTTTCTCAGCAGAAGAATCTGGGGCTCAGAAGACAATGGTGTGATTTTGATGCCAAATATGTGGTCCGAAGCTACAGCCTCCTATCCTAATGACACCAGCTTAGGTCCAGTCTGATTCTCGGTCTCTATCGATGCGCTACTGGGAATGACAGGAGCAAACATCTGGAAAGCGAGCCCCAATCCTATGGGTCAGTAAGGACTGGAGGTCTCAGAGATCCAAGCGGGTTCCTTCTGCACCACATGCCATGGGGGGGAGCGAAAAGCCTTTGGAAACGGGCAAGAAAATGCCAGGGCAGCCAGACCTCGGGGGAACATTGTCCAATTTCACCTCCCAATTTTTGAGTAGATTCTACATTAAACGGGGGTTGGACTAAATGACCACTAAAGTCCCTCCCAGCTCTATGATTCTATGATTCTGCCACTGTCCTCCTATCTTTGTAGAAGTAGATTTTCAGACCCACTGCAACCAGGAACACATACGGAAAGAGGTTGTATGTTCCACCTTCACTAAAACTTTCTTTAAGAAATCACCTTCTAGAAATAGGAGATCACATGCAAACTTGGGCATCTCATTATAGTTTCTAAACAATGTATTAAATGCATGGGAAAAGAGAGAGCATTCTTCCACCTGTCCTATTTCACTACATGTAGTCCTCGACTTACTGCCATTCATTTAACGACCGTTTGAAGTTACGACGGTGCTGGAAAAAGTGACTTATGACTGGTCCTTGCACTTATGACCATCGCAGCATCCCTGCAGTCACATGATCATAATCCGGGTGCTTGGCAACCGGCACGCATCTATGACGGTTGCAGCATCCTAGGGTCACACGATCGCCATTTGTGACCTTCCCAGCCAGCTTCTGACAAGCAAAGTCAATGGGGGAAGTTGGATTCACTTAACGACCATGATGAAAAAGGTCGTAAAATCGGGCGCAACTCACTTAACAACCACATCGCTTAGCAACAGAAGTTCCAGTCCCAATCGTGGCCATAAGTCAAGGACTACCTATATACCTTTCTTTTCTGCTTATTTTTAAGGCAGACCCCATAACATTGAAAAGCTTAAGAGAGCATGCATTTAAACCCACATGCTGTGGGAGGGAGGCTGCCCCACAGTCAGCAGAGAAAGAGCATGACAGCAAATCTACGATCACCACAACTGACAACCTGCCCATTTCAGAAACGGGGAGACTGATCAGCGCCCTAAAAGCAGGGGCTCCTAATCCATAATGCCGGGTGGGAAGACAAGCAAAAAGCAGAAGGGCTCGAACACGGTTTCGACACACAAGGCTTGCTCTTGAATTCCCAGCGATTGCACTAGCCAAGATTAAAACAACCCACACTGCCTGTGCTGAGGAAGACATCCAGGGCAGGTGACACCAGAAGAGCAGGGGACAAGCGTACTCACCATCTGCGTTGCTGGTGAGAGGAATGTTGTGAACAGTCCGTAGCTTGAAACAGGATCCCATCAGAAATTGCAGTTCCACAGAACTCAGCACAAAGGTCTGGAGATCTATGGGGAATTGCAAAGGGTTAGCCAAAAGGCCGGGAACAAGGAGAGTCCCCTAGCTGGAGGAGTCATTATGGGAACTGAAGTCCAAGATGTTAGGAGGACACTAGGTTGGGGAAGACCGGGATGCAGAAATCTTACCCCAAGGCATCAGGATGTAACAGAGATTCAGCTCCACAGAAGCACCCTCTGACTCAAAGATCATCCCCCCCCCCCAAAAAGGGGAAAAGAATATTTTTAAGGGACCACGTGGATCCCTGGGAGCCTTGGCAGGAAGCCCTACCCCTTGGCTCCACCAATCGCTTCTCGTTGCAGCTGAGGAGCCAAGATGGCCGTGATGGGGATGTGGGCGTTCGACCCGCAGCGCGCCATACCTTTCTTCTGCAGCTTCTGGATGGCCTCCCTCCACTCCGACCGCTCGTAGTCCGAGGACAGAAGGAACAGGTAGCTCTGGGGAAGCCAACAGAGAGCACGGCAGGGGCTTTGAGAAGGGGGCGTGGCACCCTCCCCTGGACTCTCCTGAAGGAAGCTCTACTTAACCCAGAGAAGGGAGGGAGGGATTTGGGTAGGGGTCCAGGGTAGAGGGCTGTCAGACCCCCTTCTCTGCCCAACACCCTGGAGACCCCTCTGCTGTTCCTTCAGAAGACAGCCAGGCCAGATGGACTGACTGGCTAGGCAGGAGGCGGCGCCTGTTTGTCAGCTCCAGCGTTGGACTATTTTTGCCAACCGGTAACGCTGGGATCTGCAGGAAGGATGCCTCAGGGGACCCACGGGAAACACACCTTCCCCCAAAGTAAGGGAAACCGGGCAGCTTCCTTCAGCGCCAGCTTCCAGAGAGCTGCTCCTTCCCGTCCCCAACCCCTGCCCAGGCCTCACCTTGCCGTTGCGGTTGTGGATCCGCAAGGGGATGGAGGGCGAGTTGAGCAGCAGCCAGAACTCATTGTCAAACATCTTCTTCTTGAGGCGCTCCATGGCTCGGCTCTGGCCTTTGTTGGCCTTCTGCAGAGGAGGAAGAGGAGGACCGCTTGCGACAGCCGGACCAAGCCTCCCAGCTGGACGCTTGGGCCAAAGAGGCCCAACCTCGGGCCTCGAGGCTGTCTCTGCACAGAGATGACCTTGCAGAAGGTCTGAGGAGACCGTTAGGAAAACAGAAGCTGAGCCCGGGGAAAATGAGGCAGCGTGAGAAAGAAACTCAAGATTGCCCTGCCTTGATTCTCTTTAGTATCAGAAGGAGGGACGGGGAAATGCCGTCAGCCTTGCAAGATTCTGCCATCGTAGCTTCTATCAATAAAGCAGAGTCCTAGTATTTGTTGGGGTGCCTGTTTGGTGACCTGGCCTCCCTTGAAGGGCTGACCGTCTTTAACCCTCAACAGCATTCTGGAATCTGATTTGCAAAGCGGCCCCTGCGGAGGGCGCAGGAGAGCTTTCCAACCAACTAAAGCCCACGGCTCATCCCTTTGCTCCTAATTCCATTACCGCAAGCTTTCTTGTAAGCTGGAAGACAGGGTGCAAATTTAAAAATAAGTAAATGATGCAGCAGGAGTAGCAAGTATGTGCCCCCCTCCCCTCTCTCTAAGCAGAGCTAAGCAATCTGCCTGCCCTCTACAGACCTCCTTCTGCACTTCGCTCTTCATCGAGGAAATCTTGATTTTCATGTCTTCCAGATCATGGTCAGGCATGGCCTGGACGTGCGGACACAGGTCTGACTCTTCCAACGATGGGAAGACCAGCTCAGCCAAAGGGATGTACCACTTGCACTCATACTGTTGGTGTTTTCTGCGGAGAGAGGACCAACCTCAGCCTGAAAGGATTCTATCACCAATTTGGGCCCCACTTGGTTTTGTGCACACCTGGGCAGCCCTCTTTGAAAACTCCTTCTTTGTCACCCTGATGTCCTTTCGAAAGGAAGGATGGGATATTTGTTTACAGGTAGTCCTCAACTTATGACCATTCGTTTAACAACCGTTCAAAGTTGCGACGGTGCTGAAAAAGTGATTTACACTTTTCCTTGCACTTATGACTATCACAATGTCCCCATGGTCATGTGATCAAAATTCGAGCACTTGGAAACCAGCATGTATTTACAATGGTTGCAGCATCCCAGGTCACATGATTGTCATTTGAGACCTTCCCAGGGGGCTTCTAACAAGCAAAGTCAATGGGGGAAGCCAGATTCACTTAACGACCACAGCGAAAAAGGTCATAAAATTGGGTGCGACTCACTTAATGAATGCACTGCTTAGCAATGGAAGTTCCAGTCCAAATTGTGGTCCTAAGTCGAGGACTACCTGCATTTCAGTTGATGGCTAACCTAAGTTAAAAACTCAACCAAGCCAAATATTAATAAATATACATAATGGCAGCTGAAGATAATGATCACCATAAACAACATGTTGATCTCCCCGGCCACATTAACCTCCCGACCCCCATGCCAAGAATAACAGCCATGTTTTTAAGGCTTTACGAAATATCAGCCAATCTCGAGGAGGATGGTGTCCCGAAGGGCAGTGTGAAGACAATTTGCCCAGTCTTTTTTCTCTCTGCAAACGTGTGCCTGCAGCTTGTAGCATTAAATACTCAATACAAAGTCCCATGTTGAGTTAAACCACACTAGGGAGCAATATGAGGGTAGCCAGAGATACCATGATAAAAAAAATTAAGGGGAACAGCTTAAACAGTGGCAAACTAAACTAAAATCTAACTAATTTGCTATTTATATGTTTTTGCTGATCAGAGGCCCAATGAGAAAGGCAAATCGCGCAGACAGACCGAAGGGTTGGTGCAGTTTGATGGAGAAAATATTCTATTATCCTGATTCACCCTAGAGGAATATTCGCCTCCCAGCCCACCTCTTCTCCCTGAACTCTTCGTTGTATTCTCAATGGATGTGACAGGCGCGACTTCAAGAACAGCAGTCCAACTTTGCTTTTTTTTTCCTCTTCCCTCCTCCTCCTCCTTTCCTCTTGCAATGCATTGTAGGCTGTCAGCCCCAGGGCAGAAAGTATCTCTTTTTAAATTGATTTTACGTAAATAAATTTACAGAGTCCACTGGAGTTGAGTGGCCAATACGTTTAAATGAATGAATGAATGAATGAATGAATGAATGAAATATTTCTTGGCAGTAAAGCAGGCTTAAAAGGCTAAAGAAAGAAATGAATGGCCAGCAGGTATATCAGGGCCCGCTGAGCCCTGCCCATGTAATAGAAAGCCCGTCTTTCAGTAGATTTCAAGAATGCACTGCATACTTCTCACCTCGAAAACGGGCAGCAAGTTTTATGCAATTTATGGTGGTGTTTTACATGTATTTTATATGTTTTTTCTTGTTTTTAAATTGTTTTCTTGTTCTTTTTGTTGAGTTTATATTTAACTGTTTGCAAGTTACCCAGAGTCATATACAGTACAGCAGGGTTCCTCAACCTTGGCAACTTTTAAATATGTGGACTTCAACTCCCAGAACTCCCCAGCCAGCCATGCTAGCTGGGGAATTCTGGGAGTTGAAGTCCACACATCTTGAAGTTGCCCAGGTTGAGAAACCCTGTAGTATAGGTAGTCAGCATCCACAACTGGGACCAGCAACTCCATTGCTAATTCTACTGCCGCTTTCTCCTTTGACTCTACTTGTCGCAAGCTGGTTGTGAAGTACACAAATGGTGGTCATGTGACCGCAGGATGCTGCGACAGTCATAAATGCAAGGACTGGTTGTAACGTTACTTTCTCAGCGCCGTTGTAACTTCAAACAGTTTCTAAATGAGGCATCGGTAATGAGGACTACCTGTATGTGAGATGGGCAGCTCTCATCTATATATGATTAAAAAACAAAATAAAATTAAATAAATAAAATAAAATAAAATTTTAAAAAATGGGGGGGAACTGGTAGTCAACCATATGGATTTCCTTGGGTGGGGGATCCTAAAGGACTTGGTAACAAGTGCCCTCTGTCAGCTGTGGTCTGGGTAAAGATAAGGTGGAGGTTGAGTCCTGGTGAGATTCCTGGAGTTTTCTCGGCAACGATATGGAAGTTATCACCCTGGGATCTCCTGGTGGTCCCCCATCCAAGGTCTATTGAGGCGTCACCTCACTTAGCATTTTTTAAGACCAGCCAACGTCAGCTAGGTGCTGCTGTCTGCTGTGACATAAACGGTAAAGTTTCCTTGAAATCACGTTCTTGGCAAGAAGACAAAAATGGTTCATAATAGCTTTCTTCTGGGATGTTTTTTTTCAATTTCCAAGCGTAGCCTACAGCCGTGGATCTCCTGGTGGCCTCCTATCCAAGGACTACCCAGATCCGACCTTCCTTAACTTTTTTTGAGGTCAGCCAAGGTGGGTTAAGAGCTTCCCCAAAGAGAACCGCAAAAGGCAGAGAGATTCCCCCACGTCCCCCACTGTGGATTTTCTGCACAGATAGCAAGAATCAAAGCTTGAAGTTGGAAGGGGCCTACAAAAGGACATCTAGCCCAACCCCTGCTGCTGCAGGAAACATCGACTGGGGCATGCCTGTCTTGTCACTGGGACCCCCCCCCGGGTCCTGCCCGAGACAGTGTCCCTCGTTTCAAACATTTCATGTGCAGTCTTGCGTGGCCGCGGAGCCGCTTGCCACCTGAACCCTACGGGCTCCTCCTCCCCGAGTCTCACCCCACTCCCGTTTTCTTCAGCTTGGCACAGAGCAGCACGTCCGTAAAGAGGAAAACGTGGCGCAGCTTGCGAGAGCCCTCGGCCACCTCCACCAAGAAGCCATCTTTGACCAGCTGACGAGTCTGCAAAGAAGGAAGAACGGGTCAAAATCCAAAATTCCACAAATGCACAACACTTTTCAAATTGGGCAGGACAGGGCCTGTTCAGGATGGCACACTCAAAGGCTATGGACAACTGGTACAGGTAGTCCTCGATTTATGACCACAATTGGGACCGGAACTTCCATTGCTAAGCAGTGTGGTCGTTAAGTGAGTCACGCCTGATTTATGACCTTTTTTGCCACGGTCATTAAGCAAATCTAGCTTCCCCCATTGACTCTGCTTGTTGGAAGCCGGCTGGGAAGGTCGCAAATGGCAATCACGTGACCCCAGGGCGCTGCAACCATCATAAATACATGCCAGTTACCAAGTGCCCACATTTTGATCACGTGACTGTGGGGACACTACGACGGTTGTAAGTGCAAGGACCAGTTGTAAGTCACTTTCTTCAGCGCTGTTGTAACTTAAGTCGAGGACTATCTGTATGTGTGAAAGCTAATCTTGGGTTGAAAGATAACTCTGCTCTGCCCTGAAAATGGATTTAATTCTGGGTAGAGTCACAAAAAGGCACTGTTCCTTATTCTGCAGCATCCAAGAGGGCACGGAGAAAAAAGAATACACAGCCTCTGTTTCCAAAACACTCCGAAGCAAACCTCTGCCCTGAGAGGTTGCTTTGGGCATCAAACTGATTTACTCAAAAATAACACGCAGGTTTGGAATTATACAACAGGGAGAAACCGTGTCTCCCCCTTCCCAAGGCACAGCATTCATCTCAATCATTACAACTGGTTTCTTGACTCCAATGGAACCTCCAGACACAGAGGCAGTGTATCTTGGAATGCCGGCAGTATCCACAGCAGGAGGAGCCTCCTTGGCTCGCAGGCCACTGCTGGAACCCCCAACTGGTCTAGAGAGAATGTCAGTCTTTTTTTAGGGTCCCCCAATGCCGTGGGTCTGGCATCGCCCGAGCCGAACCGCCCACTCGCCTCTCCTTTGGGCGTGGTGACGGCCGTTCTGCGCGGATCAATGTCCTCATTGATGCTGGAGAGGAAGTTCTGGGAAATCCGAAGGGCATCCTGGAGCAGCGGGTAGTCGGGGTGGTCCGAGGGCGTGTGCTTCAGCAGATCCTGGACCCCAAAAGAGCATTTTTGAAAACCAAACAGGACCCCAAAGCCAGCTTCCCAGCGTGACCCTGTCCTAAAAGATCACCCAAATCTCTCTCAAACTGGAACAGCGTGTCGCGCCGACCATTCTCCATTAGTCTAAGAAAGGGAGCGCCCCGTTTTTGCAAGGAGCCACCGGGCAGCTTAGCTTTCCCCCAGGAGCCCAGCTCCCAGAATTCTCTGGGGCCAGCTTGGCAGGGCCTTCTGGGATTTCAAGGCCCCAACCCAGTGGAGGGGCTTTGGCTGCAAAAGAGCTGCCTGAGGTCATCTGCCCAATTCCACCTCCCCATCTGCAAAATCGGGGTAACAAACTTTTTAGGGGTGTTTTAAGGACTCTCTTCCTGAAATTCTCTGCTGAGCCTTCGGCTTCCCAAATGTCTCCCTCTGTTCCCAAGAAGGACAAGGGAGCAGACTCAATGTTTGCAACAACAGCCCCCCACAAAAAGAAAATAAGGGGATAGATCAGTATTTCTCAAACTTGGCAAGTTGAAGATGCGCGGACTTCAACTCCCAGAATTCCCCAGCCAGCTTTGCTGGCTGGGGAATTCTGGGAGTTGAAGTCCGCGCATCTTCAACTTGCCAAGTTTGAGAAACACTGGGATAGATGCTAAAGAACCCACTGAAATTCATCAGCTGGGGAGGAAAAGGGATTGGACTAGAGTAGGCTGGGAAAGGGCATGATAGACTGGCTGGCAAGCTGGAAGCTCTTCATGGTGCAACTTTTGGTTGCAGTAGGCCTACGGATAACCTTTCTTTCTTCTAGAATTTCACCTTTCTTTAAAAAAAAATTGAACCCACACATATATGGGCAGGGTGCAAGGTTTTATAAAGGCCCAATCACGGCCACCCCCCACCCACCCCAATTTGGAAGGACGTCAATTTGCTCCAACACCCGTATCAGATGGGGCTGGGGGGGGCTTCGCATCTGATGGCAGGAGACCGAAAACGCTTCCTCTCCTCCCGCAACTCCCCTTGGGGTTTGACTCACGTGTAACACGTTGGTGCTTCGAGTAACACGATTTATAGGTTTATACAGCAGCGCTATAAATGGGGGGAAGAAGGAAAAATAATGGTGAGAACAAGGAATAGGTTGGGGGGCGGTGGGGGCTGGAACAGAGAAATAAATCTTTTAACAGTTCTGAAAAAGTTAAAGTTGCTAAGATGTAGTCCAGGGCTGGCTTTTAAACAAATCTTGATTATTCCCCTCCAAAGCAAAAAACCGTTTAGAGCATATAACCCCTCTTCTACAAAAGGTATATATTTCAATGCACAAACGAGCAACATCCGTTTTTTTCCCGATGACAAACAGGAGGGACGAATTAACAGAAACTCAGTCGTGCTTTTTCTGTTAGTCTGCAAGGTCGGCTGCCACTGGAGGAATTTTACGGATCGCGTTTTTAATAGGGGAGGTATGACAAATATTTTAATGCACAAACCTTCCCATTCGCTTTATGGAGCTGCTGAATTTTTGATACCGGACCTATCAATGCGCATAACTGGAAATACTCATGACATTTACCGAACCTTGCCTACGGCTCATCGGCAGTTATGCGCATCCGACAGAACTGCTCCTCGCCTGTTCCCAATTCATTCTTTTAAAATGGATTTCATTTGGGTCTCCGCTGAAGCATTTACCCGTGCTCTGCACGGGAACGATTTTGGCTCTGGGGCTGCCTTCTGGGTCCGTGGCGAACTGCCGTAACCACAGTTCGATCTGTGGGAAGCCTTGTGGGCTTTAAATGGAAACGCAACTCTAACCTAATCCTTGGGAAAGGCAACCCCGCTCTTTTTTTCTTTCCCACTGCATCATTTCTGAAGTTAGACCCACTTTTGCAAAGGGGGGAGGCAAAAGTTTAGTGCTGTGTGGGCGCAGGAGGAAGAAACTGCTTGCGTTTCCCCCGAGGGCTTTGTTCGCCCTCGAACAACTGATATTCTCAAATGGAATAAAACTGTGTTGCGCCACAGGAAGGGACAAACCGCAGAGAAAGCCAGGAGAAAGCGTCACACCATTATTGTTACTGTTGTTACAGGCCTAACAATCAAATTTGTTGTTAAGAGGGGCGGTTGTTAAGCGAGTTGCGCCCAATTTTACAACCTTTTTTGCAGCGGTCATTAAGTGAATCACCATGGCCGTTAAGCGAATCACAGGGTTCCCCACTGATTTTGTTTGCCGGAAACTGGCTGCAAAGGTCGCAAATGGTGACTGCGTGAATCCAGGATGCTGCAACCGTTGTAAGTGTGAGCTGGTTGCCAAGCGGAGGGAGGGGGGTGCTACGACAGTTGTAAGTGCAAGGACTGGTTGTAAGTCCCTTTGTTCAGCACCACTGTAATTTCAAACAGTCACTAAACGAATGGTCGTTAAGTGAGGACTACCTGTAATATTATATTTATTTTTATATTTGCACACTGCCCAACCCCCAAATTTGGTGGGGAAACTAGTTTTAAACAAGAAGCAGTGAGCATCCATATGCATTTTTCAGTACCACTGGTGCTTAAAAACCAAAAATAAGGAAGGAAACCTACTGTACATTTCCGGACTCCCTCCAGTATGATGGACTTCAACTCCCAGAATACACCTCCTGGGGAGTTGAAGACTAATACTGACAGTAAGGAGACTGGAATAGGCCCGCATCTATGCCAAATACACTAAACCAGTGTTTCTCAACCTTGGCAACTTCCAAGATGTGTGGACTTCAACACCCAGAATTCCCCTAGCCAGCTTGGCTGGCTAGGGAATTCTGGGAGTTGAAGTCCACACATCTTGGAAGTTGCCAGAGTTGAGAAACACTGCACTAAACATTGCTTAGCACAAGTTTTCTCAAGTGGGAGAGCGCCAAATGACAAGTAAAGCCCCCAATTTTAACTCTTGGTGATTTTATGCACATGTTCACATAGTTTTTATGGCAGCAATATGGGAGTGGTTTGTCACTGCCTTCTTCCCATCCCATCCTGGTGGTCTCCCATCTAACTAGCTCTGCAGTTGCTTTTAGGGTCCAAGCCTAGCAAAATGAGCAAAAAAGTTAAGAAAAAAATATGAAGGAGTTGAAGGAAATCCCAAACTACCCCCCGTTATAAATCCTATACCTCCAAATTAAGTTCTTTATATATTTTTGTGTCCTTCAACGCCCTAGTTTGTTCACCCTTGTGGGGGAATTGTTTTTTAATTTATTTTCATGGGCAATCCCCAAAATCGAGCACCGGAAACTCAAATCAGACCTACCCACAGTAAACACTGTAAAAAAAAGTATTTCCTGAATTGTGTGCAAGATCAACTCTCGTATGCATCTACGGTTACACAGATCTGATTTCCTGCTTGGATCTGGCAATTTAGCAAGAAAACTTTCTTTTTCACCGCACTGCAAGTCCACAAACCGTTCATCTACAAAACCTGATTAACAACTAGCGAACGATGGTTTTTATTCCCTTTGACATGGGTACCCCATCGGAATCTGATACTGCACCGGCAGAAGGAAGATAGGAATGAAACAGAAATATCCTAGAAACGACCTTATTGCAGAATACTTAAAAGGAGAAAAACAAAGTTTTAGAAAACGGCCCTCACATCCCCAAATCTTTTTTTCTTGCATTTAAAAAGAACCCCAACCCTCCGGGGAAAGACCCCCGAGATGCATTGGGCTGTGCTAGAATTGGCCATTTGATGGTTTTGGGGGGTTTTTTGGATTCGTGAAATCACAGAATGCTAGAATTGGAAGGGATCTCAGAGGACATCTAGTCCAACCCCTGTTCAGGGTAGGATCCACTAGAGCAGTGTTTCTCAACCTCGGCGACTTGAAGACGGGGGGATTTCAACTCCCAGAATTACCCAGCCAGCATGGCTGGCTGGGGAATTCTGGGAGTTGAAGTCCCCCCGTCTTCAAGTCGCCGAGGTTGAGAAACACTGCACTAGAGCGTCTCGGATGGATCCAGGCTCAGTTGACAGACCTCTAGAAAAGAAAAAAATCATCTCTTTGTGTGGCCCCGTTCTGTGATTTATACGTCTAAATCAAGAAAATAAATAAATATTAGGTGGACTGACTTTCCATTTTTAAGGCCGTCCACTCGCCAGATGTTTGGATCAGAAGGTTCGGCAAACTCTGCTGGTGAAAGTTGATTTTTATTGATTTATCACTCCAATCTCGACAGCCGCCCATCTCAAACGTAAGACTCTCAAACAATGAAAAACCATATTAAAACCGCCCAAACCCACCACTTAAATTTTACAAATCGGGGTGATTATTTTAAGCTCGGACGCTGTGCTTTGGAGGGGGGAGCTGCTGCTGTTTTGATTTTGTACGGCACCCAGAGTCCCTTCTGGGCAATGGGCAGCCGTATATACAGTATTATATTAATCAAATCCATCAGTAAAATAAACCAATGAGTCTGGCCAGGTCCCCAAAGGGCTTACGCCATCGCCAACCGAGGCAAGGATTATGGAGGGGAACAGGATGAACATTTATTCCAAAGGCACCCTCTGTGCATCCCACTAAATCAGTGTTTCTCAATCGTGGCCACTCTAAGAGGTGTGGACTTCAATTCCCAGAATTCCCTAGCCAGCATGGCTGGCTGGGGAATTCTGGGAGTTGAAGTCCACACCTCTTAGAGTGGCCACAGTTGAGAAACACTGCACTAGATTCTGACACAACATCTCCTTTTTACACTCCACGCCAAGGACTCCAAGCACTAGATTCTGACACAACATCTCCTTTTTACACTCCACGCCAAGGACTCCAAGCCACTTCTCTCCCACCCAAGAATCAAGCTATTCTGAAACAGACTAAGCCAGGAAACCCAGCCACCCTGCTTGGACCACGGTACCCGGTGCACAGCAGGGGCCAGTCCCACCTTTCCAACAAACCCACCAGCAGAAGGACAAGGGGTTGGTGGCTTGTTCTAACCCCAGCTGGTCTCTCATCTCCTTGAAAGCTTGTCCCCGACCCAGGGGCTGAGCCCCAATCTCCGTTCCCGTGGGAGAACTGGAAAAGGACACCACCCACACTGGGGGACCCCAATCCCACCTCCCACGACTTGGGTGCCCGAGGCCGGGCATGGCAGTGGCGAGGTGGGAAACCCTGTGAGCTCAACCGGTGACAATCAAGCCCCCCCCTTAAATCACCCGTTGCTTTCAAACAGAACAGCTGTTTGGGTAGGTAACCCTGAACCTGCCCAATGTCATCCTGGTTACGTGTCCCAAACCTTGTGGGTGACCATGGAGGGGGGATGAACAACCACCCATGCCCGCCATTAATGGACAGACACAAGTGGGACAAGGTAGAGGAACAAGGGACAAACGGGGGAACAGCCACACCCCCTTTTCTCATCCAGGCGTTGCCAAGGACTGGATTAAAAGACACAGCCGCTTGGAGACAACCACGGGAGGGGGTACCACCAGACCCTCCAATTCACCAGCTGCTGGCAGAGCCGGGGCCCCAGAACCTCTGGACCACCCCAACTCGCGCCCAGGAGCACCTGAATCTGGCTTATGAACAGAGCAGGATGGGGGGGGGGATTAGCAGAGAGAAAAATCCAAATACTGGGGAACAAAGAAATCGCCAAGTTGGAACTCCAGAGCAGAGTGAGGAGACCCTCCCCTGCCATTGCAAAGACAAAGCTTTCCCCTCCCCCCGGCATTTTGGGGAGGGGGAGTGCCCACCGGCCCCCGGCGAGCCCCCTCGGAGGAACGGCGCTCTGCGAAGAAGCCCCCTCCCCGCCCAGCAGCTCTTGTGGGAAGGGGAGGGGAAGGCAGGGAAGGGGTCGCCCGGCAGGAGCCCACCGTAGGTGCAGTTACAGCAAAAACGGACGATGAGGAGGATCTCCATGGCACCATCGCGGCCGGCTGCATCGGTGGTCCGCCAGCTGTTGGGGAAGTGGCTCCCGAGGCGGCGGCAGCCGGTGGAAGAGAAAGGGGAGGGGGAGGGAGAAGAGGGAGTGAGGGGCTGCCAGACACTGTGAGCATGCCAAAGAGGGCAGCCCCCTCCTCTTTCTCTCCCCGGGAGCAGGGGACGGGCTCACCGCCAGCACGCGCCAGGCAGATCCTTCATCTCGCGGGGACCCCGGGAAGGGAAGGCAGACAAAGGATGGGGACACATCACCTGATAGGCGGAAATACACCCCCCTCCCACCCACCCACCCCCAAAACAGGAGAGCAGAGACTGGTTACCTTCCATGGTGACAAAACTGTGGGTCCCCTTCACTTTCAGTTCCTGCAAAAAGGAAAAAATCAGCAGAGGCCACGACAGCAGCTGGACCCCGAAAGGAAGCCCCCCGGAGGCCAAGGGGGCCTGCCCCGAAGCGAGCGCATCCAGGAGCCCGGCCCCGGCTGGGGGCTCCAGGCGGCTCTTCCTGGCCTTTCCCTTCCTCATAGCTTTCCAGGGAGAAAACTAACTCTGAGCTAGCCCAAGGGAGCATTGGGCGGAGGACGGTTTCTCGAGCGAGCAAGTGCCTCGGAGGGCGTGCAAAAGGGGGCTTGCAGCCACAGCCGAACACGGCTGTCTGCCACGGAGGCCAAAGGCACACTTGCATGCACACACACGCACACACACACCCCTGGGCTTTGGGAAGAAAAGATTTCGAGACAAAAGGCTTCTGGGAGGAGGAACAGGAATAAAAGTGGACTTGCAGCGGCGGAGATAACGGCCCGCTGGACTCCTCTTAAACTTAGGCAAGGCGCCCATTTTGCCCTGCTTGCACTGGAAACTTCAGAAACGAACACAGAAAGCTCTTTGACCTCGCACACTTACTCTCCCCGCATTTTTGCACCCCAGCATTTTCTTGGACCAATAATCCCTGAAGCCCAGCGCCTTGAGCAGGGTCTTTCCAAAAGATGCTCACGCAGACTCAAAAGCAGGCTTAGCGGCCATTTTGGGGAAGGTGAGATAGCTTGCCACGAACTGTGGAAGATCCATTTATTTACGGTGCTGACTGCCTATTGCACAGTCCGTGATTATGTTCTCTCCACACTGTCCCCTCCCTAGTTTGGACATCTGTGCATGTCAATACCCAAGCGCATGATCTGTAATGGCCCCTCCCCAAAGCAAACATCCGTAACATCTGTTATGTACAATTTTGCCTGCTGCGTGACATAGGCCAACAGCTGGTCAGCTGCAAGATATAAATGAACAGCCCGTATTGAAATGGGATTTGGCCACAGACATTCCTTGGGAGATCCATCTTTCTCTACTCGCATTAATCTAGAAACCACCACTGAGATCCACTGCAAAAAAAAAATTCCCATTCAGCCACAATTTCACTAATTCTGACATGTTCGGGTTTGTCATCTGCTGAAATTTGGAAACTGGAGCATTAACTCACGTGGTTTGGGCTTGGCCTGCTCTTGCTGTATTGGGGGCTGGAATTCACATGATTTTTGATTTAGGAAGGGACCAAGAACATGGGCTTTTTACGCATGGGGGACAATTGAATCAAACATTTTGTGACACTGGAGAACAGTAATGCATAATATCCTCTTTGTGAACATTTGCTATGAATCTTTTTTTAATAAGGGACAAGCATTTTGAAGCAAATCTGTTAAACGTTTATGGCATCTCTTGTTCACGATACCAATTTTTAATGCCTTTGTTTTGTTTTACACTTTAAAATGTTATACCTCATTATTGTTATTACTGTTATATCTTTGTTTAACAAAGAGCTTTTTTTAAAAAAAGGAGGAGGAGGTTAATCTCTCATCGCCTGCTCAGTCTCACGGCTTGTTATAATGGGATTTAACAGTGGGTGTCAACAGTCTTCACTGAAACTCACCTCAGATATTTTCTGGAACTGGATGTTATTTTGGCTGCATTTTTCAGCTGTCTCCAGTGCAATTTTATAGTTGTCCACAAAAGCTTTGTAAACCCCCAGCTGGGAAGCCTGTTATAGAGATAAAGGGTATTGATTATGGAGAAAAACTCCATAATTGCCAAAGCCATCAGAAGTTGATTCCCTCGGATCCACTGGATCTTGTTCCTTTTTTTTGCTCATCTCTACGTTTTGGCAGGCCAAAAAGAACCAAGAGTTTTCCTTAGTCCAGCAAACTCCAGATGTGTTGGATTAGAGCTCCCATCATCCTCAGCCTGCCCACCCATGTCTGCAGAATCTGGGGTCTGTAATCCCAGCTCACCCAAAGGGCATCCGTGCTTTTTGCCAGAAAACCACCGTGTAATTTGGAAAACTATCTGCTCAGGTCTGCATGGGCCACCCCTTGCCCCGAAGGAAGAGGGGTTCAGGGGCTCCCTGAAAAAACAATCACGATAGATAGATAGATAGATAGATAGATAGATAGATAGATAGATAGATAGGAGAAACCCAATTCTGTATGCAAAATGCTTGGCTAGAGTTGGATACCGAGGGGCGACAAAGATGCTTGGAATCTCCTCCTTCTCTTCCTGAAATTGTGCATTGCAGCCCCTCCGTTCCGCTTTCAAGCCACTCTTTCTGCTAAAAAGTTCCCCCAAAAGTTTTGCCAAAAAGGGCTTTTTCAGGCAAGTTCTGATTCGGCAGAGGGAGCGTCTGCTATTCTCCTGCCCAGCAGCTCTTCCAATATTCAACAGGCAGGACCTGCTTTCAGCTTCTCTTCCCCACTACCTGCCCCAGGTAAGATCCTACCCAACATGACTCCTAAGACAGGATCTTCTTCCCACTCCCTTTCCCCACGTAGCTTCACCTCCTTGGTGGGCATTTCAGCATCTGGGACCCTGGTTGTGCCATTCTGTCCCCTGCCCCACTCGGGCTCCGCGCATCCATTTTGAAAAGGTATTTATTCAGTAAAGCAAACCAACTGGTGCAAAGGGTTGTGAGCAGCGTGTTTTATATCAATCTTATTAGCAAAGTTAGTTGCTGGGTCAGCCGAGGATTTTTATCACTGCATGAGCAGGAGATGGTAAATATATCTCGATGTACACAGATTTTATTCCTCTTGTATAATTTTAACTGCTGTTTATTCTTATTTGTTCACATTTTTATTGTGGTTGGACGCGTCCCAGTGGAGGAGCGTTATAAATAAAATTCTTGTTTGTTTCTCTGTCTGTCTTCCTTGTAAGGCTGGTTTCTAGCCACCAGCAACGCCACCCCAGAAATGTCCAGTTTGTCGGCATCCTTCTTAAGGGTGGCACTCAGCCTTTCTGACATAAATCCCACTTTTGTAAGAAATTCTTCAGAATTTCAGGGCGCTGTGACAAGCAAGAGGTAGCGTCTGCAACATGACATCTCATCTCCACGTAAAGGACCAGCAGTCGCCAAACAGGGGAAAATCTTTAATTAACACCCCCGTCCCCAAGAGAGTGCCCTCCAAATAGATTCCATTATCCACAGCCAACAGAAGCTGGTGATGGGTCTGATAGTCCAAAACATGGCAGATGGCATTTCATTTGGAAAGCTGGAGTGCATCCTTCCAAAACCAGAATAATGAGAGTTTGCATACATATTTTCTTAACATAGCCCCAAACAGAAGAACTTCCAGCCTGATGAACAGCTCAAGAGATTATCCCAAAACAGTTAATCAGGAAGGTACCAAATGGTTGATTTGATAACGTAAGTCTATTTTATAGCTTAGATTATCTTTCTTTCTGCCAAAATAGCGTTTTAAAAGTATTAGCCTTTCCCATTAGAAATTCCTCTTAGAAATTCCCTTTCTAAAGCGAAAGGCTAATATTTTTAACTGTTATTTTGACAGAAGTTAATTCTGTGCACTTGTTTATGTTTAATTGGGAAGTAACATTGCTGTTGTAAAACACTTTGGAAACCTGCTTTGAAAAACAAGGTGCAAATATTTAAGACTAAACCCTAAAACCTTACCTAATCAAAAGAACAGAAAATCCTGACAAACATTCAGGTCAAGCAACGCCTAGAGCAGTGTTTCTCATCCTTGGCCATTTTAAGGACTTCAGAGTCGTGGACTTCAACTCCCAGAATTCCCCAGCCAGCATGCCTAAAGGCAGCTTTTTAATCTGCATTTAAAAGTTCTGTCTGATTCCACTGGGAAACAAATATGGGAATCACATCAACCATGTTTCTGATTTCAGTGGGACTACCAGGGTGTTTTCAGCAAGTTCCCCAAAAATACCAAAAATATTTATTTGGTGATTCGCTGTAATATGGCCATGCATATAAGTTCTGGATGAAGTTGTTCCTTGACTGAGAAACTGGGTAAACAGTTTTTCCTCCTCCTTCTTCCCAAAGTCTGATAATCTTTAGACTAAACCAAGGCTGAAGGGCGGGGGGGGGGGGGATTTCCCACTCTTAATAAGTGACCTCATTTCTCTGAATTAATAAGAACCCCATATCCAAGGCTGGCAGCCAAAACTTTCAGAGGATGAAAAGAAGAGAAAGTGGGCCAGTCTCTCCCCACACAGAAGCTTAGTCCAGACAAACCCTAAAACAAAACTGGCCATTTATTTAAAAGAAAAAAAGAGAAACAGCTCGTTTTTGCTCATCAAGGGGAAAGATGGTTCTTCAAATCCTTTAGCCATCACGACTATTTCCCTGAGTTCTCAAGTAAAAGGCGTAAAGACAATAGCTGTTCTCCATCAGTATATTTTCAGAGGTAGACTGCCTTAGGACCTGGAAGATCTATTAACACAGCTAATGGCTGGGTTCACACACTCTGCTAGAACATAACATGGCTAAGCACAAAGTTTGCACCCAGATGTGAGCTCCTTTCTCTGCTAGGCACACTAAACCAGAAACTAGCCAACTACATTTCAGGGTAGTATGTCCTGGGAAGCCTAGGTTAGTTGGATAAACCATGATCCATTTAAACACGAGATGTATGAATGCAGCTGGAGTGATTCTGCATACGAGGACAGAAGCTCGGCACACTGAACAGGGACGAGGGTCGCAAAGCCAGTTAATCTCTGTTTTTTAACCATGATTTACTGAATCAGCCCTAATGGGCTGGGGTCACGCCAGACTGAGCTAAAGCAAACAAACACCCTATTATGGGTTAGAGCCAGGTGCGAAGCCCATCAGTGTTTCCTTTATCCAAAGGCGAGGCAGAAAGCCACAGATTGCAGAAGCAACCGGGATGTGGCGTTATGACCCGAGTCCCCCACCACGCAGCTCCACGGTTATCAGGGCTACCTCCACGTTGACCATCCCAGCTGGCGAGATTTGCCAGTTGTGCTGGGCTGCAAATCACAGCCGGGGTTCGGTTCAGGCCAGAGCAAAGCCCAGACTCAACCCGCTGGGCCAGATCTTGGTGGGCTGGGGGGGCCAGACTCCCCTGCACCCAGGAGCGCTTCGGGGGACCCTTCCGTGCGGGGCAGAAGGCTGCCGAAAGAGCCGGTGGGGCCAGGAACTGGCAGAAGCCATAAGCCAGGCTCACCAGCTTCTGTTTTTATTTAAATATCTATCTATCTTCTGTCTGTCTGTCTGTCTACCTTCCTACCTACCCACCCACCTGTTTACCTACCTACCCATTTACCTACCTACCTATCTACCTACCTACGTATCTATTTATCTACCTACCTACCTATTTACCTCTCTCCTTCCCTCCCTCCCTCTGTATCTATCTGTCTGTCCATCCATCCATCCATCCATCCATCCATCTTTATTAAAAAATTCTGTTTTTTTAAAAAAAATCTACCTATCTTTATTAAAATTTTAAAAAGAGAGATAAAAACTAACAAGAACTCATGATTAGAATGAAGAGAGAAGAAAAAGGAAAGAAACAGGAAAGAACAAGCTAAAAGTGCAGAAAAGAAAGAAAAAAGATAAAAATGATAAAGAAGGGAGTTCTGATTTTCTTTACAACAGTTAGAAGTATAAATGTAAATTAACCTCTTCCTTTATGGCAGTGTTTCTCAACCTTAGCAGCTTGAAGATGTGTGGACTCCGACTCCCAGAATTCCCCAGCTGGCATGCCAGCTGGGGAATTCTGGGAGTCGGAGTCCACACATCTTCAAGTTGCTGTGGTTGAGAAACACCGCTCTGTGGTCGCAGCATTGCTCACATTTTTTCTATCAAACCACACGTCACCATTTCATTTTCTTCAGTTTCACGCCAAAAGGCAACGAGGCCGACTCACCAGCTTCTGGAAGAGGTGCCCGAGGACCACCTCGCTGTCCCAGTTGTGCACGTGGGGCCAGAGACTGTCGTAGAAGTCCTTGTGGATCTCGTAGATGTCCTGGATCTTGTAGAAGATGGTCTCTATCTGCTGGATGGTGAGGACGGGCTGGGAGGTCGTGGCCGTGGCCCTCAGCGGCTTCATCGGCTGCGGAGGGGGGGAAGAACCATCAGAGGGGAATGACCCCGGGACCCCCACCCACAAGCAAGGGAACAAGGCGCTCTCTTGGGTTGATTCATCTGATTTCTGAGATTTCCACCCCAACTTTCCTCCAGGAACACAAGCGACCTTCCACGGGGATCTCCCTTATTTTTTATCCCCACAACCACAACCCCGTGAGGGAGGCCGGGTGGAGAGAGAGGAACTGGCCTGAAATCAGGGAGTTTCTGAGGCCAAGGGTAGATTTGAACCCAGGCCTTCCCAGCCCTAATCCAACACTTTCACCGCTATATCACTCGTGGCCACATCATCTTTGGCACGGGCCCCTGGGGGCACAACCATCCCCATCACCCCCAGCCATTATGGAGGTGCTGGCTGCAGATGGAAGCTGTAGTCCAGTGTTTCTCAAACTTGGCAACTTTAAGATGGGTGGACTTCAACTCCCAGAATCCCCCAGCCAGCATGCTTTAAGATGGGTGAACCTCAACTCCCAGAATCCCCCAGCCAGCATGCTTTAAGATGGATGGAAGGCCTCCTATACAAGGAGGAGAGGGCCTTCGTGCAAAGTCCTAGTAAATCTCATTCTGCACTTTCTCAGGAGATGGCCCATGAGGGCCAGGAACTTGCTTTCTGTTTTTAGAACGGAAGCAGAGGTTCTAAGCAATCTGGATTCTAAGCATTCTTCCAAGCCTCTATCTTCTGAGTTCTTGCAGAAGTGTGCTAATGTTGCATCTTTTTAATAAAAAATGATTTTATTAAAATTTAAAAAAAGAAAGATGAAAACTAACAAAAACTAATATAGAGGGAAAAAAGGAAAAAAAGAAAAGAAGAAAGTAAACAAAGAAAATATAAAGACGTCGCTTCCAATTTTCTCTACAACAGTTGTAAGTATAAATTTACCTCTTACTCTATGGTTACAACATGACTCTCATTTTTTCTATAATCTGTTTTTTTCCTAATCACCAAAACCAGAAGTTCGTTTTTTTTCTGTTTCACGCAAGAAGTCCGTAAGGGGTTTCCAGTCAGCAATAAAGGTAGATACCCTCTTTTCTCCAATCAAAGAGGTCAACGTGGCCATCTCCGCGAGGTCCACCATCTTCGCCACCCATTCCCCGTTGTGGGCCGTGCCGAATCCTTCCCCCCTGGCCTAACGTCGCATCCTGATGACGCCCCCCTAATTCAGATGTGCAACGTCTCACCACCCCCGGGACTTAAAGCTCAACGGCACAGAGGGGTCTTGGAAAACACCCAGCCGTCTCTTCTTAGAAACCCACGTCAGAAGAGGCTGGAAAGCTTTAGAACCCCCTCCCCCGTGGTCCTTCCCACTTCCACCTTCCACGGGTTTCGCAGGGAACCAGAATAAAGGGGAAGAGAGACTCGCCCCCTCGCGGTCCCCGTGGCTGTTGTGCAAGGCAAGGCAGACCCGGCTTGGCTCGGCAGCCGGGCCAGGAACAGGAACTGAGAGCTATCGATATTCCCCCTGAGGAACCTGTTCCAGATGTGGCGGGAGAAGAGACTCTGCGAAATAAGACGCGAGGAACTCCCTGCCGCAAGACGCGGCCTCGTGAAGGGCTGCGTTTATAGGAAATTCTGCAGGATTGCAGTCGAGTCAGATCTCCTTCACATCAAGCTCAGTGCCTGGTAAGTCCGAGATCAAGTCCACGGTGCCATCCGGGTAACATTACAGAAGCGGTTTACAGGTAGTCCTCGACTTATGACCACAATTGGGACCGGAACTTCCATCGACAAGCGATGCAGTCATTAAGCGAGTTGTGCCCGATTTTACGACCTCTTTTGCTGTGGTCGTTAAGCAAACCATGCGATCATTAACCGAATCCAGCTTCCCCCATTGACTTTGCTTGTCGGAAGCCCCCTGGGAAGGTCACAAATGGTGATCACATGACCTTGGGACACTGCAACCATTGTAAATACATGCCGGCTACCAAGTGCCTGAACTTTGATCACGTGACCGTGGGGACATTGCAACAGTCGTAATTGTGAGGACCAGTTATAAGTCACTTTTTTAACGCCATCATTTATTTTTATTTATTTGTATTTATTTATTATTAAATTTGTATGCCGCCCATCTCCCCCAATGGGTGACTCTGGGCGGCTCATAACTTCAAACAGTCATTAAACGAATGGTCATAAGTCGAGGACTACCTGTATAGTGTTCTCTCTCTCTTTGTCAGGCCTAGCCCAAGGAACTCCAAGAGACCATGTAAATTCAGTCCAGCAATGTTTATTAGCTACAACCTCTAGCAAGAATCTTCCCAGACTGAAACCCCAGCTCCCAAGTCAGCCAGCCACAACATTGTGAATTCCTCAGGGAGGTGCCAGTCTCATCCTCTTGTATCTCCCATGCGCCTCAGGAGATGAAAGAAAATGTTTTTCTCCCTGAGCCTGGCCTTTATAATTCCATTCCATCACACTCTTCTGGGATTTCCTAGTGGTCCCCCATCCAAGGAGTAGCCAAGCTCAACCCTCTATAGTTTCCAGCCCCCAACAAGGTCAGCCAGGGAGTACCCAATGCTCGGGAAGCCAGAATAAACTCCCTAAAAGTGCCCCGTCGTCTGTTTTGGAGACAAAAGTTGTTCTCTTTGATCCAAGAGCCCTTATCGACCGCTGCCCCCCTAAAACCTCAGAAAGCCCTCTCTTCCCACAAGAACCCAATTTAGGGAACGAACTGCAAGCAGCTTTCTTTCCTTGCACGCAAGCTTTCAAAGTGAAGACGACTGGCCGTCAGTGGGGAAGCAGAGGCTGTTCCCACGGCTGCCAAAAGGACAGAGTTTTCACGCGCTTCTCAGCTGCAGCCCCCTCCTCCTTCTGCATGCTCATGTGGCGTCTTCCTCCCCACTCCGCCCCCGCGAAAAAATCTGCAATCCTCCAACTTCCATAGTCAATAAATAAATAAATAAATAAATAAAAATCCATTTACGGGGCGCGCGTCACCCCCCAACCCCTGCCTTGGCCAGCCGCACTCACCAACAGCAGCGCCTCCAGCTGGTTGATGTACATCTCCTCGCTGGCCAGAAAGTCCTTGAGCACCAGCCGCCGCATTTCCACCCCTTTTCCGGCATCTTGTTCGCCCTGCAAAAGGGAGGGGGCAAAGTTAAAAGGGTCCCGGTCGCTCGGGGAGATCAAAACGAGGCTCGGCTGCGGAGGAAAATACTGTAAAGAAGGGAGAAAGAGATCGTCCTCGCGCGAAACGACGGTTCTTTCACACGTGCTTCCATGCCCATCGATGCGAGGCAGCGCATAGAAAAGGAGCAAGACACGGCAGGACAAAGAAATTAAAAGATAGGAGGAGGAGAAGGAGAAGGAAAGGAAGCGGAGTGGGGGTGTTTACGCCCCCTCCCCACATCTTTCTCTGCTTCCTCCACTTCACCTGCTGCTTTTTATTCTCTCAACGTTTCACCCCTTCTTTCTGCAGCATCTCATCAACTCCGTCCTACCCCTCGTCCCGTTTTCCCTTCCTCTCGACCCATTCACTCTTCCTTCAGATCTTCGGCTCACAACACAATCCTCATTCTTGGCCTCGTTCTTCCTGGTTTGGTTGCATTACTTTTTTATTCTTTTATTACTTTCACTTACTTTATTCTCTAAAACTGGCACCTGCCATTTAAATCAGTGTTTCTCAAACTTGGCCACTTGAAGATGGGCGGACTTCAACTCCCAGGATCCCCCAGCCAGCTTTGCTGGCTAGGGGATCCTGGGAGTTGAAGTCCGCCCATCTTCAAGTGGCCAAGTTTGAGAAACACTGATTTAAACACTGTCCACCAGTGGAAAACTGGGGAGGGGTGGAAAACAGAAGGAATCAAAACCCTCAACATTGTGGAGTTCCCTCTCACATACACACGTGCATTTCCCGGCCACGATTAACACCAAGTCAGCTCTACGTGCGTCCCCATCAGGAAATTCCCTTGCAGGATAAGCTATGCCAGTTTGGGAGTACCTGTCCAGCGAGAGTCCATTTTGAAACTAACTGGAGCAATTTTAGCCTCTGGAGGCCCAAAACGTCCTTCTCAGTGGCCCTTCAGATGTTCTTCATACCCCCATTTTCCTAAAAGGATCCAGGCCAGCTTCAAGAGTTCTGCCAGTCAGTCATCTGCGGCGTGATGAGGGCAGAAAAATAGCTGCTTTTTGGCTATCTTATCACCGCGGTGCAAATCCTAGGATGGCATCCGGTCAGATCTGCCTCTTTGCCTTTAATTCTGCCCTTCCGCAAAGAATTGGCCCTGAGTTCCAATCTCGCTTTTGCAAAACCAACGAAACACAAAAGGGATTAAACGACCGTGAGACCCACCGACCGCATCGTTCCAAAAAAAATAAAATAAATAAAACTGGGATTTAATGTTCAAATCCCCTCCAGGCCGAGAGGGAAGACTAGATGTATAGATTAATATATTGATCGGCCGTTCTTTGTGGTTTTAATTCTGTGCTACCTCCAGTTCCTATGCAACGTGGCAGGGCAGGAATTTGGTAAGGAAATAAAGAAGATAAATTGTACCGTGCCTGAGAACCACCTACAAATTGCAGACAAAGCAAAGCCTGATAAAAAATACTTTTTCTTTTCAAAGTGCGTGACACACAGCGCTCTGAATAAGCCTCCCTGTGATCCAGAGCAACAGAGGCATAATCTCACTTTGCACCAGACGTGTCTCATTCAAAGCCACCTGACAGAGTTTGCGCTGGAGGTGAAATTTAAACCCAAGATTTACACACTTTCCATCCATCCCCAGCTGACGACACCACCATCAGCCCTCTCTGCCTCACCCATCTACACACACCTTACAAAAGAAACCCAGTCCGACCGAAAAAAACCCTCGGAGGCAAAAGGTCTGGGTTTATTTTTAGTTCTTAAAAAAAACAAAGCAGCGGCTGTTTTTATGGTGCAATCCATTTTCCAACACTTCTGGAACTGCCCTCAAGCCTTTGCATTGCAAAGCGTCCAGCGACGCAGATGACGGAAAGCGGTCGGAGGGACGTTCCAGAACTGGACCCGCACCGCCTCGGATGGAAAGATATTCAAAACCTCTCTGCCAACCAGCCCACAGGAAGGAGAAAAAGTTCCATGTTCCAAGAGTGGCAATCGAGAAGTTTCCAAGCTTTTGCTGAACTACAAATCTAAGCATTTTACTTATTTATTTATTTTTACTTATGCATCGCATTTATATAGCCGCCCATCTCACACAAAGTGACTCTGGGAGGCCCCAGCCAACAGGAGGGGGTGCTCAGATTTGGACTTAACATCCCCCCCCAATCTTTGATCATTGCTCCATGTCACTTCCCCAGCAAAGCGTCTGTGCTGGATTTCCTCTTTCCCACCAACTTGCTCTGTCTGTCATTTCCAACATCCACCCCATTAAAGCAGCCGCTGCAGGGACATGTGAGAGGAGAAACCGTTCTGTTGCTCCCTCAAATTCATCCACGGGGTCCCCCTGGCTCCAATTACACCTGGAAGAGAGATGCCAGGCTGGGGATGGTCGAAGTGTGCCCAGCTCCCCGTCGGGTGTGAGTTTTGGACAGCTAGACACCTTTGTACATAAAGACGTTACTTCGAGGGACTGCCTTTCCTCCATAAGCAATAATAATAAATCATAAATATATAATAATAAATAAATAATAAAGCCAGTTTGGGAGACCAATTTAAATGGTCAGTCTCTGATGGCTTAAGGAGTATGGGGCACCTTCTCATTCAATTTTATGTACAACAACCCTGCTGGGTAGACTGGGCTAAGATAGCTTGCCTGCCCAAAGCCATCTCCATGAGCTTCCCCAGCTGAGGGTGGACTTGAATTCAGGTCTCCCCAGATGTTGCATTTCCTTCCAAAATGCCTCCCTCTTTTTTATCACGCTATTCTTTCAAACCCTCTCCCATCTTAAAAACACCCCCAAACCTAAGATGACAAGGACCTGGTTTAAACCTGCACTGAGCTTCAGAATTTACTGGTTGATCTAAGGCCGCCATCTTTCAGCCTGACCTACCTCGCAGGGTTGTTGTGAAACAAGCAGGGCTCCTACGCTGCCTTGAGACACGCTTACCAATGTGAAATTAGCTTACCGAGGTGCCACTGGGCGTTTCTCAAAGTTCCCCGCTTTTTCCTATCCAGCCTTCCAAACTCAGACTGCAAGCCCCTTCGGGCAGAGACCTAAAATTGCCTTTTATCTGCACCCCCCAAGAAGAATCCAACGGGAGAAGCTGGAATCTGCTGTGGCGTGACTCGCTGTTCCTTTGCCCTCCCACGCAGGGCCCTGGGCACCTCCATCGGGTTTTTCCCCTGCCAACCACACGCTCCCGGGAACAAGTCAGCACAGGGCGGGCCCCCCAGGCCTTGCCTTGCTGTGGGGGCAAGAGAAGAAGACGTTTTTCTCCCCTTCCATTTGCAGGGTAGGAAGCAACCCCAGCGTGCCACGACCTGGCGAACGGGCCAAAATCCGAACGCGGTTCTCCTACTCGCTTCGGATGCCGTGAGCCCCCCAGTTGCTCACCCCGAGGGGCTGCAACGCTGAGCAAGAAAGAGGGGGACTGGGCAGGCGTTGGACTAGATGACTTCGGGGGGCCCTTGCAGCTCCACGGTCCTGGGGAGAAAATAAACCCTCAACGCATGCTCAGAGGCACACAACAGGCTCCTAATCTAAAGCTTCCTTTCTTCTCTCAACCAAAACTTTCCGGGGGGGGGGGGGGATGAAAGGAAGTTACATAAGAAAAGGGGTTGGGGATATTTGCTAGTTTTAGTTGGCAAAGGGGAAGGGGGGAGGAACGTGATGCGAAAACACTGCTTGCTTCCAAACCGAAACACAAGTAACGTTGCTTTTAATTCCAGAAACAAGAAAGTAAAAACAAAATTTCCATGAAAGCCGTGCTGACATCGTCCTCGACACACACACACACACACACACACACACACACACACGAGAGTGGCTGGATTCACCCAACGTACACACACACCTAACCCCCCCAAGAGGGCTGGGTTTGTGGAACGTGCCAAGCCCCAGACAAATAAACCCAGATTAATTAAACCCTGTTCATGGAATGTAGACCTGCAGCCACCGGGCTTTTAACCATGCAAACAGCAACTGACCCTCCCGGAAGACCTTTTTTTGGCGGGGGTGGGGGGGGAAACTGCGATGCTGTCACGTGTCCAGACCAGCGTTGAGTCCCGCGGTCGCCTCTGCCCATGCACAGAGTGTTTTCCATCGCCAGCAACAGAACCTCGGCCGGGGTGAGAGAAGCAGGCTTCAGAGGCAAGGGAGGGGAGGCGCAGGAGCTCTGCCAGGCCCCACCCAAAGCGGAGCCCCGTCGCCAGCCGTGCCCGCTCCCACCTTGGCACCCGGCGGCACCCTGCTCCCAGCAGCGCCGGGCAGGCCGCCCCGTCCTTCTCCCCCCGCAAGGCGTCCCGGGGGCGGTCAGCCCCCCGCCCGCCCCGGTGCCCGGCTCCGGTGCCCACCTGCGCCGAGCCCAGGCAGCCGGGGGCGCCCGGCTTGCCCTCGCCGCCGTCCTCCGCCGCCGCCTCCTCCTCCTCCTCCAGGACCCGGTCGAGGTATCCGAGGGCCGCGCGCTCGTCCTCCTCCATGGCCGGCGGGGCCGGGGCCGGGGCCGGGGCCGGGGCCGGGGCGGGCGCGCCCCTAGAGCGCCGGGGCAGCGCGCGCGGGCCCCTCGCGGCCGGCCGGGCGCCGCCCCCGGGCCGGGCAGGGGGCCATGGCCGGGCGCCCGCCGCCGGGGCGGGCAGGCGCTCGTCCACGCCCTCGGGCAGGGCTGGCGGGTCGCGGCGCCGGGGGCAGCGGGGCGGCGAGCAGCCGGGCTCCGGCCTCGCCGTCGGACCTCGCCCGTTCCTTCCGCGCCCCGCCCGGCCCGGCCCGGCCCGGCCCGACTCGCCCGCCGCTGCCAGGAAGGCGAACAGGAAGTGGCACGGCCCGGCCTGCCCGCGGAGGTGGGACGATCCGCGAAGGGCGCCCTGCGCTCCGGAGGGCTGCTCCGCCGCCCCACGGAGGGCGCGCGGGCGGGGCGGGAGGAAGCGGCGGGCACCGATGCCCGCGGCCGGGCACGGCGCCCCCGCGCGCACACACTCGCACGCCCGGGCACCCGCGCGCGGGAGGCTGCGGCGGGGAGTCCGGGGCGCCGGGCAGGGAAGTGGCGAGCAGAGCAGCGGGCGGGCACCGGCCAAGCGGGTGCCCAGCGGGCGGGCCCGCCCCCAACAGGAGAACCTGGAGCCTGCCGGGGCGTGACTGGCGGGCCCTTCGCCTTCCACGCAGGGCCCCGGGCACCTCAGGCGGCCCGGGCCGGGGCAGGTGCCAGTCGGGCACCTGGGAGCCGGGCGGGCGGGCGGCACCTCGGACCAGCCGGCCCCGGCTGGGCTCCGACGCGCGGGGCTCGACCCCCGAGGGCCGGGCGGAGGAGCGGGCCGGGGCGGCGGCGGCAGGTGCGGCGCCCAGCGCGGGCGCCCGGGCCTTCCAGGCTCTGCCACGGCGCTGCGCCCGCGAGGGAGGCGCCCTCGGCGGCCCCGTCCGGGGGCTCCGGCGGCCCCGAGCCCGGGGATTCCTGGTGACGTCACGGGCGCCTCTGGGCAGCGGTTGGCCACTGGCGGGAAGCGCGCGAAAGCCCCCGCCCGGCGCAGCCGCCGATTCCAGCTGGGAACCGCTGCCGGGACCGGAAAGCGCTGCCCAGCCGGCCAGCGACGGCGCGGGCGGCCCAGAGCTGGGAGGGGTGGGCGGGCAGCCCAGAATGGCCGGGGGTTCAGGGTTCTCCCCCAGAAAGAAACGGGCCGAGACCGGCGCCAAACTGCGCGGGGTGCACCGTGTGGATGTCGCCACGTGTTTCCCCTCCCTCTGGCACAGTGAAGAACTGGGGTCCTCCGGTAAGAGTGAGGGGCAATCAGGGTGGGGGGAAGGGAGGCCGCTTCCCCCCACCCAGGCGTGTTCCGGCCACCCGTCTGGACAGGGGCCACTTTCAGAGGGAAGGGATGGGGTCCCGGGGAATTGCGCAATGGGTAGCCTCGCCCGCCTGGCAGCTGGCTGTTCATGGGGCTGTCGAAGGGGGCCGGGGCAGGGTCTCCAGACAGACCGAACTATTTCCCGCACTCTTTGCAAGGACAGGCCAGCTTCAAGCAGCACAGAACGTTTCTGCAGCTCCGATGAAGGATTCAGCCTCAGCCAGAAGCCGCCAGACGCACTGGTCTAAGCAGCGAGCGAAACGCGCAATGCCTTCTGTGTGTGCCTGTGTGTGGCATGCACGCGCATAAGAGTGCGTCTCCTTTAGATCCTCCCGGATGATCGTAGCAATCACTACAGGGAATAAAGCAGTCCGGAGCAAGCGGGAGGGGTCGCAAATACGCCATGCAAAAGGGCCGCAGACCACGACTGTGGATTTACCCACAGCATGCAGGCACGAAGTGAAACCCACAGAGTTTGCATACGGCACCATCTTGCCCGAGGAGAGACGCCAGGGGGAAAGAAATGTTCTCTGCCCACGTCCCGTATTTTTCAACACTCATGCAAAGAAAAACAAATCTATTTTCACTTGCCACGGGCAGACTGGCACGCGTTTGGGGGTTAAGTAGATGGAATTCATACTCAGCAAACAAGGCTCCAGCCCTCAAGGAAGAATGGCATTCGAACCCATGTCCAGCCATGTTATTGCCTAATTGGTCCAGCTCCCTGGCTGACCTCACAAGGTTACTATGCAATACGGGTCTTCAGATCCCACCTCAGCTGGGAATCTTGTCTGATGACCTGGGGTGAGGGTCTGTCTGGATTCACACACTGCATTCAAATCCAGTGCAGTCTGCTTGGATGTGGGGCTTAGCATGTTGTGTGAACGCAACCATGGTGGCTTATTTAATACACCATGGTAAAATAAACCACAGCTCAGTGCTAAATGTGAACCTGATTCATGTCTTGGCCCAGCTGAAACTACCACCAAAGGCTGTTGGGAAGATAAAATGGAAGGGTGGGGGAGAGAAATTTGCTTATGGGAAAAATTATGTGCTATGGCAAACTCTGAATATTAAGTAATATGGCACCTTTTTAAACTTTATTTTTCTTTAGAACTAGTTTTCTGCCCCCCACCCATATTAAGTTTTCTGAATAAGGAGGAGTCTTACATGCATCACTTGAAAACATTTCTTCCCTCCTACCCACTTTCCCAAAATGTACATTGTCACCATGAGGACTAGAAACTTCGTGGCAGCTTTCTTTGTAACAAAAACCCCTTCAGAATAGCAGAATGCCCACCCAGTCCTGAGGTTATGGATAACTGTAAGCCTTTTATAGACTTCATTTAAGGGCGTGCATTATAGAAATATAAAAAAGTAAAATAAAATTGATTAGCATTTATATGAACATATCTTTCCAAGAACTGCTTTATAGTAGTTGTCCTCAGAAACCCTTTCAATGATTTCATATAAAATGACTTTTTTTCATGCCCATTTTGCAAAGCAGGGGCTCGAAGGGCTGGGTACGGATGAGGCTTTTTCCTAAAGCTACGGCAAGATTTGCACTGAAAGCCCACAAACCGAATTAACAACAGAGATAAAGACCAGCTGCACCAAGGGTGGCAAATTTGGGGCTGAGACCTCCCCACAGGGCAAAAGAATCAAACCTTCCCTCCGCTCACAATCACATTCCTTGGTCCAGATATTTGAAAACACATGTGAAATAACAAGAAAATCTCCATCTAACAAGGAACCTCATGCCACGCAAAAAACAGCAAATTTAAACAATTATCCTGCATTATTTCAAATGGGATTTCACTGAATCTGACCAAAATACAGTGGGATTTTAAATTTCTTTCACAGGAAAAGAGAATTCTGGTGAGAGTGTCCCAGATGGGGTATTCTTGTACTTATTTACCAGTAAGCTGGCCAAGACGTGCCAGTCTTTCATTGTGCCATCCTTTTCCCAACTGTCTACAGCCTCCCCTGCCAGGCACAATCCGTTCAATTCCAAGAGACCCGCTCCTGGGGGCTCCTTCAGACTAGATGGGTGGGCTGCCAGGGAACGATGCCTCCCCAGCATCCAGCAGGAGCATTGTCCACTATTTCCCACAAGAAAACCAGCAGAAAAATGCCACCAAGAGAAACTGGAAAGAAATTTTCAAGTACCCTGAGAATAAGGCAGAAAAACGCATGCCTTTTGGCAGAGGAAATTCTAAGTCCAATTAAGAATACGAGCAGAGAGAGTGGGAGGTCAGCCAAGCAGATCTGCAAACATTTTAGACCAAACGGAAGCCCATTTAAAAGAGGAAGCGTCTCGGCAGTGTTTCCCAACTTCCACAACTTCCTGGTGGGTGGCCTTCAACACCCAGAACTCCTTCGCCCGCATAAGCATTGCCGAGAATTCTGGGAGTTGAAGTCCGTACATCTGAGGTTGGGAAACACCGTCTAGGCTAACTATAGCTCACGCAGCCAGCAAAGAAGTGAAAAGCTAAAATGAACTAGACCGGCTGTTTAAAGCCACCAAATTGGAAAGTGAATTTGACATTTGAAAACAAGGAATTTCCTAATCCCGGGGCCTGCCTCCTTGCAAACAGATGCAGTTATGGTTGTCCGTTTTTTTCCCATGCTCTGCTCTTCCCCTCCCTAACATAAAGGTCTGCCCCCGAGCTCCCAAACGTCATCACGTTCAAAGTTTATTTTTAAATTAGGAAGTCTGTGTGTACAGTATGTGTGTTAAAAGAAGCGCAATACTCAGCTGTGACCACCAGATGGGGCAGCTGGCCCAGCCACGGAGCATAGGAGGTACCCCACTGGATGCCCTGCTCTCAAATACTGTAAAGGGAGGGGTAGTAAACTCTTCCAGAAAACTTTCTCGGGTTTCGTTCCCGCTGCAAAAGGTAAGAAGGCCAGCAGGTAATTTAATAACCAAGTCACTGGGCACCTTGAACAGCCTTAACCACCAAATGTTGAGGGAATTCTAGTTTGGAAAAAGTTTCTCTAGTTTCTCATGGAGACCATCGATCTGCGCAGTGTTTCTCAGCCTTGGCAACTTTAAGATGAGTGGACTTCCACTCCCAGAATCCCCCAGCCAGCATGGCTGGCTGGGGGATTCTGGGAGTGGAAGTCCACTCA
The DNA here is from genome assembly GCA_030867105.1 of Liasis olivaceus. NCBI lineage: Eukaryota > Metazoa > Chordata > Lepidosauria > Squamata > Pythonidae > Liasis > Liasis olivaceus. The sequence continues at coordinate 329,945,010 of CM061349.1, forward strand.
TCTTAAAGTTGCCAAGGCTGAGAAACACTGGTTTATGGTATCAGAAGAAGCCTGATGTTCAGACTAACAGATATTATTAAAAGGCTGGCTGGGGGATTCTGGGAGTGGAAGTCCACTCATCTTAAAGTTGCCAAGGCTGAGAAACACTGGTTTATGGTATCAGAAGAAGCCTGATGTTCAGACTAACAGATATTATTAAAAGCATAAATTTTTGCAAAAGCTTATGCTTTTCATAAATTCTGTTAAGTCTGGCTCCTTCTGACATCCCACTGCAGGTGACCATTCACACATTTCTCCAGTTGCACCGCTGCGTTCGCCATGACGTCATGTCACTCTCCAGCAAATAAAGGATATTCGCAAGGCGCTCGCCCAGAGAGCCCTGAGACACCATCCCATGATAGGGCAGGGGGTCCTACTCTGCCACGTCGCCTGCCTGCTGCTGCACAGGCAAATCCCATTCCAGGTTGGAGGCCTCCAAACTTTTCTCGGTTCTCTGCAGTTCCAACGTTTCTACGCTGCTGCACCAAAGAGCCTGCTCTTCCGGAAGCCCCAACCCCCCTAAATTCTCCAAACTGCTAAAACCGCCTTGCTCAGATTTCAAGAGGGAAGGGTCTTCCCCATCAGCTCTTTCCCCCGTGGGAAAACCATCTTGCTGTAAGGGGGACGAAGGTCTTCCAAGACTACCTTTCTAAGGGCACCATATCAACATAGTGGTCGTTGGGAGATAAAAAGGTGGACGTGCTGTTTCGGAGAGAATTCGCGTTTTTGCAATTCTGGTCACGTCCCAGTTTCATTGCAGCCCCTTCAGGCAAGGCCAGGAGAGGGGAACGGGTTCCGTTCATACATCAGGGGTGTGCAAAATGTCTCGAGCTGGAAAGAGAGGTTTCAGGGGATCACATCTTGGAACGAAACACTCCATCGATTTGGCTCAAAGTCAAGACAAATTGAGGCACCTCCTGCCCCCGGTGAATATGAACAAGCAACTCACCCCACCATTTTCTATGGCAAACAAGGGAAGCCAACAGTGTTTTCTGCAGCTGCCGATAAAAATCCCCCATTTGCTTGATTGTGGTTTACTATGATGTGTAAACCCAGCTACTTCTGCATAAATAAACCATGTTGTGCACATCTAGGCTCTGTCTCAAACCCCAAAGGACTACAGCTGAGGACTCCACTGACCAGTTGCTCAAACTCTTAAACCACAACTCCCATCATCCACCAGCCAGCAAGGCAAAACCCAAAGTGCTGGGAACTATGGGAGTTGCAGTCCAACATGCCTAGACATGGCTGGTTGGGGACCGCCAACCAAGCGGAGCCTTGCCATCAAATTTTCATCCAGCCGGACAGTGACACTCTCTCTGTCCCCTCCTAGTCTATCTGCCATCATCATCACCTTCATCATCATCATCCCAGAGTGCCAATTAGTGGCTGGTGAGTTTGATGTCACCCCAAAAGACCTGGAGAAGCACTTGGACCCGACAGGAATGGACAGAATCTCAACTCATCCATGACAGAAAGTTGCATTCCTTGGAACAGTCACTACCTACAAATGGAAAGAAAGCTAAAATTGGGGAAACTCAGCACGCTGGTCAACGCTGGTTAGGCAAAGAACGGGAGGAGGGTGTCGAGCCCCTGGGACGTGGGGGCCAAGAGGTTGCACCGAGGGATATTTGCAGAGGCACCACCAAGTGTCCACCTTCATTCCCTGGAGCCTTAGTAAGCATTGCAACCTGCCAGCAACAAAAAACGGGTGGGATCAAATACTGAAAAATGGCCAAGACCAAAAAGGTTGAAATGGTGTGGAACTTCCCATGCGGATCAGCATTTAGCCCGTAATAAGCCAGACTCGACTGTAGTTACCCCCCCCCCAAAAAAAGATAATTCACCTTGTGGGAGCTGGAGATAAGAACTAGAAAGCGTGGGGAAATCTGAAGTCCTTCAAGCAGAGACTGAGCGCAGGTGGGAAAGGAAAGTCCTGAGGGTACCAATAATGGCATTTGGTGCCATCCCAAAAAATCTGGAGAAGCATTTGGGCCCAGCAGGAACGGACAGCATCTCAACTTAAGGAGGACAAAAACTGGCATCGCTTGGAACGGAGCACATCATACGCCGGTGTCTTTAGCTAGCCAAAAGCTATCCGTAATAACAGTGAAGATCGGAAGACATCCCACCACCGCATTTACGCCCAGGAACCCCACTCACCGCAGGGCCCAGTCCATCTGCAGGCGTGGGGGAGATGCCGTGGGAGGTCCCTCCCCCACTGCCGCCGTCCGGGTTGCGGGCGCCGAGCTGCGGGGACATGGTGGGCGACTCGTCGATGTACGGCATGGTTTCAGAGCTGCCGGGCTGAACTCTGACTTCCTCGTTGCCCTCGGCGTCATATTCCTCCGTGCCGTAGTTGAAGTCTGCGAGAAGGAAGGAACCAGGATCTGTTGTGAGCGAGGGCGGGGATGCGAGCAGACCCGGGATTTAATTACTCTGTTAATGGGGGGGGGGGAACCCAATTCCAGAAGAGGACACTTTTGCACTGTGCCAAGAAAAATACCCAGATGTGGGAGGAGACAAGCTCAGCTCCTGGCAGACTTCATTTTTATGCTAACGCAAGTCGCGGAGCCTTGGCTGATCTTGGGAAAAAACAAAGCAAGAGGAAACCCCCGTTAGTCATTGGATGGGAGACCATCAGGAAGTCCCAGGAGTGGAAAGTTGGAAGAACATCCCAGGACAAAGCATTAGCAAATCCCTTCCATGTTGTTACCAAAAAGACAAACCAAACTGGGTGGAAATCACCTGCCCGCAGCAATTTTTATTTTTTAAACATGTTTTTGCTTCAGCTTCGTTGCTTTGGGTCCTGGGTGGAAAAGACGCCACCTGGCAATGAAAACATCTCTTTTTAAACCCCCTTCTCTCTTGGGACTTTTCCTGCCTTTTTGGCTGCCCTTGCCAAAGACAACTTCCTTATTTATTCAGCATGCTTGTATGCTACCAGCTCCACCAGAGGCTTACTACAGAGAAGAAAGGAAAAGCAACACAGAAGTCTTAACACAAGAAAACATCGTCTCGCCCTAACGTGATGTTCATGTTAAGCAACCAGCCCAGTGCTTAAAATCCTAATTAATTAAAAGCCCTGTCTGGCACAGTGCTGCAATATTACTGGGCAACTGCAAACGGTCACTAAATGAGGCAGTTGCTAAACAAGGACGACCTGTAAAGAAGCAAAAAAATCAAGAAAAGCTGTTTTGACCACCTTCCAAAGGCAATCCAGCTCTCCCAAACGGAAACTATCCCACAAAGGTGGAGCGTAAAACTGAAAAACCCTGTCGGGTCTTGCGCAAAGGACCCTTTCGTGGCACGCGTTCTTAGGTTGGCGATGAATTTAGGCAAGCGTCTTCCCACCAAATGTTCTTTTCCAAACTCAGTTTAAAAACATATATTTGTGAGCAGGACGTTTTTGTCTGGAAAGACGCATTTGCAGGATCCAACCAGCCTGGCAAATGGAGGAAATATTCAGGGCAAAAGGAACAGGCTGCAGGAAACGAGAGGGTTGCTAAAGATGCCAGAAAGCCATTCAGCAGAGGGGTCCCCCCCTGGATTTACACATCACCCTATCCCCTGATTTGCTCTCCCCGTGGCTTGCCGAGTAAACCACAGTTCATGGCACTCGTACAACGTGAGGACAGGACTGCAAACCGCCTCGGGTGGATTCCTCCAGCGTCTTGGAAGAGGACTCTCGGAAGTAGAGCGAGAAAGCCCAAGTATTTCCAAGCACAAGAAGCAAAGATCGGACGAGCGGTTCAGTCTTATCTGGCAAATGAGCCGTTAGTCCTTTAGCCCAACTGGGACGGCGAGTTCAGACGATCCACAGAGACCCACGTTAACACATTCACCCATTAATCAGGACTAGACTTTGCCGCTTCTGCATCCTAGCTTCTTTTTAACTGGCATTAAGGCTGATTAATGCAATTCAGTGTGAATTTTGCTTTCTACAAAGTGTTTCTCAACCTTAGCTGCTTTAAGATGTCTGGACTGCAACTCCCAGAATTCCCCACCCAGCATAGCTGGCTGGGGAATTCTGGGAGTTGCAGTCCAGACATCTTAAAGCAGCTAAGGTTTAGAAACACTGTTCTAGATTGATATTTCGGAGCCTGACACATCCTAAGCCACAACATGGTCAGAAAACTAGAAATGCCATATCCTCACAGCCCTCGAAGACCAAGCGACACAGCAGCGTAGCCCGTGATGTGTATTGGGCAGACATTGTGGTGGATTCTCCAGCGGTCACCTACGCTGCTATGGCTGGTGATCCTTCCATGGAGAGGTGGCGAGAAAGAGTCAGCCCACCAGGAATGGTGGGGGGGGGAGCAGTCATTGCTTCCCCCTCCCCCTTCTGCAAAAGACACCCAGACCTGAAGCAGAACCCTCCTGAAGGTTGGGTTCATTATTGCCAAGGGTGTCCCAAATGTATGGCCCGGGGATACCCCAAATTCAGAGAGGCACCAACACTGAGTTGCAGCAAGAGAGGGAAACTTGGCAGTTGTTCCTCCCCTCTCCCCCTGCCCCCTGGGCACTGCATTTCCAAGGCTCCCAGCCACCCTCCCCACCCCCAATCTAACCTCCCCTCCCCCTGGCACACTTCCCCAGAATTGCACAATTAATCGCGCATCCTCGAGCCTCCAACCCCCTCCGTGACGCGCCTCTGCCGGACACACCAAGTCCAAGTCCAGAACTGGGTCAGCTTTGAAAAGGAAGCGTGCAGCCTTGGGAGGGAAGGAGCAGAAACAGGAGGCCCCCCCTCCTCCCCCCGTGAAAGTGGGGCAGGGGTCTGAAGCAACCCCGGGCCCTTGGGGCAGGGGGGAGTGGAAGAAACCAGCACCAGCCCCGTTTATAGGAAGCAAAATGTAGGGACTTCAACTGCACTTCAGTTTTGCTCCTACCAATCATCAGGAAAGAGAAGCAGGAGGAGAGGAGCTGGGGGTGTCGAGAAATGGGAAAAGCAATGGGGTGGGGGGTAGCAGGATCCCTGAAAGGAGGTCGCACTGAAGGAGGCCGGGACCCATTTTCTCCTGTTCCAGAATGCAGGATGTGGCACGAGGGACTTGCGTTCCAGGAAGGGAGACTCCAGGTGGATGTCAGGAAAGACTTGCAGGGAGCGAAAACAGCTGGACAGTTGGACCCCCTGCCCAGAGAGGGGGCGGGTCTCCCCTTCCCTAGATGTGTTCAAGCGCGGGGGCACTCTTTAACTGGGGGGGGCTCCAGGGTCTCTTCGATCTCTGACACGGCATGCACGTGTGAATGCCGGAAGAGCTTGTTTGGGAGTCTTGCCAGCCCTCTGTCTCAAACACAGTGCTTAGAAACCAGCCAGGGAAAGCAACAAGCAATGAAAACAGCCTTGCGGTTGTAGCTTTCGACAACTTTCTGACTGCTGGGGCAGCAGCCCCCCCCCCCCCCCCAATTTGCAGCCAGCGTGGCTAAGGAATTTTAAGAACGGCGGCCCCAAGATATCTAGGCTGCAGCAGCCCTTGTGAGTTTAGAAGACCGATCCTCGCCCAGCTGCATAATGTTTCTTGCATGAGCTTGGAAGCCTGAACCTTCCTCGCAGGGTTGTTGTGAGGGTAAAAGCAGAGCAAGAGGCGAGAGGAGCTATATTTGAGCTCCCGTTTTTCTGGCCTTCCAGAAGCTTGTAAAAAGGCAGCTGTTCCAGAAGACGCAAGTGCTCTCAAGTTCTCCGATGTCGGGAATTGTGCCAATGTTAATTGTAGATCTTTATAAAATTATAATGATATACCAATTATCATTTTTACCCAACTGCATTTCTGTTACTGTATTCAATTGCCCTGGCCGTGTCTGTTGCTTAAAGTAAACTGGACTGGAATGGTTGGTAAATTCATAAATAAAATAAGCACATATTTGTTAGTCGGAAGTTCCTGGAAGTCAGCTGGGACAAAAAATGAGGTCATGTAATGTATTTGCAGCTGTGAATCAGCCCTTGGTGTGGTTCCTTCACACATGCCTCTAAAAACCCTTGACTGCTCATCTCTTGAGGAACAGCACAAATTAATTCCTCCAACCACCACTCTGTTTGCAGCCTGTGATAGGAAAGCAATTTCAGCTTTGCCATTCAACTAACTCCAAATGCCAGCTCGCTGAAAGAGAAGAATTTCTCCACTATTCAAGTTAAGTACAGGTAGTCCTCGCTTAAAGACCACAATTGGGACCGGAATTTAGGTTGCTAAGGAATGTGGTCGTTAAGCCAATCATCACGTGACCGGACCCTTTTTTGCATCAGTCGTTAAGCAAATCACTGCGGTCGTTAAACAAATCACACAGTTCCCCATTGATTTTGCTTTGCTGGAAGCCAGATGGGAAGGTCACAAATGGCGATCATGTGACTCTGGGACGCTGCAACTGTCATAAATGAGAGCTCGTTGCCAAATGCCCAGATTGTGATCATGTGACTGTGGGGGCGCTGTGACGGTCATAACTTTGGGCACTAGTTGTCACTTTTTTTGGCACCATCATAACTTTGAATGGTCACTAAACAAACGGTTGTTAAGCGAGGACTACGTGTAGTGACTTTGGATTTAGCATGAACATTCTTCACCTAGCCACTTCCACACCCTCCACTGAGGAAGGTAGCTTGGCTGACTCATTTAAGTCACCCATTTAAATTGCTGGCTTTCCATCTCTGTAGATAGCTTCCTCTCCATGCAGCATTTTCCACAAGGAGATATGAAGATGCCTAACAGTTCTGGAGCCTGCCCTTGGAAAACGATGGGGTCCCTTTCATTGTTTTTAGGGAGAGGCTGGAGATGGGGTTGGACTAGATCAGTGTTTTTCAGACTTGGCAACTTTAAAATTCCCATATAAAATGGGATAAAAGTCTTGCACTTTTCTAAGAATTAAAAAATTAAAAAAGCATTCTCTGGAAAGAGTCTGGGGAGAATATTCATGCAAATGTGAAAAACTGGTGACCCAGACAGGTAAATTTCCTTTTCCAGAGAAGAAGGCAACACGTCTGCAGGAGGCATTTCTGAACTTTCTTCTTGCAGGGGGGGCTAAGCGGCAGAGCTGGCCACAACAAAGCCCCTTCCTCATCTGAAAGGCATCTGTCTGTCTGCGTCTGTCTATCATTCACTTATTTATTTATTGGTGAAAGTGAAATTTTGAACCACGCTCCTCTCTTCTGCGAATTATTCTGTGCAGAGTCAGGAATGAAGAAGAACGAGCCCTTCTCTCCCCTCTGAAATCCCCTTTCTGGGCATAGCAGGGGGTGCCAAAATCCAGGATGGGGCGTTTCCCTCCTTCGGTCCTTCCTTCCTAGAGGTAGTTGCAGCTGATCCCTAGGTGGCTTTCGGCAAACATTCACTGCATCTAGTTTTGCCAGAATCCATTTTTAACAAACCAGCAGCCTAACCTGTTCCCCAGAGGGTCGGGTCCACTTAACGAAAACGACATTTCACTTGAGATCGCTTTCTGTTAAAGGCAGGTAGGGGTGGGGGAGAGGCCTAGCCCAGAAGCACATCCTTATCCCCAAATTCCCAGTTTCCCTCAAAGTCTCTCCGTTTCCAGGAGGCTGATTGAGCAAAGCCTCTCATCCTCGTCCATGATCTGTCATGAGCCCCCCAGCCCCCAGCCCCCTGCCCCCCCCCGTCCTCAGCTTCGGTGCAGCCTCCCCATCACGTTCCCACGCATCCTCCTCTTGCTATTGGCTTGAGGGTTGGGGCATTGCTATGGCAACCGCCTCCTCTCACATCCCACTTGACGCAATTCTTGCAGCTGGAAGCAGCACAGGTACCCGTGGGGGGGGCGGTATGACATGCCCGCCTGCGCCCCGCCATTGCCCTCCCTGGAGGGGAGACGTAAGGAAGGAGAAAGCAGTGTCAGGGGGGGGTCCTCCATTGGCAGAAGATGCCCTCGGCTCTTTTGCACCCCGTAAACATGGAGGGTTGGCTAAGGAGGCAGGCAGTTCCTGGAAGGCCCATGAGGTTCTCCCAGCGTATGGCCCCCGAGAGGGACAGCCAACGGAGAAGAGAGGTACCATTTCCTTTGCGGGCACAACCAGCGACCCCTTTTTCCCTCCAATTTAAAGGCTGGCAAAATGGTCAGGCCCTTAAAATGCCAGCGGCAGATGGCGGTGTACAGAAATGTGGGCCAAAAGCACAGATACTGGTCGATGCGCAATATAGAGCCAGTTTTCTCAGCCTTGGCAACTTTAAGAAGTGCAGACTACAACTCCCAGAATTCCCCCGCCAGCATGCTGGGAGTTGACAACAGAGTCCATTGGAGTTGGGAGGCTTATAAATTCAAATAAATAAATAAAGACCACATATCTTACTGCATGCTGGCTGGGGAATTCTGGGAGTTTACTCCACCCAACTTAAAGCATGCTGGCTGGAGAATTCTGGGAGTTGAAGTTCTGGGGGGATTCTGGGACTTGAAGTCCATAGATCTTAAATTGCTGAGGTTGAGAAACTCTGATGTAGACTAAGGCAGTTGTCCGGCCTCTTCTTAAAACTCTCCAGAGATGGAAGACCCACGACCTCCATAGGGAGACGCTTCCAGTATTGGACAGTTCTTACAGTCAAGAAGTTTTTCTTTACCTTTAAACAAAATCTAGGGAACCACTTTTATATTCTAAGGGAAGAATACTAATGTGCCCACTTTAAGTGTGAATGGTTTATTCAGAGTCCTCCAGATGTGTGAACACTACAAGTCCCAGAAAGCGTGGGGTGGTAGCTGTAGCTTAGGAAGAAAAAGGGAACCAGTTTTTGGAAATCTTGACAGCCATTTGGGAACCTGAATTCATCCCCCGATGGTCCAAATCAAGTGTTTGTCAAACTTGGCCACTTTAAGACGTGTGGACTTCAACTCCCAGAATTCCCCAGCCAGCCATGCTGGCTGGGGAATTCTGGGAGTTGAAGTCCACACGTCTTAAAGTGGCCAAGTTTGACAAACACTGGTCTAAATAAATTGAAGCGGGGTAGGAATTCTAGATTTGATGTCCCAAGATATCTGGTGCCCAAACAGGACCCCCCAGGGCTGAATCCCTTGCATCTAGGTTTGGTGATCAGCCCATTTTTGCTGCAGTTTTGAAACTGTCAGTTAGCCAAATGCCGTTTTTGATGAATGGGCACCTGGAAATGGACAGGGCGATCTCCCTTCCAATTCTGATGATTCTGATGATCTTGCAACGGACGTTCTTCGGCCGGGTTCACACCTGGCCTTATGCCCTAATATCGCGTCCCTGGTTTTAGTTCAGAGTGGGGTGGGAACTCGGCTACTCTGATTGCAAGACTTATTTTATGATTCAGCGTTCTGGGTGCCTCCAACCAATTGCTGTTTACTAAGTACACTATGCGCTTAATTGAATGTGGGCATGCAGTCAATGGAGTCCCATTACGTAGGCACTAAACCCTAATGAAATTTGCTTGATTTGGGCTTCGAGCGTTCTGCAAACCTGCTGGGGGCTCTCCAAACCACGGTTTATGGCTTGTGACGCTGTGCATCTTCAGCTGACTTTTAAAATAAAGCAGGGCTACCAAAAGACATCTCAGTGTGATGTGCGAGCCCACCATCGGTCCTTGTCTGAGAGAATCTGGGTCCAGAACAGTCCAAGAGGAAAATGCAAGGCTGTCAATCAGTTAGTTTGCATTTCCACCCAAGTGGGGGGTGGGGGGATCTGCCTTCTGCCTTTCAATGCCACCTCTGGCACCATGGCAATCTTTGGCCCAACTTGTTCTGGGCTTCCAGAAGAAACACCCACCAAGGCACTCAGTTCCTCCCCTTCAAAGAACAGCGTAAACAAAGTCCCACCATTGACATGCTGTGCGGGGAGCAAGTCTGAAAGCGGTGCGTGTGTGTGAGCGTGCATGCGTGCGAAGTTCAACAGACCAGGAAGAACAGAGAGGCCGTGAAACTCCTTCAACTGCCTTCTGGCTTTAACCTCACTATTGCTCCAACCTGAATCTTAAAAAGCCCCACTGCAAAAACTGGAAAAACCAGCAGGAAAGCAGGAATCAAATATGCAATCCAAAGGTCTCTGCCCCATCCAGGTTACAGCCTAAAAACTGCAGAACTTAAACAAGAGGCAAACAGTTGTTTCCTGTCTGAAAGATGGTTATGTGGATCACATTCTTCTAATTTGCAGCAACTGACTTTCAGTGGGATCCTTGTGATCCACAAAACTCTGTACCTTTTCTTTTTCAATAATACACCTTTTAGATCTGGTGAGGTTTCGGCAAGATGCTGAGAAATCCTTCCAGCTGTGCCCCAGCTGGCAACTAGCTCTACCCAGAAGTAAGAGAAGGGGGCTAGCTCCAAAAGGTTTATACAGTACACTAAGCCACGGTTCAGTTGTGGTTTGTTCAATAAGCTGCCACGGGAGATGTTCCCAGAACACATGAAACCCTGAACCGTGTTTTACAAAAACACAGCAGGCAGTTCTGCGCACATCTGGCAGTTACTGTTTTCTCCCAAGAGAATAATGAAAGAAGAGACGCAAATAAAAACTTTTTAATTGGCACTTTGCATTCCTCCTTCTGTCTTACAAGAGAGAAAGGAAGGATTTCAGGAAGGCACAAGTTCCAAATAACCCTTAAAATAACAACAACAACAATTCCTTTTATCAATCAGCTTGGGTGCATCACTTTCTTCCATTAAATAACCCACAGATCCCTTTAAAATAACAGTACCTTTTATCTCAGCCAGCTTGCGCAAAGCATCACTTTCTTTCATTAAAGGACAACCCGCAGATCCCTTTAAAATAATAACAATAATCCCTTTTATCAATCAGCCTGCACGCATCATTTTCTTTCTGCAAATAACCCACGGATCCCTTTATCATATCACTGTTATTTTCTTTTAAACAGCTAAGGAGGGAAAGTTCTTCCCTTCATTTATGATTGAGGTTTTATTCTTTCCCAGGTTAAAAGCGACCAGGAGGAAGAGCAGAATGCTGATCAAAGAAAGAGCAAACAGGGTCCTTTTTACAAACAGCCCCTCGCCAAACCAGAGGTCTCACGAGTTTAACTCAGATTCCCGGGGGGGGAGGCAGCCACGTTTGTGGTCCAAGAACAGCAGCCAAGGGGGAAATTTCCACCAGAAAGAGACGCCCCAGGCAGGAGTCCCTTCTGCGCACAAAACGGATGCCGAAAAAACAGGGGGAGGCCTGAATGCTAATGACCCCCCCCAGCAAAGGGATCTCCCTTCTCCCCCCAGCCCATCACATCTCTGCAAACTAAAAGCTGCAGCATTTAAAAAGTTAACGGAGGCCATTCCTAAATTTGAACATTTTCTTAATGAACCAAGGATTAAAAAAAAACAATAACGGAGGCCCTGGCAAGCATTGCCTTCTTCATGTTGCTGTTACTGGTCATTCATAGGCTGAATGTTGGGCAAAGTTAAGGTAAAGTTTTCTTTACAGTCACGCGGGAGAAAGCGAAGCCAGTTAGGCGGCAAATCAAACTTAATTTACATTTAACTTGTATTATCGAAGGCTTTCACGGCCGGAATACGATGGCTGGTGTGGGTCTTCTGGGCTGTGTGGCCGTGTTCTGGAAGTTTTGTTTCCTAACGTTTCGCCAGCATCTGTGACCGGCATCTTCAGAGGGCAGGAGCACAGACAGGAGCAGTTCTCTCTGTGCCCAGGATGGTGTGACCCTTTTGTGGGTATTTATAGAGATCTGAAGGGGGGGGATTGGGGGGGTAGGGGGGTTGGGGGGGTTGGGTTAACGAGTGGCTGCTTGTTTTGGTGTCAGAATATGTGTGTATCTTCCTGGGGGTTAGGCAGGGTTTTTTCTTCTATTGAGTTGTTAACGAGTGGCTGCTGAGGGTGATTAGCATGTTCATTGTGTGAACTGTTCGCATCATTGACCTTTTGCAGGCTGTATTTTTCAGGATTGGTAGCCAGGTTTTGTTGATTTTTAGACTCTCCTCTTTTTTATTGTCACTGTGCTGGTGTTTGATCTGATCTGAAGGGGGGGGGGAGAACTTAACCACCTTGGTTGGGTCCTACAAGCAAATGGCTACTCCAAGAATGAAATAAAAAGAGCCATCAAACCAAGAAAACAACATGCGACTGAAGAAGAAAAACAGCCACCCACCAACAAAGTATTTCTGCCCTACATCAAAGGGGTCACAGACCGCATGGGAAAACTGATGGAAAAACACAATTTCCAAACAATCTTCAGACCCACCAGAAAAATACAACAAGTGCTAAAATCAGCAAAAGACAAAAGGGATCCCCTCACCGCCGCAGGAGTATCCCGCATACCATGCAGCTGCGGGCAAGTATACATCAGGACCACAAAACGCAGCATCCATACCAGGATAAAAGAACACGAAAGACACTGCAGACTACAGCAACCAGAAAAATCTGCAGTAGCTGAACATGCTCTCAGGCACACTGGACACAAAATCCTATTTGAAAACACAGAGATACTGGACAACACCAACAGCCACTATACCAGGCTATACCGGGAAGCCATTGAGATTCACAAACACCAGCACAGTTTCAATAAAAAAGAGGAGAGTCTAAAAATCAACAAAACCTGGCTACCAATCCTGAAAAATACAGCCTGCAAAAGGTCAATGATGCGAACAGTTCACACAATGAACATGCTAATCACCCTCAGCAGCCACTCGTTAACAACTCAATAGAAGAAAAAACCCTGCCTAACCCCCAGGAAGATACACACATATTCTGACACCAAAACAAGCAGCCACTCGTTAACCCAACCCCCCCAACCCCCCTACCCCCCCAATCCCCCCCCTTCAGATCTCTATAAATACCCACAAAAGGGTCACACCATCCTGGGCACAGAGAGAACTGCTCCTGTCTGTGCTCCTGCCCTCTGAAGATGCCGGTCACAGATGCTGGCGAAACGTTAGGAAACAAAACTTCCAGAATACGGCCACACAGCCCGGAAGACCCACACCAGCCTTACATTTAACTTATTAGATTGATTATAGCCACCCATGCCGTTAGACTCCGGGCAGCTTACAAAACCCAGAAAGTAAGAAAAACAAACACATGTGAACAGGCAGTCCGGACTAAAAAAACCAGAACAATAAATACAACAGGACCCCCACAATTACATCAATGAACGCATTGACCCCAGGGATGAAGCTTGCTTCAGTGCCCAAACTTTCAAGAGAACTTAAACTCTTCACGCTCCCACAGGCTTCGGTTAGCAGGCAAGGAATTGGGGGCCGTATCTCTGCAGCCACTGGCATGACAACTGCAACTCTGTATGAGTCGCTGTTCTCAGCCTTCCTCTTCCCAAAGCCGTAGTGGTCTGCATTCAGTTACAGCCCTGAAGTCAAAACACAGCCCTGAAGTCAAAACACAGAAGGGATTGAGGGTATCCAAAGGGGGCTCTCTTCGATGCTGAGGTTGCACTCCAAACGCCTTTCAGTGGAATGAAGAAGCAGAAGGTATCACACGGCACTTTTTAAGAGTAGCAAATTTTATTACAAAGCATCAGCTTTCGTGAGTTGCAGTTCACAAAATCGTGAATGAACAAATAATGAAACTTGTTCGGCTTAAAATATAGTACAGGTAGTCCTACCTTAACAACCATTCGTTTAGTGACCGTTCGAAGTTACAACAGTGTTGAACAAAGGGACTTAAAACCGGTCCTCACATTTACAACCGTCGCAGCACCCCCAGTCACATGATCGCAATCTGGGCGCTCGGCAACCAGCTCACGCTTACGACAGTTGCAGCATCCCAGGGTCATGGGATCGCCATTTGCGACCTCCCCAGCAAGCAAAATCAATGGAGAACCACATGATTCGCTTAATGACTGCATGATTTGCTTAATGGATGGGGTGATTTGCTTAATGACCACTGCAAAAAAGGTCACAAAATCAGGCACGACTCACTTAACAACTGCCCCCCTTAACAATGAATTTTATGGTCTCTATTGTGGTCGTTAAGTGAGGGCTACCTGTAGATGCTTTCTGTTTGGGACTACTATAGACCTCCTCCTCCCCCCCATCAGAACTTGGAAGCTAAGCAGGGTCCAGCCTGGTTCATCCTTGAATGGGAGGCTTCCAGGAGATGCAAGGGCTGTTGGCTAGAATGGGAAGTTGCAAAAACATCCAGAAAGAAGGAGAGGAAGGTCCACCAACTTGCATACTGTTTCCAAGAAAAAATGCAAGGAGTCAGAGGTTGTAGCACCTAGCTAACCTCAGCAGTTCTCAGAAGCAGAGCAAGATGTGGTTTGTACTTGGATGGGAGACCATCAGGAGATCCCAACTGAAAAATAATCTGAAAAGGAGATAGAGGCCACCCCTACCTCAGTACTGTCCCAGGAGTCGAGCTCCACTGAAGGGTGCCTCCTGACAGGGACGTGAGTTTTCCTCCAAAATTATCTTTAAAGTGGCTGACTTATCTTAAAGGGCTAAGAAAGCTACAACGGCCACCACACGCACACACAAACCAGAAGCATCAGAAATCAAACCATACCAATATGGACTTACTTCCGGTAACCTCTGGACACTGTACGTCAGATATCCTAGAAAATTTCTCCCCTCCCCGGCCCGGTTATTCTGCCAACATCATCATGCCCTCATAGACCTCCATGGTGCAGCCACATCTGGGATATTGTGTGCAGTTCTGGTTGCTGCGCCCCCAAAAGGAGGTGGGGGAGCTACAGAAGTTTCAGAGGAGGGCAGCTAAGGAGATCGAGGGCTGGTGAGGAACGGTTGCGACTCTTCTTAGTCTAGAAAGGGGGCAAACGAGAGGGGGCGTGATGGAGGTGTGCCAAACTGTGCATGGTGTGAATAAAGTGGACAAGGAGAAGCGATTTTTCCCCTTCCCAAAGGACTAAAACCAGAAGCCACCCGATGAAACTGAATCCTGGGAAAATCAGGACCGGCAAAAGGAAGTACAGTATCACTGTACACAGCGCATAATTCCACTTTGGAATTTGCTATCGTGAGACGTGGTGCTGGTGCCACCTTGACTGGCTTCAGAAAAAGTGTCGGGCCCTTTCACGGAAGTCCTGGGGATCCGGGGCTGTTAGTGGGACTACCTGTGAAGGCCTCTGCCGGGGGACTGGCGGTGCAGCTGGTGGGCCGCTGGGGGAAGAGGCTGCTGGATGAGATGGGCCGGGGTCCCGTCCTGCTGTTCTCCTGCCCTTAGTTGCACGACCGCCTCCTCCTCCCAACTCATCAAGCGCAACGTCTTTACGCGTCTCCTCTCTTGCGACGGCTCTGCGGCGGCAGCCACAGGGAGCACACCTGCGTCCACCCGCTTGTGCGCCTCCCGTGCGGCATCAGCCGTGCTATGCAGGGCCCAGGAAAGGCGAAAGAAAGGGGTGGAAAGAGACACTGGTGGTTTGGTGACAGAAACAGGTCGAACGAGGACCACATCGCGAAAGAAACCCATGAAGAAAGGCGCAGAAAGCCGAGGTCGGACGTAGCTGATGAGCGAAGCGGCGGGTGACAGATGTGGCGACAGCAAAGATGGGGAAAAGGTTGGTGTGAACTGATCTTAGCTCTGTTCCTTCCTTCCCTCCCCTTATTCCAGGCCTCTAATCTCTTTGGTTTACTTTTTCCACCCCTTTTGCCTTTCATCCACCACATTCAGCAGCCGCTGATTCTTGACCTTCTCTGTCTCAGCTCACCACACGCGCTTCGAAGTACCGTTTCCACCGCATTCAACTCGCCTTCGTGTTTCTCCCAACAGAACCACTTCTGTTTCCTGTACGGTGGGCAGAAGCTCACTCTAACACACAGCCATTGTCACTTTGACGATTCTCACAACAGACAAGACAGGGCAGCCCCCACTACCTTTCTGCACCACAAATACATGCTAAAATTTCTCCTTCCATTTTTCTACCTTTCTGTTCTGTTAAGGTAATAGATTCATCTACTTGCTCTTCTTTTTAAGCACTTATGTGAAATTTGCAACGGTTCACTCTGTTCTCTCTGTCAAACATAATTATTTTGCTCTTCAACATGTTAGTTTTTGGATAGATACTCCCGGTTGCATGGAACAATTTATCTAAAATTTGCTGCAAATAATTCAGGCTCTCAACCAATATATAGTGTGATCTGCATAAAAATTACAGGTATATTCACGTGCCCCACTCAGTGCATCTCTAACGTTGCCACAAGCATGATAATAATACCTTGAACAACCAAGAGGACATCACACTTAATTGACTTATTTCCTGCTCAACACTGAGGCATTCACTAAATATTCCATTATTCTCACAATATCATATGCCCCTTTATTGCATAGGGCGACCAATCTTCAACTCCCCATTCACCCAAAGCACGGGATAATTCAAACAGTGAACTAGAGGACAAATCTCAAAAAGGGGCAAATCTGGAAGAGGTTCATAAGAATAAAAATATTTAATTATGTTTACACCTTTGCTTATTACAAAGGAAAATTGAAGAGCAAAACCAAGAAAAGCATATTCTGATAAAAATACCTAAAAGCAAAGGGTGTGTGCCAATTTATTTAAAAGAAGGCCATTCCATTTCTATATTTTGCACATGGATGTGAAAGACGGCGCAGGAAGCAATGCCATTTACACGGTAAATGTTCAATGACCAAAATAAGGACAAAAGTGAGGTTTTGAAAAATAAATCAATCTCCAGGAGAGCTTTCTGAGAGAAAGGAGGGTCCCTGTAAGAAAGGGCATACGGTGCAGCTACGAAGCAGTGGCCGATGCCCAACCCCGGTGACGCAGATCCAGGGACGGGCCACCCTGCCGGGCCTCTCCCGCATACCAGCCGCCCTGGCGCTCGCAGAGAGCTCTGTGCCGAATGCCAAGCGCAGAGGTGGCCAGAGGACACGAGAGAGAAGGCGACGTGCCACCTGGAAGGCTGAGCATCTCCGCTCTGCACCCCTGATCCCCCCTCCCCGCCCTCATCTGGGGCACTCCTGGTTTCCCCCCAGCCTCCAAAGGTTAAAACAAGCCCCCCACCTCCTTGCCAGCTCGCTTTTCTCCAGGGCCTCATGTCGGAGAAGCCAGGCCCCACTTGATCGATGAGCCAATAAGACGAGGAAACAGCCCTTTTCCATAAAACACCGAGGACAGGAACGCCAGCAGGCGGCAGCGCCAGGGGCACGTAAAGCATTTCTGGGAAAGCCATTCCCAGCGGCTGTCAGCCGAGAACGGTTCCCCGGCAACAGGCTGGGCCAAAGGACCAGAGGAAGCTGGAGCCCCAGTGACGTCTAAAGGCTGCCTTGGAGAAGCTGAAGTCAAAGCAGCTTAGACTGGGGAGGTCCCCTTGAGGTCATCTAGGTCAACCCCACTCCCCTTTTGGCCTACAGTGCAGGGCACACCATGCCATCCTCTAGTGCAGGGCACACGCCAGCCTACAGTGCAGGGCACACCACGCCAGCCTACAGTGCAGGGCACACCACACCATCCTCTAGTGCAGGGCACACCATGCCATCCTCTAGTGCAGGGCACATGCCAGCCTACAGTGCAGGACACACCATGCCAGCCTACAGTGCAGGGCATACCACGCCAGCCTACTGTACAGGGCACACACCAGCCTACAGTGCAGGGCACACCACACCATCCTCTAGTGCAGGGCACACGCCAGCCTACAATGCAGGGCACACGATGCCATCCTCTAGTGTGAGGCACACGCCACCCTACAGTGCAGCCTACAGTGCAGGGCACACCATGCCAGCCTACAGTGCAGGGCACACCATGCCAGTCTCCGTTTAAAAGCCTCCAGAGATCAGTTGCCACTTGCCAAAAACCTTGAATTGATGTCCAAGAAGAACATCATTTTGCTGAAGTGGCAAGTTCCAAGCTCTACCCCAGATATTTTTCAAGTTCCTACAGGCCCCCCCCCCCATGCTTGGAGGGAGGGAGCCAAGGGCCATCCTCACCCCAAAGTGTCAGGACAACCCTGGAGCCTGATTAAATGTCAGCAGCAACGCTTTGGCAAGGCAGGTTTGGGGGCAGCGAAATGGAGCTCTGGGGCGGCTAAAAGGCCTGCCTCTCCCCCTCCGTCGTCTCCCGTAAATGGGCACGTGTTCCCTGTTTAGTAGCCACCTGCCCCTTCATTCAGGGAACACACCCTTATATTTAGTGACCACCTGGAACTCCTTTCAAGGAATCGTTCCTTATTTAGTAGCCACCGGCTCCTTCTTCAGTAGCCATCTGTTCCTCGCTCCAAGGAGTCGTTCCTGAATCATTCCTTTATATAACAGACAGATGGCAAAGGGTGGGGTGGGGTGGCACGTCTGGGCTGCGGAAATCCCCCCCATGCCCCTCGGTCCCAGGGCGAACTCTCCGACAGCCATTTCGCCCCTTCCTTATTTCTCCACTGCCCTGGTTTGCAACCCAGGGAAGCAAGTCCAATTTTTAGGGAAGAATGTTTGGTTATTTTGCAAAAAGGGTTATATATTTTAAAATGTAAAACGTTTAAACTTTTTGATGATGTTGCATTTTAATAATCAGTCTTTTATCTTTTAGAATGATTGCCTTCTATCTATTGTTATTTTATTTTATTATTTATTGTTATATTATTGTTAAGTTATATTATTATGTTATGTTATTGTTATGGTATATCATTGTTATATTAGGTTATGTTATTCTTTTTATTATTTTATCTATTGTTATTTTATTGAATTGCTGTACGCCGCCCAGAGTCGCTCTGTGTGAGATGGGAGGCTCTATAAATGCAATAATAAATCAATAAATAAAAGGATGGGGCCCCCTGTGGGGTCCCTCTAAGGTTTTGCTTCCAGAAAAACCGCTTCAGCTCAAATTACAAGAAAAAGTGACTCAGACCAGTGTTCTTCAAACTCGGCCGCTTTAAGACGTGTGGACGTCAACTCCCAGAATTCCCCAGCCAGCATGGCTGGCTGGGGAATTCTGGGAGTTGACGTCCACACGTCTTAAAGCGGCCGAGTTTGAAAAACCCTTACTTAGATTCTAAAGATTACAGGGAATTCCCTAGCAATAAAAGCCGTTTGGCACGGAGAGCTGAGGCCAGACGGCGGGATATCCAAGGAATCTGCTGGTCTATATGACCTCTGAGATCCCCTTCCACACAGTGGTCCAATTCGAAGCCGTTCAGAAGAAGACCCACAGTTGCTCCCTTGAAGCTCAGTCCTTTCCAAGCGAGACTCGCCAGCCAACTTGGCTCCTTATGGAAATATATACGCGCAGACCACCCTTCCAGTCCCTGGACCGATTCTTGGCCAAGGCACTCCTCCGTCGGGCGGTCTGGGCACAGAGATATTCTTTAATTTCTACAGCTCCAGGAGGGGAGGGGGCCGCCGAAGGCAGGGGCGAGATGCGCCGTTCAGGAAGAAGCTAGAGTTGGCCTCCCACGACTCGGTGGGGTCTTTGCACAACTTGATTTATTATTGTCATTATTAGAGTTGGTTGCACAGTCATCCAGATGTTTAGACTGGATTTGGCATTTTTATCCACCTATCGAGTCCTTCCCAAGGACCTGGGATAGGCGAATATTGTATTATTATTATTATTATTATTATTATTATTATTATTATTATTATTATGGTTGCACAGCCAGATGTTTAGACTGGATTTGGCATTTTTATCCACCTACTGAGTCCTTCCCAAGGACCTGGGATAGGCAGGTATTATTATTATTATTATTATTATTATTATTATTATTATTATTCCTGCCTTTTTTATATATAATGCAAGACAGTGAACATACCTAATACTCCTTCCTCATCCTATTTTCCCCACAACAACAACCCTGTGAGGTGGGTTGGGCTGAGAGAGGGGGACTGGCCCAAAGTCTCCCAGCCGGCTTTCAGGCCAAAGGCGGAACTCGAACTCACAGCCTCCTGGTTTCAAGGCCAGCAGCTAACCGCTGGTTTCAAGGCCAGCAGCTAACTCCTGGTTTCAAGGCCAGCAGCTAACCGCTACACCAAACTGACTTTAATTTAATTTAATTAATTTGAACTCAATTTAATCGAGATACACAGTGAGCCCCTTTCCCTGTTTTGTGCAGAACAGTGAACCATAAACTAATCAGAGTCAAGGTGTTACAGCAGAACACACTAAGCCTGAATTAATCCTCTGTGTGTATGTCTGTGAGAGAGACTTTGAGTCAGTCTTAACTTCTGGCCACTGCAGGATTTTTGCAAGTGCTTCACCCTTGCTGTCTTCTTCCTGGGAATGAGATTTGGGACTGGCCCCAAAACTCCCAGCCGGCTTCATGACTAAAGCAGGACTGGAACTCAGGGCTTGCTGCCTTCCAGTCCAGCCCCGTCACCACTAGACCAAACGCTCTCGTAATACAGTCTAACCAGCGTTAACTCTAACCAAGTTTTGTGACCGGGAGAAAACAACTGCTAGTCTGACTTGACCAAGCTGGACCAACCCTGACAGTCTGTTCGCCAGTTCAAAGTGAGGGTTTTAAGCTCTGAAGGGGAAATTGCGGGGGGCCAGTCGTCCTGGGGAGTGGGTAAAATAAAATTCTCCTCCATCTAGTGACCTCTGCACGTATTTTTCTTGGCAGCCATTTGGAAGGGGTTTCCTATTGCCCCCTCCCACAATGTTTTGCTTTGCTTTTTTTTAATTTCCCAACCTGCCTACAGCCCAAGGATTTCCTGGTGGTCTCCCGTCCACACCACGCCAAGGCCCAGTCCTGCTTGGCTTTGGGGAGGTCAGCTGAAGACCACCCCCAGATCTCCAAAACGGGGAAGAAGAACCCCGTACGCGGAGTGGGTCTCTTTCCGGAGTGATCTTAATCTTCTCAAAACGTCTCAAGTGGGAGTGTGGCGTTACCCATAATATTCTCCAACCCGCAATCGGTGAGTCAACCCATCGGGCTGACGGAGGGAAAGTGTTCCGTTTCAGAGAAAGCGAAAAAGACTGGAGAACGAGAGGCGGATTCCGTTCGTGAAATGAATTAAAGCAGGGAAGGAAACGTCAGCTAAGGAGGTCTGAACGGCGCAAGGCGTTTCACGAGACGGGCGGCGGCACATTTGATGAATAAATAAGTAAACGGCAAATAAATACATAAGTGCACTGAAGAGCCCAAGTTGGGCGAGGGGTGGACTGAATGGCCTCTGGGATCCCCTCCCCCTGTGGATCTAAATGGTCCAAACGCAGCATCTTGCAAAAGGGCGCCCAGGACTTAGGTGGCAAATTACTCCAGTTGCCATCCCGCGCTTAAAGGTGGGCTGTTTGGCCATTCCTCTTTGGTGGGGTGGGCAAAACTGGGGGGGGGGTTGTTTGCTTTTGTCCAACTTATTCTGTGGCATCAAAGCCCCCAGCCAAGATCCCGCTCGCTCGCTTGAATTTTGGTGAGGAAAGAGGGGGGCGATTTCAAAGGAAAAGCATCACTGCCACCCCACTTCTACTGCCCTTCTAGGGAAGGGAAGCACTCTACACATGGTCAGAGGCACAACTGGTATTGTAGGCACCCAGCATTTTGATCCCTCCTTTCCCCAAGGGTACTCCAAGAGGGACCATGCCTGTTTCTGATCTCCCCCCCCCCATTGCATCTGCAGCAGCCAGGACATTGTCAGTTGAGTGCATCAACAGCTGGAAAACCACAAGCAGCTATTCCACTGCAGGGGAGTGGGGGGGGGAGGCCTAAAGAAGGGGTCAGCTTGGAGAAGGATGCCATCTTGGTTCCCCTCCCCCCCCCAAACTCGCCTTTGCCAGGGCAGCCTCAAACTCCCTTCATTCCCCCCCCCCCCCCGGTCTTCTCTCGGGCAAGATGGGGATAATGCCGTTGCTCCCCTCCAGCCCCCGGTGGGCAGGTTTGCAGAGTAGGGCGCAGGCAGGAGGCAAAGCACCCTCAACGTTGGGGGGGGGGGGTCGCCCTCGCAGGCATTAATTAAACTATTCAACAGGGCTACCACCAAAATACTAACGGGGCCGTCCATCACACAGGTGGCTCACGGTCGCCCGCAAGGCACGTTTGCTCCGGGGAGGGGGTCTTCTAAGGCAGCCCCCCCACCCTGAATCTCCTGGAAAGGAGACGTTGTCGGGGGAGGGCTGTTGTCGGGGGCACCTGGTAGCCCCTGCGCGGGGGACGCATTTTAGCATTTTATGGACCGGCTCCGAGGGAAAGCCTTCCCTTAAACGCGCCCCCCGAACAGGGGCGACCGACTCCGGTGGCTTCTGCGCACAGAAGGGGGTCAGGACTGGAGCCCCGGAAGGCAAGGGGGGGGCAGGGAGGGAAACTCCGTCCTGGCCCTGCCCGCCGCCCGAGCGAGCGAGCGAGCGAGCGAGCGAGCCCGCCGTCCCAAAAGTTACCGGGGGAGGGAGAACCGCAGCCGCATCCTCGGCGTCCCCGGGCCCGGAGAAGGGTCACGCGGAGGAGAAAACTTCATTTCCCGCGAGTTCCCCTGACGAGCGGCGTCCCGACCCCCACCGCCCGCCCTGGGGTCGCCGCTCCGGCCGGTCTCCGGGGGCTCCGGTTTACATAACTGTCCGCGAAGCAGCGACCGCCGCCTGCCTCCCCCCGGCGCCCCCGCCCGGGCCGAGGAAGGCTAAGAAACGGACCGAAAGGCCGAGGGGAGGGGAGGGGAGGGGAGCAACGTGGTGCCCCCGCGCCAGGATCCCCCCGCCGCGCCACCGGCGATGCCCGCCGCCTCCCGCGCCCGGCCCGGCGCAGGGGAGACACCCAGCCGGACCGCTCCGCGGGGCCGGGAGCCTCCGCCGGGAGCAGGCCGCCCCCGCGCCCCCGCGCCCCCCCTCGCCCCCCGGCCGCGGTTCCGGAGCAAAGACCTACTGCCGTAGAGGGTGTCGATCCAGGAGAGGCGCGGAAGGCCGCGCTGGCTGAGCGGCTGCATCTCCGCGGGGAAGCCGCAGCTGTCACGCCGCGCCGGGAGGGAGCATCTCGACACAAAGGCGGGGGGAGGGAGGGGGAGGAGGGGCGGGGGCGATCGTGGGCGGGGGCGGCGAGCCCGCCGCGGCCGCGGGAGGAGGCGCGGCGGGGCGGGCGGCACCGTCTGCCCAGCCCGGCGCTCCGGCGGACGTGAAGGCGGCGCGCCCAGCCTCGCCGGGAGAGCGCGCGCGTGCCGGCTGCCCGTGCGCACCCGCGGAGGCGGCGGGGCGGGGCGGGGCGGGGCGGGCGGCGTCCCCCCAAAGGGGCTGGGGGCGGAGAGGGCCCCGGAGCATCCCAGCCGCCGGACAGGAGCGGAGCCGCACAGCCGCCCCCGTGGGGGAAGCCAAGGGAACCCCCTCGCCGCGCCCTGCAGCAGGTGTCTGGGGGGGAGAGGAAGGGGCCGCCGCGGAGGACCAAATCCATTCAGGGAAAGGACCCCCCAAGCCTCCTTTTTAAGCGCAAGGCTGAAAGAGGCAGTTTCCCTCAATGGGGGGTGGGGGGGTCCAAACCTTGGATCAGGATGCAAAGAGGAAGGGTCTCCTTTCAGTGGAGCCCCCCCCCAGGTCTGGTGACTTTGGGGATGCGGCCTTCCCGGGGAGGTATGGACATGGGAGGTATGGACGTGGCGTGCCACCTCCTACTGCTCTGGGATTCCCCGGTGGTGTCCCATCCAATCATCAGCCAGGTCTGCCCCACCTTACTTTTCCAAAAGAACCAGGGTGACAAGTGTGATGGCTTAAATGTTGCATAGCAGAGCACCCCCACACACAAACCCACTGAGGCTGTGTTTGCACACCTGGGCAAACCCAACAACGGTGCTTTCTGCATCTCGCACTCTGCCAGACCAGCAATCCTACCCTTTACAGGGCCAGCCTGCTTCGCTCCACCCGAAGCCAGGGCAGCAGCTGGCCTTCCTCCGGATGCCAGCCACCAACGACACAGCCTGCTTCCTGCATGGGGTGTAGGTCCACGTCCCCCCCCCCAACCCACACGCAAAGCAGCCCCAAGGCAAGATCCGGGTGCAAGTGGAGATCCAGAAAAGGGGGCAGCATCGCCAAAGGTGCAAAGGAGGCCACCCTGGCAGAGCCCAGTGGAATATGAAAAAATTCGGATTTGGGCTGAACACACGGAAATGCAAAGGCTAATCAAGACAAGAGAATCTCCTCCTCCAGGCAGATCCAAAAGTTGCCACGACCACAAATCACCCCATCCCAGACCTTCTTCGCTGAATTACAACCACAAAGGTTTTCCAGCAACACCTTTCCATCCTTGACCCCTCCAAGGATAGCAAGTTGGCCCATTCCCACAACCAGGGAATGCTGGCTGGGGAATTCTGGGAGTTGAAGTCCACCCATCTTAAAGTGGCCAAGGTGGAAAAACCCTGTCCTGAATCCATATTTATCAGTCTCATCTCCAGATCACCCTGGAGAGAACCATCCCATAATTTTGCACTTCACCTCTTCTCCAGCAATGGGGGAGTCCCTGATGTTATCTCTGTCTCAAACAATATTATAAGAGAAGCAACTGGTTGTAGATTAATCTCTTGCCAACTTTTAACTGACTCCAAAAAAAGATGTCCTCAATTTAATCAAGCAGCAATTTTTAAAAATAAGTGCACTATTTTTAATACGGGCCTATATAAATAGTACCGAATTCAGGCATCTTTCATCTCTCTTTTATGCGTGCATGCACGCACACATGCACGCACACACGCACGCACGCCTCTCCGCATATCTCAGGGCTATGTGTTACCCACACACCTATTTAAAATTTAAAAAACCAGGAAAACATCTGTGCTAAACTGGATCTTTTTGAACTGGGTGAGGATAGAAAGCTGAAAAGTATCTGGCTTAAAATCCTACAGGGCACACGCTTTGCTTAAAACTAGCTTAAAACTAGCCATCTTGGCTACATTCTGGCCTTGCAAATTGCACGCTCTCCTGGAGATGGTCAGGCAACAGAGGTGATCCAATACAGATGCATCAGCAACTTCAACTTTAAAGCTCAAACAGGCTTCTGCTCCCCTTATGCACCCTCCAGATGGGTTTGGACTACAGGGTCCATCCTCCCCAGCCAGCTGGGTAGGCATTCTCCTTCACGTTGGCAGGATGCTAGTCTGCGGAAGCCTGTTCTAGGAATGACACTTCGATATCAATTTGCTTACAGGTCGTTCTCGTTTAGGAACTGCCTCGTTTAGCAACCATTTGCAGTTACAATGGCGATGAAATAGTCACTGTTGTGACTAGTCCGCACATTTATGACCTTCACAGGTCTGTAAAGCAAAGGAAAGCGGAAGGAAGATCATAAGCACCTTTGCGGTTTCGCTTAGCGACTGCTTCACTTAACGCCCAAGTGGCTGGCCCCAGTTGTGGTCGCCAAACAAGGACGACCTGTAATGAAGACCACCCTATACCTGAGTTAACCAACAGGTTAATCAATGCTATTATGGCTGAAACCCAGTGTTTCTCACCTTGGTTACTTTAAGCTATATGGACTTCAACTTCCAGAATCCCCCAGCCTGCACTGGCTGGGGAATTCTGGGAGTTGAAGTCCATACAGCTTAAAGTAACCAAGATTGAGAAACACTGCTGTAGGTAATGGGCTGGTTCACCCAAAAACAGCTGAGTTCCCACAACCTGCTGCCCCATAGTCTTTTAATCCGCCGTGTTGTGTGAACGCAGCTGCTGAGTCTTCCTTGGAGCCGCAAGGAATAACCCACCCAAGTCAAGAAGCCTGGTCTGCAAGCGCCCGTCACGCTGGGCTGCCAACACCCTTTCAACGCAACTTGGGCTGTCCTTGAAGGGGGAAAGCTGGCGGATCCCACCATCCATGGGGCTGCGGTCCGCTCTCCCCAGCTGGGTCCTCTCCAACGGGCCGGGCATGGATCGGTGGGAGGGCGCTGGGGGGGAGAAGCGTGGCTCCCCAAGATGGGCCAAGGCCAGCCAAAGCTTAAGATGCCTTCGAGGATGTCTTCCTGCTGCTGGCACATCCCTCTTGCACTCCCTTTCCCCAACCAGTGTGAGTCACGAGGGAGGGGTGGCAATGAGTCACCAGCATAAGGTGGGAAAACAGCCGGGGGGGGGGGGGGGGATGCGCCATAATTAACAGCGGCTGCCCAGGGAGAGCGCCTCTGAGTCGCTGGCCCGTTTCCCTAACAAATGTTGTGCTCGTGGTGGGAACGCCCCCAGACCTTCGGCCAGGGCCCCAGGGCCCCCTTCCCTCTCCAGAAGAATCCAGGGCCAGTTCAGGCACTGAGCCCTCTTGTCTCTGGCAGCCCCAAATCAGGAGGGATCCGGTGGACCCTTTTCTGACCCACTATGCCGAGTCGTAACCTTTCCTGAGATGCAGCTCACTTCATCAGATGCGGAGTGGCTAGACTGGTAGGCTTTAAATTATATTTTGTTATTACTCTATATGTGGTTCACCTTACTGGCCTTTCGGAACAAGGGCTCCTGACAGTTTTGCAAAAATCTAGGGGAGTCTGGGAGCGCTTTTTCCGGCTAACAAATTTTATTCAAAGACAGAAGCTTTCATCAGATGCAAAGAAGTGCCTAGACTGAGGTGGGATTTAAATTATATTTGTTTTGTTCGCCTGATTGTCCTTTTGGAAAAAGGGCTCCTGACGGTTTTGCAAAAACAGGAGGATCCTGGAAACACCTTTTCTGACTAACAAATGCTATTCAAAGACAGAAGCTTTTGTGAGCTGCAGCTAACCCAACCTCATGCTCTGAATAGCATTTGTTAGTCAGAAAAGGTGTTTCCAGTTCGGTTCAGAATCGCCTCGGCTTTGCACAGTTTAGGATACCATCAGCCTTAGAGGCCAAATTCTTGGTGCACAAAGTGCCGGCTTCCGCTTCGCAGCGTCAGCAGTTAGAAGAGGACAGACGATGAAACTGGACCAGTTTAGAATACGCATAGGAAATATCAATTTCTGTCCTAGGGCATTAAAAAAAACCCTGCAAACAGAAAAATAAAAAAGCAGTGGAGTGGAAGCTCTCCGTTGTCAATCACAGAATCATAGACCTGGAAAAGACCTCAGAGGTCATCTACTCCAACCCACTCCTTGGTGCAGAAAATCAGTTAAATCTATCGTGGAAGAATTTAATCCATTTCCAAAGACTTGAACGCAACCGTCAAAATTGCCACCGAAGGGACAGAAAGGGGAAATTATGAATAACCGGGATTTAACTCCTTTTACTTTAATCTTCACTGATTTTAATCCACTCTGAGTATGGTCCTGCTCTGTCTATTCCCAATGACCGCTCAACCTCGAAAGAAAGTCCTCGCCCCAAAAAGAGTTGCACCCTTCTGTTCTCCCAGATATGGAACCTAAAGCTCTAACACGGCCAGATTTTCTCTAAACCGTCCAGTTTTTAAAAAACACACAGACCAACACACCCAGCGGGGGACCAATGTATTTTCAGGGGGGCTCTGCACAGAGCATTTTATGTATTTAGGTATTAAATCTCTAGTATAGCCGCTCATCTCACACTTGCGCCTCTGGGTTGGCTCCCACAAGTAAAACCCCAAAAGCCATCCATCCAAATACTTAAAAACAAAACCATTAAAAACTGCAATAACGAAAACCACAGGAGAGTGCATTCCGAGCTTACACACAATTCATCTGCAATGTCTCCAGTCCTGAACAGATCGAAACTGGAAAGATTTTCCACACTGCTACTGGTTGCAGAAAGCGACGCTTAGTTCCACAACTCACCGCTTCTCTGTGGAGATTCAGAAACGAGTCTCTCTTCGTTTTCAGCCCGGACCCTCCCCAAGCTGGTGCCCTTTCAGTAAGCAAGAAGGGCTGGTTTTAAGCCCAGATGGGATGGAAGAGACCTGGACCCCTCTATTTCTTATTCTGAACACTTCGGGCTCTGTTCACACTTAGTTTTTCATGCTCCGACAAGCCCCAATAAACCCCAAAGTGCCCTTTGGACCCCCCCAAACAGGTGCACATGAAAAGATCCAGGGAACACCAAGCAAGGGAACATGGTTCTCACGGGCACCAAGGTTGCTACAGATGTTTTCAATGGCCCCGATCAGATCTCACTTGACACTGATCTTCTTATTTTTATTAGCACGCAAATGCACGCAGAACACAGAAAAGGAGTCAGGAGCACTAAGCCACATTAAACACTCCAGGAAAGGAAGCACAGAAGAGCTGAAACGTGACTCCACCAACGCCATTTGCTACTTCGCTTTTATCCTTGCAAGCAGAAGTGTCCGGAGGTCAAAAAAGTCAACGGGACAGTCACAACAGTGCAATGAAACCTATGCTTGTTTTTTTATATGTGACACGCAGAAAACACGGGTGAAGCATTGATAGGACCGTCACGGCCACCATCCTGACATTCTTGCAGACAGCCCGGCTGGCAAACGCTCATCAAAGGAAGCAGACGGGCATCCACCGGAATAAGTCGATCCTCCCCACAGTCAGCATCCCTTCTTGGATCCCCAAAGGGCCAAATCATGTTCTCCTCTCGCTCCCAGCCCTCCATTCAGGTGCGCAGGCAGAATAGTTTTTCCCCTCAATTTCATTTATTCAGAATAGGGCAGAGTTCTTCCCCAAACTCACCTCACCAAGCGCTGGAGCAAAACATCACCGTCCTACGGATTTCTACTTTAGGACACACTCACAACAGTCTAGAGCAGTGCTTCTCATCCTCAGCCACGTTAAGATGGGTGGACTTCAACTCCCAGAATTCCTTCTGGCTGGGGAATTCTGGGAGTTGAAGTCCACCCATCTTAACGTGGCTGAGGATGAGAAACACTGCTCTAGCAAATTAATAGATTATAGAAAAATGGATGTTAAGTTGTAATCCTAGAGTAAGAGTTTAATGTATCTTTTACTTATATCTGCTGTAAAAGAAGTCGGAAGCCATTCTTTTTCTTCTTGCATTTTTCCTTCCTTCCTTCTTCTCTCTCTTTCCGCACTTCTGCTCTCCTCCTCTCTCTTTATTCTTTCTTTTCTTCTATTCTTTTTCCCGATTATCCGTCCTCGTTCGCTTTTATCTATTCAATTTGAAAAGCAGAAAGATATCCTAACCAAAAAAGAAGGGAAATGCCGGTCTAGCCTATTGCAAAGCCATCCGCGTGCTGAGAGGTGAAACCCGGTGGGGCGCTGCCGCCCAGGGCTTTGGGGAGGAGCCACACCCACGAAACAAAGCTGCGCTAAGCTGGGACCCCCCAGGGTGGGGGGCAAAAGAAAGCTCCCTCCAGGAGAGGGGTCTTTGTCCTGACCCCCCTCCATCATGGCAACGCAACCCCAGCACGATTTTTCGAGCAGGGATCTCCGATGCCAACGTTCACAGGTCACTCCGAGAGGAGCCGCCGTGGCATAAGCGAAACCAGCGCTGTGTCGGGGGGAAGTGGCAGCCCCGCACGTTCAAAATGTGCTTCTTGGGCAGCTCCTTCCTCACCTGCTGCGACACAGCGAGCGAGCGCCGCTCGTGTGGGAAGTGCAGTCGTGGGAGCGAGTCACACGAAGACTGACACGTGCCAGCCCACGAATGCCGGGTTCTCGGATGGCAAGC
Source organism: Liasis olivaceus (assembly GCA_030867105.1). Classification (NCBI taxonomy): domain Eukaryota; kingdom Metazoa; phylum Chordata; class Lepidosauria; order Squamata; family Pythonidae; genus Liasis; species Liasis olivaceus. The sequence goes on from CM061349.1 coordinate 329,974,355, forward strand.
GGCGTGCTCTCCCTGCCTCTAAGCAGCAGAAGGGGGCTCGGCTGGACTTCCCACGAGGGGCTTTCCAGGCAACTCAACGGGCATCCCAGGTCGCCACCCCGGCCTCCTAAATGAGCGACCGTTCCCGTGTGGCTCAAACTGGGCACTCCTTGGTTGCCCACGTCTCCACCCAGCAGGACCCCAGTTCGGCAGCTACAGCCGCACAGCGAGGGGGCTCCCACGGCCTTGAGCGATCACCCCGCGCTTGAGTCGACGCAGCCACGAAGGCTCCATTTTTGCTTGTTCCCATGCTTTTTTGCTGAACAGCTTATTTTGGGAACAGATCTCTAATCCTACAAAGAAACTTTTAAAAAAATTAAAAGTCAAAGCTAAAAATACAAACTAAGAAGGAAAAGAAAAAAATCTGTCTTATAGGTTATACTTCTCAGTCGCCACTGGTTTACCGATGAATTCACTGCTACAATGCGAACAAGAGCCATGCAGGTTTCTTGGCAAAGGGACCGAGTGGATCTTCCGGGGTGTTTGTTCGACCCCCCCACTTTTCACCTTTCCTGATGTCTCCCATTCGAGCATTCACACCGGACCCGATCCGGCTTCCTCAGCTCGGCACGCTGAGCCATAAACTACGCTAGTCCACGAAAAGAGAATCCCAGTTTACGGAGGCCAAATTCTACAGATTCCAGGGTTTCTCTTTAACTGACCACAGCCTGCCACTCCCGCGCTCTGGCACGGAAAGGGCCTTGGGTAGCTGAGCCGGCAGACCCTCCCCCGAGCCCTGGAGGGGCACCACCGGCCTCCGTCCCCAACAGGCAACCCCCCTTCGACCCCCAAAGCGCTGATAGTCCAGAAGAAGGACCCCACTTTGGCACCCAACAAGCCTCATATTCAATCCTTCCCATCTCTCCAGCTCATAGGGGAACAAGCCTTCCGGCCAGAACATTTCAAAACATCTTTTTTTTTTTTTTATGAAAGCTTTTTTATTCTTAAAAAACAATCTTACCAAACATTGAACAACAAGTCAAATCATGTTGTCATATTTCTAATACATCCAAGTATATATGTATCATCAATAAAAATAAAACTTCGCATATTATCTAATTAAACTTCTTAACTTTTTCTGTTACTCTTTTTCATATTTACTCTCTAACCAGGCATAAAAAACCTGCCATATTTTATAGTATTCAATATCTTCCTTATCTCTAATCTCCAGCATCAACGTATTCATTTCTGCACAGTCTAATATCTTCCTTATTATATCTTCATCATTCGGTATCTTTTCACTTTTCCAATTCTGGGCAAATACAATTCTAGCTGCAGTCAAAACATGAATAATCAAATATATATCTTCTTTACTATAGTTTTCGGGTATCATTCCTAATAGGAATATCTCTGGCTTCATTTCTATATATTGAAGTGTCATTCTTTCTAACCATTCACATATTTTCTTCCAGTATTTTTTAACTTCTGGGCATGTCCACCACATATGGTAACAGGATCCCGGTTTTTGATGGCACTTCCAACATTTAGTGGATTTATTCTTAAACATCTTTGCTAGTCTTAAAGGAGGAAGATGCCATCTATACATCTTGAAGGCCACAAGAGACAGCCCTGGTTCAGAGGAGAGAGAGACAGGATACAAACGCTGCCCTGAGCTGTGGTTCATTTAACCATGATTGCTGAATAAATCATGGTTCACAAACCACAACATCTGCGCACGTGCCATGTGCTAAACCTAATCAAACCAAACACAATTCTACAATCGGTCAACCCAGCGTTCAGATGAGAAGAAACCAAAAAGTTCAAGCTGCGGATTGCCAATGTGAGTGGAGATTCCACACTGTTTTCGATCAGGCATTGGGGGGGGGGGGGGGTTTCCTGAGCAAAATGCACTCTGCGGATGCTCAGAAGCAGTGTCATCCTGGTCTTCTGAGCTTTGCCACTGAAGCTTTGCTTTCTGTAGCAAGAGACATCCTGCGCGTGCCTAAGGATGCTAACTGAAGGGTAAGGAAAGCCTTCAGCCACAGTAACCCACCACCGGTCCTTCCGTCCTTCGCCGTGCACCACCAGTTCCTCCCCAGCCCCCTCGAGCGACTGTCAACAGGACGGAGAGAAGGCAAGCAGAGTGATCAGCGAGGAGGGAGCCGGAGAGGGGAAACGTGCTACGGTTTGCTCTTAAGGGGCTGCACGAGGTCTCCCAGGGCAGCAACGGGGCTCCCGGGCACCACCTTGCGGTCCAAAGGGCTGCATGCAAAGATGCAAGAGAAGCCAGCCCCGCCTGGGCACAGCTGAGTTAGAGATGGCTGCCCACACCTCCCCTCACAACTTGGGAGAAGCCAGGGTCCTTTGGCACCCCGCATTTAAACTCAGCTCCGAGCCAAGGCGTGGGTTTAATTTTTGCCTCGGCTTCTCTTCTCCTAGCGGTGTTTCTCAACCTTGGCAACTTTAAGACATGTGGACTTCAACTCCCCATGCTGGCTGGGGAATTCTGGGAGTTTATTCATTTATTTATTAAATTTATATGCCACCCATCTCCCCCAGAGGGTGACACCGGTGGCTCACAATTAAAATCAAAACTCAAAAACAGTTAAAAATATAAATATCCACATTAATTTAGTTAAAAAATCAAACTATATAAAAGACCGTATACATAAAAAGAGTAAAAAGTTCACAATGATGGAGGGAGGGTGGAATCAATTACCCCATGAGCCAATTCCAATGGTGCGGGCCCCCATCTGGCCCCCAGGCCACTGGCACAGCCAAGATTTCCCGCTCTTCCTGAAGGCCAGGAGAGTGGGGGCAGCCCACACCCCAGCTGGCAAACTCTTCCACAGGGCAGGGGCCACAGCAGAAAAGGCCCTCTGCCTAGGCCCCGCAGCCGGAGTTCCTCGACTGGCGGGGTCCGCAACATGCCCCTTCTGCCGATCGAGTGGGGCAGACAGATGTAACCGGGGCAAGACGGCTCCTCAGTTAATCTGGTCCTGTGCCATGGAGGGCTTTAAAGGTGATGGCCAACACCTTGAATTGGACCCGGAAGCAAACGGGCAACGAATGCAGCTCGTGTAACAGCGGTGTTATATGTGCTGCCCTAGGGGCGTTCAAGATAGTTCGCGCCACTGCATTCTGCGCCAGCTGCAGCTTCTGGCTACTCTTCAAGGGTGGCCCCACGTAGAGCGCATTGCAGTAATCCAACCGGGAGGTGACCAGGGCGTGAGTGACCGTGCAGAGGGCCTCCCGATCCAGGAAGGGGCGTAGCGGATGCACAACACAAAGCTGTGCGAAGGCCCTGCCAGCCACAACCGCCACCTGCTCTTCGAACAGGAGTCGTCGCACCGGGTCTGCCTGGGGTAGCGCGATGCCGTCAAGAACCAAAGACGACGAACTCGTAGATCCTGAGGCTGCCCGCACCCACAGCCACTCCGTCTTAGCAGGGTGGAAGTCCACTTGCCTCAAGATCGCCAAGGTTGAGGAAGACCGTGCTGGAGCAATTCCACCCCCCGCCGTCCGAGCTTGCGCTATCTTGGAGGCGGTAAGAAATACCACCACGCCAATTCTTATCTGTACGCCGATGCTTTAAATTAACCATCTGATTTTGTTTTGTTTTGTTTTGTTTTGTTTTGTTTTATTTTATTTTCCAGATTTTTAAGGACACAGTGTGAGTCTGAGCACAGTCCCGAAACACATAACATTAAAACCTACACAATACATAAATATGAAATACACAATATAAAAGGGTGACCAAACATAATAATAGTAATAATCAAAATGGGACTCCACTGAACTGCACCCAAAATGGTTCGGGGGGGAACAGGTCTTAACAGCTTTCTTAAAGGTGAGCAGAGTGGGAACCAGTTGTCAACTGGAACCAAATGCTGGCTGGGGAATTCTGGGAGCTGAAGTCCACCCACCTTAAAACATGCAGGATAGGGAATTCTGGGAGTTGGGTCACCTAACATAAAGCAGGCTGGCTGGGGAATTCTGGGGGTTGAAGTCCACCCATCTTCAAGTTGCTGAGATGGAGAAACCCTGTGTTAAAGGCACAGCAAATGAACCCAAGTTTCACTGCAACTTTTCCGTTTGGGAATCACACACTGAACCCTGGATATTCATCAGATGTGTCTGCAAGTGTTTCTGATTTTCAGTAGAATATAACGTTGTGGCAGTTATTTAATGGCGGAAATGGAAAAAATCTCAACTGGATTTGATGCCTTTTAATTTAAAACAGTTCAGGCGGTTACGACAGAAATAAACCGGAGGTGGCACGGGGTCGGAGCGGAAAGGAGTGGAGTGGGAGTGGGAGTGAGATCAAATTCCCCTTCGTTCAAGAGCTCTTTCAAGGCGATGGAGCTTAGAGCAGTCGCCACCTCTTGCCTGCCGACTGGCAGCCGGATAAACTGATTTAAGGAAAAAACAACACACGGAGTGGACGGGCAAGAACTTTCTCTAGCAGGCACCAGGATTAACCAATGCCCAGTTTCACACAACCACCTCTGGCCACTCCACCACCCACCTTCGGAGTCCATTCAGCAAAGCTGGCTGGGGAATTCTGGGAACTGCAGTGCCAACCCTTAGTGCCAGGCTAGAAAAGGGATCCACCCATCACAAAAACCAGGGGGGCACAGGAAATAGGAGGAATTTGGTTTATTTTTCCCAGCTGTGTATAACATTTATATCTCTCCTTTCTTCTAAGGAGGAAAGGGAGTCACCCTCCTTTTTAATTGCACGACAACCCTGTGAGGGAGGCTGGGCTGAGATGGAGCAACAGGCCCAAAGTCATCAGCTGAGTGGCAGAACTTGAACCCGGCTCTCCATGGCCCAGAATGACACCTTTTCCACCACTCCACCTCGCCTTCCACTGCAGTTCGTATTTGCCACAATTGTATGTCCGAGACAGTTAAGGATGCATTGACTGATTTAAGAAATGTATACGGTGCCCAAATTTGGGAACCCAAATTTCCATCACACCCCTTCAGGGGGGAACTCCAGTATGAAATGCAGGGTGGAGGGTGATATGAAAACATGGTTAACCCCCACCCCACCCCCTAATCCCTCTGTACCAGTGTTTTTCAACCTTGGCAACTTTAAGATGGGTAGACTTCAACTCCCAGAATTCCCCAGCCAGTGGAGAATTCTGGGAGTTGAAGTCCACCCGTCTTAAAATTGCTGAGGTTGAAAAACACTGGTCTGTGCAGCTCTGCAGATACGTGCAACAGGTTTCGGGAGCCAAAGCTTTTGCAAATCTCAGAAAAAATCAAAAGTTTTGAACACGGGATGCCAAATGCTCGTTGCAGGGAACCACAATGCTTGCAACACATCCCCATCGCTCCCAGTGTTCCCTGCAGCTGGCATTTGGCTGCACGGTGTGCCCAACCCAGAAGTAACTTTGCATTGTCAAGACCACCATCCCTCAATAGCCCTCTCCTCCATGAATGTACAGTCCTCACTTAACAACCATTTGTTTAGTGACCATTCAAAGTCACAACGGTGCTAAACAAAGGGACTTACAACCAGTCCTCGCACCTACAACCGTCATGTGATCACAATCTGGGCATTTGGCAACCAGCTCATATTTATGATGGTTGCAGCATCCCGGGGTCACTTGATCACCATTGGCGACTTTCCCAGCTGGCTTCCAGCAAGCAAAATCAATGGAGAACCGTGCGATTCGCTTAATGACTGCGGCAAAAAAGGCCGTAAAATCGAGCGTGACTCGCTTAACAACCACCCCACTTAACAACAAATTTTCTGGTCCCTATTGTGGTCGTTAAGCAAGGACTACCTGTACTCAACTCTTTTTAAAGCCAACCAGGTTAGTGGCCATCCCCACATCTCACAGGAACCATTCCCCACACACACGCACACCCCCGCCAGGCCCAGTGCTTGAAAAGAGGAGAAAACCTTCTTTCCCCCTGCACCCTTTGCCATGCTATTCCAAGTTTCTATCCCTCATGGCTAAGAAGGAGGCAACGCTTCAAAGGCTGGAAGGAGAGCCAAGGAACCGGCAAAGGGGGGGCGGTCTTTAATGTCCAGCAAGCCTCTTCACCCTTGACCCTCCCCAGAGTGAGGACAAGTCAAATAAATCACGTCCAGCGTGACAAAGGCAGAACCAGAGAGTTCCGGTTAACATCTGCATTTTGCAAAGCGCGTCCCGACAGCCGAACGCATCTTGCTTTTGCCACATGCGTTTCAGTGGTTTCATTTACTTCAACTGGCGAGGGCTCACCGCGCTCACATTTCTCAGAAAGAGGCGAGAAGCGTCAGAGTTTCCTGACAGATGCGGCTCCGCTTGCACAGCTATGCTCGGGCGTCCCAGAACAGACACTTCCCTTCGTTTCATGAATTAATCCATTCACAACATCTGTACAGCTTCCATGCGCCAGACTTGGGCTTCTCACATGCCATGGACGCATGGGAAATGCTCCGAGTTGCAGAACCAAAGACGAAGTCCCAAAGAGAAAAGGAATGGAAACTGACAGGGAATACTTCAGTGTTTCTCAACCTTGGCCCCTTGAAGACGTGTGGACTTCAACTCCCAGAATTCCCCAGCCAGCCAGGCTGGCTGGGGAATTCTGGGAGTTGAAGTCCACACGTCTTCAAAGGGCCAAGGTTGAGAAACACTGGCATACATGATACCCAACCATTTACTTCCAAAGCTGTACATCCCAAATGGTAGACAGGAATAAAATTAATTTAAAGAGGAATGCCAATCCACTGGGGAGGCGGCCTGTCGCACCTCTGCAAGAGTACACGCTTTGGCCCAAGAATACGTCATTCTTGCTCATGCACAATTTACAACAGCCTTCCTCAACCTGGAGACCCTTCAGACACATGGACTTCAATTCCCAGAATTCTCACAATGGCCATGGTGGCTGGGGAATTCTGGGAGCTGAAGTCCACACATCAGTTCCCAGAATTTCCCAGCCAGCATGGCCATCGCCGAGGATTCTGGGGGTTGAAGTCCACACACCTGGAAGGTGGCCAGGCTGGGGAAGGCAGATCTAGAAGTCATATCTTTGGGGAGCCCCCTCACTTCATCACCCTTGCCATCTTTTATCTTTATGTTTTAGTAATTTTATTGTAATTTCTTGATGGTTGTGAGCTACGCAGAGTCAGGCAGCATGCAAGATTATTGTTGTTGTTGTAATAACTGTTATTACATCATCATCATCATCATCATCATCATCATCATTATAGGGTCTCTAAAGTGACAATCTTTATACAGAAGGCAACTGCGCTTTTATAAGCAAAAGAGAAGGCACTTTGCTTATGCCCAGGGCAATCTCGCTCGGCTTCCAAAGCTAGACTCCAGATTCAAAATTCAGCTCTCGGGCTAAGGCTCACCGCATCTTAGAAAGCCGCTTTACAAATGACCAACGTTACTCGTCAAAGCAAATTCAGAATGAGAAAAGAAGGAATAAAGGAATTAGGACTAAGGAACGCTGCCCAGAGTCACGTTCAGGGAGATGGGCGGCTGTATAAATGTGTTTAATAAAATAAATAAAATAAAGTAAAATAAAACTGGAATACATGAGGTTCCTGCTCTTCCCAAGGGCCAGCTCTATGCTGCTGGAGAAACGCCGAGGCTCAAAGGAAGTGGCAGTCTTCTGTTACGGCCATGCTGACAAGTGGAACTCAGAGGTAGACTGCCTCTGATCCTGGAGGTTCTGTCTCCACCTTATTCCCGTCCCGGGTGAAGCAGTCCTGACCTTCCCGAGTCCTAAATCAGCCCCAGGGAACAGCCCTGAGATCCAGCCGTATGAGACAGGAAGGAAGGCATTTGTTCTCTCTGCCTGCTTTGTCCAGGCACAGATTTAGAAGCCCTGCCCTTCCCGTTCGCCCTCCTTTTTCCTAAACTGAAACGTCCCAGCCCCGCAGCCCCCCCTGCAGGAAGCTCTCTGCTGCGGGCTCTTCCCGCCGACTGGCACACAGTTCTGAGCCGCAGCCGAATGAGCCCTTCCCTCCTTCGCCCTCCCGGATCCCCTGTGATCGAGCCAGCTGCACCGGGCAGAGGTGCCAGAAACAAAAATATTGCTTCGTCCGCCATCGGTGGGGGCCGATCTTTAGGCAACCGGCCCGTTTTGGCTGCCTGGCCCCCGCTGACCCAAACCCAGGAGGGCTGAGGCTCTGCTGCCCTGGAAGCTCCCCAGACGATCACGTCAGTCAACGGCCCCACGGGCACGATCTCCTGGAGCAGCCGGGCGGGTTTCCATGGCACAGGCACCCAGGAGGAGGGAGCTGCTGGGAAGGGCATTGCTGGGGAATCGGCCCCCTCCTTGGACTGGTGGTTGGCACTCCCCAGGGGCCCTCAAGACACAGCAAGGGCGCGAGGAAGACCCGGCGGGCACAGCGCTGGCTGCAAGCCATCCCGTCGCTGGGTAAGAGGTGTCTTGTGCCTGGCTGGGCCTCTCCTGCTTCTTGCTCAACGTTCGGTATCTCTGTGGCTGTTTTTTTACAGAGACCCACCCGTCACAGCACCACAGGCATCTGCAATGTAATTTCAGCACAAAGGAGTCTCTGCCCCACGGAGCTTACCCTCCAAATGCCATCTTCTGACCCTGCTGGGCTATCCAGAGCAAATGAGACCTTTGTTTTCTAGCATTCTCAGAAATCAACGTACCACGGAAATCAAGAAGGACCTTTCTAACATTTGACCAAAAGTACAGGTTGTCCTCATTTAAGGACCAGAATTGGGGTCAGCGACTCAGTTGTTAAGCAAAGCGGTCACTAAGTGAAACCACAACAATGCTTATGATCTTCCTTCAGCTTTCCTTTGCTTTCCAGACCTGCGAAGGTCGTCAAGGCGAGGATTGGTCACAACGTGACCTTTTCATTGCAGTCATAACTGCAAACGGTTGCTAAATGAGGCAGTTGCTAAACAAGGACGACCTGTATTTGCATTTCACATGATTAGGGTTTTAGCCATAGCCACAATACACAAGAAGATGGCGGTACAGCCCCAAACCAGTAGAACAGACTATACCACTTCACTGGGGAAGGAAAAATCCGTTTGGAAGGTGTCCTCACGTGGAAGTCTTCAAAGGGGCTACTTCCCTGCTGAGCTAGCTTTCTACTTGCAGAGAAATCAGGCCTTGTTCTTCCTGTTACACAGTGAGGGCTGTGCAATTCTGGTTTTGAAGCCAAACGAGCAGGCTGATCCTATATGGCGGTGGGGGGGGGCGGGACGGCAACCCTCAGAAACCCCAGCCAGCCAGCCAAAAGTCCCAGGAACCGCAGTCTGGCTCTGACACATCTACAGGCCTCCAGTTTGGCACCCTTGTCAAAAGGTGCAACTTCTCTGCAAGCTGGGCTTGCCCTGGTATTTAAGAATTAGGTTTCTGTATCTGTTAACACGCGGCCTCAGCCAGTCACTCGTCTCCAGTGACGGACCGTTAGATTTTCCGTGCGCCTTAAAAGCAGAAAAAGCAGCCCCCCCGCCCCCACCCCCCGCGTTTTCCATTTCATTGCATCTCCTTTCGAGCTCGGTGCCGGCTGCCAAAATCTCATGAGCGTAAAAGAAAAGATTCTGGGGAATACACAGCATGACTCGCTCCGAAAACGGCCACTGTGGCTTTTCTGGCACTGCCCAATCTCGTGTACAATCAGTTCACCGTTTCCTCCACTCCTGCTGCTGCCAAAGAGATTAAAAACGCCTCTTTTTCAACCTGGTGCTATCCAAAACCGAAAGCAGCGTTGCTCAAACTTGGCTGCTTTAAGACGTGTGGACTTCAACTCCCAGAATTCCTTGACTGGGGAATTCTGGGAATTGAAGTCCACACGTCTTAAAGCGGCCACGTTTGAGAAACGCTGACCTAGAGCCATCCAGGCAAATATTTGCCAGTTGTGCTAATGTTCTTCCTAACCCAACCAGGGCTGTGCGCTGCTAATACCCTTAAGTTGTAGACCCCCCAGGAGGAATCAACCCAAGAATTAGGGAATCCCCCCACATCAACCTCCCAGCCTACCACAAGGAAGGGGGGGCTTGAGAACAAGTTGGGGGGTTTGAGAACAAGACTGCCTGTCTTGCGCGGGGAGCTTCCCCTTCACAAACCATGGGGGGAACTCAACCAACCCCCAAGCACCAGTTTACCCAAATGCAACCTGCCTTCTCAATGCCAGGAGCTGGGACTCGGCTTTGCTGCAAACCAACTCTCATTATCCTTCCTTTTTTCCTATTTTTATTTAAATTATTTTGGACTATTCTCCTTCTAATTATTATTTTTTTAAAAATGTAAAATATCAGGTGGGGCCAGAAGCCGGGCAGGCATGCAAAGGAAATGTCGGCGGGCACACCAGCACCCATGCTGATTGCATTGGTGATCCCAGGCCTCCAGTCAGCGGAGGGCATTTGCTTCTCTTGATAGGGAAGCAGCAAAATAGTTGTGATGTCTGCATTTGCACAAGGTGGGTAAATTACACATGCAAGCTTCTTGTGGGATTGGAAACAGGCTATAGTTCACACGGACGCTAAAAAAACCCTCACATCAGCCCTCTCCACATGAAGAGAAACACACCCAAGTCTGGAACCAGAGAAACGTCTCAAATTACTGAAAATCACCTCTTTGCAACCGAGAAGGTAACTTGCTTATTACCTGCAGCCCCAGGTCTGCTTTTCCACCCCAAAGCCACTCTTAGATTGTGCTCTTAAAATGAAGCTGCCCGGAGCTTCAACACCATATCTGGGGAGGAAGGAGAGCACGTGAGGAACCCCTTTGTGGATCCCAACCTTGCATTTGAGATCTCACAACCCCCACCAGGAAGAAAACTGGAAAAAGGAGACGACATTTTCAGCTCTTCCCTTTCTGCTGCAACACTGCCAAGAGTTTCTGGAGCTTTCGAAGAGCAAACATTCAATATTTGCTCTCCCCAAAGAATAATGTTTCCCCTGCCTTGGACGCTCCAGGACTCTTTGTGCCGGAGGAGGAATACCTGCAGGACGTATCTGACCCGTGGGCCAGAGGCTCCCCCTTCCTACTCTAAGCCCCAAATCCTAGAATTGTGGTGCTGGAAGACACCCCAAGGACCCTCCAGGCCAACCTCTGCCATGTGCAGGAAAATCAACCAACAACTGGAGAGGTGGCAACTGTCCAGCTTCTGACCATCTTCCTGCAGCTTCCCTTTGTGGACCTCGCCACTGACCCCGTGTGTCTTCTCAACATCCCCATTTCCTTCAGCTGGTCCTCTAAGGCAGGGTTCCTCAACCTTGGCAACTTTAAGACGGGTGGACTTCAACTCCCAGAATTCCCCAGCCAGCCTTGCTGGCTGGGGAATTCTGGGAGTTGAAGTCCACCCGTCTTAAAGTTGCCAAGGTTGAGGAACCCTGCTCTAAGGGCATGTCCTCAAGACCCCGTATCACCTTTGTCCTTCTCTGAACCTGGTCTAACCTGTCAATGACCTCCTGGAAAGGTTTTGCCCAGAATCACAGAGGGACCATCTAACCCAGCGTTGTTCAAACTTGGCAACTTTGAGACGGGCAACTTTATACTGGCTGGGGAATTCTGGGAGTTGAAGTCCACACATCTTCAGGCTGCCAAGGTTGAAAAACATTGCTCTGAAGGGTTTAGAACTGGAAGCATTTAAAGGATATTTGTTGAAAGACATTCCATCGAGGGGGCATCAAGCTAGAAACGGGAAATAGGCTTTGCTTGGTTGTGGCACATAGTCTCTGGAACTCCCCCCCCTTACAAGCAGGGGTCTCCTTCAATCCTTTCCTTCTGGCAGACTCTCAGAAACGTCAATCAATCAATCAACCGATCGATCGATCAGTCTCCATCAGAACTGAGCTTTCCATCTCCAGCTAAATTCTTCGCAATTTCGTTCACATTTTCTTGACTGCTCATCTCTGTTATCATTTCATTTCCACTTCCTGTATTCCCCCCTTTTTTCACCCTCCACCGCCTGCTGCTTTAAGGATCCTTTTATTAATGGCTTGTGCTTGTTAATATAAAATCATTGCCATCGGAGTGGGCAAAGGAGCGAGCACCCAAATCTCAAAGGTGGTAGTTAAATCCTATTTAGCCAGTTTTTTAAAAATAACATTTTCCGAAGTGGCAAAGAAATCATGACACTGACTTATAGAGGAAATGGATCTGTGCATGAAGTGCTCCATCATTTTTCCTGCCCAGTGATTCAGTGACCTTTATCCAGGGTTCAGCAGTAGCCAACGTTACATTAGCTTTCCAAAAAGACATTATATTTTACATCAGTGTTTCTCAACCTCGGCAACTTTAAGATAGGTGGCCTTTAACTCCCAGTATTCCCCAGCCAGCATACTTTAAGATGGGTGGCCTTCCACTCCCAGAATTCCCCCAGCCAGCATGCTTTAAGATGGGTGGTCTTCCACTCCCAGAATCCCCCAGCCAGCATGCTTTAAGATGGGTGGCCTTCCACTCCCAGAATTCCCCCAACCAGCATGCTGGCCGGGGGAATTCTGGGAGTGGAAGTCCACCTATCTTATAATTGAGAAACACTGTTTTACACAACTGTCATCCAAGTTCAAACATCTGCTCTTGTGCAAAACCAAATTTACCGTACTTCATCTCCTTTTTTGATGGATTGCCTTTAATCTTTGCAACCGCCCATTAGCTGAGTAATTTCCTACTTTGTCACATTCTGTTTTCCTCATGACAATTTCATGAGGCTGCTCTACAGGATACTTCTACGTCACTCTCTTCACATTCTTTTTTCCAAGACTCCCTGCTCTCTAAAGTGCCACAGGACGTGACCCAGCTGCCCTGCTTTCCATCGATGTTTTCTCAGGGCTACTTGTCTGTCTCCAAATCAAAATTAAAGCATTTAATGCACTCTTAACGTCTTGCAAAAGTACGCCCAGAGACAAACAGAATTAAAAAAAAAAAAATCCCAGCTGATAGCCCAAACAGTGTCAAAGGTTACATCAAAATTAAACAATTGCCAAAGACCCAGACAGCATTTGCAAAGTTTTGCAGAATATGGCTGCACTTGGAGTCTCAACTACCGGGGATTGTGAATTCGGGGTAGCTGGAGAGTCTTCCTACACGCAAAGCTCACTAATTTTTATTTCTGTGTTCTGTTATAAGAGAACTCTGGGAGTAAACATGCATTCTTTCTTTATTTAGCAAACCTTTAACCAATTTTTGTGAAATATTCCAAAGCAGGGTGGCCCCTGTTTAAAAATGATCAGCCAGTATGCACCCTAAAACAATTATCCATAAGAAAGCATTCATATTAAAAAACCATTATTTTTAAAAATAAGCTGTGTTTGAAAAGGCTATAAAGTCCAGTAAATCAAAAGCAGGTGTCCTTTCTAAGAGGGCGGGGTAGCAATTAGCTCCAAAGGGAAGTCAGTGACACAACCTTTCTATCTACACCCCATTTTTTAAAAGCCCTCCCAATAACCCTGCGAGGTTGACTAAGGTGCGAGATGGTGACCGCTCTAAGGTCACCTCAAAAAAAGCTCTTGAATGAAAGGGAGTTTGATCTCACTCCCAATCCAATCCTTTTCGCCCCGACACCGTGCCACCTCCAGTTTATTTCCGTTGTAGCCGACTGGACAGTTTTAAATTAAAAGGGATCAAATCCAGCCTAGATTTTTTCCATTTCTACCATTAAGTAACTGCCACAACATTACATTCTATTGAAAATCAGAAACATATGCAGACAAATTTGATGAATATCCAGCGTTCAATGTGCATTACCCAAACTGAAAAGTTGCAATGAAACTTGGGTTCATTTGCTATGTGCTTAACACAGTGTTTCTCCATCTCATCAACTTTAAGATGTGGGGACTTCAACCCCCAGAATTCCCCAGCCAGCATGGCTGGCTGGGGAATTCTGGGGGTTGAAGTCCCCACATCTTAAAGTTGATGAGATGGAGAAACGTCTAGTACAAAAGTCAGCAGCTGGAGGCTTTGGGACAATTAAAAAAAAAAGAAAAGAAATTATTCTTTGAACAATGCCTCTAACCTCATTATGGTCAAGAAAATAAGTAGCCGTTGGACTTGGCCACAGATCATTTTGGGGGAGAGAAGTCATCAAAACAATCTGGCTTATTCCACTAGGAGGCAAAAGGGAAAATTAAGTTGGCTCTGAAATACAGTGGGAAGAAATCTCTGCCAAGACACGTTTTAGCTGATGAAAACAAGAAAGAGAATCAGCCATGGGGAAGCACAGAGATTTAAGACCTGAAACAAGAGTTTTTGAAGAAGCCCCTAAATCAAATAGGCATCGAGGTTTCAGCCCACTCATCACCATCTCTGGCAGACCTTCCGCTCTCCATAAATTAGTTGGCTTGGCTTAGAGGAACTTCAGTTTAAATCAAAGGCAAACTTCAGTTTAAATCAAAGGCAAAGCACATTTTTCCCCAATTCAAGGACTCTCCCTAGCAAGTTGGAGGCCACACTCCTCAAAAAATGGGGGGGGGGGGGGCAGGAGAAAAGCGGGTGGGAGTCAAAAAAACTAAATTGGATTTCATTTCAGTGGACATGTAACTAATCAGCCACTACATTAAATAGTGCTTCAAAGCATTTAAATGCTGTTAGAACAGATGCTAAATTAAATGCCAATTACTGCTCAGGAGCTAGAAGCATATAACTGAGCCAGAAGCAGGAGGCAGCAGCTAAAAAGGCCAATGCAATCTTGGGAAATGTTATCCAAAGCATCCAATCCAGATCTCAGGAGGGGAGGGTTTCTTTAGTTCCAATCTATTGGTTAGACCAGGGTTCCTCAAGCTTGGCGACTTGAAGATGTGTGGACTTCAGCTCCCAGAATTCCCTAGCCAGTCTGCTTTAAGATGGGTGGACTTCAGCTCCCAGAATTCCCCAGCCAGTCTGCTTTAAGATGGGTGGACTTCAGCTCCCAGAATTCCCCAGCCAGTCTGCTTTAAGATGGGTGGACTTCAGCTCCCAGAATTCCCTAGCCAGCCTGCTTTAAGATGGGTGGATTCAGCTCCCAGAATTCCCCAGCCAGCCTGCTTTAAGATGGGTGGATTCAGCTCCCAGAATTCCCCAGCCAGCATTTCCGTTCAGAACAGGAAATGGGTTAGATGACCTCTTAAGATCCCTTCCAGGTCATACACTGAAAGCTTTGTGGGCTTTTAAATTTTGCATTTATATATTGGCCATCTGTTGTTACGTGTTTTTGTTCCGCTTTTTCTTCTCGATTTAGTCTGTGTTTATGTCGTACGTCACCCAGAGTCACACTGTCCGAGTTGGGCAGTCCTATAAATCTTGAATCAATCAATCAATCAACCCAGTACAGCAAGGCCGACTGAGGAAAGGGAGTGAGTGCAAACCCAAGCTATGGATGGATGGATGGATGGATGGATGGATGGATGGAAGGAAGGAAGGAAGGAAGGAAGGAAGGAAGGAAGGAAGGAAGGAAGGAAGGAAGGAGAGCTTGGCACAATTAATCTGGAAACACTGTCCCTTTCCTTGAAAAAGAGGAGTTGGCGCTAGTCCCTATGGCTTTCAGCGGGTACTGACGCAGCCGTTTCTGATGATCTGTAGCTCCACGCCGCAAAGACAGACGCATTCGGCTGCGCGCTCCACGTAGATACACACACAGGATGACACTTCCCTTGGGGAATCTAATGGAAAATGTCTTTTAGACGCACTGCCATCTCTCACACCTGCAGGTTCACACCTGCATGTCAACACACGCAGAAACATCTCTTCTGTCCCTCTGTAGTTTAGTTGCCCCACATCCCAAAGTTTCGCAAAACTGCTAGAACTTTATATCTGAAATAAACTTAGGGTAGGCCTTCATTTTTCTTCTCAGAGAAGAAAACAGGTCTTATGAGAGCAACATGCCCAGGTTTTCCGGAGAGCGACCGCTCCAAAGCTGAGGAACACACAGCCCCAGTGCCCGTCTACCCTCCCCATGGCTCAACGTGACTGCTGATTCAGAACAGGCTCCGTGCCTGCTGCCGGAGCCAAAGGCAGATTCTGCCCGCCCAGAGGGCACCGGGAGGGACCTGGGTCCACCTGCAGGACCATCCACTTTCAGGGTGCCCTGCTTCTCCATAGGTGCTCCCTGGGCTCCCCTCCAGGCAGCACATCTCAAAGCCTGCATTTGATACCAGCGCTGACAAGAGGATGCCACACCCGAAGGACAGTGGGAGAAGAGTGCCTCTGAGCACGCAAAGAGAGCTGCGTCCCCGCCCACTAGAAGACCCAGCCTGCCCCTCAGCAGCAGGGACTGGAGAGAGCGCGCCTGGACAGGAAGGCACCCTGCCGCGCCTTCTGCCCCGCTCCTTCCCCCACCACCCAAATTCCCCCAGGGCGCCACCTGGACAGTGCAGACACCTGGCCTGGGAGAAGAGGCCTCGCCTGGGAAGGCAGGAAGGGGCGCTGCCAGAGGAGACCCCCGCGCTCAATGGAGTGGCTCGGAAACCCACTGCCTTCCCCGGCAGGGAAAGCGGACCTGCGGGAGGAGCGGGGGGGGGAGGGAAGTCCCACGCAGGAGGGACGCAGGAACGGCCACCTCCCGGGCATTCAGGAGGAGGACGGGGGTCCATCATCCCCGCCCTCCGCGGGCTGGAGCAGAGCGCTTCTCGCCTCGGCCCCCGGAGGCACCGCGGGAGACCCAGCGCCCGCCCGGAACGGACCCCGGACAGAAGGGGAGGGCCGGTCAACTCCGGTCCATGGCCAAGGCAGCCGCGGAGGATGGGAGTTGCAGTCCAGCGCAGGCCGCCGGCGGGGGAAACGGGCCCGCCCCCTCCCTCGCCCCTTGACTCCAGCAGGCGGGGGCCGCGAGGGGTGCCTGGAGAGGCTCGCGACGCCTCGCCGGAGCCTCCCCCGGCAGGGGCAGTCTAGCGGGCCGGGCCGGCCGCAGCGGGGAATGTAGCGCGCGAGGGAGGGGAGGGGACGGGAGGGGAGGGGAGGGGAGGGGAGGGCCGCCCCCGCCGCCCCCCGGGACCCACCTGCGGGCGAGCCATCCTCGGGCTCCGAGCCGTCGGAACTGCCGGCGCTGCTGCGGCGCCGGGCGCGGGGCTCCGGGGGCGGCGGCGGCGGCGGCGGCGGGGGGCGGCCGGGCAGCTCCGGGGGGCGCCGCCAGCTGCGGGGCGGCGGGGGCGGCGCCGCGCGGGCCCGGGGCGCGCCCCCGCCGGGGGGAGGGCTGCCCCGCGCGCGCCGGGCCAGCGCCGCCTCCAGGTAGCGCGCCTTGAGGGTCTCCTGGTCCAGGGCGCGCTGCAGCCGCCGGAGCGCCTCCCGGCAGCGGCCCAGCTCTGCCTCCAGCGCGCCCGCCGAGCCCAGCCGCAGCGCCGGCAGCGCCTCCCCGGGGAACTCGCGCCGCCAGCTCCGCTCGAAGTCCGTCGCCGCCGCCTCGTCCTGCTCCTGCTCCTGCTCCGGCTCCGGCTCCGGCTCCGGCTCCGGCTCCTGCTGCGAGCCCGGCTCTGGGCCCGGGTCCGGCTCCTCCGGCGCCCGCATGGCCAAGCCCTGGCCGGCCGGAGGGGCGGACGGACGCAGCGGGGCCGCGAGGACTCGGCCGGGCGCAAACTTCCCGGCGCCGCTCCGCCTCCGGCCGCTTCCGCTCTTGGCTGGCTGGCGGGCGGGCGGGCGGGGCGGGCCGCCGGCTGGGCAGCGACTCACCTGGCAGCGCCGCCCACCCGCCCCGCGGCGCCCTCCGGCCCGGCCGCGCCCCCACCGTCCGTGCCCGGGGCGGGGGTCTCTCCTGCAGGGCGCGCGGGCCGGGCCGGGCTGGGCCGGGCCGGGCCAGCGAGGCGAGGGCTGGCGGCGGGTCGGGGCGCCGCGCTGCCCCAAGGAGCCAGCCTCCTTCGCGGCGGCGCCCCGTCTCCTGGAGCGGGTCGGAGCGGCCGCGCCCGGCCGGGTTGCCCCTCTCCTCGCTCCCCGCCCGCTCGCCCCGCGCGAGTCCCAGGAAGCGCGTGGCCCTCCGCTCGGCCGGGGGGGGGGCACCCAAGGGGCGAGCTGAAGACCAGGTAGGAACTGTGGCCTCTGGACCGCCCGGAATCCTTGCCCCAAACACCTGCCCCCCCCGCGCGCCCCAGCGCTTCTCCTGCCCTTCGCTTCCCCACCCCTGTCCGGTCCACGCGTGGATTCAGCTCCCGAAGGTCCGACTTCTGTGCGTGTCATCCCCTGCAGAGATGCCGCTCACCCCCTTCCCGCCCTGCCACCCCTTTGAGCTGCCCCCGGTGCCCCCCCTTCACCTGGACTCCTGGTTACCCCAGCTCTGGCCTTGGGGGCCGCCTTCCATGGGGCCCGCCCTGCAATGCGGACGGCAGCGGCAGACCTGGGGGGGAAGATGCGGGCACCGGAGGAAGCTCGGAGGAAGCTCTGTCTGAACGGCGGGTCCTGGGCAGGACACGCGAGCGGCCCTTTTCCTGTGGGGATTAATCAGGTTTGCAAGAAAGCCCGGAGAGGGAGGAGGGGCGGCTCTGCTCTCCCCCCCACCCCAGATGCTGCCACAGAGCTCTCTCTTCTCCCCAAGGGTCTGCCAGCATCACGCTTTGCGCCTGGAATCGCTGCTCCCTCTGGGCATCGCTTGCTCCATCTCACCCGTCCTCGTGGCTAACTGAAGAACAAGCTGGACCGTTTCCTTTCTCAGACTGAGACATTCGCACCACCCTGGTGTGTGCCAAACAAGAGGCTGGCCAGGTTCTGTGCTGGGTCAGGTGTGCACACGCATACACGCCTGTGCCTCCCCCCCCCCCCGTTTGCTCCAGAGCCACGGCTCTCCTTTGAACTGGAGACCAGCTGCTCCAGGCGGGGAGGGGATGCCATAAACAAGTAGCAAGTTGACAAGGCCTAAGTGTTTTTCTGGACCACCTCCAAATGCTGAAAGAGCAAAATTCAGGGTGGCCATATACATTCAAGCTGGCTGCTCCCTCGGGATCCACTTCACCACCACCCCGGGCCCTGTGCCTATATTTTGCCTCCAAAAATGGCAAGGCCCTTGATAGCCCTGGCCGGGGAGAGCAGCAACCAAGCCGAATCTTTCATCAAATCATAGTCTGTCTCTCACACACACGCACACACACTTACACACCCACCCCCGCTGCAGGTTGACCTTAAGAGGATCAGCCCCCCTCCAAGAAGAAAGTGCACAAGGGACAGCATTGGGCTTATTTTCCACAGAGCATTGCCGTCATTGAAAGTCGCGGGGTCTCCCGACCTCCGCTGAACCACGTCCAAACGCTGGAAGAGTCATTTGGAGGGAGGAAAGCGTCAGCCACAGAGAACGTTGTTGAGGAACAGCGCGTGTTTCCGGCCTGAAAGGTTGTTCAGGATGTGGTCGGAGAGCAACGCCCCCCGGAATGGAGGGGGATGCTGAGGGGCAGGAGGAGAGAGGGCTTTGCTGATTGCTACGGTTAAAATTAAAAATTAAGTGGGGAGGGAAGAGCTGCCCCCCCACACCAGGCATCGGCCTGTCTGGCTGGGACCCAGGAACCGAGGGTGCCTCCAGCTTCACTGGCCATGCAAAGCGCAGCTTAGGGACTCCCCTAAGCTGTGGTTTGCAGGGCCAATGAAGCCCAGGGTTACATTGTGAGTGCAGGAGCGACTCCAACGGGCCGAGCGGTTTTCTCTTGCATTGGATCTTCTGGCTCCATCCTGCGTTTCAGGCCAAGGCCCCTCCGACAGTTTGGACAATTTACGTCTGGCACAGAAATCAGAGCAAGAAGGGAAGTGGAGGGAAAGCGGAAGGAAGCGGGACTCTGGGTCTCGCTTCTGCTTGTGCTCCAAAGGTCCTCACGGTCCCTCCTTTCTCCCAAAAGCTGATCTGAGAGCCGGGGAAGCTGGCCGGCATAACCTGATGCCCCAAAAAGTCTTGTAAGAAGCAGAGGGCAGGAATTTTTTTTTAATGCTTTATTTATGCCTTGCTGGCAAACCAGCCCAGCTGCATTTAAGTCTTCTTTTAGCTGGTTGTTGTTGTTGTTATTATAGGTAGTCCTCGCTTACCAACTATTCATTCAACGGCCATTCAAAGATGACAGCGCTGAATAAGGAGACTTACGGCTAGTCCTCGAAGTTGCAGACATTGCATCGTCCCCCATGGTCATGTAATCACCATTTGCGACCTTCCCAGTCAGCTTCCAAGAAGCAAAGTCAATAGGGAAGCCAGCAGGGAAGGTCACAAGTCACGGTCACGTGACATTGTGCTTAACAACCCGCGGTGATTTGCTTAACAGCCGCAACCAGAACTGATAAACTGACATCTTAAGTCACGGTCATGTGATGTTTCACTTTACAACCACATTGCTTAATGACAGAGTTGCCGGTCCCAATTGCGGTCAGTAAGTGAGGACTACCTGTTGTTGTTGTTGTTGTTGTTAGATTTTTATCCTGCCTTTTTCATGTATATAACTCAAGGTGGCAAACATATCTAA
This sequence comes from Liasis olivaceus, assembly GCA_030867105.1. Taxonomy (NCBI): domain Eukaryota; kingdom Metazoa; phylum Chordata; class Lepidosauria; order Squamata; family Pythonidae; genus Liasis; species Liasis olivaceus. The sequence continues at coordinate 329,994,669 of CM061349.1, forward strand.
TACTAATTGGCGATTACAGTAAAAAAACAAGCTGTCTGGGCTGGCTGCCCTGTTTTTTGCTGGTAAGTAAGGGCCAAGATACCCTTTCACAACATCTGAGCGTGTGCAGTGATGTCATGATGCAGGCATGTAACGGTGGGGGTTATGCAATGACATCAGTGTGGCGTGAGGGTTGCCATAGCTTGTCCTGCTTTCCTGCAGAGGCATCTGGGTACCAGGGTGGTGGTATTAGACTGGCACTGGGGAGACCTGGGTTCCAGTCCCTCCTCAGCCACAAAAGCTTCCTAAGTTTGGGCCAATCACACTCTCTCAGCCCAACCTACCTTGCAGGATTGTTGTGGCGGAGGAAAATGGGAGGAGGAAGCACTTAGCACCTTGAGGGTGCATGGGATATAAATCTAACAAATACATTAGTAAAAGCCGGACATTGCATGAAATTTGGGGTCATGAAAACGTGGGAAAGAGAATCTCCCACCCCTGTGAGATGCTCTGGACAGCTTGAGCTGTGGCTTCCCATGGGGAGGCCGGCTTGTTTTTTTAATTGCGTTTATTGAACATTTTCATATTATAATAACAAACCAAAAGGAAAAAAAATAGAAAAGTGCAAGAAAAAGACCTCAAAGTTAAGAAACCTTCCTTCACTGTGGGAATTGCGTTATTCATGGCTTAAACCAGGGTTCCTCAACCATGGCAACTTGAAGACGGGTGGACTTCAACTCCCAGAATTCCCCAGCCAGCAAGGCTGGCTGGGGAATTCTGGGAGTTGAAGTCCACCCGTCTTCAAGTTGCCAAGGTTGAGGAACCCTGGCTTACACTGTCTCCCGCTCCCCGAAATATAGTGGCTATCGGGAAGCCGGCCCTAAAGGTAAGTTTATAATGTGAATCAAGCCACCATGTTGAGTTCAGTAAACCATAGTTTAGTAAATTGTGGATTCAAGCAAGAATGGACAATACGCACGCCTTAAGAAAATGTATACAGCCGCCCATCTTCAGCTAATAACTGCGTGGCTAACAATACAAACCAATTTAAAACAACAAAACTGCAATTAAAAACCAACACAATCGATGCAAAGAAGAAAAGCTAAGGCAACTTGCAGCTTTATGGCCGTCCGCAGAGAAGATACGGGGCTGTTCCACAGAGAAGGTACGTCTGATGGGTCCCACGAGATGGAACTGCTTCAGTGGGGAGGCCCAGAGGACACCCACCCTGCTGGAGCTGGTGGGGAACAACAGGTGGTCCCACACAAGTACCTAGTCTTTATAGGTGACGGCAGCCCCTTGGATTGCACCCAGAGGCCCATGGTTACATGGGCGAACCTCGGGGCCTCCCGACACTGCAGGTGGCACTGCATTCTGGGCCTCTTGAAGCTTCAAGGCAGCCCCATATAAGGCACATTGCAGTAATCCAGACCAGTGTTTCTCAACCTCAGCAACGTGAAGATGTTGCCGGCTGGGGAATTCTGGGAGTTGAAGTCCACACATCTTCACGTTGCTGAGGTTGAGAAACACTGGTCCAGACAGACAAACCTTGAGGATCAGGACTTCAATTTCAGCCTTCCAGCTTTGAAAGGTCTGCAGATAGACAGTTGGGGATGTGGTTGCATCTCCTGAAAGAGCAAGAATGAAGGTTTTGGTTCCTCTAGTGCTGGGAGACAGGAAGGAAGCATTTTGGAGAGAGAGCAAACCACCCCCATTCTGACCTTTAACTCCCTCTAAACCCCCCGCAACTGCCACTTTCTCCCCCAATTGGGGCGGGTTGAAGAGCAGAAGGGGAATGTGCAGATTCTCCCCACCTAGGCCATCAACTCTCTTCAGTTTGTGCAAAGTCACTTGACACCAAGCTTTTTTGCCCCCAGATTTTGGCAATTTAAGCTGGGGGGGAGGAAGTTGGGAGCCTACAGGCTGAATGCAGAGAACCAGAAAAGTGGTTCAATGAAGAAATCCAGAGCTGAAGGAAAAGCCGTATTCAGTGCAGAGTCCAACTTCCAATCTTGCCTCTTGTTCTCCTGTCCACGTGGGGCGATGAGTGGAGAGCATCTTTGCTTGTGGGCAGAACAAGCGCTTGGTACCTGTGCATTATTATCGGAAGAAGCCACTCTGATCCATGAGGGTCTGGTAGAAGCCATGATGACCTCATGTGCGTCACAGTGCCATCACAACCTATTTATTTATTTATTTATTTATTTAATAGACTTGTCCCCGCCCATCTCCCCACAATGGGGGATTCTGGGCGGCTTACATCAAATTAAAATCATAAATACATACATAAAAAAGTTATAAAAGAACCACATTACAAAGATAAAAAAGAGCTTAAAAGATCCAAGAGGCCGATAGAGGCCACACCAGGCCGCTAAGGGGCCAGCCAACCCCATTTCTGGTAACCTCCCTCCCCGCCCCAGGCCAGATGGCAGAGCCAGGTCTTCAAATCCCTCCGAAAGGCCTGGAGTGAGGGGCCTGTCTCACCCCCGGGGGCAAGATGTTCCAAAGGGCTGGGGCTACAGCAGAGAAGGCCCGCCTTCTGGACCCCACTAATCGAGGTTGCGCAATGACATCTCCCATCCACAGTGGGACCATCCAGCCTTCCTCACTTTCTCTGGCAAGGGGGGCTGGAAGAGAAGGCGACCAAGACACCATAGGTCCATGGAGAAACTGCACCTCCCAAATCTGGGCAACATCCTTATTGGGACCCACCAAATCTACTGAATTATGGTGTCTCTAAAATTGACCCAAGGTAGGCCTTGGCCTTCATGGGTCCAGGTCCTGGCCTTGTGCCCATGAGAACTGGAGGCCACAGGCCGTGGGACGAAAGAAGGCAGGTTTTTTTTGTTTTGGTGGTTGCCTAGCAGGACATCTAGATTTTTGAAAGGGTGTGATGTGTGTGCTCACAAAATGGCTGTCACAGTGAGAAACCCCTATGGTGGGACTCAAAGCATTCCTTAAATGAATGAATGAATGAGAGCCGATGGGGAAGGTGCTGGACTAGGAGTGGGGAGACCCAGGCTCAAGTCCGTGCTCAGCCATGAAAGCTCCATGGGGGTCGGTCCTTCCCCCTCGGACCCAGCAAGTCCTTCCCTCCTAGTCCAGCAGTGGGGAGACCCAGGTTCTAGTCCCTCCTCAGCCACCAAAACTTGCTGGGGGACTTTAGGCCAGTCCGTTCCCCTCAGCCCAACCATGAGAAACTTAGCTAGCCTCTCAGGATGACGCGCATCGCAACCCTTGTGTTTTTAATCCTGGAGTCCTAGGGTGGGAAGGGAGCTTGAAGGTCTTCTAGTGCAACCCGCTGCCCAGGGCAGGAATCCTCAGACCATTCTGGACAAAGGGCTGCCCAGCCTCTTCTGGAAGATTTCCAAGGATGGAGCCCCCACATCTTCGGGCGGGAGCCCGTTCCACTGCTTCATGGCTCTCAGTCAGGAAATTTCTCCTTGGTCCACAAGTGGACCTCTCACTGGACAGCTTCCACCCGCTGGTCCTATCACTTCCTGTGTCCCTGACACTACACTGTGTCTCTTGATGCAGCCCAACTATCATCTGTCTGTCTGTCTATCTAATCGGGTGGCTGGGGAATTCTGGGAGTTGAAGTCCACAGGTCTTCAAGTTGCCAAGGTTGAGAAACACTGAGCAAATTATCTATCTATCTATCTATCTATCTATCTATCTATCTATCTATCTATCATTTTTATTAAAACTTTTTAAAAGAAAGATTAAAAACTAGTAAGGAAGAAAAAAGAAAGAGAGAAAGAGAAAGCCAAAAGTACAAGAAGGGGGGGGGAGTAAAAGAAACAGAAAAGAAAGAAAAAAGACAGCTTCTGATACTCTTCGCAGCAGTTATAATTGCAATCATATTTTAACCTCTCTAAAGTTACAGCGTGACTCTCTTCTCTCTATAATCTATCCTGTCTAATCACCAAAGCCCTAAATCGCAAGTTCATTTTTTTCATTTTTACGCAAAACGTCCCTAAGGGATCGCTGGCTCATCCTTAATCTGTGGTCTTCCAAGAGCCCCAGGTCTTTCTCTCAAGGGCTGGCACCTTTGTTCCTCTGTTAGTGAGTTCATCAAGGCAACGTCTCCAAGAGCTGTTTGAATCTCTTTCTCAGGATGCAAGACCGAAGGGCTGCAGACTGGCCCTAAAGTAACCCCCCAGTCACCGTTACAAATGTTTTGAGAGACTGCAGAGTCTTTTCCGGAGTAGCGTCAGAAATCTTGCTGACATCTCATGCACAGGAAGTGGGATATAAATCTAATAAATAAATACTACGCTGGAGGCAGGTCTTTCGATTGCAGCAAACCAGCTACTTGGGGGTATTGTGTGTTTTTCTAAAATCAAAAGTGATCTTAAAAAATAAGTCAGGTACAGCAAGAGCCTGGTGGGGGCCAAGGGAGGTGTCTGAGGACCTCTTGGTGCCCAGGAGCTACCCATTGGCTATTGGGGTTGTCTTCTGGGAGATGCTCAGCATAAACCACTGATGAGAGGAGGCCAACAGAGGAAGCCATAGCTACATATGCATCATTATGGCCTGTAGCAGACGCCCATGTAAAGGCACCGAGGCCCAGTTGCACTGCCTGCCTTTCTTGATCTGGGGCCTTCCAGATGTCCTCCTGCATCTCAGCCTCCAAACCAGGGAGAACTTTCCCGATTGTGAGAGCTGTTAAGTCATGGAACAACTGGAGCCTTGGGGGTTGCGTCCCTGGAGGTTTTCAAACAAAGGTTGGATTGTCTTCAAGGGCCTCCCCCCAGAGAGTGCATTACAGTAATCCATCCTTGAGCCTACCAGCCAATAAGGCAATGAAGTCAAGTCTTTCTCCTCCAGGTTGATCTTATCAGCCAAAGGCCCTCCTGTCAGAGTCTGCACGCTCAATTCTCAAGTCCAGTAAATCCTCTGGAGCCTATTTGTTTCCAGCCAAGATTTCTTTATTGAGAAGCAGCACACAGCATCCATAGGAGAATTGCTGAGACTGACCCTCCCCGGCCGGGGCTCTCCTTTTAACCCCCCTCTAGTCTCCTTCTCCCGCTTGAATTCTTTGTGCCTCTTCCCGGGTCCCACGGCCCTCCGACCTTGCCGGCGCCTCTCGCCGAGATAACGGTTGCACTTGGCCCGTGTTGTATATTGTCTACCCTCCCTCTGACTTTTATGGCAGGAACCAGCAAGCGGGAATACGAATCATGGTTCTTGTCTAAACTAACATTCTAACCTACTAGCTATTTGTCTACATTGTAAATTTTATGACTTTCTAATAGCCTTTCAGTAGTTGCTTGCGCAGATCCTGACATGCTGCTCTCCAGCAAGACGAATGTCATCACATTCGAAATAAAATCTGAAAGAAAGAATGCATATATACCATATACCAAATGCAACATCAGAATGCAACAATACAAAGAACGCATATGTACAATAAACTGTGGAAGAAGTAATTAATATATACAATACAAGTTGTTATTGTTTATCTAGGTTTGTCTGGATATTTACTGTAAAAATCCTTAATGAGTTTGGGGGCTTTAACGTGGTGGCTATCCACCCATTCATGGTGTGTTTTGGGGAAGTGTTTCCATTGCACTAAATACTGCAGTTTGCCTTTGTGTTTTCTAGAGTCCAGTATGGCTTGTATTTCAAAATGACTTTCTCCCCCAATCATGATGGGCTTGGGAGGCTGATTGTCATGGAATCTTTGTAAGGTTTTACTAAATTGACATGGAAAACTGGGTGAATCTTTCTGTAGTTTTTTGGGAGGGTTAATTTAAAAGCAACAGGACTGATGACTTTTTCAATAGGGAAAGGTCCAACATATTTTGGTCCTAGTTTTTTACATGGTTGAGTGCTTTTTAAGTTTTTTGTTGACAGCCATACTTTGTCTCCCACCTTCCAAGGTGGTTGTACAGCACGTTTACGATCAGCATACTTTTTATGTCGTTCTCTGGCATTTTGAAGTGCTTTGACAATCAAAGGCCATAAATTGGCCTGGATGTTGGTAATCCATTCATCTGTAGATAGCTCAGGAAAAATTTTTAATGGAAACTGGAACTCAGGGCTTGTGTAGAGCCAATCATTTTTATAAATTCACGCCAAAATTTTGAAGTGAATTGTGTCCCACGATCTGAAATTACCCCCTGGGGGCGCCATGGAGGCAATATATATGTTGAATGAACATCCTGGCTAGTTTTTTCACTTTTGGAATGGAGGCACATGGAATGAAATGTGCCTGTTTGGAGAATAGGTCTATGGCTACCCATATGACTGTTTTGTGATTACTTTCTGGTAAATCAACAATAAAATCCATGGCAATTTCTTTCCAGAGTTGGTGAGGGGTAGCCACTGGCTGCAATAGTCCTAAAGGTTTTCCTCCCCACTTCTTTGCCATGGCACATGTGGGGTATGTGCTGACATATTCAGCTATATCCTTTCTCATTGTAGGCCACCAAAATTGTCTGCGTAATAAATGTAAAGTTTTCACAAAACCAAAATGCCCAGATGTTTTATCATCATGGCCTCTTTGTAAAATGTCCTTGCGTAGTTGAGAGGGCACGTACAATTTATCTCCCACCCACCATGCCTCCTGTTCCTTTGTTAAGGGATTTTTATTATTTTGAAACCATTCATCTGTTTCTAAAGCAGTGTTTATTTTCGTGAGCAATTCACTTGCTGGAGGCGGCTTTGTTTGCTTGGCCTGGGCTCTAGTGAGTGCCACCGAGCCTGTTTGGGTTTTGGGAATCACCGGCGCCACTATCTGTTCTCGCTGGCTGTTGTGTTGGGGAGGTCTAGACAAAGCATCAGCCAGAAAGTTTTTCCCTCCTGGAATGAATTTTAGAGTAAACTTGAATCGACTGAAAAACTGAGCCCAGCGCACTTGCTTGGGGGAAAGTTTCCTGGGTGTTGTTAGAGCTTCTAAGTTCTTATGATCAGTCCCTACCTCAAAAGGGTGAGGCGATCCTTCTAGGAGGTGTCGCCAGGTTAATAGAGCCCAGCAAACTGCAAAGGGTTCTTTTTCCCATACCAGCCGACGCCTTTCTGTTTCTGTGAATTTACGAGAGATATAAGCACAGGGCTTAAGTGCCCCCCCCACTTTTCCTTTTGGAGCAGCACTGCTCCTATCGCTACGTCTGAGGCATCAGCTTGGATTACAAAGGGCTGGTCAGGGTCTGGGTGTTTGAGAACTGGCTCAGCCGTGAATAGGGCTCTGAGTGTTTCAAATGCATTTTGGCACTCAGTAGTCCATGTCAATGGTGCCCCGGGCTTTTGAGCTTTAGGTGTCCCCTTTCCTTTGGTTTTCAATAAATCTGTGAGGGGCAATGCCACTTGTGCAAAGTTTGGGATGAATTGGCGATAGAAGTTAGCAAAGCCTAGAAAACTCTGCAGCTGTCGCCTGATTTGAGGAGCTTCCCAACCAATTACATCCTTCACCTTTGCTGGGTCCATTTCAATTCCTGCATGGGATATGCGATACCCCAGATAGTCCACTTGGGTTTTATGAAATTCACATTTTGACAATTTAGCATACAACTGTGCATCCAGCAATTTTCTTAACACTTTACGCACTACTATGGTCTTCCAAATTGTCAGAGTAAATCAGGATGTCATCCAGGTAAACAAGTACCCCCCGAAATAAAAACTCATGTAACTTCATTAATTAGTTGCATAAAGACCCCAGGGGCCCTTGAAAGCCCGAAGGACATGACCTTATACTCATAACAACCAATAGGGGTGCTAAAGGCCATTTCCCACTCATCAACCCTAACCCTAAAATAAGCATCCCTTAAATCCAGTTTTGTAAATATTTTCCCCTTTGATAATTGCGCCAGCAAATCTTTCATGAGGGGTAACGGATATTTATTTTCCTTGCAGATAGCATTGAGGCCCCGATAGTCAGTGCACAGTCTCAAACTCCCGTCTTTTTTCTCCCGGAAAAGTACCGGTGCCGCCATCTGCGATTTGGCTGGCTGGATAAATCCTCTAGCCAGATTTAGGTCTATGAATTCCTATGAGACCCCCATTGGGGGGAGATGGGCGGGGATAAGTCTGTTAAATAATAAAATAAAATAAAATAAATAAATAAAATGAATTCCCTTAGGGCTGCCAGTTCCTTTTGAGTCATGGAGTAGGTTTTCTTCTTTGGGAATTTAGCCCCGGGTTCAATTTCAATGGCACAGTCAGTGTCTCTATGGGGACTCCTTCTGGCTGAACACCGCCTTTAGGTCCCGATAGGGTTTTGGGACACCGTTCGTTAAGGTAGGGTCAGAGGTTGGCGGTTGTGACTTGCTGCATGAAGCTGCTGCCACACACACACACCCTTTATGGGCTTCTGAGCCCAGATAGACTCCATTCGCCCCGTCTTCCAGGACACCTTGGGGTCCCAGTGCCTTACCCAGTTCGCCCCCAGGATTAGAGCATGGCCCCCTGGAGGCCACCAAACATCTAAGCTTCTCCCGGTGGGTTCCTATTTGCAGCTCAAACGTTTCTGTGCAATATTGCACAGCCCCTCCTCCTGCTGGAGATCTGTCCAGCTGGTTGAACACTATGGGGGTTTTGAGTTTCTCCACCCGCAGTTCCAACCCGGTCACCAGGACGGGGCTGATCAAACAGTGCGAGCAGCCGGTGTCCATTAACGCCGTTAGCATCGCTCTGATGAGGGTAAAAGAGGAGAGTGCAAAAGCTGGCTTGAAACTCAACATTAAAAAAACTAAGATCATGGCATCTGGACCCATCAATTCCTGGCAAATAGAAAGGGTAGAAATGGAAGCAGTAACAGACTTCATTTATTTGGGCTCCAAGATCACCGCAGACGGAGACTGTAGCCATGAAATTAAAAGACATTTGCTCCTCGGGAGGAAAGCTATGGCAAACCTAGACAGCATATTAAAAAGCAGAGACGTCACCTTGCCGACAAAGATCCGCATAGTCAAAGCTATGGTTTTTCCGGTAGTAATGTATGGCTGTGAGAGGTGGACCATAAAGAAGGCTGAACGCCGAAGAATTGATGCCTTTGAACTGTGGTGCTGGAGAAGACTCTTGAGAGTCCCCTGGACTGCCAGGAGGTCAAACCAGTCAATCTTAAAGGAAATCAACCCTGACTGCTCATTGGAAGGATTGATAATGAAGCTCAAGCTCAGATACTTTGGTCACCTAATGGGAAGAGAGGACTCTTTGGAAAAGACCCTGATGCTGGGAAAGATGGAAGGCAAAAGGAGAAGGGGACGGCAGAGGACGAGATGGTTAGATGGTATCACTGAAGCGATGAGCATGAAACTGAGCAAACTCAGGGAAGCAGTGAAGGACAGGAAGGTCTGGCGCGATGTGGCTCATGGGGTCACGAAGAGTCGGACACGACTTAATGACTGAACAACAACCATAACATTGAAAAGCGTAAGAGAGCATGCACTTGAACCCACATGCTGTGGGAGGGAGGCTGCCCCACAGTCAGCAGAGAAAGCGCATGACAGCAAATCTACGATCACCACGATTGACAACCTGCCCATTCCAGAAACGGGGAGACTGATCAGCGCCCTAAGAGCAGGGGCTCCTGATCCATAATGCCGGGTGGGAAGACAAACGAAGTGCAGAAGGGCTCGAACAGGTTGGGGGTTTGTAATTTTTCAGAGAGGCTGATCCATGTACCCCTGTGCAGTAACTGAAGTGAGATTTTGGCTGGGTAGCCACAGGCTCACCAGCATGGCATCCACTGACAGACTTTTGCAGCCCCAGGCTTTTACGAGTGGGGTGCAAATAACTAGCCACATCTGCCAGGATAGGGGTGGGCACGCACTGAACCGGAGTCTCTGGAAAGCATGCTGGAGCCCTTTTGTGACCCTGATGAGATGGGCAGACAGCATCACTGAAGCGATGAGCATGAAACCGAGCAAACTCAGGGCGGCAGTGAAGGACAGGAAGGCCTGGCGCGATGCGGCTCATGGGCCACGGAGAGTCGGGCACGACTGAACGGCTGAACAACAACAACAGTCACTTTTACGGTGCTAACACTCACCCCGCCCTCCTCCGCTTGGTCGGGGCCGCGGCTGGGGGCTGCGCTTCCCCCGCCGATCCCTCCTCATCGGGCCTGGGATGCGGGGACTGCGCCTCCGTCCCCCTGCCGCGGCGCCCCGCTTCCCCCTGCCCGGGGCCTTCCTCGGCTCCGCAGCCCGCGCGGGGCCCGGTTCGGAAGCGCCCCGCTCGCCCGCACCGGAAGCAGGCGCGCGGCCTGGCCGGTCTAGGAAAAACCTGCTCTCCTCCTCGCGCCTGCGCCGGCGCGCCGAACCGCCGCTTCAAGGCCGGGTCGAGGGACGTCCAATCGGCTTCGGCCTGCGCGGCGCGCGCCGCCCGCTCCTCGGCGGTGCGCGCGTCTCCTCGCGAGCAGGCCGGCCGGCCGCCAGAGCTCGCGCCTCAGCCCCTTCCGGAAGCGGGAGGCCTCGAGCTCCTCGGGCCGGGCGCGGAACTCCAGCGCGTAGTCGGCGCCGGCAGGGCGGCCCGGGCCCTCGCGGCGGCCCCGGGGTCCTCGAGCCGCCTCCGCAGCCCCCACGAAGCGGGCGAGGCTCGCGAGCTGGGGCGCCCCGGCGCCGCGCATCTCCAGGAGCCACTCGGCGCCCTGCACGCGCGGGCCACCCGCTGCGCGTCGGCGGCGGAGGGGGCGCCGCAGCCCTCAGTGCAGAGGCCGCCTGCGCCGGGAAGCCGGCCGGCTCTTGCGGGCCGCCGCCGTGCTTCCCCGTCAAGCCCCAGCGCCCCGTCGGAGGAGGGCGGTCGGCTTGCGGCGTATTCGCGTCGCCTTCTAAGGCGCCATCCGGGTGGGCCCCGCCCGTCCCGTGACCAGGGACCGGCGCGCCTCGGGCTCCATCGCCAGGAAGGCCGCTCCCCGAAAGCCTCGTCCCGGTGCCGGGCCTGGGCTGCTCGCCTTCCGCGGTCGCCCGCCATCAGCAACGCGTCGGAGTCTGCGGGCTCCGTTCCCAACTCCAGCGAATCCTCTGGAGTCTGTTTGTTTCCAGCCAGCCTGCTTAAAGGCCGTGTCTTGAAGTTGCTGAGGTTGAGAAACACTGAGCTACGGTACTTAGATATGCCCGTTAAGATAAAAGAGCCCCTTCCGGCATGGGGGATTCTGGGGCTGAAGTCCACGCATCTTAAAGTTGCCAGGTTGAAGAATGCTTGTCAGTCTGCACGCTCAATTCCCAAGACCAGTAAACCCTCCGGAGTCTATTTGTTCCCAGCAGAGGTTTCTCTGTTGAGGAGCAGCACACAGCATCCATAGGAGAATTGCTGAGACTGACCCTCCCCGGCCGGGGCTCTCCTTTTAGCCCCCCTCTAGCCTCCTCCTCCCGCTTGAATTCTTCGCGCCTCTTCCCGGGTCCCACGGCCCTCCGACCTTGATTACGGTGCACCTAAAACGGCCCGTGTTGTTTTATTATTCTCCCTCCCTCCCTCCCTCCGACTTTTATGGCAGGAACCAGCGAGCGGGAATACGAATCATGGTTCTTGTCTAAACTAACATTCTAACCTCCTAGCTATTTGTCTACACTGTAAATTTTATAATGATTTTCTAATAGCCTTTCAATAGTTGCTTGCGCAGATCCTGACGCCTCCTTACCGTTGAAGGTTGGGCCTCCAGCGTCAAGGCTAGATCCCAGACCTCCAGCAGATCACTGCTAAACCTGATGATGGCCATGCCTGAGCTCCCTGGAACCCAGCAGGATCGATCCATCAGCTTCTGGGTTGGCCAGTTTCATCTGGTCTGAACAGGACAATGTCCTGGCCATTGTTGAGGTGATTGACCTGCACTTTTCAGTTAACCCCTGGAAGAGAGGCTGCTTAGACAAAATAGCTCTTTCTATTGACTCCTGAAAGTTGTGAGATAACGAACTTTCTGCTCTAACCCCAGTTAGATAATTATTTCGCTCTTTGGTTGTAGTGGGTGCCCAATACTGCCTAGACAAAGTTTCTCACCCTTGACAACTTGAAGATGGGTGGACTTCAACTCCCAGAATTCCCCAGGCAGGAGTTGAAGTCCACCCATCTTCAAGTTGTCAAGGGCGAGAAACACTGTCCTAGATGCTTAATCCTTATTAACATGTAACCTTCCCTTGCTGATGCCTAAATTAAGCAACTCCTGCGGTGGAGGGGTGATGAGAGGTTGGTGGGCTAAAAAGCTTGCCCAATGAAGACAATCCCTTGGTGAGTTCAATTCTCCACTGTTCAGGCTCACCCGGGCAATCGGGGAAGGACCCCGGCACTGTAAGTAATTAATAAGGACAATTTAAATAAACATGACGCCGTTTTGGTCCTGGCACCTCCCTTAATGTCCTCCCGCTTCAGTATTCATCCTACAAATTCTGAATTTGCCGGCAATGCAAGAATTTCTGAAAACGGGGAGGCATTACAGCTGGGATCTGGGAGAATAATGTTGCAATGAGCACAGACAATAGCTGCATTGAACTTCCATGTTTGGCTGCAGTCTACCAGTGGCTCAGGAGCAACCGAAGGAGGGAGCTATGGCCTTCCGGTCCAGCTTGTTGGCTTCTCAGAGGCTTCTGTTTAGTTCACCATGAACTAGTGAGGACTTTTCTCTGCTTACACAAACAAAAAACATTTCCGAAGTTTGTACTGGAATTTTCTTATTTTGGCCCCCAAACCCTCCCAAGCCAATAAGCGCACTGCTGTCTTCCTGGGAAAACCTGCCTTGTAAATCATAAACCCCTTCCAGGTATGCCTAGCTAGCCACTAATTTAAAGCCCCCCCCCCCAAAAAATCTGGGCCTCTCTGTGAGGCCAGAGGGCCGGACAGGGGGCCCGTGTCCTTTTGAAGTCCACCTCCCCTCCCCTCCCCTCCCCTTCCTCTTCTTTCCCTTTCCCACAGCAGATTTATGAAGCTCAGACACCGAAATGATCCATGAGTTGGAAAGCTCCAAGCGAGAGACAAATTGGACAGTCAAGTTATTCATTGCCGCAAATTGGAGTTGAACTGATAACAACCAAGAGTCCCCTCCACCCTTGGGTATATTTTTAAAAATATATTGATTTTTGTTCCTGCATTCAGCAGCAATCTGTAAATGTGTCTTCCTCCAATGCCAGGGGTTCTATATTCATTCAACGCTTTGAGGACAGCGGGGAAGAAAAGCTTATATTTTGTTCCAGAAATTAAGATTGGGTGACTTTGGGCCAGTCCCTCCCCGTCAGCCCAACTCACCTCACAGGATGATTGCTGTGGGGAAAATTGGAAGAAGGAGTGTTCACCACCTTGAGTTATTTATAAAAGTAATAAAGGCGAGATAAAAAATAAAAAAGAATTAAAATCAAGTTTAACGGATGTCCCCCAAGTATGCGCATTTATCTGTTGGACTAGATCAGTGTTTTTCAGACTTGGCACCTCTTAAGATAGGTGGACTTCAACTCCCAGAATCCCCTAGTCAGCACACTGGCTGGGGAATTCTGGGAGTTGAAGTCCACCCCGCTTAAAATTGTTAAGGCTGAGAAACACTGGGCTAGCATCTTTTTGACCCCGCCCCCCTGCACTAACACACACTACTTCACAGCATCTTAGGACATAACATTTATAACAAATAGCATTTTAGGATTCTTGGCTATTTGCAACCCAGGTGCTCAAGAGGAAGGTAGTAAGAAAGAAAAATGCTATTTTCCAGCCCAACGTTTGAAGTGTTGCCTTTCAACGCTGGGAGCGACAACCCAGGAAGCTGTGGCCAGTCCAGGCAGCCCCTGCCCCAGGTCCTCCCCCTGGCTGCCGATCCAGAGGGACAGGAAGGCCGGGCACTGCATTTTTATGTTATCACCTGTCCGCATCTGTTTGGGATGTGCTTCCTTCCTGCTCCCTGGGCGAAGGGCGTGGTTGGGCCTCTTCTGCAAATTCCTGTACCTTGCAATGTGTGTGTGTGTGGGGGGGAGCAACATAAGGCCCCGGTCTAGCCCCCAAGGAAGGCTAGCTAACCCCTTGATCAATCCATGCAGCCTCTACATCTGCTCCAGGGTTGAGAAGCGTGCGGTGGGGGGGGGAATGACAGAATCTGAGAAATGTCAAGTTGGAAGGGCTCCCTGGGGTAACCTAGTCCAACCCTCTTCAATGTGCAGGGAAACCAAGTCTACCATCCATGAGAGGTGGCTGTCCAGCCTCTTCTTAAAAGTCTTCAGCGTTGGAGAACCCACCACCTCCATAGGTAACCTCTTCTGCCGTTGGACAATACCTAGATTTCATTGAAATATAAGCAACATCTTACATTTAAGATGTTGCTTATATTTGAATGAAATCCAGGTAGCTGCAACAGATCCCTGGAGATTCTGGTTCTAATATTAGTGTCTGTGAAAAATAGTTGACAGCCATCTTCCCCATGGCACCCCACCCTTTGATGGACCTGAACATGGTTATCACACCTCTTCTCCCTCCTCTTTCCTCCAAATTTAAGATCCCCAGTTCCTTCAGCTTTGTCCCCTTCCTCTGAACCTGTTCTAACTTATCAATATCGTTCTGGAAACCTGGGGCCCAGCATCATACGTAGGAAGATGCCAAATGTGGTCTCAGCAGTTCTGAGTTGGCGGAAAGAAGAACTTTGATCATGTGGTTGTGGGTGCCATCTCGACTCTTTTGACCCTCCCCTGCAGATGCCCCATCAGCTGAGCATCCATCTGCTGCGGAAGTGAATGCTCTCTGCTCACCTGGAGCCCCACACCGGACTGGTTGCATCTGCTCCTACCATGTAAAATCCCAAACGAACAGTTACAGCCCTGGGGAATTCTGGGAGTTGAAGTCCACCCATCTTCAAGTTGCCAAGGTTGAGAAACACTGAGTTACAGCATAATTGCACCCTTTGCATTTCCAGCATAGTCAGGCCACGCTCTGCTTCTGAAGCATCTTCAGATAGGACCATTCCTTTGAAATGCACCAGGTCACTTATGGACTTCTCTGCCCCCCAACTAGGTTTCCCAACCCCTATTTTTTTTGGTTTCTAAATGCAACCGCTGGTAGTTTGGACGAAGCTCAGGAGAAAGGGCCACTGTAGCCTCCAAGTCCCAAACATCTGAAGAGAACCAACAGACCATGTCTTGCTGTGTAGCCAGAAGAGCAACGGGCCTGATTTTCGTGTGCCCGTGGGTCTGTGCAAGAAGTGAGAGAACATCCCTTTCAGGTTCACTAGCTCTTCAAATGATCGAGACGGGCCTTTTTGTGGTGGTACAGCTCCCCCAAACCCACGCAGCTCTCGAGATTTTCGTGTTTTTCTTTCTCAGTGGCACCCCGGCCATCTGTTCCCGCAGGCGTCTGGCTCAGCGAATGCTGCCACCTGCATGTGACTTTCCCAGACTGACTTCTATTCATAGCCCACTTTGCAGCCAAGACAGACTTCCAAACAGTCCTCCCAGCGGGTTCCAAATGAGTGAATTGAGTGATTTGTTTCTTCCCCAAGCAGCCCCTCTCCATCCTGAGGCTTGTAATTGTGAGGGACCCAAACTTCCATCATCCCCGGGTGGGGGAGATTAGGAAAGCTGCCCTAGGATGTCAACATGTGGACAGGAATGTGGCAGCAAGTTTATGGTCTTGGGGTACTTTTTCAGTTCTCTTCTGTGCCAGTGTAACGGTCTGTGGGGATGTCCTTGGGAGACAGGAGGAAGAGCAACAGACTAGGCAGGGGTCAGATAAGAGGCAGCTTAGCCCACAGCAGGAATGGGGGTGTGGCAAACATCTCAAAAGGAACCCTTCCTAGTTTTTTGGGCTGTAAAGGCGACGGGGGAGAGAGGTACTTCCAGACTTGCAAAATTCTGTTAATGTAACTTTACAATAAAGTAGAATTAGTCCATCTGGTTGTGCTTGCTGTCTGGACTACCACACTAGGCTGACATCAATCTTGCAAGTCTGAAAGTACCTTTCCCCTCGCCTTTACAACCCAAGAAAAGAGGGTCTCTTCTGAGCCTCTTGCCACACCCACATTCCTTTTGCAGGCTAGGCTTTCTCTTATCTAATCTGTGGCTCTTCCTCCTGTCTTCCAAAGTCATTCCCATATATCATTACACTGGCAGAAAAGAGAACTGAAAAAGTACCCCAGGACCATCACAACCCTGGCTGTAGCTCTTCCCCTTGTCTCCCAAGGTCATTCCCCCATACCATTACATCCAGCTTGAGAAGCCCATAATGGTGGGAAAGGTGGAAGGAAATAGAAGAAGACGACCAGCAGCAAGGTGGAGGGATTCAGTTACGGCAGCCATGGGGGCATCGTTGGAAGAGATGAAGGACTGGGTTGGACACAGATCATCCTGGAAAAGGTCCATCTATGTGGTTGCTGAGAGTCAACAGTGACTTGATCATCAATCTATCAATGCCAAGACCCAGCTCTCTGGAGAAGGCTCTAATGATGGAAAAGGTGGAAGGAAAGAGAAAAAGAGGATGACCAGAGCAAAGTCCAGATCATAATGGAGAAAATCTACTTACGTGGTTGCTAAGAGTTGACAACAACTTGATGGCACGTAATCAGTCAACACTGATTCAACATGAGTCAACCAACAAGGTGGATGGACTCTCTATTGGGAGACCTGAAGGGCCAAGGGCAAGTCCATCCATGGGGTCATAAGAGTCAACTCCAACTTAATAGGACATGATCAACCAATAATATCCCTCCACCAAATTTACTGTACTACATTATTTATTGCAGGTTGTTCAATTAGGTTCATCTTCCTAAAGATGGTTAACTGCTATATTCAGTTGTTTTTCCTTAGAAGTCATTCATCATTCTTTTCAAATTTAGTGTATTATTCCATTGTTATTTTGAGCCAATTGCTCAGTTTAACTGTGGGCTGTTTCAGTGCCATCTGTTCTGTTGCACAGTTTGCACCAGGGGGGAAAAAAATGTCATTTCTAAATTCTCAAAACAAGTTGGCTTTGTTTGTAGTAAACATACGTGTATCATGCATGCAATGCTCATCGACAAGACATTTCTAGCCTCAGAAATACCTGAGTTGGCCATCTTTCTTTTGCGTTGATGAAAAGGACTCTTATCCAATTAATCCAACTCCACATTTCCCAACATGTGTTGGACTAGGACAGTGTTTCTCAAACTTAGCAACTTTAAGATGGGGGGACTCCAACTCCCAGAATTCCCCAGCCAGCATGGCTGGCTGGGGAATTCTGGGAGTTGGAGTCCCCCCATCTTAAAGTTGCCAAGTTTGAGAAACACTGGACTAAAACATCCATAAATCATCTTAAAGTTGCCAAGTTTGAGAAACACTGGACTAAAACATCCATAAATCCCAGCAACACCATTACAAGCCATGATGACATCACATGCATCGTGACATCATCGCAAAATGTGGCACAATGATGTGATGGGTGTGACATCATCCCCCAGCCGCTCCCCCTGGAGGCACCTATGGCCCATGTTGCTCAAACGAATGAAACACGGATAGCCTAATGACATAGCAATTGTTTCCTTCTTCTCGGGGGACGGAAGCGTCCCCAGATCACCAGCCAGGATCCAAATTGTTAAAGAAATGAATAGATAAATCATGATTTATCCATCATACCTTCTGTATTTCTGTGCCTTGCTGTTCCAAAGACATATGTCGCCACATATGCCAGTATGCCCCAGACGGATCTGATGTATGGTCTCTTGCCTGCCTTAATGCAGTCAGCTTAAGACCCGTCAGCCCCTATGTGCCTATGGCAGGTTAAACGTGGCTACTGTTCCCCTGATTTTTGCATATCTTTGTGGAGGGTCGTGTGGTGCACAAATGCAGAGGCTTTGGTTCTTTTATCGTTCAGCGCATGGTGGAAACCCAGAAAACAGCAGGATTTAAGTGGTGGGAGTGTAGTCAGAGAGGCAATTGGTTAATTCTGCCAGACTAAGGTTTCTTCCCTGCCAAGGAACTAGTTGCAGACCCGGGTGCAGGGCTCAGAAAGGTTAGGGTACGACATCTTCAGTGCCTGTCACTGCAGGATACCTGGAGGCTGCTAATAAAATGGGACCTTAACAGGAAATGCAAAGGGTGCAATTAACTCCTAGCCCTCGGGACTTAGGAGGAGGAGGAGGAGGAGGAGGAGGCAGGCGATGCTGCTAGGGATCCTGCGGTGGCCGAGTCCTGTGGGGAAGATCAGCATCCTTTGAGAGAAAGGGTCAGCCATGCCCAGCACAGCTCCAAGCACTGACCTCCGACCAGATTCCTGGGGAGCCTGCAAAGAAGGGGCACATTTCCTGCCACAAAGCAAACGCAGAGTGGCCACCTGCCCTGCCGACCTAGAGGAAGCCCAGCAGAGGCACAAAGCAAGACCCCTGCGCTCCAAGGCGCGGCGCATGGCTGCCAATGTACGTGAGCGCAAAAGAATCCTGGATTACAACCAAGCCTTCAACGCACTGCGGCTGGCCCTCAAGCACGACCCCGGGGCCAGGCGGCTCTCCAAGATCGCCACCTTGCGCAGGGCCATCCACCGCATTGCCTGCCTCTCCCGGTCTCTGCGCGCTGACCCTGCATCGGGATGGTCCTGCGGCCACGCGGAGTGCCACAGGCGTGGCGCTGAGGGGACTCTCCAGGACCACCGTCCCAGCTTCTTCATCCAGACTCCGCAGGAGATTTGCCACGCTGCCGTGGTCCCGTTTCCACCCGGCACGGCATCTCGAGCGTGCAGCAAAGGCCCTCCAGATGTTTCCTCCCATGGTTTTTATGGGAATCCTGCCCAGGAGGCTCATCGGCCCGGCCCAGTCTGCTCTCCCGCTGGCAGGCTTCCTTGGCCAAGTGAGCGGTGCCAGCAAAGCTGTGGGGATAGCGCTCCCCGCTGTTGCAGGCCTGGCCCCTGGAAGAGCGGCTTTTCTCAAGGGACACCCGTCTCCTCCACCGGCCGCAGAAGTCAGCCATGCCTCCGGCCAGCACAAGGGGACCCTTTTGGGGCCCGTTCCTTGCTGCCCTGAAAGAGCTGATTCACCAGCACCAGAGCCTCTCCCTCTCTGGGTTACCGACGTGGACAAAACTTGTACAGTGCGAGCGCTTTGCCCGGGACGGTGCACGCAGAGAGGAATGAAGCACACAACCAAATGGCAGTCTGGGGCCGCTGCAAAAAACGTGTCTTCAGGAAACTGGATTTGGGCTGAGCAGGTGCCACCCCAGGGGCTTCCATGGACTTTCTGACGCGAGTCTCGTCCTCAGGAGATAAACCGAGGGTGATGGAAGCTGAGGGAGCCTGGAGTTTCTGCAGTTTCTGCGGGCAAACCTTCCTTTTGCTTTGCTTCCTGATAGCCCTAAAAAAACTGAATTTAGGTCACTCCTAAGGACAGTGATTCCTGCCTGGCCCTCCGCAGGGCCTCCTTCCAAGTAAGTCCGGAGCAAGGGCTTCCCACGGGCCCCTCTTCCATTCCAGTGCGGCATCTGGGGAGGCAGATGACGCTCGGATGGTTACGACTCCTTTGGAAGGAGCTGTCTTATTTGAATGGGGGTATCCAAGTGCCTTGCTCGGCGTTTCTCAAACTCAGCAACTCCAAGATGGGTGGACTTCAACTCCTGGAGTTCCCCAGCCTGTCCGGGGAGTTCTGGGCGTTGACGTCCACCCACCTTAAAACGGCTGAGAAACACGGCCTTCGCTGGCGCTCTTACCAACACGGCTAGTGCTGTGCGGAGGACACCCGAACTGCACGTACGGGGAGTAAGCCTGATTTCAAGCCCCGGGGCTTATTTCTGCATAAAGGTGTGGGGAAAACGTCCTGCTAATCCTTGGGTCATTTGGTTCCTTTGTTCCTCCACCGAAAGATGTTCAGGGCACTTAATTAATTTGGGGTGACAAAACCCTACGTATCTGCTGCCAGCTCTGGTTTAATCCTAATTAATTAATCCTAATGATTGTTTGGGGGTATCATCTTAACATAGAGATCCAGGCCTACCAACAGTGCAGGTTGCTGTGTTGGGTTCACATGACATACAGCATCCAAACCGAGCAATTCGTATCATAACAATGTGTGAATTCAGTCATTGTTAGTTTGCTGATTGATGGGTTGCTTTTTTGCACATCTGTTATGCGGGACAATGAACTTTCCCCATATAATCTCAAGGTCCAATCTATGATCTTCACTTAATGCCATTAACGAGCTTTGTTTATAGGCTTATCATGTTGTGTGAACCCAGATATTGCAAACCCCCAGTGCGATATGTGAACCTGGCCAATCATGGCTTGTTGAACAAACCATGGCTAAAACAAACCACAGTTGATGGGTGAACTTAGCCATGGTGTGTTCAGCAGTTAATTCAACTCAGGCATGGTGTGTTCAACAATGTCTGCAACTGAGTACCCTCCAGATGTGCTGGATTTCAATTCCCTTATGGTGCAAGATGGCATTAATCTCAGTGAGATTTTGTGTATGTGTTGTGTGTGTGAACGTGTGTCTGTGAGAGAGAGTGAGTCCCAGTGTGACAAAGAGAAGCCATCGCTGCCAACTGGGCATCAAACAGGGATGTCCACAGGGTGTGGTCAAAAAGTCAAGATGGTCCAACACACATAAAAAGAGGCAGGGCTTTGATTGCCCTGCCGTGGCCGCCATCTTGACTTTTTTGACCACACCCTGCAAACACCCATGGCTATCAATCTATAAAACGGCAAGGGGTGATAGATCAAAAGCGAAACAAATGGAGGATAAAGTGTTAAAATCAACCCTTTGGGTTTACTCGGACAGAAGCCGAGCCTTGTGGGTGCAGGGCTGACATTGCAAGACAAAGGCATTCTGTGTATGTTCAGAGGCCCTTTCAGTGCCCATAATCTCAAACTCAACCTGATTCCAGACCTGGAACAGGAGCAGATCTGGAAGCCTTCCCTTGGTGGGGAGTGAGAAATCTCACCCGCCAATTACGCCAGAACCACACCGTTTGTGCCATTACACGTCAAGGACTGGGAGAAAACAGAGATGGAGAAAGTGTTATTGGCTGTGCCTGGACTACAATTCCCATCCTTCCCACCCAGCTTGGCTGCTGGTCTTCCGTCTGGGGACGATGGGCTTTGAAGAAGTTCCCCTCCTTTGGGGATCATCAGGGCTGGAGTGGAAGATGACACAGAAATAGGTGTCATCGTCTGGATGGCTGTATCACACCACGCACACCACACTTCAATCAGGCCAGTCAACACTTGTATTCACACAGGAGGACCTTGGTTAGTTTGAGGCTTGTTTGGGGGGGCTGTTCTGTCTATTTTCAGAACGCAGCCCACTGAGTAACCAGGCCACGAAGTCGATTCGGGCTGCGCGCTCTGATTTTTCTCCACAGTCCCAAGAGGTCGGTTGGGGGGAGAGACTAACCCCAGGTCAGGCCAGGGCGCTCCCATGGCTGGGGGGGAGCAGAACCTGGGTCTCCCCACTCCCAGTCCAGCCCTCCCTTCTTCCTGGGAGAAATGGACAAGCGTTTTCAGTAGAATCCATGTGGAAGCACACAAACCTTTGAGAAGTTCTCAAGGTATGGGAAGCTACAAGGGTGGTGGGTGTGTATCAACCAGATTTGTATTCTCCAAACCAGTGTTCTTCAACTTGGGCGACCTAAAGAAGTGGGGACTTCAACTCCCAGAATTCCCCAGCCAGCACGGCTGGCTGGGGAATTCTGGGAGTTGAAGTCCCCACGTCTTCGAGTTGCCCAGGTTGAAGAACACTGCTCCGAACGATTCAGAGGTTTTGCTTTCGTGGAGGAAGGAAGTGGGTGGCATGCATTCTCATCTTCAGTGGATGACTCAGACGTGGTTCTGGAAAGTCCCACAAGGTGGCCCTCCTCACCAGAGAAAACGAAGAGACTGATCTTGGAAGGAGCAACGCTTGAGAGAATATTTGCCTTGCACCCCTTCCGTCCAGGTGGGAAGACACCCCGAACGCAGCTTAGCAATGCGTAGAAAGAGGAGTTGGGGGGCAGTTCATCCCACAAAGTGGGAGAAGTCCGTTTGCTTTCCGTCTCATGAAACCCGGGTTTTGCAACGACTGAGATACAACAGCTGGCGTACAGCAAGCACGGCACATCTGTTTTGAGCCCCGGCACGAACATTCCTCTTTGCAGGAACCAAGATGAGTGGGCAGCCAGGAAGAACAGAACTCCTCTAACATGGTTACTGAAAGAATCCATTGTCTGCACTGGAATCGTTCCCTGACGAACAAGCCTGATTTGCCTGAAGCGCAAAACCATGAAAAGAACAGCTAAGCATGGTTAAAAACCAGTGAAGATCACCCTGGTTGAGCACGTCATGCAAAAACACCCAAAAAAATCCCGATGACAGGATCTGCTTCACTGCAAAACTTCAAACAAGAGGGGGTGGCCATCTCTTAAAACCCCCAGCCATCCAGCTCTCCCAACCAGGTCTCACTGCCTGTCCACTTCCATTAATCGCAGCCAGTTAGGTTGGTGTCAATAGGTCACCATCCTTACCCAAAGTCCATCTCCTTTCAGTTGGGCTTGACCCCTCTCTTAAAGGATACATCCAGTTTCCTCACCCACAATACAGAAATGATTTGCCAATACCTTTGGCTGGATTTTTCTAATTTTCTCTCTAGCTTAAAACAGCCCTGTGATCTCCTGGTGGTGTCTCATCCTAGATTTTTTTTAACTTGATTTTTAAAAAATTTAAATATTAGTTTTCAAGTTTAGTCATGGTTGGCTAGGTCCTGCTACTTCTTCTAACACTAGAGGGAAGGTCCCCTTTGGCTCATGTTTGATTCCCTATAGCTCCCCGTAGTTTCCTTGACTGCAATATAGACATCATTTGCCATTGCCTTTTCCCAGGATGTTTTATGGGCTTCTCAATCTAGCCTCTGGTTTTGAGATTTCCTGGTGGTCTCCTATTCAAAGAGCTCTAATGGCGATATTGGCTAAAAGGAAAAAAAAAACCAAATTCATTGAGTCAGTAGCTGTATTAGATCAATGGATGGTGTATAAAATCTTTGCCAGCTTTTGATTCCCAAGAGCTCTACCATAAGAGCCAGAAAAAAGGTGTGGGTGTGGGTGTGGGTGTGTGTGTGTGTGGTTGGACTGGCAAGGATGCAACTACCTTGTAAGATGCCAAGCGTCAAAGATCATCTTCCCCACAGAACAGGAGCTTCCTTATTTGTCCAATTAGGAAAGAAATATTGATGCCATCCACATTTTGGAATTTTTGATTTAGAAACATTTATAAAATGTTTACAGACATTTTCAATACAGTAAAGGCTGACTGTACAGTATTTCATAACAGCAACAATAGTCTCTTTCTGTATGCAATTTATTTATAAGTTGCAAATAACAGCAGGTTTTCAGTCCATCTGAGTAATTAGGGTCATAAATTTCTCTTTCCGATTTTGAAGGACCATCCAGTCTCTTGACAATCAGAAGTGCCTGAGAATCCATCACAAGTCTCTATGTAGTATATATGTAGTTCAAAAGAAAATGGATATCCAAAAAAAATAAAATCTGCCTCAAATAAATATATGCAACGACTTCTTCCCAGAAAATAACATTTGGACATTACCAGAACACGATGCAGTCTTCTCATTGCAATTAACTCTTATTAAAACAACAACGCGCATGAAAAATCATGAGATGCATTCTATAATGAAAAACCTGTGACAACCAAAATTAGTAATCTTATTTTGAATATTTGCATCTAGCTTCACTTACATTTCCACCAGTTCAGCATTCAGTGATGCTTTACTTAAATTGGTTTGCTATATAGCCGGGTGACTTCAAGAACAAACAGAATGCAGTCTTATTGCAATCGAATTCACAGTAGAGATCTCACAGAAATCCTGAAGATTTGGATGGAAGTTGGGATGGACCAAGACAAAAATCTTGGGAAACCAAATGGAAAGAAAGGTGGAAGATTAAGCTTCTGTACTGGGGAACAGCTGCTCACCCTGAATGCTTTTGGTCTAATGGATAAGCTTTGCCCTTTTCCACCAGTCTCACTGCAGATTTGGTTCCGGATTAATTCATGATACATAGAAAATAGCAGCCCCTGGTTGACTTTTCTGGGCTGGGAGGGTAAGCAGGAGTGGACCTGTTATTATGTGGATAGGAGACCACAAGCAGATTACACAACCGTTTTTTGAATTCCCAGAAGGAAATTCAAGAAGGAAAAGAAGGAAAAATCAAGGAAACTGCAGGGCTATATCCATGGAATCACTAGGAATTGTGTCTGATTCAGAGAGGTTTACCATATCTTTATCGGCTCTGCACAAGACTTGAAAGATTATAACTTTTGTTGTGACAACGCAGCATAGTCAATCCTCTCCAACCATCTTTCCCTGACTTTATGGGAATGTGAAATCTCTAAGTGCCTTATTCAGGATGCTGGTGTAGCTCTGAATCTCCCCGGAGACGGAAGGAGCCTCCCTCCCTTATCCTCGTCTCTCCCCTCGCCTTGCGACGTCTGGCAAACTGGCTGGGTTGGAAAAACGGTCTGAAAGTTACAGAATGAAATTTAACAGAGGCACGTGCAAAGGTCTGCGAGAAGAAAACAAAACTCAAACGCCCTGGCTTGGTATTTGCCCCTTTGGGAAGATCTTAGAGTAGTAGTTGATTGCGAACTATATATGAGCCAGCCCTGTGAGGTGGCTGCAAACGAAGCCAATGCAGTTTTAGGCTGCAGCCAGAGAGGCATCATTTCCAAACTGAAGAAATCATTCCACTCTGTCCTGTTTTGGACAGGCCCCATCTTGAGAACTGTGTCCAGTTCCGGACACAACGTTTTAAGAAGGATTCAGACAAATTGAAACAGGTTCATTGAGGAGCAATGAGGATGATTGGGAATAGTGAGATCCACCAGTTTCCGCTGCAGTCATCAGAATGAGGGTAGCGGTGTTGTGGCACACGCTCTCCCGTTTCGGGTCATGCACGTGACGTTGCGATGCATGTCCAAAAGAGGCCAGATTTGAATCTGGACGTGGCGATCCTGCTTACTGCAATCTGATTCCCTTGGCCCCTCTTCCGATGGACGGCGCTGATCAGGGGATGAGAAATTGAGCCTTAGGATGGGAGACGGAAGGAACTGGGAGCCAAAACCTGTTTCCTCTCATTCTAAACAAAAGTAACATTATTAGAAGACAGATTCTGCTTCAACCTTAGGAAATACGCAAAGAGGGAGAGCAGCTGGACAGAGGATCCAAAGACCCAGTGAAGTCTCCCCTTCATTCACCTGTTCAAGCATAACTTGGCAGCCATCTTTCTGGGAGACTTTAATTTGAATGGCTGAGCCAAGCAGGGGGTTCGACTAGAGGGCCTCTAGGTCCCCCTTCCAATTCTAGGATACCATGTGCCTAATTTAAACCAGGCACACTAAAAGGAGGCAGAGTTGTTTGTGGTTCAGAATATTGTGGGAAGCGAACCCCGGTCTTGCCAGGTGTGTCAACCAGCCTCTTGCACCCTAACAGGCTTTGTAAGTTATCTGCAGGTTGGGGTTTGGGAGGTTGTGTGAATCCTGCTGCTGGGGAGTCCATAACTACTCGCCTACTCCCGCCTTTGCAGGGGTAGCCCAGCACGGCCCAGAGAGCTGGGAATTCAGAAGAGGTAGTTGTACCTCCTCCGTCCGTTGGATCCCATCTTTCTTTTCCCTCCACTGATCGTGGCCCGTTAAAATCAACAGCCGGGGAAACAAGGAGCATCAGGGGAGCCCCCCCCATTCCAGAATAACTCTCAGGAGATATTTGAACCCCTTGGCTTAATCTTTGATCACTTAACGCCCAGAATCGCGCTTCAGAGGTCTTCCTCTCCACGGATGGGGTCTGGAGCCACCCTCTTCCTCATACAAGCACCAGAGAGGTCTGGGGGCAGCACATTCATGGAACGCTCCTCTTCTCCCTGCCCCATCTTAAGAGTGACAGAGCTGGAAATGAACTTAGAGGCCATCTAGTCCAGCCGCCCGGCTCAGTGCCCATCTAGAGCCTCTCGGACAGACGACTCTCCAGCCGCTGCCTGAAAAGCTCTAGGAGGGAAGTCACCACTTCACGTGGCAGCCAGTCCCACTGACCAACCCCCTCCTTGTGGGCTGAGCCCTCTGGGGCACCCCCAGCCTTCCACCAACCTCACAGGTTAGGGCCTCCAGCCGTTGCTCGCCGCCCTTGCTCGACGGTGGTGTCTGGAGCTGGACGCGGGGCTGCGACCCGGGGCCCGACTTCTGCCCGCACCGTCCTGGTGGGCATCGCAGCCCGCTGCTCCCCAGGCAGGAAGGCGGCAGCCCCCAACCCCCTCTTGGCCCCCTGCGGCGCAGAGGAGCTTTGCTACCTCGGATGAAAACGGCCCCCGTCGCATCGTTTCCCAGACGGATGAAACGTCGGCGGAGGCCCTTCCGGGGGGGACCGGGGCCCCCTCCGGGAAGAGACCCTGCGCCGAGAGGCAGCGCACGGGCAGCCCCCGCGCAGCGCCACGCGCAAGTTGCGCTGCGGGAAAGGTAGCGCGGGAGCGGCCTCCGCACCGCCCTGCCCTGCCCTGCCCGAGGGCGGCCTCTCCCCGCGCCCTCCAGGCACCGGCGCCCCGCCAGCGCCCTGCCGCCCGCGAGCGAGGGAGGGAGGGAGGGAGGGCGGGCGGGCGGCGGGGGGGGTCAGACTCCTCCTCCTCCCCCCCCGCTGCCCGTGAGCTCAGCTGCGGGCTGGGCGGCCCCGCGGACAGGCGGCCGGGGCGCGCTCGCCAAGTCGCCAAAGAGCGCCGGCCGGCGAGGGCGATGGGCGCCTAGGCTGGGCGGACGGCCGCGGCACCATGGCCATCAACGCGGACGCGCCGCTGGAGAAGGCGCTGGCCGGCTCCCCGCCGCCGCCCGCCGCCGCCTCGCAGGAGAGGGAGCAGCTGCTGCGGAGCGGCCCGTCGCCCACCAAGCCCTGCCCGGCCGAGGACGGGGCGGCGGCCGTCGGGGCGGCGGCGGCGGAGCGCAACGGCCACGGCCTGCTCTACCGGGCGGGCTCGGAGGGGCCGCTGGAGGCCACGTCGCTCTCGCCGTCGCGGCTCAGCCTGGGGCGCGCCTCGTCCACCGCCACCTCCAACCTGCACGAGGCCGGGCGCTCGCCGGACTACCTGCCGCTGGCCATCTTCTCCTGCTTCTGCCCCATCTGGCCCGTCAACATCCTGGCCCTGGTCTTCTCCATCATGGTGAGCGCCGCGGCGCCGGGCCGCCCCTGCCCCTGCCCCTGCCCCTGCCCCTGCCCCTGCCCCTGCCCCGCCGCGCCCGGGCGCGTCGGAGGCGCCGCGGCTCTCCCCGGCCCGGCCCGGCCCAGCCCGGCAGGCGGCGGGCAGGGCGCGGGTCGGGGTGGGGTGGGGTGGGGTGGGGGAGCAGGGAAGGGAGCGCCGGACGGGCCGCAGACCCCTCCCCACCGCCAGCCCCGGGCAGCCTTGGCTTGCAGGGCGAGGCGCTCCCTCCGCCTCGCCAGACCTCCCCGAAGGCGCCGTGTACGTCGGCGGGTTAAACGGGGTGGGAGAGCCGGCGAGGCGCGGCGAGGCGCGGCGCGGCGCGGCGGAGAGCCGGGGGAGGACGAAGCGGTCCTCGTTCTCGCTGCCCCGCGCGAGGCAGGTTTCGAGCAGAAGCGCCAGAACGGCAAACTTTTCCTCGCCCGGCGCTGCTCGGAGTCACCCGGAGCGACCGCTCAGAGTCCGTCATTCCGGGAAAGCTCCTAGGAGGGTCCCACCGGGGGCACGCCGGAGCCTCCTGAGCGGGCGAGACCGGGGCTGGGGCGCGGGCATCTCCTTAAGCGCCCGGCCGTCTTCCCCGCCGGAGGAGCCGCGGGGTTTGCTCTGCGGGCTGAAGGAAAAGGGGGCTGGGTTGGATTTTGGAGAAATGTGATGCCGTTTCCATTGATTCGTTTAGAATAAAGGCATAGATAACTTCCATCCTTGCCCATTTTGTGATTTTGCAAAACAATAAAAGAAGATACTGAGAGCGCTGCCAGGCGGATGACTTTGCTCTAGATCTCCCCCAGCAGCGCTTTGCTCCTTGGGGGGAGTTTCGTAGCGAGGATGGGATTAGGAAGCCTCTCAGAGTGGAGGCAGCTCAACTCCAGAGCGTCTTGTGTTCGCACAGCAAATTTAAGCAGGTCAATGAAAGATCTAGCAAAACGTGCTTGGCTCACCATCCTGTGTTGTGCAAATCCACCCTATATCTTTTGCTGGTCCTTCGGCATCTCGTATGAATCTGGAAAATGGGTTGATTCCTCAGTCGGGTTAAACATGTTGTGTGGATGAAGTTCTAATGTGTACTGTCAAAACCCTCAGGTGCATTCCCAGGCATGTGCAGAGTGCTTTTATCCAGAAAGAGAGCCATCAGCTGTACCGCTCAGTCTGCTTGCTTTGTTTCTCAAGGCCGAAAATAGGTTGCAGGAAGCACTTAGATGCAACACCATTCGTCCTACGGAAAGGCGGGGGGCTCGTTCTCTGTCACCCGGGAGGGCAGGGCCGGGTCCAGCAGGTTGAAGTAGATTCAGGTTGGATATTCAGAGGAGTTTCCTGGCGGTGAGAGCCGTCATGCTGTGCCCTGTTCTCCTTCACCGGAGGAATTCCAACAGAGGCTGAATGCCCGTCTGTCTGAATGCTTCAGCAGATCCTGCACTGAGCAGGGTTGGGCTAGTTGACCTCTGGTACCTTCCAACTCTTACGATTCTCTAAATGAGGTAGCCTTCATCCTGCTCCCTTAGAGCCTTGTGTACAAACACATGTGCATGATGTGCTAAAGATGTTGTGCAAACGCCACATGCTCTGAGAAAGCCCTGGTCTGTTTCAACCGTGATAGACTCCTGGCCAAGATCTGTAGAACTTTGGGTGAGATATGGGGACCAATGGCCCAGTCACACTTGGTAGCAGTCAGATCCCTGGGTGAAAACCGCATGGTCCAAAAATGCCTTGCTTTTCCCCCTTTTTTTCCCCCGTCTGGATTCCTTTCCTCATTTTTAATTGAGCTTAAATAGTTCTGAGTTCTAGCAAGGTGCCTTCACTGTCCCTCCCCACTCCAAATGTTGTAGCCTTGCCTTTTGTAGGGCCAGATAATATCCCTTTGGAAGAAAGCCCCACAGATTTCAAGGGAGCAAGTCACTCTTTAAATTAGTTCACTGAGGAGTGGGGCCTCCTGTATTCAGTGGGACTTAGAATATTCATGCCAAGTCCCCCCCAGAGATCTGCAAAGGGTTCTGTTTGCCAGCATTGTACAATTTGGCACTCCCCCCCGCCTGCCCCCAATGCAAACACAGATCATGCTGGTTTGGGGGGCACAGAAGGGCCAGATCACCTTCCTCCCCCAGGCCTGGCACCCTGGTGCTCACCCCCCAGCTCTCCCCACCTGTTCAGGCCACTTTCAGAGGCAAAAATGGTGATTAACCTTTTGCGTGACGCATTCAGAATGGACAACGAAGTGGCAGGTGTTATTCTGGAATAATTGGGAAGAGCATAAGGGTGAGGTTGTGTGTGTGTGTGTGTGTGAAAGAGAGAGAGAGATGTGGCTGAGAATGCAAAGAAATACTTTGTTAATGGATTTCTACTCTGCCATTGATCATAAGATTCCCGAATGGCATTGTACTGACTTATTTATTACGATGGCTTCTTTGCCACCTTTCAAGAAAACAATCCACCCAAAGTTGCTTGCAGTCAGTTGAAATATTTGTGAATAGAAATATAATAGCAATTATTTCAAGAGAAAGCGAGTTCTAATGCTAATTGCCCTAACGCTAATATTGCTAATGCTCATTCTTCAACTGCTATTAATAATACTGGTATAATTTGGACCTCTGTTCACACCTCCTTAGCAAAAAATCAGAGTCTGGTGGCACCTTTTCAACTAATAAGTTTTAATGAAAAGCATCAGCTTTCGTGAGCTGCAGCTCCCTCCATCAGATGCCTGGAGAGGCTAGGCTGATGCAAGATTTAAATTATAATGTGTTATTCTTTCGTTACTATATTTTGTCCAGCTTATTGTCTGTTTGGAAGAAACAGCTTTGCAAGGAGCAGAAGGACTCTGGTAGCACTTTTCTGACTAACGTGTTTTATTCAAAGGCATCGTTTTTTTGCCCAGCATGAGCTTAATAAATTGTGTTAATCAGAAACTCCTGATTTTTGGCTACCGTGGACTAACCCGGCTCTCCTACAAAACCTCCTTAGAAACTAGCCCTGTTTGCCCATTGGATCAAGAAGAAGAAAAGGCCTTAATCGTGGCTTGAAATGCAGCAAATATCTGATTAACGGGATAACATTGCTGCAGGATTCTCGGGCCGTGTTCACACAAGAGGGTTGACTGAACTGCAGTTTTTTTCAATCAGCTCAACGTAACTCGGTTCGCATCCCTCTGCCACGTGGGCTGCGTTACAGGGGGTCATTGACCGATCCAGCAGGGGGGATGAATTGCTACAGAAACTCCTACAGCGATTCCAAGAAGAATATGAATTGAATTGAATTGAATTGAATTGAATTGAATTGAATTGAATTGAATTGAATTGAATTGAAGGGAAGGGAAGGGAAGGGAAGGGAAGGGAAGGGAAGGGAAGGGAAGGTGAAGGGAAGGGAAGGGTCCCCCATTAGAGGGAGATGGGCGGGGAGAAATTTAATAAATAAATAAATAAATAAATAAATGGAAAGGAAGGGAGAGAGGGAGGAAGGAAGGAGGAAGGGAAGGAAGGAAGGAAGGAAGGAAGGAAGGAAGGAAGGAAGGAAGGAAGGAATTTTAGGAAAAACAAATGGGTTCAGGAAAGATACGATGAGGGTGGGAGAGGTGCAGTAATCAGGGCTAATAATAATGAGGAGGAGGAGGAGGTGGAAAAGGAGGAGGAGGAGGAGGAAGAAGAGGAAGAGGAGGAGGATCCTTATATAAGTGAGAACTTTACCATTTTTTTCTACCAGATTAGATTTCTGTAAGCAAACAATCTTTTATGGCTGGTCAGGGTTAGGCCAATTATGATAAAAAATCTGGCAGGCTTCCCTGAATACTAATTGTTTATCAGGATTGTTTATTTGCTGAAGTAGAACTTCCACGTTCAGAGCAGTGTACCACGTGCCGGGCAGTTGCCCTCGGCCTTGTGTCCTGCTCGCAGGTCTCCTGGTGGGCGCCTGGTTGGCCAATTGTTGTTGTTGGGCAGACGACAGCGAAAGAGGTGTGTCCCCTCCTGTTGTCGCTTGGGGGTTTCCAAGGCACATCTGGATGTCCTCTGGGTGGACCAAACTGCCAGGCTGGGTGAGCCCTTGGCCAGATCCAGCTCAGACTGTTCTGAAGATCTTAGGAAGCTGGATATTGGATCGGGGGCACTTAGACCCGGTACAGATCTTCAAACTTGTCCTGAAAGGAGATTCCTGCTCCTTAACGCGCATGTGAGGCTTTGTTCCTGCCCGTCCAACAGGCACACGTCTTGCCTGAGATGCACGTCCAAGTTAAATAAAAGTTAACCACAGATAGTACTGATCAATTAATTAATTACTCAGCAGCAGACTCATTAATGAAAAATTACTAAAGGGCCAAAGTGTCATTAAGATCTGGGCATCTCACAAAACATTGCTCTTCCCACCGTTCTTTTGGCAGGGATGCCAACTTCTCATGACATTTCAAGAAAAATTGCCCAGATGGTCTGCTTTTTGGACCTTTAAAAGCATATTATTTGCAGGCCTGCCTGGCGGTCCCACACCCCCACCCCTTGCAACGGGTCCCACGCTGCAGGCTGGGGGCCGTTGGGCTAAGCTGGAATCATGTTAGCAAAGCAAGTAAAACGTCTAATTTTGTTCCTTCTTGCGGCAAGCTGCGATCCTGGCTTACGGTTAGGTCTGAACACGGCTGTCGCTTTAATAGTCAGCAATTACTCCTGGGATAGGATGGGGCAAAGTTTTCCTGTGCATTAAGCTTCCTGCCTGCCTGCCTGCCTGCCTGCTTGCCTGCCTGCCTGCCAGCCTGCCTGCAAGGTTGTAGCTAACAATATCCAGCCATGGGAGTCAACATGGTTAGAATGTTTGGCCCATTTTAGGGGGCTCAAGGGGGAAAGGAGGGGTGACTCAAAGCTGCAGTCCCCATTTGGGGCCATAATTTCCCCAAAGCAGGATAATTGGGCCTAATTTTTAGAAGGGGGGGCAAGGTAGCTCTTGCCGCCTTTAAAAGCCTGCCCCCCACCCAAGGCAAAACTGGCCAAATGAGGGATGCTCCAGCGTGATGGAGCCTGGAAGCCCTCGATGCCCATAGTACTGTTGGGAGGTGCATTTCAGATCCTCCCAAACAAAGTGTAGCAAGAAAGCCGATACACACAAGACCCAAAACCCTAACCCTGGTTAACAGAGAACGGCAGAAATAAGCCGTTTTCTGCCTTACTGTGATGGTGGAATCCCACAATGGTTCCCACCATATCAGGGGAACTGCAGGGTATGGTCAAAAACGTCAAGATGACTGCACCGCCGTGGCCTCCATCTCGACTTTTTTGACCATTGGTATCTCTGCACCGCACCCTGAACTCTCAGCTCCTGGACTCTAAGTTAGCCCCTCCTATGGCAGCGTGTGAATCCAGATCCCCTTGCCCCTGAACCCACAGCTGAGGATTCTGCGTTGTGGCAACCTGCTTTTTCTGGAGCCAAGGAAGTGTGGAGCCCCTGCGGTGGGTTCAGATGCAGAAGGCCGGGCTGGCGAGCATTAAAGAAGAATTTCCCATTTTGGGGTGCGTTCGGGGGGGAGACTTTATAAAGGGAGAGCCCACTGGTAGTTGGCTGGTGGAGAAGGAACAAACGGAGCCACTCAAGCGATGGTGGGTGGGCAAGGCAATTTGGGGGATTAAATTTGGAACAATGATTTCTAAGCCACGGCGAAGGGCAGTGAAGGACGATCCCAACGCAGGGTTCTCTGGGCAGATGTGACGGGAAGGCTCAGATCTTGGAAAAGTGGCTCAGCTGGCTAAAAGTTCAGAGCAGCATCAGCATCTGTGATTCTCATTAGCCTTCCCAGCTGGTTGTTGTGGTTGCTGCTGTTGGTGCTTTTGCACAACAGCCCCACAGGGGAGGTTGGAAGGAATGGAAGTCATCCCGGAGTCTGATGGCCCAGACAGGAAGTCTGCTGTTCCCGGTTTAAATCCAGCCCAGCAGGCTTGGCCTTTATAGCTTCCAGGAGGAGCATCCTTGGTCTGGTTCCTGCCATGTCCAGTAAAAAGGTCCAGGGAGGAGCTGATGGGAAATCCGTCTGCCTGGAGGTCTTTTGGCTGGGCCCGGCTTCCTGGAGATGGGGCGGTGTGGTCGGGCAGTGTCCTACACATGCACGGGCTGGGATTTTGACTTCAAGTGGGAGCAGATTTTCAGCGTCAGGGATCCGTTTTCAGATTTGTCCTGCCCTTTTGGTGCGTGGCCTGTCTTAAAATGGCAAATGGGTGTCCGTGTGCAGAAAGAAGAGGCACAGAATGTCCGTGGGATGTAGACACATTTGCACGAACAGATCACAAATGGTAACGGTCTGTGGGAAAGACCTTGGGAGACAGGAGGAAGAGCCACAGCCGGGAGCGGTCAGATAAGAGGCAGCTTAGCCCAGAGAAGGAATGGGGACGTGGCAAACTCCTCAGAAGGGACCCTCCCTAGTCTCTTGGGTTGTGAAGGCGAGCAGGGGGAGCGATGCACTTTCAGACTTGCAAGATACTCTTAATGCAACCTTACAGCAAAGATAGGGCTAGCACACCTGGGCGTACTTCCTGTCTGGACTACCTCGCGAGGCTGACCCAAATGTTCTTTCTTTGCCAAACTGCCCATTTTTCTCTTTTCTCTTTCCACCAGTCAAGGAACAGCAATCTGCAAGGGGACGTGGATGGAGCCCGGCGTCTGGGGCGTGTGGCCAGGTTCCTCAGTATCCTGTCCATTGTCCTGGGCTCGGTCATCATCGTCATCTGCGCAGTAAATGTTGCAGGTAAAGGGACCTAGGACCCACGGGCAGGCCTCACTTGGGGGGTTTGGCTGAGTTTTTGTGGCCAGATTTCTTTCAGCCACAGATAGATGAGAGGATAAGGTTTTAGTATACCTCTTCTCCGTCAGCTGGCGGCATATGGGGTTTGGAACCACCATACCTGGGAAATTGTCCAACCTGCTGGAATGTCTGGATGGGGGTGATCCGTGATCGGAAGGAGAAATGGGACATTCCACTCTTGCCTCCTTCCTGTGATGGTCTGTGGCAAAGACCTTGCGAGATGGGGCGAAGAGATGCTGCCATGGGGATGGTCAGATAAGAGGGAACTGAGCCCTCAGCTGCATAAAGGGTGGAGAAAGGGGCTCAGAAGGGACTTGCAGCTGCATAGTGGGTGGGGCAAGAGGTTCAGAAGGGACCCTCCCTAGTTTCTCAGGCTGTAAAGGCGATGGATGTAATGGTATACGGGAAAGATCTTGGGAGACGGGGTGAAGACATGCTGCCTAGCTAAGGGTCAGATAAGAGGAAGCTGACCCACAGCAGCATAGTGGGAAAGGCAAGAGGCTCAGGAGGGACCCTCCCTAGTTTCTCGGGCTGTAAAGGGGACGGCATGAGAATTGTACTTTCAGGCTTGCTAGATTCTGTCAATGTAGAATTAGCTCATCTGGTCTTGTTTCCTGTCTGGTCTACCTGGGATGGCTGACGGTTGAACATCCTTAATTGGAAATGTTGATACGAAAGATTGTAGTGGAAGAGAATTTGAGAAGGGTGCTGGATTCAGCCAAGGAGCTCCTTTTCCCCAGAATGAAAACCAGGATCCTTTTCACTAGAATCCTCCATTATTATTTTTTTGCTGATTCAGTGAATCAGTAAAATGTGCTAAATAAGATGTCCTAAATGAGGACAAGGAAGAACTGCACAAAATGTTAATCTGGATAGAGACCAGGAGAAACCAGTTGTTTGGTGAACGATCCAGTTACTTCCCGTGTCCCCGGAGGAAGGGGCCTGCCAGGACACGGGAATGGTGGCTGGGTTGACCCAATAAACCAACCTAGCCTAAACTGAGGTGGGGGAGATTGTGGGTCACCGTGGTTTGGGACTCCGGCCTTGTATGAGGATGGGGGGGGGGGGCGGGAATGAGCTACTGTTTGGGCTTAGCATCGGATGTGAACTCCTCTTTAGGGTGGAGCGTGTTGTGGGGATTCAACCCCAAATCCACAAGGAGCAAACTCCTCTAGCAGCCAAGTTTTATTTTGAAATCACTGTTTCCACACTGCAATACTGTGACACCGGATTGCATGGGCAAGGGGGAGTCACCTAGCTCTGTGTGTCTCAATCTCAGAGCCTTTAAGATGTGTGGACTTCAACTCCCAGGATTCCCCAGCTGGCTGGGGAATTCTGGGAGTTGAAGTCCACGCATCTTAAAGGCTCTGAGATTGAGAAACACTGAGTCAGATGGCCTTTACTATCCCTCTCAAGTCATACACTCGGGGATCCTAGTTTTCTGTCCAAGACAAATAATGGTTTAAGCCTAGATCCATGAATGACACAGAGACCCAGCAGTCACCTTCTTTCAGCAGCCCAGAATTGTTGGGGTTGTAATCATGTCTTTCTTGCAGCCCAGGGAAGATATCATTGGAGGCCAACTGTCTGGACTCCAACTATATCTTGAAACATGCCGTGCTGGTGGGGGATGCTGGGGCTTGTAGTCCACCTCATGGCGCGATGGGGAAGCAAACGCATGAAACAGCCAAGTCGCCAGCCCCAAGACCTTGCCGCCTAAAGCAGGGCGGCCCTTTGCGAGAACCCCAAAGAGGCCCGCCATCTTTCTTGCCAGGGGGGTGTACAGTACGTTGGCTTGAGCTGGCTTTTCTCCGACCAGCTGACCCCTGGCTTCGCTTCTTCCCCAGGTCTCTTCAAGCGAAACTAGCACGGATCAAGGTCTGCAAAACCAGATGTTTCACCTGCACAGGAAGCCACTCCATATGTCTTCGTGGCGGCGGCGGTGGCAGAAGTGACTTTTTCGGCAGGAGAGCTGGCACCCGGGGGGCTCTTGCCTCCTCCAGCAGACTTTTGGAGCACCATGGTTGCGTTTCTGGAGGGAACTGAGCGGTCGAGCCTGGGAGGTCTCCTTCTGCCCACCGTGAGAACATCCGGCCTCCTCGTGTGCCTCCCCCAAAGATGAGGATTGCCCCACGGAAGGGAGAAGCCCTCAGGGCGAGGTTGGCCCCTCCCAAAGAGAAGCGGGGACTGCTCGTTCTGTATCGTGGCACGAAACGTTGGGCTTTGTACTGTGCAACGTTTTTGCCCCCCTCGGTGGAAAAATGGGCCCTCTTCTTACTGGGGGAAGGAGAATGAAGAATCCTCTGAGCATGAAGCCGCCGCTGGGGTCTTTCAAAGCATGCAGGACAGACCCAGTTCTCCCCCTCCCTCCCCCAAGGGAGTCCACGGAGGATGGAAATCCCCTTTGGGAATGTTGCATTTTGGGTGAAAAGCGACCAGATCCAGCCCTTTGCACGCCTGTAGGAAAACCCTTGGAGCAGGCCATTGTTCCCAGGAATTTGCCCTGTTTTCCGAGCCCGCTCAGGCAGGATCTGCATGCCTCTTCCTCTGTCTGGAAAAGACGCCCACGTGTTGCAGATCAGAGCATTGGGGGAATCTCTTTCTGAGGGAAAAGGGCCGTTTTGCATCTGAGCATGGGGTGGTGGTTGTTCTTGATCAGCCTTGAGGTCCCTGTGTCCCTTCGCTTCCGACGCCCTCAGAGTTAGCAAGCTTTGCCGTTTAAGTTCACCCTGGCTTCCTTTTGGGACCCCCCTACAGTTTCAAACCGCTGCACCCAGAATTATGTATGCGAAAGCTTGCCAAACCGGCAGGGGTGGGTTGGATGGAGAAGCGGAGAACACGCAGGTGCCTTTGCCCAGTTTTGGCCTGGTGAGTTACCAAAGGTCATTTCGCAACACCCCTAAAGGTGTGACCACAGTACATGGCCAGGCCATTGCTGATCTGGTCTACTGTCCTTGGTGAAATCCAAGCCCACCATCACAGAAACTTGGATCTGGGGAATTTATTTTGCATCCTGGAAAAGCACAAAGAGACGCTAATGATGGTCCGGCCCATTTCTTTTCTATTTTAACAGGGGAAAAACTCCGTTGAAAACTAAGCTGCAACAGAGCCCTTTATGATATTAGCAAAACAGCTCTCTTTAAAGTTTCACCTTGTATGCAGGTTTGACTGTTGTTTAGAATCAAATTCCCTGAACAACACACCCCTTTGGGGACCAATTATTATGCCTGCAAATCTAATTTATCTCAACCTGGGGCAAGTAATTGCAGCTTCACACAGCTATAGTTTACCTACCAGCTGTGTAGCTTTGAAAGAAATCCCACGGTGTTTTCCTGGTTAAAACAAGGTTTCCCTGTAATGTTTGATAATTTCGGCTGCCACATCTTTAGCGCGCTGTTTTCTAGATTCTCACACCCTCCAAGGATGGCCACTACACGGTCAGCCTCTGTGGAAGGATCAGAGGACTGTGTTGTCTTTAGAAAATCTAAAACTAATATCTACAAGATGAGAAAGTTGAAGCACCCGGTTAGGGGGGCTCTGCTCTTTCAGGCTGCACCAGTTTTGTAGAATTGAACAACTCCTTGTTGGAGCGTATGCCCACCTTCTCCAAAGACAGCATCAAAAATTGCTTTGAAATCCTGAACCTCACTGAGGGGGAACCAGAGGGGCTGTGCAGGGAACTTAAAGCAGTTCCTGAGGCTGAATGGACGGGGACCGTTCGAGAAGAAAGCAAACTGGACGTCAGAACAAACTGAAAATTGCAAAGAAGAGAAGCCAAAGACGAAAAAGGGAAAAGTCTCAGGAGGGAACTTAACAAAGAGTTTCAGAGAGCTGCTAGAAGAGACAAGAAGCGATATTACGACAACATCTGTGAAGACGCTGAAGATGGAAGCAGCCATTATTGCTGATGCACGCAGGGTAACTCAGAAAGCCGGAGAATACCCAAAAGAGGTCGGCATGTGCTTCATTGATTATAGAAAGGGCTTTGACTGGGTTGACCGTGTCAAGCTGCGGAAAGTGCTTAGAAAAATGGGAATCCCAGAACAACTCATTGTCTTCATGAGACACGCATATACAGGTCAGGAAGTATGAGCAAAACATGGTGAAGCAGGCTGGCTCCAGGTTGGCAAAGGAGTGCAACGAGGCTGCATACTCTCCCCTTATTTATTTGTTCAACCTACATACTGAATATATATTAACGGAAGCTGGATTGGAAGAAGATGAGCATGGTTTTCAAACTGGAGGAAGAAACAGGAATAACCTGCGCGATGCTGATGACGATACTCCGATAGCTGAAAATGCAAAGGGTCTGCAAGCTCTAGTAATAAAAGTCAAGGAGCAGAGTGAAAAAATAGGACTAAACTTAAATATAAAGAAGACCAACTAATGACAACAGTAGAACAATCCGCCTTAGACTTGGCAATGAAGTTCACGGCTTTTGCCTTTTAGGATCAACCATCAACAGTAAAGGAACCAGGAGTCAAGACATACACGGCAGGCCATCACTTGGTAGAGCAGCCATAAAGGACTTCAAGAAGATCTTCAGGTGCTGGGATGTGTCTCTGCCTACAAAGATCAAAAGGGTATTTCCTGTGTCGTGCTATGAAGTGAAAGTTGGACCTTGAAGAAGCAGGATAGGAAGAGTATTGGCGCTTTTGAATGCCAAGTGTTGGGGAAGACTCCTGAGAAGTCCGTGGACAGCCAAGAAAACAAATGGATCATTGAACTATTCAACCCAGAGTTCTCACTCAAGGCACAAACAGCCAGGCTCAAATTCTCCTATTATGGATGCATCATGTGAAGACCCAGCTCCCTTGAGAAGTCCATAATGCTGGAAAAGGTGGAAGGAAAGAGAAGAGGACGACCAGCAGCAAGAAGGAGGGACTCAGTTACAGTGGTGGTGAGGGCACTGTTGGAAGACCTGAAGGACCAGGTTGTGGACAGATCCTCCTGGAGAAGGTCTGTCTCTATGGTCGCTAAGAGTTCACATTGACCTGATGGCACATGATTGATTGATCGATGGATCAAATATTGTAGCCAGCCATAACGATTTCACAACCATTTCACTCTTGTTTCTGAGCATGACCTGGTTCAAATGTATACATTTCTCCTCTTTAACTCTGCCCAGCTGTTGGAGAGGGAGGGGTGCATCATAGTTGCTACAGCTTGTAAGCATCAGCCTTCAAAAGCCCCAAGTAGTTGTTTTATGCTCCTCCGTTACATAGAAGCGGGGAAACTGTTGGGTCTACAGGACCCCTAAGGATTCTTGCCACTTAGCCCATTTGTGTGAGAATGGATTTCACCTGCTTTAGTGTCAAAATACATTATCGAGAGGTTTGCAGAAGTGGCAGCCAGTTCTGCTGCAGTTCTCCTGCACGCTGGCCCCTGGATGGGGTGGGAGACCCTCCTGTGCAGACCCTCCAGCCTCTCCTGCGAAAGGAACCAGTGTTTTCTAGCCCTGAGGAAACCGCTGACTCCTCGGTGCATCGGCTTGGGGGAGCCTTCAAGGCGTTCACTGCACCTTTGCGTTGTCGGGTCGGACTTGATCTCCTGGCTGATGGTTTCTTCACAGCCGTGATGTTTGTTGGGCCTCCAACTGGAAAATATTCCGCAGGATTCGCTGCAGCCTGCCCTGGATCCCCTGGCCTCGCCTTTGTTAATGCTGGCGAATCTCGGGAGTCCGGCGGAGGGGAGCGCGGTTCGTTCTGGAATGGGAGCCCACCAAAACGTTGACAGCTGATGCCGAGAAAGCCATCCCAGAAGAAGACAGGGTAGAGGTGGAGGTGCCTGAAGAGCCAAGCTTGATTTCAGGGAGGTTTTAATGTTTACTTTTCGTGTCCAGGAAATCCTTGCTGGGTGGGACACCACGTGGGACCTTTATTTCAGTGCTCGTTGCAACTTGCAGCCGGTTTGATGTATCGCATCAAGAGGGAATGTAGGACTATCCAGATGTGAATTCAGTTGCAGTGGGAACCCCCAGCTCTTCCACCCCAGCACCATTCCTGCCTTTGCTCAGGGCTCGGGGGCCATGCCGGACGGTATGGTCCGTCCCACCCGGGCCCTTGCAAGCATTTTCGTGCCTCTCCACGGGGGGTCTGCAGAAAATCAAGATGGCAGCCACAAAGCTCCCGTTTTTCTACGCATCACACATGTGAAGCACATAAAAAATGGGGGGGGGGGCTCGATTGCACTGATGTGGGCGCCATGTTGACTTTTCTGACCACACCCCCGCCTCTGGGGAGCTGCGGTTCCAGCTTCCACCTAGGAGCAAAACCTTGCAGCCAGCCGTGGCCCGGGGGCGCTGAGGGGGAAGAGGCTTTCTGGGGGACAAAACGTGCCTCTTTGTCTTCCATCTTCTGTGAGAGGCTGTATCTTTTTTTTCTTTGTATTTCTTGGCATGATGGGAAAAAAAATAGAATTAAAAAAAGCACCATGCATGGTCAAAAATTGGGCTTTGCTTGAGTCTGTTGAGAACGGTCGGTGTCAATGCTGGGCCAAACTGAAATAATAAACATCAGGAAAAGCTCCCGGGAACCTTCTTTTCTTTATCCCCAGGCACTGATTTGACCAGTCTCCTCTTTCACAGTCCCTCATGTTTACAGGCAGTCTTCACTTAACAACCATTCATTTAGCAACCGTTCAAAGTTACAGCGGTGGTGAACAAAGGGACTTACAACCGGTCCTCGCGCTTACAACCGTCGCGGCACCCCCACGGTCATGTGATCACAATCTGGGCGCTCGGCAACCAGCTCACATGACGGTTGCAGTGTCCGGGGGTCACGTGATTGCCATTTGTGAACTTCCCAGCCAGATTCCAGCAAGCAAAATCAATGGGAAACCATGTGATTCGCTTAATGACCATGTGATTTGCTTAACGGCCACGGTGATCCACTCAATGACCGCTGCAAACAAGTTCGGAAAATCGGGCATGACTTGCTTAACAACTGCTCTGCTTAACAACAAATTTTCTGGTCCCTATTGTGGTTGTTATGCAGAGCCAAGCAGGCCCTGGAGCAGAACAAAGGGGGCCCTGTAGATGCCAGTGTCTGAGCTGCTGCTGGCAGCTCCGGGACCCCCCACCTCCTCTGGCTATGTTCAGGCTTGGCTGCCCCTCCCCAAAAGCTCAGACATGCTGACTTTGGTCCTCAGCATCTCGGAGCGAGACTCTTTGCAGAAGACTCTGGAGCTGCTGCTGCCGCTGGTCGGGACAAGAGCGGTGGGGGTGGGATGGCGTGGCGGGTTGGGTTGGGTTGGGTTGGGTTGGCAGCTTCCCATTTCAGCCCCCCCCCCAGAGGCTAAGACACCCTGTGGCTTGTTTGGCTTGGGTTTGCAAATCATGGCTTATGAATCTAGCCACTGTGGTTTATTAAGTGGTTCGTTCAAGTAGCCATGAATGATCTTGGGGTGGGGTCTCTCTCACACACACGCAGATGCTGAACTCACTCATTGCACTAGCCCGTAACGTGCTTTGTTTGATTTTGGCTTCCATGTTGGGCGATGCCAGCCTAGGAAGGCTTATCCAGCCAACCATGATTAAGCAAGCCACAGTTCAATGCTCCCAGCTTCCTCTCCCCCGCCAACAGATGCATTACAGAGGCCGTTTCTTCTGAATAACCAGTATATTTCACTGGGAGGGGCTTCTGGCTGGGCTCCCGTTTGCTTCTTTCTTCCAAATGGAGAAAATTCAACAGCGATGGACATTTTTGCATTATTGCAGCAGCAAAATTAAAATGCACGCGTGGGCACGCGCGCGCCCAACAGCAGCCTTGGCTCCAGTGTCTTGGCACACTGCCAGTTTCTCAATCAGCAGAAAGGACTGGTGCAGAGTGCGCACGCGTGCACGAATGCGTGCAGAACGCCCAGAGGTCCATCTCCAGATGAATATTTAAAAATCACATGCCTTTGAGGGGCACCATTCTGCCACCCACCCACCCCAAGCGGCTCTCCTGCGTTTGCTTGACTAAAAGGCAAATCCACACAGCCTGCAGCCGTTTGCGTTGGGCCACACTGAAAGCGCCACCACGGCCGTCGATGCTCAGGCCAGCAGCCCCTTCGGGTCAGAGGTGGCTCCTCCTCGTTTGGGTCGGGGGGGGCCTCCTGGCTGGGCCAGCTGGTGTCCTGTGTGGCCCCTCTTCTGACCCATGGGGGGTCTTAGAAGAGGGCCTATCCTGGGACGGAAGGGTCTTGCCAGGGCCAGAGAAAGGCCCACTGATGCCAACAATGGTGCCCTTGGCCCTTCCACTGCTTACTCAACAAGACACTAAGGCTTGGGTAAGGTGAGTGAGAGGCAAGATAGTGCCCTAAGCACGTGCTGCTTTTGCTCAACAGCTAATCCGGGGCTGGGTCCAGCGAGGCCCAGCCGGGACTTTCTCCCGTCGACCAAGCACCTTTTCAGCAAAAACGGAAGAAGGGGCTGCTGGCCTTCTCTGCCCCACGGACAGGCTGCCCCCCTCCACTTGCCAAGTCTGTTAACTGGCAGCCAATACGGAGGCCAGTTGGGTGGGAAGCGAGCCACCTTCTGTGGCGCTTCCGAATCACTGGACGGCCGGAGCAGGAGTGCCCTCACCCGCAGGATGGACAGTCACGGCACGTCTCCTCTGCCTCTACCGAGGCAGTGGAAAGGCCCGAGGGGCTTGTCCGGGTGAGGGAAATCGCGGGGAACCCCGTGGCAAAACACCCAGGGCTGTGGCTGGAGGGGACGGGCGATGCTCAGCTCCGCTCCTGAAAACCGGAACTTCAGCCCCGAAGATGGTTATGCAGAGCGGTCTTTTAAACACCAGAGGCCACTAAGCCAGCTTTCCTGTTTTCCCGTTGAAAAACCTTAATTGTTCACGTCACTAAATGGGAAATAAGGCGTTCGTTCTAATGGAAGTTTGCAGCTTCTTCACAATTTGCAATATTAGTTTTCACACCTGCCCCCCCATCTATATAAATATACACATCGAAGATGGTTTGCAGTCTAAACAATGGCTGTGTTTGCATAACCTACTTGACCCCCATTAACTCAGTTAAGCCACTTTTAGGAGTTTGCGGGACACACTGAACAGTCAGCTGAAGCGCACCTGCGAGGTTTCTGCCACTTGCTCCAATGTGGTTGGCTAATTTGCACTTCTGAGTGTTGCTCGAATGCAGCCGGTATATGGAAAAGGAATGCAAACCAGATGAGGAGGAATGGGTCAAGGAGCTGAACCCGCATAGCTTGCAAAGAGAGTTGAGGTTTGCCCAGATCGGCACATGTGGAAAGGGCCGACATGTGCAGAAGAGCATACCTATCCTCTGCTGAAACACGGGCAGAGCAAGGACCGGGGGGCTGGACTGCAAAAAAAAAAGAGATTTATTGATAACAAGAGTTCTTAAGCAGCAGAACCAACTGTCCAGACTGATGGCAGAAAGTTGTCAAGCATGCTGGCTGGGGAATTCTGGGAGTTGAGGTCCACCCATGTCAAGCTTTGCCAAGGTTGCCAAACCCTGCCCTTGTCTTCCTTCCCTGGCTCTGCGTGTGAAGCCAGCCATAGCCAGAGACCATGAAGTTAGCAGCTGAGCAACTCAAGGCTTCCTAGAAAAACACACGTCCTCTCAGAAACGGCAAACCAGTTCTGGCTCTCTTTGGAGCCATGAGGACTAGAAGCTCGACTTTTATTCTTGAATATAGCCCACCCACTCAGCCACCCATATTGCAATCAGAAATTCCGAAGGCAGAAGCCCCGACCTAGATTTATGATGATTTCTTCTTCCAAGTCTTTGCTTGACCTCCAGGCTAATGAAACATCTTCCTGGTCACCTGGAGGCCGTCTGGTGTCCCAGGCACTGGACACCCCCCTCCCAGCTGAAATCTGTGGGGCAAACCAAGCCGGAGCATCAGGGAGGGAGGAAAAAAGAAAAGAACTGGGGCCGGTTCTCCAAGGCAGGCCAGAATGCTGGTCTGTCAAAAGATTAGACCTGACAGTTTTTCGGGAGCGCTGAGTACTTTGGCCTGCTCAATTATTAATAAATATACCAACTTAACGGGTTCCCATGAATAATAGATTCGCATCGGAAGGCCAGACAGTGAAAGAAAACCCAAGAACACAGTTGGATATTTCTGCCCAAAGTGTGAAAGCAGATTCATTCATTTTAATACAATCCCCCCCTTTTTTAATGGATTTAGTTTTGCAGAGGAAGTCGAACAGCTGCTGCGAAAGTGGTGGGCAGGTACGGAGGACCCTCCCCAGGGAAGGCTTCCAGCAGAACTACAGGATCAGCAGCTGGCGCATCAGACCGGTTTGCAAACTCAGTGTGCTTGAGAAAGAGGAGCTGGTGCAGGACCGGGAAAAGTCACGAACTCTCCAGATACCAAAAAGGGGACACCTGAGGCCCTGGGTGCAACGCCCGGCATCTCGAGTTTCTCCTTCAGGAGGAGATGGGAAAGATCGTCCTCTGCCCGGGGCCCTGGCTAATCAGGGATGGAGTTGCGCTGGAGATAACAGACAATTCATACAGTACGTAGACTGACTCCGTAACGTCTACATAGAGCAGGGTTTCTCAACCTTGGCAACTTGAAGACGGGTGGACCAACTCCCAGAATTCCCCAGCCAGCCTGCTTAAAGGCTGTGTCTTGAAGTTGCTGAGGTTGAGAAACACTGAGCTACGGTACTTAGATATGCCCGTTAAGATAAAAGAGCCCCTTCCGGCATGGGGGATTCTGGGGCTGAAGTCCACGCATCTTAAAGTTGCCAGGTTGAAGAATGCTTGTCAGTCTGCACGCTCAATTCCCAAGACCAGTAAACCCTCCGGAGTCTATTTGTTCCCAGCAGAGGTTTCTCTGTTGAGGAGCAGCACACAGCATCCATAGGAGAATTGCTGAGACTGACCCTCCCCGGCCGGGGCTCTCCTTTTAGCCCCCTTCTAGCCTCCTCCTCCCGCTTGAATTCTTCGCGCCTCTTCCCGGGTCCCACGGCCCTCCGACCTTGATTACGGTGCACCTAAAACGGCCCGTGTTGTTTTATTATTCTCCCTCCCTCCCTCCCTCCGACTTTTATGGCAGGAACCAGCGAGCGGGAATACGAATCATGGTTCTTGTCTAAACTAACATTCTAACCTCCTAGCTATTCATCACAATTCTACACTTTAAGCATACTTTCTAATAGCTTTTAATT
The DNA here is from genome assembly GCA_030867105.1 of Liasis olivaceus. Lineage (NCBI taxonomy): Eukaryota > Metazoa > Chordata > Lepidosauria > Squamata > Pythonidae > Liasis > Liasis olivaceus. The sequence continues at coordinate 330,039,614 of CM061349.1, forward strand.
GGTAGCTTGTGCAGATCCTGACAATGCTGTTGTAGACCCCAACAGGTCAATCGTATTTTAACTTCACGTGCCAGGCAAACTCAGCCCCAGATTGTGCATTTCACACTTGATTTCTTATGTCTCCCAAATTAGTTCTGCATCTGCCACTGAAACCCAGGGAGGGAAACCAATGAAGAGGCAAGAATCCTAAGATTAAACAAATATGTTTTATTCAGAGACAGTGTTTAATTTTTTTTTCATTTTTGTTAGCTAGATAATGCAACCAAACCTTTCCTATCTCAGCAGAGTTGCACCACCTATCTGAGGTGGAAAGGAAAAAAATCAAAACAAAACAGAATAAAATGAAAACTCCAGCAGCGGTTCCTGAACACAGAGCTCTGATAATGAATTCACTTCGCCTTTGAATCTTTGTCTTTGCTCTTCTGAAAGGGTCAGTAAACAGTTTATTTGAAACAGGAGCATCTTTTAACATCAAGCAATCTCTTATAGCCAAAAACTACCTGTTGTTTCCTTGTATTCATAGCACTAACAGGATTAAACAGTCTTCCAAACCTAAAGAGAATTAATAGTTTATCAATTTAAGAACTTGGTGCCACAGACCTTCATGCTATAGTGGCCGTTTCTGGAATCTATTTGAACAAAAACATTGTGTTAACGTTTAGTTTCACAGTGCATGAGTGGAGGTGAGGGCCAGGATTCCTCGCAGCCAGTGCTCTCCAGATCATCTCTTCCCTTCCGTGAGTCCTCTAAATACATTGGACTCCAAATCCCATGATCCTCACTGGCTAAGCTGACTGATATATGGAAGTTGTAGTCTGCGTACAACAATGGAGGGAGAGGTGAAGTTTGGGTTGGCTTGGGTCACGTGTAAAAAAGACAAAAACCTCTATTTCTGAATCAGAAGATCCAACAGAATTATGCCATAGACGTCTTTTTTTAAATTTTATTTTTGTTTCAAAGCGGGGGTGGGTGGGGGTGGGTGGGGGGTGTTCAGTGTCTGTTAGGATGGGAACCAAACCAAAGTTGGACAAACAGAAGCTGAGGACAGGCCGGTATTTGGTGGAAAACTGTTTTGATCAAGAATACATCTGATAAAACCGTTAACAGGGATGTATGCCAAAGACGCTCCAGTCCTCGCCCACCCATCACCCTTCGGTGCCCTATCACGACGAGGAACGCGCACCCTCGTTTTCAAGTGGGACCTGTGCAACACTGGCCTCCTGGTTGGTCAAAATGTCTACGTGGAGTGTCTGGCTCATGAACGTCCTCCACATCAAGAGGTCAGGGGTCGTTCCGTCCACAGATTTTCCCAGCTTTCTCTGAATTGGTATGGTTTGGTCACTCTCAGTGCCGTGGGAAGGAGATGAGAAGGCCCGGTCTTCTTCTTCTCCAGAAGGGGTTTGGATACTTACCAACCCAACCCTTGAGGATCTTCTTCCTTAAATCTGGTCAGAGTTCCTCTCCATCGTTTTCAGATCTCCGACTAGGCCAGGCCGAAGTTTAAGTAGCAAAGTATTGTATTGGCCAAGCTGCGTTCGATTTAAGTATCAGGGAGGGTCTCACTTTGGGAGACAGGTCTGAAGAAAGGCGTGAACATACTCCTTGGGAAAATAAATGTTACGGGCGAACTGGAACGTGTTTTGGAGCAGCTGCCGTGTTGGACTCACCTTCGGCCGAGAGAAAAATGGTACAAAAGGGGCAAAACGCATTAGATGGGGGACAGATCCCCAAAGTGGGAGAACCGGATGAGGGACAAAAAGGGTGGCCCCCTTCGGAACTCGTGGCCAGCCTTGGAGGGAGGAAGAGGAGAGCCCACTGGCCTGGGTCACCTTGGCCTCCACGTCCCCAGATGGGGGTCCTGCAGCAGTCTGCCTGTCCCTTCTCAGGTGGTGGAACATGGTCCCAGAAGTCTCTGTACGCAGCGTCCTCTGTCAATGGAAAGCATAGAGGAGCAGGAGGATCGTGCAGATGCTGATGACACCCCCCAGGATGAGGGTGTCACGCCGTTTACGGAGGTTGATCCTCTGGATCAGGCTGTTCACGGCTGGAAAGCGGTCTTGGGAGGGAGGCACAAGTTAAGGACAGCACGGAAGGGTGTTTGTTGCCCCCCCAGCTGCTTGTGGGGTTCCTCTCCTTCCTGGGGAGACACGCTGTGGCGTGCACCCCACTCCTAGCTTTCTCTATCTGGCTTCTACTTTTGGGGGGCCGGGCCTGTCGGACAGGGCACCATCATCTTAACTTTTGTAGCGACTGCACTTAAAAAAATATCCCTTTGGCTGGCTTGTTAGCTTTTGTCAGGAAAAGGAAGGGGGGAGAGAAAGTACAGAATTGGAATATTCAGACATTCTCCGTGATGGGTTGCATCGGCCCTCTGGGATCTGAGCCACTTTCGATCCCTGTTTTGGCACCGAGGAACATCCTGGTTCCGGGGAAATTTGAGCACATTTGCAGAGCATCTGCCCACGTGTTTTTTTTGGGGGGGGGGAGAGAAACGGCAGCAGCTGTCAGAAACGGGAAAGGCATGGAAGGAAGCCCTGCCCTCAAAGGGAACGGCTCTACCCCTTAAGCCAGGGGTCTTACTGGGTTAGACTGGATGACTTCAAAGGCAATTTCCGACTTTGTGATTCCGATGTCGTTCAGGGCCCTGGAAGTAAAAGAGCAGTAACAGAAAGGATACTGGCCAAGGTGTTCATCTTACTCTGTATGGATTTCATCATCCCTCGCTGCGAAGTCATGTTTTCTTTCGTGGCCATGGCAATGCTGGAGGGGCAGGGGGACCAGAGAGAGAGAGACAAAAAGATTAGGCACTTGGCACTCAAGGTAACTCACAGCTTGAAACAACTGAGCCAGGCTGTGGCTCTTAACGCTTTGCTGGACAAACAGTGTTTGATTTTATAAATCTATATAAGCCCCCGTGGAATCCTGGGGTCTGTAGTTCGGGGAGAGGCCCCGAGGCCCCCCGAGTCGGAGAAGTTTGACCTCCCCAGACTGGGAGATCAACAGAAGGTGCAGAAAAGCCACCCCTAAGGAGGCGTTTCCTTTTCAGCATCGGCACCCTCAGAAAATGCCCAGCTGAAGAGCGAGGAGGAGAGCGGCCGAGGATCTGCAAACCCACGAAAAACAGAACAAAACCCTGGATTGGTACTGGAATTTCTGGAACTTCTCGGTGGCTGCGTGGAGATTTCATGCCACGGAGATGGTCCTGAAGGAGGCATTCAGCGGCTGTTAGGTGAATGCCAGCTTGGCCCAGCGAGGAGGGAGGGAGGGACTCAGGATAATCCAGCCTTGATTCTCTTGGGCATAAGAGGGAAAGGAGGGGAAACACCATCAGGGTTTCAAGATGATTACACTCCACAACAATAACATGATTTTTGCGGAACCTGTTTCCTGACATAGCTTAAGGCCGTGTTTCTCAACCTTGGCCCCTTGAAGATGGGTGGGCTTCAACTCCCAGAATCCCCCAGCCAGCAGGAGTTGAAGCCCACCCATCTTCAAGGGGCCAAGGTTGAGAAACACGGCCCGAAGGCTGACATATGCTAATGACTGGGATGGGAAGGGAGACCCTGGGCTGCTCACCACCAAAAGCCCCCCATCTGGGCCAGGGGGCTTGAGCAAGCAACGGAGGCCCATGGAATTACTGGGCTCAGCCAGGAGGACCTTTTACAAAACCCTCTTAGCAATCACTCGAAAATGTTATTTATGGAGGGAACGTTACTCCCTCCGAGATAAGATTGGTTGTTCCGAAGGCCCTGAAGACGTGGCTTTGCCAGCGGGCCTGGGGACCCCAAGCCGGAAAGGAGCCGATCAAACGGTTGCGTCTTTGGCTGCTGTGGAGGGTGAGAGTTGAGGGGTTTTTTTGTACTGCGGGTTTTACTCTGTGACCCTCCCGGAGTCACTGTGTGTGAGCTGGCCGGCCATATAAACTTGTTAAATAAATAAATAAATATAAATACAGGCACTCTGAGTGTGCACAGAGAGTATGGGTATGTGGCCTGGCCAGAAAGTATAATTTTCCCTCTGCAAGCTGAAACCGCCTGCCTGTGCTTGGATGCGGAACGGACATCGGGGACAGCTTTTCTCTGGAGTGGAAAATCAGGGCTTCCACACTGCTGCCCCCCCCAAAGGAAAGGCAGCCAGGGTTACACTGCCATGATTACACTGCTGTGGGCAAATGAAGAAGAAAACCACAGGGACCCAGGAGAAAGAGGGCCCAAGGTCTGGGCAGTTCCCTTCACCTGATGCTCCAGCATCTGCCCGAGCAAACTGCGAAACCTTTGCACGGGGGGGGTGGGGGGGGCTTTCGAAGCAGACCTACCCTTTTAACCGGGAGGCTTAACTGGGAACGCTGCATCTGCGCCACAGCATACGAGTGCGCGTTTCCTAGGCTGCCGAACCAGGGAATTGGGGCCGACCCATCTCCACCCAGGGGACCTTCCTCGGGGAATCGGGGCTGGCCCAGGAAGGAGGGGGAAACAAGCCCCGGGAGCCTGCCCCTCTCCTGGCCTGGGGAGAGAACGGCAAAGCTGGAGCCGCACGGCCGCTGACGAAGCCGAAATCGCGTGGCTGGATCGGGGCCCGCCAAGAGCAACACAGCACCTCGGGGCGGGAGAAGAGAAGCAAAGAGTTTCTCGGGGCTGGGGGGAACTTCAGCAGCTGTGAGGAAGAGCGGGGGGCCTGCCTGGGCTCTCTGGGGCTCCCGGCTGGAAAGACATGCGGCTCAAAGGGATCCCAAGCGGAGAACAGCCGTCACCGACCAGCCGAGCGCCTCTTCCCGGCACAGGCCCAAGAAGCCGACCTCTTAGCAAAACTGGATGCGAAGAGGCAGCCCCACCTTTTCAGAGCAGGGCCGTGGCTTGGGGTACAGCACTTTGCACACTCAAGGAGGTAAAAAATAAAAATTGGGGGGGGGGAGATAGGCAGGGGAACCCCAAAACGTTTTATGAAGAGGGAGGATGCTGGTGGTCTCAGAAAGCTGACCACTGAAGAGGGCAGGGAGAGGAACAGAGGAATGGGGGGAATGGAGCATCTTAAAAAAGGCCACTGAAAAGGCTGGAAGCCTACCGCTCTCTGCAGCAACATTTTGTTGCAGTTGCCACCTATTCTAGCAGCAAAGGGAGCAACCTAAAAGCATTCAGTATTGCCCCTAAATGGCAGACTGGCATGTGTGCCCAAGCTTACATTTGAATCCATGCCCAAAGTAGAAAAATGTCATTTATTATTGAGGTGAGAAACCTGAGGCCTTTCTTGCAGCCCCAGCAGGACTCCCCAAACGTACAGCCAATCTTAAATTTCTTGCCAGTTTTATGGTTGTAAACACACACAAACAACAAGGTACTCCTAAAACAGGCTTGGTAGTTTAATCCCCCCCCCCACAAAAAAACATAAGATGCACACACACCCTTGCATCACCTGTGCCTCTGGGGGGAAAATGCTACCAACTGGATAATTATAATTAAGGGAGGGTGAGGCTAGCTGTCACAGGAGCTAGATCTTAAGCAGCCAGCCGACTAAGAGCCCTGGATTGACTGCAAGGGGCTTTTCTGGTGGTCTTTCTTGATGCACAACTCTTGTCCTGCCTGCAGTGCGGGCCACCCCTTGCCTGGCAGGCGATTCAAACAAGGCAGAGAAGCGGCCGCGCCCTCCCTGGCCCAGCGCCATCACGTCTAAAGCCGCCGAGCGCGCCCCTGGAAGAGAGGAGCCACACTCCGCCCCGGACCGGATGGGAACAGGCGAGGGAAGGCGTGCGTGCGTGCGTGCGAACACCGGCCGTATCGACCCGCGGCCATCGCCTGCAGCCAGCAGGGTGGCGCAGAGGTCTCGAGCCAAGCGCTAATGTTAAATACATTTTAGATCCTCTCTCTCGGAAGGCACAGTCACTGCCCTCGTTCCAGGGGAAAAAGCGCTGCCAGATGGTGCCTCTGGCAGAGGAGAGGAGTCAGAACAGACACCATTAAGGAAAGAGGTTTGAGAGTGCTGCTCTCCTCGGGCGACTTGTAAAACTTCCAATTTCCAATCTCCCCTATTCTGGAATGCAATACAGACATCCCGCATCGGCAGCACCACAGTTCCCATCCTCCTGCAGGCAGAACTCGGTAGGGGAGGGAGAACAGCGAGACTGACCATTTGGACAGCCCCTCCCCACCCTTTTCTGCCCTGGTTTTGTTCTGTTTTTTTAAGGGGGGGTTATTTAGTCCAATACACATTGAAGAGCTAAGAAGTTCCCACTTTAAAAAGGAAAGACCTGAAACCATGCAAATAATCAAGAAACAATGAAAGACACACTTCCTGGGGCAACTTTTCTACACTCCACCCCCCCCCCCCCCAATCTGTCAAGTTCTGCAGCAGGTGAGGCCCAACTGGTGGGCCAACACCTGGCCAAACCTTGGCTGATCTCGAAATCTATGCAGGATCCGGCCTGACTGGTGTCTGGATGAGACACCACCAGGAAATCCCCAGCCTAAAATGGGATGAAACAAACCAAAACAAATCCCAGCTGACAGTCAACAGCAAACCGTTTTCCACATGGCGGCCCAGAAGACGTGACACGAACGCGGCCACGAATCCGCCCCCAGTGAAAATTGGCTCGTCGGAGGCTGTCTTTGTGAGACGACCCGGGGATTTTGCTTCCGTTCAGTAGCACAGGAGCCAAAAGCCAAAAATCTGTTTTTCTTCACGTCAAGGACGCTGGCGTAGCCCGGGGGAGGCGAGGGTGAGAAAGGAGCCCCCCCACAAGGACGCACCCAAGGACAGAGCCGGGGGGGGAAACGGGAGTGAAGGATGGGGCAGAAAAAGAGGGACCCCCCGGAACCATGAAAGAGAAGGGAGAAGCGGGCCACGCTAACCGGCCAGCTACACCCCGGAGGAAAAGCTGACCAAGAGCCCCCCACTGGCTGACCATCAACGAAGGTCAGGGAGTGCCGATGATTCATCCCTCCTTGTGCGGGAAACAGCAGCTTCTCCGTCCAGGGTTGAAACGCTCCAGGCGTTTGGCTCTGATGCACCTCTCTCTCACCCATCTCCAGCATCTGGCCCCCAAGAGGTAGGCTACTCTTGGAGAGGGAGGCTTCATCGAACCATCAGGGCTAACAATCTTGCCTCTGTGGACGCTGTCCAGCGGCTGTCACCAAATCTCCTGGAGCGAGCGCCCACAGGTGACTTTGATGGTAGCGTTATTGTCACGAATGTCAACGTGTCCTTGAGTTCATGCCCTGAGTCAAGAGGTCTATCTGCCTTCCTTGCTTCAGCACAAGAGAAAAAGCTGCCTTAAAAATCAGTGGATTTAACCTCCACCAGAGGCCACTCTGGCCTCCAAAGTGCTGCTGGCTGCTTCTGTGGGATCTCCTGGTAGTCTCCCATCCAAGTCCGGACCAGGCCCGATTTCACTTAGCCTTTCCGTCTCAAAAGCCAGATCCAAGAAATCGTGATGGCCCCCAAAGGACAGGGAGGGGGGCCACAACCCCCATCCTGTGGAGTTAAAAAGTTAACCCCGCCCTTTCTGCAAGGAGAATTCTGGATTCGCCTTTAAGCAGAAATCTGTGGGGGAGACGAAGGGGGAAGACAGATCAGGAAAAGGATGGCACGGATGGTGCCAAGGCAGCAGCGTGGCTGCTTCCAAGAACATCCAGCCCAGCGCAGTCACTGCTACAAGGCGTGAACCCGACCCGAACAAGCTGAATGTACATTTCCACGGCCTTGTGCAGATCAGCAAAATGCCGTCTGCAGCTGGAAGCAGCAGAAATGGTAGCAGCGGGGGGGGGGGGGTAGGACAGAAAAACCATCTGTTTGCAGGAGGAAAAGGGCCGATGTGAAAGCCAGCATGGCCTAAACCGCAGAGCCAGCGCTGCTGTCTCCTCTCGAGACCCAGACAGAGCTCTCCTTCCCCAACATTACCCCGGCAAGGCCCTGGGGGAAGGCTGACCACCTCGGGCACGTGCCCCCTTTAATTCAGCCTCCCCAAGGTGCAGACCACACAGCCCAGGCCTGTGAAGTGTTCGGGGTTTGCTGAACAGAGAGTCTCTTTAGCCAGCTTTAGCAAGTTGGAAGGTACCAGAGAGGTCATCCAGACCAACCCTGATCAAGGCAGGGACTGCTAGCCCAGTGTTTCCCAACTTCGGCAACTTTAAGACATGTGGACTTCAACTCCCAGGATTCCCCAGCCAGCAGGGTTGGAAGACACCCCTTGTAAATGCAACCATCTGGATCGGGACCCGTCTTCTCCCCTCCCCTCCGGTTTCTTGACCAGTTACTTCGGCAGAGTTTGTTGAGCACATGAAAAGGAAAGGGGTGTGCGTGCATGCTTAAGCCAAGCCATGCTCCTGTGCAGCCGATAAAGCTCGGAGGGGAACAAAGAATTCTTGGATTGCTGGGGGTCACCTAGGGCGGGTCTCCAGCTCATCCACGATCCCAGAAGTGTCGCTATCTCGCTGCAGGGGGTGTGGGGGTGTTCCCTGCACGAGCCCCTGACCGCTACCCAGGGCTGCTTTTCCAAAGATCAAGGAGGTTAGAGAAGTAGATTCGCTGCAGGGCATCAGGAAGTCTCACACGGAAAGATGCGCCCAGAATCCATCTTTCTTTGCTAGGTTTCAATCCGTCCCCTCTTCCTCCTGCTTTTCCCAAGCAACAGCCCCCCCAAAGTCTCAGCCCGCTTCACTGCGGGCTCCTTGGTCTGAATCCGAGTTTTGCCTTGCATGTTGCCTCTGGACACCTGGGGACTGGAGGAAGCGTCCTTTACTCGGAGGCGACCTCCCTTCCCCTTCTGTTTGTCCAAGATGGCCCTCTTCAACCACCTTAGCAAATGCCCCTTTGCCCTCCCAGCAGTAAAACTCTTCGGGGGGGGGGACCTTTCTCTGTCCAGCACTGCAGGCGGCAGGAATCTGGCACCGTATGTTTATCATACAGTAAGACGCGAGGAAAGCAGAGAGACAAATGGGGCATTGGGAGAGTGCTGCTGGAAGGGACCTGTGGGGGGGGGGGGAATCTTGGACCTCTGGGGCAGCCACCCCAAGACAGACAGGACCAGGCAGCACCTCCCTAAGTACTTTTTAAAATACTAGGCTGTCCCCTTCCAAAAAAACCACTATCGTTTTAATATAAGCAAGTAAAAAAGTTGGTCCTGAAGTTGCGGAATCATTCAGACCTCTTGGTCACAAGGGGGTAACTCTCCAGAAGGCCCTTCTGGGGCCCGGGAACTGGGGATTCTGGGGAGGCGGGAGGGGGTGGGTGTTCTAGTTCCGGGGTGATGTTAAAGCCCTGGGTTCTGGGGTGGGGGACAGGCAGTGAGAGGGTCCTCCGGCGTGGGGGCCAGCGGAGGCGATGCAGTGGGACCACTCTGAAAAACGCCATTTCTGGTCTTACCTTATAGTCTCCTCTATCAGCCGGTCGGAGCTGAAAGGAAAAGCAAGATGTTTAACGTCTATATCCCACGTTCTCTATATGAACCCTAAAAATAAAACCGGTGTCCATAAATATTGAGACGTGGTAAGCGAATTAAAATAAACAACTGAACGCACGTGTTGGCATCCACATCTATTTTACCAAGAGCGTTGGCAGGAAAAGTGAGGAAAGGCAGAGAGGGTGAAAAACGCTGCCCACCCACCCTCACCCCCTCTTTATTCCCACAGGCTTCTGGCCTGGCCTGAGCTTTGCTCAAGGCAGCGACAAGGATTCCTGCAAAGCAAAGTCCTTTCTCATAGCCCAACCTCTCTCCCAACTGCCTGTCTGTCTGTCTGCCTGCCCGGGCCCTCCGGTCCCCTAGTGCTGCCAGGGAGCCCCGATGCAGCCAGGGAAGACAACAGCACGATACAGATCAGCCTGCCAACTTTCCTAATTCTGTCTCTGGAGTCCCCCGCCAGGGACAGGAAATGCTTCTGCAGATATCCAAAATCAGGGAGGTAGCATTTAGTTCAGGGTTTCTCAACCTTATCAACTTTAAGATGGGTGGACTTCAACTCCCAGAATTCCCCAGCCAGCCATGCTGGCTGGGGAATTCTGGGAGTTGAAATCCACCCATCTTAAAGTTGTGGAGGTTGAGAAACCCCGTAAAATCATCTGCCTGGATGAAATTGCTTAAAGGAGCTGAAAAGAGATGCCATACACTAATCACAGGCAGGTAAAATATGGGTGCAATTCTTAAAAATGGGCAAAGTTTGCAAGAGGGTACAGTCAGATATGTGGTTTTTTGGCCTCCAAGGACCCCAGGGGTGTTAAGGCCAGGATGTCATCAGAGGAGTTGTGGGCCAAACTTTGTTCTGGTTGGGGGGGGGGGCTGCCTAAAATATCAAGGATTAAAGTTACCGCGTGCTTAATTCATTTTTTTAATTTGGCAAATTTAATTTGCCAAAAATTGGCAGCATGATCCGGCGATTATTTATTATTATGAAGGGTATTTATTAAATTTGTACACTGCCCGACTCCCAGCAACCCTGGGCAGTTTGCAAAGTAAAAACTCAGAAAAATAACATTACAAGATTAAAGATGAAGGAGCAAAAGGATGGCAAAACCAGGCAACAATGAGAAGCATACATCCAGAAGGGGCACCGACCACTGTAGCTTAAAGCCTGGGCGAAGAGTCTTCAAGGCTCTCCAATAGTTTTTTTTTTTCATGAATTGCAAAAATTGGATGGGGGTACGGCCTGCAGCTGGCAAGCCATCCAATCCCTGCTGGAAATATAATTTTTTATTTACACACACACATACACATATACAATTATAACTTAAAAAAAATCAAGGCAGGGTTTGGAGGATATATTTCCTGCTACGCTGGGACATTTCTAAAGTTGCCACCCTTCTCCTCTCTACCACTCCAGATTTCCCCCAAATATCTTCTTTCTGTCCCAGTTTAAAAGTGAGCTCTAAACTTTGCAAGCTTCTTGAGAACAGGAAGATATTCCACTGCTGATTTGCAAAGCACGAAAGAATTTGCTCTCGCCAGCGTTTAGCATAAGCTCCCAGCCCCCCTCCTGCTTTCCCAGTATTAACAGAACACCACCCCAAAGTCAACAGCATTTTCACTTTTCCTTTCTCCACTTTTTCTGAAAATATCGTCAATCCCTTTGCAGGGAGCTAATGTTCATTTCCATCTACTTTTAGGAGTGCAGGGGGGGAAAATCTGAACAGATGGATATTTTGGTTTGTTCAGTGTGTTGAGTTAATATTGTGAAAATGAACAGAAAAGGAGCAGAAAAGAAAATCATCTAAGAATAACTGACTCAGAAAGAAGATTATGTTGTTGCTTTCCTATATGAATCCTTGCTCTGGGCTTGTCTCCAGCCAAAACAAAAACTAAGAAACTCTGGAGGGCTATGCTAATTCTAAAGAAGAAAACACTTTTTAGCTGGGTGTGTGTGTGCACACATAATGTTTTTGTTGTCTGAAGTTTTTTTTTTAAAGGCTGTCCTGCAGCTGTGCAGGAAGGCTGTAGCACTTGATCTGCAGTAGGAAGGAATCTGCATTAATCCATCTGAAGCTTGAAAAGTCAGTGGTGCTGTGTGCTGTAAGCAAGTCTCTTGCAGCAGGAAAAACCACCCTGTGTTTGTTGCCCAAGGATCCATCCCAAGGATCTCATTTTCAATCAAAAGGATACCAGGCAGGGCTGAGAAGAGTTAAGGTCTACTTCCCCCAGTTTCTGCCCATTTGGTAAAAGCTGACAGAGTTGGTGCACTCTGGATCCCCTTGATCAGACAGTGCCAGCTCTTGGGACCCAGGAAGCAGGCCTTCTCTGTCATGGCACCTGCCCTCTGCAACTGGATCCTTCCAGAGATCCAGGTGGCATCCCCCAGGGCCTTAAAGGCCTGGCTCTTCTTCCAGGCCTTGGGGTGAGACAGACGGGGCCCCTCCCTCAATGTGTTTCTGTCTATACAGGCAGTCCCCTGGTTAAGAACGTCTGACTTACAGACAACTCATACTTATCAATGGGCCTATTACTAAAATCGCAGATGGCGTTCTCCTTCCTCGAGCCGATGACTCACTGAGGCCGCACAATGTTTTCATGAACCGCTGAAGCTGCGCATTTTTAATATACAGCCTGTTTTCAGTGGTTCATGAAAACACTGCGCAGCTTCAGCGGTTTGTCGGCTCGAGGATGGAGAACGCTGTCTGCCATTTTTAGTAACAGGCAGCCCATTCGTCCAACAAATACATACAAATTTGAGTTAATACAGACTTAGGAATGGAACTCGTTCTTAACCCAGGGACTGCCTGTATAGGATCCTGTTAGAATGGATGCTGATCTTGTTTACTTTTAATTGTTGCTTGTTCTACACTGTGAGCCACCCAGAGTTGTCCTGAAGTCGGGGGGTGTCTAAATCTAAGCAAATAAATGAATAGGCTGCAGTAAGGGACCCTGGAGGAGAAGCTGCCACTGGTCAGCGTAGAATTGGGGTAGGACATCTCTATTTCCCCTCCCCTCCTGCGAGAGGTTATGGGGAGGATCGGAAGGGAGAGGAGAGGAGACATAAGCGGTCAAGGGATGGAAGGCAAGACCCTTGTCAGCTTAGCTCATAAAAAGCAACTCAGCCCAGGTGGTGAGAAACCCAGGCAGAAGCCTTCCAAACCGCTCAAGGAGACTCCGCCTGAATGAACTCACTCACAAATGTGGTGGGAAAGTCCTCTTCCCCTTTCCAGGATCCTGTATTTACCCCAGACTAGCCTTAAACGCATCTTGATGAAATCTTTGCAGTTCTGGCTTCCTTGATTTTGCCCACCTGTGTGGGGCTTGATACCTCCCTCCAGGAAATCATCAGAGGCTGCAGAATCCCCCAAAGTGGACAGCAGCTGAAGCCCACACAGGACTTTGTCTCATGCTAACACCAGACTTCTGTTGCTGTTGTGTTCACGCAACACGCTTATACATGTTTAACCAAACTCTGGTTTAATTACAGGTAGTCCTTGCTTAATGACTGCCCTGTTTAGCAACCATTCGAAGTTATGACAGGACTGAAAAAGTAACTTTATGACCAGGTCCTCGCATTTATGACCGTTGCAGCATCCTCTGGTCACGTGATCACCATTTGCAAGCTTCACAGCCAGCTTCTGACAAGCAGAGTCAGTGGAGAAGCCGCCAGCGATATATCAAGTTGTGGTCACATGACATCGTGCTTAATGACCGTGGATGATTTACTTAATGACTGTGGCAGAAGTGAGGTCATAAGTCCATTGTGATCACATGATATCTGGCGCTTAGTGACAGAGTTGCTGGTCCCAATCGTGATCGCTAAGCAAGGACTACCTGTAATTAAATCAGTTTCTTGGACTACCTTAAGGAATGCTTCTGTCCTCTCTTTGCATAACGGTTTCGAAATATTTGCTTCAAGGCAACCTTCCTGGCTCTCCACAGGGTGCTGAGGGCCCCTGGTGAGGATGGGGTAAGGGGGGAAGCATTAACTTGGCTCTTAAAGCCCCCCAGCTAGTAGCGAGCTGTTCCCCTTGCCCAAACTGACGGGGCTCCAAAGACACCCTTTTCTAAATTGCTCCCGCAGGAGGTAAAAGCAATGCAAACACTCGGATCCGTCCTGGCTCCTGGTTTTAGGGCACGTGCTGATTGCCGGAAGAGAAATGGGGCTCAAACCTGGCCTTCCAGCTGCTGGGGAATCTAAATTCAGATTGTTTTAAACCACTAGGTTTGAACTGGCTGCTGATTTTCCCAAGGCAGAGATATACGAGCAGCTTCCAAGAAGGCTGAACTTGCGCGGTTTGGCTTCATTTCTAGCTAGATATGAGTCGGCCAAGATTTACAGAACAGAGTCGTTTGGGGGAGGTTTCAACATGTGGGGCATCACAAGACCAATCTAGAACTTCAGACACCACAGTGTGTGTGTGTGTGTGTCACTGGCAGAATATTTCCCTTCTAGACCTGAACGGGGAGAGAAAGGGGAGCAGCTTCAGAGGGACATTTCGGTTGGTGGTTGCACTGTTTAAGATTAAGAGAAATGAGTTTTCCCACAATCATGAAGGAGGTCATTAGTAGGAGACTTCGCATTTAAGTCTGCTTTTTGCTCTTGTGTGGGGAAAACCAGCAAGGAACAGATGTCTATGCAGGCCAGAACTGTGGCCTAGGTCAATCATAACTTGACATATTAGTAGGTCTAAAGTAGTGTTGTTCAACCTTGGCCACTTGAAGATGTGTGGACTTCAACTCCCAGAATTCTGGGAGTTGAAGTCCACACATCTTCAAGTGGCCAAGGCTGAACAACACTGGTCTCAAGCATCCTGTATCTTCTTCTCTCATCTGGCAAGGCAGATGGACAGCAGGCAAGGGCCATCTCTTAAACCACCTCCTTAAAAAGGGATGCTGAGTCAAGCCACTGGCCTGACTCCAGCAACACCAGGTGGAAAAACTAGCCAGGTTTCCAAGCAAGATGACAGATTCAGTGCAAAGGGGGATGACTGGGCTGTTTACAATCAACCCTCACTCTGGTGTGTCTGCAAGGAAAGTGATGAGTTTCAGAAGACTGGGTGAGTCACACCACCGAACCAGCAAGGCTAATCTTGGTACACAAAAGGATCTGGTTCTGGGAAGCTTATGATGGAGTCAAAGAGGAAGGGCTATCTCCTTCTTGGGACTAGCATCCAATCCTCAGACATATAACACCATTCAAAATGGAGGCTCTATTCCTAGCTGTTCTGTCCAACCAATCCACGAAATAACTCATGGTATCCAGATGCACAACTGAAACGGACATGCAGTGTAGCCTTTCCTACCTCAACTCACTGCCAATCTCCTTCAGCTCCTAGTATGATCATATCTCTCTATGCAACCTCTAAACCAGTGTTTTTCAAACTTGGCCATATTAAGATTGTGGACTTCAACTCCAAATAATTTCCCAGCCACCATGCTGGCTTGGGAATTCTGGGAGTTGAAGTCCACACATCTTAAAGCTGCTGAGGTTGAGAAACACTGCTCTGAACCATTCCTAAATTCTCTGTATTGTCCCTCCTGGGAATAAAGTGCTCTGAGCAGAATAAACCTTGCACCTTCTGCCGTGTGCCCCAGTGGTAGCTGGCAGGGAGCATGGCACCTTGCCCCAATTCTGGCCCAGCAGTCCTTTGAAGGTTTCTCAAAATTTCCTCTAGGGAAATGAAACCAGCTGGTGGGATTTCCAGAATGTGGAATTTCCCCGGGTGAATGTGGCGTTGCACTATGGCTAGATTACAAAAGTGATTTCGCAGCCAAGGCGACTATCCAAACTAACTTTTAAAGATCTGTTGGCTGGACCCACTGCCTCAGTGTTTGCTGAGCTGTCTTTTCATACTGCTGTGCTCATATAGGCTTCTCCAAAGGTGCCTGCTCATTTTCTGCCATTTCTCGCTGGTCGCTTTGCTTAACTCATTACCAAAAAGCAGGTAGAAGACAACTTTTGGTTGGCCGTGAAAACTCACTTGGGAAGGTGAGCCAGCTCAGTTGTGCGGGATCAGAGCAAATGGCCCGCCTGTCCGGTTCAGCATCCTGTCCCCAGAGTAACTAGCCCCCAAAATTTTGGAAAACCCCAAAGTGAGAGATGAGCACAAAAGCACTCCATAGCACTGGGGCTGGGATGCTGATACTGTAAGTTATTTATAACATAAATCCTATTTATATAATACAAATATAAATCATAACCTGACACATGAGTAGGTCTAAAGCAGTGTTTTTCAAACATGGCAACTTTAAGATGTGTGGAGTTCAAATTATGTTATTTTTGTTCACTGCCCAGAATTCCCTTGCGTAGATGGGTGGCTATATAAATTTGTTAAATAAATCAATAAATGTTCCCCAGTAGTTGGTGCTAAGAGCCTACAACCAGGGGAAAAAAATCTAGTTCTGTTTGCACTAGGAAGCATCGCACTAAGAAGGGGGGAAATTTCAGCCCAAGTAACCACACTGCACCCAACGAGCAGCTGTTGCTGAGAGGGCTGCACCCTCAAGGAGGTGGGCTGACACATGCAAGGTCACCTTCCCCGACCTGGAGAACCTCTACATCAGTTTGACTACAATACCCAGTGCCTGTGCTGATGGGGGGGCAATGGGAGTTGTGGCCCAATACTTCTGAAGGGTACCAGGTCAGAGAAAATGACTTCTTTTAAAAAAAATCAGTGGATGTAAAGCTGGATCCAGACTTAATATTATTCTTGCTTTAATCCTATGGAAGATAACGGGCTTAAATGGGGAAGAGTAACTTAAATCCAATTACTTCAATGTGGCTGAAATAGGTAAAGCCGCCCAGAGTGGTTTGGGAGTCAGGAGGCGCCTCGATCTTTATTTATAAATCCATGAAATAAATAAATGAATAAATAAAAATATAACAACATAAACTGAATAAAAAAATATCCGTACTATTCTAATGTCAGCTTAGGATATTCTCCTGTTGGTGCATTAGCTGAGATGAACTGTGGGTTTAAGACTGCTGTGAACGATTTTAGACACAACTGTGTGGGGAAATCACCACAGAAGCCATTGCAATCTTGGAAAGACCACAATTAAAGATTTCACCGGGTGGGCCGGTGCCAAAAGAGGTAGAGAGGAAAGGAAAGAAAGGACAGCCGGGTGGGGGGGGTAGTTTTTGCAGAACTATGAAGAAGAGCGTTCAGCGTTTTTCCTGAAACATCTCACCAACATTAAGAAATAAAAGAGGATCAGCGTTGCCAGACTGGGTCAAACGTCCACCTGGCCCAAGTGCAACGCATCCCTTAGCTAGCGGTAGACTGCTCAGGAGATGGAAGTTCTACTCAGCAGTCAGGGCCGGCAGTGTGGCATGCTGGGCTTCCAGATGCAAGACTATTCCCAAGCCAAACACTCATCTCTAACTCACGGATAATAAAGCAGGGATCATCGTGTGGATCAAAACCAGGGAGGGGAACAGCCAGCCCTGCAGCCCTCCGTCGGGCCATCTCCCTCCTGCAAAAGAGCGCCAGGAATTGAGAACACGGATGGATGCCTACCTGCTTGCCCGCCCTCCCGATTTCTCCTCATTTTAGATGAATTAGCAACTCGGGCCTTCTCTGCTCTGCAGAGCTCCCTGATCTTCTCCTGCACCAGCAATGCCTCTCTGCTTCTAGAGCAATGTTTCTCAACCTTGGCCGCTTGAAGATGGGTGGACTTCAACTCCCAGAATTCCCCCATGGCTGGGGAATTCTGGGAGTTGAAGTCCACCCATCTTCAAGCGGCCAAGGTTGAGAAACACTGCCCTGGTCATCCCTCCATGAATTAGTCCATCCCTTTTAAATGGCATCTGAGTTGTGGCTCCTGCCACATCTGCTGGCAGGGAGTTCCACAGCTGGATCAGACACTGAATAAATAAATCAGCTTTTCCTTTTATCCGTCCTGCGTCTCCACATATTTATTTCAGTGGGTGACCATGGTTTTTCAATCTGCGATGGTTCAGCAGGGGCCTTCTCCCTGAAGCCACTGCCCCCGTTAGCACTCTAATAATAATTCATGAATTACAGTATTATCTAATGCTGTGGATCATTTTATTGTTTCCTGTCGGTTGTCTTGAATGCGATGTCCTGTTGTGTTTTTCCCCCCCCTTTCCCTGGGTTTTGTATCTTGTGCGTGCCGCCCAGAGTTTCACGGCTGAGTCGGGCAGACATAGACATTTATTTATTTGATTTATATAGCCGCCCATTTCACATACATGGCTCTAGGTGGCTTACGATAAAAATAGATAAAACAAATAAAAATACATAATATAAAAAGAGTGCATTATTTTGGAGCGCCTAATATTAAAATGTTCTAAATAAAGTTGGAATATTCCACGTTGGAAATCCCCCTCCCCTCTGTTTTCCCTTGCTCCAATAAGGATGAAGGCAGATCAGATCTGCAAAAGAAAACCCAGACAGTATAATAATAATAATAATAATAATAATAATAATAATAATAGTAGTAGTAGTAGTGATGATGATGATGATGATGATGATGATGATGATAACGACTTAAGACAAAAAGGATGGAGTCAAAAAGGATGCTTCTACAGCCTAGTGCCTCATCTACAGAACAGATGGAGGCAAATTCAGATCTCTAAACAAATCAAAGTCCAGCCCTGGACTTTGCTTCCTTTCCTATGGTGAAATCTCAGGCCATTTGGGAGGGCCACTTTCTGTGCGCCTGATAACACAACAGCTTGCAGAGACGATGCTGTGCAAAGGCTCGAGGCCTGTGCAAACACACCAGAGGTGCAAACGGGACTTAAGGAGGCAGACTCCCGCCCGAAACACAAGCCCACAACGTTGCCCCTATTAAGAAGATTCATGTCAATGCAACGGTTTAAAAGAAAGGATGTGCTTTGGAACAGCAGATGTTCCTGACAGTGGCTCCTAATTGTAAAGTTAATTTACAGGAAGCAAGTGCCCACTTCTTTGGGGAGGGTCTCTTGTCAAAAACCCTCCTAAGGAAGGAGTCTGGGGGAGGGGGAAGAGGCTGGTAGGATGCACTGAACCAGAGGTGCTCCCGCCTCTGCTTTATCCCCTCTCTGGGGCGCCGGTTCCACTGTCGGAATGCTCTCACTACAAGGACGTTTTTCCTAATGCTCTTTTGAAATCTGCCTCCCCGTCGCTTAAATCCATGACTCTGCCTCCTGTCCTTGGGGAAGAAGAGATCTCCCTTCCAGCTCTGATTCCAGAGCAAATTGCATTGCCTGCCTCTGCCTTCTCTTCTCAAGCCAACCCTCCATCTCTGAGCATCTGTGGGGCAGCAGAGTGCTGGCCCGGAATGGTCTTTGGGTCAACCCAACATATGAGCGCTTTTTCTGACCGCTGCTCTGCAGCTGCAGGATCCGAGTTTCCGTGCTTGGCCCAGAGGCCCAAGTGTGCAGCCTGGGGGCCACAGGCAAGTCCTTTTAGGCCCCCAGAACGTCTGGGCCAAACCACTGCTCCCTTCTGTGCCGTTTTGGCAAAGATGACCTCTTTGCTTCTGAGGACTTCTGAACTGACTTCCCCAAATGGGCCTTGGCCCCTTGTGCTGGTGGATGCTATCCGCCCCACTTGGGATTTGGTCAGGGAAGCACTTGTTCCACCACACAGGCAGACCATGAATCTGGCTCCAAGATGGAGGTCCACTTGCTGTGTGCATTTATCTCCCCATCTTCCAGCAACCTTCAACAGTGACCCTGGGACACTTCCTCTCTTGCAGACTTTGTAGGAGAAGAGTTAGACCAGTGTTTCTCAACCTTGGGAACTTTAAGATGGGTGGACTTCAACTCCCAGAATTCCCCAGCCAGCCTGCTTTTAAGATGTGTGGACTTCAACTTTTAACACATCTTAAAGTAGGCTGTCTGGGCAATTCTGGGGGTTGAAGTCTACACATCTTAAAAGTTCCCAAGGTTGAGAAACACTGAGTTAGACCATTGTAGCCCAAAATCAGAAGGAGTCTGGTAGTCCCTTTTCTGACTAACGAATTGTACTGAACAAGAACTTACACTTTTTAATAAAATTTGTTAGTGGGACAAAGGGCTATCAGACGCCTTCTGATTCCTCCCTTGCAGCAATGCAGAGCACATCCTTGCTCCCTCCGAGTAATCCTGCGGCAGATCACTGCTACCATAAGCCATAGGGATGCAGCCACCTTTTCCCACATTTGTCTGCCAATGGCTGAGCACTGTAGAAAAGGGGGCAGGGATCCCAGCCAACTCAGGAGACACAGCAAAGCAGATGGCCACTGCATGGGGCTTGAGGTCCAGAGCTAAAACCATCACAGTAAATGTAAAGCCTCCTTGAAGCTGAACTTGACTTTGATTGACTCTAGGGGGTAATGTTTTTTTTGCAGTAGCTTGGATGTGGTTTGCTACGGCGTTCTCCTGAGAGAGTTTGTCAACTTTCTGGTCAGAGATAGCTTTGGGTGTCTCCCATCCAAGCCTGAACTAGGCCTGACCCCACTTAGCTTTCTAGCCCGGAGAAGGACAGCAGGTGCCGCCCTCTGAACTAGAAATCCAAAGATACAGTCCCACCCTTCCAATTGGAGGGGGTGGCAAACTTATCAGGGTTTTCCTTCCTCTGGGAAGATCATTCTGAGAGCCAGCCCTGGGTCTATGTCCATCTTGAGGCTTCTGTCTGTGCCAGTCACTCCTAGCTTCCCAAGCGTGCTCAGCGGCCTACACTGCAGCTCTGACAAGCATCTTCTACCTCCCCGGAAGACCAAACCTGGGAGACTGACCCTCCTTTGTAATTGCAGCGGATTCCCCCAAGGAATGGGTCTAAATGAACTTGAAAACAACGCAACGGGCATTAATGTAAGTCATTACCACCAGCTACATCTGTCAGAATGAATTCCGGTAATTTGCTAATGGACTAGGGTAACTTTCCCCTCTCAATATTTTTGCAGCCTTGGGATGTGAAGGAGGCAGAGAAATTTGCTCGGCGGAAAACTGCCGAAGATTCCATCTGGACGTGAGTGTACAAGTGATATGCAATTATGGGTGGGGGAAAAAAAAATCGAAAAGCAACACAGAAAATGTGGGAGCTTTAATACCTCAGATGGGAACCAATCAAAAAGTTACCACAAAGTCAGCTTTTGAGTTCATTAAAAAGACGAGGAAAGTCAGACGGAAGGCGGCAGGGATGAACCAGAAAAACAAAGAAAAGGGTAAGTTTCAAAGGGGCGTCACAAAACAGGAAAGAGAATTCGCTCGTTCAAACACCCACAGTGCCTTCGTTCCTCACTCTTCTGTTATTCTGAAACTGAAGCAAAACCAGTTCGAACTAGGCTTTATCGAGTAACATCCAAACAAGGATGCTAATCCAGGCCTGGACATGAATCGACTACGAGCGGAAGGACCAATGAACAAGCAAACACATTCTGTGACCCAAATGGGTGGCCCGAAGAAAACCGTTCCACACCTCACGCTAAGAAGCCCACGTGCGAATGGCCACACGCGAGGAAACAAACAGGTCTGTTTTAGCCAATGCCACCGGGGTGGCAAAGCCCAGCAGGACAAAATAACGTTGCAGAAAAGTCTTGCTTCCAGGGAAGTGAGCTGAGGGACACATGGCTCTGGGGGTCCATTCTATTAGCGGCCTTTCTGGCCAAAAAGGTCGGCTGGATTTTATTAAAGATGCTTCTAGCAAGCTCCACCACCTGAGCAAGTGGGGCCTCAGAGCCCGCTGGCGGTGCAGATTTCTGAAGTCTACTTCTTACAACGGTCGGAAGGGCAGGACGGGGAGAGAGCCCCTGTCCTGGACAAAACGCAACCAGAGGCACGCACAGAGCACGAGGTTCCTGCGGGGCCACCCATCGGGAACCCCCAGGGCCCAAGCCGTTTCTGCAAGGAAGACCTGCGATGTCCTCGGTCACATAAGCATCGCTGCTTCGGAAATCGAGCCTTCAAAAAGGGGACGGGGGAACACATTTCTTTCGCCTTCTGTCGCTTGAACAAGACAGTGCTTCTCGAGGGAGAGAGCAGGCTGGGATGACTGGATTGGGAGACCTGGGTTCAAACCTGCCCCCATTCCTGAACGCAGCTGTGCCATGGCCCGGTAAACTGAGCCAGCTGGAACCTCACGGTGCAACTCAGGATAAGAGGGTGGGGTGGGGGCAACCCTGTATGGGAATTCACATTTATGCTAACCCTTGGCTTCTTTTAACTGTGGTTTGGGGACCCCCCCCAATAAGCTATACACCCTGACAGACCTCATTGATGAGGGCCCCACACGATGCTTAGCCAGAAGCAGGCTAAATGCATCTGAAAGAGCGAACCCAATGTGTGCTCAGAGACTGACGATGCTCAAAATGCTTCTCCTTCTGGGCCGTGGCTCAGGAGAACAGGGAGCCTCTCGCTGCTCGATTCACTCTCCCCAGAGCCTCTTTCTTAGGAGACGTCCCTGTCCGGCTCTGCTGCCTACCAGTTGCCTAAAGGAGATGCCCACCTTGGCCCCAGAGCATCTGGATCAAGGGCTGGGGAAAGGCCGCTCCAGGAAGCCCTTCTTCCTGTGATGTGCTGGGTTGCAAGGCCCATCATCCCCAGCCAGGGCAGCCATTGTCAGGAGGTTATGGGAGTGGCAGACAGAGAGGCTGGTGGTGGAGGAGAAATTGTAAACTGGTCCCCTCCACACCCCATTAGCTCAAAGCTCACCTTCCTTCTGCAAGTTCTGGTACCAAGCCCCCTCCAACCAAAATGAAACTAAGCATATCACCGGATTTGTCTGCACCCCCCTTGTTCTTCTCCGTCTCGGCCATTATTTGCTGCTTCTATTAACTAATAAAGAAATCTAATAACTCTGTTCTGCCTTCTGCCCACCCCTCCATGAAGGGCCCTGCTGGGGAATTCTCAGTTTTTATAATGCAATAATTACACAAAAGGCGGAACCATAAAAAAAAGGGGGGGGGCAACTTCATCACTTCAGCTAACAAGAAGGACTTGTGGCTACAGGGCTGTGCCCCACCAGTAATTCGGCCAGAGAGGCATGGAAACAGCAGAATCCAGTGGAGGACTCTGTTGCTTGGCTTTTAAAATCAAGTTTCTAGCCCTCATGGGTAGAAGCCCAGATGTCAGAATCAGGCAGAACAAGAAAATGCACACCTTTGCTGAATTAGTATAGATGATATTGATTACAGAATGTTTTTTTCCCCTCCTAACGCAGAATTTATTTTTGTTTTGCAGAAATGCAGCACAGGTAGGCTGTTCTTGGATCAGCCAACTGAGGACAGATACTGAAATAACAGAGCTCTAACAAGCTAATTCATGCAGCCACACCCACTCTGGATTCCTCCAGATGTGTTGGGACTACAACTCTTATTTATTTATTTATTTGATGTACTCACAACTCTGGGCATTTCAGAACAACAATAAAAACCAGGTCGTCCACGTTTAGCGACCACCATTAGGACCAGCAACTCGGTCATTAAACAGAGCGCTTGCTAAGTGAAACCACAACTATGCTTATGATCTTCCTTCAGCTTTCCTTTGCTTTACAGACCTGCAAAGGTTGTAAATGAGAGAACTGGTTGTAAAGTTACTTTTTCATCACCGTCGTAACTGCAAACGGTTGCTAAACGAGGCAGTTGCTGAATGATGACTTATAAAACAAGCTCCCCTCGGATGCACCCAACAGAACCACCCCCAGGCTCCCACCTCACCCTATCCCAGCACTTGGGGGAGAGCCAGATCCTTAGGGCCTTCTGGAAGGCTAAAAGTGGGGGGGCTTGCTGGATCCCAGGGAGCAGAGTGTTTCACAGGGCAGGGCTGCTCCGGAACTGGCATGCTTCCTGCAAGTGGAGACCCCTGTTCTAAGGCAGACAGCGAGTGAGAGCTGCTGAATTACTGCTGGAAGCCCTGCCAGCCATTGGCCATGCTCCTTGGGGACCACGAGAACTGCGGTCTAGCAACACCTGAGGACGAGGGCACAGGCTCCCCACCCCTGAGGCAGAAAGCTCCTTTGAGTTCCACTGGTCCACCAGCTGTGCCCCTTCCGGAGCATGATGGCCACTCATCCCTTCTCAAACTGATTACTGCAACAGGCTTCACAGGGGGCTGCCCTTGAAGACCACCCAGAAGCTGCTCTTTGTGCAGGATGCAGCCGCTTGCCTGCTGGGGGTGAGACCCCCCAGTGTCCCAGAATACCAGCTTCCTTGGTGCTAAGATAACTGCCGAGGAGCTTCGGAGCACTACCAAAAAGTACTACTTTTCAACCCACAAAGCCCTCGATGGCTTGGTACCTGGCCATCTGCAGGACTGCCTCCTTCAAGGAGAAACCCCCTACCCGGTTCACTCAGCTAGAATGGGGGTGGATGAACGTGCCCCCTCCCAACAAGACTGGGGGAGGAGCTAAAACCAGGCGTTTCTCTGCGGATGCCCCGATGCTATGGAAGACCTTCCCTTCGAAGGACAAATGATGTTCCTGCAGCATTTTTTCAGGGAGCTGTGAGAACAGCTCTTCTGCAGAGCCATTAATAGATGAGGCACTCGGAGTTGCAACTGCATGCTGGGTCTGTGGGGTTGGGTTGATTTTTACATTTTTATGGTGTTCCATTTAGCTTCTGCAAAGCACTGGGAGCTGGCGGTGTATCAATCAATCAATAGGTATCTTTATCCCATAGCCCATGATAAATGGGGAAAAAGCAGTATATACTCTATATCTGGAGTAAAACACACTCTATGCCTGACGGCAAAATAGCTCCCGGACACCCAGAGGGCAAAGCCAGCTGTCCAAATCCTTCCGAACCCTCATTCCAAATGAACAGCCTTTTGAGGTGAGGTTTTTATTGCCAAAAAGCAATGGAGAACGGACATGGACAGGCCACATGCTTCCAAGACTTCGTTCACTTTCCTGATAGCTGTTTATAAAGAACGGTAAGAATAACGGGAAAGGTGATGCCCCCAGCTCTGCGCTCCCCTTCGGCTGCTGGAAGGCCTGCCTCTCTCTGCTACACAATCCACTGTCGAAATTCCCACCCTCCCGCCGTCATGATTTTGACCGAGAGAAACGCCAGGGAGGAACAGAAGGTGGCCCGCGCACCATGTCACTGGGAGGGGGCCTTCCGCCAAGCCACTTAACCAACACTCACCTGTGGCCAGTTAAGAACTACTCCCAAAAGACCAGGCAGGGAAGTTTCACATTCACACACACACACACACACACCCCACAGCCTGTTCTATCGGGAGGCCAGATTACAAGGATGTCTTTCAAGCAGGCACTCTGAGCCAAGAGCCTTCTTTTCCACAATCAAGGAAAAATGCCAGTTAACCCAGCCTCGCACTTAGCAACGTGCCTAGTCGGTGACTGAGAACCGTATGGAGGCGAGGGAGTGGGCTGGCAGAGCGGTAACCAAAGGCCCCCTCGCCAGCTCCTTCCTCCCAACCAGCAGCGGGCTGGCAGCGTGCAAAAAGGGTGGGGAACGAGACCCAGGCTGCCTGAGCACCCAAGCAGATTTGTTTGGCTTTTTATTTAATGAAGGGCACCGTATGAGGCAGTGCGTTGATGTGGGAGAAAGGAGGCTGGCAAGGGAGAAAGAGAGGGAGAGGGAATGGGCTGGGTGGAAACTGATTTTAGCCCTGCTTCCTTCTCCTTTCTCTTACCTTCTGCCTTTAATTTATTTGACGTGCCATTTCTTACACCCTTTCCCTGCTCTGAGTAAGAGGGCAAGCCCCAGAGTCAGCTGAAGCTTTGATCTGGGCTCCCATTTTGGCACAAACAAAACCCTCTGGATGCATTCACACAACATGCCAAGCCATGGTTTGGTGGAAAAAAAAAGTAACTGGCTGGCGACAACCTGAATTTAAGATGAACTCCCACGGCCCCCTTTTTACAGACAAATTATTTGGGGGAAAGGCACTTGCCTTCCTTTCAAGCAAATGCAGCCGATCGTCTTTCCCTAAGCTGGGGCCTTCCAAAGGGGTCGGTCTCCAGCTCCATCGCCTCCGAGCACTGTGGCTGACCCACAAGGCAGGAGCAAAATCTTTCCAAGAAGCGGCAGAGAGGAAGGAGGAGAACGCTCCTGTCTCGATCCCACTACTCTGGGACCCTCGGGACCCTCTTCCGAGCCACCGATCAAGGGGCCCACAGTGGCCCACCGCTGGTGCTGTCAGAAAGCGGCTTGGCTCAGGAGGGGCAGAAGGGGGACTCTCTGTCGCTCTGCAGACAGACACCCTGCTGCCCTGGGATGGCCCCACTGCAGGGAATCCCCTTGGGGGCAGGGGCTGGAAGGCAGCCGGGGGAAGCGCGGGTCTTCTCCTTGAGAGAAAGGGCTGCTCTGCCCGGGCAGCCGTGCAGCTGGCGCGCCTCTTTGTGGGACAGCCCTCCCCAGAAGGCAAGCAGGGCTGAGCTGACAGGGCCCTCTTCCCTCGCGCCCGGCGCGTTGCAAGGGGAACAGCCGAAGTGCAGGCATCCGCTGCTCCAGCCTGCCCTCTCGCTGATGGAGGGCCCCGTCCCTGTGGGAGCCGAGCAGCAAAACGACGTAAGCGGATGAATTATTTATTCTCCTTGCCTCCAAGAGTATTAACCGGAAAAGCAGGGCGGGGATACTCCGCCCGCAGACCTCGGGAAGCAAGATGCTCGGGTTGTTGCACATTCACGGGGAAGAAGCGCTTCCTCATAGGGGCCTTTGGGAGAATCCTAGAAAGGTGACCTACAAGGGAAGGGGAAGGTGTGGACGCTCACCCCGAGTCCCAAATGCCCCACCACCACTGTGGGTGCCTGTGGAGGAGGTCGTGCCCACAGTATGCCAACTTCGGTGGGTGCCAGTCTGGCCTGAGCTCTAGCACCCAACAACGGGGGGAACGGAGGGGCAACTTGTGGCTGACGACCTCAGCGCGAGAGCTGCTTCTCCCGAGACAGTGGCTAGTAGCCAGCTCCAAACCCATCCCTAGCGGCAAGCTGGCCCACCTTCTCCAAAGAGACAGGCCTCCTCCCTTCCACAGCAGAAGTACCCAGGAGCCTGGGACTTTCACTGCCCTGATTTGCTGCTAAAGACGTTTTTTGGAATTGCTGGAATCCTCGCGTCGCTGCTTTAGCCCCTTCCCTGATGCATCTTATTAATCCGAGCTCAGGGGGACTGGCTCCTTGGAGCGATCATTTCCAGTCCCGATGCCCGCTAAGGAAGAATAACGCAACCCTGGTTTTGAGCCCTGACTCCTTTCAGCTCCAGCTTCGCACAGTTTGGACCTGGCAGGGCCCGATACAGGTATGTTCTGAACAAGCTAAGGCAGGCCTCAAAACCTGATTTGAACTTACTAGGAAAACAGGGCCTCCGTCCTAGTGTAAAGGGTCTCATAGTCCCTCCCTGCACCCAGCGTCCTCCAAAAGAGTTTGACTCAACTTCCATTGTCCTCTGGCAGCAAAACCAATGGTGCACAGCGCATAGGCGTGCCTCCGCGACATCTACCAAAATGCAAGCAGCCTTTGGAAATCAGAGGCTCCTGCTGTGAAACACGGCGCCTTCCTCAGTCTTGCTTTTAGACACGGGGATCTACCGTGAGATTCTCCAGGGTGTGAGTGCACTATAAATACAGGTGAAACTTGAAAAATTAGAATATCGTGCAAATGTTCATTTATGTCAGTATGGCAACTCAAAAGGTGAAACCAATATATGAGATAGACGCATTACATGCAAAGCGAGATGTGTCAAGCCTTACTTTGGTATAATTGTGATGATTATGGCATACAGCTTATGAAAACCCCAAATTCACAATCTCAGAAAATTAGAATAGTGTGAAAAGGTTCAATATTCTAGGCTCAAAGTGTCCCACTCTAAGCAGCTAATGAATCCAGAACACCTACAAAGGTTCCTGAGCTTTTAAATGGTCTCTCAGGCTGGTTCAGTAGGAATCACAAGCATGGGAAAGACTGCTGACCTGACAGTTGTGCAGAAAACCATCACTGACACCCTCCATAAGGAGGGAAAGCCCCAAAAGGGAATTGCAAAAGAAGTTGGATGTTCCCAAAGTGCTGTATCAAAGCACATCAGTAGAAGGTTATGTGGAAGGGAAAAGTGTGGTAGAAAAAGGTGCACAAGCAGCAGGGATGACCGCAGCCTGGAGAGGATTGTCAGGAAAAGGCCATTCAAAAGTGTTGGGGACTTTCACAAGGAGTGGACTGAGGCTGGAGTTAGTGCATCAAGAGCCACCACACACAGACAGATCCTGGACATGGGCTTCAAATGTCGTATTCCTCTTGTCAAGCTGCTCCTGAACAACAAACAACGTCAGAAGCGTCTTACCTGGGCTACAGAAAAAAAAAAAAACTGGTCTGTTGCCCAGCGGTCCAAAGTCCTCTTTTCTGATGAGAGCAACTTTTGCATCTCATTTGGGAACCAAGGACCCAGAGTCTGGAGGAAGAATGGAGAGGCACACAATGCACGATGCTTGAAGTCCAGTGTGAAGTTTCCACAGTCTGTGTTGATTTGGGGAGCCATGTCATCTGCTGGTGTTGGTCCACTGTGCTTCATTAAGTCCAGGGTCAACGCAGCCGTCTACCAGGAGATTTTGGAGCACTTCATGCTTCCTTCCGCAGACGAGCTTTATGGGGATGCTGACTTCATTTTCCAGCAGGACTTGGCACCTGCCCACACTGCCATAAGTACCAAAAGCTGGTTCAGTGACCATGGGATTACTGTGCTTGATTGGCCAGCAAACTCACCTGACCTGAACCCCATAGAGAATCTATGGGGCATTGCCAAGAGAAAGATGAGGGACATGAGACCGAACAATGCAGCGGAGCTGAAGGCCGCTATTGAAGCATCCTGGTCTTCCATAACACCTCAGCAGTGCCACAGGCTGATAGCATCCATGCCACGCCGCATTGCGGCAGTCATTGCTGCAAAAGGGGCCCAAACCAAGTACTGAGTACATATGCATGCTTATACTTTGCAGAGGTCCGATATTGTTCTATTTCCAATCCTTGTGTTATTGATGTCATGTAATATTCTAATTTTCTGAGATTGTGAATTTGGGGTTTTGATAAGCTGCACGCCATAATCATCACAATTATACCAAAGTAAGGCTTGACATATCTCGCTTTGCATGTAATGCGTCTCTCTCATATATTGGTTTCACCTTTTGAGTTGCCATACTGACATAAATGAACATTTGCACGATATTCTAATTTTTCGAGTTTCACCTGTATTTTCGAGAAAAGGAAAGAACCTGGAAAGGGAGCCGCCCCTAATTTGAGCAGCGTGAACTGTTCAACAGCTGGTTTCTTTGTGCAAAGGCTGCCGTAGAGGCACTTGCCTGCTGTGGGGTTTCTGGGTCACCCTCAAATTGCTTGGTGCCCTAACCCTCTGTGGATTCAAGCAGGAAAAAAGCAGGTTAAAGCTGTCTGCTTGAAACATGGGCGCAAAAGGAAAAAAAAACCCAACACAAAGAAGAAAGACATACACCGGCGCGCACCGTTTAACGGCTACGGCTTTGAAAGAGGTTTTCAGGAATAGCTTTCTCTCTTCCATCAGCAAGCTAAAACGCCTGGCATTTGGCCCCCTTGTTGCCCACTGAACACAAGGGGTTCCTCTGCCCCTTTTGGCAACCCCTAGCCAACATCTCCCCAAATTCTACTGAGGATGAACTGCTGAGAAAAGAAGTCTACTTTTCGTTAAAAGTTTGGCTGAAAGCAACCAAAAACGTGAATCGAAAAAAGCATCCTCAGACTTCCCAACTTCCAGGAGAAGCCAGATTTCCCAGCCTGACTGATATCCTGGGGATACTGACACAGCCCCCCTTCCAGAGTCCCACCCATCTCCAAAGGGGCAAGAGGACACCTCCCCAGGCCAGGAAGCCACCTCTGCTCCCACTTCAACCTGGACCTCAACATTTGCAGCCCTGTTTCAGCACACCCACCTGATTCCAAGTCAGGCCACCGTTCCCACCCAACTCAGTTCCCACGTGCTATGCTGGTGGCTTATGGCGCTGCGTGAACCCCACCCACGGTGGCCTGCAAACCAAAGTTTATAGCTGGGACCACGCTCTGGAACTATTATTCTGGCTGCTGAGGCCGAAGGGGGTGAAGCAGAGTCGCAGTGGCTTCCTGGTGCTGGGAGAAATCTCCATTTTTTTTCCTATGTGGGGCATGCATATATTTTGGGGCAGGGATGTTTTCTTCAAATTAAGCAAGTCTATTCGCCCAATCAGATCTAGCTTTCATCCCAATTTATCAAAAAAGCAGAAAATCCCAAAGGTCACTGGTGAGTCCTCGGGCCCTGTTGGGAGCTGGGGGACTCCCCACTGTGACTGACGGCCTAGCACAATGTCTGTGGCCATCCAATAATGGCTATCCAACGAATCATGGTTAAACTATGGTTTAACACTGTGGATGAATGGGGCTTTTCACAGCTTACATACTGAGAACCAGGGAGGGGGAATGTGGGGGCCCTTCAGGGCTTACGAGAGACTCCAGGAGAACCGTCCCTGGGATGAGGCTCCCCCAAGGTTTGATGGAACCTGGGTTTTCCACCAAGTACCACGTTTCGCTCTCCAGAGATGGAGTTGGACGTAATCCAACAATTGGCTAGTGTCCCCAGTGAATCCCAGAGGCTGTTAGAAAACAACAACAGTGTACATGTGCCCTCTCGGCGTTACAGTCCTTTCCCTTTTCTTGTCAAGCTGCTATTGTCTTTTCGAGAAAATGGCTATTTTCCAAAGCAAAAAAAGATATTGAGCGGGAGGAGGTAGACAAGCAGAATACTAAGGAATTCCATCCCACCCCAGTGCCGGAGGGAACGAGAGCGACCCGACTTTTGCCAGCAGGAAGGAGAGCAGAGTCTGCATTTTTGCAGGATGAAGTTCGGCATCAGGCGTAGCAACTCAGTTAGCCGCTGGTCAAAAGCCGTATGAGAGGAGGAGGAGATGAATAGGCCCTTTTTTAAAAGTCATTAGGTTTACAGGGTATCAATCAAGGTTTGTTTTTTTTTCTATAATTAAAGTGTTGTGGTGCCTCGTTGCAAAGATGCAAGATTAATGAAGCTTCAAGACGAACATGGTCTCTTGGCAGACAGGTATTGTTCTCAAAGGAAGCTGCATCTGCAAATTACGGAGGAGGAGGAGGAGGAGGAGGAGGAGGAGGAGGAGGAGGAGGAGGAACAGCAGCAGACCCCACCGGTGCAAAATCCGGTCAACAGGAGCGATGCGAAAGGGCCTCCCTGCCTCAGCTAAACTGGCACATGAGACACTTATTTCTGATGACTGACCCTCCAAACGGGCGGCTCCCCACTCCTTTTTAATATCAAGCTTCCGGTCATTAGGGAGAACAACTTGAGAGCGGAGAAGCTAATAGTCAGGACTTTCATTAGCACGGGGAGCGTTCATTAAGCCTCACTGAAGAGTCCAGAGCTCCTCTCAGAGCAGGCAGAAGGTGGATGAAATCATCCGAAGGAGCGTATTTGCAGAGAAGAAGGAAGGAAAGTCCGCCTCGCCTGGGGACCGAATGGCTCCCTAGCCCCAAAAGACACTCCTAACTTGGTCATCGCGTGGCACAGCCTTTCCCAACCTGGAACCCACCTGCTGCAATTCTCACCGTGCCCCAGCCAGAACGTCAATCGGTGATTTGGGCCCCCAGCATGTCCAAGGCAGATATAGCATGCACCCACCATTCCCTGTAAGAGCAGCCCTGGAAGATGGTTAATGCTACAGTCCCGTATTCCTGTTCCTTCTCCCTCAGAGAAAGGCCAGGAATGGCAGCGCTCTGGTGACGGCCATTTAATTGCTGGTCGTCACAACTCCACTATCAACCTTTCTCTGAGGGAGGAGGAACAGGAATTGGTTTCCTAGCCAGGCTGATACGGGAAGGCCCGCTCCCACTAGCAGCACAGAAAGGGTTATTTCAGACAACGTTTCACACTTTGCCCCCCTGCAGACTCCGAATTAGATTTCAGGCTGCTTAGCCCACAAAAGCTTCGACCAGAAAGTTAAAAAGAAAAAAAAAGTTTTAAGCAGCATGTGGCTTTGAAGCACCAGACCAGGGTTTCTCAACCTTGGCAACTTGAAGATGTGTGGACTTCAACTCCCAGAATTCCCCAGCCAGCACAGCTTCAAGTTGCCACGGTTGAGAAACCCTGCACCAGACTCTGTACTGAGGAGTGAAAGGCACGTGAAACGCTCTGGCACAATATGGGCATTAAAGATTCTACCCACTGGAATTCAGTGCCGGCAACAGCTTCCTCTGTACAGCCCATTCCCACGTGTCTCCGTTCACACTGCGGGAATCCTTTCCTCTGCTCCGCCCTGGCCATTTTTCTACCTGGCTCTTTCAATACAGTTTACTGGAAGAACCTTGGTGCCTTAAACCGGATTGAATTCGTCGAATGGGCTTGCCTTGCCAATTAACAGAATGTGCCCGACTTAGGCACGGTGGGCCGTGTCAGGAACGTCCTGTTTTTACCACACTGCCAGTCCACTGGCAAGATACTCCTGAACTTCACGTGAAACGAAAGGGAGACCGCTTTGCATGAAATTCAAGTTGCAACTCACACTGAGGGAGCCATTTGCAAGCAGATGCTTTCAAAATGTGTTGGGACTGCACGTTTTGGGAGTCTGGCTGGACATTTGGAAAGTCACAGCCCCAGCAGACCTGGAGGGGCTCAGATAGGGGGAACAAAGATGGACACATGCCTGGGAGCACCAGGAATCCCGTGCCAAAGCAACAGGGAACCAGTAACATCTGATGGGCAGTGGGTTGCCACAGCATGACCCTTCCAGAATGCTTTTTGGTAAAATGTTAATACCCCCTGCCCATTACTCATTTGTTATAACTGCTGCCAAGCGGGAGAGCAGCGGGAGATTTCCAAGTTTTAGCCCCAGCGAGGAGCCCCAGAGACACTGGGATGCACTGACGTGATTTATCATCCATTGCACGGTATCTCCCGACCAGCAGGAAGAAAAAAGAATGGCAATATCCTGCCTGATTTATATTATGCCCACTTCATTACAGATCACCACAATGGCTTTTAGGAACCGATACGGGATAGTGTCAGTCCTTGAAGAAACAGCGCCCCCTGGAGTTGACATGCTGCTGCTGCCGCCTTAGAAAGGGACCGAAACAGATCACGAACGCTGGCTGGGTCAGACTGGGTACCTAAAGGTAAAATCCTTACAACACAATCCAGCATATGTTTAGGCTGGAAATCTCTGGAAACTTAATCCAAGGTAAGTACATTGAGGGTGGTAGACCTAAGGTACTCTTTACAAAGCAGTTATAGTTACGCAAACAGCCGTTCAGATACATGGGTTGCACAGTCAGCCAGATGTTTAGACCGGATTTGACATTTTTATCCACCCATCCTTCCCAAGGACCTGGGACAGGCATTACTGTTATTTATTTGTTTATTTTTTTATTTATTCCGCCAACATTAGTCTATTAATGGTTCTGGCACCTCCATTTTTTAAAACTCCAAGTTCATCCTGTGTTAGTACATGGCATATATGTCCTAACTGGTGGACCTACAATATGTAGGTCTTGCAAGGTAATCTCTAGATCAGACATCCTAGAACAGATAAAC
Source organism: Liasis olivaceus (assembly GCA_030867105.1). NCBI lineage: Eukaryota > Metazoa > Chordata > Lepidosauria > Squamata > Pythonidae > Liasis > Liasis olivaceus. Next base: position 330,072,501 of record CM061349.1, read on the forward strand.
CTGGGCTTTGGTTCTACTTATGGCAGATTGGCATAAATGTGCCCGAACTGACCAGAACTGTCCTTCCGGTTAGCTGCAGAAAGCTGGTGATCTGAAAGCCTCAGCTGATCAAAGTCATTGTGGGCACGCTGGTCAACAGATGGCTCCATTGCGGAGGGGGTCATTTTTATTCTCCCTCCCCTATGGTTTGTATCTTGGTTTTTCTGATATTTATTAATGTGGCTTTTATATTTTTCATCTTGTTTTTATATTAGTTTTTTTATCTCATTGTTTTACACTGCCCAGAGTTACTTTTGGTGAGATGGGCGGCTATATAAATTTGCTTAATAAATAAATAAATATCTAGGGGCCCTTCCCGTGATGGCACGTGGAAGATTATGATGTGGAATGTAAAAGGAGTAAAAGGTAAGGAGTAAGGAATTAAGGAGTGAAAGAAAAGAAAGAAAATTACTGTATATACTTGTGGATAAGCTGAGAATTTTAGGTGCCAAAATACAAAACACCCCAAAAATTGAGTTCAGCTTATCCGAGAGTATATATTGTAGGTTTTTCCCTCAGCTTTTTTAAAGTACCCATACATTTATTTTATTTATTATTAAATTTGTATGCCGCCCATCTCCCCCCAACGGGTGACTCTCTATACTCACACACAAGCAGACTCTTGAAATTTTAACCAAAATACCATGGAAAATGTCACCCACAGATAAGCCAAATGTGAAAATTTGAGGGTCGGCACAGTTTTTCATGGTTTTGGGTTAAAAATTTGAGGGTCGGCTTATCTACAGATGGGCTTATCCCCAGGGCTGGGGAATTCTGGGAGTTGAAGTCCACACATCTTAAAGTTGCCAAGGTTGAGAAACACTGATGTACAGTATTCTATTAGATGACAAGAATCAATGGGTGGGATTGAGGAAGAGCCTACACAAAAAGTGATTGGGCCACGGTGACTGTTCATTAAAAGAAAAGGTTTGCTCCAATACATGGAGCAAACATTTTCTTAAGCATGTCTATTCATATGTACACATGGCAAAGGGCTGAAGATAATTAGCAAAGAACACAATTTCTGCATATGGAACAGACCATTTTTGGGAATATCAAGAATAGATCTTGGGAAAAATGGACATTTATTACTACTGCTCTTGGAACAGAGTGAAACAAATATGCCGTTGTGGGAAAGAAAGTTTACTGTATGTCTGTTGATAAAGAGGACTGAATTATGGAATGTTTTGTGTGATTATGAAGGTTGGTGGTTGAATGTGTCAGTGGATGACAGAAATAAAGCGTGCTTGAGAATAAATGGGACGTTCAGTGAATGGTTCAAGGATGAACAGGGAGTAAAACAAAAATATGTGATGTCCCTTTTGTGTTTCATGTAGTTATGGACAAGTGTACGCTTGTGGTGATGGCAGAGGCACCTTTGTTGGAGACATGAACCTGCATGTAATTTTTGCATGCTGACGATACTGCATTGTTGCCTGGGAACCAAAATGATTCGCAGCAAATGTTGGATAGATTATATGATGCAATAAGGAGAAGGGATTGGAAACTTAATTTATCAAAAACCAAGGCAGCTGTGTTTGATGGGGAAAATAGAGTTTACAACTGCAAGTTGTTCATGAATGGCAAAAGAAAGAGTAAGGAGATAAGTGTGGGTATTTTGGCAAAATGTTTTCTAAAGCTGAGGAATGGAGACATTTTAAGACTTGCAAATGGAAATCTTGCAAATGGTATGCAGTCTACTGTCAGGAAAGAAGGTTTGTTGAAAGAAGTGAAAACAGCTGCGTGTAAGAGTTCTGCCCACTTCGTTAAAATAACTTACAAAATCAAAGAGTTGGTGCGACTTTATCACTTCCAGAAAAGGGAACTGTTGCAGCACAGCCACATTTTTTGTGTGGGTGCAGATCTTCAGCTAATCTACAAAGGCGTAAGACATCACTGGCCGGAACCTCCTGTGCCAGATGGAAATGCTCTCTACCATAATACAACTGTTAAATATCAGATGTCCCAGCATGTGGGGGTGATTTAAACAATAATTAAAGCTTTTGATCACCTGCAAAAGGTGGCAACAGTAAAAGCACAGCTTTCAAACAGTTAGGTAATGCACCATGAATCTGTCATTTAACGGATTATCTCGTTTCAGCTTTAGTACAAGCAAATTGCATAAAGCAAGAAAGTCAGAACAAAACCCACAGGCAAGTTGCCTTCTGGGATGGTGTAGCAAGGAGAAAAACAGTAAGTTTACGCAGGCCCGCAATCCTAATCAAAGATGGAACTGGGAGAAAACCCTAACACAGGGTTCCTCAACCTCAGCAACTTTAAGATGGGTGGACGTCAACTCCCAGAATTCCCCAGCCAGGCTGGGGAATTCTGGGAGTTGACGTCCACCCATCTTAAAGTTGCTGAGGTTGAGGAACCCTGCCCTAACAAACACAAAAAACACTTACTTCCATGTAAATGCAGCATGGCACTATAAAGTTACCATTTAAAACCAGACCATACTTGCAGTAACATCTCAATTTCAAAACAAAATAAGCAAGCATGATTGTGACTAAAATAAGTTACGACGTGTTGATCAACTAGACCCAAGCAGATGGTGAATACCCTAAACTTTTAGAGGCTTTGGACTGGACTTGGTCTTTGACCAAGAAGCCAGGAGTCGCATTCCAGAAGTAATGGGTGGGGCCAAAACAAATTCCTAATTAATTAAAACTGAAAATATTTAATACGATTTCTCCCTAGACCCATGCTTAATAATTTCCCCTTTTGTTCTACTAAAAGTTATAATTTTCACAATAACTTCCAGGGTTTGGGGGAAGCCAACTGGAAAAAGTATATTTTGTGGATTCATGTGCCCGTTTTAAAGAGTTGGCTTCAAATCCTTCTCCTTCTCTGGTCTGAAGTTGACCACACATGATCCTCCAGGGACCTGGTTGGACTCCCAGGGAGGGCAACGAGAGCTGCAGAATGAGTTGGGAGTTAGGGATGCAGCCCAACCAACTGAACCAGGAAGGCCTGAGCAAGGACTGCAGCAGGCGAAGAGAGATTGGGAAGTCATGAAATAAGCAAGCAGGGCTGCAGGCAACTCCCAGGGGAAAAAGACCCAGTGTGGGATGGTGACTTACTTTCGGAGATGTTCGTTCTCCTTCAAGAAGAGTTCCGTTCGTCTGTTGTTGACACCGCACCCGCTTTTGTACGACCTGGGAGATTTTGAAGAAAAATGAAATGATATGTGAAGAAGAGTTCAGATGTCAAGCTGCGACGTCTTATGGAGAGGGTCCCCATCTGGACAACCCCCAGCCTAACTGCCTTCTTCAGAATGTTACTTTTCTTATCCATTTCTGCACAGGGCTCCTTAACTCCTTCCAGCTCTTGGGATCTGCAGCACTGTCCCCTTCTTACGAGCCTCTGATGCTCTCAAACTTCACACCAAACACACTATCCAGGTAGAGAAGGTGCTTTATAGCAGTTGAGAACAACTCACGTATCTGCAGAAGATCTGCCTACTGCAAAATGCAGTCAGTGGTTTCTTGCTTGGTTTCAGTAAAAGGGTTGATGCAGATAGAACTGTTATTAGAACCATCTCTAACTCTCAAAGGCAGTAAAACAATGGCTGGAGGTTCACTGATCTCTCTCTTTCTCTCTCTGCTCCAGAGTTCAAATTCTAGGCCTTCTCTTCTCACCTTTTCAAGTCAGCAGACTTTTACCCCCCGACCTGCCTTTGAAAGTGGGTCTATGGAAGTGGGGAAAAGTGTTTGGCGGCAGGCACAGGTGATAACCCATAATTTGTTCAGCCTCCATCCTGGCTCTATTTAAACAAGTCCTTAAGACCCAACTCCACCCCAGGCCTTGGATTAGTGTGGATGATGGAGAGTTTGTACAGTGGGTTGGTTTTTAAAGTATTGGTTTTTCCAGGTTTTTGATGATTTTTGTATTTTATAACATTTTACTCTTGTATTCTGTAGGTTGCCCAGAGTTATAACAGATTGGGGTGGCCTATACATTTTATAAATAAATAAAAATAACTTGAGGTGGCCTGAAACAACGAGCCAAGACACGAACTGAGTTATTTTAAGAAAACTTAGTCACTGTAAATGAACTTAGATAAGAGAGAAAACTAATAGTTTTTCTGGTAGTTTACACAGCAGTGAAGGAACTGTTCTAAGGTGACATTTGTCATCCCTGTTTCTCCATCTGACTGTGGATGATGGGCAGAAGACAGATGGGGCTTCAAAGTAGAGATTTCCAAAACTGTGTATCTTCATCAAAAAGGAGATGATCTGGAAACACACAACCTGTTTCAGAAGAGGAGTGGATGAGGGGTCATGACAGGAACCAAAATGTGCCATCCTGAGATCAGGTACCACCAGAATGGCATCCAAGCTCGTGACACAAGGTAGATCACTAATAAAACCCAAATAAACTATGCCCCAAGGCTTCTGTGAGGGAAGGGAGGGGATGAAACAGTTGGGCTGACTTGTTGATGAGAGCGACAAGTGTGGCAAGAAAAAACATAGACCTTGACATCTACTCTAAGGTGAGGCCACCAAAAGTCACTTAAATATTCCAAAATATCCAGCAGGTTGGCTGTTGACAGAACTGCAAGATTTCTTCCCTCAAGGAAAGAGGAAGGTACAGCAATCACTGTGACGCAGTTCTCCCTGGTCATATGAAAAAAGGCGGATGAAGACAAGGGTCTCCCTAAAGGACATCAGTCTGAGCCTGCATTTTTGAGTCCTACTCTTGCTGAGCACAGGTTTGAACAGGTAGGGAAGGAGTCTCCTTTCCAGCTGGAAGTATGCACATGACTGGCTAAGTGCCAAAGGGAAAAGGCGGATGTTTGAGCTCAGAATGGTGGGGGTAGGCTTGCAGGGTAAGTAATATTCTTACTTACTGATCAAGCATCCACCTCTCCCCACGAATGGGTCATGTAAGAGATATGGAAGTTAAAACAAGAAAAAAAATGTGCTATATGAGCCTGTAACAAATTTGTACATATTCTAAATTCTTCAGGTCAGTCTGGACCTTGAAAGGATGTTCTGCCCCTTCAAGGAGATGGGGCCCCCACTGAAAGGTTTCTTTGATAGACAAAAGCTGTTTGCTTAAAACATCATTGTTCCTTTCTGTTGGGAGAGGTTGCCCTGAAAGGAATGCACGAGGAGGAGGGTGTCATCAAATCCTGGAGTGGACTGTAGAAGGCCAGCTCCTGAGCAAAACTGGAAGCATCAACCTGTAGAACAAGGGATGAGGAGGATCTACATGACCGAAGGTGGGCAGAGAAGTGAATGCTTGTTTGAACAGGAGTATACTTGCTGAATTTTGCAATTCTGCTTTAAGGGAACCCCTTTCTTGCTACGTTGAATCAGCAGTGAAAGCAAAATTAGGGGAAAATATGAAAAAGACTACAGTAAACATTGCTAAAGCCCAGAAAAACACATCCAAATTCCACTCAAAGAAATATGACAACTCAAAAAATCCAATTCAGGCAGATCAAAGCCACAGTTTTAAAAGTTAAGTGGAGAGATCAGAGCCACGGACACTTTGAAGAACTGCTGGAACGTGTTGAGTCTGGACAGCAGGATCTCCAGAGTAAATGAGCAAATTGTCCAAATATTCAAAAAATATCCTAAATTCATGAAAAATATGGTTTATAAACATCATGAAGACTGAAAATTCAGTCTCCATGAAGACTGAAAATACTTTCTGTCCCACTTGGTTAGTTCACCACCTGGATTAAGTGGTCCATACAGTTTGCAAACTCGGTTCTCATACTGGAGAAGATACTGGCCATTTATGCACGTTTAGCAAGGTTGAAAGAGAATCTGTATCCACCGTTTCATCTCAGTGTTCGAACAAAGGCCGTTCAAGGAGACGGACCCTGCTGAAAGACTTCACACAGGCACAGCAATAAGTCTTGATTTTCAAATACTGAATCCCATAATTCAGAAACTTGCTTCAGCAGAAACTTCAAAAGATACAATACGGCTAGGGAAGTTGCTTTATTGCAAACAAGTCAGCCCCGCTGCAACGCCTGCCCTCTGGAATACTATATTCCTGAGATCCAGATGGCCCCAACTCTGCTGGTATTCCAGAACGTCTGAAAAACATGGCTGTTTTCCCAGACGTAGGAAGTTAATGGGTCCCATGAGATGGGTGCTATTGTTGGGATGACTGCTCTCCTCGGCTGCCACAATATGCATATTTATTGTTACTGTTCTTTGTCAGCCATCCAGAGTCGCTGTGGCGAGACGAGCAGCCATATAAACTGATTTAAATAAAGTCATATATACACAGATCTGCCTCTAGCAGAACAAAAAAATTAAGCCCTAGCCACATGTCAGCTCCCGAGGTTAAAGTTTAGCCTATTCCTCCTGACTTTTCAAATCAGTGGAGTTTTCTCTTCTCTTTTCCCATCCTTGAAGGCTGAAGACTTCTTTTCAGTGTTTAGATTGGTTCTGCCTGGACTCAACACTGTTGGTTCTCGTCTCACCAGCCCTTAGAGCTCCCCCCAGGATGCTGCCCAACAGCCCCTAATGTGGTCCTTCCCAGTAAGACAGCAGCAAAGACAGTTTCTCTCCAACAGTAATTTAACTCAAGGATGTAGAACCAGAGGCCCTCTGAACGCTGCTGAATTGCAATGCCCAGCAGCATGGCTCAGCCCAGCCAACAGTGAAGGATGCTGGGACTCGCAGCTCATAAATACCTGGGAGGCAGCCACAGAGCTCCCACTCCAGGTGCCCTTAGCTGCTTAATCCTTTTAACCTGCATCTCATTATTGAAATCAGAAGGCAGCAACTGAGTTTTATAAAGAAACAGCTCTGGCAGGGCCTTGGCTTCCATAATGGGGAGGGGGAGCCATTCAGCCAAGTCACCAGCTCATGTGGTAGTGAACACAATGCCAACTTTGCTGCTCCTTCATGTTGTGCGCAAGTAAATGAATTAAACATACATACAGAGAGGAAGAGAGAGCTGCTGATAAGAAGGAAATGACCACGCCCCGTCATTACTGGGGGAGTGTGAAGTTCAAAGTCTCCATATAAAGTTCCTTGAAGTGCAGGGATCAGGGCTAAGTAAATACTACCATGACGCAAAGTTCTAAAGCAAAGTCAGTTATTCTGCTAACAGCCTCAGAGTTTCTGCAGAGGCCTGCAAACGCAAGTCCTGAACCCAAAGGCATAGTTTTGTCTCGCTAATGTGACCACCTCTTCCATGCTCTGTCGGTGCAGGTTTTACTGAACGGAGATGGAAAAGCGTGGACTCGTGGGACCTGTGCTGATGGGGCAGAAGGGCAGAGGGAAAGAGCACACCCCTTCTTATACCCTGCCAAATGAAGGAAACACAGCATAGACCGCCCAATGGGAAATCAAGAAGCAGCAGGATGAAAAAGATCAAGGAGATATTTCAGGAATGACCGATGGAGAAACGAAGGGCCGATAAGACTGGTAGAGAGGCACACGGAGGCAAGTTTAGGAAAACAGACGGGAAGTACACAAAAATGGCCAGAGGGAAGGGACTGACTGTGATCGGCCACAGATGCAACCTCAAGCCATCAAATTTCTTAGATAGTTGAGGGCGGCGCTTCTCCTCCTGAACCCCTTTCCTATTCGGCCTTTTGGATGGAGAGCAAACTGCCTTATTTTACGCCCTGTACTAGAACTTCAGGATTTGAAGGACCAGGTTGGGGACAGAGTGTCCAGGAGAAAATCTACCTAGGTAGTCAACTAAGCATTGACACCAACCTGATGACACATAATTAATCAATAATTCATAGTTAATCACCCAGAACTCCTTTTCTGGCTGATCAGCAGTATAAGTAAAACAGGGACTGGTGAATATTAAAAGCACCTTTGCTAAGGAAGAGGGCCAGAAAGAAGGGAGGCCATGGATAGGCCGTCTATGGTGCCTTACCCTTTATTACACATGGGAAAGGGAGGGACAATTTCTTCTTGGTTCACCTTTCCGATGAGCTCAGCTTTCTGAAACCAAAGGCTCTCAGAGGCAAGCACTGCAGCTTCCATCCAACTAAATCAGCACTGCGTTTTAGGCCAGGAGAAATTCCCTCTACAAGCAGTCCTCACTTAACGACCCTAACTGGGACCAGCAATTCTGCTGTTAAGCGAAACGGTTACTAAGTGGGAAATCACATGACTGCAACTGTGTTTTCTGGCTGGAAAGAGACAAGACTACAGGTAGCTCCCAGTTTAAGAATGAGTTCTGTTCCCAAGATCTGTCCTTAAGTCGAGTTTATATGTAAACCAGAACAGTATTATTGCATAATACTGTATAAGTAGCATTGTGTAATTAACCCGAACCATTGTGTATTTAACTCTAATCATTGTGCATCTAACTTGAATTTTGCTACAATAGGCCCTGTTCTTAACCATGGGTTGTCCTTAAACCAGGCATTCTTAACCTGGGGACTCCCTGTACTCAGTTTCAGACCTTTGGCTTTCGTTTGCCTCCTAGCCGCTCTCCCACCCTTTGGAATGCTCAAGTGCCTGCTTACTGTCCTGTACACATTGAAAGCAATGCGATCGTGCCACAGCCCGGGACTGGGAGCCATGGGCACGCTAAGCAAGCAGCTTACTCTCTGGAAATCCCTTTCTCTCCAATCCCTGTGCTCTGTTGGGGGCAGGGGAACAAACAATTTCTGTAGGCAATCTCTCCTTTGCCTGACCCTTTCCTGCTGCCAGCGTGATTGCATTGCTTTCAATGTATAAAAGAGCAAACAGTTCACTCTTTTGAAATCTCTTCCTCTCCAACCTCTCTGCTCTGGGATGGGGGGAAGAGTCAAAGAGATTTCAAGAGACTACTGTAAGCTGTGTAGCATGCCCACAGCTCCCAGCCCTGGGCTGTGGCATGATCACATTGCTTTCAATGTGTAGAAGAGCAAACAGCTTCCTCTCTTGCAATCCCTTCCTCTCCAATCTCTCTGCTCTGCAAGGGGGGGAAAAAGAAAAAACTACAAGTCAGGCACAAGACAATGCATACTGACTGTAATGGTGATCACATGACTGAGGGACGTTATGACTTAGAGTTTTTTTCAGCACCGTCATAACTTTGAAAGGTAACTTTGAATGAGTGGTTGGTAAGCGAGGACTACCTGTATTCTTTGTGGGCTAAGTATCAAGTTACAGGTCAGTGCAATCACAAGCAGGATTAATCTTTAGTCATTTTTATGAGCACTTAGAAATATTTCAGGTAACATATGGTGATGAATCACATAAGGGCCGCCCACCTGCCCCCTTGTGAAGACATCTAGAGAGGGCCTACTGAAGGCTTGGTCTTGATGTGAATTGAAAGAATATGGATGAAAAAGCATGCCTTGCCAGAAATGAAACATCAAGAGATGGCCGGTTGTAGACCAGGTGTGGATCAGGCAGGAGGTCTTTCTAGGAGCAGCCCCTCCTCAATGGCATAGTTTCCCCCTAGAAGTATGGGTGTCTCCATCCAACTGGCATTTCATAAACAAGCCAAAATGGTTTTGTCTCAGGGCACAGATTAATGTACTTTAAGGACACCCATGATATTTCCTGATGGTTTTGATATTGTTTTTAATGGGCTATATAGTTTTATTTTTGTTTTGACTTCATTGTAATCTGCCCAGATGTTTTGCTGGTTAAAAGCACAGTGGAATAGGGTTGTCTTAATGGCTTAGCCTACCTACCTACTTACTTATTTACCAAATTACCTCTTAAAAATATTGCTATATTGCCTCCTATGCTATGCACCTCCAGGTCTTATGCAAAATTTAAATAAGAAATCACAATTACATGACTGCAGCTTGCTGAGACATTGTAATCATGAACCAGGTGCTGAGCAACTGGATTGCGATCACATGACTATGGGGATGCTGCAACGGCCAGAACTCCGAGGATCCATCATAAGTCCCCCTTGTTCAGCACTGTTGCAAGTTTGAATGGTGGCTGAACGAGTGGTCATAACCCGAGGACCACCTATAAATGAATGGCTATGAGTAACATAGCAGCGGCATTGCAAGATGACAAAAGGCAACATGATTGAAATAATAATAATAATACTGTTAAAAAATTAACAACTTACTCAATATCTTTTCGGACCGATCCCATGAGATTCTCTCTTTCCCGCACAGCCACAAAGTTGGTTTTAGTCTTGTGGAATTCATGCGTGTAATCCTGTCATGAAAAAGAAATTATTCCATGCTAATTAGACGACTATGACCTTACAACAGTATTTGCAGGTCTCAACCTTCAACCTAACCAGAGTTGAAGTTCAAAATATTGTTACTGTCCTTCAAAGGGATGGTCAAGGGACCCTAAAAGATACAATAAACATTCACAAGCCCCACAGCACTATTGTCCAATGTGAAAACTCCTGGAGAGGTTGGAACTGCAGTTCAAGGAATTCCTTTGGCTGCACTGACAAGCAGGTCTTGGAGTTACAGATGTGGACAAAATCACAAAAGGGGCTCCAGCATGCTTTCCAGAGACTCTGGTTCAGTGCGTGCCCACCCCTATCCTGGCAGATGTGGCTAGTTATTTGCACCCCACTCGTAAAAGCCTGGGGCTGCAAAAGTCTGTCAGTGGATGCCATGCTGGTGAGCCTGTGGCTATCCAGCCAAAATCTCACTTCAGTTACTGCACAGGGGTACATGGATCTGCCTCTCTGAAAAATTACAAACCCCCAACCTGTTCCAGAGGGCTTATGGCAAGGGATGAGATGCCCATGATGGGGTGGTTATGATTTTATGGGTTTATTTTAGTTTTTATGGTGGATGATTTATTAGGAATTGCTCTTAATTACAGTAAACCAGTGTTGTCCAAACTTGGCCACTTTAAGATGAGTGGACTTGAACTCCCAGAATTCCCAGCCAGCCAGGAATTCTGGGAGTTCAAGTCCACTCATCTTAAAGTGGCCAAGTTTGGACAACACTGCAGTAAACCATACACCCCAAAACACTTTTTCGTAATTATTTCTGAAACATTACCCAGCCCTATTCTCGAGGAAGAGCACACTGCAATCCACCCAATCTAGAGATAACCAAGACGTGTCTCTGACTTCAACAGGAACAGAAGTTAAGTCAGTGCACATTTTTCCATTGGATATAAGCACCACTGGTTACAGCTGACTTCAGAAGCAACCCCAGACTGAAAACCTGGATCTGAGGGAATCTTCACCCATCCCAGACAGGTTGAAATGTTACTCCCCAATCCATTTGCTTCCTAATCAAGGAGCACCTCTGTCTTAGTTGGTTTAGGGTTCAATTTTTTAGCCCTCATCCATCACCCCCGTCCAGGATCCTGCAGATCCAGAAACCAGATCTGAGCCGTAACAGAGACACCAACAGACACCGTTGGTGCATCATCAGATCTACTGTAAGGGAGAAATCCAACCCAGACCAAACACAGGCAACTTCACCAGCAGGGCGCCCGTGCTGTCTCCTCTGCTTGAACAAATACTAATATGACAGTGCCGGTCAGGTGCCATATTAGTATTTGTATCAGTTACTAGTCATGGGCAAAACATTTCCTCCTACGTGAACTTGCCCAGCCACTGAGACAGGAATCTGTGGCATTTTCTGAGGCCCTGAACTAAGGGAGAAAGGGTTCTTTTCCTGGCATAGCACCACGGTGCTGGGAGCTGCTACCCAGATTTCTCTGAACAGGAAATATTTCTCCATGCAGAGGAAAACAAGAAATAAACAGAAAACTGGAATCCAGAGCTGCAGAATATACAAAAGCGTCTCAAGTTCAAACCGTCTGTCAGTGTAAACTGAGCTGTTTCAACATCTTGGAGGTGTTTTGAGTGTGAGACGGTTCAAATTCTAAACGCTTTGCACCCTCCTAAGAGCATCGCTTTGCAAAGATGGAAGCAGATACACTTTGCCCAGACAGAGCTGAAAAGTCAGGGGACAGACTGTAGCTCAGTTTTGTGCACGGGAACTTCAAGGTTTAACTCGAAAAGGTTCCGCCAACAGATCAGGGAGTGGTCCCTCCCTGCCGGGGGCCTGCCAAATGCCACTTCTCCCAGCATTGCCAGGAGAAAGCCTCGGGCCAGGGGAACTGCCCTACCTGCAAGATGTCTCGGTGCCGCTGCAAGGTATGCATCAGAGCTGCATTGAGGGAGGGGACGCCAGCGCTGTTGGTGTACTCAGCCATTTTGTCATTTACCCCGGTGAGCTGCAACATAGAGTACAAGCGGGTTAATGCCTTTCGAGACAAGGATCAAAGGTACTGAGAGTTAACAGCACAGGCTTGCTTCTCCATACAAACAACAGTGCGGCACCTCCCCTCTCCCTGCCTTTGCAACATTTGTTGTCGCACCAGCTCATTGGTACTCTGGTGTCTTGACTTAAACTGTGCATTATACAACACAGAACATTTCTGATTTATTGATTTATAGGCAGTCCTCGCTTAGCGACCACAATTGGGACCAGCAACTCCATCGCTAAGCGCCGCAGTCACTAAGCAGAAAATCATGTCACTGCGTCAGACTTACGATGTCACTTCTGTTGTGGTCGTTAAGCAAATCACTGCAGGTTGTTAAGCACAATATCACATGACCACAACCTGCAATTTTACTTCTGCGTTCTCCATTAACTCTGCTTGTTGGAAGCTGGCTGTGAAGCACGCAAATGGCGATCACGTGATCAGGGATGCTGCAAGAGTCATAAATGTGAGGACTGGTCACAAAGCTTTTTTTTTTACACGGTTAAGTTTGGTCACTAAACAAGGCAGTCAGTAAGTGAGGACTACTTACACTTGAAGGTGGGGTGCTTGTGGGAGATGGTCAAAAGCCTAGAGTCACTTATATAGTGAGATGGGCAGCGTATAAATCTGATTTATAAATAAAATAAAATAAATAAAGCCATCAAGATGGCTGCCACAACCATCCAGTTGAAGCCCTGCCTTTTTTGTGTGTTGTGAAAGTTCTAGGTGGGGGGGGCATTTCACATGGCCTTCAACTTTGGGGGTGCCTCGGGATTCCCTCTTGCCCCCTTTCTCCTCTGTACCCAGATGCAGCTGCTGGAGATCATGCAGGCGTGGGCTGCAACACCCCAACAAGCAAATGGTAAATAGTTCTTCCTCTTTCCTGCCGATGAATTCTGGAGAACAGAGAGGAGCACATTGTAGCTCATGCTGGGGAAGAACAAAGAGAACAGGCAGAGCCAGGTGGAACAGCAATGCCAGCCTCTGATGAGGTTCCATTCCTCTTGAAAGACCATGTTCGGCTGTCAGAGTTAAGGAATGTGGGAAATGGCTGTCCAGATGCTTCAGGTTTTTCTCTCTGCGTTTTCAGTCTTTGTAGACTATTAACTGCCCAGGGCCAGGCAGCCTCTAAATCCAAAGAGCGTCATCTGACAGGACCCAGGAGGAGGGCCTTCTCTGCTGCTGCACCCACCCTATGGAACATCATTCCCCCTGAGGTCAGGCTGGCCCTGGCTTTGATGGCCTGAAGATCTGGCTTGGCCATCTGACCAGAGAGCGGTGTGGAGCCCATAAAATGGCTGTGTGGTTCTTGAACGACTGTGCTCTCCTGGAGACGGCACTGCATGGTTTTTAATTATTTTAACGTTTTGTATTGTTGGTGTGGATGTTTTATTTTTTGGTTGTTGTTTTTTTTTTAATGTTTTAATTGTAAGCCGCTCAGTGTCACGGATGTGAGATGGGCAGCTATATAAACTGAATAAATAAATAAAACTAAGTAATAACAACAACAACAACACCATTTGCAGCCTGGACTTGTGGCTTTCTACAAAAAGGGCGGTGGAGTCAGTGGGCATGAGTGCAATCAATTATGAGCTTTTCCAACTGCCTGGCAGTAGAGAAGTCCCCATCGGGTTGCGCTTGACCCCTAGCAAACACATTAAGCAGCCTCATCCACAGCCTTTTCTTGGCCCCAAAGCAGAAGTGGCTTGCTCTGGGGTCAACAAATATGAGAAGAAGAAAAAAAACACCATGCAACAAATCAGTATAAAACAATAAAAACAGAAGCATTATACAGTTACAAAAAGCAGCAATCAGTGGCTGGGGAAAAAAATCCAGTAATTCTAAAAAGTCTTCTTTGAATACCTGTGAAAACAAAATGGTCTTCACCTGCCACTAGAAAAACAATAACAGAAGCATCAAGTAGTCAAGATAAAAAGAGCATTAAAGAAAAAGATAAAAGATTCAGAGCAACAATATAAAGGGCAGTAAAGACAAAGTAATACAAACAGCCATACAATTGCAAAGTCTAAAAAAACTGGAAGTTTGTGGGATTTTTCACATGTTGGGGCCTTGCCCTGGGGTCAAAAAGACCACAATGTCGGAGCCAGCCGAGCCTCGTGGGGCAAGGCATTCCACAGCTGGCGCAGCACCGTCAGAACTGTACCTGGTGACCCCTGCCCTACCTGGCCTCACTGGACAGAAATATCTGGAAACAGGTCACAAGAGACCCTGGAGGGTTTAGATGGGAAAACAGGGCAGAGGATCCTGATCTGATTACCAGCGCTTTGAACTGGTACCTTAAACTAACTGGCAGCCCCTGGCATAATTCAACAGCACTTTTACCAAGCTGAGAATAGCTGGATAAAGCTGCAGGTGCTCCTGCATAAATGAAACTCGCTTTGGATTACTTTGAGGTGCCAAATGCCTTGCTGCAACCCCCTTTTTCCCAACCGCTCCAGCCATTCATTTAAAAAACCCTTCAGCGTTTCAGCAGGAGTCAGAGCTGGCCTCAGCGACATATCACTCACCTTCCCTAAGAGTTGCTCAATTTCCACAGCCATTGCTTCAAACATTCGGTCTTGGCTCGACCCATTCAGGAGAGGGGTTGTGTCCGAGCTGAGCAATGAACAACACAGAGATAGCTTTCCATTAAATTTTAACACATGGCAGGAAACACACCTAATTTTTAAAAATCATATAAACCAGGAGGTCCTAAGGTTGATGGCCACGAGTTAGGCATACCCAACAGAGCTGGGAACTACATCTCAGTTTCAGATATCAGTAGCATCCATCTTGGACAACGAGCCATTTTTGGAAATCCAAGTGCCTTTCAGACCAATGGAAAATGAGAAGCAGAGTGCCCCCTCACACCTCCACGCAGAGAAGGATCCCTGAGTTTTCTCTTATAAGGCAGCTTAGAGAGTCCACCCACCTTGCTATCTACTTCTGCCCTGCCCTGGGAGATTGGAGGTGGTGGTTAAAGTGTTGGACTGGCACAAGGGAGTCCCACATTCAAACATCCACTTGACCATAGAGCTACCTGGGTGACTTAGAGTAGACCTTCTCTCTCTCAGCCCAATCTATCTTACAAGGCTTGTGGAGAAAAATGCTCACCCAAGCAGCCTTTGGCACTCAAGGAAAAAAAAAAAGAAAGAACACAAATGCAATAAATACATCTCTGAACAATTCATCCACATTTCAATTATTCAAACTTGCCGGAGGTTCAGGCCAACCCTGGAGAGCGCATGCTTGCAAACGTTTGTAAAATTTAATACATTTAAATAAATAAAAATAGTAGACTAGAGGCTGTAAATATTGGTCTGGATTGAGGAAACGCTGACACTTCCAAGATCGTACTTGCTCTTCGGGGTTAGCTATTCGAACGTTCTAAGAATTTCCCAAGTGAGACTCACTCAATCCTGAAATTTTAAAAGTACAGCCAAACTTCCCGAAGCACAAAACTAAAGCAAACGAAGAAAGCTTGGTTTGGGGAGTGAAAAAAACACGTTCACAAGTGCAACAAAAATCAAAAGAAGTAGCAGCATGATAGTACCTATACCTGTCGCGCCTTCCATCTCGGGAGCCGCCATGGCTGTAGCTGGTGCACAACTTGCTGAAGGAGACCAGCTTGAGGTCCAGTTCATTTTCCAGCTGCCGGGCCTGCTTCCTTAGGTCTGCAGAAAGAGCACAGAGGGAACAAAAATTATGCTTCTTCCATCCCTTCAACTCTCCAGATTCAAAAACAACGTGGCTGAAACCACTTCCGGAGATTCTGAACAGTTAAATGGCTGTTTATGGCTCATCACAGATCATCGACGTGAAGACGTTCTTCTCTAGGAATACAGAAGTCTTAATTCTGTGGCAGATTTTTCATGCTTTTCATCTTTTTCCCAGGTTCAAATCTTCGGTTGTCCTAGTTAAAAGGTAGAGCTACTAGATGCCTGCTTTGGGACAGAAGGATTCAAGTTCAGCTTCACCAGGCAAGGCTGGAGAAATCCACTGTGTGAAGGACTGGAGAGACATGGTAAATCACAGCAGCAGAAGACATTAATTTTTTCAAACTAGGGCATCATCTCTTACTATTTAGATATCTTCCAGCACACGAGGGGGATGGTTGGACTGGCTATAAGAGAATTTCCATCTTCCCCCTTTTTCTTAATGTTACGGCGTTGATTATAGACAATGCTTGTCAACAAATAATCCCAGGGAAGCTTACAATAAAAGAAAATTAATATCTGAGAAAGTAAAATAATCACATCTGAAGTGTTTGCAGAGTCCATCTTCTCATAAATCTGAAGGAGAAATTTTGCAAACCAGCAGCAACTGAGCAATAAACAGCCAGGAAAGTTCAGGTTGCAGAATATTTTCCTCGAGCGAACCTTGTGCGGCTGAGGGCCTCTTCCGAGGGCTGATGTGTGCCCTCTGTCATGTTGGATTCACGTTTGCGCGCCTCAGCGCCCGAACGCAAAGGTGCAAGGCCCACCTCCCGCCGCAACATCATGCCCGTGAATCGTTCCTGGGACGTGTCTCCTGAGGAAAGGGAGAAGGTCCTCGGATCCGCTGGGCCCCGCTCTGGCTCGGCTCGCGTGGAGTCCCAAAGACGCTCTCCCGCGCCTGAGCATCGTCGCTCCTTCGCCCTGGCAAGAGGAGCTCCCTCCGGCTCCCTTAAAGGGGCCTCTCTCGGCTGAAAAGAACCTCCAGGTTCAGGGGCAGTGTACCTCTGAGCCCCCCCTTTCCCGCAGGGTGGGAGCCGACACCGCCGCGGCCGGCCAGGCGCTTCTGGAGACCCGCTGCTACCCCGGAAAGACCCCCGCTGCGCCCTGCACCGGCCCTCGGAGAGCCCCTCCTGCCCCCGCCCCGCCCGAGGGATCAGGGGTGGGGGGCTCTTCTTCCAGCCGCGCCGCCCCCACCCCAAGGCTCTAGATCGGCCCGACGCTCTCGAGATGCCCCGGCCTGAGACTCCCGTCATCCTCCGCCCGCAGAGCGATTACATAACCCATCTCCTTCCGGGGGGCTGAAGTGTAGCCCCCTCCCCCGCTGCCTTCGGGCTGGGCTGGGCTGGGCTGGACTGCACCCCCGCGCCCGCTAAGGCGGGCCGTGCTGGCTGGGGAATGATGGGGATTGTAGTCCAGCACCCTGCAGGCCGGGCGGGGCGTCTCGGGCCCTGCCGGCTGGGCTGCTCCCTTCCAGCCCTCGGCATCCAAAGCGGCCGCCTCCCCGGCCGCCCCTTCCCTGGAGAGTCGCCCCCTCCCCACCGCGCCCCCACTCACCCTCCCAGTAGTTGCTGCTGGCCGCCGCCGCCGCCGCCATCTTTGTTGTCCAACGTCAGCCCTCCTCGACTCGAGCCGGCAGCGCGCTCAGCCATAGAGCGGGCCGGCCAGAGCGCCCCCTCGACTTCCGATCGTAGAGCGCCCACGCCGTGGAGTCTGGCGAGGAGGGAGGACGGAAGGACCATCGAGGGAGGAAGAGCGGCGCCGGGGAACTCCTAGACCGCCCCTCTAGCCGCCGCTTGAACGTCCGCACTGCCCCCTGCCGGCCACGGCCCGAAAGGTCCCCCGGGGTCCTTTTTGCTTTCTGGTGAATAATCCTAACAGGCTCTGCGGGGCGGCGACATCGCTTATGTGCGCATGCTCATGCACATTCGCACGCTCTTTCCTAATACGAGTGGGGGGCGCCGCTTTACGCCCGCACCGCGGCTTTCCCTGGATGGTCTGCAGTGCTCCTGCGGAGTTCTTTTCGCTTATTTTAGTGATGCAGGATTTAAACGGAGAGTTCGTTGTTGTTTTATTCCCTTTGGGAGCAAGGGTTCCTGATGGTTTTGCAAAAGCCAGGAGGAGTCCGGGAGCACCTTTTCCAACCAAGAGATTTTATTAAAAGGCAGAAGCTTTGGTGCGTCGCGGCTCCCTTGGTCAGAGGTTGATGGTGCTGCTAATTAGAAATGTCAAGCGGCTTAACTAATTTTCTGGGTTTGTAGGAACTACAACCTAACCACAAGGTCGCGCAGTGTTTCTTCGGCTTGTTCAACAGACACGTTCAAAACATCTGCTTTAGCGTATATGGAAATGCAGTCAGTCTCTGAACATATATTCCAGTGTTGTCCAAACTTGGCCACTTTAAGATGAGTGGACTTCAATTCCCAGAATTCTCCAGCCAGCCATGCTGGCTGGGGAATTCTGGGAGTTGAAGTCCACTCATCTTAAAGTGGCCAAGTTTGGACAACACTGATATATGGGGACCATCTACCCTTCAAATAATATTAAATCATGCAACCAGAGTTTGGCTGCGCTAAGTCAAAACCCCAACAGGAAAGGAGCTGGCGGTCAAGAAATACACCGCAGACTGGCGCTTGGTAGAGCAACCGTGAAGGTCTTGGAAGAGATATTCAGATGTTGCGATGTGTCTCTACCTACAAAGATCAGGATTGTACAAGCCATGGTACTCCCTCTGACCCTCTACAGAAGCAAAAGTTGGACTTTGAAGAAGCAGGAGAGGAAGAGTATGGATGCCTTTGAACTTTGGTGCCGGAGAAGACGCCGGAGAAGACCGTGGGCAGCCGAGAAAAGCAACCGATGGATCATAAAACAAACCAGCCCCTCAAGGCACAAATGACCAGGCTCAAATTATTCTACTTTGGACACATGATGCAAACACCCAGCTGTCTCGGGAAGTCCATAATGCTGGGAAAGGTGGAAGGAAAGAGAAGAGGACGACCGGCAGCAAGGTGGAGCGGCTCAGTGGCAGCAGTGATGGGGGCATCATCGGAAGAGCTGAAAATCGGGTTAGGGACAGATCTTTGTGGAGAAAATCTATCTATGTGGTTGCTAAGAGTTGACACTGACTTAATGGTACACGATCAATCCAGTCAAAACCAATTAACTCTATTATGGCTTATCATGCTTTATGATTGGCCAGCCACGGACTGTAAATCATTGTCTCTGGTTTACTGCTGACCCTGCCCACCAATTTTGGCTTACTCAATAAACCATGAATAAGCAGGCTCCATCTTAGTGCAATGCCTGACGTCATTCCTTCTCAAGCCCATTTCTTGCGATTAAGTGTTTGCCTTCAATTCCCACATGGACAAGCATCCCAGGATACTTGTATAAAACTCAAGCCAAGCTAGAGGCTGTACTTGTATGTTTGTACAGGGGAAGATTCTCCTTCAATGGCTGTGATTACCTCCCATGGCAACCAGCATCACAAGAATAGCTTGAGCCAAGGTGTTGTGTTCCGCAGCTTGATCTAGGAAGAAGTAATCTCATAATGTACTTGATTGGCCCTAGCTGGTTTAAAGAGTGAACAATCATGGCGGGTGGGAAGAACAGTTCCTGGAAGAGGCAGTTTTGCCCCTGAAGGTTACAATACCACAGGAGTTCTCAGGTTGCAAGGCCAGCATGTCCTTCCTTCTACACTTAATTTAAACCACCAAGCTTGTTGATTCAGGTGGAAGAAGAGACGTCTCATACTCAGCAAGGACTTCCATGGAACAACCAAAGGGGCTGGGTCAATGCTACTGATTTTGTTGGTTGCTTCCTTATTTTTAACAGAACTCACTGAATGAGCACTTTAGTGATGGGGGCATTTTGGTTACTGGTTTTTGTTCATCACAGGAACGTGGAGGGAATTGCTCTCATATCCCCTGGTGGAAGTGCCATGTTTGTTCTCTCCCAAGAAAACAAGAAGCATGAATGTGCAGAGCAGGCAGATCGCCCTCATGGAAGAGAGGGCAAAGGGGCCGAAGGCAAAACTGTCCACCCCCACCCCCACCCTGGTTGCCAGAGAGGACAGGGGCCTCTTCAGACAAGCTCAGGAAGTGTCAGGCCCAGCCAGTGTGTGGCCTCCTCCTGTGCCCTGAAGGGTGGCGGCCTCCTACTGAGGCCTGAGAAGTTTGTTGGCCAGACAGCCTGTTGGACGTGATGGAAAAAATCTCAGCCTGCTGACAAACACCCCTATCTTCTCATCTGGGGTGACAAACGACACAGCCAGACCAAGCCTGGAGACTATGTAAGGGACCAGGAAGCACTGAGCAGAAGGGCGAAGGAGCTGGGGGCACAGATGGTGCTTTCTTCGCTCTTCTTTGTCAGGATGAGGCCTGAGAGAATACGAGAGGATGCACAGATGGTGCCAATGGGGATGATTTAGATTCCTGGATAATGGGATCTTTTTCTGAGATGAAGGAGCCCTGGCAAGAGATGGGCTGCATCTCAGAACTGGGCAGGATGTGTTCGGAAGGCGCCTCACAGCAGTGACCTGAAGGGCTTTAAACTGAATCCTATGGGGAGGGAGAAGTGAGTCCGTAACATCACGCACTGCCAAGCAATGGCAACAGGACTGGGAGGGGTAGGTAGGATGGGCGTGGAAACACAGGAAGGAATAATTGGTCAAGTTCCCCGGCCAACAATTCAAGAGTCATTTTGCAAATACTGGGCAAATATTTGTACAGGGGAACAGGAAGAAATAGAAGTCTGAATGCAGGAAGGCAAATATGATTTAGAGGCATTACTGAAACCTGGTGGGAAGAAACTCATGAGTGAAAGGCAAGGTCTGAAAGCTTTGACTTACTCAAAAGGAGTAAGCCACACAAAGGGGGGAGGATGGTGATCTACCTGAAGAAAATGCATATGTGTACCAAGATCCAGGAATTTGAGAGAGAGAATCCAGTGAAGAGTATTTAGGTAAAAACACAACAAAGCAGGGAAAAACAAAGATATTACAGGAGCGTTATAAAATGTCAATCCAGGCAGAAGATCTGGATAAACCCTCCTGGAGCAGATGATGGAACTTTCAGGGAAGAGGAAAATGGGTGTAATCACCAAAGAGTAATTTAAAAAAAGGGTAATAAAGAACAACAAGTGTAATCACCAGCAAGCAGCTAATATCTGCAGGGAAAAAAAAGTTAGGAGAAAGTACAGCAGGTGATGGGGAGGTAGCAAGTCCTATATCTTTTCTCTCCCAAGAACCATGTCCAAATGGACCTAAGCAGATCAGCTGACAGGAGGAGGGAGCAGCAACCCAAGGTCAGTAAAGAGACGTTTAGGGAGGAGTTTACGTCTCGGGACTAGACCAGGACATCCGGGAGTCTTCAAGGAACTTGTGGAGGTCATCTGAGAGCCCCATTCTATGATCTTTAAGGAATCGTGGCGAATGGACATAGACCACGGAATTAGAGAAGAGCAAATGTTCCTATCTTCAGCTAAGGGGGAAAAGATAACCTGGGGACTGTCGATAGATCGGTATTGGCTAAATTCTGAGAGAGACTATTAAGCAGCTGATTTGTAAGCATTCAGAAAAGAATGCATTACTTCACCAGAGCCAGCATGGCTTTATCAAGGATAAACCAGGCCTCAAGAATTCCTTTCCTTTTTTGGATAACCCGTTTAGTTGACAACAGGAATGCAGTGGACACGGCCTACCTTGACTTCAGCAATGCCTGCGTGACTTGGGCGAGGTTTAGAAAATGCTTATCAAATTTGCAAATGACCCCAAAAGAGGGTCAAACACACCTTGAATTTTGTGTCCAGGTCTGGGCACGTTTTAGGAAGGACCTGGGCAAATTGAAGCATGAAGTAAGAGTTGGTGGTGTTGGGTATGATTAGTCTTCAAGGAACTGAAGGGCTTTCATGGCAAGAGCTGTTCACCGATGGGCTACTGGTCACCTATCCTTAACTGGAGCTGTTTAAATGGATTCCTGCACTGGGCAGGGGATTGGACTGGTTGATCCCCAAAGTCCCTTATATTCTATCAAGAGAGACCACAATTTTATCTATGCCCAAGACCAGGCATTCTCAGGTCGGGAAATGGAGTTGTAGTCTCAATACGTGTGGAGGGTCCATATAATATAAATCACTGAAAGACTTTAATGACAATATAAACTTATTCTGCAAGGCTGACCAGAGCATGAACCTTTTACTGGTCAAGTTAGCCTCCCCTTGCTGCTTCTCAAGGAAGTTGGGTGTTGACTCTGCGCTGCGAAGCTCTGAGAACAAGCTTGCGGCTTTCCCTTTTCTAACCTTTCCGCTCCATAATAATGTGCTCCTGCTCTAGCCAAGCGATTGCCCTGACCCGTTTCACACTCACAATGTAATTTGCCTCCCTGCCTTAGAGCAATATGCAGTTAACCTTTTGCTCTTGCTAGCTGCATAGCTAGCTTCCCATTCCCATTGTCTTCTCGCATGCAGCTTGGGGAGCCGGAAATAGTCCTCGTTCCCACACACACTTTTATTGACATGAATACACAAATGTCAATTCCACGATCACTCACTCTGGCACCTGGTGCTAGATAAAAAGGGGGGAGCCTGGGCCTATAAACGTGGGCAGTAAAGGATCCCCAAGTGCAGGCACAACTTGGCTAATGGCTTCTCCCACCAGTTTGTCATGACTAAACAGGATGGGAGCACCCCTATGTAAGTATGCTGCTTTTATTAATATCACTCTGCTTAATAAAGCGTTACATTTTATTGTAATTCTGGTGTCTGTATGTAATTTCTTCAGGATCTCACTTGTGACAGCCACTGCCCACGACACAATGGCCAGTCAAATAAAAGTAAGTACTATAATGTATTAGTTGCATTTACATGAGATGACTACTCGTGATTAACTGGACCATGGTTTATCCAGTTTTCGTGGTTTTGAGTGTGGTGTGAACACAATACTGTTTCTTTTCCTTAATAACATTCTTTCCTCTTCCTCCTCCTCCTCCTCTCGAAGGAACACACTTCCTAAGGAGGCCATTTGGCTTCCTATTCTTGGCATTTAGGACATCTTAACAACGGACTTCTTTGCCAGGGTTTTAACTGCTAGCTTATGATACAAAAATGGTTATGCATCCTTGAACTAGCTAGAAAGAACTTGAACTTTGAGTTTCCTGAAGTCTACAAGAGGGCCTACATTACACAGCCAAGTTGTTCAAAGGACAGTTTATCATGTTGCATTAATACTAAGGATACGGCACCAAGTGTTCAACAATGATGATCATTAAGCCCAAGTGCGGATTCCTGTTACTCTCCCCCCACTGATTCAAGGGCACGAGAATGGAGACGGGGGCTGAAACAGAGCAAGATTTTGAAGTGGCTCTCCAGAGGCACTTTCAGACAAAATATCAAAAAGGAGAGAACCAACAAGTAATTGTATATGTCCTAAGTGATGTAACTGGCGAAGCAAATAAGACACAGAAAGGAGAGACATCATAAAAGAATTTTATACAGATTAGAGCTTAGCATACATTTTAATCAAACACACTTGCAGAAGTCTTGTTTGGTGTACAGACCTTCAAGTTGTCAATGACACTAATTGGTTTGCGTTCCTAAGTCAAGCCCTTCCTTTCAACATCTACTTCTGAAGGCACAGTACATGGACCCCCCTCCCCCCAAATCAAAGTGGCAAACGTACAAAGGCAGCTGCAATTTATTCTTCTATGCCACAGAGGTTAACATTGGCTCTCAAAGACATACAGTGTTATACAAAAAGTAAGGGCAGCCACCCTGTTATTTTAATTAGAAAAAATGCATAATTACTATCAGAAAGATGCAGCCACCTGTGAACACTGAGGCAAGACTGGCTTCCAAGTTGTGTTTCTAGCAAGACTTGAGCAAGTCAAAAGAAGGCTATGGCTGGTGCTCGACACCACAGTTATTGCTGGCACACTTAGTCAAGAGACTTTGAACTGCTTTTCTTTTAAATTTTGGACTGGGATGAAGAGGATAATGCACATTCCAATACAGATTAAAGAAATCTACCCCAAGGCCCAACAGATAGCAGCAAGGGATTTGGAATCAGTACTATCCAACTTCATTTCAAAGAAAGCTGTTGTAGGTAATTCGACAAAAAGCAGCAAAGCTCAATTAAAGCAGAACACAACTGGGATACCGTTGCTTGAACCTTATGACAATCTACTGGCATGGATATACTAGGATCATCAATAATGCTAATAGACTGAGGCACTTGGTTTAGCACTGCATACTTTCAGCAGATGGGAGGGGCTTAAATAAACCGATCCAGAACGATCAGCAAAAGGATAAACTTAAAACATTTACTTGTTGATTTTAAAGATAAATCTCACAATTTGTCCTACTTCGTAGTATGTTTAAGAGAGTAGCTTAAACTAAGCTGTCAACATTTTGACAGCTAAAATGCCCTATGGATTTCCTGGGAATGATGGCCCCAGAGTCCAACATTATTATTATAATGCCCCAGTTTTAAAGTGGGTTTGACATTTCACAAGGGAAGCTAAACTATTTTGGGAAATCCTTATTAGTACATCCAAGCAACTGAATAAGCCATCAAAACAGGTCATTGTTCCCATTTCTGGCAAGTTTTAAGAGACCAGAAAGAATTTTGAGGAGTCTGACGTCAGACCTTGTGGTAGTAACAAGACCCTAAACAGATTCTCTAGATGCATTTCCAGTTCTTAAGTAAGCCTTTGGAGTTGCTTTCAACTATATTCTCATCCTGCATGCGCTACCTAAAGTTATCAAGGAATGGTGGAATTAAACTCCCCAATGCATAAATA
Source organism: Liasis olivaceus (assembly GCA_030867105.1). Lineage (NCBI taxonomy): Eukaryota > Metazoa > Chordata > Lepidosauria > Squamata > Pythonidae > Liasis > Liasis olivaceus. The sequence goes on from CM061349.1 coordinate 330,097,194, forward strand.
GGAAAGTGATCTTGTTTAAAGATGGTCTTCTAGTCCAAGACTAGTACTTATCAGCTGTACAACAGCTTTTCACTTTTTCCAAACATATAAGCCCCTATTTAACATTTCAAACCAAAGTGCTACAAAAATAAAAGGCTAGACTTACACCATATAATGTGAGGAACAGTATCCACTGTGCCACTTCCCTTCCAGAACAGACCCACTATATAGTTGGGGCATATTCAGAAGAAGAATCTGAGAAGAGCACAATTCCACACAAATTCAGTCTTGGCAGAAGAGCAGAGAACTGCAGTAACAGACTCAGTAATGGAAAGGAAATAACAAGGCATTTTCCTGAAAAAGTGGCTTGATGCTTTCAAAGCAGATTTTCTTATCAAAAGTTTTTTCTAGACTGCAGTCCCTGTCAAACAAACCAGTAGTGCGGATGCTTCCACAGACTCCAAAAGAAAATTACAAAACAACATTTGGCACCAAGCTGGAATTTCAATATCCAATTAGTATTAGGCTATCAGGAGTTATTCTTTCTCAGTACAGAAATGCACCTCTTGCTATCCTATGTTCTCAAGTAAAACCAGCAGAAATGCTGCAGCAGGATCTGTGCAAGATAATTAAAGGAAACAAAGTAAGCGTTGTGTTTTGAAAATCAACAACTGCAACCTCAACTGGAGAGGGAGATTTTCCTGTATCTCAACACATATTTCAAGTCAGTATCTGCCCAAAAGACCTAACCTGAAGTCATTGTCAGCAGAAGGAATTTTATTCTTCTTAATAAAGGGAATATGTTTAGTGCTTTTAATGCCTCTGCAACCAACCCTGGAAACTATTCCAGGCAGGCAGGAAAGAAAGAAAGTTCCAAAGTGTCCGTATGCTGCAGCGGACAGCAGCTTAGACTAAGCCTTGGTAGTCATCATGTACTTCCCCCAAGTAGCAGAAGTATGGTTTAAGGAAAACTTTTTTAAAGTTCTAGAAAAGCCAGCAGCTCCACGGCAGCTTCCATCATTGGAGTGGCTATTCTGCCACTAACCAAGTTGCCCAAAGGATTCCAGTTCTGGTGCCAGATAGAACAGCAGCCAGCAGTACAGTAGGACTTTCTTGTGGATGAACAGACATTGGCATGAACCAAGAACGGAGATTTGGAAGGTCATGCATCCCGTGTCCACTGGTTGAGAAAAATGCTCAATGTGGTGAAACACGTCTCTGCAGGGAGCTCCCTGCCACTGGTAGATCAGTGTTTGCTGGAGTAAACTGTTTCCTCCTCAGTGTCCGTTTCATCCTGGAATTCATGGCTCAGAAGCGACTTCTTAGAGCCAGTGGACATCATGCGGATCTCATCCTCATAATCATCATGGTGCTGCCGTAGGCGGTGGAAGCCATCTTTGTGCCGGTTGGACTTGATAGAACACACACACCAGATAATGCAGGCTGTAAGGATCAGGGCTGACATGGTTGCACCTGAGCAAAGGTAAGGGGAAATGAAAATGCAGATGCCATCATTATCTTCAGGGCACGTGCACAGGGTTAAACATTCTTGCCTGCAGCTACCTCAGCAGAGATCAAGAAAGGTATTAAGTTCTGGAGAGGACAGTAATCTTTTCTTTCGAAGGACCTCTCACATCTGCCAATACATGTAAATGCAAGACCAGCTCAGCAACTCAGTGTAAAATTCTCTTGTTTTATTGTGATAAGATATGGAAGAGGCATTTTGTAAGTATGCATTAAATATAAAGCTGTCTCTGTAAGCAAGGAATGCTAGATTCAAATGTACAGGGAGGAAGCAGAGGAGAATGGTTCAACACCTTAAAAGGCCAGAACGGTGAAAGGTGGCTTGCTTGCCCCCACTCAGACAGCCATTTAGACAGAAACACCCCCCCACCCCAAAGAGAAAACAGTACTGGGTTCTACCTGCTACTGTAACCACCAACTCTCTTGGAAGCCCAAAGATCTTATTGTCTATGTCAAACTGTATATGCAGAAAGCTGGCCATGTCATGGCGAACCAAGACCTGGAAAGACAAAGCACATTTGTCAACAATCACATGGATGCGTGCAGGGCCAAGGAATCACACAATGCATAAGCAAATCAGCTTGCAGTGAAGTAACTTTCTGACTTCAGCAGAAATAGTCAGCCCTGACCTCCAGTTGATGTGTTTGAAAGCTAGATTAAAAGAAAGGGGGAGAAGAGAAAGAAATGGAACTCTTCTCTACCTTTGGTAGAGAAAGACTCAAGTAGACCAGAGACACAAATTCAACATCTACGTTAATTCTGCTTTTTTTATGGTGGGTCCCATGTTATGGAACAAACTGCCACCGGAGTGTAAGCTCACTCCTTATTACTGTTTAGGAGAGGATCAAAACATAGTTCTTTACCCAGTTTTAACATGTTATGTGTTTTAAAATATATTGTTTTATTGTTTTAATACAGTTTAAAGGTTTCTTTTAATTGCATTACTGATGTTTTAATTCTGTTTCTATAAAATACACTAAGATATTAAGCATAGCAAATAATGAAATAAATTCCCAACTCAGGAGAGGCCCCGGGGCCACACCCATAATTTCATTTTAGGAAAAAAACCACATCAGTCTCTAAATCCATCTTGGTTCTATTCTATAAGAGATTGATTGATTGTGCCTTCAAGTCAGGGTTCACCCTTGGACTGCCCGGACTAGCCTCTCCAGTTATCTTGGCAAGATTTTCAAAAGTAATAATAATAAATTAAATTTGTATGCTGCCCGATCTCTCCGAATCTGGGTGGCTCACAACAATCAAACAAATTACAATAAAACATAAAGGATAAATATAAAAGATGGCAAGCACAACAGTAGTAGTTTGCCATTGCCTTCCTGCTAGGACTGAGGGAAAGTGACTGGCCCAAAGAAACCCAGCTGGCTAACCACTATGCCAAACTGTCTCTCATAAGTTACATTAGATTCCTTGAATTAAATAATGAAACAACAACGACAAATGTATATACAATAATGGCCAGGAATTAGCCTTGCCTATTCTGTGACTTTATTTATATGCATGGAGAATGATAGAAATATTAAAAGCTGGATCTGTAAACCCTGAAAAGACAGAGGAACCACATATCTGATGTTGTAGTATTAAATGTGAAGGCAAGTATATTTCCTTTGGTGGCTACAGCCCCATCATTCCCCAGGGTACCAATAGTTCAGATCCAGAATTCCCAACTGCCCTTGTCACTCAGATTTAGTCTTTCTTATATGAGGGACAGTTATCTACTTTTAAAAAAGGACTGCCAATCATGCCACCTAACTACTGCACTGCATTTCTTCCAAAGCTGAGCCGTGCTAAAACAAAGAGACTTTCCCCATACCTGGACATGCTTCTGCTGATAGCCTTCAGCTATAGCATGGATCTTATGATAGCCTGGAGCGAGCAGCACATGGAAATAGCCACCTTCCTTGGTGCACACTTTTACCCCTTCATTGAACACAATTTGGGCTTTGGACACTGGTCGGCCATGCTGGTCTCTGACAAAGCCATAGACTCCTTTATGAACCTGGAAGAAAGATGGCGGGGGCGGGGGCAGGAAATGACTAAGTGCTTTCTGTAAAGGAAAACACATCCCCATGTGTACTCATTGTGTACACATACACATTTCCTCATGTATGGAATACAAGATTCTCTGCATAATAAAATGTATATGTTCAGTGTCAACTGAAGTTGTATCTATTCATCCACCCAAATGACATTTTGGCTGTTCTGTGTTACGACTTTTTAAGCTGTTTCACTGTAAACTTTGTGTCAATTGCTTCAATCTGTTTGCATCCCTGCCTTGGGATTACTGCATCTACGAAAACAGGCTATAAACTCAATAAACCAAGTAGAATCCATAGATATACCTTTTCTGAGGATATCTGTCTTGGTTACAGTACTCTAGCCTGCATAAAGGCCCAATAAGATCTGAGTGGCATGAAAGATTGAAAGAAAAGCAGTTTGCCCAAGGCCATCTAGCAACCTTTAGTTGAGAGAAATTTGAGCAAAAGATTCCTTTGTCCCAGCTGACCAACGCGCCTCTCTCCCCACCATACTTGTATTTGCTATTCACTGTATTCAACAGCTACATGAGATCTGATTCTTAAATCAAGTCTCATCTCTATCCCTTTTGGAGCAGTTGCAAACAAAAGTTTAATTGTACTGACATCCAGTGACAGTTCATCAAAGCTCACCTCCACCAGCATACTGAGAAGAGATTTCTTATTCTCTGTCCACAGAGCATGGAGCTGTCCTGCACTTGGAAAGTAACAGCAACCAGTATATACTGTGAGCTCTGGGCAATGCCCATATGTGACACTGAAATCCTGGAGAAATAAGAATAAGAGGGTTTGGGACAAAAGAAAGACAGCACCCTATTAAAAAAATCCCTATCAGCAAAGGCTTATTGGTAACCTTGATTAATAATACCAACTAACTGTATGATAAGTACCAAAATAACTATCTCTGAAATACCTTCATGCTGCCTAGATGACTGTGCCATTGTGCTCCAAGCAACACACCTCCCGGGATATTCTCATCTGCAAAAGAGCCAGAAATCAGCCATCCTTCGTAAGCAGCAATCCAGCCCCAAATGGTTTAGGACACTGTAGGCACATACCTGATTTGTTTGGACAGCTAGGCTGTCCTAGGTGCATTGTAGGATGGTTGTTTGCATAGACAGAAGCCAAATGTTTCAGAGTTTCTTTATTTTCGACTACAAAAAAAGGAAGCCAGGAGAACAATCAATGGAAGTGTCTGGCTCAATCTCAGATTTCTATTCAGAGTCAGAATTTTTAGTTTTTTGCCATAGTTTTTTGGCTCAAGAACCACAGCAGAATGAAATACTCTACACAGAGGAGCCAGTATGAAAAGCTGTCTGCAAAGCCTCAGGAAGAAAGAACCAGCTCACCTGTCTGCACTGGTTTGTCATATGGGTAAGTAACAAGCAGGGATCCTCCATCTAAGGCAACAGAGAGGCTGAAGTCTTGCTTCTGTATCAGGTTCTCCATGATGGCCTTTGTTTCGGGTTCCCTTGCCACAGAGGAATTGCCTAACAGAATAATCAAGAGATTCTCACAGAAAAAGAGACAGGCTCTCTATTCAACTTTGATGTAAATACACAATATGCTACTGGAGCAGAACCTTGTTTGTTAGTTCGTTTGTTAGTTTGTTTATTCATTATTTCAGTCTGTACGACAGCCCCCTTGCTATGCAACTCTGGGTGGCTACCAGAGGGTTAAAATAAGTCAATAAAACAACAGACATCATTAAAAACACATTGTATGAATTTACACTCAAAATGTTAAAAGCCATATAAATTAAATAAATAAACCACTGGTAAGACATCTAAACACACCAGAGTGAAATAAGAATTATATGCAAAAACAGATGACACACGATTAATTTATACATGCTAAAACAATCAAATAACCAAGGGATCAGAGGTATGGCTCTTTCTCTCTACCCTGGTCCAGACAAAATACGGCCCAGAAAGGAATAGATTAACCCGCTCTTACTTGTGAAATCTGTGTCCAGATCTTTGCCGTTGGCATTGGTTTGACCCGTTTTGGAGGTACAATCTCCTTCCTGTGCAATCTCACGCCCATCTGGATTCAGGGATGGCACAATCACTATTCTTGTCTTCTCAATCAGCTGAAAAAACACATGCAGACAACAACAAGTAAAACATCTCACTGAACATTAATTCACCCTGCCTAATCAAGGAGCGGTGGGAAAGCAGAAGAGTGGCCTACTTCAAAACATGGCAGAGCTCCATCAAAACCCTGGAGCGAGGCAAGGACTGAGCTCTTGTTGAGGCTGCTGGACACAAACTGCTGGCTTTTGAAGCAAGTGCAAAGAGTAACTTTCCTTTACTGAACAAGATGCTTCTCCTTCACATCCTAAAACCATTTGAGCAGTTTAACCTTCTTTCCCAGACTTTAATGTAGTTGGGAAACATTCAGAAGTGATATTAGTGGCTGTCAAGGTAATGTGACCTAGGAATTTTACAATAATTTGAAAGGTACTGTGGTTGTTTAATTCAAGTATTTTGATGTACATCCTCTTATCAGATTTGGATATTTTAAAACTCTTACAAGGAACAATTCTCCGGAACTGTATTTCAAACAGTTTGTATGCTCTGAAAATAGATGAAATGGTGGTAAAACTGGAGAACAAAGCTCTCCCATAAAATACAGTATAAGCTAGAGTGACTGCATATAAAAGGTCTCATCTGGAACATTCCCAAACCAAGAAAAAAGCCCCAGTAGCCTTTGTACTCTTCAAATTCTGCGCTACCTGAGACTGTTTTCCGTGGGGCTCTAACACATTTCCTTTCATGCTCCACCTATTCTGATAAGAAAGCAATTCCACAATTAATTGCTACAGCCTTGTAGATGCTTGCAAACACGCAGGTCACCCACCTTTGTGATAGCCATGTTCTTCTTGTAGTTCATGCAGAGGAACTCTGCCAGAGCCAGGAGGAGCTCAGTACCAACAGGGGCATTGCCATGGATGCCAGCGACAAAACGGATCTTCGGCTCTTCTGGCTCAGACTGGTTGGGTTTGTTAGAGATTTCTAGGGACCAAATGTGACGAATCTCACGACTTTGGCCCAAGCTGCCAAAACAGAAGAGAGTAGAAGTTTACTGGCTGCTTTTTGAAGGAATAGCAATTTTACATTGCCTTTTCATTCTGCAGAAGTAAAACATGTTTCCAGTTGTACTGAGATGCCTATAGTAAGATACCAGTACAGCAAGGAAGCTATCTCCCACTGAAGGAAACCTGAGGATCTCCAGGTTGCTCCACTGAAAAAGAGCAACAAAACACTGACAAACAGAGGCAACTTCCAGCTACTTTCTTTGGTGGGAAATTCAAGGCAACAGATACGGTTTCAGCTCCTCAAAGGCTTATCACTTTTTTAAAAGTCATCCTGTCCTAACCCAGGAAGTGCCCCCATACCTTCCAGTGATGCCAGTTACATTTCTAAGGTTCTCAGCTACTGAACATAATAAGTATTTTGGCACTTAGAACAAGTGACAAAGTATTTTTTTGCTAACTTTATATTTTCAAGGAAGAGGAGTGAATCACCCTTTCCTGAGACAGAATCCAACTTTTCAGAAAAGTTCAGCTACCATTTTAAGTAGAATGCCTATTCCTAATGATTTACCAAACAAAAAGAGTAATAAAAGTATGGTCAATGTCTCTGATACCAAAGCAACAATTTCAGGGCTCACCCCCTTCTCCATTATTAACAAAGACAGAACACTGTTAAGTAATAAGGATATTTCGAAGCTCAATCTATCTGTAGAATACATTATTTAGCGGTTATTAACAGAGAATTTAGATTGTCTAGGTTAGGTGCAGAATGTTTTTTAGAATGGTGGACATACCATCTTTGGACCACATTGCTAAATCAGGTCATTTTTTTTTTAACTTTCTTCCAGGAATACATCTGTGACACAATGATGGAACACAGCTGTGATTTTTCTGAAATGTAAACATCCCCAAACAGTGTCACATACCTAACAAGATTTGTGATTTCTGGATAATTCAAATTCAAGCCTCTAAGGAACATAGACAGATCTTTGTAGGGACGATAACGGGAAGGCTGAACATCAGCTGAAGAAGCCAAGAGGAGATGTTCCAAGCCATTCTCTGCTGAGAGGTCTTTGATCAAGGTCTCAAACTCCTTGGTGACTGGCCCATTAGAATCTGCCATGTTCACATGTGGTGCCAATCCTTCTTCAACTTTGGAGCCTTTTCGACTCAAAGTAAAGTTGACTTGTACTCCATTGTTATCTTCAACTTTTACTATCTTTGTCTCTGAATTATACCTTCCAAAATAACAGGAAGAAAAACATGTAAGAATTTGAAGGAAAGAAACACAGCCCATTCTGTGAGGCAATACTATTCCTCTGAAGAAAGCTTAATTATTATTACAGTAAGCATCACTACCAAAACCTAACTAGTTACTGAGGACTAGGCTGATATGGCGATTCAGAATTTGGCAGTCTATGATGTTCCCAGCTTCTTAAAACCATTAACACTGAAGAAACTAAGTTGGTTCATTTAAATTTTACTTCTGCTTACCTGCAGGTAACCTTAATAATAATTACTCCTCCCACACACATTCATTTTATTTAGTATGCTTTACAAATTGAGGTAATAGAAAGATTCTTATATAAATTGCACGAAACAGAACCACACAAAGAAAAGGAAAGAGGTGCCCTTTTAAATTTTCCCCCCTCATTCTCTGACTTCCTCTGTGTTAATCAAACAGTAATAAGGACTGTAAGTGTTCTTATCAGCTCAGGCACATCCTACATTTCCACCTACATCTTACCACTGCTTATAAAGCCACATAATTTCTGACTTTCAATATGGGAATAAAAGCTGCAGCATAATAGCCAGAGCTGCTGCTTTAATAAGCTGAGAAGACAATCAGAAGTATTATAGTATGAAACTTCAACACAAAATTATACTGTGATATGCAAAGGAAAATTTATACAGAAAGGTAGTAGACACATGGCTGAGTTGCTTGGTCTGGGAATCAGAATGCTGCATTTTTGAAATAAAGAGTAAAGTTTAATTTCTTCTGTCTTCTTACTGTATGGATTTGATTCTATCTCAAAAATGAAATGGGAGAAACATTTGACTTACAAGGGACAACTTTTTGAGGGCCAGGTACTGCACAATGATTCCAAGGAGGCCTTGGGGTTCTCTGAGCTTGGTTGTTTTCTTGCAAACGTTACAGGTAACATCTTCAGTGCTAGAATGGGATGGGGTTTGCTCTCTGTTTATATACGGCGGCATGCCACAGTATATAAACAGAGAGCAAACCCCATCCCATTTGATGGGAAGTTAGAGGGAGTAGTTGCTGTGACTTATGAGAAATTCAGGAAAAGATGAAACTACACAGAATAAGTCAAGAGTTATAACCTCCAATTATTCTTATTTCTTGTTAACACCAGGCTATTTGTGCTGTTCACAGATTTACTAACAAGACTGCTTTGAAATGCATGTATTTACTAAAGACTGCTTCAAGTCCCACACAGGCAGCTGCGTTGAAGTCCTAAGGACACCAGACCAGGAAATGAAGACCCAAATGGTACAATCCTGTTTTGGAATAGTTTTAATATTGACATCTGGGTGAAATGGTTTCACAATAAATAAATTAGGTCACAGACCAGGAGATAGTAATGGCTTATATAATTCAATTATTCGTATGACTGTTGCTGTACTCATCCCAGAATATTTGTTTGCATTTTCAAATCATAAGAGCTCAAAATAAAAACTTTTTTCTTACAGATGCACAATCTATTTCGCAGAAGCCATCTTTACTTCCATTAATTGCTGTTTCCAGAATAATGCTCTCCGGTGAAAGCAACTGAGTCTTGTAACTCCTTAAAGACAAGTGAATAAATGATCATAATAGCTTTTGTAACTGACATTCCATTCCAGCAGACTTGACGTGACTGGAAAGACTTTCTTCTTTAACCCAGCTCCTTTTCTCTACAATATGTAGGACATCGCCTCATACCACTTCGGACCTTTGGCACACCCCTGGCAGAGAATAAATTTCCAAAGTCTTAAGTAAAATTGCCTTCACCTCAACTGCTCTCTCATTCTTTTAAATGAAGATGCCAGGGCTTGGCTAGCCTGAAAAATGAAATTAAGCCATCCATGCAAAAAACAATTTTAATCTTGCCTTTCATAGAAACCTGAGCTACAAATAAGAATCTGCTCACAAAACGTTTGCAGTTTTTCCCTTGGGCAAGAGTGATAAGCTGCCTGTCTCTACGTTTGGAAGCACTGGAGTTGGATGGACATCATGTTCCTCTTTGGGATGATGTAGAAGATACATGGTTAAGATATCTCAAGAGCCTTAGCTGTGCAGGATTAAGAGGCTTCTCCCCAGTCTTTCTTGTTCTAAACCTGAGTGAGAGGTGACCTGTTCAGTCATTCAGTCACTTCTGCTCCTTTGTGACCACAAGACAAATTTTACTAGGACTATTTGCCAGCAACTGCTTCTTTAAAACCTTGTAAGCGCCTGCTTGTGTCATCAGTGATAGTATCCAGCCACCTTGTCATCTGTTGGCCTCTTTTTTGTCCTCAGTTTTTTCAGGTATCAGGATCTTCTCCAATGACTGTGGCCTCTGCATTATGTGTCCAAATCATTTAAGCCGTAGCTTCATTATTAGTGGAGCTTCTGGTTTTACTTTGTTTAGTATCAACTTCTTAATAGTCCAAGATATTCCCAGTACTTTTTTCCAGCACCACAATAAAAAGACATCACTTTATTTCCACTAACAGCAACTTAAAGATTAATCAAGTTGCGGCAATGAAACAGTCATCCTTCATTTAATAGCAGGAAAAGAAGACAGCAAGTACTACAATTCCTTTTCCTTTTTTAGTAATGTTTTTAAATTGATGTTTTATGTGTTTATATATATTTATGGTTTTAATGTTTTGTGTGAGGCCCAGAGTTCCCCCACTGGGGGGAGATGGGCGGGGGAGAAAACAAATAAATAAATACCCATGAAAATAAGCCAAAAATGCCCACAACCTTTTCTCTCCGTAAGGAGTTGTTTAGTTAATTCCAGCCCATTCAAGAAAGGCCCTCAGGTGAAAACAATAGGTTTTAGAAATCGAAAGCTGGGTGGCTTACCCTCGGGCAGATGCTGTGATCTTGTACGTTCCTGGAGTCAGCAAGCGCCAATAATCCCCAGTTTTATAGGTGGAGACAGGATGGTCAATGCTGGCAATGCTGATGGTTGCATTCAAGACGCCCCGTCCATCAGTGGCATCCAACACAAACCCTCTAATGCCTCGATGAACCTATGTGAGGAGAGAGAGAGATGAACTGTTAGATCTTGCAAAAAGACTCAGTCTTTGATCTGTCTTCCTATAAGAAAACAAGGGCCAGGGATTGTGTTTTTCCTTGTGCAGTCCACAGCAGTCCTGGCAAGCATTTCTTAATTCTGCGGGGTAGCACATCATCTTACCTGCTTGATAAACTGCAGCAGAGAGCGGCGGTTCTGCTCCCAGTATTTTGGCAACTCTTCTGCCCTGGGATATTTGACACAGCCCAACTCAATAGTTACCTCGAAGCAATTAGTGTTAAAGTAATTCCAATCCTGCATGCCACCTGAAACGAAGATATCCGAAGAAACATCAAAAGCTTCTGCTTAATGGCAAGCATGAGAATAAAGAAAATCTCACAGCATGAGAATAAAGAAAATTAATCCCACAGAGCTGAAATTCTAACCACAATACTTTGAGTTTGTGGAACAATAAAACAAGATGCCATTTTAGGAAAAGGAATTTAAAACCTCAGACTTCAAAATCTGAGCAGAATCATCTTCAACTATACACATAGTTTAAAAAGTAGCAACACTTCTTTTACATCCATAGAAACAAATCAAATTCATGTGAAATAAGAGCAAACCTGAAATAGAGAAAGTGTCAGAAAAAAGAAGATGCCAAATAGAGTACAGAACTGCTTTCTTAAACACCTGTGCCTAACAGTAGGAGGCAGTATTTACATTTAAAAAAAAACAACTCAAAGGAGTATGGTTGGAAAATCCTATGCAGTTTCTGCACTAAACAATGGCTGTGTTCACACACTGTGTAAACCAGGGTTTAAAAAAAATACCGGTTTGGTTCACATCTAACAAAAAGCAAACAAACATTAGTGGTGTGCAAAACAGTTCAGATAACCTGTTTCAAATTCAAAGCCCCCGATTTCAAAGTCAAAACCATTCTGACCTTGAAATGGGGCTTTTCAGATAACATTTTTCACAGCCCTAGAAAACATCATGGCTCGCTTACAAGGAAAAGTTCCCATCCTGAGAGAACAACCTGGAGGGGATTTAGGATCTTATTTTCACACATAAGGCCTATAGATTTTGTTTGCTGGCTCCACAACAAACATCTCCAGCATTTGTGCTTTACCTGGAACATTATACCATTTCGCTCCATTAGTGATGCCATGGGGAAAGTATTCATCAGGATACATGTTGTCACATGGGTGGCCCTGGAACATTTGCACATTCTCCTGAAAGAGCAGAATATGACTTCCTATGAAATCTACATGAGTTCAGGTTAATGTAGTTGATTCCTACGTTACACTTGAAGTCATAGACAAACCTTTCGTGAGAAGAGTTTTTGTTAATACATGCCTATTTATGAGCAGCTGTATGAATAACAGACCACAGGAAGTTGAAGCTTCTAGTGACGTCATCTGATCTTAAAAGCTAAGCAGGTTGAAACTGTTTAGCGTTTGGAAGAGGGGCAGCCAGAAAATCCTAGGGCTGTGAGCTAGACTGGGAAGTTGGAAAACGAAGGCCAGATGCTCCCAGAAAAACTACATGGATATGCCCGTGATGTCACCAGCAGTTCAATTTGACCCCAAAGAGACTTGATTTTATAAAACCTTAAATTCAGATTGGAAAAATCCAAGTCTTATATTATTATAAAATTTTTGTATCACTTTCATTCAGCTTTCATTCCAAACAGGGTACAAATAAGTAGTTTGTGAACAATCATCTCTAAACTGTATTTTTATTCCTGTTGATGGTATTTGAAAATTGAAATATGAGAAGAATTACTACATATTTATCCCAACATTAACCAAGTATATCATTCTCTTGCGATTTTAGTTAAATAACATTGTGAGATAGGTTAGGCTGAGCATATGCGATGATTCAGGCTCATCCTGAGTGTCACAGAGTCTCCTAAGTTCCTATTGAGTAGTGACTCTACAGTCACTGCTTTCATTCCCTAAAACCCACACAACTTATTTATTTAATTTATTAAAACAATTTATATGGCCACCCAACTCACTCACGCCTAAAATTGTTGGTGCAAATATGACAGAAGAAAACCTATCAGGAACTACAATCAAGACAACAAGGACCTGCATTTTCTTGCAGAAATAAGTAAAACCACAGAATAATGCCATCCACAACTTTTGAAACTGCTGTCTTGATTTTATTCACATCAGATTGTTATACTATTTCTCTCCATATACTTTGAGCAGCCCTTCTTGCTATATTCTTCTGAACCTAACAATTCAGCTTTTCCAAAACTTAATGCCTTCCAAACATTTTGCGCTACATCTTCCAGGATCCCCAGGTCAGCATGTTGGATTAGTCACTGGGTTTACACTTCCCACTACTGCATACTATAGTTTCTTTTAACTTGGATTTATAAAATAATCACATTTCAGAACGACATTAAGCCATAAGCCAGAGGAGTAAAATTTATACCCCGGAGCCACATCCAGGTCACAAAACACTACAGGCCCAGTCCTTTCAGAAATTGCCAGAAAATTATATTTTTTGAAGTGACAAGAAGAAAAACTGTATTTAATTGATCTAATGTAATTTCAATTAAATTAAAACTAAATTCAAATCTATTTTTCAGCCCTAGCCATATCTTCTTCTTTGTCCTGCCCTGCCTTTTTTGTTTTTGGAGTATGGCCCCCACAAAAGTCAAACTGAAAAAAGTTGTTCACCCATGCCACAAACCATGGTTGTACTGGAAAGCACAATGGCTGAGTTAACATATCATGTTAAATGAACATATTTCATCATGATTTCGCGCAGTCATCCTTAAACTTTGTGATATTGTGAACCCCGAAAAAGGTAAATGAATTTGTGTGATACCCTCCGCTCTGTACTGAATAAACTCATGATTTCATTGCAGTTATGGCTGGGCAAAAATAAATACAGTCAGGACCAGAAATATTGGAACAAGGATAACTGTTTGGTATTTGGCCTCTGTACACCACCACACTGAAGTTGAAAGGAAACACACCCAGATGGGAGCAAAGTCAGGACTTTCACTGTAATTCAAGGGGTTTGACAAAAGTGGGGCACTAACCATTCAGGAAGTACAGCCAGTGGCATACACCTCCCCCCCATCGTTGGTGGCTCATAAGTAATGGAACAAACCAACATCATTACAAACATAAGGATCGCCTTTAATACCTGGATGACAATGCTTTGCAGTCAATGAGTGCCTGAAGTCTGGAATCCACAGACATGATCAAATGCTGAGTTTCCTCCCTTGAGATGCTTTGCCAGGCCTTTACTGCAGCTGCTGTTTGTTTGTGGGTCTTTCTGCCTTCAGTCTTGTCTTCAGTAAGTGAAAGCATGTTCTATAGGGTTGAGATCAGGTGGCTGACTTGGCCATTGAAGAACATCCCACTTCTTTGCCTTGAGAAACTCTCGGGTAGCTTTTGCTGTATGTTTTGGGTCATCATCCATCTGCAATATGAAGCAGCGTCCTATCAGCATGGCAGCATTTGGCTGAATCTGAGCAGAAAGTATAGCCCTATACACTTCAGAATTCATCCTGCTGCTTTTATCAGCAGTCAGGTCATCAATAAACACCAATGACCTGATTCCACTGGCAGCCATACATGCCCATGCCATAACACTGCCTCTACCATGTTTGACAGATGATGTGGTATGCTTTGAATCATGAACTGTTCCTTTCCTTCTCCATACTTTTCTCTTCCCATCATTCAGGTGCATTTTTAATTTTGGTTAATTTTGGTTTCATCAGTCCAAAGAATCTTATTCCAGAACGGGGCAGGCGTTTTTAGGTGTTTGCTGGCAAAATCTAATCTGGCCTTTCTGTTCTTGAGCATTATCAGTGGTTTGCACCTTGTTGTGAAGCCTCTGTATTTACATTCATAAACCCGTCTCTTGACTGTAGATGTTGACAATGACATGCCTACCTCCTCAAGAGCGTTCTTGACCTGGCTAGATGTTGTGAAAGGGTTCTTCTTCACCATGAGAATTCTGTGGTCATCCACTTTAGTTGTCTTCTGTGGTCTTCCAGGCCTTTTGCTGTTGCTGAGCTTGCCAGTTAATTCCTTCTTTTTCAGGATGTTCCAAACTGTTGTATTGGCCACTCCCAATGTTCTTGCGATCTCTCTGATGGGTTTATTTTGTTTTCTCAGCCTAATGATGGCCTCCTTCACTGGCACAGACACCTCTTTGGACCTCATGTTGAGAGTTCCAGTGAACAGCTACCAAATGCAAATATAACACTCAGAACCCCCTCCAGGCCTTTTATCTGCTTGATTGGTCATGGGGTACCCAGGAAATAGGCCACACCTGGCCATGCAGCTGCTTGTCAGCCATTTGTTCCATTACTTATGAGCCACCAACAATGGGGGGGGGTGTATACCACTGGCTGTACTTCCTGAATGGTTAGTGCCCCACTCTTGTCAAACCCCTTGAATTACAGTGAAAGTCCTGACTTCGCTCCCATCTGGGTGTGTTTCCTTTCAACTTCAGTGTGGTGGTGTACAGAGGCCAAATACCAAAACAGTTATCCTTGTTCTGATATTTCTGGTCCTGACTGTTTATCCCTTACTAAAGATACAAGTTTCATCACACTCTTTTCACTTGAGCCTACCTTTATCAATATTATTTATTTTACATACAGCCATAATTAGCAAAGACTCCTAGTGGCTAATATCAACAAAAACAGCATGCAGCAGGCATATAAATACACAATATTACTATCACACACACACACAAAATAGTAAACACCATCTATGCCCACCATGCAACTGGTCACTTCTGCTTTTCTCTTACCATCCAACAGAACCTTTCCCATCTCAAAAGACCAGAAATTTAAAATAATGACTTCTTCCAGGAGGCCTTTCTAATAAGTTAGATAACGCCACTGGAATTTTATGCCATTATGTATTGCTCTACTTTAGTTGAACTGCCTTTTAACTCTTATATGTACCTTACTGTGGATGCTTTATATGTACACCATCGAAAGCTATATAATTGTACTTTGCCTGGATGGCTTTAAAAAAATTGTAGCCTCTCCTAAGTTGCTTGCAACACCCCAGGAATCACAACCTGCGTATCACACTACAGAAGCTGAGTGTAATATGTAAGCCAGTGGATCTCAGAGGCTCCTTCCAGGATCTGTTGGAGACACCTTCCAATAATTGTTACCTTAGAATAGGCAAGAGCTATCTGCCGAAAAACTGAATCATCAGGGGATTTACTATATGCGGCAACTCCTAGGCGATTATCATCATAGGGGTAGTTAACCACCAGAGCTCCTGTAAAGGAAAAAAAATAGCTTTCAGGATTTTATCACCTTGAGTAAATTAATCATAACATAGAAGGCAGCTGTTTCACTATCGCAGTGAAGAACAATAGACTTCAGAACTAGCCACAAAACTAATCCAGGTAAATAAAGACAACAATGAGCAGAATCCACCTACTGGAATGCATCAAGAGGCTGCAAGATAGCACCTGTTTGTTATTTGTCCTTAAAAATCAGGAGCCAGTATAGAGGAAATGTACTCAGTAAAGTCCACACATAGCCAAAAAAGGGGAAACCGGACCTTTCAGAAGAGCTACACAAAAGCTAGGGTTGTGCATACTTTAAAAATGATTCCAAAGTTCTCTGGACCTCATGCAAGCACAGCACCTATGGGTTACTTATTAAAGCATGCATGACTTTTTTTCAGACTTCTACAAGCCTGAAAAAAATATGAATCTGCTTTAATAAATCAAGTAAGTCGAGCAGCATTATTTTTAATGCAATTCCTCTAATCATTTTCAAAGTATCCCTAATAAGAGCACATATGCTGAATATGAATGCTCTTTTTCTCTACAAGCTATCTTTTGGACGACTGTGGCCAGCAGTCCTATATAATACAGACAAAATTCTATACTGAAAACCCTTTGTGGTTTTCAGGAGATTTCCATGCATTAGTAAGTTTCCTGCAGTGACCCCTCAGGCTTACTGCATCTGGAATAAAAGTGCCATACATTTCTGTACAGGTTGGTCTGCATTCCTCTTACCTCCATGCAAGTTTGCAGATAGCACAAAGGGATACGTCTTCAGCCAGTTCATAACAGCTATTGTCTCTGGCTGCAGGGGTTCAGTGATTTGGACAAACTGATCTGGAAAGTTCCGATTCAAATCATAGTTGTTGCTGTTGTTTCTGCCAAAAGTTCCTGATATGTCTCCTGAGAAAAGGAACGAAGTCTGTTGAGCTCAGAGCCACCTGTGCTTTATAGCAATACCAGTAACCATCCCTCCTGCACACAAAATTTGGACCCCAAATTTAAACAGACAAAGCAAGAGGCATTGTTTCTTCTGTAATTCTCCTTTACCGAAGTCTAAGGGATTTTATAATCACCAAGATAGAAATGAAAGCATTCCCTCAATCACTTTATTCATCACACGAACATTAGAGGTTCTGCCTGTAGAGATCTGCCTAATTGTATAAAGAACCACAAATTGTTGCTCATGAAGCAAAGTGTACTGTTACTGCAATATGCCTTGGGACCAAGCCATTATAAATATTCACACCAATCAAACATTCAGTTTGGAAAAATCCTTCATCAGAAAGAATTCAAGGTGTAGCCAAATAATCTACTGTTCAAACACCAAGTTTTGGCTTGCCAAACAAGGTATCAGCTATAGACTTGCCAGACTCAGTCTCTTTCTTTCATTAATGACCCAACTTTCATTATTCCACAGCCCTTATTTTATTGCTCTTGTGACAATTCTTCCTAACCATGCCATTTATTTGCTCCTGCATGAACCCAAGATTCATGCGGGATTCCCATCAGATCAGGCAGGAAGGGCATGTTACGGGTCTCGTTTGCTAAGGAGTTCCATTTGATGGGACCCAGGAGGTGAGCCTTTTCTGCCATGGCACCCACCCTTTGGAACATCATCCCCCCGAGGTGACATTAGCCCCAAACTGATTGGTCTTCCAGAAATGTCTCAAGATGTGGTTTTTCCAACAGGCCCGGGGATCCCTTGGGAACAGGGATAGCTCTATTATGTCTGAGTTTTTCAACACTCTATTATGTCTGAGTTTTTCAACTTCTCCCATGTTATATGCATGTTTCTTGTTTTTATGGTTATTTTAAGATGTAGCTTTATTGTTCTGTTTTTATTATATGCCACATTCATGAGATGAGTGGCTATATAAATTTAATAAATAAATAAGATTGTATCTTCCAACTCCTGATGCCACCCCTTTTTGAAATCCACTGCTTTTCACCAATCACTCATTGTTATAGGGCTGCATCCAATTTTATTACTTTGAAGTCAGTCAATGAACTAAAATTCAGAGACCAACTGCTTCCATTCAGCTATTTAAATAGCTGATAAAATTTCATCACTTTCACTTCCCTTCTCTAGTGCTTTGCTGAGTTAAAACATGAAAGCAGGATACCATATTGCTTAATGTAAAATGCCTGGTCTCCACAGATCCTCTGAAAAGAGTATATTATCACCACTTCCCTAAACTACTGCAATACGTTTTACATGGAACAGCATTAAAAGACCACTTGGAAGTTGCATTTGATCCAGGATGCAGCAGCCCATATATTAACTGGCACACATCACTAGCAGTATATTACATCTGTGTTATTGACCCTGCACTGATACCTGACAAACTTCCAAATGCAATTTAAAATGCGGGTTTTGACATGTAAAGCACTATAAGGCTTGGCACACAGGTACCACCAGGACCAGACTCCAGCCAATCATCTTGGCTAGTAATATCCCAATTCCAGGAAGTGAAAGGGTCCAAAGCAGTGACAGCAGCTACTGTTTGGAACAGTTTCCCAGTTGAAACTTGACTTGTTGCTTCCCTAAAGTCATTCAGGAAATTATTTAAAACTAGAACTAATGAATCACTACTAAATGACAACAGATCTGAGGAAGACTATTTTAGCAAATCCTCACAAGTTCATAATGCCTCCTTGTAACTTCAAGACCATTTAGGTAATTATGTTATGGACCTGGGGATGCACACGCTGTTGCTTATGTTAGTTTCTTTTTTATTATTTTTATATGCTGTTAGCTAGTCAGAATCACTGTGGCGAGACAGGCAGCCACACAAATTGAATGAATGACTGAATAAATGTCCACATTGTTTTCTTGGCAATAATACTGAAGCCATTTTCTATGGTCGTTTCCATTGTTTAGCTTTTTTCGAGATCAGTCAAAGAAAATCAGATCTGGTTAGTAATTAGATAGGAGACTACAGGTAGTCTTCGGGTTGCAATGGCAATTGGGACTGAGAACTCTGTTGCTAAGCGATGCAGTCATAAAGTGCAATGTCATGTGACCACGTTGCTTAGTGATGGCAATTCTGGCAGTCCCAGTTGCTGTCATTAAATGAGGACCATGCAAGTTGTTAAATGAGGACCTCACATGATTGCTACTTCCTGCCAGAAGTCCTTGTAGGAAGCCAACAGGGAATGGCGGAAATCGTGATCACGTGACCACGGCTAGCTGCAATGTCGTCATTGTGAGCCGGGTACAGGGATTGTCATCATGTAACTGCAGGGACGCTGTGATAACCGGAACTCCAAGGACCCATTGCAAGTGCCCCTCGTTCAGCACCGTTGAAACTTTGAACTGTCACTGAACAAATGGTTGTAACTTGAGGTCTACCTGTACCAAGAAATCCCTAAGTTGTAGGATAACTCCCAGAAAAAGTCAATGACAAACCACTTCTGTATTGTTGCCAACAAAAATACATGAAAATGACCATGTAGTCACAAGGAGTCAAGCTCAATTTGAGGGAGTCCTTACTTCTGCAATATCAGATAAGTGAAGTGCAGCAGAGGAAAAAACGAGGAAACGGGCAGAGACGATTCAAGGACAGGAGAAATTCTAGGCTAATACATACAAAAGAAAGTTGGCTTATTATGTACATTATGGTTAAAGGGGAATCACCTACAGTATGTGAAAAAGCTGAAGCTGTTTGCCTTATAAAGCCACCACTCTCCTTGTCCAAAGCCTTTAACAGAAGCATAACCAAGAAAGCTAGTAAGCCAGGCTACCTTCTAGAGACTTTTCATAGCCATCAGGGTTCATTGATGGCATGATATGTATCCGAGTCTTTTGGATCAAGTCAGTCACTTCAGGATCAGTTCCATAGTTCTTGCAGAGATACTCTATGAGATTGAGGAGCAATTCCCTTCCTACTACTTCATTGCCGTGCATATTCCCAATATACTTGAATTCTGGTTCGCCTGGATGAGGAAAAAATAAGGAATAGAGACCACTTAGTTTAGCCATTATATTTAGCAGTTTGTCTAACAGGATGAGGTGTAGAAGCTGGGGCAGATCAAAGCGCACATATAAACATGAACGTACCAAAAAGAAAGAGGTCTTAGTTGCCCTCTCCCTGCTTACTAGAGGGATTCCAAACATGAACCAAAACCACCATGTGCAATCCAGCAAATGAATCCAAGCTGTGCTCACGCCACATGAATTATACAAGAGAATTAGTCAACATTCAGATTTGTAAACAATGTATTCTTCCAAGCGCCTTGTATATTCTCATCCAAATGCATACATATCTAACGTTTTGCAACTGTAATCTTTGCAACTCACAAAAATAATGAAGCATAATGTTGCTTCATTTAGGCCAAAACAAATGGCCTGTAATGTTAACAGAACCTATAATGGACATAAACCTTAGAAAGTAAAACTCATTTGGCCCAAAGAAGACCCCTTAATAAAAACTACATTTGAAATTATTGATAAAACTACAAAAGTTAAACTAAAGATTCAAACTGAAATTCAATCAACTTGTCCTTAAAAATGATTATTTTAAACTTAGAAGTCCATCAGCAATTATATATTCTGTTACTTCAAGAAGTTCTTCCTCAAGTTTGTAAAAGAAAAATTTAAAACCTTATTACTCTCCTACCCTACTTACAAAATTAACTCAAGATAGGAAAAAATATATTAAAAAGCTAAGGTAGTAAAAACAAAAATATGCAATGAGGAACTCCGAAACACTCCGCCCAACCTAAGAGCATGGATGGTAAAATGCAGTTCAGTATAAACTAGTGAAAAGTGATGCATGCTGGGGCAAAACAACAACAGCAACAACAAACCAGCCTCTCCTACCCTCTTTCTGACACACAGACCCCGATAGGATTAAAAGATAGTGATGACTAGAAAAAGGATCTAGGAGCAACGGTGGATAAATCAGTGACATGCTGGCTTCATATAGGCAAATATTAGAGAAGTACTAGGTGTGATCCCATGGACAGAAATCATCAGTTCAAAGGGAATACAGGAGGGTTGGAACTTCTCAAAAACAAGATGTTTGAAGTGCCATCACACACATTCCAATGAGAAAAAGGGGGTGGGGGCAGCTTAGGAAGGAAGCTGTCAACTGAGTGATATCTTAAAAGGGACATGTACAGGAAATGCAAGATAAACATAATCACCAAGGAAACAAACAGCTACTATATATAGAAAAAATTAGGAAAGTGTAAAAGGAACTTAAAAGCTAAAAGTAATAAAAAAGGGGGGGGGGGTTGCCTGTGTCAGTAGTAAATGGAAGAAAAAAGGAGGTAAGCCTCCCTCCGTAAGGGAGGGTAGGACAGTACAGATAATAAGAAAATGGTAGAGCTCCTACTTTGTTCTTCTTCCCAAAGCAGAATTGGGTTCAAATCAACCTAAGCAGAACAAAGAGTAGCAATCCGTGGTAAGTAGAAGATTAGAGAGCATCTTTCAAACTTTACATTCTATGAAATTCAATACTGGGATAATTAGAAAGAGAATTAAAACAAAACTGTCAAAATCAAAATGCTCTACTATGGTGCCATTGTTCATTGATTACCGCAACTACAAAAGGATATTTCAGAGCAAAAATATTTTTAAAATTATCAAAGTAATTAAGACTTGGACCAGCTCATTTATGAGGAAAGATTACAAGATGTTGGTCTTTGTACCTTTGAAAAATGGTAACTTAGGTAGTAGAACTTATTCAATGTTCACAAAACTATGCTTGGAGATAGGGAGAAACTCTTTCCCATTTTTCAAAATACTAGAATTTAGGTCAGGCAACAAAGCTGTATAATGGGAGATTACCTGCTTCATGGATACCGGGGTTATCTGATATTTCCATTGCATACAACTCCCTTTGTTCCACTGACTTGCCTACTGAGTAGAGATGTGTGATGTTTGGGTACTCAGTAGCGTATTTCCTCAGAAAGATGCCCATATCAGGGAAGTGGTGGTGGCGAAAATCATCTGGCTGGATCACCTGACGAACAGAGGTTGATCTGTTTACATCAGTTGTACTTGCTGTATTGTCAAGAGAGTTGTTGGCAGCTATCGGAGTTTCTTTGGTAGGGCTGGAAGTCAACACTGTGACAGCAGGATGCAAGGAAAAGTCCACTACAGTTGCATTCTCTTCCTTCACTTCAATGTTCTCTGTGGTGACTGACAGATAACTGGTGGGGGAAAAGAGGGAAGAATTTACTTTCAGCCTGAAATTAGCTTGACCTGGTTTAAGAGCATCCCTAACAAAGTTTACTTTAACTTCCATTACGACATACAGACCTCTGAAAAGCTAGCTATCTGTTGACCACGAATGTAGCCAAAAATTGTTCCAAGGACTAGACTGCTACTTAGCTTTCTCCCAGGGATCAGATGACATTACAGGGGTGGAGCCCACATTCCTCATCATCCTATAGGTATCACCTGACTTTTATGGAAAAGTCATTAGGGTGTCAGGAATACTTTAAAGCAGGCCTGAGAGTGGACAATGGCAAGAGCTCCCAACTGGGACCATTTTGAAATACAGGAGTGTGAAAAGAGCTTTAAGCTGAACCAGACAAATTCAAAATGTTGAATGTGAAACAGTTTTTCCCAAGCTCAAAACAGGCTGTTTTAATCATTCTGGACGTTTGTGTGTATGAAATGTTCACAAAATCATCAAAAGTTGTTTCATATTCAAGACAAGACATTTCATTCTCAATATATTTTAATTCAAAACATTTTGCAAACCCCTATTGAAATGCTATCTCTCAGAACTAGATTAATGCTAATCTACTGTTCCCAGTTTGGAAAGGCACAGAGCAAGCAAAGCATGAAGAGGTAAAATATCCCCCCAATTGGAAAGGTCTTCAAGTGTCAGATCCCTGAAACCTGACTTCATCCAACTGTCCCTTCTTCCTCATGGGAAAGGCATGGGTGGGTAATATACTAGGGAAGGACCGCTTCAAGACACCAGAACCAAGTGATACCAAGAAAGGCCTCATCTGAGGCACATGTAACTACAAAGAGATCATCCTTATCAAAACAAATTTTAAATAAAAAATCTAATAATAAGATTGCTTCATAATACATGGAACACTAAGAAGAAGATCAATAGGATACAATGGAGCTTATTATATACTAACATGCAGCACAGCAGTATTGTGTTTCCTCGCACATATTTAGCAAACCAAACACTGTATTTATTAATCTTGAATATTATTCCCATTTTACTAATGGAAAAATAAGACCAAACAGCAACATTATTTCTCATTGCCAACTGACGAATTGAACCCAAGTTTCCCATGTCAAAGCCCAATTATGTTTGCTTAGTTGCAAACATCAGGCTTGCAGAGCAGCAGCTCCAGATCCTTCACCTAATTTACCTTAACAAAGAAACAATGAAGGAAGGATTGATGCTCATGGAACTAGACAAGAAAATGCTGCCCTTTCTTGCCTTTCTGTGCCTGCTTTTTTGTTGTTTGCACAAGCAATATGATTATATGACAGCACCTGCCTAGTTTATGGCAGAATGAGACAAAGCAGCAAGAATGACTTCTAATGTTTCCATAAAGCAACTCCCTACTAGAAGAAGCTATGCCAAGATAACAAACAAGTCTATGCCTGCTCCACATAATTTACCCCATGACCGAAGCTGTGACGTTATAGGTCCCAGGCACCAACAGTCTGTAATAGTCACCAAACTGTCCAGTTGTAATGTTGTGAGCAATCCCAGCCACAGCAATGGTTGCATTTTCCAAGCCAGCCCCAGTAACCGAATCTCTCACAAATCCTTTAATTCCAATATGTACCTGTAGTAAATAAATGTGATTAGATCCAGAACATGCGTGTTGTAAAAAATCTTAACCTCATGTATTCCTCTCACATTCGGGTTCTTCTAATTTCATGCTAAGAGATCTGTGCAATATTTGGTTTTTTTTCTTTCATCCAAGGAAGGTTAACACTGTGCTGTAAGCTTGCACACAAAAATGAAATGAAATGAAATAAAATAATAAGGAAAACAACAAGGAAAATCGGCAAAGAATAGCACATCTTTTACATAACTAGGGTAGCCAGACAGTATCACCAGCGAGTTGGCAAAATCAAAAACTAGTGCACAGGTGTACAGGTAACTTGACAGTACGCCTGTGCATTTCTATATTATGACTTGCTTTATGTAAGGCTCAGTATACTTGAAAGAACATCTGCATTAGCCTTTAGATTGAATGAAATATGTGAAGCTGCCATAGATTCATCAGCTATGACCGCAGTTTTACATTTCTTTTTCTGTAACCAAGAGACGGTTTCTGTCTCTTACAGCTGCTAAAACAGAACACAGGCTGTCTTTCAAAAAAAATGCCAAGAAAAATCTGCAAAACAAGAGGACAGTTGTGTGTTTTTCAATCATGCTTGTAAAAGCAAATGATAAATCAACCCAGCCCAACTTTACAGATAAATATACCATCTTTTGGGCATTGCTTTTGCCAAAATGCTTCACTCAAAACGGATGCTGAATTAAGATTCATGTGGCTGTAGCATATAAAATTATGTTCAAGGAAGTATGCAAAGCACATCATTATTTATTGCCTGGCTATTAACAGGAACTTCGATAGAAATACATTTGGCAACTGCCAAGTATAAGAGGGAATGTTATATTAAAAAGTATATTCATTGTTTAATATTATTATGTTACTTCATATTCATTTCATATTCAGCATTATCTACCATTCATTAGTAAAACTACACAAATGACATGGGGTTGTCATTCTTTGTCATGTCATTTCTCCTTTGATGTGACATAAATATCTAATAATGGTTTTTCACTTTGCAGTGAGGCAGTAACCTAATTTTTTGTCTATAGTTTGATGGTGTCTTGGTTCCATCTCATAAAAGAGCTTAAGACAGAGTACAAATTAAGAAGCTCATAGAGTAAAGTTGAAAGAATTTCTTCCACAGCTAGAAGGCTGGGGAAGATGTCAATAAATTTATGGTCCATTACTGTGCTTTATGCAAGTCAACTACTGATTTATGAGGGCATGGTCTGGAAACATCCTCAAGGGAATCTTCATGGGAAGTATGCAATACTATACTGTTTAAGTGAAAAAGCTTTTAACAGTGGAAATATACAGCTAACCAAATGTCTAGGATGGGCAACAGGAGCTGACACTATGAAAGAGGGAGCAAAAGACTGCCTCAAGATAAGATAACAACTCTCTAGAGTTTAGTACAGATACTGTCTTTTATGCATGGCCCTAAATATTTCTGTAGGAGATGAAAAAGGGAGGAGATTGCAGACATGACCACTACCCTGGCAGAGTGAATTATTAGAACAAGTTTAGGCAGGTTTCATATACACTGCAATATATGCCTTAAGCCATCTGGCTAAAAAACTAAAGACCTTTTCCTCAGGGAAGTTAGATGAAAGAAAACTAAGTATTTCCATGCCTAAAGGATTTTGTGCAACAGATTTAGATACTGAATGCTCTGCTCTCACCCAGTTTGTGACAACCCTCTCAGAGGGGTAAAAGTATTCAGCAGACTAATTCCCTGAGACCTGTAAAAGACATTAATGCTGAAAACAGTGACAAATCATGATCTGTCCTCCACTGTTTAATTGGTATTTCAGTAACCTTTGTAGTGACTGCCAAGCTGCAACTTTCAGGAGGATTTTAGCTTAGGCACAACAGCAAAATGACAGGTACAGGCTGGAGGAAAGCTAATTCTTCCTCTAGCCTCTCTGTTATCAAAAGGGAGTTCCTATACAGTTATGGTGAGTGAAAACAGAAAATTATCAATGGTGATGCTGCTGCTATATGAGCAGCTCAACTTTGCCAGCGCTCCTTGCCTCATGCCATATTCAAAGAGGACAAATGACTCCTTAACTATTAGCTAGCCTTTAGCCTGGATTTGGACAACATTCTGAGCCACTGATTACACTGCTAGCCCCCACCCTCAAAAAGGATACTGATTGTGATTGATAGCCACAAAGTGATGAAGGGTCTGGATTAGGATACAATAATGCACACTGTAAAACCATGAAACAGCTTAATATATCATGCTGATGTAATCAGTAGCTGAGTCCACACTCAGCCATTGGTTAATTCAATCATAGTTTGTTGAATAAACCACAAAGGTAGAGTTTGCATATATCTGACGCCAAACATCAATAGTTAAATTCAGATATTACACTAAACCAAAACCAAACAAATCTTCCATTTAATGTGATGTGTGAATACAGCCAGTATTGACTTTAGATATGGAAGAGGGATTAGCACAGGAAGTAACTTTGAAAGAACTACAAGCAACTCTTGAGGTAAAGTACTTTTGAGGATACTTGAATATTTTGAGCACACACAGATACACTGAAAGATCTGAGAGGATTTAGATAATATAAGTGGCACGGGATAAAGCTTGTGAATAATGGAATTGACCAGACACTTTTACTCTGAGCAAATGAAAGCAAAGGAATGTGAGCAGAGACAAAAATCTAATTTACTTATTCCCTACTATATATGGATAAGTAAACAAACAATTGTTAAATGTGTTAGAGTGATAGGAAACTGAGACAAACATCTGATTAACACAGGTCTGATTATGGCTTGCTCAACCATAATTTAATAAATAAGCCATGATTAACTGGAGTCACAAAACAGCTAAAACTAAATACACTTATTATTATAGAGTAGTATATATCTAAAACAATTTTTTTTTTGTGATTTGAAACAAGGAAATTCAAACACGGATCAGTGGTATTTTCTTCTCTTTAAATATTGCCTAAATGTTGGCATACCACAATCACATTATCTCTTATTTCATTTGTTACGAATCATGCTAAGCAATAATACGGACATTAAAAAACTGTGTACAGTGGTACCTCGGTTCACGAACTTAATTCGTTCCGCAACTCTGGTCGCGAACCGAATTGGTCGTGAACCGAATCAAATTTTCCCATAAGGTTCAATGTAATTACGGTTAATCCGTTCTGACCCCGAATTTGGTCGCCAACCGATTTTTGATTGCGTCCTGAATCAAATTTCCCCATAAGGTTCAATGTAATTACGGTTAATCCGTTCTGAACCATATGTTGTTTTTTTTTAAAACTGCAAAAATATGACACAAAGTACAGTACGAAGAGAGAGAACGCTGACCTTGCTCGATGTGACTTCTGGCGTGGAGGACAGGAAGGCGGGTGGTGAGGCAGTTACTGCTTGGAGGGAGAGTCCCCCTCCCTACAGGAAGCCATGACCACGTGTCACGGGAGGGAAAATGGCCGCGGATCCTGTTTGTAACCCGATCCGGCGTTCACGAACGGAGGCAAATTTTTGTGACCAGAGCTGTTCGTGAACCGAATTGTTCGTGAACAGAAGCATTCGTGAACCAAGGTACCACTGTACTTGGTCCAATTTATGAGTCAGAAGGGATTAGAAAGAGTTGACATTTTGGCAAACAAGAGGCATATTCAAATTCTATAGGCAAGGAAAGCCCTGACAAAGATGAATAAGATCTTTTCATTTTCCAGAACAAAGACAGACCCAAGTATACATGGATTGTTTGCTAACATTGTCTAGAAAAGGGCTAAGTCAAGTCTTACTTTTTCAATGAAGGTGAACAGAGATTCCCGGTTATTCTGCCATTCCTGCTCAAGCTGCACAGCTGGTGGGTATTTGCAACAGGAAAGTTCAAACGTGACCTCAAAGCAGTTGGCCCAAAGATAGTTATAATCTTGCATTCCACCTAAGGTTTTTAAAGAAAGAATCATGAAATAATTAAGTTAAGAACAATCACTCAAGAGCCTTTTGCATCAACAGACTCTCTTCACATGATTTCAAGTTAGCATTTCTCAGTAGGCAGGGAAAACTCATTTGTGCAAACTAGAAAAGAGAAGGAAATTGTATTTTCAAGAAAGATCCTGAGTATAATGGTTACAATTTTCAAAGGAAACAAAGGACCATTTAAGAGGGAAAAAAAACAGAGTTATGATTTAAAAAAAAACAAATAGTTGGAATTTTGAGATTGTGCATCTTTTCTATTTGTCATATGTATTCATGCTTAGAAAAAACCCTAGCATGCTAATATGCAGGAGCCTTGATTTTTCATTAGGTCTGAGGTATTTTATTAAATAGTCTCATCTTTTTATTCTTCAGGTAGGTTAAACTGAAAAAGAATGTGCCTACTCCAAAGTCCCACAGAAAGTTCATTGGAATTTGAACATAAGGTGTCCCTGGCAGTAGTTCCAAATGCTAATTTTACATGACATTAGCTCTTAAGGTTAGCAAAATATGCAGATTTCAATTGAAGGAATGCCAAATTCTGGGGGAAAATATAGTTAGATAAGGCAAGACTGAGATAAATATTAAATTTACTAACCATTCGCAGTTATGACAGCAATGAAAAAATAACTTTGCAATCAATCCTTGCATTTACAACCTTTGCAGGTCTGTAAAGCAAAGGAAAGCTGCAGTAAGATCATAAGCACAGTTGCAGTTTCACTTAGCGACCACTTCACTAAACAACTGAGTTGCCAGTCCCAATTGTGGTTGCTAAATAAGGACTACCTCTACTGCAAAGGATTAAGTAAATCAGAATATGATTATAGAATGTGTGTTATGTATATTAATTACTCCCTGGATGATTGATAAAACAAAGAGTACAGGTGAAAGAAACTTAACTGATCACTTGCATCCATTTTTCTAGATCAGTGTTTTCCAACTGTGTTAACTTCCAGATGTGTGGGTCAACCCCCAGAATTTTTATCAAAATCCACACATCTAAAAGTTGCTGTAGCTAGGAAACACTGCTATAAACCACTTTAATATGCTTTTATCTTTTTGTTTAAGGGATTTATAAGGTGCACTTAAATTACTGATTACAGGTGGTCCTTGCTTAATGACCACTCTTTCAGTGACTGTTTGAACTTATAACAAGTAGTAGTTATGACCGGACCTCATACTTATGACCGCTGCAGCATCCCGTGGTCACGTGATAGTAATTTGTGACTTTGCCTGCCAGCTTCCACAAGCAAAGTCAATGAGGAAGCCAGCACAAAGATGCAGTCATGTGAGCTCCTCACTTATCAACCCATGCATCCTTGTTTAATGATGGCAACCAGGACTGCCATTGTTAAGCCGTGTAGTCACATGGCTTTTGACTTGGCTCCTGGAAGGCTTCTTGTCTAGCAGGTACCTCCTCAGCAAGTACCTCAAACAATGTATTTTATATACAGGTGAAACTCGAAAAATTAGAATATCGTGCAAATGTTCATTTATGTCAGTATGGCAACTCAAAAGGTGAAACCAATATATGAGAGAGACACATTACATGCAAAGCGAGATATGTCAAGCCTTACTTTGGTATAATTGTGATGATTATGGCATACAGCTTATGAAAACCCCAAATTCACCTGTAGTAGGTTACTGTACTAATAGGATTGGGAGGAGAAGAGTTCTCTCGTTTCAGTTTTACAATGAATTTGCATCAGGGTTAAATACTGACCATAGTTAGCACTAAATCAGCATTTTCAACCATGATTGAATGTAATTGTACAGTATATCAGCACCAGGCATTGTCCATAGATAAGTAGTACTTGATGAGAAATCTTATTTAAGATATAGGTATCCTTTTTTCTCCAAAAAGTAGTACTCTAAAGATAACTTATGGAAAATATAAGCAAACAAGCACAATTTGGGGTAAGCAACATTATTCAATGTGCAGAAACAGAATAATTAATAAGCAAAAGAAATTAAGCACAAGAAAATGAAACAAAACACTGCTTCTCGAAGGTACTCCACACATCTTGAAGTTCCTGAGGTTGAGAGGCGCTGATTTATACCAACACATTCATTATACCTTCCTGTACCTTTCTCTCCTTACAATCTTTGCTTCTGCCATATCCATACATTGCTTCTTTCATTGCCTTTGGTTCTTTAAACTCCTCACCTCTCTTCAAGATCTCATGTGCTCCATCCAACCATGAATTCTCAGTCTTCCCTTTCCTCTCAGTCCTTTCATCCTTCTTTCATACCTTTGTTTTGCAGTTCAAACCTCTTTCATGCTCTCTATATGACCAAACTACCTTGTACCAGTAATTTACTCTTGTATTTAATATGCATTCAATGCTCTTCCCTTCTTTGGTACTACATTCCTACTACATTCAAATCATTTGGATTCTTAGCTAACAATATAGCATCATCTGCATGTATGCTATATGCTGCCTGCTGCATGTTAACTAAAAAAAGCTAAGCTATAATTCATTACTTATAATTCCCAAACGAACATTTGCAATGCTAAGAATCTCATAGCTTTTGAAAGCCCATTACACTTTGTGTCCTGATATAGTACATGCAAATGTACATATAAAACTAGTTTTTGCTATGTATAAATATAAGACCATTACTTAAAATCAAGCTTTTCTTTTATACTCATTTTTCTAAGAGAAGATGGTGAATGCTCAGCTTTAATGGGACCTGGAAGCAGCAGATTATCTGGGTTCTTTTCAGTCGGGGCTCAGGCCAGGTTATAACACTGAGAGTTATTGGTAACACTTGTGGGTGACCTTTGGAAAACCAGGATGGAGGTGGTGCATCCATCCTTGCCCTCCTGGATCTCTCAGTGGCTTTTGATACCATTGATTTATCAAATTTGTATGCTGCCATATTCTCAATGGCTCTGGCCAGCTCACAACAACTAAAACAAGAGAAATACATTAATAACCAATAAAAAAATAAAAGATGGTAAGAACAATATAACAGTAAAGAAGGAAGCAAAGGGTCTTCACTCTCCCTCACCAAAGGCTTGGGCGAAGAGCCAGGGAAGGGTGGGGGCCATCTGGATCTTGGGGGGAACCTCATTCCAGAGGTCATGGCATTAGGAGTGGTGGGGTGTGCACTATTTTGCAGTGGTTCTCCTACTTCATTAAGGGCCAGTTTCTCTCAGTGTTCATAGAAGGGAGACGTCTAGCACTCGGCCTCTTCTATCTGGGGTGTCTCAAGGCTCAGCCCCCTTTCCACTATTTAACACTGACCTGAAACTGATGGGCAAGGTCATCCAACAGCATGGAGTGAGGTATCATCAGTATGCTGATGATATTCATGTATACATCTCCACCCCTGGTTAGGCAAATGATGCCACAGAGGTATTTATTCAATGCCCAGAGGCTGTGAGAGTTGGATGTGCAAGAACAGACTGCAACTCAAGATGGAGTGGCTTTGGCTTTTCAGGCCTCCTGGATCAAGCTATTTTTCATCTTTAATTCTCAAGGGAGTAGCACTCCCCCGGAGTTGGTGCAGAACTTGGTAGTCCTCCTGGACTCACAGCTCTTGTTTGAGAAAAAGTGGCAGCCTTGGCTAGGGGAGCTTTTGTATACATTCATTTTGTGTGCCAGCTGCACATGTTCCTGGACTGGGAAGCCCTACTCACAATTCATCATGCCCTAGTCACTTCCCAATTGGATTACTGCAATGTGCTCAACAGGGAGCTGCCCTTGAAAGTACTTGAAATTCCAACTGGTTCAGAATGCAACAGCAGATGCAGTTTTGCGTGCCTCAAGATTTACCCAAGTTAGATCACTGTTGCACAAGCTGCACTGGCTCCCAATATGTTTCTGAGTGCAACTGAAAGTGCTGGAAGGTGTATAGGGCCAGTTTTCTTGTGAAACCACTTATCCAT
This sequence comes from Liasis olivaceus, assembly GCA_030867105.1. Classification (NCBI taxonomy): domain Eukaryota; kingdom Metazoa; phylum Chordata; class Lepidosauria; order Squamata; family Pythonidae; genus Liasis; species Liasis olivaceus. The sequence continues at coordinate 330,128,940 of CM061349.1, forward strand.
AAGGGTTTCTTAGGTCCAACAAGGTGGGTGAAAATTCCACGTCCTCTCTATGTCATCTTATGAGACCAAGGAGTCATGCCTTCTCTATTGTGGCACCTGCCATATGGAAGTCTTCCCCCTGAGATCTGGAAGATCCCAACTCTCCTGGCCTTCCAAAAGACTGTGAAAACCTGGCTTTTTCCCCAGACCTGGAGCCAGAATGCTAGATGAGCCCATATAGGTGTGGTGTATGTGTGCTTGAGTTTTACAGTGGCTGGGTTATTGTGCTGTTTGTTTCAATTTTGTGTCTTTTGTCTGAATAGAGATTTTGTTATATTGTTTCAATTTTTTACTGTTAGCAGCTCAGAATTCACATGTAAGATAAACAGCCACATGAATTTTCTAAATAGATAGATAAATAGGTTTATGTAATATGGGAAAATGTCTATAGAACTGAAAGAAGTAAATACTGCAGTGCTGATAAGGATTTTCTCTTAAGCACACATGTTTTGAAGGTCACAGCTACTAATAGCTCTGCTTATAAAGTAAGCAGTGCCAGTCTGTTCTATTATTATTATTGTTGTTGTTGAAACAAATTGCAGGAAGGTTAACCCAATAAACTGTGTGAAGCATAAAAAGCAGAACTAAGGATCAGGAAATACAGTTGAGAATATCTGGTCTTTGTGATAGGTATTTTTAAAAAAGAACTACAAATTAAGATGGCAATGTACAAGTAATAAATTTATAAGGAAAAAGCAAAATACAAACTGAGATCCAGAGGATATCATAAAATATAGCAGGGGTGACACACTGGTGCCCTCCAAGAATAGTGTTTTTATGAGTTTTAGATTTATGTTATTTTAATGTTGTTCATGTTAATTGTCAGGAGTTATTACATTAAAAAAACAAATGTTTCCCATTAGCAGCCATGTGGTAAGTGATGAGGGGTTGTGAGACTTTTATTAAGCAAAGTATTTATTAAGCAAATTTATTAAGCTTTTACAGTACTTCAAAATACCTAGAGGGCACCACACTGCTTGCTATGTTAAATGATAGCATTTTCCTGTTAAATGATAGCAAAGAATTAATCCACAATTCATAGTTTTTTTTAACTAATAGCGGTATTTGTAAATACGAAAAAAGAAACTTGGCTCCTTCAGGATATCCTGGTTCAAGCTGAGTAATAATAGGAAATTTTACAAGCATTTACTCATTCTGTTTCCTTGTACATTACATCAAACACAGCAATCCTTGTAAATATAATCAGCTCATAGTTTCCTCCACTATTTGGGTGTGTTCGCTATGAGGAGAGAGTGAGAGAGAAATGGGGGATATAACAGGAAAAAGAGATAACAGTTGCTGATAAACAATATAAGAGATAGTTTTATTTGAACATTTTAGGCATTTGGTCAGTGCAAAAATCTGCTAATTGCCCAGATTAAATTATTAATTTTATTAGAACAAAAAGTTATTTTTCTCATCAGATCTGACACTTATTTTAAGTGACAAAATTAATTAAGCCCTTATATAAAGCTTCTACTGATAGGAATAATTCATGCTTTTAAAATAATTAATAATTCTTTGTTCCACTGATAACAATGAACTAATTTCATTTTGATAATTAGAAAGAAATGTGGTTGTTTAATCTGCTAATCATTTTACATAAACTTACTGAGAAAGAAATCAGAAAGCAGAATTAGATCTAGAGCATTTAATTAAAAGAAATTTTGTATGCTTTTCTAACCCAACATAATTCAAAAACTAAAAAAACTCTAAATCCTATACACTTAGCAACAAATCATATTTAATTCAATCAAATTTATTTTTCCAACATTTTTTATTTATAGGCTGTCTAAATTGCAGCTGCATTCTAGGCAGCTTACAAAATATTTAAAAATATATATTATTTAAACTTTAATAGAAAATTATCAAGCACCCACCCTGAGAGAAACAACAAAACCAACTGCAGAATTGTAAAAAAAAAATAAAAATCAGGAACATATAGGTTGATGTTAGAAATGTCTACTATATGAGAAGGTCACTATAAAAAAACATGCGGATATTTTTTAAACATTATTTCAGTTAGGTTTTATTCTTAATGATGCTTAATGTATTTTCAGGATCCCGATTAATTTTAACTAATTGAGCATACTCGTTCAATTATGTCAACAGCTGCTATGCCAAAGCTAACCACTAGCATGACATAGTTGCAATCCTTTGTTCAATCAACAGCAAAATCAAAAGCACATAATTAGGTATGGAAACATCTGCCACAAATAGATACATCAGCACAATGGGATTTTGTAATTTTTTTCTACTATGTTAAATACTCAAAGATACCTATTTTTTCATAAAGAAACCTTACTATTCATAAGATTGGAAGATAATATTCTCCTCACTTACAAGCTACCCTAGATGCATTTGCAATCTTTCCTAGCAGCTGAGTATTTCTTAATTTTTTGCTGCAGAATACGGTGGAATATGAAATGAATTTATATATACTATGGGCCCAGAATAGGAAAGGAAGTATATTTAGGCAGTGATTCATAAATTACAGTGAATGCAAACAATACTTCAAAAGTTGCCATGGATAACTTTGCATGAGAACTATAGATGACCTTAAAATTCTGAGGCTGATGCACCCTGGGTTGTTAATGCAATTCAAAGACCATAAAAACCTCCACATTAAATAACAACAACAACAAGTCCTTGGGAAGGACTCAATAGGTAGATAAAAATCCAGTCTAAACATCCGGCTGACTGTGCGACCAACAATAATAATTTATTAAACTTGTATGCTGCCCATCCCTCAATGACTCTAGGCAGCTCACAACAATCAAAGAAATTACAATCCAATTAATAAAACATAAAAGATAAAGATAAAAGATGGCAAACTGATGAAGCGAGGGGTCTCACTTTTCCTTGCAAAAGGCCTAGGTGAACAGGCAGGTCTTCATGGCTTTTCTAAACAACAGCAGAGTGAGGGCCATCTGGATCTTGGGGGGGGGGGGGGAGACCTCATTCCAGAGGGCAGGTGCTATTACAGAGAAGGCGCACTGCCAGGGTCCTGACAGATGACATTGTTTAATTGAAGGAACTTGGAGCGCACCAACCCTGCAGGATCAAATCACCCAGGCAGACATTATGAGAGACAATTGTATCCCGTCAGCCCTACCAGGTAGACCAGACAGGAAACATGGCCAGATAAGCTAATTTTACTTTATGGTAAAGCTACATTAACAGAATCTTGCAAGTCCAATTCTCCCGCTGTCTCCTTTACAGCCCGAGAAACTAGGGAGGGTCCCTTCTGAGTCTCTTGCCCCACCCACTATGCAGCTGCGGACTATGCTATCTCTTACCTGACTGTTCCCGAGGCAGCATCTCTTCACCCCATCTCCCAAGGTCTTTCCCACATACCATTAAACACCCTTTCCTGGATCAGGGAGCCCTTCAGACAGTCACTCATGCCCTAGTCATCTTGCAGCTTGACTACTGCAACACGCTTTACTTGGGGCTGCCCTTGAAGACCACCCAGAAACTTCAACGGGTCCAGAATGCAGCAGCACAAGTAGTAATGGGCATGACTCAGTATGCCCATGTAACACTTTTGTTTCATGAGCTGCACTGGTTTGACAGTTTGCTTCTGGGTGCAATTCAAAGTGCTGGTTGTTACTCATAAAGCCCTACATGGCATAGGATCTGGTTAGTCGAGGGACAGTCTGTCTCCTATATTAGTTAGAATAAGAGCAGCTGCATCCATCAATCTGCAAGTGGAATGTGTAGTATTCTTCTAGCTTTGCGGGTCTAGGAGGAAACCCCAATCAATTGCAATATACCCAAACAAGCTATATACAAGTGCTTTTGCTTAACATGTATTTGATACTAGTTAAACCTGATGGTTTCTTGATATACTGTTTTACTGTATGACAATACAGTAAACAAGCAGAACCAATAGCCAACATTAACGGTGTTGCTAGGCTACATTTTTTTTTCAGCAGCACATTTCTTTGTAGGGCAGTTGTATAGTGCTATTGTTTGAAACAATATTTAATTATTTCTAACATATCTATGCTGCTCTACTTCCAAAAGCTCAGATTAATTAATTGTCAATCAGTTCACTTGAACAGCCTACCTTCTACATCATACCACTGAGCACCATTGGTGATGCCATCTTTGAAAGTTTCTTTCTCTTCCCCAGGACAGTTTGGGATGCCAGTTTTCATTATTGGATGGTTTGATGCATAGGCTTTTGCCAGATATTTGAAAACTTCATCATCAGCAGATTTACTGTATACTCCAGAGGACTGGTGTGAGTCTGAGTCATCGAATGGATAGCTTGCAACAACAGATCCCCCATGAAAGTTCCCAGAAAGCACAAATCTGTATTAAAAAAGCAGCACAACACTAATCAAAACCTCAGCCGTTCTCAGGTAAAAAGTACTTATTTTCCTACCAAAGTAGGCATCTTTGAATCAGCAGCAGCAAAATCAATTTGCAGAAACTTCAATGGATACTTGAAAGCTGTGAAACCTCACAACGCAAAAATGGGGAATGTCCTAAATATAGTGGATCAACTGAGGTGAGCAGGAGAGGAGGAGGATTCTAGCCTTATTTAAAAGTCAGTTCTTTGGGTACTTTATTTCCAGTATAAAAAGCATACAATATCTAAGCATTTTCAATGTTAAATGAGCTAGCATCAAGAGAATTTTCTTTAATAAGGTACTGAGTGCCAACCAGAGCATTATATTATGCACTGAAAAATTATTAAAAGGCCTCACTCATTTATTAATTCCTTCAATAAAGTTATTTATAAGCCACTTTTAAAAGTGAAGCATTCATAACATTCAATATACAGCCAATATAGCCAATTAGTGTATGGATAAGCTACTTTGGAACACAAAGCCATCATTTTTTTTTTTAATTTAGGAAAGGCAACAGATAAGATTTATGCACCCCTTTAAAAGCCCTTATTGAAAGCATCAAGCAAATATTTTCCCCAAACAACCACCATTTAGGGTAAATGTTGGACCAAGAGAATGATAGCTCAAAGTCACCCAGTGATCTTCCATGACTGGGGGGCACTTAAGCTGGGATCTCCCTGGTGACTCTGCAACACTTGTGTGAAGTAGTTTAAGATTAAAAAGGGCAAAACAGGCCATTTAGAACTCAAGAGATTTTACCAAGCCCTTTAGGCATTTAATTTGCAGTTTCTAAGTATGTGTTTAACTGTCAATATTTCTGTTGGCTCTTGGTTTTTGACAGAATTGTTGGTTGCTATTTCCTAGAGTAAGCCTGGGCAAAGCTACTCAGCACCCGTTTTTGTGGCTTTGGAGTGGAGGAAGAAAACCTTTAGCCTTTTTGAGGGGTTTGATGGGGCAAAATGGGTGCTTCAATTTTGTGCAAGAGGTAAGGTAGATGTTCTCTTGGACCTGGCTGTTTCCTCTGACAGAGATGGAATGCTTTTTTGTGGCTGGGAATTTACTGATCACTGTAAACCTAATTGCATCCATTCTATCTGCAGCCTTCAAAGGCTTTTTTTTTAAATATACATTCCTCAGATGTAAAGAAGTCAACTAATTCGGCCCCTGATTCCCTCTTGTTTTCCTTGCATTTGCTTTAAAACTATAAGCCCCATGGGACAAGGATTAAAGCCATCATACAGATGTCCATTGGCTTTCCTCACCAGGCACCCACCAGATCAGCCACTGGACTAGGAGCAGGGAGATCTGGTCTGAGTCCCCTCTCAGACGTGGAAGGACTAGGAGCAAGAAGACCTGGGGGACTCTGAGCCAGTCCTCCCTCTCAGCCTGCCTGACCTACCAGTGAAGGAGGTGAACGAGGGGCAGGGAGACCCAGGTTCTACTCTCCCCATAGCTCCTGAAGCTCCTTGGGAGATTCTAAGCGAATCACTCCCTCCCAGCCCCAGAACCACTGGGGAAAGTGCTGGACCAGGAGCCGGGAGCCCAGGTTGTGCTCCCTCCTCAGCTAGAGGGGAGTGCAGAGGTGACCCCTTCTCAGCCCAACTTTCTGACAGGTTGTTATTGTGGGAGAAAGGCAGGTCTTGTACTGCACATACCAAAGGTCATTTTAAAAAATATACAGTACTAAATAGAAGCTGCACCGTCGACATCAGGGGACGGGACGGGAGGGGAGGGGCCGGGCCACAAATAACCACGAATAAGGCGGCGCCTCCGGGGTCAGAAGCGGCAGGCCCCGCCCCCCGCGTCGGCCCCGCCCCTGCCGCTTCCCGCCGCCGCCCGGCCCCGCCCCCCCACGTGCGGCGCCTCACCGGTTGCGTCGCATCCAGGCGATGAGAGCCCGGACTTCGGGGACAGCCGCCAGATCCGGCTGGGCGGCGCCGAACTGATCCGGGAAGCTGCGGTTGAGGTCGATGCCCCGGCCGTTCTCCCGCCCGCCGTCGCCCTGGCAGTCGCCCTCCGCGGCGCGCGCGAAGCCGTCCGGGTTGAGGGTGGGCAGGAGGAAGAGGTCGGTGGTGTTGAGCAGGCGGCGCGCCCGCGGCTCCCCGCGCGCCCAGGCGGCCACCAACTCGCGGGCCAGGCGCACCAGCAGAGCGCGGCCCAGCGCCTCGTCGCCGTGCATGTTAGCCACCAGCTTGACCTGAGGGCGGCCCGCGATGGGGGGGCCGCCGCCGCCGGCGGGCTCCGGAAGACCGTCGCTGAGGCGCAGCACCCAGAGCTCCCGCCCTTCGTTCGAGCGGCCGATGGAGAAGAGCCGCGCCAGGCCGCGCGGAGCCTCGTCCTCCGCCAGCCGCCGCAGCGTCTCGGCCAGCTCGGCTTCGTCCAAGTAGTGCGCGGCGTCTCCGGGCGTCGCGCCGTCCAAGGCGGCGGCCTCCGCCTTCTTGATGTGCGCCGCCGCCTGTGCCGCGCCACACCGCCACGACAACAACAAAAGGAGCTGCAGCCACGGCCTCCAAGCCGCGCCGCACCGACCCCGGCCCGCCATCGTCGTCTCGGCTCTGACAGGTCGCAGCAGCCTCCGCCCGGGAGGAAAATGCTCCTGAGGTAACTCGACACCCGATTGGTGGGCCGGGAGCAGAGCGGCCCGCCAATCAGGGAGAGGCGCGCTGGAGCCAATGGGGAAACGAAGATGTGCGGCTAGGAGCCAGTGGCGGGGGGTGGGCCAAGAGCCCATAGGGCGTGCCGCTTGACCCCCGAAAGGGGCGGGGACAGTTCGGCAACGTAGTCATCGCAAGGTGAATAGGAATCGCGAATACTGTACAGTAAATGACGTGGAGGGAGGCGGGGTAGAAGGTGGTACAAGGAGAGGTGGGCGGGAATAAACAATGATGGCCAATGAGAGGTGCGATAGGAGGTGGCGGCGGGCGGAGCCGAACGGGGAAAGATGCAAACGGAGCTAGTGTTTCACGTGAGCGGTACAGACACGTCGGAATGGGGAAATCTGGGAAACTTAGTTTCATTTTTTCAAATCTTTTTTTCAATGCAAGTAATATCAGTTTAAAAATTAGAGGGAGATGTATTTTATCCTTGCTAAGGGCAAGATTCTCTTTTTACAAATGCTGCTGCATTTCACTTTGCAGTTTAAATTAACTCCTAAAGATCTGGCTGCCGTGAGCAAAAAAAAAAAAAAAAAGGGATAATTTTTCTGTGGTTTGGCACTTCTGGTTGTGTGTTGTTGAAACACGAAAACTATTTACACTTGGTTGGTTGGTAGGTTGATAGGGTCAAATTTAGTCAAATGAGTCTCTCTCAAAGTATGAATGAATTGAATTTCTCAGTGGGAAGAGTTGTGTTATTTTTTATTTTTTTTAAGGTGAAATTAGAGTTGGGGGGGAACCTACCTTATTTTTAGGATCTGCCCTATGTATTGGTACAAAAGGCCAATTAAAAAAAAACTTTCAAAAATCATTGTTGCACATGAGCTAAAGCCTGGTATTTTTTTTTTTAAATGCATTTAGTTATTCTCAAAGAGGCATCAAGCTGTTGGGTACATTTTGGGGGGGGGGTACCTTTGAGTCAGTGTTGACTCCTGGCGACTGCCTGGACACGTCCCCGCCGTTCTCTTGGCAAGATTTCAGAATTGGTTTGCCGTTGCCGCCTTGTTCCCAGGGCTGAGAGAGAGAGTGACTGGCCCAAAGTCACCCCGCTGGCTTCGTGTCCAAGAGAGGACTAGAATTCATGGCTTCCAGCCTGGTGCCTTCACCACCACAACAAACTAGCTCCCTTGGGTACAAACCATAGGAATAGGCAAAAACAACCCCCAGTCCCAAAAGGAATGAGGAATGGCTTGACATATTTATTTATTATTTATTCAGTTTATATAAACGACCCAAGAGCAAATATATCCCATTTTCCACTCCGGCTGGAAGCTGAAAGGGCTTGAGATGGAGTTGTCTCTACAGTCTTCTCTGCCATTAGTTGATGCCAGGCAGGGGTAACCAACGGACAGTAAGAGACTTGAAAGTAGAACCTCTCCCACCTTCCCTCTGCAGAAACGTCCTTGAGGGCGCTGTTAGTAACGTTGTGAAATCAGGGGAGGCGTGCAAGAGCAGCAGAAGGCATTGACCCCTATGGAATTTCTCTGCAGGGTGGGGCTAATACCACAAATGACCCACTTCAAGTTGATATGCAGGCCCATTCGTTGGATCGCTGACCGCGTGTTTATGCATCCAAGGGGAAGGCCTGCTGTGCTGGCTTACCTCCAGCGTTCTCCAACGTAGGATTCCCAAGGGGAGATACACCTGTGTGGGAAACGGTTCTCTTTCCGAGCCATTGAAAAGCCAGGACGCAGCAGCTTCATAACATGCAATTTACCTGTGCCTGTGTTTACTTCTGATTTGGATCCAAGGGCTTGACATCTCTTTGAGAGTAACTAAGTCCAAGCAGGGTCAAAACCCATTTAGAATCCGTTGCATTGCTAACAGTAGGTTGTTGCATGCTAAAGACGTCGTATTTTTTCAAGATGGAATTAGATCCGTCCTCTGGTTTGGCCAGAGTTGTGGGGAAATTCAGTATGAGTGCCTCCTTAGATTTGGGAAACGGTGCTGGCCTGTGCCAAGGCGTGATGAAATCTTTGCCCTTTACACCTGTTCGAAACCAGATCTAAGAGGGGAGGGTAGAATATGGAAAGTTAGGTTTTCTTCCCCTTATCGTATTCTAGATCACCTTTCCTCTCAATCCTGTTAAGCATTCAGTTAAGTACCAGACGTGACCAGCTATGATTAATTCATTCCTTTCAGTGTGTTACGTTGGCAAGAAAAGATCCGAGATGTGCTCGGTTTTCATCACCAGTTCCAACCCGGCCTCTACCTCTTGGCCTGGCACTGCACAAGGGAGGAAGCAACTGATGGCAAAGAACTGCCACCTTCACTGATTTCTGTTTTTATCTGCTGGATTGGCCCGGACCTCTCTCTGCAGAGGCCGTTAATTCCAACTGCTATACGAGGAAGGGCAGCAGTGATCCTGGTTCCAGGCGGGCGTCATCTCAGCCCCCTCCCTTGCTCGGTGAGAGCTGGAGCGACCAGGAGCAACCAGCATCACTGTCCTATTCAACCAGTAGCTTTATATTGTAAACTGCTTGGCATGCGCCTGTATATAAGAGGAAATAAACTTCCACAGATGTGCTTGAACAGCGGGTCCTTCTAAGAATTTTATAGCTTTAAGAACTAAGTTTGCTTGCTCTCGGTGCATCAGTCTTCTCTCTTTCTGCGTTGTGTGTTCTTTCGGATCGTGACACTGAGAACAGGGATTGTTTTATTTTTATTAATCTGTAATCTCTTTTGACCGTCCTTCTGGCCAAGACCATAACTGCTGTAAAAAGCTTAGAGGTAATACAAGCAGTCACAGGGCAATTGATTCACACAGGTTTTTCATGCTGGCTGTTGCCAAATGTTTCAAGACAAAGGGCACAAAGCTAATCTTTCTGTTGAATTGTGCAATTCCGTTCCCGTGGGAGACCTAAAGGTACTGCAGGTTTAGCTTTCCTTTCAATTCTTTGAGCCACCTCATTTTCACCGAAATGACCTGAGTTGTCACACCACTGCCAACAGTGGAAGCCGGACTGTCTTATTTTAAAATATTGGCTATTTTAGGAGCTCAAAGAATTGCCTCCACCAAACAGACATTTCTGAGCACCGGCTCTCTGCCATTCATAGATACAAAGGTGGTAATAGTGATAATTCATGAGATTTACAAGGCCATGTTAGAGAGATTCAAGGCAGCTTGCAGTTAAAAAGCTAATGGCAGTAATGAATGTGAAATACTTTCTAGAAGCGTTGTGTAAGAATTATTGTCCTTAGAACAGATTCACACCCAATCATTGCTCTTTGTTGTAAATTATGAACGGGGCTTCAGCGGACTTTCCAGACGATTTGGAGCACTGCAGATCATTCACGCATTACTCAAAGCTGCACTATGCTCTGGTTGGTTTTGGCTGTACGGAATGTGCGCTGGGTTAGACTTGCAGACAAGCAAAATTACTGTGCCATGTTTCGCTAGTTGTTGGGCTTTGCACCTCTGTGAGTTCATCATGGCTTGGGTAGAGCGCAAAACCAAATCAGGAATAAACCAGGAGGCCTCAAACAAGCCATTATATTTCCAGTCACCCACCTCAGTAAGCCAATAAAAAAAATCATGGCTCCAAACTCTGATTTATTGTCCTAAAGCAATGTTTCTCAACCTTAGCAACTTTAAGATGAGTGGACTTCAACTCCCAGAATTCCCCAGCCAGCATGGCTGGCTGGGGAATTCTGGGAGTTGAAGTCCACTCATCTTAAAGTTGCCAAGGTTGAGAAACCCTGTCCACAGGTTGTTCGCTCACCCTGTTTGCAATGCAAAAGTAATCCACGCAAGAAGAAGCAGACTTTTTATGAAAAAGTCAACTTCCCTGTGGTCTGAGGAAAAAAACTAAACTACCTGATAACAGGTATGACAACACAGCATTGCAAGTCATGCTCACCTGCAGAGGTAGGAGTAGCTTTGGTGATTAAAATTGGTTTCAAAAGAACAGTTCTGACTCCTGAACTGCTGCTCCCTCTAGTGGTGGCCTCCGTTCCAAAGAGAAGCAGCCACAAAATTAAAGATGGTGATGGTGATGGTGATGGTGATGGTGATGATTTCATTATTAGCCGCGTCAGACTTCTTGGAGGGGCTGCCTTGCTAGCTGAGGGGCTGCCAGGCTGGATAGATAGCAGGAGAGGCTTTTCGGAAGATGCCCGCATCGCCAGGAGCTCAGCGGTCCGGTCTGAGGAAAAGGGCCGCCTTCTCTGTGGCTCCCAGGCCGTGGCATCTGATCCCCGAAGAGCCGCGTTTGACCCCCATTCTACCAATGTTCAGAAAATGGCAAAAGTGTGTTGCTTTCACCAAGCTTTGAACTGTTGAGTTTCGTGGTTCTGAATTTAATTGTATTGATTTGACATTCTTTAGTATTTGCTTAAACTGTTGTAAGCTGCCTTGGCCATTCATGCAAACAGATGGGGTGTGCCTTTCACAATAATAAAAGTTGGCTGAGGGAAGCTGGGATCATTTGTGAAGAGATGGGTGGTGCCTTGCTGACTTTCCCTGGCTGCTTCCCTCCAGAGCATCTGGATTTGGCCCTGTGTCCCCAGCTGAGGACAACCCCCTCCTCATCCCTTTGTTTCCCATCATGCCATGCCAAAGCAGATCACATCCAAAGAGTTTACACTGAAAAAACGTATAATTTAAATAATCATACAGATACTAAGATTGATTGCTTCAGTGCCATCAAGCCAGTGCGTTAAGATGCATCCAGGTTAAGCAGTTGATATATCAAACCCCAAAGGAGATATAAAGCCACCAACCAAATGAAATACTGCCCCCAGTTGCAGATGGACCGGGGGAATCTTCTCCAGCTGCCAGCTTCGTCAGCAGAGTCCAGAACTTTGTGGAGGAGGGTTGGCCGAAGAATGAGGGTCAGGGGGCTCCTTGGTCTTTTATTCTTACTGAGAGTTCTGGTGGTTTAGTTTAAACAGGTTTATATCTTTTTTTCTTTATTTTTTATGTCTTATTGTAATTTCTTTGATTGTTGTGAGCTGCCCGGAGTCGTTGAGAGTCGGGCGGTGTGCAAGTTCAATAAATTATTATCAATTATTATTAGACGAGGAATACACGGGCAACAACATGGCAGCTCCCATCCAAGCTCCTAAAGGAAAAAGACCCCATCTGGGGCTCTGCGTGTGCTTATGTCAAGTTCAGCCCAAAGAACTCCACGAGACAGTGCAGATACAGTTCTGTTGCGTTTATTAGCTTCCACCTCAAGACAGAAATCTCTCCTGACTGAACCTAAGTTCCCAAGCCAGCAATCCACAACACCGTGAATTCCTTAGGGAGGTGCCAGCCTCATCTTCTTGAACTTCCCACGCTCTTGCTGGGGGCTAAGGAAACGCTTATCTCCCTGAGCGTGGCCTTCATAACAACATTCCATCACAGGTTAGAATGAATATTTCACAGCTACAGCTTATGAAAACCCCAAATTCACAATCTCAGAAAATTAGAATATTACATGACATCAATAACACAAGGATTGGAAATAGAACAATATCGGACCTCTGCAAAGTAGAAGCATGCATATGTACTCAGTACTTGGTTTGGGCCCCTTTTGCAGCAATGACTGCCACAATGCGGTGTGGCATGGAGGCTATCAGCCTGTGGCACTGCTGAAGTGTTATGGAAGACCAGGATGCTTCAGTAGCGGCCTTCAGCTCCGCTGCATTGTTCGGTCTCATGTCCCTCATCTTTCTCTTGGCAATGCCCCATAGATTCTCTATGGGGTTCAGGTCAGGAGAGTTTGCTGGCCAATCAAACACAGTAATCCCATGGTCATTGAACCAGGTTTTGGTACTTTTGGCAGTGTGGGCAGATGCCAAGTCCTGCTGGAAAATGAAGTCAGCATCCCCATAAAGCTCGTCTGCGGAAGGAAGCATGAAGTGCTCCAAAATCTCCTGGTAGACGGCTGCGTTGACCCTGGACTTAATGAAGCACAGTGGACCAACACCAGCAGATGACATGGATCCCCAAATCAACACAGACTGTGGAAACTTCACACTGGACTTCAAGCATCGTGCATTGTGTGCCTCTCCATTCTTCCTCCAGACTCTGGGTCCTTGGTTCCCAAATGAGATGCAAAAGTTGCTCTCATCAGAAAAGAGGACTTTGGACCACTGGGCAACAGACCAGTTCTTTTTTTCTGTAGCCCAGGTAAGACGCTTCTGACGTTGTTTGTTGTTCAGGAGCGGCTTGACAAGAGGAATACGACATTTGAAGCCCACGTCCAGGATCCGTCTGTGTGTGGTGGCTCTTGATGCACTAACTCCAGCCTCAGTCCACTCCTTGTGAAAGTCCCCAACACTTTTGAATGGCCTTTTCCTGACAATCCTCTCCAGGCTGCGGTCATCCCTGCTGCTTGTGCACCTTTTTCTACCACACTTTTCCCTTCCACATAACCTTCTATTGATGTGCTTTGATACAGCACTTTGGGAACATCCAACTTCTTCTGCAATTACCTTTTGGGGCTTTCCCTCCTTATGGAGGGTGTCAATGATGGTTTTCTGCACAACTGTCAGGTCAGCAGTCTTTCCCATGCTTGTGATTCCTACTGAACCAGCCTGAGAGACCATTGAAAGGCTCAGGAACCCTTTGCAGGTGTCATGGATTCATTAGCTGCTTAGAGTGGGACACTTTGAGCCTAGAATATTGAACCTTTTCACACTATTCTAATTTTCTGAGATTGTGAATTTGGGGTTTTCATAAGCTGCACGCCATAATCATCACAATTATACCAAAGTAAGGCTTGACATATCTCGCTTTGCATGTAATGCGTCTATCTCATATATTGGTTTCACCTTTTGAGTTGCCATACTGACATAAATGAACATTTGCACGATATTCTAATTTTTCGAGTTTCACCTGTATTTCTGCTGGATGTGTCAGTGGTTGCAGGGGTGGGGACAGAGGTGGGGTGCCTTTTGTGGAGGGCGGGGCTTGGGGGCCTGGCCGAGGATGGCAATTATTGGATTCGGGTTTGACTTCGGCTCAGGGAAGAGGCAGGAAGGTCTGTAAGCTGACAGGCATCCTACAGCTGAGGTCTTGGGCTCTTCCGAAACAGGACTTTTGATAGCTCTGTAGGACTTAGCTCTTGGTTTTTGTCCTGTTAAGCTTCTATTCCGCTTCGGATGATAAAGTTCAGTCTGTAAGAAGGTTTCTCGCTGCCCGCCAGGTCAAAATCATTTCTGTTCACCCAGCGTGACGCTTGTTACTCATTGTCCCAGCCAGGCCCATAAAACAGTAACACCCCTGTCCAGCTTCTTCTTAGGAGAAGCACCGAGTATTTACCCAGAAAGTCCTTGAAATGGGTAACACCTTGAACTCAGCACACCTGACTCACTTCTCTCAGCGCTGCAATAAAGACATATAACTGGGATGCCTATAAAAGCCGGGAGGTTGCAGCCGCCTCTCCTTTTTTCAGACGAGTGACCAGCGGTGCCTGTGGTCTACGTGAGTGTCAGCTTTGATGGTCTGGGTGGGAGACAGATTAGGAAAAAACGGGATTCCCGTGGAGGGCACCGGGCCCACGGGGGACAGGAGTGTGTGGAATTTATCGGCAGATCATTTTCTGGGGTGAAAATTGGACCGGTTGAAGCCCTTCTCTCCTAGGTGTGTGGCTGGGAAGGCTGGCGGTGGGTGGCTTTGGGGAGCCCCTTCGACTCCATGGAGGCAGTAAGAGGCCACCTCTTGTCTCTTTTCCACTGCAGATGGGCTCTGGGCAGCGTGTGTGGGAGATGGAAGGCGTCCTTCACAAAACATTCCTCCTCCTCGTGGCGCTTCTGCCATGCACCGTCACAGGTAAGCAGAGCCCTGCGTCCAACAGGCCAGCTGTCAGTGGGGCTCTGTATGCCGAGGGGGGTCCTAAGTCCTTTCTGCCCTCATCCCTCCCACTGAAGTCTGGAGCCCCTGATGTTTGCAACTGACCAGCTGAGAACAGATGCTGCCTTTCTGCCCCTCAAAAGCCATTTCTTCACGGGACTGGCCGATCCTGCCCGCAGGGAATCTCTGGGTAACCCCTTCCTCCCCTCAGGCGTAGAGCTGGCCATCAACTCCAACACTGCTGACTACCAGCTGGCGACACAGCCGGGCCTGACCCAGTCGCTCTGGTGCACCGTTCAGGATCACACCCAGGAAGAGGAATTGCTCTGGCTGCGAGGACACGGAGAAGTCGGCCTGAAGGACGGGAACAAAGTGAACGCCAGCAACATCTGCATCTCCCCCATCACCGAGGATGACGACGGCGTTTCTTTTACCTGCCAGTTGGCCCGAAACAAATCTGTCCAGATCTCCGTGCTTCTGAACGTCACGTGTGAGTGGTTGGCCACTGGGGTCTGAGGAGGGATGGGAGGCTGGGTTCTCAGCAAGATTGCCAAAACGGTGTCCCCTCCCCCCACAAAAAGGCTTATTGATATTTAAATCTGATGAGGGCCTTTGTAATTAATTGTATTTTCCCATTTGGACCTGGTGGTAGGAAACCAGAGAAAGTTGATCTCCCCGCTCCCACTTTTGTACGTATGGGGGCTGTCCAGGAGGGCACGGGGGGAGAGAGGTTGGGTGGGATCCAAGGCACCTGCAGACCCTGCATTGTCTTAATTGACCCATTTGCTGGTGCTCCACAGATCTCCCCATCCTAAGTGGAGAAGACCCTTCAGCTACCCCCGAAGGGTGGGATGCGACACTCAGTTGCCACATAAAGGCCAACCCTCCTGCCCAGCTTTTCTGGCTTAAGGACAACCAGACCCTGGTGCTGGAGGAGTCCCGCCATTGGATTCGCCAGACCAGTGAGCTGTTTCAGCTGACAATTAAAGGAGTCCAGCAATCGGACGAAGGAATATACACCTGTCTGGCTCTGCGTGGAGGGAGGCGTAAAGATTTCCACCTGGTTGTCACAGGTAACTGCAATGACACACCTGGCCCTAGGCACGGGGGCCTGTGGCTCGGCTGGTGAGGCTCCTTGTCATAAGTCTGCCTTTTTCTCCCAATCCTTCCTTTTTTAAATAAGGTATTTATTTTTATTACAAATTTAAGAAAGAAATACACAATAATACCCCAACCTTTTCTATTTTTTATATTTTAAAACCTATTTTTTAAATTTGTGATAATGTTTTTATTTTAATAACTTTTTATCTTTTTATATGCCTGTTTTTTAATTCACTTGTCATTTCATTAATTGTTGTATGCTGCCCAGAGTCGCTTTGTGTGAGATGGGCAGCTATATAAATGTGATATATAAATAAAATAAATAAATGAATAAAATAACACACACCCCCAACTAATTACCAAAAAAGTACAAAAGCAAACTGTAAATAGAAGTTAAAAAAAAAAGAACATCATCAATGGTAAACAGTAACTAGTGAAACAAAAAAAAAGGAAAAAGATAATTCTAAACCATCGAAGCATAGAACCTACATATCAAATATTAAACAATATATGAAGATTTCAAATTTAAAAGAATAAACCTATTGTAGTAAAAAACCATGAAATCTGCGCCAAAGGGAAGCATTTAGTCATTATAATGGATGCTTTATTCTCAGCTGCGATGTATTTTAATGTTTGTATCATTTTAATTGTTTTTATTTTCTAAATTTTGTTCACCGCCCAGAGTCACTTGGCGAGCTGGGAGGCCGTACAAATTAGATAAATAAATAAATATCACATCATTTTTTGGCTAGCAGAAAAGATTGCCTTTTCGAAAATGGATAAATTACATATGTCCTGAATCCAGTCCTTAATATCCATGATAATAATACTTTTCCAATTCCTCCAAGTAGTTCTCTGGTCTTCTGATCCTTCCTTCCCACCTGGGTTGGTACAGGTGAGGATTACCTTCTGCAGATTGTCATCATCCGAGGGCATTCAGCAGGCAGGCTGGATTCCCGTTTGATTCCCATTCACCTTGTGAAGGCAGGGACGCAACAGCCAGGATTTCTAAATGGATTTATTGGGCAACTAAACCACTTTTGAGAGCTAGCTTGGTCTAATGGTTAAAGCCACCAGGCTAGGAACCGGGGACCTGTGAGTCCTTGCCCTGCCTTAGGCATGAAGCCAGCGGGGTGACCGTGGCCCAATCCTTCTCTCTCTCTCAGCCCCAGGAAGGAGAAGGTCAGGGCAAACCACTTTCTCAGATCTTGCCAAGAAAACTGGAGGGACCGGTCCAGGCAGGGTTGACTCAAAGGCACAAAAACCAGACCAGCTGTGAGAGATAGAGCAAGGGTAGTGAAACACGTGCTCTCATCACCAGAGGAGCGGGGGAGAGATACGAGGATGAGACTGGCCCCTCCCTGAGGAATGCTAGTCATGTTGATTACTGAGCCTGGGAACTGATCTCAGTCTGAGAAGATTCTGTAAATAGTGCGAAGCCAAATAAACCTTGCTGGATTGAATCTGTACTGTCTCCTGGAGTTTCCTGGGTTAAACCTGACATCAATCTTCTCAGACTCTTACTACCTTCCAGTAGAAGGAGATACATCATGGCTACAGATCCGCAGGGAGCGGCTTTGACACCAGAAGTGTTGGCAGCCGCATTGTTACAGCATCAGCAGCAAGTGGATGCACAGATTAATAACCTGCAGGCTGCTATGGGACAACTAATACAGCAACTCGGACCGGTAGTCCAGCCACCACCTCTTCTACCGCCCGTGTTACTGCGTTCACCTGGCAGCATGTCTGAGAAGATAGATGTCAGGTTTAACCCAGGAAACTCCAGGAGACAGTACAGATTCAATCCAGCCAGGTTTATTTGGCTTCGCACCACTTACAGAATCTTCTCAGACTGAGAGCAGTTCCCAGGCTCAGCAATCAACATGACTAGCATTCCTCAGGGAGGGGCCAGTCTCATCCTCGTATCTCTCCCCCGCTCCTCTGGGGATGAGAGCACGTGTTTCACTACCCTTGCTCTATCTCTCACACCAGCAAACCAAAATGTGTTTGTAGCACATCACAGTGTGTACGATGAGGGGCGGAAGAATTGGCGCCACATCGTTTGCACATCATTCAAAGGAGCTTTTTTACCCTTTTTAATACCTTCCAGCGGATTCATGGCCCAGTCCTTCTTATGTTAGTATCCAAGTGACAGAAGTTGCTTCTGGGAGTGTTTTTGTGGCCTAACATGGCAGAGTGGGGCTGGTGGTATTAGCAGATTCAGGACACTGTGTCTTTTGTGCCTTGGGTTACTTACCCCACCCGAGCTAGATAACCTCTGCGGCCACCTTCTCCAACCAGGGCGCTGTCCCCGTAAATGGATTTCAACCCAGAGTTCTCGGCAAAGCCCACGCTGGCTGGGGAATTCTGGGAGTTGACGGCCGCCCAGGTGCTCTCTCACTTTTCCCACATGATACCAGAATGATAAGAAACGGTGAGCCGCTGGCTTGGAGACCATAGTGGAGTCCCACCTTCTCCCGTGGAAAGGTGAAGGGAAATACAGCTTGCTTATTCCTGAAACCTGGCGAGTCTAATCTTGGGCCAGGATTCTGGTCCACAGAAGGCAGTGCTTGGGGTCTGTTGAATGTCTTCAATAGAGTCGACCCCCCTCCATCTTACCGAACTACAGCGGCTTCTTTTCCTTCCTCCCACAGAGAGAAAACTGCCTTTCCCCACTGAGGCGGTCATTGCTGCAGGAGTGGTCATTTCCCTCATAGTTCTGTTTGCTGTTGTGGGTCGGCGAGAGAAGATCGTCAAGGTAGGAAGGGCCTAGGCTTGCTCGGACCCATTCAGAAATATTGGACGGGAGGTGAACAGGCGGGCTTGAAACCCAGCCAGAAGGATCCAGAGCTTCGAAGGAAAAAAGGAAGCACATAGAACTTGGGGGAAATGGGTAGAATTCCCCCCCCCCCTTTAACTGGCCATAGCTCCACAAGGCTGAAATCCACTGAGTCACAAGCCTACCCAAATTGCGGTGGGATGAAAACAAAAGATGCACATCCTGAGGTATTCTTTAGCATCATGGAACGTGACCGTTCTTTCCCTGCCGAAATTTAGCACTTGGCACGGCAGGAGGATGTAATGGCACGTGCGGTGAAAAGCCTGGGGTGCTTTTTCCTATTTTTAACAGCTGGCAATTTCTAGGGAGAGGTCAGTTTCCTTCAGCCATAAATTTTGTACCTGCCCTTCTGGGCGTCTGAAGGTGACCAAGATGTCCTTGGGTGGTCTTGTTACTTTTGAAAGCCAAGTTCCTCTGAGAAAATGCCAGTGGGAAGCAGCCTTCTCAGTTGGCGTAGCCAGCAGGGGGCACTGCCCTTGCAGGAGTCCTGGTGCCTCGTTCAGCCCCCCCCCCCCCCCGCGCCCCAGCAGGAGGGAGCCGTCTGGCCCTGAGGCTGACTTGCCTAACTGCTTCTGCCTCCCTGCAAAAATGCAGCACTTTCAGGTAGATAATTGGCTTGGCGTGGTTGCTCCATTTCTGCACTACGTCTGTGCGGAGGAGTGGCAGAGAGTGAAATGGCTTCCGCCCACTTCATTTCATCAGGGCCTTGGGCTAAGAGGAACCTGAAGCCACAGATGTTAGTCTTAAAGTCAGCCCTTGAAAGTTTTGGACCACGTCAGCACAGTAGGGAAGGGAAGGGCGCGGAAGGGAGGGGAAGGCTGGCACAGGGTAATTATCCTGCCACCTTGAACAAAAGCCCAGGTCAACACACCTACCCTAAATGCATAACCTGGACATTGTGCCAACAACATTATTGGAATTTATGTGTGTCTAGAAATTGACAGAGTTGCACATATTTAGTTTTCTTGTTTTCCTTCCTTCCTTCCTTCCTTCCTTCCTTCCTTCCTTCCTTCCTTCCTTCCTTCCTTCCTTCCATTTTCACTTTTTGTGAAAGTGTTTCAAGAAAACTGACGCTCCGAGCCATACTGCACTGTAAGTATCTCTGATATTCTTATTCATCTCTTTTTCAGAAAAAAAACAGTCCAGCTTATGTAATCAGACCCTGCATTTCTGTGCTACAGGCAGACCCTGCAGGGATGCTTTGACGCCTAAAGTAGAAAAGCGCATTTATTTATTAATGATTGCTAGCTCTTTATGCATTTTGTATCCCACATATTAATAACATTGCCACCGGCCAGTCCTCCTTCTGGGGAGTTTGTGGATGGTCCAGAACTTCACCCCTAGGTTGGTTGGTTGGTTGGTTTGTTTACTTATTTTCAGGCTTGTATGCCGCCCATCTCCCCCAACGGGTGACTGGGCAGCTCACAATAATAAAAAAGGAAGAAAAAACACACGTCCCTCCAACCATGGATAAAATCTATAAATAATTTAAAAACCTATATTAAAAATGCCCTAAAAACCTCCTATGATTTTAGCCCTAAAAAACCTGTAAGATGCTGGGGGAGGACAACCCCTCACCCCACCAGCCATCTCCACAGCTGCGGGCCCCCCTCCGGCCCCCAGGCCTTCTGGCAGAGCCAGGATTTGAGCCCTTTCCTGAAGGCCAGGGGGGGGCACACCGGGCCTCAGGAGGCAGGATGTTCCATAGGGCGGGCGCTGCAGCAGAAAAGGCCCTCTGCCTAGACCCCACCGATCGAAATTCCTTGACCGGTGGGGTCTGCAACCTGCCCCTTCTGCTGGACCGAGTGGGGCGGGCTGAAATGACCGGGGTGAGGCGGTTCCTCAGATAACCTGGTCCCGTGCCTTGAAGGGCTTTAAAGGTGATGACCAACACCTTGAATTGGACCCAGAAACAAACTGGTACCCAATGCAGCTCCCGCAACAGCAGTGTTATACCCTTTTGATTGCCCCTTGTGAGCCAGATCCATCTAAGCTGCCCTTACATAGCTCGGGAAATGAGCTTTGGGCTGTAGTCTTTGAACAGCACATTT
Organism: Liasis olivaceus; assembly: GCA_030867105.1. Taxonomy (NCBI): domain Eukaryota; kingdom Metazoa; phylum Chordata; class Lepidosauria; order Squamata; family Pythonidae; genus Liasis; species Liasis olivaceus. The sequence continues at coordinate 330,149,768 of CM061349.1, forward strand.
CCACTTTTCCATTTTTCTTCTCCCAAAGCAACTTTCCCCACCTTAGGCCCTTCAGGTACGTTCGTAGGTCATAGACCACAACCCTACAATCAGAAGGTTCCACCGAGGCCACGAAGTCCAGCTGTGCTGGTCGTCAACCTAGGCACCTCAGGGTGATGGTTGCCCAATGTCTGCTTGGACACGTTGAGTGAAAGGAAGCCCAAACTTAGAACATTTTTCTAACATTCATGCTGGAGTACTACTGGCTTCCCCTGTCCGGACCCGCTGGAAAGCATGGGAGTTGTGGTCCAGCATATTTAGACATTGGGCATGAGCCTGGGGAGGCCTTGCTAAAGGAGAATAGGGGGAAAGTCATCCTCTTGGGCAGGGAGAGCAGATTTGGGCTCCATCACCCACAGGCCCCTCTGGATCACTCTTCTGGTTGATAAAGGGTTCCCCAAAGTAGTGGCGGGGCTTGCACCTAGGGGTGTTTGGGTCACTGTCCCTTCGCAGGCAAATCCATGTTACACTTAAGAAGAAAATCCCCAATGAACAAGGAGGAGGCCTGTTTCTAAAGATGAGACCTCTCTACACCAGTGCCAAGTGGCAAGCAGAGCTCACTGAAGAAGGTTGCTGCAGACTGGTCGCAGAAGCACAGAAATGCCACCAGCCTGCTTGACACAGGATTTCCATATGGCTGAAGGCCAGGTGGTTTGTGGGGCTGCCCGTCTGTGATTGTGTCTGCTCGCCCTGCCAGAACCAGCAGGGAGGGCACGCCCCAAGGAATGCTGTCTTGTGGGGCCCAGGAGCCACGCCTCTCTGGGAACCGCTTCCCCCGCCAGAGAGCCCGGTAGCCCCAGCTCTGCTGGCCTTCTGCAAGGTGCGAAAGAGCTGGGCGTGCCTCCTGGTTGATTGGTTTTTGATGGTTGTTTTTCCCCGATTGTAAAATGAAATGATGGTTTGGGTCTCTGCCCCATGATTTTATTGACAGACTGGGGTTGAAATTTCATTTTGTTTAATTGGGTTGTTTTTGTTGTTTTTGGTTTTAATTTCCTGTTTGCTGCCCAGGGTCACAGTGTGAGATGGGCGCCCATATAAATTGCTTTAATTAATTTCTGATAGCGCCGGAATGAAGGCTGTGGCTCTGAGCTCAACCAAATGCTATATGGCTGTGTTTATTTTCTTAGTGCCCAGGAATCAGCCAAAATCATGTCTGTTCCTTTGTTTATTCTATGGCTGGCATTCAGAGTTATTTTAATGCTTTTCCCTTTTTTTCAGATGAAGGAATTCTTATCACAGAGCAACCTCAGATTTTGTTACTTCAGATTGCAAATCCTTCCTGTTATCAAGGAAATTCTTAGCATGGCTGCAGTTGAAACATTGCTTTGATTTATAACTTAGAATACCGTCCCCTTTCCACTCTGAAGCAGATGCTCCTTTACAGTATATGTTTAGCTTACTGTAGCTTTCTTGGTCAGTTGGGAAATTGGGACTAGTCAGGCTTCGAAAGCACTTCGTAAACAATTAACCAAGAGCTGGCTTTCATGTTGGCTTCAGGCCCGTGGCATCACCGCTTTTAAGAAACACTGAGTTGTTAAAATGGGTTTAGTAATGACTGAATGACTAATATATACAGTAGGCCCTAAATTAATTCTACATTTCATCTTCACGGAAAGTTTCAAAACAAACCAGGAAAGGATCATTCCAGCACTAAGACCTGGTCATCTGCCGGTCTCTAGTGAGATAAGGAAGCTGCTGTCAAGAGCCTGGTTCTGTCTTTGTAGAATGGCATAGACATTGGTGAAATGGCTGTTGGGCAGATGGTTGGGATCATCCTTTTAGAGGGGAAAGCAGAAGTTGCTAGAGTCTGGGAGAAGACAGAGATCTCCTTGGTTGAGGCAGATCTGGGCCCACATGTGAGTTCAGGGAAATACTACATTTTGGCTTTTAGAAATGGCCAGATATGGGGAGGGGGAAAGGGTGCCTCCTTTCCCCATGGTCTCCCCACATGCCATGGCCACAAATCATGGAACTGTTCTTTGGAGGTGGGGTAGGGGGTGGAATTGCCTCTTAATTACGCTTTAGTCTTTCCTTATTCTTCATACTTCCCTCACTTTTCCAAGTGGCCTCGTTTATGATAGTTTGGCAGAAGACATTCAACTCTGAAATTTGCCACTGCAAAGAAAGGAAGACTTCAAGAGTTTCATGATTATGCCTGTGTAGAGAACGTATCACTGAAGTTGGTAGGCTTTACTTCTGAGTAGACAATGTAAGACGCTACTCTAATGCAGTGTTTTTCAACCTTAGCAACTTTAAGATACCTGGACTACATTTTGGCTTTTACAAATGGCCAGATATGGGGAGGGGGAAAGGGTGCCTCCCCTACCCCATGGTCATAGCCATGCTGGCTAGGGAATTCTGGGAGTTGAAGTCCAGACATCTTAAAATGGTCACGGTTGAGAAATACTGCTAACGCCTTTCTTGCCCTGGAGGCTGAGCAATGGAGAAAAGGCTCCCTTTGTTTCATTTGTGCATCTGGCATGAACTGGAAAAGTTGGCAGAACTTTACCCTGCATTCTTTTCATGACTGCTGTCTTCTTGATGTGCAAAGGTACCTGGCGCAGAGGCGTCTGATAGCTGCGGGAGACAAGGCACAGGGTGAGCGAGGTGTGGCTTTGTTTGGGATGGCAGGGAGATGGTTTTTAGAAATTGTCATGGGGGCCTATTTCAGCCAACTCTTTTTGTCTTTTGGAACCTGCACAAGATTCCGTTGCTAGTTTGGAAAACATTGCCCGTCTGAAAAGTGCTGAGTTACGTGGGAAAATTGCTCAGTCATCTGACTATTGGTCAGTTACCAAGTAACTGGTGGAGCTTCTGTACCGGTGTTTCTCAACCTTGGCAGCTTTCAGATGTGCGGACTTCAGCTTCAAAATTCTGGGAGTTGAAGTCCACACATCTGAAAGCTGCCAAGGTTGAGAAATACTGTGCACTAATGAACTGTAGATAAATTAAGTGAGACTATTCCAGTTGCTGAAATTTCTGTATCCTTACCCATTACCCTTTCAATAAATCTTGTTAAGAAGACTTTGTGGGACTCTTGCTTTCAGTGAGTCAGCTCCCAAGAGCCTGACACCAACCCTTGTGAAGGATGTCTTGACTACAGGAAGCACCGCCGTCGCCCGCTGCCGCACCCCGATCCCGGCTGTTTGAGCCAGGGCTGCCTGTGGCTGGACCAGCCGGCTATGCCCTCTTTTCTTTGCGGGGACGTCCCCACACGCTGCCTTTTGAAAAGTTGAGATGCTTTGCGGACTCTTCCATCTCCTGCGAGAAGTCATAAGCCACTCCAGATTGCAGGGATCCACACAGAGGCACACGTTCCTTAACTGTGCGGCACATCTGAGCTTTCGTGTCCTTATATTATGGTGAAGGACCAGAATAAGGAGCACTCCAAAAAAAAAAGGAGATCTCTGTGTGGCTGCTGTGAAAAGGGCGGATTCTGTTTTCTTTAGCAAAGGAATCAGAACTCAATCCACCGTGCTGAGCTTGACTCAGAAGGGATTTTTTCTTTTATTGCTGTGCCTTTGTACAAAAAACCGCATAAAAGGAAGCACATGATTTTAAAGCAACAGAAAAAGGTTTGAAATGGATTTTCAAGTGCCAGCAAAGGAAAAAAAATGGGCCTGATGTATTTTGAATATACACCTACAGCAGTGTTGTCCAAACTTGGCCACTTTAAGATGCGTGGACTTCATGCTGGCTGGGGAATTCTGGGAGTCATCTTAAAGTGGCCAAGTTTGGACAACACTGACCTACAGTGTTTGTCATACAACAAGTCAAAATACTCATTTGCTTTTCAGTCAGGACAACTTAAAAGCACTTTCGTTGATCAATACGTAACTGACCAAGAACAAAACGTTCAAGTATATCTGAATATTGCCTTGATCAAAAACCTGCTCAAATGTAATTAACGCTCCCAGAAATAAAAGTCAAACTTAAAAAATCACTCTCTTGCTATTCAGTGACAACAACAGTGTTGCTGGTTACACCTCGTCAAAGCAGTTAAAACGTTTGCTTATGTGGGTTGTTTTACTTATCTGAAAAGGGCCTCAAAAAAACACTACGGCTTTTTAGGAGCAGTTCTTTTCCTCGGCTGATAAACAAGTCCACTGGTCAAGGGGTTTGGGATAAAACCCTTCCTTGGAAAATCGTGGCCTCCTACAGGGCATAGCGAAGATGGAGCCGTGGGGTGATCCAGCCTGGTTGCAGGGAATAAGGGGGTGCCTTGCAATCGAAAGGGTGCCGGTAGGTACGGAGCTGGCGGCACATCGATCACGATGCAGCACAGGAATGTGAAAAAATAATCTGCTCCAGATGTCAAATACCCTAGATAGCCTGCTGGCCTCGCGTTCTCAAATCAAAGCACTCCTTTGTAAATGCAGGTGTTTTCTTGTTCTGGCTTGTAGCGAGTAAGGGAGGTGCATGGGCAGAAATATGCAGAATTGTCATCTAGACAAAGAGGACTGGATCTTCTGGGAAGAAGACATTCAGGAGCCTCTCGGGCAGGCCTCTCCCTGATCCAGGGGCGTATAAAGAAGGTGGGAGAGGTAAGACAATTGCACATTTATGTTGTAGCCTATCTCAGTGAAAGTAGTTCTAGTCTTCCTGTGGCAGTGTTTCTTAACCTTTGCAACTCTAAAGTGTGGACTTCAACTCCCAGAATTCCCCAGCCAGCTATGGCTGGCTAGGGAATTCTGGGAGTTGAAGTCCACACATGTTAGAGTTGCAAAGGTTGAGAAACACTGTCTTATGGAGTTGATTTTCTGGTCTGGTCTACCTGGTGGGGCTGAAAAAAAACTTGAATATCTAGGCAATTTCCCTTTTTGTCTGAATACTACGGTCGAAACCATTTCAGTTGCCGCCGAGTCTCAAAAGCAAGTTCTACTTTAGAACAATCGGGGTTCAAACCTACACCTTGGTGGGAACACTATCAGAATGATCTTTTCTGCTTTGATCGCATCCATGGACCAGGAGCCTTGCTCAAGCCCATACCAGGAGATTGGTTACTGGGCCACCTCCCATTTGAGCGTTCCGAAATTTGCCCTGTGACGTTTCCAATGTGAGAGCTGCACTGATGGCCTGCTAGCTTCCAGGTGCAATTCAAGGTGTTGGTCGTCACCTTTAGAGCTTTAAGTGGCTTATCCTAGAATTGTCGAGTTGGAAGGAACCACAAGAATTTTCTAGTCCAGTATCTTTCAATCTTGGCAACTTTAAGATGTGTGGACTTTCTTTCCCCATGCTGGCTGAGGAATTCTGGGTGTGGAAATCCACCCATCTTCAAGCCTGCTGGCTGGGGAATTCTGGATTGGAAGTCCGCACATCCTAAAGTTGCCAAGATTGAAAACCACTGGGCTAGCCCAACCTTCTGCAATGTGCAGAAGAACCAACTAAACCAGTGTTGTCCAAACTTGGCCACTTTAAGATGAGTGGACTTCAACTCCCAGAATTCCCCAGCCAGCCATGCTGGCTGGGGAATTCTGGGAGTTGAAGTCCACTCATCTTAAAGTGGCCAAGTTTGGACAACACTGAACTAAACCATCTATGAATGGTGACTGTTCAGCCTCTGCTTAAAGCCTGAATACCTCCGACACCTGCTCCAAGTAGAGTATGCCTATCCAGTAATACCAGGGAGAGAAGGCACATTAAGGCTCTCTCTGCCAAGGTAATGCCATCTTCAGGGGCTCTGTTCTTGTGCCTTTTCAATGAAGGCCTCCTTGCTTTGGAATAGCCTCCCCTGTGTCAACCTGGCCCTGCAGCGGGTCAAGATCAGAGAAGCAAAAATTACCCAGACTTTATCTTTCATGCTAGTCTTAGGGTAAGTACAGAATCCTGGAAACCACAAGAGGACTTTCTAACACTCATCTACAGTGAAATCATTAAGGTGGAGTCTCTGAATGGTTTGAAACACTTCTTCCTGGGTTTCTCACTACCTGGGGCGCTTCCATTTGAGAGATAAGCTGCCCACAGTCTTGCCTTCTGTCCCTTGATCGTTTATGGTTATTCTGTCCATTATTTTCCCAGTCTCCCCACTACCTCAAATATCCCAGCTACAGGGACTGTCCCCTCCTCATTAAGCTTTTAGAGAGCTTTGAAAATGTGACTCTTCCAAAGGTCATTAAAAGAAAGATTGGATGTTGACGTACCCCTAACTGCGGATGCTTGTAAAGTTGGAACAGTATGCTTCAGTTTTTGCTATTCCTCCTGAGTTTTGTTATATGTACAGCTTTCCATCTTATTACTGTATGCAAGCTGCAGGCCATTCACAGTTTCCTGACTGGAGCAACATTTAAACATGCACGCATGAATGAATGAAGTCTCCATCAGCATAGCAGAATCTATAAAATTGCCAGAGGCTCCATAATAATCTGTCAGAGCCTGAAGGTGTATTACAAAGCCAGTTTGAATGTGGAGAATAACTGGCAAAATCAAGCGTCAGTGCTGAGTATCTGTCAGCCTTTTGTGGTAGTCCAGACAACCATGAATACTAACACTACCTTTATTGTAAGGTTTCAGTAACAGAATCTTGCAAATCTGAAAGACCCTAACCCTAGCCCTAACCCAAAAACTAGGGAGGGTCCCTTCTGAGGCACTTTCTCTACCCCCACCCCTCCTTTGGACTCAGATTTCTCTTACCAGACCATTGTTTAGATAGCGGCTCTTCCTCCTATCTCCCAAGGTCATTCCACATGCCATTAGAGTATCACATATCTGAGCCCTCCTAATTGCCAGATGTTCCCATTCCCTGGTTCTGATTGAAGCTACATCATTACCCAGCAAGGCCAGCTGGACACTCCAGGGCAGTTGCTGGCAAAATGTTTCTTTGTTCCAAAAGTACGGCACTTCCCAATCAATTCAAAGTGGGGAAGTTTAACAGCGCAAAATGTCCCAAAGCCGCACAATATAGACAGAGAGTTTGTAGACGCTGTTTTTCTGCAGCTAATAATGGGGGTATCCTGCTCCCAGTTTCAAGGATTTGACATCTGAAGACTCTGCTTAGCTCAGTGAGGAAGAAGGTGCAGGTGTTGAAGGAGAATAGTGGGGTGTCTCTTCCCCATCCCTAGAATGTCTCAGTTCTTTGAGTCTTCTGACTATGGAGTCCTTGGGGCTCTCTGAGCTTGGTTCTTTTCTTGCAAACGTTTCATTACCTGGCTAGGTAACATCTTCAGTGCTAAAATGGGATAGAGTTTGCTCTCTGTTTATATATATATTTTAAAAATTCCCCTCTCACCCCTATGGGTGGTACGTGTCTTCCTCAGCCTCGGGTCCTCTACCAGAGGCCTGGGAGTTTGAGGGTTCTGCGCAGTATCTTAGCTGTTCCTAGCACTGCACTCTTCTGGACAGAGAGCTTGGATGTTGTTCCTGGGATCTGTTGGAGCCACTCTCCCAGCTTAGGAGTCACGGCCCCGAGTGCTCCTACCACCACTGGGACCACTTTGGCCTTTACTTTCTGCATCCTCTCGATTTCCTCCTTCAGGCCCTGGTCCTTCTCCAGCTTCTCATACTCCTTCTTCCTGATGTTGCTGTCACTTGGCACTGCTACATCTATCACTACCGCTGTCTTCCGGTCTTTGTCTACTACCACGATGTCTGGTTGATTGGCCAGTACCTGCCTGTCCGTCTGGATCTGGAAGTCCCACAGGATCTTAGCCCTGTTATATAAACAGAGAGCAAACCCCATCCCATTTTAGCACTGAAGATGTTACCTAGCTGGGTAAAGAAACATTTGCAAGAAAAGAACCAAGCTCAGAGAACCCCAAGGACTCCACAGTTCAACCCTGAGCTACGCATATTCACCTCTTCTGACTATATTCACACAGCATAGGAATAACCCATCTAAGATATCTGAAGTGCCCAGTTAAATTAGCTCATCCTTAGCTCATCAACTATTTACAGTTCAGTAGATAGATCCTCTTTAAATCAGTCAGCCAAAGCCACCTTATTCCAGCCCTGCAAGTCAGCCATAGATGCCAGAACTGTGCATTTATGCTGTTGAAATTGGAAAAGCCTATGACTGACTGTTACCAGCTGGGCAGGATCACTGAATGTAACTCTCAGTCTAGTCATCAACTTGGCATAATTGTTCAAGAAAGGGTGTTGTTCTCCAGAAGCAGAATTCCCCACTCTGTAGCTCCCAAGAGTCATGGGATAAATTCTATGTGGAAGGATCTGTGGGAAATTCCCTCTGTATCACTCACATTGAGTAACAAAGGCCTGAAATGTATCTGGAGTTCCATCAGATTTGTCCAGGAACACCTCATCTGCTTTGTCATTTGGCCCAGAGGCTGGGCCACATGGTCAATATGGGCTAGGTCATACTGGGGATCATACCTGGGTACAATGCTGATCTACTTGGTTCTTATACTGGAAGGTTTAGGAACCTGTTCAATAGAGTGTTGATGACCATGCTTTGAACTTAGAACCTCAAAGTAAAGTTGCCTCCAGTGTAATGGAAATTAAGAGTTGCTTGAATTAATTATCAGGCTGGACTGGAAACAATTAAACAGGGACACAAGAATCCAGGAACTTGTGGTAAGTAGATTGTATTGCAATAAGTAGCCATTACAAAAACTTTCCAGTGACTGCCATGTATCAAATGTAAGTTCAATTTATAAAAATCAATGTTCAAATCTCTTGCACCTCTTTCTCCTGCCCACCCTATGTAAAAGGCTAGACACTATTCTCTTTTTAGTAGGAGATACACTTTCCAATCGTTCCTTGTTTTGGTAACTGACAGATCTGGTATTCTCTCAGATCCCTCAGTGTGTTGTGTGAAGTTAAAGAATAGATTAATTAATTCTAAGTCAATAGGATTTTATTGTTACTGATTTCCAGATTAGACTATTGGAATATATTTGAGGGCTCACCAAGAAGACTTGCCCTGCTCTGCGTGATCTTCCCCTCTTGTCCCCTTGATATGTGGGGCTTTAACTCCCCTCATCTTCCAGCTGTCATACAGTCCAGTAGAACATATTGGCATCTGGCATGGGAAAGGCGGCCTGTAGTGGGTCCCATATTCCATTCAAAACATCCTTGCCAACTCTGGATCAGAATAACACACACCACTAGTTGCTTAGCATGTAGTGTGGAACCAGATATAGCTTGTAGAGTATGGTTTACGGATCAGTGCAATGCATGAACCCAGCCACTTAAGATTATTGAACAAACCGTATTAAAAACAAACCCTAACGTGATGCAAAGGGCAACAAAATGGTTCAGTGCTACCACCTGCACAACATCGCCATCAGCCTTAACTGTCTTCCTTCCCCCGGATCCTATTTAATTCTGAAGGGTGAGCCAACTCTCCTGTCAGGGAGAGTCTGTTTTCAAAGAGCTAATGAAATGCTTGGCTGGGTTACAAGTTTGTGGGGTGGGTCACCGTGTTAAGAGGCAAAGGAGCTGATCTGTAACTTAAGCACCATGGACATAATGTTTATTAAAGGTCAGTTACAGCATACACCTAAGATCTCTAAATATAATTAAGCATAATGTCTGCTTTGCCTATGAATAATCCTTTTGATCTTACTTCAGGTAGCTTGGCACAAGTACAAGGCTGGACAGAAAATACGAATGTGGCATAATGTCTCCTGGCAGCTATAGACGGGACATTTCCCACCCCCCTGGCCAGTTTTGCTTGGGGTGGGATCTTTGGCCCTACGAAACATGCAGGTACTTGCTAAACTTCGGACTTCTTCATGATCATGCCACATTCTAATGCAGCATTTCTCAACCTTGGCCACTTGAAGATGGGTGGACTTCAAGTCCCAGAGTTCCTCAGCTGGCATGCTTGCTGGAGAATTCTGGGAGTTGAAGTCCACCCATCTTCAAGTGGCCAAGGTTGACAAACGCTGTTCTAGTGTGCATGATCCCCAGGGTGTGAGCATGAATTGGAGTTTCCCACACTACGCGTTGTGTGTTGGCGTGGATTATTTGCAACTCCCTCCTAGACCTGTATCAATGGCTGTCTTACATCACCAGCACCCTTTTCTGAAGGAGTGTGGAATCATAAAGCTGAAAACATCTATTTAGGCCATGGGGTCCAACCCACAGCTTGTGGCAGGAAAATTGCCTAGGTGTGCACGCGTGCATTTGTTTAGTTAGTAGGTTAGTTAATTACTTATAGTGTTGCTATGATGCTGTACTCCATAATGGGTCCACAACTAAAAGCAAAGGTTTAAACCAGTGTTTCTCAAACTTGGCAACTTTAAGACATGTGGACTTCAACTCCACATGTTAGAGGTGGCTGGGGAATTCTGGGAGTTGAAGTCCACATGTCTTAAAGTTGCCAAGTTGAGAAACACTGGTTTAAAACATCCTAACAACAACAGAAAATCTACAAGGGAGGTAGAAATCTAAGATACCCCAAATGCTTTTTCCAAAGCCAAATTCTCGTTTTGGAAACTGGTTGGGAGGATGTGCTTCTAATATATGGGGGCAAGTTGTTCTACAAGGAGGGGCGTCACTGCTGAGAAGGCCCTGCTTCATGGCCCCTGGAGACGGAGTGCCTTTGCAGATGGGGCCCTCAACAGCGGGGCCCCCAGGTCTGGAAGCCTGGGCAGATTCCCTTCGGAGCAGCCAGCCTCGGGAATAGCCAGGTCCTCAGCCATGTAGGGCTTTAAGTGATTTTAGCTCTTGCACCTGGAAGGTGACTGGTGGCTGGTGCAGGTCCCGAAGCAGACGTGTGGCACGGGCAAATCTCCATTTGTGCAACACTACCCACGCCCCTGCATGCTGAAAGCATTCCCACAGGCCCCCTCATTCCTTCCTTCAGCAAAGTGTACTATCCAATGTGAAATAAAACAGATCCTATCCGTTTAAAAACCCACCTTGACTGATCTTTAAACAAGTGAAATGGGATCGGGCCCAATTTGTCCTTCAGTGAATGACCACAGGAACTATCAAGAGGTGGGCTGGACTGGAAAGTCGAGGTGTTCTGGAAGAAGACAGTGGCCGAGCATTGGTGCCCACAAAGCCATCAGAATAATTTGAGAGAATCCTTACCTTTTATCATTTACTTATTCTTTAATTTTTGCTTATGAGTGCAGTAAGGAGGACAGAGGACCTGGCCTCCAGGGCCAAACTGTTCCAAAGGGAGGGTTGCCTCTGCAGGCCCCCAACCTCTTGATCTCCCGAGGAACGGAGATCTGCCACATCTTCTCCTGTCTGAATGCCACAGAGCTACCTGGAAGACAGATCCAGAGATAACCAGGGTCCAAACCATAAAGAGCTTTTAAAGTAACCCCCATGTGATAGATTGTCTCATAGCCAAACTGAGCTAGGGAGTAACGGGAAGGCAGAGGGATCTGCAAAAAAGTCAAGATGGCAGCTCCAATCACATGATCAAAGCTCAGCCCCTTTTCTGTCCACCAACCTCCCGTGTACAAAGAGGGCTTTGCTTGCACAGGTTGTGACTGCCATACTGACTTTTTGGAACTTCCCCTCTGTTGGAACATAAGCTTTGCCTACTTCATGATTCTGAATATGGTTCTGGTGGAGAAGCAGTGATCAAGTTTCTTCCACTTTGCCCCTTGACCACCCACAGGCAAGGATAAGGTTCTCTCTTCTTACCTGGAAGGTGTGCTAATTCCATCTGTGGCAAGTAGAAACATGTATCTTGTGGAGGAGATGATGAAAGGACCAGAGGCCAGCTTTTCTTCTCTAAGGTGAGGAGCACTCTGGCACTACCTAGAATTTCTCCATGGAGGCCAGCAGAATGAGACCATCCAGAGTGACATGTCATAGAAGCTGTCCAGGTACAAGGAAACTGGGGATGGACCCCAGGAGGAAAGGGCACCCGGGGGGAATAGTCATAACACAGTGTAAATGTTAACCCTTTCATCCACCTATTTTCCCATTGTCCCATTTGTATATAATATCCAAAATGTTTAGCCCATTTTACCATACAATCTTTAACTTGTTCATCTTCTGTTTTAAATCTCAACATCCAGGGGGAATAGTGAGTTCTTAGGTATCGGTGGTATGGAGAAGCCAACAAACCAGGAAAGGATTCCTGCTATTGGTGCTGATCAACTGATTTGGAGATGTGGGCAGAGAAGATGACTTTCAACCACTAAGATTGTTCTAACCTTCCAACTTCTCCAGAACAACGAGAAGGACTTTCAGCTCTATTGGGAGCTATAAAACCAAAGGACAAAAGGAAGAATGGCAATGGTGGGTCTCAGACTGTCTTCTAGCTATGTCGTCTGTCCCCACATAAACTGATCGTATTCATTTCTGTTTGTCTACATGGGAATAAGTAGCACTGCAGAAAGAGGACCCCCCCCCCCCAAAAAAAGATCACAAATAACAATGCAGGTGAAGTAGCTGGGCAAGCAGGTTGTGCTTTAATTTAGCCTCTCTACTGATGATCAAAAGGCAAGAACACAAAGTAGGATCCTGGAAGATGGTTATCACTAGGAGAGGCTCGTATACCTAGACCATGCCTTACATCACCAGTATAAGGAATGTCAGCCAAGGGAGGGAATATGAATGTCAAACAAGAAGAACTAGTCATCCTAACACAGGAAAATACAATCTGATAATTATGGGATGAGAGTCATGATTGCAATGTAGAACTTGTTCAGAGGAAATAGGTCCAACAAAAAGGGAGGATCTGCCCTGGAGGTGAAGAAATCCTGTGCCCATGAAGAACTCATGACCTTGAATGAAGAAGTCTTGTTGAAGGCACCGGGGTAAGAGTTGAGGTAGAAGAAATAAAAATGACACTATTGTGGGAGTGGACTACAGATCACCCACCAGGTAGAAGAAGTGCAGGATACCTTTCTAAATCAACTCACCAAATTCTCAGGAGGACAGCTGTAGTGGAGGCTTCAGCTGCCCCAGATCCTGCTGGAAACCTGTGTCAGTTAGGAGTGGGAGACCTAACAAGTCTCTCATCTCTCTTGCTAACAGTCTCATTTTTCCAAAAATGGGAGAAGAATCAAGAGAGGTAGCTGAGTCCTCAAGCTCCTACGGGCCAAAGTGAGCGGAATTGGTTGATGGACTTCAGGGGTCAGGCAACATGAGGGATAGAGACCTTGTCACGGTGGAGCTCAGATACGTCGGTCACATAACTTGGGCATGAGAAAGACACATTTTAAGGAATTAGTGAGCTCAGATGAAAAGCGGATGGCCCAGAGACGTAGAGTGTGAGAGCTGGAAGATATCTTAGAGGCCACCTGGTCCAACCTTCTGCCCGTGCAGGAACCCTCTACCACAGCATCTCAACAGACCTCCAGTCAAGTCCTCCATTGAAGGAGAGTTCACCATTTTCCAGGACAGTTTGTCCCATTGCTGAACAGCTCTTACCATCATGAAATTCTTCCTGATGTCCAACCAATATCTACCTCCTTGTAATTTAAACCCATTGTTTCTTGTCTTGTCTTCTAGGACAATTCTGAGCAATTCTTCTCCTGGAGTCTTCTCTTCTCCAGGGTAATCATTCCTCATAAATGCTTCCTTCCAAGCTTCTGTTTGTCAGTGTCCTCAAAATGCAGAACTGGACGCAATATTTGTATGTATTCTGACCAACACAGAATAAAATTGATCTTGACACTATATTTCTGTCGACACAGGCTAGGGTGGATTTGAGTTTTTGGGTTTTGCAGTTATGTCACACTGTTGGTTCATGTTCAGCTTTTGATCCACCCAAACCCTCTGAACTGTTCCAATGCCTCCTGCCCATTGTATGATGTCTTTGGTCCTCTTCTACACAAAAGCAGGACATTGCATGGGTCCCTGTTGAAATTCATCTTGCTGTTTTTTACCCAGTTTCAACTTATCAAGATCCTCCTGAATCTTGATAGGTCCTCTAAGGCAGGGTTCCTCAACCTCAGCAACTTTAAGATGGGTGGACTTTGACTCCCAGAATTCCCCAGCCAGCCAATTCTGGGAGTCGAAGTCCACCCATCTTAAAGTTGCTGAGGTTGAGGAACTCTGCTCTAAGACATTTGATGGCCACAGGAGGGAATGCGCCACCGAGAGACCTCAAAGGCTAAGTTGGGTTCTTCTGGGCAGACTCTACCCAGGGGTTCCACGGGAGTCAGCCCCGACTCGATGGCCTTAATCAGTCACGGCACAGAGCCAGATGGAAAATGCAAAATGGCCACAAGGGGACACATTTGGACGTTTAGGGGAAGATCCAGAACCAAAGATGATGATGGTCTGTTGCACGGGGAAGAGAGAATGGGGGAAAGGCAGGAAGCAGAACTGCTTAATACTTAACAGCCTGCATATCTAACAAAAGTTCAAAGCTCTAACATGGAAGTCGCTTGTCCCCTGGCCGAATGAAAATAAACCTAAATTAAATTTGAAACAGAAAGCAGTCTTTTTTCTAGAAGGCAGAATGAATCCTAGAAGAATTATTCTAGCAAAGGAAATGCTTAGGAGCATGGAAACAGCTGGAGGCCCCGCACCATCTTCCCAGGTGCCCCTTCCTGCTCCCTTCCCTGCGCTGATGGGAGTCGGAGTCCAGGACCGGCTTCCCAGTTCGGGCTATAGATTCCTCGCTCAGAAGATAGCTTTGTAAATCGCTGCCGCCCGTCCGTTGCCCAACGTGTGCGGAGAAGCGTTTGTAAAGGGAGAGATGAAAGGTTGCCGTGCGCCCAGCCTGCCCCTTCATGCTGGTTGGCGGAGAACAATAGGGCACCGCTATAAAGGGGGTAATAAAGTTGCTTCATGTTCCGGCAACGTGCAGAAAAATGGATTGGTTTGGCTTAAAACCAGGTGGAAAGCCTTCCAGGGAAGTTGCGGCAGTTCCAGTTTGCCTGGGGGGGAAAAACCTGTTTCAGAAGGGGGCCTAGAGGTCACCTAGACCTGGTTGGGGAATTCTGGGAGCTGAAGTCCACTCATCCTAAAGTGGCCAAGTTTGGACAGCACTGACCTAGACCAAGCCACTGCTCCGCGCAAGGTCCATTTTGCAAAATGGCACCATGTCATCCCACCAACTGACGAGTGCCACCTAATTTTAGCGTGGCTTTTATGCCCGCCTTAAAAATACTTCAGGTCTTCGCGGATTAATCCCCTATGGAAAGTTCGTTTCCAAAAGCGGGTTGGGAAGCTGTCTGAATACATGATTTACAATCAAAAAGCTACACCAGCTGGAAAAATGAATGATTTCTGAATGGCGTTTTCACGACGTCGCCATGCCTGTGCCCGTGTACTTTTTACGGTCTTTCTTCTCTGAAGCTCTCCGATCAACGTGTATAATCTAAAAGCCGCGGCAGAAAAGGCAGGGGGAATGGAGGAGGGGAAAAGTTCTTTTGGGGAGGTTTTTGGGTGGGAGTTGTGATTGCCGTATTCTTTATTTATGTATCAGTCCTCTGTCCCGGAGCAAAAGGCACGTATAAGTACAGTGACCATATGTCCTTCGTGGCGGTGCTCCTCAACCTTAGCAACTTTAAGATGGGCGGACTTCAACTCCCAGAATTCCCCAGCCAGCTTTGCTGGGTGAGGAATTCTGGGAGTTGAAGTCCACTCATCTTAAAGTGGCCAAGGTTGCTGGGGAATTCTGGGAGTTGAAGTCCGCCCATCTTAAAGTTGCTAAGGTTGAGGAACATTGCTTTATTGCAAAGGACTGTCCTTTCTTTCAGAAAGCTGTCCTTGAGATTGATTTATTTTTCAAAAACTCACACTTTATTTTGGTCATTGAACTTTTACCGTGCAAATGGTACCGCTTCGTGCACCGTCTTTCACATCCACGTGGAAAATTTTACCGTGCATCCACGTGGAACTTTTACCGTGCAAATGGTACCGCTTCGTGCACCGTCTTTCACATCCACGTGGAAAATATGGAAACGGAATGGCCTTTTTTACATAAATTGGCACACGCTGTTTGATTTCCGCTATTTTTATTAGCATACGCGTTTCTGTGAAGTTTTCCTGGTTTTGCTCTTGAATTTTCCTTTGTAATAAGCCAGGTTACAAACATAAACCATTAAAATGTTTCATCCTTACGAACCGCTTTCAGGTTTGCCCCTTTTTCAGGCTCGCCCTTCATTGTTCCCCAAGGAGATACGGTCGCCGTGTCTAGCAGGCACGCCGTCCTCCGCTTTTGCCCGCACAACAACCCTGCGAGGTAGGCTGGCTTGGGAGCGCCTGGCCCAAAGTCACCCAGGGAGGCTCCCCGACTGAGGCCACCCCAGACCCTTCCCCACGACCCCTCCCTGGCACACTTGCGGGCAGCCCGACCCTTCAGGACTGGAGGGACCCTTTTCGAGGCTCGCTCTCGCCACGCCGGTCGTCGGGGGAAATCGCGCGCGGGCCCTTTAAGAGGAGCCCCGCCCTCGCTCCTCCCGCGAAGTCGGAGCGGGCCGGACAGCCGGGATTGTCCATCGCCGCTCCCCGTCGTGGGGCAACTTCCTGCTTCCGAGGCTATATAAGCGCCGCTTCCGGCGCCCGGCTGGTTCGTGGCGAGGCGGCTGCGGCTCTGGCCTGAGGGCTCGAGATGAGCGTCCCAGGTGCGTTGCCATGGGGACGGCGGAGGGGGCCGAGGCCGGGGTTGCCATGGGCACGGCCGTTGCCCCGGGAGCGGGGCGGGCGAGGGTTCATCCGGCTTCGGGGCGGCCAGGGACGAAGGAGGAGCGTGCCTCTGAGCATGTGCAGCGTGCTTTCTCCCCATACCCTGCTCGCGGGTGAGGCTGGGGCTCGGGCGTTGCAGGGAGAGGTCGAGGGGGCTCAGCAGCCTCCTCCTGCCTCCCAAATCCTGGGGGCCAAAGAGCCCCCCCAAAAGGCAGACCCTGCGGGCAACTTCACCTCTCACCTGGAAATGGCTTCTCATCCAAGTTAATTTAAATCAGTGTTTCCCCAGCCAGCTGGGGAATTCTGGGAGTTGAAGTGCCCCCCTTTTAAAGTGGCCAAGTTGGAAAAACACTGATTTAAAGCAAGTTAGCCCTAAATTTGAGGTTTGGTGGGCTGTTTCTGGCAGGCACAGCTTTGGCACGAAGCAAAGGGGGGTAATTTCAGGGTGGGGTACTCAAGAGCGGAGCTGATGCCATCCCAGCATTGGGGCCACATTGATGCCAACCGCAGAGGATTTGCATCAATTTAGGCTTCAGGGATGGTGCATTTGAAATCCTTATTTAACCTCCCTGAGTGTCTGCGGGGGAGGGGGTGGAACAGGTCCAAAGAGAATAAGAACAAGAGTAATTGATTAAGTTTAATAAATTCTTCTTCTTCTCCTCTTTGTGCCCGTCCCACCCCCGGAAATTCGGGGAGGATCAATGAGGCTGTGCCGCCCGGCTCCCAGCGACCCGACTCCCAGCGCCCAACTCGCTTTCAGAGTATTCCGTTTTCGAGAGTTTTTAATCACTCTCCTGTGTTTTATTCCATGTACGTTTTATGGTTTCTGATGAAGGGCAGCTTGATAGATAAATATTGGGGTTTACTCCTTTGTCATTATTTTCCGGGCCTGCTTTTTAAGAATACACAAAAGGGATTTTGAGACGGGAGACGATCCCGCTAGCAGCGGAAGGAGCCATAAAGGGAGAATAAACTTGGGCAGCTTGAAGGCGTGGCCAAATAAAACGCTACCTTTAGCTGTACTGCTGTACAGGTAGTCCCCGGGCTAAGAACGCCCGGCTTAAGGACAACCCATAGTTAAGAACGGAGTTAATTGCACAATGCTACTTATGCAGTATTATACAATCATACTGTTCCAGCTTACGTACATGCAAATTTGACTTAAGGACAAACCTTGGGAACGGAACTCGTTCTTGAACTGGGGACCCCTGGTACTGTATCTTAAAACCCTCCTGAAACAGAATTTAATTTCTCAACCTGCCTGCGTCTCTGTTACGATGCCTGTGAGAATTCACAGAGGGCATTTCCTCTCTGTGAGCAGCGCCAACGAGCAATCCCAGGACGCAAGTATTTTTCCAAAGCACAGCTTTGCCCTCATGTGGCTTTCTTTTTTTTCCTTTCGCAGGGTTAAGCCTGAAGAAATCCGCTGCTTTCCTCAAAGCCTTAAAAGCGGAGCCGCGCTACCTCTTGGCCCAGAATGTTGCTACTTCTACAGACCTCCTGGACGGAACCCTTGACCGGGAGGTGCTGCAAAACACGCTTCAAGTCTTTCAGCATGTGGTGCCGGCCGAAGGCAAGCCGGTCACCAACCAAAAGAATTCAGGTAACGTCTGCTCCCCACCACCAATGCCGGCCAAGCTCGGGAGCTTTCTTATACCTATGCTCAGACCTGGCTGTAACTGAGGAGTTTGTCATGGCTGGAGGAGAGGGTAGGAGGTGCTCTCACCTGCGACTTCTTTCTTCTGGATCATACCCACCGGCCGAAGCTACTGTTCTGGCAAAGGATATTTGCATCTTTAGTAGACGATGCCAGGAGAGAAGTGAAATGTCAGGAAAACCTTGGGTGTTTTTCATGTATTAAAAACATTTGCAAGATAAATCCTTCCAGCAGGGAGCATAATTCAGAATTCTGTATAATGCCTCCCCTAGACAGCTTTTTCAAGGAGCATTGATCCATCTCAAAACTCAGGCGGGGCAGGGGAAGAGGACTCCTGCTTTGTCATCTCTGTAATTAGACCAGTGTTTCTCAACCTTGGTAACTTGAAGATGTCTGGACTACAACTCCCAGAGTTCCCCAGTGAGCATGCTGGCTGGGGAATTCTGGGAGTTGTAGTCCACACATCTTCAGGTCACCAAGGTTGAGAAACACCGGTCTAGAAGGAAGGGGACATTTAGCCCCTGAAGTCCAGCCTTTTGCAAAGGGGGGGGGGGCTTAAGGTGGGTGTCAAGGGCCAGGTGCACCATGTTAAATTGCAGTGGGAACCACTAGCTCTGATTTGTGAAAATTGGTCCCTTCTGGCAAATAAGAGTTCTCTCTGGGCTGCTAAGATGGGGGATGTTCGTAAATTGGAACACTTTTGGAGGAGAGGTTCCAAGTTTCATCTTGGAGAATAGGCACGGGGATCAGTGAGGGGTAGACCTGGATCCTTGGGGTAGGCGGTGTGAGCTTGCAGGTTTTGCTTTCTCTGTTTTCCTTGGAGTTCACACCATCTGCCTGTCTCTTCCTTTCGTTCTGGCTGGATTTTCAGGACGCTGCTGGATTTTCTCCTGCTTGAACGTGATGCGCTTGCCGTTCATGAAGAAGCTCAACATTGAGGAGTTTGAGTTCAGCCAGTCCTACCTTTTCTTTTGGGACAAGGTACGGAGGAAGGGTCTTGCCCAAAAGGGCATCCCTGCTTCCCTTCTTTGAGCATTTGACTGAAAGACCACTAAGCAGGAGGGAGGAAGGGTGCAATTTAGAGCTGGTGTCGCCTGGGCATGGTCTTCCCACGTGGCACCCTCCAAAGAGGGAGGCTGCGGAATTCTGGGAGTTGTGGTCCCAGCAGGGTGCAGATAGGATGTTTTAGCTTCTAGGCCAATGTTTCTCAATCTTAGCCGCTTTAAGATATGTGGACTTCAACTCCCAGAATTCTCCAGCCAGCATGGCTGGCTGGAGAATTCTGGGAATTGAAGTCCACATATCTTAAAGCGACTAAGATTGAGAAACACCGTTGTAGGCAGATAAGGCTCTTAGTGTTCTGGTTGCAGCTGCTGCTACACTCAGCCGTTATTGTGAAACTAGGAATGACGTGGAGAGGGTGACAGCAAGGTGAAGAGACTGTTCTTCCTGTATAATGTAAGAAGAGTCCTTTGCTTATGACGGTTTGAAATGAATTTGCTCAGGCAGATCATTTACTGATCGATGCACTTGCTTGGTTACTTTCTGAGGCTTAGGGCTGACATTCCCTCCTTACAGTAAAAAAAGGTTGAAGTACGAAGACAGCATAATAAAGCAAAAAAAAAAACTGTGATAAGGAATAATAGCAGAAAATAGCTAAGGGAGGAAATGAGGCCACCAAGAATAAAACACAGTCCAGGGTGGTGGTTCTATCTCATCCCTTTCCAGGGCTTTTTTCTTTTTTTAAAGCCCGGTTTTAATGGCTCTTCCGATGTTGTTTAATTTGTTCACCCCGTAAGTTTTGGAAGCAACCACTGGCTTAATTAGGCTTTCAGAAGGAAGAGGGGTATGGAAGCCCTGCTGATAGCTGAATTGGAACCTCCAGGTTTAGAGGCAGCCTACCTCAGAAAGATGAACTGCTGGTTCCCAGAGCTGTTACTGGGCAACTGAATCCAAACGTGGTGGGCATGAGTACCACTGTGCAGAGCAATTGTTAGATGGTGTGTGTTTATGGGCACACACGGCGGCTGTCGTGGCATCCAGCATGTGGTCATAAAACAAGGGAAGAGGCTGGTGATGGCTGGGGCAGGTGCGGAGAGGCAGATGGGGGCGTTGGGGGGGAAAGAAGCAGGGCACGCAGACTTTCTGGGTGAAGCGGGTGAGCGGGGCTGGGTTCTGACACTGTTCTCCTCTGCCCGGACTCCCAGATTGAGCGCTGTTACTACTTCCTGCATGCGTTTATCGAAACCGCGTACGAACCTGTCGATGGGCGGTTGGTGCAGTTCCTGCTTACCAACCCCTGCAATGATGGCGGCCAGTGGGACATGCTCGTGAACATTATTGGTAAGAAAAGCTGGAACCCAGAATCTTGGGGGGAAGCTGCTTGGGGGACTGAAGCCGCAGAGGTCTTAGGGCCCCAGGGGCCCCTGGAAGTCAGCACAGGGGCCTCTGGCTGAGGTTGCCATCCATGTGCGACCTGATACACAATTTGAGCTTCTGAAGCTGTTTTTTTTTTTTTTTTTGGTGATAGTAACCCTCTGTCTTATTTGGTGCTTAGCGCTCCAAACAGTATTTGTGCCCTCTTTTGCCCTCTTTCTCCTGCCCACCCTTCCCCAAAGGCACAGGAGGGGCTGAGCCTCATTGCTCTGGCTTCTCTGGCACAAAGGAAGGCAAAGGAGTGTTGCAATTTGCAGCCTTTTGCCCTCCCAAGGAGCATTGTGCTTGGCATGTGCAAAGGGCAGAGGGAACTTTCTTTGACCTGACTTCTGGCTGGTGTGGTAATTTCTGTTGAATTTGGTATTTGTTTTTTTTTTTTTATAGAAAAGTATGGCGTTGTTCCCAAGAAGGTTTTCCCTGAATCAAATACCTCGGAGGCCTCCAGACGGATGAATGAGATTCTGAACAATAAGGTGGGTGGAGTTGGATGTGATAGGAAGGGTTGACTATTCTGAAATCTTTGCCTCGGAAAGTTCCTGGAGAGGCCAGTTGAGTTGGATCTGCACAGAAGTCTGGAGGCTTTGCTTAGGCCCAAGCTTGAAGATATGTCTGCCGGCCCTGTGGAGTTTTCTTTCGGTATTTTGCTTGCCCATAAATATTTTGTTTGATGTGTGCGTGTGTGTATATGTATATGCCCATTTATACAGAGGTATTTGTGTGTATGTATATATATGTAAACTGCCTTTTAATACAAATGGAAGTGTGTGTACGTGTATGTAAAAATCTGCCCTAGGAAACTTACGAAATATACAATATAATCCTACATGTAGCTAACAAATCAGCAGCACAGAAAAACCTCTAAAGCATTGTAAAGAAATTTAGAGCTAGTTTGGGAAAGATATGAAGAGCTGTTAAGGGGGGATCTTGGAGAAGTGATGACACAGTCCAAAGATTGAAGAAGAAACTTGAAAAGCCACAGCCGGTAGATTGTTTTGCATGCCTTCTACCAATATTTAGTAAAAACGAGGAAACAAATGGAGGCATTTTAAGATGTGCAAATGCTAGCAAAAAGAGAGTAGATAGAATGTGGTTTGTTGTGAGCGTTTGTTGAAAGAGGCAACCATGGCTGAATGTAAGAGCGAGCTTCTGTCCGCTTTGTTATAGGGAAAAGAGAGTTGGATATGTCAGGAGAAACGTAAAAGTAAGTTGAATGCGGTGTAAATGGGATACTTAAGGGTGGTAAAACAAGAGGAGAGGGCTCAAAAAGGAAAGAATGAATGCAGATTAAATACAGATGTGTGACTGACAGGAGGTGGTTTGACTCTATAAAACAATATTTCTCAACCTTGGCGACTTCAAGATATGTGGACTTCAACTCTCAGAATTCCCCAGCCAGCCATGCTGGCTGGGGAATTCTGGGAGTTGAAGTCCACATATCTTCAAGTCGCCAAGGTTGAGAAACACTGGTATAAAGAGAGTGGATGACAATCAGATTGCAGAACAAAGACACAACTGGATGGAGGGGAAGAAGTCAAAAAAGCTGTGGTTGGATGGAATGATGAGATCCTTTTAAAGAACCAGAGTGAAGTGGTAGGTGGGTGGGTGGACGGTGGTGCAAGGATGGCTTGCAAGGAGGGAGAAGGAATGGTGTTGATGTAAACTAGTTTTAATTCGATTTCCTTATCTTTTATATCCCACCTTTAATTTCTTCTGCTTGCTGCTGCTTCTTCCCGTTCTGAGCTCCACCTAAGATTGCTTGCCCCCAAAACAACCAATGTGATGACTTGGAGACACGAAGGTTGTCTCTTTGTGAGTGTCCCACCACTTCAGAGGGAGCCAAGATGGGTGTTTTTGCCATTCCAGTACTCTTAACATTTGCTGGTTCCTTCAAACAGATGCGGGAGTATTGCCTCCGACTAAGAAACATGGTAGAGACAGGATGCAGCAAGGAGGAGCTTTTGGCAGCCATGGACACCATGATAGAGGAGGTAGGTTGTCCTCGGGGGTGTGAAGGGACCAGTATTCTGGTGTTTGGGGGTTGGTTCTGAAGGACCTTCCAGATTTGCAGCCTTGCTTCCAAAGCATCTGATCTGATCGTAAGGCTCCTGTGGTCCAGCTGGTGCAGATAACTTGAAACAAGGTGAAAATGGTTTTGGACACACAAAAAATGTTTTTTTTACGAAGGGTGGGCTGTGAGTCCAGGTGATCTCACCACCATTTGCTTGGGCTTTGTGGAGCTCGTGTGGATTGCCGGCGATTGCTACGTCCTCGTCATTCAGAATCTCTGAAAACCAACAGATTCTGGGCTTCTGGTTGTCAACAGAAAAGAAGCCGATTCTCTTTTTCAATCCGAATTGCCTCTTTGGGTGTAAGGCTGAAAGGCACATTTTGCTCCGTCAGGCTTTTAACGCCGTTTCCTTCTGATTGGTGTTGTAATGTTGTTCTCGTGCTTTGCTACGGCAGTTTTTCTCCTCTGCTTATTTTAAACAGGGCATTACATTTTTTAAAAATTGTATCTCGCCCTGCCTCCCCTTGCCTTCCAGGGCTGTGGTGCATACATTTGCCCAGTTAACACACAGTGAGAGAAATTTCTTGTTTACTTATTTCTGTTTGTTTATAAGCCACCTCGATGGCCAAGAAGCAATTGACACACAATTCATGAAAACATAGCAAAGCCAAAGAACTAGGAACCAAACCCTGTTAAGCTATTACGGTGGAGTATTATCCATCTGTTCTGTTGGATAACGTTTGGAGGGGTAACATTAACTGAATAATCACATTTTTTGTAACTGAGCTGGACTAAGCCAAGCCAGATAAGAATGGCAAAGGTTCCTTTCTAGGCTGCGGTTTTTTTCTTCCAAAAGTTAACTCTCTTTCTCATTATTATTATTTGGGGAAGTTGTCCGCACAGCCCCCAGAAAAGTTGAGGGATGGTGGCGCACTGTTTGTGCACCAGAGGGCAGCAGCGGACAAGGCACTATAAGCCATTCCCTCGGCCGCTGCGTGCCCAATCTCTCCTCCTCGCCCTCCCCTTAAAGTTGGGGGTGCAACAGGGGCACTTCCAAAGCAAGCCCCCTCCACCCCCCTGCCTGGAACCAAGAGCTCTAGGCCCGTGTCCTCCCAGCCTGCCCCCCGGCACCTGGTTGCTTGAGCTAGAGAGGTGGATTGAGGAGATGGACCACCATCTGTGGCTCTGTTGGGGCCAAGTGGTTGGTTTTCTTGTGCCCAGAGCAGTGTCCGTCCAGCGTTCAGAAAAGTCAAGATGGCAGGTGTGGCCAGTGCCCCATCTCTCCTTCACATGTGATCCCGTAAAATGGGGAGGGGCTTCGATTGCACGGTTGCATGTTTTTGACGCCCCTGTTTCCCTCCCTGGCAGTTCTTCCTGCCTGTGGGGTTTTCTTCCTTGGTAGCAGTGAAAGCAAATTGTGGAATTGTCAAACTTTCCTTTGCCCTCCACGTTCCTCTTTCCTTGGCTTAGAAGCCATGGCTTCAAATCAGCACAGCCGTCCTCCAGCCAGTTCAGGGGACGGTTCGGCTTCCGATGGCCACGTTCTCCTGTCCCTCGCCAGGTCTTCCGGGTCGTCAGCATCTGCCTGGGGAACCCTCCCACCACCTTCTGCTGGGAATATTATGACAAGGAGAAGAATTATCACAAGATCGGGCCGATCACCCCTGTGAAGTTTTACCAGGATCACATCAAGCCAGTCTTTGACATGGAGAGCAAGGTGTGGAGATCCCACAACGTAACATAGCCTGTGAGCGGTTGTTGCCCTGGTTCTGGGGTCCTTTTTAGGGATTTGAACACATTCCCCACCCAAATGCCTTTTCTCAGGGCCAAACCAGCCCAGCTGTGTCCCCTCTTCTCCTGGCATCACCCCCAGCGTATTCTTTTGCATTCCTCCCTTGTGGAAAGTAGAATTCCCTTTTGATTGGAACTGGAAGGGTGAGTTGATTGAAATTCTCCTTTCCCCTGGCATCAGGAAGGCCCCCAAGAGATTTGGCCCCATAGTCTGTTCGCTTACTTCATAGTTTCTTGTAACCCACCCTAATCCACAGACTTTGGGCAGCGTCAAAACTGCCCGGTGAATAAAACACATCCTCCATTGTGGCTACCATAAAAATCCAGTTCTGCATAAAGCTATGGTGGAGTGTTTCCTGGAGCGTCACGTCTTAGTCCAGCGGGTCCTTCCTTGAAACTTAGACAATCATCCCAAGCGCCTGTGTTACTCGCTGGGGATTTCCACCACCTTTGGTGGAATTCAGACCCTGCACAGTGCAGAACAGTTGCTGGAGAGAGCATCCCCGGGTGGCTTTTACAGCACTCTCCTTTCTGATGGCAATCATTCCCCCCCACTGCAGTGCTAATTTCTCTACTCCCCTCCAGCCCTGGGAAAGCGCAGTGTTGTCCTCACGCCTTTTATGACTCTCGGTGGCTTGCCTAGACAAAAGTACAACTTCAGCCACCCTGTTCCCGAGTCTGGCTTGTGGGGCGGCTCTGCAGAGCGAGGGGGTTGCCGCTTCCCTGGCCTGGCTGGCCTTTCAGCCCCTCTCCCCTCTGGCTTACAGGTGTGCCTGGTGAATGATCCTCGTCCCCGAAACAAATATGGCCAGCTCTACACGGTGGAGTATCTGGGCAACATGGTTGGCGGGAGGAGGACGCTTTACAACAACCAGCCGGTTGAGCTCCTGAAAAAGATGGTAGCGGCGTCCATTCAGGATGGAGAGGTTAGCCCCTTGGGCCCCCCCCCCCCGGGCTGCCCCCGACTCTCCCCTGCATTTTCTTCCTCATCCTGACTGTTGACTGCTCTTTCTCCCCCCTCCAGGCTGTGTGGTTTGGCTGTGATGTTGGAAAATGTTTTAACAGCAAACTGGGCATCAATGATTTGAAGATGTAAGTCTGGGTGCAGGTTGGACCGCATGGGGGGCCTGCCGGTGTGGAACATTCCAAGCACGAGCCCTGGTTTTGCTCTCTTTGTGGGTTCTTGTCTGCATGTAGAGGCCACGATACCCTGAGTTTATCAGGAAATACGTTTGGTATAAAGAGGAGGACGAAGCAGGCCTCCACGTCCAGGTGTTTGGGGTGACTTCTCCCTTCAGTCCTGACCAGTAAGGGGCTGTGGGAGTTGAAGTCCAAACTGGAGGGTACCAGCCCCAGTGCTCCCATACAGAACATTTTTGGCTGTTTGCAGATACAATCACGAGCTGATGTTTGGTGTGTCAATCAAGAATCTGAAGAAAGATGAGCGGCTCATTTTTGGGGACTCTATGATGACGCATGCCATGGTCATTACTGCGTTCACGAAGAAAGTAAGTCCCTTGGGAAAAATGCTTTCCTTGCCTTAAAGTTATCCATCCTAGAGGTTTGCAAGGTCTAACTGATTGATCATGTGTCATCAAGTTGGTATCAACTCTTAGCAACCACATAGATAGACCTTCTCCATGACAGTCTGTCCCTAACCTGGTCCTTCAGGTCTTCTAACAGAGCCCCCATTGCCTCTCTATAACTGAGTCCATCCCTCTTGCTGCTGGTCCTCCTCCTCTTCTTCTTTTTCCCGCCATTAAGGACTTCTCCAGAGAGCTGCTAGGTCTTCACATCATGTGTCCAAAACAGGATGATTGGAGCCTGGTCATTTGTGCCTCAAGTGAGACCTCTGAGTTGATTCGTTTGATAATCCATCGGTTCGTTTTCTTGGCTGTCCGCGGTCTTCTCCATCAAAGTTCAAAAGTGTCCACGCTCCTATCCTTGCAAGGTCTACTGGGATTTTTTTAAAGAAATCTAGAACTCCAAGAACCTTCAGCCACAAAGGATGCCCTCCCTCAACTACTCTGCCCTTCCCTCATTTCAGCAGAATAATTAAAAGCTGGGGGAGCACGAGGGCTTTGGTCACTCCTGATGGGGGTGAATTCCCAAGTACTGATCCCTTCTAAAGTGACAGCCAGATGCACCGAAGTAGTGTCCCAATAGCCTAAAAATGATGGTGAGAATTATTTGATGGGGGTGATCTCATCCCCCCCCCACGTGGGAGCACTCTTGCTGGAAGTGCAGCTGTTCTTCCTTGGGGCCTGGGGGTTGGTTAAGCGATGCTCCTGGCTTTGAGCAGAGAAGAATTTCCCACCAGCAGCATCACTTCATCTTCACAAATGATCCTATTGTGATTTTTTAAATACGTTTTGCAACGATGCAGTATGTTTCTAGAGAAGTATTCTCAATGATGTGGTGTATTCCCAGAGTAAATATTCCCAGAGTGACTAGCAATTACAAAACAGCGATGGCATTAAGAAAAATTAGAAGGCAGAAAAGAAGAGAAGCCGCTGTTGAAACCAGATAACCCCGTTGGCCAACAAACGGATGGATGGTTGGTGGGGAACTTGTTTTTCTTAGCAGTCGATTGTCCAAATGTCTGAAGGTCCTGCGACTTCAGGATGCCAAATAACGGAACGGGACGATTTACAAAAACCGCCGTGCCTTTGGGATGTTTTCATAAATATAGAGATTGGCAGCTTCTGCTGGAAGCGTCTTTAGACAGAAGGCAGGGATCAAATTGTGATCGTTGCTTTTAAAGTTTGTGTACAAGCAGCTTTTTTTTTTGCAGTGTGATTTTCTTTACTCCAAAGGGACTTAATCCCTGCCAATGTTCAGGCTAAGTAAAGAGCAATTCCACCCATCCCAGCGACCTGGTTTACACCAAAGTGCAGCTCTTGTGGAAGTGTGAATAAGGAAACGGCACGGATGATTTGCATTAGCCAGAAGTGGAAGCTGCAGGGTTTATGAGCCCTTGGCAGCTGAATTTCCCAAGTCCTTGTGCAAAGCATTGTCTTAAATGCGTGCCTCGTAGGTTTTAAGCCACGTGGAAGGCAAAGGAGACGGAAACAGAGGTGTAATTTGTCTGGGATCTCTTAGAGCAGCTTCTTTCCGAGGCTGGTGTTATCGCCTCTGAGTGTCTTTCCAATGGCTGGCATCTGATCCTTCCTTAAAAAAAATATTGGCGCCCAAAATCATCTTGTGTAGGCTCTTTATAACTTGCATTCTTCTTTATTGAAAAGTATTTCCATACTGCTTTTCGCTGTAAAGAAATCTCGGATTGGCTTACAGTGCATTTCTTGTGCAGAAAGACAAGATGTAACTCCAAATAATAGTAGTAGTTAAAAACAATCCCTGCCATAAAAATCATTCCAGAATCCAAATGAAAACAACGTTAAAAATAAGATTACACAACTCTGGTCAGGCAGACCAAATACTGGCTCAGTGGGTGAAAATTCTGCCTGGGGAATTTATTCCACCTCGTTGCACTCTCAACCCCGCTGTTGATCTGTCTTGGAAACGCAGTGACAGTCCCCCCTGGGTTTTTCTCACTCTGCCTGCATTTCCCCTTTCTAGGAAGACCCAGAAGATGGTTATGAGAAGTGGCGCGTGGAGAATTCGTGGGGCGAAGACCGTGGGAATAAAGGTACGGCGTCACTCGCACGGGTGCAGGAAGGTGGAGCGAAGAGGAAGGGGGGCCTTGGGGTCAGGGTTGAGCCAAGGGCAGGGACATCTGGGTCTGATCACACAGCCACGGTTGCCCCCTTGATTCACCAAAGCTCCACTTTTGCTGAAATGGGGGGGGGGGGGGACAAATTGGGGAAGGGCAAAAAGGCAGGTGCGGAAAAGGTGACCCTTAGAACCACCAGCTTTTCTGGCAGTTTGGTGAGTGCTGGGCCCTGTTGCCGAGGCATCTGAACAGCGACGTTTGCAGTTTTTTACAAGGGGCTTTCAGCGAGAGGAAGAGAGACGCTTTGGGCTCCGTCGTGTGCTGCTCGGTCTGCGTCTCGCTCCGGACTCCCCGGCACAAGGAGGATTTGGAGAATCTGGAACAGGTTCAGAGAAGGGCAGTGAGGCTGAACAGGGAACTGGAAAATAAACCCTGCGAGGAGAGATTGAAGGAACTGGCAGGGTTACTAAAGAAGAGAAGACAGGGTGGGGGTGCCAGGTTTACAACCCCCTTCGGGTGCCTGAGAAGGGGTCATAAAGAAGGAAGCCTTTCGTTCCAGCCTGCAGAACCCAGAGTAGTGGTTTTCGGTTGCGGGAGGAATATTCTGGCACAACATTGGGAAAACTTGTTAAGAGTTCAGAGCAGTTCGGAGTTCGGTTCTGATTCCACAACTCGAAGCCGGGTGCCTCAGGTTTGACATGGGTCAAAGGCAGACTCCGATAGAAGGTTAGAGGAAAACTTCCTGAGAGCAAGAACGGCCGGGCTGTGGAACCAGCGGCTGCCCTCGGTGGGATCTGTTCCAGCAGATTCCTGCCCTGAGCAGGGGGTGGTCTAGACGCCTCAAGGGTCCTTCCCAAGACTGTGACTCTGCAGTTGGGAGCCTCTTCTCCCCCCACAAACTGTAGCCCCCCCAAAGAGGATGCCCCACAATTCACCAGCTGTCAAGCCACAGCTAAAAGAAATGTATTTATTTGTGTTCTGCCTGAGTTGAGCAGGGTAGATCTTATCAACATGGAGATTTATTTTCCGGATTTACAGGCCTCCCACCCCACCCCGAATACCTCCGAAGGCCTTTGGGCTGGAGGAGGGAGGCGCTGATCTTCTCTCCAGGCACACTTTCAGAGGCCTGTCACCCCCACCATGCCCTCCTCGTTGTAAGAGGGGAGCCATGTTAATCTATGGTAGCCCCACATCAGGAGGCGTTTGCTGGCATCTTTCCTTACTAACAAAAGCTTGTACCTTTTAATAAAAAGTATAGATGGGAGAAGTGCTCCCAGGCTCTAGAATTTTTGGTCATACCTCCCGGCGTGGGGATTGATTGGGGTGGCTTCTGTAAGCGGGGCCTTTTGGCAGTTTGGAGTTGCCCCAAGCAGCCGTGGTTACTTTACTAATAAGCCATGTCTGCATTTAGCAAGCCTTCCTCTCCTCGCCCCGTGCGTGGATCCTCGGTGAGAAAAGGACAGAATTCTTCTTCATTTAAATTCTGGAGGCCGCCCATCTTTCGTGGATCTGAGGGGCCCTTGGAAGTTGGCCGTGAGAGCGCTCGCTCACTCCCAGGGGTTAACCAGTTTTCCAGGTGGATTTGTATTTGACGATTACCTTAAAAAAATCCATTTGGGGGGGATTTCCTGATAACTGCGATCATGTCTCAAATTCCAACTTCTCCTTCTGATGAGGAATGTTCATCCCCATCTTGCGGGGGGGGGGCGGAATTTGGCCCTCCTTGCCTCAAAACCATCGGCCTCCTTGGAAAATGGCGAGAGCTGTTTCGGAAGGGCTGCACAGATGGGCTCAGGGTGCCCACCCTCCACTTTCTTGCAGAGCCAGTCTAGAGGTCACCATTCTTCTACTTTTAGCCTTTTGTTTATGCTTCTGGTTTACGAGACTGGTAAAATCCCATCGCTTCTGCCGTAACACATCCCCAAGCTATCCGCCTCTCCTGACACCCCCCCCCCCGCCCCCCTTAACTGCAAGAAGGCAAATGCCAACCACTTCAGGCTTTCAGGGTTTAAAAGCAACAAAGCAAAAACTCATCCGATTATAGGCATTCCTCTGGGTTCGCCTCCTCCAGCCTGTTGCAGGTCCTTGAAGCTTTCAGCATCCTGTTTTGCAAGGAGCCCCCTGCAAGGTCCTGCAGAAGAACTCTGCAGAGTAGCCCCTTTTGCAAGTAACGCATTTTTTAAAATGCACTGCTTTTTATTAAAAGGTATCAGCTTCCATGAGCTGCAGCTCAGTTCACCAGACGCAGCGCAATCCCATCCCCACCCCTGCAGCTTCTCAGACAAGTCTCTAGCCCCCCAGCAGCATTACGAGTCTTGGTCTTTGGATGGGGCTGGGTGGGTCCTGCACATGTACCCCCCCCTTGGGGAGGGTCGGGAACGTTCAGTTTGGAAGCGAGGCCTGGCTGGGCGTAGTGGGATTAAAAGACCAACGTCAGTCCTCCAAGAGGGTTGATAAAGACTTGCCTAAAACAACAAAGGCCAGCTGAGGTGGCGGGCGAGAAGTTACAGAGGAAATGCAGAGCCCTTTCCATGGGGTCTCGCCCCAGCTTTCCTGCCAGACTCCCTCACCGAGCACCGCTTCTCAGGGTCTACCTCTGGGTGCCGTGACCTCTCCCCATTCGGGTGTTCTTCCCCACCCCAAAGGGTATTGTTCACATTACAGAGGGACTTCCTCCAATATTCAGGAATTTCCTCAGCCCAGAGGTTATCAACCTGATGTTTCTTGGTTCTGTTTCCAAAAACACGCCATGCCGCCTCATGAAATCTCCCTGTTCCCTGTACATTTTGTTCTGTTTTCCAAGGGAGAGAAAGTGGACGGGACGGGCTTTTGACCCTAGGACCGAATTCTTAGTTTTCCCTCGCGAATCTTCGTGCCCCCGGCACGCCTGGAATCACGCTCCTCCCTGGCCTGGCCAGTCCGATCACAGCGTGAGCTCAAAAAGTTGGTTGTCCTGCCTCTGGTTGCTGAACAGTTTGTTTTTAAGCCCCGCGGCTATGGGGTCAGCAGGAAAAGATCGTTCTGTGGGATCTGCTTGTTCCTACGAGTCAATCAGTTTGGTTAATTAAAAAAAAAAACACTTTTAGTTAGTTTCAGAAGAATGCCAGTTAATCAAGGAGCAAGTTTTTCTTTCAAGCAGTGTTTCTCAACTTTTCAACTTTAAGATGGGTGGACTTCAACTCCCAGAATTCCCCAGCCAGTGTGCTGGCTGGGGAATTCTGGGAGTTGAAGTCCACCCATCTTAAAGTTGAAAAGTTGAGAAACACTGCTTTAAAGAGTCTTTAATAGATGTTCTAAAGATTTCAGACATCATCTAAATTGTTTTTGCAAGCCCTGCAGTGCAGAGGGTTAAAAGAAAGCAAAGGAGCATGCGTATCTGGGTTGAGAACAGCTTCCTTTGCCCACTTGGGCTCCTGTCTCCGTCTCTCAGCTTGAAGTTTCTAAAGATGGGCATACAGGGGAGATGTGGGGCATAGGCAGTGTCCTGCCCTCCTAACCCCCAGCAGTTCTGGCCTCTTCGGCCTTCCCACAGCTGCCGCCCTGGCAGAGGTGTTCAGACACCACAGCAAGATCTGCTTGGCAAGCAAGGTTTGGTTGTTTTGCAGGCCACGAAGCTTAGATTACACGGGATCTGAGACTGCAGCAGCGCAGGGAGGCTGATGAAGGTGGCCGGGGCTGAATGTCTGATGGTTCTGCCTGGGGCCCCAAGGGAGATTTTGCAGCCCCTTGGCTGCTCTGCCAAGTGCAGGGTTGACCTCTTCAGTGGGGTAAGGGCAAAACCTGCTCCCCCTGAACAGAGTCAGCCTGGTTTTATAGAGGGCACAGGGCTGTAGAAGCAGGTGGGAACACTGCGGGTGCCATCTGGGCAAAAAATAGAAGATTTGGCTGACTTGGGCTCAAGAGTCAGTTCCTCAGAAATCTTCCTCTGTCCTGATAGTTGCATCCATATAGACGCCTGCAACCAAGTTTTTTCAGGTAGTCAAAGAGCTGTTACTTTCAGGCGGCTCAAGAGAGGCTCACGGAGTTGTCCGGGATCTTAGAGGTCACCTGGTCCAGCCCTCTGCTCAGGGCAGGATCCACTAGAGCACTGTTTCTCAACCTTGGCAGCTAAGACGTGTGGGCTTCAACTCCAACTCCCAGAATTCTGGGAGCTGAAGTCCGCACATCCTAAAGTTGCCGTGGTTGAGAAACACGGCACTAGAGCACCTCTGAGAGATGGTCATCGAGCCTCTGAAGATGTCCAGACCATCATGACTAAGTTGCTCAAGATCATAATCATACCCGCGTTCCTGGCCCTGCTATTTTGAAAGCTGTGGTTCAGTGGATGTAACTTGTCTGGTCACGATAGGTGCCTTTCCATCTGGACTGGATCTTTGGAGAAGTGGGATTGTCAGCCAGGAAGTGGGGTGGAGGCAGGGGAGGGGGTAGTGACTGCCTCTTTGCAACAAAGCATAATTCTTCCACTTCTTAAGAGAAAAAAAGTAGGCAATTTTTTTTTTTTGCATATGAACTCTCCATTTCCGTGGTAGATGATTTCAGCCCTTTCTTCAATACTCCTGTCTTGGACAAGATGCAAGAGTGTGGGTTTTTCAGATCAGGATGTTCTCTAGATCCATCTTGATCTTCGCGCTGTGCTCTCTTTGACAGCCTTGTGCTACGTTTGTATTTTATCGGGCTGCTGTACGGCAGGGCCGCCCACGGAAAGCGTTTGAAAGTTCAGCTGGTCCAGGACGTGGTGGCTTGGAGGAAACTTGGAGTTCCTTGTTGCAGCCACTTCATTTTCGCCCAAGCCAGTTTTTGGATATGCTTTAGATGAATTTAAATCAGTGTTTTTCAACCTTGGCAACTTTAAGATGTGTGGACTTCAACTCCCAGAATTCCCCACCCAGCAGAATTCCCCAGCCAGTGAATTCTGGGAGCTGAAGTCCACACATCTTAAAGTTGCCAAGGTTGAAAAACACTGATTTAAAGTCTTGGTGATGCAGGTGATTTGAAAGACTGTTCTTCCTCTGAAGCATGCCAGGCTTAAGACCATGCAGACGGGGCCTTCTCTTGACCCGCCCTCCCATGGGGACGTGTTCGGGGGGATACAAGAAGGGATTGGGTCCCAGGTTCTGCCACGCCCCACCTAAGGAGGTCAGGCCAGGTCCTTCTGCATTGCCCTTCTGCTGGCAAGCAAAGATGTTTGGCCTTCAAGCTGGCAACCTGCCTGTCGAATTCAGGCTGCCCTCGCTGACTGGTTGCCTGGCCACAGCCAGTCCTTCCTCTCCCCAGGCTGGATGTGAATCGGGGACTTCTCAGAGCTGGCAGTTGCAGCTAGATGACGCCCCTCCTTGATGTCTCTTCCAGGTTACCTCATCATGACGGACGACTGGTTCTCCGAGTTCGTGTACGAAGTGGTGGTCGACCAGAAGCACGTGCCGGAGGACGTCCTGGCGGTGTTGCAGCAAGAGCCCATTTGTCTGCCCGCGTGGGATCCCATGGGGGCGCTGGCCGACTGAGCGGTTGGGAGAAGGGGGGATTGTCCCCTCCTTCTTGTCAGCCTCGGAGCCGGCCAGGGGGCCTGCAGCCAAGCCCTCCCAAGGGCCATGTCCCCAGCTAGAGGTGCTAATGTTCAGCGGCGCTCCTGCGCGGGCCTCGGAAGAAGCCGTCCTGCTCTGACCGGGGGACGCCTGCCTCAGCGTGCGGGCTTTTCATTGTAATACCGTACGACCTTTCTTTTAAAATTGCTTTTAAAACTCATATTAATGCACTCATTTTAACCTTTGGAAGTAATTATTTTGAACAACCTGTAAAAAAAAAATGGATATGGAGTGATTTTGGTGTGACTGTTTCTCTAGCATAAACGGAGGTATCGTACCATCGTATCGAGATGAACTGCTTGTTGGCCCTGCCTTGGACTCCTAGCCTGCCGCCTTGCCAAAGGATAAGATTAGGGGCGAGGCTTGTCTGCTTCTTATCCAGGAGCTTCCACCTGTCCATCTTTTCCAACGAGATACAGCTCTGGTCTTCCACAACCCGATGGCCTTCAGATTCCTTGCTGAAAGTCTGCCTCATCTGGAGGGCATCAGGTTGCAGAAGATGGTTTCAATTAGCTGATTTTTGCCTTCTGTTCAGCAGAATCCCCGTTGGTGGGATCTCCCCTTCCAGCAGTGAGGCACCACGAACAGTGGTTCAACAGGTCAGCAAAGATCCCCAGCGAAAGGAAAACGCAGGAAAAAAAATGCATTTCATGTGAATGCCCTCAACAACTCTATGGTGCTATGAAGTATTTTAATTAAAAGACTTGGCTGAATGACTTTTTGGTCTCCTGAATTGTTTTAGGTACAGTTTGCTCACAAAGGAAGAAGAAAATTGCTGTGACTCAGATTTGATTTGACTTTTTCCCGAGACTCCCGGGGCCCCTGCACCCAAATTAAGAAGGGAGGGTGAGTGAATGAGGAAGGGAGCTGCAATGGGGCACGTTTGATATTTTCTGAACATTGTTGGCAGAAAGCTTTCTAAAGAAGGCCCCTCTGTTCAGCAGTGGGTGTCCAGGAAAATAAATGCTCCAGAAATTCTGCCTGCAGAGACCACCCAAAAAAGATGAAGATTGGAAAACCAGTGTGGTGTCATGGTGAGGGGGTTGGGCTACAACCAGGAAGACCCAATTTTTGTCACGCTCCAACCCCCGCCACAGAAGCCCCTTGGTAACTTTGGGCCCAGCCCAACCTACCTCGCAGGGTGGTTGTTGGGGAAATAAGGGGAGGGGATGCTAGGTACCCTGCCTTGAGTCCTAAAGGTAGGATGGAAAATACGTAACGTTGGAATTTAAACCCTAGGGCGGTGTTTCTCAACCTTGGCCACTTGGAGATGGGTGGACTTCAACTCCCAGAATTCCCTAGCCAGCCAAGATCGGCCAGGAGCTTCAACTGGTTTCTGGACATTTGAAATGTTATGTACCAAAAGCCCTCCTGCTTGTTCAGTTCTTGCACAGCAGTGTTTCTCAACCTTGGAAACTTTAAGATGTGTCCCAGACAATTGGGCTGGCTGGGGAATTCTGGGAGTTGAAGTCCACCCATCTTCAAGCGGCCAAGGTTGAGAAACACTGCCCTAGGGGGACCCAACTAGTGAAACCTGATCTCAGATTTCTGCATTATCCCAACAACAGCCCAAATAGGTAGATTTTATAATTTTTTTCTACCAACCCGGAGGTTGGGTCCTCAACTAGGAATGGCTGTGAACCCCAGCTGTTTCCACCCACCCTGGCTGAAAGCTGTCTGTCTTGATCAAATTGACCAGTTTTTCTCCAGGTTAAGCTTCCTATGTTATCTGTTGAGTCATTTGCCCTGTGGGAAAAGTTAGGGAGTATCTGGACGAGTGATTTTTGCCTTCCACGTCCTGTGTTGAAAGAGTGGGACTGGAGCAAAATTCCCGGACGTGCAAGCTCACTGCAGTATTATTTCAGTACAGAAATAAGCAAGGTGGGGTGACTAAGCTGGGATGGGATACGCTTGCAAAACTTTGATCGCTTTGCTTTGCATGAAGAAACAGCCAAACCAACGATTCTGTACATTCCTTGGTTACCCCCTGCTGCTGCTTGGCATAACAACTATCCAACTATCCAAATTTTTATTTATTATTTGTTAACCACATTTCTGGATTGATAATGAAGCTCAAGCTCAGATGCTTTGGTCACCTAATGCGAAGAGAGGACTCTTTGGAAAAGACCCTGATGCTGGGAAAGATGGAAGGCCAAAGGAGAAGAGGACGGCAGAGGATGAGATGGCTAGATAGCATCACTGAAGCAATGAGCATGAGATTGAGCAAACTCAGGGAGGCAGTGAAGGATAGGAAGGCCTGGTGCGATATGGTTCATGGGGTCACGAAGAGTCGGACACGACTTAACGACTGAACAACCACCACCACATTTCTGCCCCACCACGGTCCAGAGGCTCCCGGTGGCTTACATTGGGTGTAAAACCAAATCAAAAGCAATACCACGCTAAACAGCTGGAGCAAAAGCTACACACTCTAAAAACAGAGAATGCCAGTGGCCTAACCCAGGGTTTCTCAACCTTGGCAACTTTAAGGTGGGTGGACTTCCACTCCCAGAATTCCCCGGCCAGCATGGCCTGGCTGATGATGGAGCCCGACACCCTCGCTTTGGGGTGGTTGGAAAGGAAGTTGTCAGCCCCACAAGTGTGTGTTGGAGGACTGCAGCAACGCGGTGCTTGGGGAGCAGCCTTGAGTGGTAGCGCTGGCATGACGCTGCCAGTCTGATCTCTGCAGAAGGCGCTGCCGGAGCGTCTGTCTCGTGATGGGAAGCCGGCTGCCCTTGCCTTCTCCTCACCCCCCCTTGCCCACCATTCTGGCAGGTGGTCGAGAAGCACAGGTCAAAGGGCCGTTGGGTGTCCAAGGGTTCCCAACCCCTTGCCCTCTGGGGCAAGGACGGGCATTTTGTTTGTTCGTTTGACCAATTTATAGAGCCGCCCATCTCACTCCAGGCACCTCTGGGCGGTGCACAACAAAGCTAAAAACAGTCAATAAATTCTTCTTTCATTTTCCTCAATAGCAGCAGGTGGGAGGAATCCTTCATGCCGGAACTCTGCCTGATGAAGAGGGACGTGGGGAAGGATTGTGCCCCCCCATCCCGCCCCCCCCCCCCCAGTCCTCAGGTTCAGCCTGTTTGGTTTCCCCGGCTTGCACACTCTGTCCGTCTTCTGTCTGCAGCCCTGGCGAGTGCCGGCAGGCGTGTTCCTACGGGGCATTTGTGCAAGGGCAAAAGCAGGCAATTCAGTGCAAACGCGGACTGCTTCCAAAGCAGCTCAAACTTCAAACTTTCAGGGCATTGCAAATGAAGCCAAGAAGTTGGGCTTCATTTTATGCCTCCCCCCCTCAATGGATATTGCCTCCCAATGCCGGCTGTCGGTCCCAAGTCCGAAGATGCCCGCTGCACCGCACGTGCCCCCCCCCCCGGCCGACGCCGAGGGGCGAGCTGGTATTCAGGATCACAGATAACGTCCCTCAGCGTCCTCCTTCCAAAGCTCTCCGAGGAATTGGCCATCGCTCTGTCCTTGGAAGCAAACCCCAGAGGTTTCCCAAGTTCCCCCGAGTGAGGATCCCACACCCGTCAGTACTGCCATCTCAGCCGCCTGGGGAGAACAGGATCACTCCCCTCTCCCCACCCCAGGAAAATAATACTTAGAAATGTTCACCCTCTTGGCTGTCTGTCTCTTCCTTCTGCAATCTCTAAAGCCCCCATCATTTGGGGCCTGTTCCAGCCCCCGCGGCTGGAAATCCAGGGACACCGCTCAGAGCCGATCTGGGAAACGCATTCTGTGCCCTGGTTCTGCTGTTCTCCTCTGGGCCTTTTCTTCAAGCTGGGACTGTACAGGGAGCCACGTGATTCCCTATAAAGTCAACCCGGCGGGTGTGGCGGGGAAGGGAGATCTGAGTTCCAGTCCACCCTCAGCTGAGCAGGCTCTGCAGGGAGCTCGGAGCCGGTCACACTCTCTCAGCCCCACCTACTTTGCAGGGTTGGGGGGGAGACTGCATCTACCACTTGGAACCCCTGCCTGAAAGGCAAAATAGAACAAATAAGTGGTTTTACAACCTTGGCATGTTTTTATTCCTTTCCTGCTCATTTTGCACAAGGCGTGCTTTGATCTGCACGACGTTCTTGTTTTTATTTGCTCCAAAGTCAAGAGCAGGAATCTAGAAGGAGCTATTTTAGAAAAATAGAAGAGTTGGGTATAGCGATGAGGTGATGATGATGACACAGACTCGATCCACAGCAGGATGAAGACCCCCTCGCTGAAGGTTACAGATGGACCAGGCTGATCCAGTGTGGGCTGGTAGACAGAGGTTTTTGACTTCCAGTCTAGGGCTGAAAGAGAAGGACAGCCCAAAATCCCGGGGGGGGGGGGATGTCTGTGGCTGGGGGGGTCTTAAACTCGGGCCTCCCTGCTGGAGCTGAGGGGGACATTCAGCCCAAAGTCAGGCTCAGTAGGAACGATCATCTGTCTCCTCCTCTTGGATGCACCCCCCAAGCCAGCCCCCCAGCCACTTTGCCTCCCCCCAAGTCCTCACCAGCCTGCTCTGTCAGCTGCATGGTACCAACTGTGGCCTTCAGGGGGCAGCAGTGGCTCTCTTTGGGAGGGGGCAGTGACAGGCTCAAGCAGATGGAGCTGAAGGATGGGGGGGTTGGAAAGAGAGAGTTCTCCCCCTCCCCGCCCCTGCTTTGGCTTTCCTCTGGGTGTCTTTTCCCTTCCCTTTCTCGTCTTGCCAGCCCTGTCCAGGAATAGCCAAAAGGTAGGAGGCTGCAGGGGCACGGGGGGGGGGGGGCGTCAAAGCACCCCCTCCCACAAGAGGCCCCCTGCATTCTCACGCCATTCTGGGCTCCCTGGGGTTGGTGAGGCGGCTTCTTCTAGCGGAAGGTGGAAAGGTCCCTCCGGCAGGGCTCCGGCAGGGCAACAGCCCACCGTCTCTGGTCCCCCTTTTATCACTGGGAATTGGCCCGGGGGGGGCTCTTCTGGGCACCAAGCACCCCCTCCCTGCAACTCAGCTGTGTTTCCTTTCCGTTTCTTGCAGGGAGGGGAGGAAGAGTGGCGGTCATGGCCCCGTCTGTCTGTCTGGGGGCAGTTTCTGCTCAGGCCCCGCTGGAAGAGGGTCTGAGGTAGCCCCGGACCTGGAGCCTGGTAGCCCCTTCATCCAATCCCCAGCGTCGCTAAAAGGCAGATGGTGCAGCCTGTGTAAACGGATGCCTTTTAAAAACATTGGGGAGGGGGAAAGGGCTGCCAGACTTCCTCAGATTTGTGCAAGATCCTCAGGAACCCCAGTGGTTCCCAATTAGGTGAACAAAACAGAATCACAAAATGTATTATGGTTAATTCTTAGATTTATTAGAGCTGCCCCACTCAAAAGACTCTGTAACAGCAACTTAATGCCAAAATATCCTTTAAACCCTCCGTCAGTCCAACCCCTTCCGTGGACCCGGTGCCGGGAGCTGCAACTCCTGAAAACTCGCCTTTTAATCAAATGGGCTGCTCAGAAAAGGCGCCACAGACTCCTCCTGAGTTTGGCATTGCTGGGTTAGGGTCTGCACGGAAGGGTGGTGGTCACAGCCCTGTCCATCCGTCGGGGGCAGTTTCTGCTCGGGCCCCCCGGAAGGGGGTCCAAAAGGACAGTAAGTTGAGCAATGTGCAGTAACAAAATACATCTTGTATCAATCTGGCCACTCTGAGGCATCGGAGGAAATCAGCTGCCCTTCGCAAAAGCTTCTGCCTTTGAGTAAATCTGGGGAGTAGGAAAAGGTGCCCCAGCCTCCTTCTGGAACCAGGTCCCTTTTTTGAAACCCATTTTTGTCCCTCCCCGTTTTATGGGCCCTAAAGCAAGTGCCGAAGGTTGTCTGTGTGCACGTGACGTGGGGGGGGGTCACGCAGAGCTCTTGGAAAAGCTGCCCCCACTCGCCAGCCTCCAGCCCAAGGTGGGTCCTCTTCTCGTCCATGGCTGGAGCCTCAGCCAGCAGCTCCCATCCCCGAGGGCCTGCTTGCCTCCTGACCCCCCCAGCCCTGCCCTGCCCTGCCCAGCCCAGCCCAGCCCAGCCCACCCCCCGCAGCCCGATCCATCCCTCCATCGCTCCCGGCGGCGGTGCACGCTGGTCGCTCCTTCAATGGAGGCACCTCTAGGAGGAGAGTCGCAGCTGCGAGTCGTGGCGAGGCAGAAAGTTTAGATGACTTTATGAAAGAGAGCGAGCGCGCGGGAGAGAAGGCAGAAAGAAGGACAGAAGGAAGAAAGTGATGTAAAAATCCTGCGAGAGCTTTCGGGAGCCGGAGCATGGGCGACGCGGGGACAGGAGCCTTCCCTCTGCTGTGAAGTGGCCCCTGCTTCGGCACAAAATGCCCAGGTTTGGTTGAAACGGCGGAGTCTGCGAAGAAGCTCTTCCGACAGCAGGTATTTTCTCACCCGAGGCTCTTCTCCCTTGCCCTTTTCTTACAATCATTCTTACTGTCCTGAGAGAGAAACTGGGGGTTGGGGGAGGTGGTGCGCCCCATGCCCACGTCTCCCTTGCCCTCCCTGGCCAGCCGCGTTGCCAGGGGCAAGGTTGGTCAAACTCGAGCGGGAGCGGGAGCGGAGGCGTGTGCGCGGCACCAGCGGCTCGGGACGCCTGCTCTGAGCCCGGGTCCCCGGCTGGGCAGCGGGGAAGCAGATCCCCTCTCGCAGCGCGCAACAAGAAGAGGCGCCTGGCGGTGTTTTGCAGCTGGGCTTTGCACCTCCGAGGAGGTCTCCTTCCCCCTTCCTTTTTCGGTCCGTCCATGCTCCCTGCTTCGGCTCTCGAGCCGGTGACGAGGCCCTGGAGCCGCGCGTGTTTGGACAATTTTTGACAAGTGGGGGCAACGATTTATTTAGTTCCGTCTGCTGGGAATGGCGCTTTGCCTTTGTTTGAAGTGGGCAGAGAAGATGTGTGTGCGTGCTGTAGCACAATCACCCTTCTCTTTGACAATGGCTGGACTGAAAGAGTGAGTGGCATCAGTTTTATGGCGGAAAAAGTCCTCTTGTTATTGGCAGTCTCTTTCCCTACTCCTCTTCCAACTCAAGAGGTCAGAGTGAATTTTCTGCCCAGCTGACGGAAGGGGTTCCCACTCAAACATTTTCTCCTTAGCAGATCAGTGATGCTTAGTGAGTAGAAACAAAAGAGAAGGAAGTTAATATTGTTTCAAGGAGAAATAGGATTTGGGATGCTGAAGGAAGTTGTGGGTGTGCAAAGACAGAAGAAAGTCTCCAGTTTGTGATTCTTGATTTGTACGGTGCCAGGGAGGTATTTTTAGCTAAGGAAAAGCCTGTCTTCTTCTCCCATAAGACTTTTGAACCTGCTATCTCCAACCTGTAGCAGATGGGCGGACTACAATCCCCATGTTTCCTAGTCCACTCGGCCAAACGATAGGCTGGCTGAGAGTTAGAGGTGTTGTTTTCCATCCCATCCAGAAGGCACCTGCAGCAGAAAGAAAACTGTGGGGAAGAGAAGCGATTTTGCTGTTAGGACAAAAACAATCTCGTTCCTCTGACTTTGCAGTGCCTTTTGGATTTGGGAAAGAGGTGGGTTCATTTAAGTGTAGCTTCATCCTGAGAAGATTCTTCCATTTGGCAAGCCTTGCCCTGAGCCTTTTGACGGTGTGGCTTGAAAGCTGATTTATTTTTAGGTATTTATTTATTAAATTTGTATGCCACCATCTCCCCCAGAGGAGTGACTCTGGGCGGCTCTGATTCAAGATTCAAGAGTGTAAATGGTAAGATTTGGGAAGAATCCCCAGAGGAAAGAGGAATGATCCAGTGTCTCTGCTGGTTTATTTTGCGTTGGAAAAAAATTGCACATTCTTCAAAACTGTGGGGGAATGAAATAGGAGGCTATTTGGTACATCTGTGCTGAAGGACCGCAGGGGAGGATGTGTGAGGATCGGTAAATTTTCTGTCCCGTCTGGACAGCAATGAAGATGTTTCAGTGCCGCAGTTTCATCTCATCAGGTTCCACCTCTCTGTATCGTGAACACAAACGCTAGAGAGGAGACAACTCTCGCGGTTGGCTTCACTGCTGGAATAAACTATCATTGTTTGAGAGGATGGGAGTCAACCTGGTTAAAATGCAGCGAGGATAGATAAGAGCATTCCATTGTTTCGGTATTTCAGAGAACTCTTTCCTAAAAAAAAAAAAAAAAGGAATTTTACGAGACAGGAAAAAGTGGAAACTTTTGCGTCCGTTTAGAAATGTACATTGTAAAATGGAACTTAAATCACAGCATAGAGTTGAAGCAAGAGCTCTCCTTGGTTAACCTGAAAGGTTCCCCCGCACAGAACGGAGGGGTGGAATTACCGCCTAGCCTTTCTCGAACCCAACGGCAGGGTAATCGCGGGCAGGGTGGCGTCGCTGCATAAAGGGAAGGGCGGTCAGCAGCTGTTGGCCTGGCAGCCAAGCGGAGCATGCCCGGGCAAAGGTGGTCTGCCACTGATGCCCTCTTCCTTATCAAAGAGGGCATGGATTTAGCAAGTGGTAAGTGTGAGTGTGTGCTGTGAGTGTGAGTATCACCCGCGGGGCAGACTCCACACGTGCCTGATTGCCAACCTCATGGAAGGTTTAGGGCAGTGCTTCTTAACCTTGGCAACTCCCAGAATTCCCCAGCCATCCATGCTGAAGTCCATCCATCTTCAACTGGCCAAGGTTGAGAAATGCTGCTTTAGGGAGTGTGAAATTGAGAGAATCCGAGCGTTGCAAGTGGTGTGCATCTTGGCCAACCCTCTTCTCCAGTACAGCCTGCAATTAATATGTATAATTTCTGCGAACACAACCGGATGTTTGCTTCAGCAAATATGCACAGGGCACAGGGACGGGTGCAGGCGCGGTGAAACCACCCCCCAGGAAACCCATTCTTGGGTCAAGACATGGTCTCTGTCCTGCTGGCAGAAAGCCCACTGCCCAATTTGCCCAGTTTCGGGGGGGGGGGAATGGTCAGATCTCACTGTCCGGTTCTTCTTTGCTGCGTGGATGAGGACTTGCACGTGATCGGAGAGGACAGGAGCTAAAATCTTTCACTCTCTCTGGGTTCGGAAACCATGAAATGGCAGTGCAAGATCAGTGGGTTGGCTTTTATGCCCGATCGATAAACGGGGCACCACTGGTCTCAAGCCAGGGGAGGGAGGCCCTGCAAGAAGTGGGTGAGGCTGGAACAAACATGCATTTGATTTGATTTCCCAAATCTAAGGGTAATTCCACTTCAATTCAGTCTGGCTCCATTGCATTGTTGCTCCACTGCAGTGTTTCTCAACCTTGGCCGCTTGAAGATGGGTGGACTTCAACTCCCAGAATTCCCCAGCCAGAATTCTGGGAGTTGAAGTCCACCCATCTTCAAGCGGCCAAGGTTGAGAAACACTGACCTATCTACACAAGGCCCTCTGAGAAATCAGTTAATATTTCCCTGCTGTCTTCAAACTGGTTTGGTCTTTTCTACAAAGCACCAGCTGGATCCCACCACTGGATCAACGTTGGTTTGCGTTTGCTGCAAGAGGCTGTCAAGGTCTGGTCTCCCGTGTGCCGAGCGCAGTTGGGGCCCGAGAAAAGGGCTTTCTCCCGACAGGGCTGGAATTGCCACCCGTTAGCCAAGAATGCAAGCCACAATAAATAGTAAAACAATAATTATAATAATAAACACCGACTCACGGAAAACCTCACTGTGGAAAAATGAAGGTTTGTGTGTTTTGGGACAAGCAACTCCACGGCGTGTTGTTCAAGCTGAGAACTTTAAAGCCCCTGTTTATGGCCTTTTTAAAAAAAATAAATTGGCTGTGAAGTCATAAACTGACCTGGGTTTAAAAAGAGGCTTAAAAGCACGACTGGCTTTTAGTAGAAAAATGCTCCCCTATTGCTGTGCATTTGCTGTGTGTGTTGGTGTGTTTGTGCTTGTTGAGGCAGGAACAGACAAGATATTTGGATGTTTTCACGCAAAACACGACACACGGAACCACAAACTAGCTCACCACAATGGACCCTCGGTTGTTGTTGTGAGAATGTGCTTCGGTATGTCATGCAACCCCACTCCCCAAACTGGGTCCTTGAATGAATCCTGGATAAGAAGTGTGAGCGTGTGTATTGTGGGAACGCAGCCTCTGTTGGTGGGAAACTCATGTTAGACGCTAGCTTGGGGGTGCAGAGACTCCAAGGGACCCCAAATTCCATTTATTGAAAGAGAGGCGTTTGAGTGAGCCCATCGCTTCGTCTAAAAAGCCAGGAGAGGCTTGCTCTGGAATAGCCACAATATGCCGACTTTATTTTGCCCAGTGAATTGGCCAAGTCAGATTGTGTTACAGTTGCCTGCGTTCACACAACGTGTGCAAGCTTTAACCTTGCAGAGTGTTTCTGTGGCTTGGTGCAATGGCCAGCCCAGCCCTTGGAGTTCATGGGTGATTCACCATCTTGTGCCAACTCCGAGAGAGGGTGACTTCGGTCAGCAGGATTAGCCTCCCCGGGAGAACCGAGTTCCTGTTCCCAGCGGGGTCCCGGCTCCTCCACTTTGAAGGATCAGCTCAACAAGGGAAGAGGAGGGGAGGGAGGGGAGGGGAGGGGAGGGGAGGAGAGGAGAGGAAAGGAAAGGAAAGGAAAGGAAAGGAAAGGAAAGGAAAGGAAAGGAAAGGAAAGGAAAGGAAAGGAAAGGAAAGGAAAGGAAAGGGAAGTCCTTCTGCAGAGACTCTGGGAAGCTGGGCTGGGCAGAGCAGCGGCCAGGGCAGAGGGGAAGATGCCAGCCTGGCCCAGCCCTCGGCCGAAACATGGGCTCCCGGTCCGTGTTTCTCCGTGTGCTTCCCAGTTCCCAGTTCCAGCCGCTGCTTGGAAGACCCTCCTTGGTGAATTCAGCCAGCGCGGGGCTTGGCCCCTCCGCGACGGGCATCTGCAGGTGGCCGGGGAGCCCCTGTAACCCCCTGGGAGGCTCATGACCCACCCCAGCAATGATTCAGTGGCTGCAAATTCAGTTCAAACTCAGAATAATAATAATAATAATAATAATAATAATAATAATAATAATAATATCATCGGCACACTGGGCACCGTACCAAAAAGCCTCGGACCGCACTTAGAAAATCTGAGCATTGGCAATATTGTCAAGCCGAATACGAACGGATAAAGTTTTGGCGCGTAACACACCAGATTGAACCCTGGCTGGATAGAAGAAAGTGTGGATGACTGCTGTGGGAACACCAGGGGACAGGAGAATAGAAGACAAAGAGTTAGAGAAGATCACGAAGGATCAGGATCCGAAAACCGAAGTGGAGGGATTCT
Organism: Liasis olivaceus; assembly: GCA_030867105.1. Classification (NCBI taxonomy): domain Eukaryota; kingdom Metazoa; phylum Chordata; class Lepidosauria; order Squamata; family Pythonidae; genus Liasis; species Liasis olivaceus. The sequence goes on from CM061349.1 coordinate 330,194,685, forward strand.
GGCCCAAACTGGCCATTCCAGAGTGCAGGACACAGAATAATGGGCCTGGTGACCCCAAGCAGATTCTTGCTGAAAGTTGGGAAAAAAATTCTAATGGGGAAATTCAGCAGTTTGCCAGCTCTGAAGTAGGCATCTATACCAGTGTTTGTCAACCTCGGCAACTTTAAGATGGGTGGACTTCAACTCCCAGAATTCCCCAGCCAGCCATTGTCCACCCATCTTAAAGTTGCCGAGGTTGACAAACACTGGTTTAGATGGCATATACATTTGAAAGCAACTTATTTTTCTTGTGAATGAAACTGGTGAACATTTGGCAAGCTTTTTTAAAAAAACACACCCAAATATGTTTCCAAGCTGGGGGGGTCCTCATCCTCCCTTCCCTGGCGGTCAAAGCCTTGTTCATCCACCGTCTTTAGCTCCTCTGATGCTTTCTTGATTCTGCAAGGGTGACTCATGAGCCAGGAATGAGTTCCAACGGTTACAATCTGTGCCGTCATAACTTAGAACAGTTGCTAAATGAATGGTTGTAAGTCGAGGACTACCTGCCCACAACAGAGAAGGGCCCCCTCTAGCCGCTTCCCTTGGTGGTCTCTTGGGGTTGAATTCTCCCCTTAAAGAAAACCTTTAAATCCTCCCCCCTTTGTGAAAAATGCTCAGATGATTCTTGGGTCTATTCCTGTTCCCCCCTCCCTCCCTCCTCCATCTGGGGTGGGGGAGACAGTTTTGGTGCTACAAAGCACCTTTTGGGTTATAGAAAGTGGGAAAGAAATAGAAAAGATGGTCAGAGGAGTGGGTCTGTTTGAGCTGCTTGGGAGGGGGGCAGCCTTAGGAGAAGTAAGATTGAACCCCCCCCCCAACACTGCAGAAAGTGATTGGATATGTCTTTATGGCCTGGGCCAGCCCGGGAGCATCTGAGCATCCACAGAGTGCCTTTTCCCCTGGGTTGGTTTCGAAGCCTTGGCATCCTCTTCCTCCACAGGAATTCCCAGTTCCCAAGGAGGTGTCCCCCTTAGCCATCACTGCCAGCAGAGCCCCTCCCTAAAGGAAGCAGCCCCACCGTTGGCCCCCAAGTCAAGCTGGGAAAAGCCGTTTCGGAAATCCTGGATGCCAACAGGAGGGGCCAGCTGGGCCTCCTTTCCCAAGCTGAGCTCCTGGGTCTCCCCGGGCCCGGCCAGGGTTAAGCTGGCTTGCAGGCGCCCTGCCCCAGGGCCAGGTGGGCTTCCCGGGGGGGCGTTTGGCCGCCCAGCCCCTGTTTGTCTCACCGGGACCTTTCCAGCCCGGAGAAGAACAGAAGGGGGAAAAACGGGATGCTTCTCCAGGATGCTCTTCGCTGATGGCCAGCAGCCCCCTGCCTGCTGTGCAAATCTTGCTCCCCAACAAAGCTTCCTGCCCAGCCAGTTTCAGTTGGGGGGGCAGCCTCTGATTTGGGGGTGCCAGCCTTTCAGTGTGCCCTGCCAAAGCTCCTGGCCTCGGGCTTGTCCATCCGCTGGCTGACCGCCTCCTTTTGGGGGCGAAGAAGTTGGATGCAGAGCTCTTACCCCCTCCAGAGGTGCCAAACTACATTTCCCATCCAGCCAGCCCATGCTGGCTGGGAAGGATGGGTGCTGCAGTCCAATAAGTCTAGAAAGGCACGGCTGGAGAAGGTGGGTCCTGCAAGCGCTCGGCCAGAAGCATCGGCTGCTTTTCTTCAAAACAGCTTTGCGATGGCCCCCGAGATCCGTATGGCTTAGAAAGGGGCTGGAAACCTGGCTGTTCTCCCTAGCCTTGGGGGTCAAGCCCTTGGAGGCTTTTTAATTTATTAGAGTTTGTTGTGTCCTTTGGGATCTCTCTGGTGTCCGTTCTTTTAACAGTCTCTCTTGGTTTTACACTTGCAAGCCTCCCAGAATCTGGTGGAGTTGGGCCACCTCTAAAGCGAAGTAAACCGAAGCTAAAATAAAGTAAAAATAAAATAAGAAAGAAATAAGGAATAATAAGAAATAATAAGAAATAAGAAATAATAAGAAATAAGAAATAAAAAATAAGAAATAATATAAAATGAAATGAAATGAAATGAAATGAAATGAAATGAAATAAAATAAAATAAAATAAAATAAAATAAAATAAAATAAAATAAAATAAAATAAAGCAATGCAATGCAATGCAGTGCAACAGATTGCAGTCTCCCCACTTTCTCTGGGCAATCATGAAGTCAGCCTAACCTATCAGAAAGAGCAGAACGAAAAGAGCCAGCTTAGGGAAACTCTTGCCTCGACCCCAAGCGCCTGCCCACCCACCCACCCCCAAAAGGAGAACGCCCTGAATGCCGAGGCCCCCCAGGCTGGGTTTACAGATCGGGCTATTGATGCTTCGCTGCGGAAAGGATCAGGCGACGCCTCCTTCTGGTCAACGGAGACCCCTGACCTCCCGGGCACAGCCGTGCTGCTTACGGTTGTGATTCCCGCGGGGTGTTTTTTAAACTTCCCAGCCTCGCCTGCAGCCCTAGGACTTCCTAGTGGTCTCCCATCCAAGTCCCAGCCAGGCCTGCCCCTGCTCAGCTCTGGGGGGATCAGCCAAAGTTGGCCAGCCGCAGGAGGCTCACCCCAGATTCTCCACCCGAAGAGAGCTGTCCAAGCTTTCTTGGGTCCTGGCAAAACCACAGCAGTGTGCCTGGCTTGGGCCCTGGTGTGCCCATTTTGCCCAGGGCTTTGTGGGCAACAGCTGCCCGTGGCAAAGGGCACTGCAGGTAGACCGCTCCAGCCCATGGAGGATCCTTTTTGCTACAGCCTCTAGCGCCCTTTGAAAACCTCCAAATTAATTATGGAAGTGAGTGGAGATTATGGAAAAAAGGCGTGCAAGGACGGTCCGATCTCCCGCACGCCAGGGCACCGCCGATGGCAGGCTTGGCAGCTGGTGTGTGAGAGAGTGGAGCGTCCTGGCAAGAGCAGCGGGTCGCCTGTTGCACCACTTTCTCGCAGCTGCTCGGGGGTGTAAAGTTCACCTCGCTGCATAAAAATCAGGGCTGGCCCCAGATCCCCGGCGAATCGGTTTCTGATTCGCGCCTAAGAGGTCCGTGCCGTAAAAGCGGAAGGGCCAGCCTCCCGGTGTCCGTCCGGGCAGATGGTTCTGCACCGGTTGATGATTAGCCAAGGCTGCGATGCCGCGTTGCGACAGGCTGCCAGCGAGGGCTCGGCCTCCTGCCCTGCCCTGGCAGAGTCTCCCTCGACAGCTCTTCCAGAGACCTCAGGATCCGGCCAGTGGCAACCTTTCCGTCTTCTCACACCCACAGGGCGGTGCGGATATCGGATGGGTAATTGGCATTCCGGCAGTTAATGCGAGAATGCTTCTCTGAGTATTGTGCCCGGGTTCGTTTTCTTCCCAACGGCCTCGCGGGGTAGAAGAGGGCGAGATAAGGGGATTTCGCTTATTGGTGGGGTTCAGAAGGCCCCGCGGGACACGGACCAGCCGTGCAGGTTATGCACACCCCACCGTGCGCCTTTAATTTCTGGCCCACTGAATTAATTTACGGCTCGGTGAACTCCAGGGAACCAAGTTAGGAGAGCCCCTGTTGCATTCTTGGGCTGAATGAGGCGCTGAACCCGGGGCTGCCCCCGCTAAGCCAACCTGCTTGCCCAGGGCTGCCCTTTGCGTGGAGCGGAAGCTGCTTTTGACTTTGAGGAAGCCAACATCCTTGGTAGTCGTGTATGCCAGAGAGACAATGCGTTGGCTCTCCCAAAATATCAGGGTTATCTATTGGGAGGGAGGTCAAAAAAGTCAAGAGGACTTTGTTTTACACAGGCAGGGCTTTGGTCACACAGACACAGCTGCCATCTTGACATTTTTGACCCCCTCTGGCAGACGCCTCTACAAACTAGAGAAATAATATTTTTTTAAAATGCTAGCTTATTGCAGAGCAGCATCTTTCAACCTTAGCCACTTTAAGATAGGTGGACTTTAACTCCCAGAATTCCCCAGCCATCCATGCTGGCTGGGGAATTCTGGGAGTTAAAGTCCACCTATCTTAAAGTGGCTAAGGTTGAGAAACACTGTTGTAAAGTGACAAGGAAAGGCTCTATTTTCTAGAAAGCTACGAATGGCCATCTGAAAAAGTCTAGAATGGGTGCTGATTTGTTTCCTATGGACTAAGCTGCTAGACCTTATGAATCCTGGCAGAGCAAAAAAAGGCAGAACAGTCTTTTGGAAAAGCAAACGTCCTGCTTTGTCATCCGGTGAGGAAAACCCTTCCGTGAAATCTAACCTGATTTTTGAATGTGGGCTCTTTGCGCATTATAGTTTAATCCCTTTCGCTGTTTCTATGTCTTTGTTTTAATTTTGTGCGCTGCCCAGAGTCCACGGAATCGGGCGGCCAATACATTTAAATCAATCAATCAATCAATCAATGAAATTATTTTCCAGATGTTCTCAGCAATTCCGGAGCGCAGCTCCAAAGGATGCAGATAGGCCCAGAGGTGCATTCTCCATCCAAGCAAGGGAATTCTTCCAGCCAGGCCACTCCTTAAAATGCAGCTTCTTACCCATCACAATACCTTGTGTGGATCAGTCCAAAATTCAATCGTATATTTGCATTTTAAATGTTTTTAAAGACGAGCGTCTGCCACAGGGCTTCGTCGGGAGTTCCGAAAAGGGGTTCGATCAAGACGTGTGGGTAGAAGGCAGCTGTTCCAGTCTGACCTCTTCCTTATATTTTGCTTTCCAAGCCACGGATCCGGCTATCACGTGGCAGGGAGTTCCAGGGCTGAAGTCTGCATTGCGTGCAGCGACACGGTGGTGAGTCTGTCTGCAGCCCACGGCTGCTGCCCACTTATTCAAATAGCTTTAGCAGCCTCTCATTCTTCTGGAGGCCAGGGGTTGTGCCAAAACAGGACCTAGATTAGGCCAACCAAAATAAAATACAGTAAGAAAATAGAGCGTACGCAGAAAACAATGGGCAGCTGAAAGGTTAAGTCAGTCTGGCGTTTGTCTGGCCAGAGAAAGGCAAACATTCAAGGAAATGCAGCTGGCGCCAGAAGAACTCAGCGCTGGTACCAGCCGTTCCCCGGAAGAGACTTCCCCTGCTGGAGACAACCAGCTTTGGGCGTTCAAAGCCCCCAGCCTCTCCCCAGCCGCCTTCTGCCAGCGCCCCGTTTCAGCTTTGGGTGCTGGAGCTCAAGGCCTGCAGAGGCGCCCGTTGGAGGAGGGAAAAGGGGAGGGCACGGCCCAGCCGGGCCCCGAGACGTGGGTCTGAAAAGACGCAAGAGGCCGCCCGTTGCCTCGCCGGTCGGTGCCTCCTTCGGGTGAAGCGCAGCCGTCTGCTGGCCCTGTGGCCGTGCCCCGGCCCAAAGGGCTGGAATTCAGCCCTGGAGCCTCCCGGTCCCCCCGCCCGCTGAGGCTGGGGCTGGCGTCTTGCTGCTGACCGTGGCCAGCAGGGGACGCCTCCTTAGGAGCCCAGAGCCTGCGGGGCCCGCTCTCCTCTCTGGGTGCCAGGCTGGACCCTGCAGCCATTTGGGGCACGCGTTGCAAGCCTCTGTTTGGTCGACTCCTGCTGTCGCGCACTTGCAGAGTTTACTACTCGGGGAGAACCAGGCGAAGCGAAGGAGGCGCTGACCCTGCCTGGATGTTTCGTTAGTGAAGCGTCATTAAGCAGAGAGGCAGCCTGGCCTAGCGGGGAGGGTCCTGGATGAGAAGCTGGGAGGCTGGGAGGTCTAGTCCTGCCTTGGGCATGAGAGTCGGGGGGGGCACCTTGGGCCGGTCCCCCCCTCTCAGCCCCAGGAAGAGGAAGGCCGGGCAACCCCTTCTGGACAGTCTTGCAAGAAAACGGCGGGTTTCGACTTGCCCAGCAGTCGCCAGGAGCCAGCTCAAGGGAGACCCTCTGCCCGTGACGGTTAGAAAATGCCAGGAGTCATTTTAGGTGACATATCTGGGACACTGATTTGCCCGGCCTTCTTCTTCCTGGGGCTGAGGGGGGGGACCGGCCCAAGGTGCCCCCCCCGACTCTCATGCCCAAGGCAGGACTAGACCTCCCAGCCTCCCAGCTTCTCATCCAGGACCCTCCCCACTAGGCCAGGCTGCCTCTCTGATATCCAATCCCACCTCCATGGATTTTTTTCAGACGGGCACATGCCCTTGTCTTCTCCTCCATTCCAGTTCTGAACTTTTGCCCCCCCACCCTTTCCCTGGTACGTTTTCTTGCCCCCCACTTTCCCCTTTCCCGTACCCCACTTTCCCCTCTTGCTCCCCATCCATGGCTCCTGGCCACGGGTCGGGCCAGTGGCTTGGATGGGGCCCCCTCGAGCACTGTGGCCGTGGGGCTGTGGGAACCTCCGGCCTTCTGACGCCCCCAAACTCCCAGCCAACATCTGGAGAGCATCAGGAAAGGATTGACGAAGCTGAGAGATGTTTGTGGCCAGAGGGTCTTGGGCATAATTTATTTATTTGTTTATTAGGCTTTTGATGAGACATTTAGACGATCAATTCTTGGCACTTCGTCCATCAAAATGACAACAAAATGTGCATGCTGCAGCTGTCAAAGGAATAACAGTAGAATCAACACAATTACACAACAATCAATAATGGATAGCCTGAGTTCATACAGTACTCACCTCTGCTTCAGCTGATTCAGATTTAAATTCGATTCGGATTTAAGTTTGAATGACCAAGTGGCCCTCCTGATGCCTCAAGCAATTTTGACAAAGCCCAGTGTTAGTTCAGTTTATACTGACTTTTATATTTAACTACATTTATCAAGGGTGGGAATGTCAAAACTATGTAAATAACTCCGTTTAACAAGCACTGACTGAAAAATGCCAAAGAGACCTCTTTGTCCTGCCTTTTTTGAACAGGATGCGATGGCCCCTGTAAGACGGATGGGACTTCCTGCATACTAGCGTCTGGCATCTGGCATCGGTGATAATTATATATATTTTGGTTCCTAGTTGTAAGGCCCCCAGAGTCTGTTAGAGGTGGGCAGCCTCTAAAATAAAAAGAAAAGTTAAAATTAAATGAAATAATCAAAGCAAATCAAAGCGGGCATGATTTATTCTTCATCCATTTATGCAGAATGACTAGATTGATGACTCAATTGCAATTCTGAAAAATAAACAAAGCTGATAGTTACTTCTTTTCCACATGGCGGCCACAACAATCCAATCGAAGCCGCCATCTTGACTTTTTTGACCTCCCCCTCCCTGCAGACACCGTCTAAAGCACTCTGCAGGCTGACCAAACTACATAAATAATAACCTCTCCACTTATTTTCTCTCCACCACTGCGATGTAGGTGTGTGTCTTCCAACCCCTCCTAGAGTGAAGCTGTTGCCCCCAAGACGTTCTCTGGGAAATCTGCAGCCGAAAGGCCACTGGTGGCCAATGGACAAGTGGACAGCTGTCTTCTAACCGCTGGGATGGAGAAGGCAGCCCCCGACAAGGAGACCCAGCTTCTCACGTCCCCGAAGGAGTCTTCGGACTGCAGAGATGGGAGCGACTGTGTGGAGAACAGGAGGCTCTTGGCCAAAGCCACCAAGCCGACCCTGGAACTGACGGAAGGGGTCCATAAAGCCCACCCTGGCCAGGGGAACAATGGGCCCACCAGTCCGGTCTCCAATGGGTTTTCTGGAGCCCAGAGCCCGCCCGGCCCGGGCAAGGTGGCGGGAGACAGCCAGGGCCTCCCCTCTGCACCCCCCGCTGCCCTGCCTACCACCGCCATCTTGGGTGTGGTAGAACCCCAACAGCCCTTGATGGACCGGCGGGAGAGGGAGACCTGGAGTAAGAAAATGGACTTTCTCCTCTCGGTCATTGGCTACGCGGTAGACCTGGGCAACGTCTGGCGCTTTCCGTACATATGTTACCAAAATGGAGGAGGTGAGTTCCAGTTGTGCTCAAAAGCCATGTCCTCGGGAACGGGGCGCAGCAGGAACGAAACTCGTTCCTGGTTGAGGAGCCCCAAGATCCAAACCACGTGTGGCAATGGCAGGCAGGTCTTGCAGGGAGATGCGGTCTGCTGGCTGTTCTCGAGAGCGTCTTTCCACGCCTTGGGGCCCTCCACTGTATGGTGGAGTTTGGCTGCTCTACTTCCTATGGCCAGCACATCTGGACAGGGGTTGGGGAGGCAAGGAAGTCAAGGTGGCAGTGGCGGCTGTGCAAATGAAGCCCGGTCTCTTTTTATGCAACGCACGTCTTGACTTTTTTGCCTCTGCTCCCACCCCATGGCTTCCCCTGCGTTTGGAGAGCACGGAGAGGGAGAGGAGGAGGCTCTTCTGGGTCAATCCGTCCAACCCACTTTTTCATCCCTAGCTATTGTGAAAAGGAGGAAAACCTAATTTACGATCCTCCAAATCAAGCCGGTTTCTGCCTGTTGTATCCATCACACGTTTCCTTAAAGCAGTGTTTCTCAACCTTGGGAACTTTAAGACGGGTGGACTTCAACTCCCAGAATCCCCCAGCAAGGCTGGCTGGGGGATTCTGGGATTTGAACTCCACCCGTCTTAAAGTTCCCAAGGTTGAGAAACACTGCCTTGAAGTGTCTGGACAGGCATGTGGCCAGGAAGTGTGTAATGAAAGCTGGAAAAGACTTGGACGGAGTGGGACCCCAGTTCCTTCTGTAGGGAGGCAACCCGAGAAAACGAGTGGGTCTTTTGGGGGTTCCATGGGACCCCCATCCCACCCCACCCTTGAAGCTGGGTTTCCCAAAGCTCCTTGGCAGCTATCTGCCTGACCTGCCCGTTCCCACGTGGTGTCAACCCAAACTTGCTTCTCATCCTGGCCTTTCACGTTAGGAGCCTTCCTCATACCGTACGCAATCATGGCCATCTTTGGAGGAATCCCACTCTTCTACATGGAGCTGGCGCTGGGGCAATATCACCGCAATGGGTGCATCTCGGTGTGGAGGAAGATCTGCCCCATCTTCAAAGGTAACTCCCAAGAACAAGGCTACGGGGTGGGGGGGGCGCAGCCATGGCCGTGCCACCCACATAAAAATCAGCTGGCGCTTCAATCACACCAATGCGGCTGCCATCTTGCCTTTTTTGACCAAATTCTGTGGACACTCTTGGGGTCAACCGGTGGGGCCCATGGGTGCTCCAAGCCAGGGAGAATCTGTGATGTGAATCTGTGAATCTTCTTCCCATCTTCTTTTTAACATGTTGTTAGCAAAGGATCAAATCCCCCAAAAGAATAATACAGGAATAAGAGTACAATAAATGGCAGCGATTAAAGTAACGACAGGAGAAAGAAAAAGAAACAAGAAAGAAAAAAGAGAAAAGGGTCCCTATTAATTTATTTATTCAATTTATATGCCACCCATCTCCTCCAGAGGGTGACTCTGGGCGGCTCACAATTAAAATCAAACATTAAAAGCAGTAAGAATATAAATCTCTGTATTAAATTAGCTAAAAAGTCATGCTACATAAAAAAATAGAAATTATTTCAATCCTTATGATTAAATCTAGGCCAGTATTTCTTCACCTTCTTTTCTCTCAGGCCCCCTTCCCACTTTTAAAAATTATGGAGGACCCCAAAAGAAACACATGGGTCACATTTCTCAATATTCACCATATTAAAAACTAAAACGGACGCGTTCGTTGCCACTGCTGCTTTTCACGATTGTTTGATGGGATATTAATATTGTATTATTTTTCAACATAGGCTGGCAAATATTCTGATTTCGCAGACCCTGAGAGGGTCTTGGGGGACCCCCCAAAGGCCCTTGGACCACACTTTGTGATCTAGACCACAAGCACATTTACTCCATCTTCTCAGATTTAGAAAATAAAGACATTTCAAAAACTGCTAAAGAACACATCTCCTGGATCCAGTTTTTTAATTGAGTGGGCATCACAGGTCCCCCCTTGCTCTCCTTCCCTCCAGGAATCGGCTACGCCATCTGCATCATCGCTTTCTACGTCGCGTCCTACTACAACACCATCATGGCCTGGGCCCTGTATTACCTCGTCTCTTCCTTCAGCAGCGAACTGCCCTGGATCAGCTGCAAAAACTCCTGGAACACCCCCAATTGCACGAGTTACTTCTCCAACCAGAGCATCGCTTGGACGGCCCACTCCACCTCCCCAGCCGAAGAATTCTATACGTAAGTGCATGTAAGTCGAAAGAGGGACGGTGGGGGAAGGCGGGAGGGGAGAAGCACGGTGAAGCCCTGGGCTTCCTCGGGACCTTCTCTGCGCACCCCCAAGGGCACCTCCCTGGCCAGACGCCGCTTTTCCAAGCCAGTCAGGGGACCAAAGAGGGCTGAACTCTACCCCCCCCCCCCAGCCTGAACTCCCTTGATGGCGAGTTGCCACAGAGACCGACACTGGCCCGGTTTGGGTGTGGCACTCTTGGGGGATGCTTGGCACTCATCCAAGGCCAACATCTGGGTTCTTTTCCAGACAAAGAGCCGTGCCTCTCGGCATTTGGTGTGCTTCCCAGCTGCAGAGCCCTCATTCCTGCAGTCAGGGTAGAGGTCCACAGGGAAAAGCCCTCTGCCTCGCTAGCAACATGTAGTCAACTTGTTCAAGGTTTCCTCGGCCAGCTTCCAGGGCTGAAGGCAATCGTGGGCAGGTTGATGCCATCCTAAGGCTGGCTGATGAGCCCTGGCCAGCATGGCCAATTGTCACGAGTCATGGGAGTTGTCCTCTAAACCAGTGTTTCTTGACCTTGGCCACCTTAAGATGGGTGGACTTCAACTCCCAGAAGTCCACCCATCTTAAAATGGCCAAGGTTGAGACACACTGCCCTAAACCTTCCAGAGGGCTCCAGGTAGCTTACCTGGCCCTGAAACAAATGCCCCCCTCCCTCCCCTTTGATGCAACCCCTTTAAGAGTCTGGATGCTGAGCAAGGTGTCCCGTCTTTGCTGTCCATTTCAGCCGCCACGTTCTTCAGGTGCACCGCGCGAAGGGGCTGGATGACCTTGGAGGAATTAGCTGGCAGCTCACCCTCTGTCTGCTGTTTATCTTCACCATTGTGTACTTTAGCATCTGGAAAGGGGTCAAAACATCTGGAAAGGTGAAGAGTAAGGCAAAAAAGGAGAGAAGGAGGAGATTGACTGATGCAGAAGACTGTATGTCGGGGTCAGAAAGATAACATCTCTCTCAAGCTGGGGGAGGGCTTGCTAGAAGCTCTTGATTCCATCTGGACTCTGAAATTATTCAAGGTTGCTTGATCTCTGAGCGGTTCTCCCATTAGAGTTCTGCCCTTTTTTCTGGGCCATGCCAGAAAGACCCCTCCCCAAGGAAAGATATGGGGTTAGATTGGATGAGAGGTTGTTTCTGGAGCCTGGGGTGGCAGGTACTTGGTGACCCAGTGGGGCACCCAGATTGGCCTGTAGGAGAGTGCAAAGGAGGAGGTCTGAGCCCTATGGGACTTGAGCAGCCCCTTGGCTTGGCACTCTTCTCAGTTAATGCTGGAGTAGGTGAAGAAAGCCTTGTGAAGGGTATCCCCGGCCTGTATGTTCCTGAAGACTCGGCAGACATTGCTGTCTCCCACCCACCCAATTCAACCATCTTCCCTTTGCTGGTAAATGATTTCCCCCATCATAAGAACCACCAGCTGGGCCTTGGCACCCTTTGGCTCCTCTGGGTCAGTGTTTTTCAACCTTGGCAACTTTAAGATGTGTGGACTTCAATATCCAGAGTTCCCCACCCTTGCCAAGGTTGAAAAACACTGCTCTGGGCCTTGGCACCCCTCTGAATTTGACTTGTTCAAGAGATCTCTAGCAACTTGCAAGCTTGAAAGATGTCCAGTTTAGGCCAGGGATGATGACTCTGTGAAGACCAATTCATTCCTTGATTCTGCAGCCTGAGGGCGGGGAATGGGGTGGACCTGCACCCATGAAAAGCAGAATGACCCCCCAACATGCACACAATTGAATTCATTTTGCCCTGAACCAAAATTAGTTCAGTTCCTCAGTGTCTCCACTTCCCAGACAGCATCTTAAATGCTGAAGGGACTGGAAGCAGGTCTTGTCCTACAGATGGAGTATGTTCATTCAAGAGAGGGAGGCTGCATTCCTCCAGCGTGTAGGCTGGGGCATCAGCTGCCATTCTTGATTGAGGACATGGATTCAGGCTTTGCATCGGCAACCTTCTTCAGCAAATGCCCTCTCACTTGCTTCTCCTCACAGGTCGTCTGGGTGACGGCCACCTTCCCTTACGTCGTCCTCTTCATCCTCTTGATCCGGGGAGCCACCTTGCCTGGAGCCTGGAAAGGAGTGCTCTACTATCTGCAGCCCGACTGGCAGAAGCTTCTCACGACTCAAGTAAGACCACTGGGGCATCAACAGGGCAACCAGGACCAGTCAATCCAGCCCTGCCCCTTTTTAACATAGCCTGTGCTACACATTTTCCATCCGTTAAAGTAAAGGAACTACCAAATGTTAGAATCAACATGCAGCTCTACCAAAAATAATAAAAACTGCTAGTGATTAAAAGCCAGGTTTAAAAAATGGGTCTTCAAGGCTTTCTTGAAGGCATCTAAGGAACATCTCCAGGAGGTGAAACGCAAGGCCTCCTGAGGTGTGTCAGAAAAATCAATAGGGCAGCTTTGATCACACAGCCATGACTGCCATCTTGACTTTTTTGACCCCTGCAGACATTCCTGTGAGGAAGTCCCTGCAGACACCCCAAGTCCTACAAACTCCCTTGAACTGTGGGGACCCCAAGCCATTCTGGTGTGGACTTCTGGACGTCCAATTCTGTAATGGCCAGAATTCCCAGCTCCCAGTCCCTCTGGAACAAGGCAGGATCAGGAAGATGCTCTCTGGCTTCGTAAGACCCACCTCTCCTGAGCATCTGCTCCTTTAGCTGCGTGCCAGTCCCTCCAGAAATGTCTCCCGTACCCTTCCCCTCCAGTCTGATGAAAAAGAAGTTCTTGTTGGAAGGTTCTCTCAAAGGAGATGAGAACATGGGTGAAATTCTCAGCAGCAGAAGGTACTTGCACTGATCTAATGATGAAGTGGCCAAGGGTGATGTAAATATCCGTTCTTCCATTGCACAATCCTCTTTCCATTGCTCTATGGTGGCCTTTTAACCCCAATTTTTCTGGGGATTTTTCTTCTTTCGTATAAGAAGGATGAGTGTGCAGAAGGCCGTGTGTGTGTGTGATGCAACGATCCATAACGCATGACAAAAGCATCAGTGGCTGCACTCTCAGACTTTGCCACCTTCGTTAAGAAAGTTCAGCTTCAAAACTTCCCCCAAGAGAATTGCAATGGAAATTCTCAATCACTCTGAAGTCAGCAAATAAGACGTCTCTTTTGCATGGAAAGAACACGTTTCAGAAGCTGCACAGATTTTGGCCTGACAATTCTCCCAACCACCGTGTTCCTTTGGAGGCGGGGAGAAAAATCATATCTTCTTCTCTGGAGCAAGTTAGCAAGTTAGCCATGGCAAAATCCAGTTCAACTGAGCCTGAATGCAAGAAATCTCTGGGGTGCCAACGTGCCCTTTCCTACGCCTAGTTATAGAAGTCTTGGGCAGGGAAGGGAGAGGAAAGATCCAAGCACTTTAAGTAATAAATGCAGCAAACAGCAAGATTAGATATTCTAATATTCGCTAGCCGGATGCATGATCGGGGAGAGTTCAAGAGGAAATGAAGACACGCTGTTATTTGATAAAACCACATCTGCAATAAGGCCTAGTTGCCACCCTAAAAGTAATAAACGGCCTTGCTATTGTACTGAATATCTCTGAAGTGAGGAAAGAGCAGATTGTAATCTGTGCATTGCAGGCTGGCTGTGAAGTTGCCACGTGCTCCGGTACCCACAAAGATGCCGCCAGGCAGCATCTGGCTCTGCCCAGGGAGAGGGAAATGGGGCTGGTTTGTTTTAGAAAGTAAGAATTCAGGAGGAGTTTCTCAAGGACTCTCCATGCCAGCTGTTGCACACGGCAGTTTCGTTTTCTGGTTTCGAAAAGCGTTGCTGTGGCAAAACCCCCAAACGAGCAAGGTGACGAGGGGAAGGTGGCAAACGTAGGAAGGTGCCATCTTGCCCATTGCTGGGCGGTTGCGTAAGGAAAGATTCATCCGGAAATGGTCTGGATGATATCAAATGGTCTTATGATATCAAATGCCAAACATTTGGCTGCTTTCAAAACCAGTTTTTAAGAGGAAAAGTGACTGTCATTGAGGAGAAGCTGGATGTCGAAAGGAGTGACGCTCCTTTCTTACAATACCTCCACTTGGTAGGAGACGAAGGGTCAAGCGAGAGGAAGCCCTTCTTCTCAGAGTGCAACACCCTTTGCAGAAATCCAGGGTGATGGTGCCAGCTGCCAAGTCTCCAGGGCAGGGGATCTGCTGGGTGGTGCCCCCTGAGGCTGGATTCACACAATGTGCTAAGCCCCAGACCTGGCTTCGTAATGCACAGTGGCTCCGTCCAGGTACCACGTGAAGCCCGTGGAAAGGAACCCAGCCCAGTTCGTGCAAAGACCCCAGCTGGGCTTTCCAAAAGAGGCTGCCAGCAACTGGCCCACCCCGGGCACTGGGCAAACTAGCTGTCTGGTTAGGGTGGACTTGGTGGCCCCAGAGCATCAGCTGCAGAGCCCCTGGCTCTCAGGATGTCTGCCTCGGGAGCAGGCCTGGGTTCTCCCACCAGCTGTCGCCCTGAATGTCCTTTGCACCTTCCCCAGGCTCTGCCCTCCAGGCGAGTTGGACTTCCATTCCCAATGGCCCCGAAGGCCAGGCGGAAGCATCCAGCACATCTTGATTCATGCATGGAGCAGGAAGAGGAGAGTCGATCCCACGGTGGCCAAAACCGCAATATGGTGGTTCCAATATTACAGTTCTTTTCATGACCCGCTTTTTCGATCTGTTGTTTTAGGTGTGGGTAGATGCAGCCGCTCAGATCTTCTTCTCCCTCGGACCAGGATTTGGGGTGCTCCTAGCCTTTGCAAGCTACAACAAGTTTCACAACAACTGCTATCAGTGAGTTCCATTCAGAAGAATGAAATCTAAATCTTCTGGGGGTTGGCAGGAAACCTTGGATGCAGAGACCGTGAAGGCTTCTTCAGAAGCGCTGGAGGCTGATGTTCCGTTTTACGCTCCCCTGGAGGGGAAATACAGGAAGAATTTACCTTTCTTTTTGGAGCAGAGAGTGTGTGGGAACTCGGTGGTCTTCTTGTAGTCATGCTTTTACCACTGAACAGACAAGTGGTAAGATTCACTCCATGATAGGTAACCTGCTTTCATGCAGAAGGTGTCAGGCCCAGCCCAAGAGCCATGGTGAAACTGTCCCCTTGAGTTCAGTTCTTTTATTTGCTTACACCATAGAGACAGAGCCTTGCCAGACTCAATCGATGCTACTGCAACTAGTGGATACACCCTGGGAGATTCTAGGGAGCGGCTGCCCTGAATCTCTTACTCTTCCCGTGCTCCTGCTCCGGACTGTGTTGTCTCTTGTCTCCTTTCCCCTGCTGGAGTGCACCCCCTCCTTCCTGATAGCCTTGATCTCTGCTTCTATCCCCCACATCACTATCCTCCCCCCCGTAGATACATTCCATCACAGGAGGTCCCAGTTCAGCCCTGGGTACATTTAAAGAGAGGTTGCTGCTTAACACCCGAGAGTGGTGCCTCCACTGGCCTAGGCTGTGTAGCACAAGTGGCATGCAGAAGTACTCAGAAGAGGAGACACAGGCCAAGCCACTGAAATGTTAATTTGCCATAAGTCTTTAAACTTGTTATCAGCTAATAAGTGTAATAACTCAAGGTTATTTTAAATGCCTTTCTTGGAAAACCTATAAACAGCTCTCAAAAAGGGGACTTTGTATTATGGAGGGAGGCAGGAATGGACTAAGAACCTGGGAGGGGGGCTTTGACTGCACAGTCACAGCCACCCTCTTGACTTTCTAAACCACCCCTATGGATGCCCCTGGTGGGATCCACGTCCTTTAATAATGGGATAGGTGGGATTTGAGATGTATTTATTTATTTATCAAAGTCATATAGCTACCCATTTCCCAAATGTGACTCTGATTTGAAAGGGGAGAACCCTAAAAGGGAACGCTGGGCTACGCGCCTCGCTCTCTCGCGGGCTACGGGGAAACACTCATACGCGGTTTTTTCCCGGTCCTCTTCCTCCTCCTCCTCCGCAACTGGCCCGAGCAGGGTGAGTTCTTCCTCCATCTCCGCGGTCAGTAGAGTTTGTCGGAGAGGTCTCCACGATGGGTTGCTTTCCGTCGGGTAGATCCCTCGTCCAGGAAAGAGTCTCAACAAAATGTCAGAGCCTGCACACTCATTCCCAAAGTTCAGTAAATCCTCTGGAGACTATACAGTTCCATTAAAGATTTCTTTATTAGGATAAGCGTACAGCAACCTAGATTGTTGAGACTAAAGTTACAAAGCAAACTATCCCCCTTTTAAGCCCACGCTCCCCCTTTGAAGTTGTTTTTCCCGCTTGGCATTCTTCGCGCCGTCTCCGCTTCTCACACTTCTTGGCCTTGCAGATGCCTGTCTAGAGATAAGGATGGCACCTTTCGTTTCTTACTTCCCCCCTGCTTTTTGGCAGGTCAAGCAAGCAGTTAGGTCTATACATTCTTCACATTAACCCTTAGTTGCCTATTTCACCCCTTCGTCATATATGCAAGTAAAAGATTATATGATGGTTATACATTACTACATCTACATTAATTAAGTATATAACTGGCTTGCTTAGATCCTGACAGCCTGTCTGGCAAGAGAAGTCTGTTCTGCTGAACTAAAGCTCCTGTGCTCTTCGAGGAGAGGCTACAGTGGGGTGGCATAGGGCACCAGCCTTTCATACCCAACGCCCTTCATTTCATCCCCAGCCCGGTTTGCCTGGCAGCCCCCTTGGTTCAACCTCACACCCCCAGCTCGCCTGGACCACCCAACATCCCTTCTGCTCCTCTTGCCCCTCTCTTCCTTGAGCTGGAGAGCAAAAGAGGCCACGGGGGATCAGCCGCCCGCACCCTCTGATCCTGAAGGGCTTTGGATTTCATTGCAGGGACGCTCTGGTCACCAGCGCAGTCAATTGCCTGACGAGTTTCGTGGCAGGATTCGTCATCTTCACTGTGCTCGGCTACATGGCTGAAATGAGGAAGGAACCTGTGTCAGAGGTCGCCAAAGATACTGGTAAGGTCCTCTTTGTTTTATATTCTTGCAATGTTTCCTGGGAGACACTGTTGGCCGAGAATCTCTCATGCTTGTCCTCTTAAGGCTCCTGGGCCCCTAGACATCCCTGCGTCTCAGGATGCAGAAGAAATTGGCAGAGGGAGAGATGGATTCAGGAAGCAGAAACTATTGGGGAAGCTTAGGGCTTCCTACGCAGAAGGTCCTACGATAATCCATTTCCAGTTCTCTGGATAGGAAAGTTTCAGGGGTTCGGTTCCGAGAAAGAGGCTGTGTTGGGGTTCCTAGAGAATCACTTCCAATCAGACCTGGGATTATTTATCAGATGGAATTCAGATGGAACTCCTTAGCAGATGGGACTTGTGGCACGCCTCTCTTGCCAGAGTTGATGGGACGGGCAGGTGGAATAGGGAAGAGGCGGATAACCTGGCCCCATGCCATGTAGGGCTTTAAAGGTCAAAACAAACATCTCGAATTGTACCCAGAAGCAAACCTAGGCAGCTCACGGAGCAGAGGTGTGATGTGTGTTCTCCTAGGGGCACTGTCAACCTTACCAGGTAGACCAGACAGGAAACACAACCAGATGAGCTCATTCCACTTTATTGTGAGGCTACGTTAACAGAATCGTGCAAGTCTGAAAGTACAGTTCTCCCGCCGTCTCCTTTACAGCCTGAGAATGTAGGGAGGGTCCCTCCTGAGCCTCTTGCCCTGCCCACTATGCAGCCGCGGGCTCAGCTCCCTCTTACCTGGCTCTTCCCTAGGCAGCATCTCTTCATCCTGCCTCCCAAGGTCATTCCCACATACCATTACAGTCACACATAACTGCCCATACCATTGCATTTTGCACCAGCTGAAGCTTCCAGACACACTTTAAGGGCAGCCCCATGTAGAGTGTGTTACAGTAGTCCCATTCAGGAGGTGACCAGGGCATGAGTAACTGTGAGCAGAGCCTCACAGTCCAGGAATGGGTGCAACTGGCACACAACACAAAGTTGCGCAAAGGCCCCCCGAGGCACAGCTGCCACCTGCTCCTCAAGCAGGAGTCGTGAGTCCAGGAGGACCCCCAGATTGCACACTGGGTCCGTTTGGGGCAGTGCCACCCCATTCAGTACCAAAGATGGTAAAGTCCCAGATCTGGCAGGCCTAAGACCCAGAGCTACTCAGTCTTCCCAGGGTTCAGTTGAAGCCTGCTGTTCCCCATCCAGACCCCCATAGCCTCCAGGCACCAAGACAAGACGTCAACAGCATCGCTTAGTTTGCCAGAGATGTATAATTGGGTATCATCAGCATACTGATGATACCTCACCCCATGGTGATGGACGATCTCACCCAGCAGTTTCATGTAGATGTTAAACAGGAGCAGAAAGAGTACTGAACCCTGAGGGACACCACAGAGGAGGGGCCGTGGGTGGGACCTCTCACTCTCAATCAACGCCAACTGGTACTGGCCCCGTAGGAAGGAAGAGAACCCACACAACAGCATGCCGCCCACCCCAAATCCTCTGAGCTGATTCAGAAGGATACCATGACTGATGGTACTGAAAGCTGCCGAGAGGTCAAGAAGAGCCAGGATGGATGCACTACCCCCATCCCGCTCCCATCATAGATCATCCAAAAGCGTGACCAGTGGCGTTTCCGTCCCATGTCCAGGCCTGAATCCTGACTGAAACGGGTCCAGATAAGCTGCTTCATCCAGGGTCCGCTGAAGCTGCTGCATGGCCACCTTCTCCACAACCTTCCCTTAAAAAGGGAGGTGGACACTGGACGGACGTTTCCTGGGCAGCCTTAGCCAACCAGGAGTTCACCAGTCCAATGAGTTTCCTAAAATTCCTGTGGAACATCTTCCAGTGGCAACAGAACTGGGTTCTTCTCTCTATCTGTAAGATGGGAGATGATATTACGCAACCAGCTTGACAACTTTGTCAACTGACAGAGGTCTGCAAAGGATGCTAAGAAGGACATCAAAAGAGATCAGTTCTCTGCTTTGAGTGTGTGTCTCTGTGTGTGGAGGCAGTGGTGAACGGGAGAGATGGGTTCAGACCCAACATCCAGCAAAGTTGCTTAGCCCCCAACAGAATGGTGAGACAGGTAGTCTGAGGGAAAGGGGGGCAATCTTTCAGCTTCAGCATCTTCAAGGCAAACTTGAACAACCTTCAGTTTGGAATGATGGAGGCAGAAGTTATACCCCTACCGACCCTTTCCCAAATACTGGCTGTGCTGAACAGAGACTCTGGGAATTGTAAACGAAATTATCTGGAGGGTGTCAGATGGGGGAATGGTGGCTTAGAACCTAGGAAATGCCTTCTGGAATCAGCTTCCAGATCTGGGGTCCTTCCAGATCTCAGTCTCCTGCATCTGCAAGGGTAGGGACAGTCTTGAAACTGTGACCTTTTGTCCCTAAACACTCAAGCTTCTCCTTGAAGAGGATGTGGTTGGCAGAAGGCTGAGGATTGTCAACAGTAAATCACTGCTCTTCATTTTATGGAACCATCCCAACCCAGCTTTCATCCTGGTTCACAAGATCCAAGACTAGCTTGCAGCCACAACCTCTTCGCAGGCCCCCGCAGGGTCATCCTGCCAAGCAGCTTGGCCGTGAGCATGCTTTGGCTGGTGAATGTGCAACCCCTGGCCACATTGGCCACCTTCACTGGTCACAGCTGCTGGATCACACCAATGTGTTCTCTGAACGGGGCTGGCATTACAGAGTATCTGGAACCTTCTGCTGGTCCAAAATGCGTCAGCTAGGCTTTCAACCACAGCCAGTTTAGATTTTATTGTATTTAATTGTTTATTGTAGCTTGATGATGTCATCCACCCTGGGAATTTGGTCAAGGGTGGGGTATCTATGCCTAAACTAAAAATAATAATAAAAAAAATCGAGGAATATGAGGCTGCATTGTAGTGACTGCTGTCCTAGAGCCTGGTCAGTATTGGGAACAATTTAAAACGTTGGCTTTTAGTTTTAAAGTGTGAAACAAATTAAAACCAGGTTATTTGTAGAACAGGCTCTTCTTCTTACAAGACTCTTCTTGGCCAGGCATCTTGGCTGGGTGCTGAAGGCCCCCAATACAGAGCTGGATCATCTCCGTTTCCTTCCTTCCTGCCTGCCTGCCTGCCTGCCTTCCATCCATACATCCTAAACTCCAGACCGACCTTCCTTCCTTCCTTCCTTCCTTCCTTCCTTCCTTCCTTCCTTCCTTCCTTCCATCCATCCATCCATCCATCCATCCAGTGTTTCTACACCATGCAAAGGTACTGCAAGTGGGTCCCTGGGGACACTTGACTGCAACAAATGCTCAGGCTGTGGAATCCCCTGTGCCGAGAAATCAGACTGGATCCCTTCCTGTTGAATCTGATGGCTTTCAGCCGGGAGCACCATTGGAACATAGAGATCCTATTGTGGGCGCACTCACAAAAGGGCTGCAGTGGAAGGGGGTGATTTTTCATGAAGTGACTGCTGGAGAGGTGGCCGGGCACCAAACACCGATATGCAGAAGGCTGACCTGTTCAATGTTATTCTTCCAAGCGAACTGTTTTCTTTGCTCAAAACACCCGTGGGACCTAAGTAAAGGCCAGAGGCTTCCTTGGCAGGGGCATCTGCAGAGGGAGGTCAAAAGAGTCAAGATGACACCTGCAGGGGGTGGGGCTTTGTAGCTGCCATCTGGACTTCTTCAACACACACACACAGACAGTTCCGCTCCTTGAAAATAAGATGAAGTTGGACGTTGACCCTTCGGCCCAAGGCCAGCCTTCCATTAAAAAGATGTCTGCCCGTCCATCTTTCGAGTCGAACCATGAAGCAAGCTGGATTTGAAAGGGGAAACCTGACTGGGGGTGGTGGAAGCACTTGCCTAACGCTGGTTAAAAACTCTTTAGAGAAGCGTTGCCTTTTGGGGGGCCTGTGAGGCAGCCCCTGGGGAGGGGGGAACGCCAAGAGGCGCTGAGCCTCCTCCTCCCCGTGCGTTCTGCCTCCCCTCTGGAGGACGGGCTGTCCTCCATTTCCAGGTCCAAAAGCAGGCAGAGGCCAAAGAGAGTCACGGGGGCGTGGGGGGCATCCTGGTGCCAACATTTCCCTTCTGCATACTATGGCACAGCTGTGCATCCACTGATGCAGCATCCTCCAGACAGGTTATCGTTCCCACCATCCACCACCAGCTCCTTGAGCATCTTGCTCTGCCTTGGAAGGACAAGAGAGAAATGGAGGATGGAGGATGGAGGAGGAGAAGGGGGGGCACGCTCAAGGGCAGGAGGGAGCCGGTGTGACCCCTTTCTCTCTCTGATTATTGAACAGGACCCAGCCTGCTCTTCATCACCTACGCAGAGGCCATCGCGAACATGCCGGCATCCACCTTCTTTGCCATCATTTTCTTCCTGATGTTGATCACCCTCGGACTGGACAGCACGGTGAGCAGAGGAGGGTCAGTGGACAGAGTAAGGAAGATGACCTTGGCAGAGCAGAGATAGGCCAAAGCGACCAGGGGAAAAACATGTTGTAAGTCCGAAACAAGGAGAAAGTAAGCAGAAGCGAATCAGGCAGACACCTCCCTAATTCACATGAGTAAGCGGTGGGGCTGACAGTCAGGGCAAAGGTGGGCGAGGGTGGCAGATTGCAGGATCTTTCCCCATTCAGCCAAAACTAACCCAAAGGCAATCTCCCGGGAGAAATCCTTCTGCTCCTTGTGCTGGAGCAGAATTGGCCCCCACGCTCTCTTCTGCGAAGACTCTTCCTCCAGAAGTTGCATCTGTTTGCAAACTCAGATCACAGCCTCAAAGGGGTAGAGTGGTGCTAACGGAAGCGTGGATGCCCAGGCAGGGGGCAAATCCTTCCACCCGGGTGGGTCAGGGGCTTCGCGGGACGGCCCTGCGTGGGCCTCGGTCCAGCTCGCGACACGACATTTTAAGGAAGATGCTGGTGAACCCTAGCGTTTCTCACTCCAGAGGCATGGGATAATGGGTTTAAGCTGTGCCAGGAGAGACTCTGAGTGAGGCGAGAGAATAAGAGCAGCTGGAAAATGGAGCCAACGAAACCCTTGGGTCGAGTTCGAGTTTACTGGGTAGTGTTAGTGTTACTGTTTATTAATTTTCTGTTGTTATCCAAACGCACCGTTGATCTTGCTGTTCGTCACCGAAGACAAATTCCTTGTATATATTTTATACTTGGTCATTAAAGTATTTGTATTGTATTGTATTCACCGGATGGGATCAGGCATGCAATGCTGTAATTTGCATTGAGCGGGGGGGGGGGGGGCTGCATGGCCTCCAGTCCTAAGAATCTGAGTCCCACGACCTGCGTAGCCAGACCTCCTCCTGACATTCCTTTGCAACCCTCCGGCTGGTCCCTGTTCCAGGTGAAGGCGTGGCACCGCTTGGGTTCAGCTTGGGGAAGAGGATGGTGGGCGCCATTCGTTCCTTGACCTCTCCATGTGCTTTTCCCAGTTCGCAGGCCTGGAGGGGGTCATCACCGGCGTGCTGGATGAGTTCCCACACATCTGGGGCCAGCGACGGGAATGGTTTGTGCTGATGTTCATCGTGGTGTGTTTCATGGGCTCCTTGTCAACGCTGACCTTTGTGAGTAGCTGATCTGGCCCCTTGAGGGGAGGGGGGCTGATCTGCAGGGACTTGCGAAGCGGGTCCTCGGACTGCCAACCGCTGCAGGCCAACCTATCGTTTAACTATGAGATACGTCACCAACCAGAGTTGAGTGGGTTCTCCTACCACTCTAGGCCACAAACCATGATTGACAAGTCATGGTAGTTGAGTTCACACGTTATGCCGAACTAAAGAAACCAGCTTATGGCTCAGCAGGCTGGGGGACTGAGCCGCAACGTTTGAGCATGGTGTTCTCCAGACGTTCAAATCCACAGCTTTAAGGTTGCCAGCGGTTCCCATCCGTCTTGGCCTGGACAAAGCCCAGGACCTGGTTTCTCTTCCTCCCCGAAGCCACCTCCAGATACCGTGGGGGTCTCCTTCCTGTGCCCACAGCTTTATGTCTGGGTACTGTAAATTAAAAAGAAAAAATTGAGATTTTGGGATAGATACAGCATCTAAATCTTTACAGTTCTTTAATTCTCTCTGAGCAAACGGTAAATTATTACTCCCCCAGGGTATCTCAGCAAAATTATATAGATGGCAACGAGGTCATCATCATTTTCTTTATAAAGAAAGAAAAAGTTAAGCCAGTGTAGGAAATGGACTTGGGGACTAAAATTAAGGAAAAGAAGTGTTCCCCCCCCCCACCTCACAGGGAGAGAGGAAAGCCTCTTTTGCATTATCAGCAAAAATGTAAGAGATGCCCCTTAAAATACCTAAAGGGTGGATCTGCATTTTGCACTTCCTGCTGCCCACTGGTCCCTGAATGCAGGAATGGGTGATGTGGTTGTCTTCCATCTGCCATCCCATTGCAAATGCCCCCCCACCCCCCCATTCTTTTCCAGCTTCAATTTTTCAACCCAAACCAAAACCAGGGTCTGTCTGCAGATTTCCTCCCAGTCACGGGGGCGCACGCAATTCCAGGTGTTCTCCCCAAGGGAGAGAGACAGTGAGGCCTTGATTTTGTTGGATTCACTTATTTCAATGGCCGGGAGAAGCCCCTGGATTTCCTGCTAGTCTCCAAGGCAGAGGGAAGATCTGGAGATGTGAGACACAAACAGTGCGCTAAATAAGTGATAAATGAAAAATAAATGGGCTGGGAATGCTGCAGATTGCGTAAGGTGCCAGCAGTATTGAGGGAGGCGCATTTCAGACCTATTTGGGCTTGTGCACATGGGGTCTTTCTCCCTTCTGAGGTGGAATGAGCTGCACCCACCAGTATTGCTTCTGGGAAACTGAGGCACTCCTTTCATTGTCCACATGCTTCTTCTTCCTCCCAGGGAGGTGCATACGTGGTGAAACTCTTCGAAGAATATGCCACGGGGCCGGCCGTGATAGCTGTGGTGTTTCTGGAATCCATCGCAGTGGCTTGGTTCTATGGTGAGCTCCCACATGCACGTTGTTTTGTGGGGGGAAGACCGGTTAGAAAGGATGCCTTCTTCCTTGGGGGGCAACCAGTGGGTTGCAGGGCTCCAGTGGCCAGCCATCTGTTACAAGGTGACCACAAGCTTGGGAAGGGGCCAGGGCAGTGGTGGGTTTCCATGAGGACGTGAACCTTATTAGGTTCCTACATCTGGAAGCCCACTTTCTTTCACCCCTTTCTATGATCTTCTTGCAGAGGGCAGAGAGAGTAGGCAGCCACCCGGGTTGATTTTTACCACGCTCCTCTTAATTACAGCGCTTGAGGTTGCAAGCTGCAGAGACCTTTGGGGATGGGAAGAAGGGCCACAGGAGCCGTGAAGTTCCTTTGCTCCTCAGGGGCTGGGCTGACATGACCCAAACCCATCTTTTGCGTACTCTTCTACTGTTGGCCCTAATTTGCAATGGCCAGTAATTCCTTTGGTGTCCTTCCACAGGCATCACCCAGTTCTGCAGTGACGTGAAAGAGATGCTTGGATTCAGCCCTGGCTGGTTCTGGAGGATCTGCTGGGTTGTCATCAGCCCTGTTTTCATCCTGGTGAGTTGCCTCTACGAGCTGGAAGGGTCCCCCTCCTCCAGCAGTAGATAGGCCTTCTGATTCTGCTTTGCAGACCAATTTTGGCAGCCGAACCGGCTATTTCCACATGGCAATAGCTCCTGGGCTTTGCATGGCCGTCCCTGAACACGCTGGTTTTTAAGGAACGTAAGAGTATCCAGTTGCAACCCTGAGAGAGAGGGAACCGGAGAACAGGTGGGCCAAGAAGCAACCTTAGAAAGGGCAAGTGTGTTCGCACATCCTGACAGAAGTCTTTGGACCTGGTCCCATCATCCAGATCTTGCAGGGGTCTCTGAAAGTACGGCCAAAACAGTCAAGACAGTCCCCATGGAGGTGTGATGGAAGGTCCACACCTGTTTTTATGTGAAATGCACACAGCCGGGTAGAGCTTCGATCCCAACACCACAGCCACCATCCTACCAGATCACATCCTGCAGGCCCCCCGCCACTTCTGCTTTCTCTTTGCAGCAATACGTCGTTCTTCAATTTTACTTCTAAGAGGTGAAGCAAGGGAGAAACAGTCCCGGTGGTTGGTTTGATGGAGCTGTTTCTAGCACTGCTAAACAAAGACTTAATTCCCTTTCCAAAATTAGCTTCTTCTGACTTTTTAAATGCCGTCAACATTAAGCATTGGACAGGAGAGGTGTAAGGGTTATGGATGGCAAGCACTTTCTAGGTCTGTCTGGCGATTCGAAAACAACCTTGCAAGCGTGATGGATGTCTGTTTAGCAAAACTTAATTTTATTGCCCAGAATAAAAGGGGTAAACAATCATGTGTAATCACGTCAACCCTCTATATAGTAACATGCGCACACACTCTTTCTCGCTTACCCACACAAGCTTTTTATGAGCCTGAAAAAATGAAATAAGGAACAATAATCAGGTACTGTGGTTACTTGGTTGCTGAGGACAGTCCAAATAGGAACACAAGTGGTTTTTGTGGGTTGCCATGGATGTTGCAAACTCATTTTTAATCTCTGGGGAGTTGAGGTTAAGCCAAGAGTAAGTCAGTGGATTCTCCAATCTCCCCCTCCTGCTGTTCAGCTGTTTGCTTTTCCTTTCTGATGATGAAGAGACCAGCGAAGGCAGAAGCTGGAAAGGTCAAAGGCTCTTTATTCCTTCAATTTACTACCAAACTTTCAGGACAAAGGGCTTCCTTTCCAAACTGTTTTTAGATACAAACAACCGCCTGGTTGCAACAGCTAAAATCAACAGTCTTGAACCCCCCTTTCCAGCCTGTTTAAACAGAATGCAGCTGAAAACTGGGCGCTTTTTAAAGCAGTTTGTGAGAGGAAAGGGGCTTCAGGGGCATCAGGGAGGAACATCCCCAGCTGGATGGAGCTGGAGGGCGAGGATGAGTCGCTGAAGGTCAGGCAAGCCCTTATGGGCAAGCCTAGCCCTCTGGGAAGCCAGCTGTGGGAAGAAAAGTTGGGGTGGATCTGCAGAAGGTGGCATCATCTAGGGTTGCCCCAGGCCGCTCTAAACCTGTCTTCCTGTCGGTTGGAAAAAGCCCCTTCTCTGGTTGGCATTCTCCTCCTGGATCTGCTGCCCTGAGGGGCTGCCTCCTTGCTTGGATCCAGCCGTCCAGCTGGACGCTGGGCTGGTGGTCCTCAGCTTCTCTCCTTTTGTGCCCTGAGGCATCTGCCCCACAGGCTAGGTCTGCCCCCTCGAGAGAGGTCCGGACTGGCAGCCTGACGGGTGGGCAGGAGCTTTTCTCTGGCCTCAGTTCCCACGGCTAAGCCATTGGGGTCTTCCCCAGTTTATCATTTGCAGCTTCATATCCAGCCCTCCAGACATCCGCCTCTTCGACTACACTTACCCGTACTGGACCATGGTGCTTGGCTATTTCATTGGGACATCGTCGTTCATCTGCATTCCTGCCTACATGGTTTATCGGTTGGTGAGGACTCCGGGGACGCTGAAAGAGGTAGGCCGGGCCTGGGGGCGGGGGGACCCGGGGGGCAAATTGCAGGAGGAAGGCAGAGGGCTTGGCCATCAACAGAGAAAGCCGCCTGTGATGGACTAGCCCACTCCAGTGTTTCTCAAACTTGGCCACTTTAAGGTGGGTGGACTTCAACTCCCAGAATTCCCCAGCCAGCCTCCCTGCCCTACAGAAAGGCATCTCCTCCCAGCTGTCTGGTCCCTGCAGAAGAGAGTTTGCACACCACATCCAAGTGGCCAGAGAAAATTGCATCTTAAAGGAATTTGGTCCAGGTTGCTTTTAAGCTGCATCAGAGCTCGAAACGTCTTGTGCTGGCTGAGGTGCCACCCGGGGAGCAGTGGATGAGGGGCACAAGGCCCTGAGCTGGGGTGTCTCCTTAGGAGGGGTCAAAAGAGTCAAGATGGTGTTTGTGACACGCAACCCAAGCTGCCATCTTGGGTTTTTTCGATCCCCCTGCAGATGCCCTCGCCCCTTGAGTTTACTTTTGCTTGAAAAACTTTTGATGGCTTCCTCACTAGGCTTTTGAACAAAGGGACCTATGTCCAAGTTTGGGTATCAGCTGTTCCCCTTGTGAGATGCTGCTGGGGGTGGAGAAGCGTAAGGGAAATGACCTTGAGGGGAATACGCAGGAAGTGTTAGCTAGCAAAGGGGGCTGAAGCATTCTTTAAGTCCCAGGGAGCAAGACTGTATTCAGAAGCGGCTTTCCTTTAAAGCAGTGTTTCTCCACCTTGTCAACTTGAAGATGGGTGGACTTCAACTCCCAGAATTCCCCAGCCAGCACATGCTGGCTGGGGAATTCTGGGAGTTGAAGTCCACCCATCTTCAAGTTGACAAGGTGGAGAAACACTGCGCTAGAGTACAAGAGGAGAGGAACTAAAACACAATCAGACTTGCAAGATCCTGTTGTTTTTTTCCATCCATTCAATCGTGCCCAATTTTTGGAGACCGCCTGGACCAGTCCCTGCAGTTTTCTCGGCAAGGATTTTCGGAAGGGGTTTGCCCTTGCCTAGGGCTGAGAGAGAGCGACTGGCCCACGGCTTCGTGCTGGCTTCGTGCCTAAGGTGGAAAACCGTTATAGCCAGTCTCAGTAAAGCGTGGTTCCAGCCTTGCTGTGCAGTGGGTTCTCTGGTCTGGTCTACCTGGTGGGGCTGGTGGCATATCACTCGCTTGAAAAGGGGGGATAGGGTTTTCTAAGGGACGTTGTGAATTTGGCTAGAGGAAACCGGTGCTAAGGGGAGGCTGGATTTGTGAAATTGGCCAGAGAGGCGGAGGAGAAGAGGGGGAGCGTCTTCTCCGCAAGGGACAGTCCGGCAGGAAAGGGAAGGGCCAAACCACCTCTCCAGCCAGCAGCAGATCCTGCTACTCCAGGTTGCTAAAAACCCAAGTTTTTATCCCCCGCACGTCCCCTACTTCTAGTATGAAAGAAGCTGCAGCCTTCGCCCAGGCAGAACGTTTGGTTCTTAACTTACTGTCGTATATACATTTATTTGCAACCATGGGTTTTAGCAAAATGCATTTAAAAGTACAACAATCCATATCAGTTCAGGACATCCCCTCTAAAATTAACAGCACTATTTGTCAGCATTTGCTTTCGTATCTTCCACGCAGCCATTGCAGACAATGCAGCTTGCTTTGTTACACGTTCATCTCCATCAGTCAACTGAGAATAGATTTTTTCTTCTAAACTAGACTGATTTAGTTGGTTTTACCAACGGAACACGATAAATCTAGCTCTAGGTTCCTGGTTCTTAACTTGGTCCAGCTCTGGAGTGGGTTCTGAGGTCACCCCGCCTCCCGCCAAGCTGCCTCCCATTTCCTTCTCTTTGAGATTACCCCGAAGACTGTGGGTGGATGGGGCTCCCCGGGGCCTCTGAATGGGGCACTGGCTTGGGCAAAGCGGTGGGCAGAATTGAGGCAACAAGTCCATTTGATTACGTTTCAATTTCCGTTCAAGGCGGCTGAACTGAACGCCATTAATTGCCCAGTGCTTCAGTGCCCTCCTTCTGCCCCATTAAAAGTTGCGGTCCAGGGGCTGAGTTGGAAGCGGTGCAGGGTCCGCTGAGAAAGACCACCTCCCCCCGGGTGGCTCGGCCAGAAGGCCGCTTGCCTCCCGTGGCAGCTCGGGTCATTCAGCTCGAGAGGCCTCTCCCTCTGAAGAGCCTCGGTGCCTCGGCCTCGGCCCCGTCCCCTTCCCTCCCACTCTGCGGCCCCTCTGAAGCCAGCGATGGGCGCTCCCTCCCAGCCGTGCCCTTCTCTCCCCCACAGCGTCTCCTGAACAGCATCACTCCAGAAGCGGCAACGGAGATTCCCTTCGGTGACATCCGTATGAATGCCGCTTAGGCGGCCCCCGCATCTGGGGGAGATGGGAGAGGCGAGGAGAGGAGAGGCCGAGTCCCCCCTGCCTCCCGCTGCTTTCGGCTCTTTTCCAAAGACGTGAACGTCCACCGGGGAGCGTGCTTGGGATGGAGGCGGAGGAAGAGCTCCAAGCGTTTCCCTAAAAGACAGGCCGGCCCCCCGGCCCCGGACTCTTTTGGATGCACGTGACTTTGTTTTGGACACTTGAGGGCAAGTGAGTCCTCAGCACCCTGTTCCTGGACCTGGAGCTGTCTGAATGCATGCATGGTTTTACTCAGCCTCTGTCGGGCGTCTGTTGCAAGTTAGGATTGTGTTAGATCCATCTCTCTGTGCGAGCACCCCTGTCCGTTCTCTCAGTGTGACCCTCTGTGATAGACCCCCGTCGTATCTGCTGCAAAGGATCTCCATATTTTTCACCAAGGTGGAAAAAAAACGAAAGCAGGAACCCTCGATCCAGGTTTGCTGATCATTGTCTTACCTTAGGAATCCTAGCAAAGAGCCAGCCAAACCCTACAAGAGAGATGTTATTGCAGGCTCAGTTTAAAAAGTGCAATTTACCCCAGACTGCTGGGAGGGAGGGAGTGGAAGGCCCGGGTGCTCCTGCAGGGTGAAAACCGTTCCTTGCAGCTGGAAAACCAGCAAGCCTGAGCGGCTCCAAAGAGAAAACTGTCTGTGTGCATGCATTATTTTGTGTGGTTTTCCTCAGCCGAGGGTCGCTTATCCCCGCAACCGCTCTGAAAGCAATTCAGTCCAGCAAGGCTGTCCCAGGCGGTCCTCCTAAACCAGTGCTTTAGGCCGAAGAGGGGGCTTAGCTTAGTGGAGAGGGAGCATCATCAGGGTGCCGCCAATTAAGATGAGCCACCTGCTCAGCGCCTCCCACTCCGCCCGATGAAGGTCAGGAGAGAGGAAGTGGGCGATGGGTGGGCAGGGTGCTCTTCTCCCGCCTGGGGCCATTTTCACCCCTCCGCAAAACGCAGGCGCAGGTGAGTGAGAGGGAGCTCCTTGGATATGGAACCCAAACAGCACGCTGCATCGATGACCCGGCAGCAGGCCAGCCTTGGCTTGCTGGAGGAATCATCCCGAGTCCTCTTCCGCTGCAGCCGAGGGAAGGGCAGGCACGCCGCTCCTCCCCCCGAGTGTGCAAGTGTGTGTGTGTGTTCACTATGACATTGTCAATCTAAATCTCATAGGAGCTGCTGCAGCGTGAGGGCCCATCTGCAGGAAGCTGGCGGTAAAGTTTCCTCTTCGTGAAACAGACGCCTCTCGCTTTTTCTTACGACGGTTAAATTATAAGCTGGTGGAGCCACACGGTCGAGGTGTGTGTGTGTGTGTGTGTGTGTGTGTACAATAATACTCCAAAACAAGTTGTGAAACCACTCAGCCAACTGGGCTGTACTAAAACCATCTAACCCATAGCAAACTCTGAACGGAACTTATTGAGCCCCTGGACAGGCACCACTGGACCATCATCCCCGCCCGCGGGTCCCTTGAAGGCGCCAGAGGACACGGCCTCCAACGAAGCGCTGCTCCAGGCGCAGCGCCCGCTTCTCCCGCGCGTGCCTCGTCGGGGCTGCTGGGACCCTGCCGAACGGCTTGGGCCCCTCCGTTCTGCGCGAGCCTGGAGGTTGTGCGTGTCATTTTTGTATGGAGAAATTAAAACTGGAGTTTTATTTTACAGAACTAAAGCATTCCTAAATTGTGTAATACGGCACTTGTATTCTCTTATGTTGCTGCTTTCCTTGAATGTCCCAAGATGGAGTATATGTCCTTCGCATGTGCCCTTGCAGCGTAAAGTGTTGTGGTAATACATTTAGTATTATAATAAAATGGAAGTTGTACCCCCGCCTTTCTGGTGAGAGATAATTGACTAAAATTAAGGTTCCAGGGAAAGGACTTCTCGATCAAGGGATGGAGGACTTTAATCCGGGACTTCTGAACTTCCAGGGGCCTCTTGGGCCCTGCGACATGTGCTGGAGCCCGGTTTGCCCCCCCAGAGGCTGCATCTTGGTGTCCCTCAGGGCCAGCAGTGCCGGGCTGAGCCACAGCGGTCAGAAAGGCAGCCTCTCCGACCCTCTCCAGATCACCTAGTGATGGCGCACGGAGCGTGGAGCCACTAAGCTCCTCGGAGCAAGGCTGCGGATTTGCATGTCACGGACGGTGGCAGGGCTGGCTGTCTTCCAATCCCAGGGTTAAGTGTGTTCCTTAACACTTTTGCCTTATAAGGTCCATTCGAGGAGGCAGAGGAGAAGCATTAGAACTTCACGAAGAGTGAATTCTCACTACGCTCCTTGAGCCGAAATGGCACCACAGCCTCCCTCTGCAGCTCTCAATGGGAAAGATGGCCTGACGGGC
This sequence comes from Liasis olivaceus, assembly GCA_030867105.1. NCBI lineage: Eukaryota > Metazoa > Chordata > Lepidosauria > Squamata > Pythonidae > Liasis > Liasis olivaceus. Next base: position 330,225,941 of record CM061349.1, read on the forward strand.
GGGAGGAGCAGCCGTCCGGCTGTCCCTGCATCGGTGGATTCTCCTCCGGTGGCTACTCCCAAGGCCCCTATTGCCCAGTTCCTGCCTGGGCCCCAATCCAGAATCCCGCTTCCTTACTAAAACCCTAATGGACGTGCTGCCGCAGGCGACCTGGAGAGCAGAACGCCTCCTCTGTAAGAAATGGCTGTAGAACATAAAATCCTAAGGCTGGAAGGTTAGATAGAAGACGTCTCTGAATTTAAGTATTACAAATAAAGCGTTCTTCAAACCTAGCCTGGCTCCTTACCAATGACCTCACAGACGCCTCCGTGAAGTTGGGGAAGTGGTTGCTTCTTGCATTCTTCTTGGATGCTTGTTTGGCTCCACCTTGAGACTCCCTGGTCATCTCCCATCCAATTACTAACCAAGCCTGACTCTGCTTAGCTTCTGAGCCCAAACAAGATCGGCCAGGAGCTTCAACTGGTTTCTGGGCATTTGAAATGTTATGTACCAAAAGCCCTCCTGCTTGTTCAGTTCTTGCACAGCAGTGTTTCTCAACCTTGGAAACTAAGATGTGTGGACTTCAACTCCCAGAAAATTCCCCAGCCAGCACAGCTGGCTGGGGAATTCTGGGAGTTGAAGTCCACACTTCTTTAAGTTCCCAAGGTTGAGAAATCCTGCTGCAGAGAATCACAGAGATGACCTTGGGATAGGAACATCATGGTTAACAAAAAGATGCCTTAAGCAGGGAAAAGAGGAGCGGATTAGAAAGGAACTTAAATGGGGTCCAGCTGAATTCTCTTTGGTGTAAGAGGGACAAAGTGGCTGGGCATACAAGATTGATGTCAGCCCTTCAAGGTAGGCCAGATCAGGCAACAGACTCCAAGAAGTCACAGAACCTACTTTATTGATCTAGGCCAGTGTTGTCCAAACTTGGCCACTTTAAGATGAGTGGACTTCAACTCCCAGAATTCCCCAGCCAGACACTGATCTAGGCAGTAACAAATGAATCTTGAAAATCTGAGAAAGTTTTCCCTCCCTCCCTCTGATACCAAAGTCAGTCAAGACGGGGCAATCTTGAGTTTCTTTCTAATGTCTCTCCCTGGCTGGGCTTAGTTCATTCCTTTTCCAAGGTCGCTCTGTGATTCTCTGCAGGTCCATAGCAGGACAAAAGTACTAGCAAAGCAGAAGTCAGGAAGTCTTTTAATAACTTCCCTGGCCAGGCCAGGATGCTTAAGCCCCCATCTCCGTTCTTTGTGTTCTGCCTTCGGTGACGTCATGCCCCACTCCCTATCTGATGCCTTCCCTCTATATGCGTAGCTCTTACAGCAGCGTCAGAGCCGCCAAAGATTGCTAGCAAGAAGTACAAAGAACAGGGGAGAAGGTTAGATTTAACACCCCCTTGCCTGGAAACTAAGGAAGTCTGGCAAAGTTTGTTGCTCCATGCGGGGACGGCATGATTAAGAGAACCAGGGTAACATTCCCCAGCGATCAAAGATCAGGCAGAGTTTTCTATGGAAGTAATACTTGGTCAGCAAAACGATTTCCTTCTGGGCTTTCTCAAATAGACATTCTTAAGTTTCCAGCATATAAAATGGTTAAAAAGCATTAAGTAACAAGATATCCTATTTCAGCTGTCTCTTCAGCTGTAGGACACTGGTCCTTCTCCGCTTGATGAAGAGAGAAGCAATTCAAAGCAGAAGAGGCAGGAAAAGCTTCTTGGTGTCTAAGAGTTTAGAAATCAGTGAGGGGCATTTCCCTCAAATTAAGCCGAATGGGAAGCGATCCCCTGAAACTCTTTAAGGTCACCCATACAATGTCCAGAGCAAGAAGAGAGTAACTCTCTATTTCTGGAGTCGGCAAAGATGTCTCCATAGCGACCAGAAAATACAGGGGCCCCTCCTGATGGCTTTCCAGGACACAGGATGTAAACACAAGATACTCCATGCAAAAAAAATTCTCTAAGAAATCAAACCTCATTCAGGAAGATAAATGCGAGCTTACGTTAATGATCCTTCGCGACGTCAGACACCAAGTCAAAAGCGAACGAGCTGCGGCCCCGGGACAGGAGGGCCGGAGGGAGCTTCAAAGGCACGTTTTGACGAACGGCAGCTACGGCCACCTGGGACCTTGTTTTGGGAAACGTGCGTTTCTAAAATCAAGCGGTGGTGTTGACGCAGCCCTTTAGAAAAGGTTGAAGGTGAGCCGGGAGCTTGGCTGAAAATGCACATGGATGCTGCCAGGTTTCTAGAGATAGGAGGCTTATAAACCCTCAGCCCAGGACTCTGCATGTCTTGAATTTGCTTGGCGTATATATGCTGACTGTTCACACTTAACGGGCAGAAATAATGCAGCTGAACTAAGATTCAGCATGGATGAAAAACAGAGCCAAAGAGGGCCTAAAATAGTTCTCTTTTTCACTTTATTTCGCTGGTTCTGGAAGGCAGAACTAACAAAACACCAAACAGAAACTCCTCATCTTTAAGTCTGCTATGGAAGTGCAGTGTATTTAGAACAAAAAAATAAGAATGCTCTGATCTCGTATAATAGGCATGCTTCTCTTCCTGTGTACTCTTGGGTACTTTCTGGATCTTGAGGAAATGCTGAAGGCCCCAGACTGGGCCGGGAAATGTGCTCCAGCCCAGGAGACCCCCAGCCCCAAGAGAGCAGGCTAAAAAGGAGCTGAGCCCCTCCCGCGGTCCGTAACTCCACTAGGTTTGCTTCTCGTACCCAGAATGGCCAGATATGACTTCCACTCAAAAGGCCCTGAGATTCCCCCATGAAGCCAGGCCTAATCTTCCTCTTTTTCCACGTAGGATTTGGTGCCCACGCGAGCCATTTGCCGCGCCAGGTAGCGGTCCCGGGCAGATGAGACCGTCTCCCGGTTGCTACGCTTAGCAAATTTGCTGAGGCTCTCCGGAGGCTTCTCCAGCGGCTCTCCGCTGTCGGCTGAAGTCTTGCGCTTCAGCTCGGGGGACTTCTCTGGGCTGGAGAGGTTTCCTCCCTGAGCCCAGGGGCCCTCTTGGGCCATGGACCCAGAGCTGCGTTTCCTCCCGTGTTTCGGCTTCTCATCTCTCCCTTCCCTGCCAGCTGCCTCCCTTCCCCTTCCCTTTTCCCGGTCTCCCTCCCGGTCCCTCTCTTTGGCTCGATGCTCCCTCTTTTCTCTTCCTCTCCTCTGCTCTCGCTTCTCCTCCTCCTCCTCCTCCTCCTCTTCCTCCCAGTCCTTCCTCCTCTGCCGATCATCCCGGTCTTGCCGCCTCCTGTGATGGCCCTCAGTCCTGCTCCGCTCATCCTTCCTGTGGCTTTGGAGCCTTCTCTCGTGGTTCTTTTCGTCATGCTGGCCGGCCTTCCCCCTTCTCCTCCCGTCTCCCCTCTCGGCCTGGTGGGCGTGGGGACGTCTTTCCTCGCTGGGCGACCTGGAGTCCCGCTGGCTTGGCCGGGGCTTGGGACGGCTCCCGCTGTGATCCCCGCAGCCTGCCCCAGACCCCTTTCCCTCTCTGCTTCTGCTCTCCGGGGCTCCCTCGGCAGCCCCGTCCTCACCATCACTGCCATCCGTTTGCAAGTCGCTGTCTACAGCCAGGGTCTCCTCTCCCTTTCCGGGAATGCGAGTCCTCGTTTTGTCTTCCAGACTTTTGTGGGTTTGATCGTAGTTTGGCGGCTTCTCACTGAGGTCTTCTTCCTTGTTTCTAAACGTCGTTTGGAGACAAAATCATTCCTACACATTAATTCCCTACAAATACAGAATAACTATGAAAGTACACACATCCATTTGTAGGCATTATCACGTTTTTAACAAAGGTGGCATGTGCAGAAAACTGCACGTTTATTGTACTTATTTCATAAGTTAGACTGTGCCAGGTAAACAGATCCCCTTGTTCAAGGTGATGCGTTTCTGAACCTCCGATGCCAGGGACAAGCAGCACATGAGCTGATCATTCTCATGATCTACCTGCAAGCTTTACAAACACCAGGCTGGCCGCTAAGGGAAATGGGCAGAGCACAGCAGAACCAGCGCATCAAAAAGTCCCTTCCTGATTTTTGTACAGCTGATGTGCCAACACAACTTTCCCCATCTACTCTCCCTCTTGTATCATGACAGTTACCTTTAACATAACTCTTCGCTGTAGCAAATAACTGAGAAGCCCTTTGACCAAAAGGCCCCTCTCCCCTTCGAGGCATGCTGCCACCTGTCCTGTCAGTCGGCAGTAGCACAGGAGCAGCCCGATGCTGCATCAGACTAGCAGTTCGCTATGGCTCCTGAGCACCGGGTGGGCACATATCCGCCGCTTCAACCACCCGCAGCACAACCTCCTTTGGCCCGGCCTTATTTAATCCCGGTGCAGACTCAGTGTCTTCTGAATCCTGCAGTGACCCGGAGCCTTTCCACTCATGGTCACGCTTCAACAAAGTTACTGGCGTCTGTCACGGGGAAGGGCAGCCAGATTCCATCAGCATGGGGGCTCTTTCGTTCTTCCCTTCGCTTTAATGCTGGCCCAAAAGAAGCACCCAGCAGCTTTGGACAAGATGCTGACCGAGAGGGGAGAACATCTGCAGGAGGAACCAATAATGCTGACGTGCCGTGATCTGAGATAAGGAGCAAATCACGGAAGCAACTGGTGGATTTATGGGCTGTTCCTCAGCTGACTTTATACCTCCAGGGTGGGTTCATATCCCCCCTGAAGATAGAAAGTCGGCATGGAGTCGGGCAGCCAATGCAATTAACAAATAAATACATAAAACACTTTATCTAGGTTTGGTTGAGGGTGTTGGGAGAAGACAAGACTGCCGCTCTGGTATTTTACGATGGCTTTCAGGTTCTGGCATCACATCATCTCTCCCAGTAACAAGAATTTTGCTCTAATGATTGATACGGAACCAGTTTCTCCAAGGCCAACATCAGTTCCTTGCTGACGTTCCAGAATTTGGTGCCACCGCAGAGAAAGGGACGTGACCTGACCCCCCCCACCCCCCGTTCTTGGCTGAGATGTTTATGCTGGCGCCATTAAGCTCCCCCAAAAGTGCTACTGATACATCCATTTCCAGTGGAGACCCCGCTGAGGGAAGGCTAGGATTCCCGAGGGTCACCCGGCCGAAGCTTACCCAGGCCCCCGAAGGCTGCAGTGGGGCATCTTCTCTTCCCCCACCGCTTGGTTCAGCAGATGCCGATAGAAGCCACTCAGGTCCTTCTGCTTGGTAACGTCTAGGCAAGCTGAATGAAAGAGGAGGTTTCTTTTATTGTAGGTTTACTAGTGAAACATCAGGTGGGGAAGGAATACCACAGGGATAGAACAGTAAACAAATTATACCTAATAGTGAATAAAATAAACTAAAATGTAAGGATAAAAATAGATTTTATTAATGTTAATTGATTATTCTTACTCATGTTAATATAAGACTAGCTCAGTCCTTTAACATATTATGAAATCTTGACCATGTATATCTGCTATAAAACTGGATGGATGGATGGATGGATGGATGGACAGATGGATGGATAGATAGATAGACAGCAGGGATGTCCACAGGGCATGGTTAAAAAAGGCAAGACAGAAGCTGCAGAGCTGCAAGCAAAGCTCTGCCCTGTTCTTTAGGTGTGGCGCATGTGCGATGCGTACAAAAACCACGTGGGACTTCAACTGGCCACCATCTTGACTTTTCGGACCACATTCTGAGGACCCCTTTTTGGACCACATTCTGAGGAGGAACACACTCCTCTGTTTTCTCCTTTTTAGAATATAAAGACATTTCAAAAATTGATCTGAATCCAATCACGAAGGGGAGGAGAACTACCCTGGTTCAGCCCCCTTTCAATTACCTCCCTTTCAACACGGAACGAAAGGCTGTGCAGAAAACACATTCCTGGACAGCATCTGATCTCAGGAAAGCCCACAGATTTTTTTCTGTAATGGTTATGTGGGAAAGACCTTGGGAGAGGGGCAAAGAGATGCTGCCTCGGGAACAGTCAGATAAGAGGGAGCTGAGCCCGCAGCTGCATAGTGGGCAGGGCAAGAGGCTCAGGAGGGACCCTCCCTACATTCTCAGGCTGTAAAGGAGACGGTGGGAGAACTGTACTTTCAGACTTGCACAATTCTGTTAGCGTAGCCTCACAATAAAGTGGAATGAGTTCATCTGGTTGTGTTTCCTGTCTAGCCTGCCTGGTAAGGTTGACACTTTCTGACTGGCCTTGCCTCTTGCCCCCATGCCAGCAGCTCCTCAAGAGGAAGCTTTCAGAGGGCATCTAATAATATTCAGCAGTGAAAGTAATAGCAACAGGGGAAGCTATTGCTCACATCCTCTGCATTAGCAAGAAAAAGGCAGGATCTGCAAAGATGGATGGAATTTATTTATTTATTTGTCAAATTTGTAATAGCCGTCCACCTTACAAACAAGTGACTCTGGGCAGCATACAACATGGCTAAAAAACAGCTAAATTAATGAACAGTGAACAATTGTCATTATCGTTATTATTAAAAACATTTAAAAACTATAAAAGACAAAGCTAAAAAAGAAGAAATATTGGGCAAAGAGATGTTAATAGTGGAGCCACCTCAATAATTCACCAGTCCCCTGGGCTTCCCAGGCCTGACGGCACAACCAGGTTTTGAGGGACCTTCAGAAGGTCAAAAGGGATGAAGCCAGCCTCCCTCTGGGGAGAAGGATACTCCATAATGCGGGGGCCACAGCAGAAAAGGTCACCACCTCAGACCCACCAAATGTACGTCCCTAGCCGATGGGACCCACAGCATGCCTTCTCTGCCGGACTCGATGGGAGGGCAGATGTAATTGGGAGAGGTGACCTCAGATAACCTGGCCCCATGCCAGGTAGGGCTTCAAAGGCCTGAACCAGCACCTTGGATTGGACCTAGAAACAAATTGGTAACCAAGGCAGCTCGTGGAACAGAGATGTTCTGCTAGAAACGCACATAACTGCCCACACCACTTCATTTTGCACCAGCTGAAGCTTCCAAATACTCTTTAAGGGCAGCCCCATGTAGAGCACATTACAGTAGTCCACCCGGGAGGTGACCAGGGCATGAATGACAGAATGAATTACACAAAGATCACCCCGAAACCAAAGGTTGGGGTTGAGGGGACGACGGAGCCTGCGCCGCCCGTAAAGACTGCCTTTCCCCTCATGCAGAGGATGGGCTCATCCAACACTCTGCCTAAGGCTCGTGAGGCAAAAGCACATTCAAGGCCTTATGGAGACCAACACTGCTGGGGCCATTCAGTCTTGGGGCAGGATGGGGCAGGCTATTCCAAAGGGCAGGTCCTGCAACCGAGAAGGTGGGTGTGGAAGGCAGGCGTCTCACACAATCCCCAAGTCAGAAGGGGCCTTAAAGGTCATTTTGTCCAGTCCCCTGCCCACGCGGGATCCACCAGAGCGTCTCCGACAGATGACCACCCAGCCTTCCAACCTCCTGGCAGCCCATGCCACTCGCTGGCAGCCCATACAGTCAGGAAGCTCCTCCCGACATCTCGTCTACATCTCTTTCCTTGCAGACTGTGCCTCCTTCCCCCATGTCTGGACAAGGAACGCCAAATGGCAATTTTTCCCAGATACTCTCCTGGCGTGCCCTGCTCGTTCTCTGCCACGCTTCAGAGCATGAGAGCAGGCCTCGAAAGGAACTCCTGTGCGTGCTCTCCCTCAGCCCTTCTTGCCCAAGATGCAATGCCCCCACCTCCCCGCCCCCAGCAGAAGACGGCAATTAAGGCATTTGAGCAGCCGCAACCCCCTCCCCAGACAATTCCTGCTTTGGCTCACGGGAGTTTACAGCTGGACGACCCCGCCAAGACGTACCCGATCAAGGGCCGTTCTTCCCTCCTCACCTTCAACCGCTGCCTCCTTCCTCTCCCTTTCCTCCTCTTCGGCTCTTTCTTGCAGCTTCTTCTTGTATGCCGACGTCACGAAGGCTTCTTTGTCGTCAAAGGCATCCCCTTCTGTCTCCCGCTCCTTCTGAATTTTCTTCTCCATTCGCTTTTCCTGCTCCTTCTTCCGCAGCTCAGCTGCCCTGAGGATATTTTGGATGTATTTGGGCTGCAAGGAGAAAGAGCGGGGAAGAAAGAGGGCCCCGCGTAGGTGAAGTAGGGATTTCACCCATTCCCTACGTTCGCACTGAACTATAATTCCTGGGCACGACGTTCCACTCCTTTTGGAGAGGTCCCATCTTCCCTAGATTCCAGAGAAGGGGAAGGGACGGACTCCAAGGGGTGAAAAGCAGGCCATTCCAATGCTCGTATCAAAAGCTTGCAGAGAAGCCGCCTCTCCCACGGACTCGCCAGGTGGTCCTAGCAAGATATCCTCCTCCCTCTTCCTGAAATGGGAACAGATACTCATCCAGGGAGTCAAGTCAAAGATTACCCCATTCTGGTGGTAAAGGTATCCCCCCCGTCCCCAGGACACATGTAAACTACATTCACCACCAAACTCCTGAGATGCCCCCAATACCTATGAACTGCTTAACGCGCCCTTGTAAGAAAACATTCACAGCAAGCTGAACAGACCCTGAGTGGCGACAGGGAGAAGACTCAGTCAGGAACCCGTGGCCCAGGGAACCAAACTGTTTCTATTCACTGACCACATCTCAAAGAGAGTATGGCTGGCATGCTGACCTGGTAGGAAGGGATAAACAATAATAAGGTCACACAGATGGGTTTATCTGAAATATTCCAATGTCAGGCTGTAATTTCCACTGTGTCTGCCTTTTCCTTTGTCTTGCCTTTGCAACGTAGTGGGCCAAAGGTATATACGCTCCGGTTCTGCTTTTGCTGACGGCCACTCAGCAAAGTATCAAAGCTTTGCTGGGGGTCCAGTATATGCTGCATTATTGATTGCGTGCAAATAAAATTATGTGGTATCTTCAAAGCGATTTGGTTTCTTTAGGTGAGCCAGGTTTTGGCCATAACACCATTATAACGATAAAGTGGTGGTGCAAAAGATAAACAGTAGCAGCACCATCCTTCCTTAACGGGCCATGGGATGTTCCCTGGAGGAAATTCTTGCCTCAGGTTGCTCCACAGATGGGTTTCCCTTTCCACTCAGGGCCCCTATATTCCTTTTCTGCATCCCTCTGCTTCCTCCCACCACCCACAGCTGTAGCTCTCCACCGCCCAGCCGCTGCTGGTACAGAGAGACAAAGGCAGACATCGCACTCATTGCAAGGTATGGACCTTTTTTTCTGCTCTCCCTGCAAGGACGCTGGCGTGACCCTCTGCCTTCTTTTGCTGGATGTCCTCATAAATACCATCATATTCATACACGGTGGAGTCTTCTGCCAGCGCCCTTTGGATCTCCATCTTGGTCTTTAAAGCAAAGGAGGAAAGAACAAAAGACATTTTTTCATTAGAGTCTTCTAGGAAGCAGTCCAAAATATATGATTTCAGGCGTTGAGAAGGCAGCATTTTATAAGACCTGGAGCAATCTTGCAAATCATTATAGGTTGGGGAGTCCCCCACCTGCTCCCCAGATTGCAAATATACTCTTGCCTGAAGTAGTGGCCTATTCTTGGCATATTGTGCCTGGGGAAAAAAATGGAATCGCCAAGCGCAGCACAACTGAACACTACTTTTTTAAAGTGTTTTCCTATATTTTTAGTATTCCTCTCTTTTTTCATATCCCATTCCAAATTGTAACTTGCACCACAAAATTCACCCGCTATCTCAGAAGCTGTTTGCCTCCCTTGGTGGCTCTCCTGGCTTGGGTGCTAAATTAGTCTCTGCATTTTGTGGTGTGTTGTAAACTACGAGTAGATCCATGGCAATCCCCAGCACAACTTGCCAAAGATTATTTGTCTGTAACAACTTGGGTACTGCCAAAAGAAACCCAGGGAAAACAGACTTGTATAAAAGTAGAACCATCTATTAAACAAAGTCATGGAAACAAAAACTTAACATTTTGATATTTTTTTTTTATGAAGTAAGACAGCAAGTTCCAGACCTAGTGCCAAGAAGAACTATTGTGTAAAACCATGTACATAAATCATATTAGGTATTCCAATAATGAATTCACATATAAGCCTGCCTGTACACATTACGCTGACTGGTAACTTATTAAAAGTCATTAGAAATCTGTAATAAAGGGGAAATATTATTACTGCTCCCAAAGTTTAAACTGTGCTTTCAACAATTATAATTTTGAGGGTTATAATTTGGTTTATAACCATTTTAGAAAATCATCTGCTCTTGCAGGCAAGTATGAGAAGACCAGAGTAGAGGGCTACTAGTCCTCATGATTGTCTGCTACTTCTGGGGTTTGAGGCGGAAGGTCTCCTGCTGCAAAGAGGACCAGCTGTACGTCCTCCAAGGGAGTTTCTCCTGTGAGCAGGAGCATCTGCAGAGGGAGCTGGGTCCAAAAAGTCAAAAGCCGCCATCTTGACTTTTTCGACCCTACCCATGACATGGCTGCCTGTGAGAAGGGAATGCTGAGCAGGGCTGGCCTTGGGTCTCACCCAGCCTGCCTCTGGCCTTACGGGGCCACCGCTGTGTACGCTGACTGTATGGTAAAGCAGAAGGAATGATCACTGATGGGCATTTATATTGGCACAGCGGCACCAGAGAACAGGGACACGGGCACACAAATGCTGAGACAACTTACTTGCTTCATTGCTTGCTTTTTTAAGGCTTCCCGCTGGAGGCTCTCGCTGATCGAAGACTGTTAGAAAAGAAAATTAACATGAGGAAAACGGGTCCCTGGGCTTTGTACATAACCAGGAGAGTTATGGGTGCAATGTTGCACTTACAGTGCTCAGAACAGGACCCCCAAGTACTAGGAAACCTGCTTTTCATAAAGACAGGATGGTGCAATTGTCATTCTGAACTTATTTTCAAACAGGCCAAAGGCAACACCAGAGCAAGCATCGCACTGCAACCTTCAGCATGTTGCATGCATGTAAAAGCTGGAGTGTTGTGTGAAAGACCAGCTTGGAAATCGCAGGAAGGCGAGGAGAGTAAACGCACCGCAACCAAGTGGCTTCACAGAAGAGCACGCCAGCCTTGCAACAGCTTAACCTGGTGTATGAACACTGAGCAACCACCAGATTCAAAATGTCCTAATAGCACTGGGCGAATAGCAACTCTGGGTGGCTGACATGGGGCTAAAACCCTCCCAGCAAAATAATGAACGACCGGAGCCACACCAGGTCCTCCACCTCGTGACTTCACCACTCGAGAGGGAACGCAAGAAGTTAAAACCGCCCAGCTGATCTCTGCCCAGCTGGGGGCAGAGCCCTGGGGCTGGCTACTCAAGACCCTGCTCAGTCCCCAAGGGAGGAGGTGGCAGCCTCTCTGGACACAGGGAAGGCCTTTCCTACAAGCTGCCCCCACTGCAGGAGGCGGGGGGGGCATCTTTCCACTCCTCCTGCGCAGAAATGTTTGCAGCTATTTAATAATGTGGCCGAATGACAAAGTCTGCTCCAGCAATCGTGAGGATACAACATGAAAGACTTTCAAGGAGTGCTATGATCAAGGGAAAAAAGACCGCATCATAACATACAACATGAGGCTGAACAACGGAAGTTGCCCTCGAAGAGCATCAAATGCCTTCTCCTCAGCAGATCTTCCCGCACTTGTGCTAATTGTAGACGGGTCAGCAAACGTCCTTGTTGGTTTCCCAGATGCGGTTGCAAAGCACATCACTCAACTTGTTTATAGAGCATTAATGAGCAAATATTCTTTTTACCACATCTAGGTGACGCGGCCGTATGAAAAATGATTTTTTTAAACATTTTGGCAGCTAGCGTAGTTTTCCAATCCTGCTGTGACTCACCCTGAAGGCCAGCACTTCATGCAAGCCCAAAAGAGATGGTGTCACCACCACTTCATAACGTTAGCAGCTGCACAATTTTTACTTGGATATCCAATTTAAGCCCACTGACTCACCACGGGAGATATTGCAATTCAAACCGGTGGGCCAGGAACTACAAATCCATGACCCACGTGCCTTATGCTGCCTGCTCCAGACGCTGACCTTCAGAGAGGGGTCTCCGAGATCTGAGTGGCACCCCCTGGCGCTTAACCGGGCTGCCCTGGGCTCCTTCCAGCACCAAGTCAACATTTCTGAAAATCGTGAGTTGTGATGCTGAATCCAGGGCTACGTGTTCGCAGCTTGGTGATTTCTGATGTGGTGTCAACAAGGAGAAGAACGTACAAGCTGGGAGCAACAACGGTGGGGGGAATCTTTCTCCAGGTTTGGCTTCTGTGCCTGGATGGCTTCCTCTGGAGGAAAAAATGCTACACTCACACGACTTTTTGGTCCTTCCAAGTAGGCTCGGCACTGCCTCATCAGCATGACTCACAGAACGGTGGCGTTTGAGGCGGCCACAAGGACCACCTCGTCCAACCCTGTGCAATGTGCAGGAAAACTGACCGAGCCCTTCAGGACAGCTGATGGCTGACCAGCCTCTTTTTAAAAGCTCCCAGAGATGGAGAAGCCACCACAGCGACACATGTCCACTCTTGGACAGATCTGACCAAACGTTTTTAATTATATTGAGAGAAAGAAAGACTTCACACATCTTTGCTATGATGCTGCTTCTGATGCAGCCCAAAACTGTGTTAGTGCTTCTAGCCGCTACCTCTCACTGCTGATTCACGTTCGGCTTGTTGTTGGTCCTCACATCCGACGTCCCTTGGATATCAGTTTCATGGAAATGGCTAATATAGGTAGACAGAATCTTCCTTCTCTCTAGAAAAGTCAGTCCCTGATATTCTCCTGCGTTACAAGTGACCAACAGAAAAAATCCAGGCCTGGCTTGAATCTTAAGGAGGTTCTGGAGTTTTATGGGGGAAAAGGGTGGTGTCTCGGCCACCCAAAATGGACAGACTCACCCAGCCTTTCGAATTCAAAGCAAGGAAGTATCCCTGACCTCTTCCCTGGGGCTGAGGCTGACTTCACAACAGCTCTACCCCGTTGCTCTGGCTGAAACTTAAGAGGCAGCAGTCAGGGAGAGGAGACAGGAGGGAGGACGAGGCCAGGGCTGAAGAGAACTACCATCCAACCTTCAAGCCAAAACGAGTGGACCTTGCCCAAGGAAAACAGAGGGCTGCCCTCCTGAATTAGAACCCTTGACTACACTGACACCAAAGGGGCTGGCCAGAGACCCCGGAACCTCCCGCGGGCCACGCAGGTGCTCAGCCACCAAGGCGCAGCTGCTCATTGCGCCTGGCGGTGTTGTGCCAAGCTGTCTGGCCTTCTTCTCTTCCTTGCAAGTTGCCCTGGTACTTGCTCAGTTGATGCCATCCCAGAGGGTCCTTGTCTTAAAATACCCATGCGAGTGTTTTGCTGCATTTTGCTGCATCGCTGGCGATGCCTCCAACAGCCAAATTTTCCTTCCCAATTCCTAGCGCTCACCTGCGTAACCCGAGAGGGCGCATCGGACGGGGTAACATCAGCCTTAAGAGAGCCTCTCACGGGAGGCTTTCAGGGGCTGAAGGAAGATGGATCCCCGGGGAGGCTCATCGTGCAGTTAGGCTCAGAGAGGGAACGCGCTACTCCTGCACACAACAGCTCGGCCTGAACACGGTGTGTGTGTGAGTGGCTGGAGATTAAGCAAACAATGCAGGCCCTACAGAGCCGCCATTTGGGTACATAACATTTCTAAAGAGGTCCACCTGCCATTTGTTTGGCCAGGAACTGGGAAGAAAACAGCGCCAGCACAAACCCTTCTTCCAGAGCTTTAGGGGTGACAATTTCCTGTTGTGCTGCAAGGACTGAGAGATAGAAACTTCCTGTTCTTTTGTATTATTTCTACTTATCGGCAGGACGTTTATTAAGCAACCTTACAAAGTCAGCAATCTGGTGTAAGATTTCTTCGTAAACATAGTCTTTCTATTCTTTGGAGGCACAAAGCTTAGAGTTATAACAAATTTTTTTTTTTTTTTGGAAGGGAGCATTCTCTTAATCCTACACCAAAATAGAGGGCACTTGTTATTCTACAAGGGAAGAAAATATAAACTTAATGAGAAATGCAAAGTTTGCTCCGTAGGTTGGGCTGGCTTGCCAGAAGCACATGGTTATACATTTGTCAATAAACAGACTGCAAAAGCCATCATGTAGTCTTCAGTTACGACTTAATGCTCTGCACTTTGATTTCGAGGCTCCTGGGGTGCTTCAATTCTCCCTGAGCTGCCTTCTACTACTCTTGCCTTTTCCTCGGCGGAGCAGAATCATGCTTAAGAAACATACACAAGATGTGAAGAATAAATGTGTGACCCCCCGGTGCCGCCCTGACTATTTCGGGGGTCCTGCTTGGCAGCAATATTTGGTTATGAATGGGAGAGCAACAGGCCTAAGATTTCTTAGAATGATATTCGTGGGGATATTCCCGAGAGGGAAGTACTTTAGGCCAAGATAAGAAATCGTTTACAAAATTCATCCTTATCAGCCGGAGGCTTTCTGACAATTCTGAAACTCACAGCGAAAGGGTCAGGCCATCCACTCTGGTAAACTACTGAGAGGGTAAAGTCACCCCAGGCAACCCCATTAAATAAGCAGCAGCTGTGCTGCCTTTTGGCAGAATCTATTTTTAAAACGTGTCTTGCCCGGGCTGCCCCATGTCAGGAAGTTCTCCTTCGCCGAAGGGTCAGCTCTCAGAGGTGCTCCGGAGGATCCTGCCCTGACCTGAGGATGCGGGTGTGGATGTGACGGCGTTTTTCCCAAATACTGTCCCTCTTGGGCAGGATATGTTTTTCTCGCACAAAAGCCTGAGTGTGAGAGGGCAGGGAGACGGAGAGGCGGTGCTTTTGTGTTGATCCGTGGGGACCGGAGCGTTTGGCAGGAGGGCAGCCCCACGGGCTGCCATCCGCACATACGAAGCCATCCCGGGGCTGGCTGCTTGGCGTTCACCTACTGGGCAAAGCGTTCTTCTTTATAAAGAACAAAGGAAACGTGGATTATAATGTTAGACAGGGAGTCCCCGGGTTAAGAATGTCCGGTTTAAGGATGACCCGTAGTTAAGAATGCAGCCTGTTGGAGCAAAATTCGAGTAAAATACACAATGATTCAAGTTAAATACACAATGGCTTGAGTTCATTATGCAATCATACTGTCCCGGCTTACACACAAATCCGACTCAAGGACAGACCTCGGGAATGGAACTCGTTCTTAGACTGGGGACTCCCTGTATACGGTTTTGTGCCACATCCAAGATTTGATGTGCCTTCTCCTCCCGTAGAATCATACTTCTGCTTGATTTATAATGTTAGTATTGATTGAATGTATTCTTTCCTGTTTTTAGTTATGTCAGGGATTTGTATTATGTTAAACAAATATATTCAATTTAAAATTCAATATGGATAACTATCAGTGCCTTTTCTTTTGCCTTTTGATACCTTCTTCGTATTTTTCTCTTATACTTTTTAAATTTATATTCTTTTAAGTACATTTTTTAAAGAAAAGGAAGCATTTAGGACAAAGCCAAGCAATTTCCTTGTTGCCTTTCTGGAAACAATTTGCTGTTTCTTTGTTCTGGGATGTTTCTTCAACTTCCCACTTTGGCCTAGACCCTGGGATCTCCTGGTGGTGTTCCATTCAAATATTAAATGCTTAGCTTCCGCAAGGTGCCAAGGCCAGCTAGGTGCTTTCTCCTGATTAGGCAGATTTGTATGAGCATTTCAATATTTCATTTTATTTTTTCAATTTAAGTTGTAACGATTTCACGCATGGCATTTGCCACTGTCTTGCAGCAGCGACACCCTGTTCTTCTACTGTTTCCCATAAGAGAGCATCATCCTCTGATCCACAGCTCCAGAGCAAACTGCTGCTAAGGGACTTTGTCAAAGTCCGTCTGATATTGCTGGTATCTGCCATTCCTGCACCCACAGAGGATTGAGCTAGATGACCTCCAAGGTCCCTTCCAACCTTTCCACTCTATGATTCTACTCTTGTGTCCCTGCAGATACAAAGCTAGAGAAATGCCCACCCAATCAGACATTATTTTATTTCCTGAGTTTAGGTTTTGTGTTCTCAACCTCCATCCATACAACCTGCATTATCTACATCCCTGTAATTACATCCTTTGGGAATCAATATTCCAGCCACTGTCCACTCACTTGCAGAAGGGCTAAAACTTGCTACCATCCACCAGGAACTCATACCAATACTTGAAAAGTAGAGGGGAACAACTGCCTCTTAACACAACTAAGCCGTTAGGAAAACCTTAATGAAATATGCATAGTAATATTTTTGAAAAGGAACAAAAGTTTTCTATCTAATATACGATCAGCTTGGCCAAGGCAGGTGTGCTGGTAGGGATTTTATTAGAGTTCAGTTATAAATACCCCATCTTCAGACACGCAAGGCGTAGTTTCTGCTGATAAGAGAGCAGCCAGGAAATGAAACCCTCCCAAAGGCACCTCCTTATCTTGAAAAGGCCTAAAATTATTACTGAACTAATAAAGTAATTTTACTTTTTTAAAAATGATCTCTTTTTTTATGATAAAGGCAGGCACTAGATTTATTACTACTTCGTGGGCTGTGAAATAATGGAAGATGGTGATGGTCCTCCAGTGCACAGTCACAACCACAATTGAAGCCCAACCCCTTTTTAAAATCTGCAATGCATGTAAAAAGGGGGCGGGGCTTCTTTCACACAGTGACAGCCACCATCTTGATTTCTGGGACCTTCTTCCATTGCAGGTATCCCTGAAACCCATCATCACCATGTTTTAATTTGGGGAAAGCTAACAGCCAACCCTCGAGCCCTGTTGAAGCCAGCCTCAGTAGATTTCGAATTTGTTTTTAAAAAATGTTCTCAGTGCAGAGATGGGTACCTTAGAGCCCTACAATACTGTGGGACTACAGCACCCATCATCCTTTATCACTGCCTCTGCTGGAATGGGCTGAGAGGAGATGGTAGACTGTGGCCCAACCAACCTCTGGAGGGCCACAGTCTACCCCTGATCTACCCCTTAGGTAAAAAAGCAAAGGGTTTCATCCATTTTGAATAAAATTAGGGATGTAGGGAAGATTTCTGGCCTACCCCCATGCACACACACACACATACTTTTTCTTGCTAAGATATCAAAGTCAGGCTAGACAGTCCTTGTGGCTGAGCTATTCTGCACATTGCAAACTGTCCTACTGCAAACGTTTCCACACATACATACTGTAGATATCATTGCACAATTCCACTTTGGGGTAAGCAGGGTTATGCCAGTACAGAAAAGGAGTAAGAAATGGCCAGCTGAAGAAAAACCGGGCTTGGGATAGGAACAGGAAAGGGAGCTAACAGGGGTTTGCCCCCAGGCCGTTTCCTGCCCCCTCCCAGCCTTTCTCCTCCGGCCAACATCCTCCTTGCTTTCCCAGGGCCACGCTCTCTAACCTTCCACCTCCCTCCTCATACAATCTACCCAACATTTGCTGCAAATGCAGTGTCACTACAAGCATTCCTTAAAAATACGTTAAACAACCAAGGGGACATCACAAACCCTTACGTTAGAACAGTGTTTGTGTGCTGGCTGGGGGAATTCTGGGAGCTGAAGTCCACACATCTTAAAGCTGCCAAGGTTGAGAAACACTGTGTTAAGAGTGTTGAACAGTTCACTAAGAAAACCGTAACCTTGTTCCAAGTACACCACATATGCCTCAACCCTTACAATTTTTCAACAAACCCGCGCAGCCTCCAGGCACTGGGACAGAACCAGGACAGCCTCGGTTGGCCGGTCCAGGGTCAGAAGATAGAATTGGGTACATCCGCAGACCCCAAACCAGCACTCACCTAGGGCTTTCAGGTAGATGTCGAAAAGGAGGGGAGAGAGAGCAACGTAATAAAACAACTGGGATGGATCACTGGCATTTCCACGCAACACTTTCTTTTCCTGTTGTCTCTTGCCAATCCATTCATATCACCTAACAGAACAACGCCATTCCTTTCATCTCACACACACAGAATGTTTCCTATTTTTTCGTAAAACTCATTCCCAATTCTTTCATTGCCCCAGATCCACCCGACTCCAGTGGGATCAGCAGGCAGCCAACCAACTCCGGTTGGTGCGCCAGTTGCGGCCTTGCCTGGGCTGGAGGACTTGGCAACATAACTCATGTCCTCATCACCACCCACCTAGAACAACTGCGCCTTGCTTGGGGCCGCTCTTCAAGAATACTCGGAAACTGCAGTGCGCTTACTTTTGGGCTCCTGATGTCATGAGCACATAGCATCAGTTTTTCAGACCTCGCATTGGTTGCCAGCTAGTTTCCAGGGGCAATTTAAGGTGCTGGTTTTGACCTATTTTTTAATGTACTTATTTATATTTCAAATTTGTCACCATCCATCTCACCGCAGAGTGACTCTGGGCAGTTTACAGTAAAAAAATATATTAATTAAAATAGAATAAGTATTAATTAAAATGCACTACAACAAGATTCCTATATAATACTTCCAAGAGACTGATGTTAGCTAGGAGTTATTAGGGCGCCAGGTTGGTTGTATCTCTTCTCGCCCCACGCGAGTTGGGAGAGCCAGATCTTCCATTCCTTCCAGAAAACTGGGAGGAATTCATGGCTTGGCACCAGGACTGTCTTCCCCAGCCAGTTTCAACCCAACTGATTTGATCTACTGGGGGAAGCTGCTACGAATCCCACATTTGGGGGAGGTTCTCCTTGCCTTGGCCCGGCTTTCCTACTGCAGCGCTGACAGGGTGGAGATCAGCCTGGCTCCCTCTTTGCTGATCTTCCCAAAGACCAAACTCTTTTGGAGAACCTTCCCTGACTTGACTGGATGTTGCCATCTTTTTACTTTCTTTGAATTCTTGCAGCATTGTGGTGTTTTCATTTTGTATGGGACTTGCTTTATATCGTATTTTTTTCTGTGTGAGCCACCAAGAGTCATTTTGATGCCGGCAGCACAGAAGTATGTTTAAGAAATAAATAAATAACACCAACCTATAGACCCCAACTTTTATATGCACTCACAACTGCCTCGAAGGCACCAATTCGTCTCTCTGAAATAAACTTTAGCCCCTTTGTAACAACGCCTACACCATCAGTTAGTTCCCTGCATGTATTTATCAACTCCACTTGTCAGACCACTTTCTTTCAATGCATTACATCCTTCCCTTTCCCTTTCTCTCAGTTTCAGAGATGCACCACGGATCTAATGTTTCTCCCTTAATCTCATTAATCCCTGCTCGTTGCCATTTTCTCTCTTCTGTGGGCCACAGCCACCGCTTGGGCCCCTAGAGACTGGCCACCATGACTGCCCTGATGGCTTTGGTCAATGGAAACCTTTACATAACGCTTTAGCAAAAGAAGATGCAGCCTCGCTTACTAGCCTCAGCTGTACCTGCCCCACCATGGATGCCCACAGCAGCTGCAGATTTCATTAAAATGGCGCAACCTGCACTGTGCTGTCACAAAACAAGCCCCACACTTTCCTACTTGCAAGTAACAACGCAGGGCAAGAACAAAAGGGGCAGTGTCTGCATTGCTGTGTACATGTTGTCATTTGTCCTCCTTGCTTGTCTGCAAGTGCCAGTGGATGCCACCGCAGCATCCCCTGCGAACAGTCTGGGCACATTTTGCTCAGGAGGCCACAAGACCAGGTTTACCCCAAGCCTGTTCACTCTCCTCAAGGCAAGCCAGGATCCCTGCCCTGCAAGCCAAGAGATCATTGGCCATTCACACTAGCTCAGATGTACAGGCAGGGCACCAACACACACGTGGGATGTGTCTGTCTGTTCCTGCAGGGCTACTCTCTTAGACGTCTCTCCTGCAGGTAAGGGCTACTTTTCGGTATCACACCCAATTTCTGGTTGTTCTTTGGCGTCCAAGCCAAAGGGCTGCTGTGGACCTTTTGACTTGGCTTCGAGGCTCCTTAAAGATCTTCTCCCCCAGGTGGAGTCAGCCTGGCAGGGCGTACATGCAGACAGGATGCCAAAGATCCTGGCAAGGGGATGGGGGTCCGGGGCCTGCCTCTCCCGGCTCTGACCCGCAGGTCTGGGATGCCTTGTCCTGACAGGTGAGCCTGGCACCTTCCCGTTCCTCTTTCGCAAGGCGGTCAAGAATCCGCTGTGTGACAGGGAACTGGGGGGTGGGGGGTTCTGCTGGTTTGCCACTGGGTGACCATCTGGGTCAACGGTGTTGCCTTTACGGATTTTGCTTTTATCTTTCAGTCTAAACGGCCAGGACTCCTGTCGAGCTGAGTGGTATCAAGTACATATAATAAGTAAATACACATGTAAATCCATGCATACTTTGGTTACCAAGATATGAACGATATTTATACTGAGTCTTTGCTTGGGAAAACCAAGTTTATTTCTGCAGTTCTTCCACAGTGCTTAAAGCTGCTCTCTCACCCATGAAGAGTAATACAAACACCATTTAAGTTAGCATTTCATGGTGTGTAGCACCCTCTACTGGAAAAACACCTTTTACCTTAATCACAGATTTTGAGAACAAATAGGAGGCTATGTAACTGAATTACCGTGATAAATAAATACATACAAATTTTTAGAAACACAGTCTCAAGGATGACCATGCCCAGGTCCCCCAGCAGCAACGTTTGTTGGGCAAAGTGATGCTTAACTGTTGCATGTCCACAAAGACACAGCAATCGTAATCTGAAATCACTTTTCTCAATGATATTTCTGGGCTACTTTTTTGATGATCCGCAGGTCTGCGTGCACTCAGCATGGCAGACACCACTCTACTGTCTTCAAATATTTACAGTGATCATACTGAACTATGCAGAAATCAGAAAAAAATGCACTATAAGGCAGAATATGAAACATAATTTTAAAAATTACAAAGTGTTTAAATTTGACAGTTAAAAAAAAATCAGTCAAAAGGCCTCCAAGATTAGCTTATAAGGTATTTTTTACACGTGGATTTTCACAGCAGAGCCATCAATCCTACAGGGGTTGCACTGTGCAATAATCATATTCCAAATTAAGTATGCTTTTGAGTATAAAATCCTCCCCAGGGCACATTTCGAGCTTTCTTGGTTGGCACTTGGGCCGCGGTGGAAGAGCTGGCCCCTTGCCCCTCGGACTGGCTCTCTTCCTGACTTTTTGAACGGTTCCATCAAATGACTGAAATCTATCCCCTTCCTCCCATTGGTGTGCAGCCGCAATTCAAACGAGGCTCCTGGTGGTTAACAACACTATAACAACTAGGGCTACTTAAATTAAACAGTAATAACTGAACCAACTAATGGCACACAACCAACTTCAATCAGTCAACATTTGAACTCAACTCCACATTCAACCTAGATGGCAACATCTCAGTCTGCAAAGGCTCTTCCTAAACAACACCAAAAGCAGGGGGGGAAATCCAAAAAGGGAAATCAGGGAGATGGGTAGCTCCGTCTGTAGCAGAGCTGTTTTTCTTTACATTTATATTTATCTGATGGTTGTTTTTATTAGAATATTGGTTTTATGGATTGCATTTTTATTGTTTTGTTGCGTGTTGTAAAATACCTAGTATCTTGCGATGGATGTAGTATACAATTGTATGTGATAAACACATACATACAGCCACACTATAATTAGTTAATTAACTGGAACGCTTTAATTGACGTTTTAAGTGATGCCAGGCAGGGGCACCCTTGTTGGCTGCTACCTGAATGGTGCTACGTGAAGCATGGCCAACTCAACCCCATGTTCTGGGATTCAGCAAGACAGGTGGAACAATAACCCAACCACGCAGGTTTCGGGGTTCAGACTGTTCAGCAAAGAGCGTTGGCTGGTTTATGGTTCAGTGCAGAAGGAGAACACCAACACTGCACACAAGTTATCCACCGGAGTAGGGGAAGTTCAGAGCACGGAGTCACAGGGTTAGAAGACCTTGCGCTACACACAGGGAGGCGGGCCTAGTGGTCAAATTAAAATGGCATCACGGAATTACATGCACTTTCTTACCTCCCAGCTTACTTTTTTTACAATAACTCTGCTTCTCGCACAATTATAATAAGCAAAAGAGAAACCTGAGTTAAGAGGGACTTTGGATTAAAAAGCAGAAAATACATGTGCATCATTCTTAACTATGTATGAATTTTTTTTATCTTGCCAGACTCACCGCAGCAGCAACAGGCGACACTCGGAGGGTAGCCACAGTTTCATGCTGGTGGGATCGGTAGTCAGGAGGCATCAGAAGCCCCAGGGCCCCGGCACCATTTAGATGCTGTCTCTGGGGCTTCCTTGCTGGACCAGGAAGGCCCTCATCCTGTTCCTCCCTACTTCCAAGGGCTGCATCTGGTCGCTTGGAGAGACGCAAGGAGACTCCTGCTGCCTACCTGCCTCTTTCAGAGCCTCTTCACTCTCCCCATGTCTCAGTTTTTATTTATTTATCATATTTATATAGCCACCCATCTCACACCAAATGAGACTGAAGGTCGCCTTGGGGTGGCTGGAGTTGAAGGTCACCTTGGGTGACTTAGCCTACAGTTTTTCTCTGAAAAGACAGCACTGAGGTGGAAAGGCGGGGGCTCCAGGGGGACAGGAAAGCAATTCTTTCCGGCTCTGCCTTCTCTATGGAAGAGGAACTGTCAGATCCATCAAGCGGGTGATTGAGAATTATAAAAGGATGTAAAGCTATAGAAGAATAGTACATTATATCCTCTTCTTCTCTTTCCTTCCACCTTTCCCAGCATCCCAGCCTTCTCCAGAATGCTGGATCTTCACATCATGTGTCTGAAGTAGGATAATATGAGCCTGGTCATTTATGCCTTGATTTGCTATACTGGATTTTAACTGAGCTTTGGTCTAATATATACAGGTGAAACTTGAAAAATTAGAATATCGTGCAAATGTTCATTTATGTCAGTATGGCAACTCAAAAGGTGAAACCAATATATGAGAGAGACGCATTACATGCAAAGCGAGATATGTCAAGCCTTACTTTGGTATAATTGTGATGATTATGGCATACAGCTTATGAAAACCCCAAATTCACAATCTCAGAAAATTAGAATATTACATGACATCAATAACACAAGGATTGGAAATAGAACAATATCGGACCTCTGCAAAGTATAAGCATGCATATGTACTCAGTACTTGGTTTGGGCCCCTTCTGCAGCAATGACTGCTGCAATGCGGCGTGGCATGGATGCTATCTACCTGTGGCACTGCTGAGGTGTTATGGAAGAGGATGCTTCAATAGCGGCCTTCAGCTCCGCTGCATTGTTCGGTCTCGTGTCCCTCATCTTTCTCTTGGCAATGCCCCATAGATTCTCTATGGGGTTCAGGTCAGGCGAGTTTGCTGGCCAACCAAGCACAGTAATCCCATGGTCACTGAACCAGGTTTTGGTACTTTTGGCAGTGTGGGCAGGTGCCAAGTCCTGCTGGAAAATGAAGTCAGCATCCCCATAAAGCTCGTCTGCGGAAGGAAGCATGAAGTGCTCCAAAATCTCCTGGTAGACGGCTGTGTTGACCCTGGACTTAATGAAGCACAGTGGACCAACACCAGCAGATGACATGGATCCCCAAATCAACACAGACTGTGGAAACTTCACACTGGACTTCAAGCATTGTGCATTGTGTGCCTCTCCATTCTTCCTCCAGACTCTGGGTCCTTGGTTCCCAAATGAGATGCAAAAGTTGCTCTCATCAGAAAAGAGGACTTTGGACCACTGGGCAACAGACCAGTTCTGTAGCCCAGGTAAGACGCTTCTGACATTGTTTGTTGTTCAGGAGCGGCTTGAAAGAGGAATACGACATTTGAAGCCCATGTCCAGGATCCGTCTGTGTGTGGTGGCTCTTGATGCATTAACTCCAGCCTCAGTCTACTCCTTGTGAAAGTCCCCAACACTTTTGAATGGCCTTTTCCTGACAATCCTCTCCAGGATGCGGTCATCCCTGCTGCTTGTGCACCTTTTTCTACCACACTTTTCCCTTCCACATAACCTTCTATTGATGTGCTTTGATACAGCACTTTGGGAACATCCAACTTCTTTTGCAATTCCCTTTTGGGGCTTTCCCTCCTTATGGAGGGTGTCAATGATGGTTTTCTGCACAACTGTCACGTCAGCAGTCTTCCCCATGCTTGTGATTCCTACTGAACCAGCCTGAGAGACCATTGAAAGGCTCAGGAACCCTTTGCAGGTGTTATGGATTCATTAGCTGATTAGAGTGGGACACTTTGAGCCTAGAATATTGAACCTTTTCACACTATTCTAATTTTCTGAGATTGTGAATTTAGGGTTTTCATAAGCTGTACGCCATAATCATCACAATTATACCAAAGTAAGGCTTGACATATCTCGCTTTGCATGTAATGCGTCTATCTCATATATTGGTTTCCACCTTTTGAGTTGCCATACTGACATAAATGAACATTTGCACGATATTCTAATTTTTCGAGTTTCACCTGTATATAACTTCAACTTCATCAAAGGTTTTTGGAAGACCTAGTACATTATATACCCTTAATCACAGTTGGGAACAATTCTAGTTAAGATAATTGCAGGATGCTCTTTGTGACGTTATGATGGAACTAGCTGAAAATCTCCAGCAAACTAAATCTGAGCTAAAGGATCTCTTATTGCAAAGCTGTAATTTGTTTTAACATCTTTACATATTGGGAAAATTGTGAAAAACCTGGTTGGATCTTGGCAAATTGTTTAAAGAATAAAAGATATGAAAAAACATGACAGCTATTCAAAGATGAGGAAAAGAGTTCCTCTGAAGACCTAAACTTAACATTACTTAAATTTCTTCTCTACCTAAATTGGGTGAATAGTCAAACAGCAAATGTGGTTCAGTTTAAGAAAGCATAAATTGATGCATTTCGAGGAAAGAAACCTATTTCATATATATGCTGGGGGAGGGGGACGGCTGAACTTCCAGGAGCAAAATAGGAAAGAGATCTTGAAGTCACAGATGTTGACTCAGTGAGCAACAGCTGGGAAAAAAAGCAAATTCTAGGCAAGGGACTGAAAACAAAACCACCTGTTACAAGTTTATGTCATGTTCACAACTGGAATCCTATGCACTGCTCTGGATGCCAACTTTTGTATAACAGAGCTGGACAAAGTGCAAAAGCGGGCAACCAAATTACCACAGGGCTCAAACCTCTGCCCTGCGAGGAAAGGCTAAAAGGTCTGGGACTCTTTTGCTTGGAAGCAAATGACTGAGACGCGAGACACAAAATGCTGACTCAGATGGGCCGGGGCTGTTGCTACGTTCTGATGAAACACACGGTTGGCAGGAAGGGCACAGCACTGGCCTCACTGACGAACAAGAGCCCCTTCAGACACTGACCTCTTCATCGGAGTCGTCCATGAACACCGCATGCTTGACCAGGCCTTTCGGCTGCACTTTCTTAGGAAATATAAGTCCGTACCTGTCAAGAGAAAATCAAAACTGAATGCGTACAGGTTTATTTTACATTTACATCCTGCCTTTTGTCCGGGAGCAGAAGGAGGCATAGGCAGGGTTCCCTCCTCCCGTTTTTCTCCTCGCAACCATCCCCGCTAAGAGTGGATTTATTAGAGGGCTCCCCTGTATTTGACATTCTGCTCTCTCTGTGGGGTTTGCATACTTTAAAATCTAAATTTTTAAAAATTTGTGATAACGTTTTTATTTTGATAATAACCTTTAATCCTTTTATAATGCTTGTTTTTATCCACCTGTTATTTTATTTAATTGTTGTACACCGCCCAGAGTCGCTTTGTGTGAGATGGGCAGCTATATAAACGTGACATATAAACAAGTAAATAAATTCTGAATGGGCTTTAGTCGTACACAGGGCAGCTTACAAAGAAATGCATTGTATTAATGTATCTAATACGTTCTCAAGGGTTATATTTAATGGCTAGATTATTTTAGGACCCATTTTTTTTATTTTGACCTTTGCTTTTAACTTCCAACATTCTGTTCCTGTTTTTCAACGGCATTAGCCAACCTACATAGTCTGCAGAGTTCGGAGTCAGGGTCTGCCCAGAAGGAAAATAAATGAAGTTGCCACTTGCAGGAAGAAAGCCTGCAGTCTTCGTCAACCAACCCAAAATTACATGCCCTGTTGGCGTTGAGGTCATTTGCATCTCTTTTTTTAAAGGCAATACTGTTAAACAAAGTCAGGGTGTAATTTGAATTAATTATCATATCTAAGAGGGTATTCCCCTTGGCTGGCTGGGGAATTCTGGGAGTTGAAGTCCACACATCTTATAGCTGCTAAGGTTGAGAAACACTGAGACAGAGCAATGTTTTTCAAACTTGACAACTTTAAGATGGGTGGACTTCAACTCCCAGAATTCCCCAGCCAGCCATGCCATTTTGCTAGCTCCCTATTACTTTTATATTGTCAAGGTATGTTTTTCTGGTGGGGGCAGCAAGCTGACTTGAGAATGCTGTGAAAGTTTGCATATTAAAGAACAAAACAGCTGTGGGAACAAATGAGTCCAAAAATCATCGAACGATTAAATCTAACTGTGGAGAACACCTTAAACAGACTTAATATTTACTTTATTATTCTATTTACCAACCTGATTTCTATCCCACCCTGATTCTAAACAGCCTTTCACCATCACCAAGAACGTAAGAATACCAAAAACTAAAAGCAAATACCCCAAAATGCTATTATATCTGTCCTATGGAAAAGCTCGGTTTTCTATTTTTTCTGGGGACCACCGACCCTCCGAGGAAGGCCATTCCAGGAGTTTAAGGGGATGGTTCTACACGCAGGGTTTCTCCCCCCAGCTTTGTTATTTTGACACCATCCTCTTGGATGGATGCTTTCCCGGGGGCTTCAAAATTTACGCCCTTATTTTTTTTTAGAAACAACACAACGGTGGGAGTGTCAACCCAGGCAAATATTATTATTTTTTGGCAATAAAGCAGCGGAGGGGAGTGTCAGTGTGGCCAAATATGATTATTATGACTGGAAAGCAAAACAGAGGTGGGAGGGTCACCCAGACAAATATCTATATTTACATATAGACAAATAAAACTTATTTTGAGCAAAACAACTGGGAAGTGTCAATCCTGACAAATATTAAGTTTTTAAACACAAAATGATAGTGGGGGTGTCAACGTGGGCAATTACAATTTTTTGAGAACATAACAATGGTGGGAGCGTCGATCTAAGCAATATTAAGAGGAAGGAAGGAAGGAAGGAGGGAGGGAGGGAGGGAAGGAAGGAAGGAAGGAGTGCAACCCATCCATATTTAATTTTTTTTTAACCAAACAACTGGAAAGTGTCAGCCCTGACAAATATTATTAATGTTTTAAGCAGAAAACAGCGGTGGAAGTGTCTGAACTGCTGCTGCTGCTGTTATTATTATTATTATTATTATCATCATTATTGTGGTTAGTTGCACAGTCAGATGTTCAGACTGGATTTGGCATTTTTACCCACCTATCGAGCCCTTCCCAAGGACCTGGGATGGGCAGATGTTATTGTTTGATGGTGTTAAAGGTATCGTCGCAGGATTATTATTATTATTATTATTATTATTATTATTATTATTATTATTATTATTATTTTTTTATTATTATTATTATTATTATTATTATTATTATTATTATTATTATTATTATTATTATTGAACAAGACAGTTGTGGAAGTGTCAACCCCAGGCAAAGATAGATAATTTATTTTGAACGAAACAACTGGGAAGTGCCAGCCCTGACAAATATAATTAAGTTTTTAAACACAAAACGATACTCAGGGCACCGACGTTAGGGAATTAGTGAGGGGGCTCCCTTATTTTCAACATTCTCTTATTCTGCTTTTTATATTTTCAACGTCTTTATTGACCGTTGTCAGCTTTGCCGTCCGCAGCCCAGAGCCGCCTGGAGCGAGATGGGGGCCGCCTAAGTTGGCTTGATAAATAAATGAATAAACGGACACGGGCAATTAATGCCGTTTTCCGAGAACAAAGCCGAGGCGGGGGGGCCAATCTGAGCAGCTGCCGTCGAGCAAACGCGCTCGGGGCCTCGGCCGGGCCGGCCACCCGCGCCTCCCTCGCGGTCCTTCGGAGAGAAACGACCCGCCCTGCGGGCAGCAGCGGGGCCTCGGCGTGGCCGTGAGGAAACCCCCGCCGCGGGACGGGAGCCCGCGCTGTGGAGACCGACCCGCGCCCCGAAGCGGGGGAGGGCCGCCCGCCAGCCCCCCCCCCGAGACCCCCGGAGCGCCGGCCTGGGGCGTCGCGGCCCCCGCACGGAGCGCCCCGCGCCCCCCGCCCCGGGCGCCGTCTGCCCACGCTCAGAGGGCCCGTCCGACGACGAGGCCGAGGCCACACTCACGGCTTTCCGGGCGCCGCCATCTTGGAGGCCGGGCCTGCTCGCCGCCGCGCTCCGTCCCGCCCAGGCCGCCCCCCCGCGCTCTGCACGCGCCCCGGAGGCCTCTCTCCCGCCGGCTTAGCAGCGGCGCCTCTCCTTCGGGGGGGTCGGGGGGACTCTGCACATGCCCGGGAAGCGCCTCGCTGCCCGGCGCCGACCCCTCCCCCCACGGCGAGGGCGGCGTAAAGTCGAGAGAGGCGGCGAGAAACGGGTCCAATTCCGGGGTTTTAGTTTTTAACACGAACGTTTCCCTTTCAAAGCATCGATTTTAACCAGGGAACTTTGTTTCTTTTTTAATTTCAAAGCGAGCCCATCCCTTTCAGAACTTTAACGGTAGAGGGAGGTTTTATTTTATTTTATTTTATTTTATTTTTATTCTAAAGTGAAAACGCCCCACTGGGAAAAAATAGTTCTGAGGGAGGAACTGCTGCTCAGTTCTGCGGCTGAAGATGAAAGCGACGTCAGGGCCTCGCGGCGCCCGCCCGGACCCTCGCCCGGGGCGCCTCGGCCGCGCCAGCCGGCCTGGGGCGGTCAGCCGAGGGACCGCCCGGCCCCGTCCCTCGGCCCGGCCTGACCCTCCGCGGCAGGCAAAGGGCGCGGGCGCTTCGGCCTCTGGCGCCCGCTGACGCCCAGAAATGAGCCAGCGGCTCACTGAACCCCTCGACCCGGAGCAAGTGACCGGGCTCGGGGGCCCTCTGGACACACGGTGGGAAGGCCCCGATGCTGGGAAAGAGGGAGGAGGAGGACAGCGGCGGCGGCAGCAAGAGGGATGATGACCAGGCTGGTGGGCACGGGCAGAGCAGCTGGAACTGATGCCTGGAAGGAGGTGCTGGAAGGAAGCTGCTCTGCTGAACGCGGACGTGCCACATGGCACAGGCCTTCTGCTCCCCACAGGGCGGCGGCGGAGGAGGACCATCGGCAGCAGGAGGGATGGACTCAGTTACGCAGCGATGGGGGCACGGTTGGAGGACCAGGCCGGACACACGTCCCCCTGGAGAAGGTCTCTCTCTGTGGCCGCTAAGAGTCAACGCTTGGTAGGACATAACCAGTCAGTCGGTGCCAAGACCGGCTCCCTTGAGAAGTCCATAATGCAGAGACGAGGAGGAGGACCGGCAGTTACGGCGGCCACGGGCACCACTGGAAGGCCCACCACTGGAAGGGCTGCCGCCCGGGCCCCCTCCAGTAACCCTGGAGCGCGGGGATCATGCGGACTGACTGATTTTATGCCACCACGTTGGGTCGGCTCTTAGCGACAACCTAGATAGACTTTCTCCGGGATGATCCGCCCCTAACTGGACCTTCAGGTCTTCGGAGTCCATCCCCCTTGCTGCTGGTCGTCCTCTTCTTCTCTTTCCTTCCATTTATTAATGTGGTAGCACATTAATCTCTGGTTTATCTCCTTCTTTTGTTTGTATTGTATTGATTGCTTTTCTTGTACATTGCCCAGAGTTGCTGTGAGCTGGGCAGACTATAAATTTGATTTATTAAAAAAAAAAAGTTCCCCCAGCCCAACGTGGCTACTATTGACTCTGTTCTTATTACTTGCTTTAGCCTTCCGTAATCCTGCCAGAGTGGACAGCTTTAGAAATAGAAATTATAAATAATTAATTAATTGCGAGGCACCGTATCATGGTTTCCGTGGTTATTCTGTGACCGTACTTGGCGCATAACATTTAAACTGACTTACCGTG
The DNA here is from genome assembly GCA_030867105.1 of Liasis olivaceus. Classification (NCBI taxonomy): domain Eukaryota; kingdom Metazoa; phylum Chordata; class Lepidosauria; order Squamata; family Pythonidae; genus Liasis; species Liasis olivaceus. The sequence continues at coordinate 330,255,823 of CM061349.1, forward strand.
GCTACCACGAGCCACGAAGTTGCGTCAGTTCTGGTCGGTCTTGCATTTTAAGCCTGGATCAACAGACTCCAATTTCTTGCCATGATTCTTCCAAAGAAGAAATGTGCAAGTGGACGTGTGTGAAGAAACTAACCCTGAGCATATGCAGAGTTTGCTTTTCGTATGTGTGTGTGTGCTTTTTTCAAAAGACTCAGGTGGCTGCGGTCCCCCAAGGCTTCTAAAGCAAGAGAAAAAAATACTAGAAAAGGAGATAAAATAGGAAACCACCAGAAGGGAAAGAAAAGCCAACAGGCTGTCATGGCTGCCGAAACAAGGAGGCGTTGTTGACCAGCTCTTTTTTTTCTCTGAGAGAGGAGGCTCTTTTAAAGAGAAAATGGCATTCTGCACATGAACAGATGCACATTTGGAAGGGTTTGTATAGCAAAAAGAAGTTAAAAAAATTATTTATAAAAATAATAAAGGTGGGATAAAAAAAATAATTAAAAAAAGAGGACTCTGCATATAATATAAATATACAGCACAAGCTGTTGGTCACCTTTATCTATTGCCAGGAACATTTTCTACAGAAAAGGCAGCACTGAAAAATAATTATAATGCTTTAATATGCTGTAGTTTATTGGGAGAAAGCTTGTCTGTTGAATTGCCTTCTCTAATTATGTTTTAATAATAATTGTTTTTAATCACCTGAATTTAATATTAAATTTAAATTAAATCATAATTTGAATTTAATAATTTATTATTAATACATAATAATTTATTAAACTTGTATGCTACCCGACTCTCAACGATTTTTAAAACATTTTTAACTGTTTTAATTAAGCTGCTCAGAGGCTACCAGAGTGGGCAGCCATAACTAATTTGATAAATAATAATACGCCATAATAAAAGCCCATCTACCAAATTTGGCTGTGCTTTGCTACTTCTTTCACACACACACACACACACAATCTTGCTTTAGAAAGGGAGTCAGCAAAAAAAATGACACCCTCTTGAGATGTCACCTTTGTATCATAAACCTGTGTGTTTGAACTGGGTGCAGAATTTTTCCAGCCAGAATCATTTACCTAAAAAAATATAAAGAGTCTCCCATCCCTCCATCTATAAATATCGGTAAGTTTCATCTTTATAAAGATGTCCAAAGGATAGCACATTTACTTATGAGTAGGCCCAAGAATGCTGTGATGGTTCTTTGTGGAGGAAAATGTTTGGGTTTTAGTGGAAGAATGTATGAACTTGGGTTCTTTATTAGAGGTGAAAACAGAAACACGATTTTATGCTGGTTCATCGAAAGAGGAGCAGAAAGTTGCCTTGGCAGCCCTGAGCTTCACTCTGCTGCCGACTCGCCTGACTTTGATACCCAGGGTTGGCCAACTCGCCGGCATCAACGTGGGCCACCACCGCCGTCTTCTCCCCATTACTGTCCAGCCACTCCTCCGCACGGCGTGTGATGCCTGCAGCCTTCGCGCCAGGCCGCAAGTCCCCATGTGGCATGTGTTTTCCCTGCCTGTCCCAAACCCACCCGTGTTCTCATGATGACATGGCTCAAAGGAGCATCTTGGCGTGAGAAGACACGGGGACATCTCCTCAGGATTGGTCCCGCCTGTGGGAACAGCTCCCTTATTAAAACGTTTTCTTTCCCCAAGGCCCTTGTTCTCCTGGACAGGAAGAGAACTGTCACTGCGAGGGGGGGACACTGCTGTCAGGCCCCAGAAGGTCCCGTCCATGCGCCCCTCTCCCTCCCTAAGCCTCCGCAGCTCAGCCACCTTGCTTCCAAGAGAACGGACGAGAGCCCTCTGCCCCGAGCACAACTCCATGGCTTCTGTGGCTAGCAGTTATGCGTTTGACACCCACTAAAAAGATCCTCTTTTCCGCTGTCAGTGGCTCTGGTTCCTTCTTCTTCAGGTACCGGGTCACCTCCTGGGTCGGCCTGGTGTTGTGCGTTGTACAGCTTGAGTTTGGAGCCCTGACTTCCTTGCCTTGATGCTTAGCCTTGGGAGGTAGGGGCTGCAGGTTCTCCTCCCCTGCCAGCCTGCTGTTCCTGCTTGTCCCCCCATCTGCTTGCTCTGATCATGAGAACCCAAAAGCTTCCCCTCTTCCCAAAGAGCGCTGTTGGTGCGTGATGTGGCGTGGCTGGCCGTGCGAGGCAATTGTAGCTGCTTGGTGTGTCAGCTGAGGCTGTAAGCCCTTCTCCTACGGGCTCCTCCTCAGCCAGAAAACACATCCGTGCTCACCCAGTTAGGCGAGCTGCCCTCCGTAACTGCAGCTAGTGAGTTGCAAAACTCCCCTGCCCGTTTGCCCTCCTGGCTGCTCACTTGGGTCACAAGCTCCCTTCTGTCTCTCCTTAAACCTTTAATTGATTGGCAAGATGTATGCCTCTGGATAGCTGTAACACTTCTCAGCCAGGGTGCACCCTGCTGAAGAAGCCAGCATCAGCCTGCATCCTGACCCACACTCTGTCCACGATGCAGGCGTGGGCAGCCACAGCGGAGGCAACGGAGGTCACCATGGCTTCTGCTGGATGCTGAGGGGTGCAGGCATAACACCTGCGGTACCATCTGAAGTTCTTCACTGTCTAATCTTGTAAATAACTTTGAAGATGCACTCCGTGAGTGTACGTTAGCACTCTTTTCATTTCATTAAAGTAGGCTGTTTGTTTTGAGTTGCTTGACAGCAAATTCCAAACTGTCAGAGGCTTTTCTGTATCAGTAGATTGCAAGCCTTGCTCCTGGGATTATCATTCCAGTCTCTCTCCCCTCCCCTGCCCTCTTCCAAATATTAACTCGCTGTCGTTGAAGCGTCAGATAATCAAAAGGATCACAAGTCGTAATAACACTGTAATGCATTTATCAGGGACCTTAAAAGCAGCTTGTCATCTCAAATTACAAAATGTTTGCTAGATAAGACATTGTCTTTTGTCAGAATGGGAAAAACAGTTTTAATTTCCCCAAATTTTATTAAAAAAGATTCTGCAAAAGATAGCATCGTGCACCAGGATGCTGAATGATGCTGTCATCTTAGGCGCTAGCCAATAGGAAAACTTTTTAATGCCTTCAAGGTGTGATTTCCTCTGGGACGAACCGAAAGGCCCCCCTTCTCCCTCTCCACCCTATCACCCTCAAAGCGGATTCTCAAAAGCTGCTGCAGAGAGAAAAGCTTTTGTGAAGTGCCCGTTTTAATTCCGACATTTGTGGATTGCATGAACCCAACAGACAGCTGGTTTTTCATCTCCCTCCCGTGTCACTGCAATTCTCTCTCCCCCTGTTCAAAGCCAACCTGAACGTTTCTGAACTATAGGCAAGAACTATAATTCCCACCTTGGAAATGATGCATGCTTAACAAATACTATTAACAAGGGCCTGCAACTGAGGTCACGCAGTTAGGCCGAAGAGGTGGTCCGGATGGTTGAAATCTGCGATGACCGGAGCGACTGGGAGAAGGTGGGCGTGAGCAGTGCCGAAGATGAACCGGTCATGCTGTCGTGGTGCTGAAGTTTCTTGGCCATTTCGATCAACGACAGGCAGACACACACCCAGTCGTAAAGGTACTCTAACGGAGCCGAGCTGAGCCTCCACACGGCTCTCCTGCGTGCACCTAGTTGGTTTTTAAAACACACACACACACGTGTCCCAGATTAGCTATATTTCCCAGTTCCTTCATTGCAAAGGCTGATGAGGATGTTGTGGGGCAAAGGTGGCTCCTAAGAAGAATCGACAGATGCCCAGATGGTTCCACAAGGATGCTTGCATCCCACCCAGTCAGTTCCTCATTAATTGCAAACCGGGACAGCCGCTGTAGTGAGCTTTGCAGCCTTTGGGGTACCCCTGTGTATAAATGTGTGCACTGAATTGGCCCCCATGTTGGGTTTCTTACTGTTACCTTGGAGACACTGGGACAGAACCTCTGGTCGAATCTCCACGTACGAAGCCGTGGGATCAAAGTAGCAAATGTTTTCAATAAGTTCTCCATCAAGTTTCTGTGGTACCAAAAGCAAAAACAGAAGAGATCAGGATAAAAGACAGGGGCTGCAAAGCAGATACTTCTCTGCAAATTGGGAGGCAAGGTGAGGAAAGAAAGGACAGTGGATCCCGGTTCTGCTCTCAGGGAGCATGTTGGTGTCACTCAGACATGGAACCAGGTTTCCAGAAAGACAGCCAAGCTCATCTGGTGCAGCAAAATCTGGGCACCCTAGACTAACAAAGGCATCCAACTGACCAGAGACACATCTGAAGAAGACGGTTCAGTCAGGGGTGTCCACAAGATGTGGTCAAAAAAGTCAAGATGGTGACCACGGCAGTGCCATTGAAGCTGTGTCTATTTTTCGTGCATGTTGCTGAACTTTCTCCCTTTGTATGGTTATATACAGGGGATTCGTTTAGAAACCCCGCAGGTCCTGGCGCTCAAGAATTCATGTACAGTAACGTAAGCTCTGTATCTCTCTGCTCTGAGAACTCAAGGGAAGAGGGACGGTACAGACCATTCTGACAGACTCAGCTACTTGAGTCAGATGAAAAACACAAAACATAGAAATGGGGCAGGGCAGGTCACACTTTCCATTTCTAAAATCATCTTTTTTCTGAGAAGCAACGTAGGTAGAAAGTTTGATCTATTTTCTCCTTCCTCCCTTTCCCCCAAGATTTCTTCTCAGCTTTGAATATCTTCTTTGACTCTCTGCCAATGCTCAGGGATCCTGCAGGGTCCCCCAGACACCCCTGTTTTTTTCCTTGTTCACCGGCTGTGTGTTCCTCACCTGTAGGCACAAATTCCAGTTCTCCACCTCCTCTGTGCCAGCCCACTGCGGGTACAAAACGAGCAATACGCATTTCAAGATGGTGTGTACGAGGGCTGGAGGTTGTTCCATGGATCTGATATCGCCAAAGGATGTCCAGGGGTCAAGATTCCAGATGCAGTTTTGCAGGTCCTGCAGCATGAAACGGTAGAAGAGGACCCCTCCGCGCCTCCAGTCCCCAACATATTCAGCCTCTGCAACGATAAACCAGGATTTTAAAGGAGGCTTTTCTGAGTCTTCAAGTGAAGACCTTATGGTGGTACAGGCACACATAGAAACAGAAAGCAAAGCTTCCCCAGACAAACTTCTGCCTTTTAAGGGAAGTCAGAGAAAATGCAACGCTCCACAAATACAATTATTCCAGAAATGGAAAACTGTGGAGCAAATACTGAACAACAGAGAGAAATGGCTCTATCCATGTACCCCAAGAACAAAGGAATTAAATAGAGCATCTGGAGAACTACTCATGTCAGGCATAAACTTTGAATCGTCTTATTTTTAATTTTGCTGGTAAGAAATATATAGAGAATAAATGATTAGAGATTGTTTCAACTCTGAGCAGAAGTAAGGCAAGGATGGGTGATGTCCCTGTCTTGTGTAATATATTATGGGCAAATGTATGTTTGTGGTGATGTTAAACGTGTGCTGAGCAGCAATGTGAATGTGTGCATATTTTTGTATGCTGATTATTCTCCACATAACATGCCCCTTACCCAAGACGTAGTATGGTCCCAGATCTCCAGAATCCTCTTTCAGTATCTCATGAGTGGCAGCTTGCATCATCTTCAGCATCTTCTGCAGGTCCTTGTGTGCAGAGGGTGGCAGCCGCTGCCTGTCTCCAAGGTTGAGGTCCAGCACCCCAATGGCTTCACCGACCAGATTCCTCAATGGAACTGCAACATGATGTTCTCCATAGATGCTCTCAGTAACCACCAGAGCACAGTCTATGCACTTGAACAGGTAACTTCTAAAACAAAAAGCAATGTAAGACTATGATGGAGTTTGCACACTGGTGTATCGATGGGTTCACACAATACGTTAGGCCAAAAGTCGTAAGCAGAGAATGGAAGGATTGGAAGGACCCCGGAGGTCATCTAATCCAACCCCCTGCCCCTTCCACTTCAGCATCCCCCCAACGAAGAGCCATCCAGCCTCTGTTTAACCACCTCCAGGGAAGGAGAGTCCACCAGTTTACAAGGAAGTCTCTCCCTTATCCTTAGGAAATATCTCCTGATCATAGGACCATTGAACGTAAGGGTTGGTGGGGACCAACATCTAGTCCAACAAACCATGACATGTGAACCCAGCCATCATCACAGATTTAGCTCCTGTTTTCTTATGACTGTCAACAGTCTCTGCGTTCAGTCCAAGAGCCAGCTGCTCGAGAAATGTGAAGCGGAAACCAGCAGGGCTGTTGCAACCTAGGATCCCATGCTTGCTCGGGCAGCACAGATGCTAAATTGGAAGCTAGCAATCTCTTTCTCTTCCACAGCCTTGTAACCCCTTGAGTTTCACTCCCTCTGAAGAAAATATCAGGTCAGTGGAGTTGGGGGACTCATCTGTTGCAAATCTCAGGGGGCTTGGCCAGCATGAGACCGAGGACAATAAATGCTTTTCCCCAGAACTGGATGTAAAACAGAAATGATCAAAGGAAGGCGGAGGATTTCTCAGCCAAGCTCAATCGCTGCGAAAGCTTCTTTGATCGGGTAAGCCCATGGAGGCTTCCAATGAAAGCCAAATGAATCGAGATTGTAGCAGGAACATGGTGTGCTTTAAGTGAGAAGAATGTCATTTCTCCAAAAGCGACTTGAGAGCTGTGCTCTGTTCAAGCCACAGCAGCCGCAGCTGAGCAGGCGGGTGTAAGCCGGTGATGTGAAATGAACGCACTTTAGGCCAAAGACGAGAAGGCCATCCTAAGCACATCCCCTAGGCAATGATGGAAGGGAGAGACGCCCCTCATCCATGCAGGGTTGCATCTGCCTTCACTGGCCACAAGAGTCCCAGGCCGAGAGCTGTGTCCAGCTTGTGGCAGAACTTTCTAGCAGTAACCCAGCGGCACCGTATCTCCATCCCCCTTCAAGCGTGAGCCTGTAAATCAGGGTTCCTCAACCTCAGCGACTTTAAGATGGGTGGACTTCAACTCCCAGAATTCCCCAGCCAGCCATGCTGGCTGGGGAATTCTGGAAGTTGAAGTCCATCCGTCTTAAAGTCTCTGAGGTTGAGGAACCCTGCTATAAATGACACCCCCCAGCTTACTTGAAGGTATCTTCTTTCCTGCTGAGTGTAGGTGCTGGTGGGTCATTGACTTTCAGCTCCCCCTTTAAATCTGAAGCCATGGCTTTGCGCAAGGTATAGTCCTGCATCTAGAAAAAAGAAGAGGAAAGCATGTCTCAGTAGACTGCATGTGTCTCCTGGAAGTGAGCTGTGACCACAGAAGGTGGGCTGCCAAAGGGGTCTCTAGATAAAGTTTGAAGCTGCACAGAAAAGCGTGAGTGGATTTGGGGCAAAGTTGAGCTTTGGTTGCCCCCATGGCACACCAGCCAAAGGGTGCCCGAATGGACCAGTGCAGTCCCTCCTGTTCGCCGGAAGAGCTGAGGGGGCAGAGGTGCCACTTAAATTGGCAACATGGTCTTTATCTCACTAAAAAGTGTTATGTGAAAGCCTTCACTGACCAAAGCCATGGTAAGTGTTGGAGGTCAATATCTATGGGCCCATCTAGTGATGGCCGTGGCATGTAGAAGAAAGCAATTTGGAACGTAATGGTAAAGAGCAGGGATTAACTGATGTTTTAAAATGAAATTCTATTTTACTGCTGTATTACCACCTGAAAACTGCCTTAGAGTCCACGAAGTTGAGGTGCTAGATAAATTGCACTGATCAGTTTATTTATTTAATTCATAGGCTGTCCATCTCAAATACATGGGCAGCTAACAATGATTAAAAATGAAATAAAAGCATTATAAGGAATGAAGGAATGAAGGAATTAATGAAGTGAAGAAAGAAAAAAAGATTGGTCGTGGATTTGCAAAGCTAAGAGAAAGGGGAAGGATGGAGGTGGGCTGATCTTGAGCTAGAGGATACTTCCAGAGATTGAAGCCAGAAGATTAATTATGAATGAAAAGACTGAAGTGTAGGACTGAATTGGCGTCATCTGAATTGGTGTGGATGGATATGAAAGTAGGAATCCATGGGTGGTGACAGCTGCATGTTTCACGCCAGTGACTGATGGCAATAGAAGAATCAGAGGGGAGTTTGGGGAAGAATTCTGTGACCTCCTGAATACAGGAGATCAAGGGGGAAACATTATTCTGCCTGGTGATACCAATGAATGGGGGGAAAGGAGCTGAGAGAAACCACTGAAGACATTACCTAGTCGGTTAATGAAATGTCTGCAAGAAAACAACCAAACACAGGGAACCCCAAGGACTCTTAAATACAAAAAACATATTGTAACTTGTGTGGAAATGGCAGCAGTATACCGAAGAGTGCAACAAGTGCTATAAGTTGTAGAGCTTCCATTGCCACCTTGACTTTTTTGACCATACCTTGATGTTAATTGAAGGTTGGTCATTAAACGAGATAAGAGTGGCATATAATGGAAGTAAATGTGTGTAAGAACAAGTGGAGTGCTTAGTGAATGGTACAACCCTGAGCAGGGAATCTGACAAGGTCGTGCGATATCCTTTTGACTGTTTGACAGACTTATGGATAAACGCGTGAGTTTAAGAAATGCTTGTGGTGACATGTCGCTTGTGGATGTGAATGTGTACTATGTTACGCAGACCACACTGTGTTGGTGGCTGAGAACATGAACAACATACAGCTAAGATGAAGAACGTATCTTGCAATGAGGAATGTGGATCTCAAAATTAATGTATAAGACCAAAGTAGTTGTGTTTGGCAGGGAAAATGAAGTGAATGGTTGCATGGTTGGCAAAAAAAGGTAAACATTTTAACTATGATGAATATTGGACCTTGGTAGAATATTCATCTAGTTAAACTAAAGACAGGGAAATGCATAGAGAAAGTTTAAGATGTGTAAACAGTTGTGATAAGGTAGTTGGTAGAATGGTGTTAGTGTAAACTAGTACTCAAGTTTCTCAAACTTGGGCAACTCTAAGATCTATGGACTTAAACTCCTAGAATTTTCCAGCCAGCTGTGTTGGCTGGGGAATTCTGGGAGTTGAAGTCCACCCATCTTCAAGTTCCCAAGGTTGAGAAACACTGCACTAGACTATCTCTGACAGATCACCATTCCGCCTCTGAAGACCTCAAGCGAAGGGGAACTTGCCACTTCATAGGGACATTCCTCTTGATATCTAGCTGATGCCAATTCCTTATAATTTTACCCCACTGGCTTTGGTTCTGCCCGCCGGGGCAAGAGAAAATAAGTCCACGCTTTCTTCCGTGGGGTCCTCTTCAAATATTGGAAGGTGGTTGCTATATCTCCTTTCAGTTGTCTCTTCTGTAGCCTAAACATACCCAGATCCTTCAATCAATCCTCCCAGGCCCTTTGCATTTGAAATATTCATGGATTATGTTCACACCCATTGTTTTGACCCCAGTTTGGTAAATAAGGCATAATGTTATGGATTCATTAATGCTAAGCCACAGAGCAGGGTGGGGTTCATTCCATGCCCAAAGCCAAAACCGAGTGATGCAGTTGATGGCTCAGTTTGATGTCCAAATCAAGTCATGGACATTCTGCTCCCATTTTGTTTGTGGGATTAATGGATGTGCAGATGTGAGACTGGAGCGGGGGGGGGGGCAGCAACCTGTCCCATCCAGAAAGAGTTGCTAAGGTTGAGAAACACTGGTGTAAACTAATATTAGCTATCCTGTATTTCCTTTTCTTTTTTCTTGCACGGTTCTCCCTTTCTCTGTTTACATAATGTGTTTCCCCCAAAGGGAATAGAGCGATGGGAATCTATGTATCTATGGAAACATTTGCAATAGGACCGTTTGAAAATAAAAAAACAGCTCAGCCGTAGGTATTTGTTATTATCTGTCTTGCGGTTTTAATTATTGCATTTATTATAAACTGTCTGGTTTTGTGTCATTGGGGCAGCATAGAAATTCTGTAAAACACACACTTTTCAGTGAAGCTCTCACATGTTTAATTATGTTGCAAATGTTATAGGTCTATATAAGGTCTATTTATATTGCACCCCTAATAGATAAATTCCCAGGGAGACCAGACAGATTTTATCTGAACGATCTTCTCCAGAATTTACAACCTGCTATTACCTGTGTCGCTGCAATGAATATAAGGCAAAGACGGCTAAAGAAGTAATTGGTTTAAGAAGTTCATTTTTACTTTTATTTTTTATTCTTATTTTTACTTTTAATATCACTGTTGGATCAATATGTCTTAATTAATAAGCTGCTAGGGGTATATTTTCATAGTTTATAGTTTTTAAATGTATTATTACTCGGGTAATTAATGTATTAATATGGTTACAGAGGAGTGAATGTAATATTATTATGTGATCTGTCTTTTAGTACATTATTTTATCAATGTTTTACTCTGTCATTGTTCTCTTAAATTTGCTGATCGTTGACCGAATAAAGTCATGTTCTTTTGGTGAGGCTCTGAATCTCTCTAGCCCTGTCTTGGTTCCTCTGACCAATGGCAGATTGCTGGATCTCAGCCTGCCAGAAAAAAGGAAACTTTCTGTGTGTATTTGTGTGTCCGTGTGTGTGTGTGTGTGAGAGAGAGAGATTTCCCTTCCTATCTACTTGCTTTGTTTAACATCAGATGGGAGGGACTGAACCTGGTGGAAATACCCCTCCTTCACTCTCCAGCAAGATGCTCTGGATTGGAAGGATCAGAAAACACTCGAGTTGGATTTTAATCATTAATTTAATAATTTGATATGGCTGTCCATCTCATATACATGACTCTGGATGACTAACAATTATAGTAAAAACGAAAGAAAAACAGAGGAAAAGCAACCAAAATTAAAAAACAACAACAACAACATAAACAGCATCAAATAACTGGGAGCGAGCACTGAAGATGTTACCTAGTTGGGTGATGAAACGTCTGCAGGAAAACAACCAAGCTCAGAGGACCCCAAGGACTCCACAGCATAAAATTAAGTTGGCTATTAACCGATTTCTATGTTTGTTGGAACGGCGAGCAGAAAACAAGGCCACAATTTCTTAGCCAATTCTTAGCTGTCAACGTTCAGTTGGACAAGAATGGCCTAACCCAGTGTTTCTCGACCTTGGGAACTTGAAGATGGGTGGACTTCAACTCCCAGAATTCCCCAGCCAGCATAGCTGGGGAAATTCTGGGAGTTGAAGTCCACCCATCTTCAAGTTCCCAAGGTCGAGAAACACTGGCCTAACCATTACATTTAATCTTTGGAATAAAAGCCTTGGTAAAAACCAAGGTTATCTATGCTGCGAGCCCCATAGCAGAGTCGAAAATGGACTTGAAAGATGTTTGGAAACAGCTGCTTTATTTATCCTACGTTGCCTACAACCTGACCAGCCTGGCATTCATGGAAAGCCCTCCGGAGGGAGAATTTCAGCTTTCCTCCGCTCAGAGCCCTGACGGAGTTTTTAACGGAGCGTACGCTCCATCTGCTGGTGATTCCCAGCCGAAGCAGAGAGGTTAGCTTCATCTGCTGGGCGTTCTGAACAAACCTGTTTTAATGGATGGTATGGCCCAGCAGAGAAGTTTTATTCTTGTAGTTGTAACTTAGTTTTTTTTCTTTTTCCCCCTAGCTTTCAGGCTGAGCTTTGCAGGAGAATGGCCTCCGCTTGCTACAGAAGCCCTCAAGTTTTTATGATGCAGGCGAGAGAAAGATCTTTCTACCAGAGATAATGCTCTAATATAAAGAAACTGTAGGAGGAGAACCGTGTTTGTTTCCTACAGTAAAAAATCAAAAGGTACCTGGTAGCCTATTTTCCAACTACAGGTAGTCCTCGACTTACAACCATTTGTTTAATGGCAATTCAAAGTTATGACAGCACTGAAAAAAGTGACTTACGACTGGTCCTTGCACTTACAACCATTGCAGCATCCCCACGGTCACAGGATCAAAATTCAGACGCTTGGCAACTGGCATATATTTACGACAGTTGCAGTGTCCGGGGGGTCATGATTGCCATTTGTGATCTTCCCAGAGGGCTTCTGACAGGCAAAGTCAATGAGGGAAGCCAGCTTTGCTTAATGACTGCAGTGATTCGCTTAATGACCGTGGCAAAAAAGGTCATAAAATTGGGCATGACTCACTTAATGACCGCATTGCTTAGCAATGGAAGTTCCGGTCCCAATTCTGGTTGTAAGTCAAGGACTACCTGTATAGCTAAACCACAGCAACAGACATAGAAGAGCAAAAGGTGAATAGAAAAGGCACGTTTGATATTGTAAATAGACAATTGCTATTTACAGTATATGGTTCTGTTTGTTCGTGGCTGGCTTGCTATACAAAGACAACAAACTTTATGACATATTAGTATATTACCCGGTTGTCTCCAGGCTCCATGAAGTAGGCAGTGATGTTTCGAAGGCCTGGTGCTTGGCCGGACAGCCACTCCACTGCGGTAATGATGACCTGCAGCAGACTTCGCTGGGTGCGGATATGATGGTAGGCTTTGCTGAATGAGTGTGCAATCCCCTGAGGAGGAACAAACCTTGCCTTGTATTGGAAAGCAGGACTGTGTGAACAGCTAAGACAGTTAGTAAGAGAATATGGATAAACCTGTGAGAATACCTTGAACCAGTGTTTCTCGACCTTGGCAGTTTGAAGATGTGTGGACTCCAACTCCCAAAATTCCCCAGCCAGCATTCTGGGAGTTGAAGTCCACACACCAAGGTTGAGAAACACTGCCTTGGACTGTTGTAAACTCTCCCAAGGGAATAGCTAATGGGGTCTTGCTCACAAAGCCAAGACAAGCCATGTTGCTGCCCCCCCACCAGGTCCTGGCTGCCCCATTCAGTTCCCAGCAGTTTTCGCACTGCCCCACCTGATAGTAACGGATCTCATGGGGAACGAAAATGGTTTTCTCATTCGGGTCCCGGAGGGTGTCCAGCCCGAGGACCCCAAAGACTCTTCTCTGGACATCTTCCAGTGGTAGCACTAAGAAGGAGCCCCTTCGCTGAGTTTCGGGGCGATCACGGTTCCAGAAGTGGATATTTCCATGCAGCTGGACTTGGGGGACATGGATTGGCTTGTCATCCAAGGCGGCTGAAAAGCTGGGGGGGGGGGTTGCGAGAGGGAAGAGAGACTTTGGTGAGGCAACATCTGGGGGAAGATACAACAGAGCAGCAGAAGACCTGGAAGGGAGGGCCCCATCTCATAATTTACACCATAGGAAAGTGCAAAATGGGCTGTGTCAGGAGTAGCCTCAGTATGACCATGTAACGGAGAGTGCTGCTGTGGATCGGGGTTTCCACTGTAAAACTCCCAGAATGAAAAACAGATATGATTCCTCTTTGAAATGGTCTGTATTTGGCCCTGACCCTGTTGGGGAACTCCGGGAGCTGAAGTCCACACATCTTCAAATTCCCAAGATTGAGAAACACTGCTCTAGGAGCTCAAGATAGGTCCTGTTCCTCTCATATTTTCCCCACCGCAAATCTGTGAGGGGAGTGGGGCTGAAAGACTCTGAGTGTCCCAAGTCACCTAGCCAGCTTCCGTGGCTGAGGGCGGGTCTTTGAGACCATCTAGCCCAACCCCTTGCCCAGGGCTGGAATCCACCGTCCCATCATCCCGGAGAGATGGCCATGTAGCCTCTGGTTAAACCCTCCAGTGAAGGAGAGTCCCCTGCTTCCCATGTCATCCTATCCCACTGCTGAACCTTCTTACAGTTCAGAAATGCTTCCTGATGCCCAGCTGAGATCTACTTCCTTGTCATTTACACCCCTTGTTTCTGGGACAATTCTTCTACGTGACAGCCCTTCAGATAGTTGGAGGCAGCAATCTGGTCTTCTGTTCTCCAGACTGAACATACCCAACCGTTCCAACTCTTCCACATAAGGGTTTCCTTCTTGGTTGCTATCCTCTGGACACGCTCCATTTTGTTAGTGTCCAGAATGCACACCTTCAGTCCTACCGTCATAGCTGTCACCTTGACTTGTTGAATCACACCTGCAGACCCTCCTGCCTGATCAGTTTTTTGATGGGACACCACTAGGAATCCCTGGGCTGAAAGCGAGATTGGAAAACATTCTGGGGAAGAGCCGTGGCCAGCCACATCCGTCTTACTGGAGGAGAACTGTCTTGTCACCAGGAATCAAACTTGAGGGAAGGGAGTATTTCCCTTTTCAAAAGATCCACATGTGGAATAAGTTCACCCCACCCTTAGATGCCTTTAGTGAAGAAGAGACTCTAGGTCTGCTTGTCTTATATCCTTTTTTATTATAGGCAGAAGTTATGTGTGCTTGCACAGGGTAAAGAAATAAACCATTTGAAGCTTTGCATTTACAGGGATAACATTATACTTTACACCACACAGCCTGTCCCTAAAAATGCTGAGATGGGTCTTTATTACTCATAAGAAATGAATGTATTAATGAATGAATGAATGAATGAATGAATGAATGAATGAATGAATGAATGAACAGGGAAACTGCCATCCAAGCTGTAACGCTGCCTAATTTTTAAGCCATCCATTCCTAGAAATTCTACAGCTTAAAACACTCTGTGTTGTTCCCATATCTTGAAAATACCACATTTCCCTCTTGCGGGGACCCAATTCTTCTCCCGTGGAAAGGAAACAGCTCTGGGAGAGTTTCTTACCTGACTCCTTGCATGTCCATGAAAAGGATCTGGTTTAAGACATAAGGGGCATCATCTTCCGTGCAGGCCACATAGCGGAGGAGAATATCTCCCCGCTCAGGGGCAATGACATTATATTCCAGAAGGGCAATGTATGCACTGACTTTCTTCTTGTCTCCATGGGCATCAGTGTCCTGCCACAGAAAGGAGACCTGTCATCATAGACTGGCTGTTTGGTTGTTTCCTTGGGTTTCATAGAATCCTAAAATCATAAACTTGGAAGGGGCCTTAGAGGGGCTTTGGACCTTAGAGGTCCAACACCATGCTCAGGGTATGATTCACTAGAACAGTGTTTCTCAAGCTTGGCAACTTTAAGATGCATGGACTTCAACTCCCAGAATTCCCCAGCCAGCTTAAAGTTGCCAAGGTTGAGAGACACTGCACTAGCCTATCTAGACTAGATAGACTAGAGACACTGCACTAGACTAACAGATCACCATTCCGCCTCTGAAGACCTCAAGCGAAGGAGAACTTGCCACTTCATAGGGACATTCCTCTTGATATCTAGCTGATGCCAATTCCTTATAATTTTACCCCACTGGCTCTGGTTCTGCCCGCTGGGGCAAGAGAAAATAAGTCCACGCTTTCTTCCATGGGGTCCTCTTCAAATATTGGAAGATGGTTGCTATATCTCCTTTCAGTTGTCTCTTCTGTAGCCTAAACATACCCAGATCCTTTAATCAATCCTCCCAGGCCCTTTGCATTTGAAATATTCATGGATTATGTTCACACCCATTGTTTTGACCCCAGTTTGTTAAATAAGCCATAATGTTATGGATTCATTAATGCTAAGCCACAGAGCAGGGTGGGGTTCATTCCATGCCCGAAGCCAAAAACCGAGTGATGCAGTTGATGGCTCAGTTTGATGTCCAAATCAAGTCATGGACATTCTGGTCCCATTTTGTTTGTGGGATTAATGGAGGTGCAGACTTGAGGCTGGAGCTGGCGGGGGGTGGGGGGGGTGGGCAGCAACCTGTCCCATATAGAAAGAGCAGAGGCCTTCTGCATCATCAGGACCAGCAAGAATGCCTGCAGAGAAGGTCAAAATGGCAGACAAGGGCATGCAATCAAAGTTCTCCCCCCCCCCCTTTTTTAAAGCCATGGCCGTGCAATAAAGCCTTTTCTGTATCTAAAAAAGCATGGTCACGGGCGCCATCTTCACTTATTTGACACCCTCACCCAGTGGATGCCCCTAGATGCTAATCCATCCTAGTTTAAGCAGCAACTCATAGCATTCCCAGGAAATTTGGCTGCTCTTTTATGCTGTGCTATGTTATTTATATTTTTAATTATTGGTTGTGGTTTTCCTGTGTTTTTATTTTGTTTTAATTGTTTGCCGCCCAGGATCATATATATGAGATGGGTGGCCATATAAATATATTAAATAAATTAAGCCCTGCCCAGCCTTTGCCTAGAGACCTCCAGTCTTCCAGGTGGTTGGTTCTAAGGCTGAACCCTGCTACCTTTACTTGTTTTAATCGCACCCAGGCAGGGTGCTGTCCCTGGTGAATGTCCTATGTCCAGCCACCACCTCTCCTCTGTCCAAGCCATCAAACCTTCTCCTTCCAGGAGAAAAGAGGAGAGCACAAGCCTCTGCTGCCTTCTGTTTGCCACCATGTTCCCTTTCTCCTCCAGGCCAAATTGGTCAACCTCTCGCGCCCAGGCTGTGCTTTCCATAAACCTGTTTTGTTCCCTCTCTCTGTTCCCCTTGTAACTCACCCACCCGCTTCTCGGTATGGCAGAATGGCACCTTTACCCAGTATGGCAGTGGTTCAGTTGTTGGACCAATGCTGCTCTGGAGTGCAGGGAGTCCTCAGACCTAGCCACAAATTTGGTTCTGTCCTGGATAATTCTCCCCCAGAGTCTGCTTTGGGTCAGATCCAGGCGTATCCAACTTACCCCACAAGCAAAATTGCATCCTCTGATGTCTCAGGCATCTGATGGGACAAACCCAGTAACAGATGGCCAATTTACCTATTCATTCACCTGTTCTCCTAAGAACTCCTCTGCTCCTGCAATTTTATTTATTGGTTTTTTTATACCCCACCTTTCTCTAGGAGCTCAAGGCGATGTATGTAGCATTCCCTTCTCCAGGTTTTCCTCGCAACAACATCCCTGTGAGGTAAGTTGGTTGGAAGAGAATAACTGGCCAAAGTTGTCCTTGAGCTTTCATGGCTAACGGCAGGACGTGAACCTGCCATGGTTCCTGATGCCAGTCCAGCACCTGGGCTTTCTTAGGAACTTCACCTTCCTGCCTATTCATCTCTAGATTCATCTAGATCAGTGATTTTGAAACATGGCCATTTTAAGAGGGGTGGACTTCAACTCCCAGAATTCTCCTGCCAGCATGCTGGCTGGGGGATTCTGAGAGTTGAAGCCCACCCCCTCTTAAAATGGCCAAGTTTCAAAAACACTGATCTAGATTTATAGATCCTTTCTTCCTCAGATTTTCTCTACAACAACTCTGTGAAATGAAGAATAACTGGCCCAAAGTCATCCAGGAGCTTTCATGATGAAGCTGGTCTTGAACCTGGGCCCTCAAGGCCACGGACCTTGCATCTCCCTGCCCAGTCCTTCCTCCCCTCTCCAATCTTTGGTCTAATTCAAAGGCCCAACCTTCCTTGATTTTCCTCTCAGGGAACCATTCGTGCCCTGTATAAACTTGGTTCTTCTTCACTGTGCCATTCCAGCTCTGATCCTCCATGATGAGTCCTGTTTACAGATCTACTCACCCGGCAAAGAGCCTTGAAGACCTCTTGATACACGGGCTCCATGCACCCTCCACTGGTCTTGGCAGAGTGCTTGATCCGGAGCAGCCATTTCCGCCGTGCATTCCCTCGCAGCCGCTCCAGGTGTGTGCGCTCCACTGTCATCATCAGGAACTCCACAATGTTGTCCAAAATTTCGTCTTTGTTTCCGGTGAGCTCAGACACCACTAGCTCAATGTAGGTTTGGAAGTCTTTCAGCGTTAACTTCACAACCCCGCTGGGGTGCCAGTTGGGGAAGGGAAGCTGCAGCTTAGCTATGTGGGGAGAGGAAAGGAAGGCAGGGTCAGCTCAGGGCATGTGCTTTTCAATTGTGGACCCAGGAAGATGCACCCTCAGGTCTCCACTCCTGATTCCTTCAGATGATGCAACTGAAAACATACCTTTTTCTTCACAACCACTGAAGAAATCAGGATCAGAGACTAGAGGGTGCACCTTCACCATGCATGACTGTCAGCTCTTTTATGAGCTACGGGTAGACCCTGGGTTAAGAACGCCCAGTTTAAGGATGACCCATAGCTAAGAATGGAGCCTATTGTAGCAAAATTCAAGTTAAATACACACTGGTTCGAGTTCATTACACAGTACTACTTATACAGTATTGTACAATAATATAATTCTGGCTTACGTACAAATTCGACTTAAGGACAGACCTTGGGAATAGAACTCGTTCTTAAACTGGGGACTGCCTGTATTTTTAAATACAGATTTGGCGTTCTTCTGAAAGAGCGGTAAACCAGTATTCAAATGCAGCTCAAACAACAGCTGAGAAGGGCAGTGAGTGGTTGTGCCATGAAGCAGTCGGGAGGGAGCCAATTCGACCTCTTCTGGTCCCTGTACAGACCTACCTCCTGCCCCCAGCGCTGACCAGCTGCTCTTCCAGCTGTTCCAGGGCTCCTGAGATTGGCTCAGACCCCTGGCGTGGACAAGGTAAGAGGCCAGGAAGAGAGTGACTGGCACCAGGAGGGGAGGGATGCAATTATATCATCCTTGAGTTGGTAGACAGCAATAGAGACATGAGCAATCTTTCTCCTGCCATTCATGTTTCTGTTCCCAGTGACTGCCAGTCCCCTGAATTCCCTCCAAGGAAATAGATGACAAAGCCTCACTGATTTTACACACCTTGAGGTTGTCATTGGATGGTGGTGGAATAAAGGGGAAAATACCACTTCCACACTGGTAGGCTGAAGGTGACTTAAGTCTGTTTCACTCATGAGCTGGGGATAAGATGAAGGCAATGTTATGGGGAAGAGGGGTCAGGAGAGGTTGCCAGAGCATGTCTGTTAGGTGCAGGTGGGAAAAAGACCCAAGAGGAGTTTGCTTTTATCTCCTGGCTCCAGAAGCAAAGTTCTTCATCTCCCAGACAGATCTTAAAGTGAACTCGTGTGGTCTTCCGGGTGCATAAAACTCCTTGTGGGGTTGATTAAGACAGCTATTTTTCTGAAAGGTCTTTGCATTCCTCTTACCCTTAGTCAAGGCTTCTTCTTCCATCCCTTCCTTAAAGGTGCTCAGAACAGAGTCGACCTCCATCATATCTATGAACCCAGAGCTTTCGTTATCCCACTTCTCAAAAAGGGCTGCTAAGAGAAGCTGCTGCCGGACCAAGTTTGAAGAGTGATGAATCTGGGGGTGGGGGGGGGAAGAAAGGCAATATTGGAGGGTCCCTGGGGTAATGGTTCAGCGCTGTTCCTCGCAATCAAGGTAAAGTGTTCTCCACCAGTCCTCGAACCAGCAAATCATCTGCTTCCCCCATTGCCAGTCCCCATTCTGCCACAGTAAGGAGGCCAGCAAGAGTGCTAAATCCAGGTCCGAAAACGACTCAGATGATAGACAAAAGGCACGGAAGAGTGGCGTGGGACGAAGCAGGAGAACGTAACTGATAACAAGGGAATTTTGTCCCCAGCTAGTTCTGCAAGGGAATGGTGGTATTGGCAGCATGTGATCAAGGTGTCCAGTTCTGCTGGCTGGGGAATTCTGGGTGTTGAAGTCCACACAGCTTAAAGAGCCATGTTTGAGAAACACTGGTGTAGAGCAGGGTTCCTCAACCTCCTCCATTTTAAGATGGGTGGACTTCAACTCCCAGAATTCCCCAGCCAGCACTGGGTTAGGGTTAGGGTTAGGGTTAGGGTTAGGGTTAGGGTTGGGGAATTCTGGGAGTCCACCCATCTTAAAGTGGAGGAGGTTGAGGAACCCTGGTGTAGAGTGTTTCACTGTACATGTGCACCACTCAGGTCGACCTGGCGTGGTGCACATTCACACCTGATAAAAAAGAACCCAGGGAAAGATTTTGGAAAAAAGATGCTGTATTTACTTTCTCCAGCTGGCTGAACTTTTCAGCCTCCGTCTGCATGTATCCTTTCTTCACAGACTCCGTGAGCTTCCTCAGCTTTGGCAGGGATGTTCTTTCGCTGACAAAGGTCTCCACGAGCTGCACAAACTGGGGCAGGCTGAGGGAATCCTTGTCAAAGGTGCTGATGCAAGCAGGGGGGCCCCGAGCCAGGATTTCTATCATGCTCATGCGGAGATCTAGAAGGAGAAATTGACCATTCCCGTGCAATGGGCTGGCTGTACAGCAGGGTTCCTCAACCTCGGCCACTTTAAGACGGGTGGACTTCATGGCTGGCTGGGGAATTCTGGGAGTTGAAGTCCACCCATCTTAAAGCGGCCGAGGTTGAGGAACCCTGCTCTAGAAGACCTCCAAGGTCCCTTCCAACCCTGTGATTCTGTGATTTGACCTGCAGCTAGTGTGGCTGAGGCTGGAGCAAGAGAGAGAAAGAGGCAAAGAGGTGTGTGAGGGAGCGAAGCGGGGGCTGCTGTCTGCGCTTGGGAAGAGATGCTGCAGCCAGGCAGAAACGCTTCTCGCCCCACTTCTCTCATGCATTCATTCGCACATTCACGCACGGCTTTACTCACAAGCATCCAAGCTGGTGTTCCAACTGCCTGTGACCATGAGCCCCACCCTGGCGTCTTCAAAGGACCAGGCCGAGCTCTGCAGGCCGCCTCCCCCCACCCAGCAGAGGCCAAGACAGAGTGGATGAGGAGGTGTGTGTGGAGTGTGTGTGCGCAAGAGGAAAGGAGACGAGCAAACGGCCCGCAGACGGGGAAGCGGAGGCGTCGTCTGGAGATGGGCAGCTGTCACAAGCAGGCAAGAGGGCGATCGCTCAGCTGCCGGGACCACAAGCTACGGTGAGCAGCCTGTCCCGGTGGGTCTTGCCTGGAGCTTGGAGCTTTGCCCGGAGCTCAGGAGCAGCTAGAAGAAGAACAAGCACACTGAAGCAGCCCCTCAACCCAGCCAGAGTAAGAACGTTTGGAAGGAGGCGAAGGTGGTCAGCCACTCCACAGACTTTGGGACTTTTGCCTGGACTCAGCATTAAAGGACTGAGCATTAAAGACATATTTATAGCAGCTTCGCCTTGCAAGTCCTAGAAGGGTGTAGAGCAATAGCCTGTGGTTGGGGAAGGTGTGTGCTGCAATAAAGCACCGTGTACAGCTTTGCTACGCTGTGGGGTGTCCAGTCCTTGGAAAGCAAAGAACCCTCACAAGGAGGGGTGATTTTTGGTCACAAGTAGGGTGGAGCCTGGGGGGTGGTCCCTGCCTGAGGCCAGACTGCCCTCTTCCAAGACATCCAGCTCCTGGGGCTGAATGGGCTGGAGCCTCTCCAGAGAGCCTCAGCTGAACCTGGCTGTGTGATGGCCACAGCTCCGGGCTAGGAGATCATGTGCCTGTATGAGCCATTAACCTCAGCTCTGATGGAGACTAGCAGGAAGGCTTCCTTGGTCTGAATGTGGCCAGAGGGCTGCACTGCCCACCCCTGCTTTGGGAGGAGATGAGGCCTTGGGGTAACCTCTCCCAGATCTCAAAAAAAGCTAAGCAGGGTGAGGCCTGGTTAGAACTGGGATAAGAGACCTCCAGGGCTGGAGGCTAAACTAGGAAGTTGACAAAGCATTCTCAAAAGAGGCTGGAGCAAACCACCATCATCACCCGGACCAGGACATGAAGGGATGTGTCCATGAAGGAAACGTCACCTGCCTAGCTCAAGCAGCAACATCTCCCGATGATACTGGCTGATTTTGGAAAGTTAAACAGGTGGGGCCTGGTTAGAACCTGGATGGGAGACCACCAGGAAATCAGACAGGGAAGTTGAAAGAAAAGCCCAGAAAAATCAGCAGCAGGCAAGCTCCCTATTGCTACCAAGAATCCCATGTGGCACCTCTGTGCCACCCCCAGAAGACGAGTTCAGCTTGAAGGAGCCTTCTTAGTAGGGTTGCTGTTAAAACCTGTCTGGGCAGCCCAGACTTTTGGGGACCGATATTATGGTGGGTCCCCTCCCTACAGGAGGCAGTTGCTGCTTTGGGAGTTGAGTTCTTTCTTTTTTCTTTCAATTCCCTCTTTCTGACCTTTCATGATTGCTAACCGCTCAGAGCCTTCCTTGGAACTGTAGAAAGGAGGAAACCCATCTGAGTCGCAGCCGTCTCAGGGACCGACAGATCAGCGACCAGCCATGTTCCCTGCACACTGTTCTCACTATTAGGTGCACCACACATGCTATCCCCCCCACCCCCCACCCTTCTGTTCTTGAATAAATCACCGGAGGAAAGGGAAGCAATGAAACCCAACGGACGTCTGTGGTAGAAATAAGGCACTTTTCTGGCCAAGGTGCTGATTCTGTACCACTAATGCGTCGACTTTTTTCTCTGCTCCCAGGGAGTTGGTGGGCAAACGGGCCAGGGTTTCCTTGGCCCCACAAGCCACTTGTCACCTTCTGGATGTCCACCCCTCAGTTAAAACAGCGCTCAGTTCTTTGCAAAACCATTTGCTTTTTTCTGCTGGAGCATTTATGGAGCGTGCAAAAGGGTGGTCCTGGAAGAACCATTCTCTCCTTCAAACGTCTTCCTCCAAATACATTTCTGCCAGGAGAACCCCATGAGCAGCTGTATGGAAGATCTGAATATGAACATTATAACCTCAGGTAAGCTAATAAAAGACTGCACCTGAAAACCTGGAGTCTTCTTTGTTCCAGTCCTCCCGGATTTCCTTGCCATAATCAGCATACTTGAAGGTGAGGTCTGCCGTCTGGAAGTTGCCTACGGGAACACAAAGGGAGGCTGCTCAAGAGGCGAAGCGACTCTCTTCCGACCGCAACTTACAAAACTGCACAACTTCGACGTGGAAGAAAGTTGATGGGTGCGATTACCTGACCAGACCGCCCCGTAGACCAGCTGAGGTCCTTTTTTCTTCTCCTTGCTGGCTCGGCTGGTGGGCGACAAGGGCAGTTCTGGAAGAGAAAAACGCAGATTGATCCTGGATGCTCTCCTCTCTTTATTAGAATTCCGTGTGGTTTCAGATCGGTTTGTACTCCCCTTGAATACAGGATCCGCAATGAGATGTCTGAGCATCTTTGGGTTGCAAGCATAGAGGCCCTGCTGTCTTGGGAATGTCTACCTCTTCGCTCCCTATCCAGGCCCTGTGCAGTTGTCTAACTTGGCTTGATGATGGATCAAGCTGGCTTGCAAATCTTTTCTGGAGGATCCTTTGATACCCCAGGAAATCCCAGAGTGCTAGACTGTTCTAGATAATTGAAAGGCGTAAGTCAGAATTCCCTTACTGGAAACAGGAGATGGGAAATTACTGGCTGAATCTAACTCGTAAGTATGAACGTGAAGGTTCCTGACTAATGATCCCAGGTCTAATAATTTGGATCCAATAATGTTTATGTTCTAGACCAGTGTTTTTCAAACTTGGCAACTTTAAGAGGTGTGGACGTCAACTCCCAGAATCCCCCAGCCAGCTTGTGCTGTGCTCTGAGTTGTTTTGTGTTATGGTTGTAATAATTAAACCCATTTGCATGGGAATTTAAATCTATGAAAACAGGGTGCTCTGCAGCTATTGGTTCTGGAAAGAACACAGCATCACACAAGCAGCTTGCCTTTTGCACACCGCTGTAACTCAACAGCACCTGCAAGCCTGCCTGCCTATCTCTTGGGCCTCCGCCGTAAACCATCTGTAAAGCATCACTCTGGCTGAACAAAAGTTGACTGGACAATCCAACTGGCCGGATGCATCTTTACTTAAAAAGACATGATCCAGTTCTATACAACTAAGAGGAGTTATTCCAGCATTGGAACAATAGGACATGGTCTCCTCTGGAAACCTCTGTTTCCCACCCCCCCAAAAAAGTGGGGGAGGGGAACCCTTTATGTTTTTAACCACTCCCAATCCCAATTTTTGTTAAGCTTTTGAGATCAACTCGGTTAAACTTAGAAAACTATAACTAAGTATGGCCAGTAGAGGGAGATTAATAAAGCATTTGAGCATAATTCTCTGAGCATGTTAATCTATTCCATCTTCTGGACCAGAAATGTGTCCTTGGTAAAGTAGCAGCTGTACAGGATCTCCAGTATTAAATCTTTTCTTCACCTACTGCCTGAACCATTTAGCTAGAAGTCCTGGTCAGAATTTAATCCAGGAGAGGTCTTCTGAAAGCAAGGCAGATTGGACACCCCTGAGCTACGTTCTCCTGTGGACTTCAAAATCTGTCATTCCTGTCTCTGAAGATGCTACCTAATTCCCTAGTCAGGTAACCAAATGTCTGTAAGAAAACGACCAAGCTCAGAGAACACCAAGGACGCTACAGTTCAACCCTGAGCTACAGAGATTCTCTTCTATTGATTCCTGTTCAAGATGGTTAGGGAAACAAGGGTCAGAACTAAGTGTATTGCCAGAATTCATGAAAAGGCTGTTTTTCAAAGCAAGAGAAGGCCTCCCAGAAGAAGCACGTTGTTGCTCAGAACGTTCCATGGACACGTCCCTGGAACCTTCAGAAGTGAAGCTTGACTGGAGTGAATCTAGAACAGTGTTTCTCAACTTTGGCCACTTTAAGATGTGTGGACTTCAAGTCCCAAAATTCCCCAGCCAGCAGGCTGGCTGGGGAATTCTGGAACTTGAAGTCCATACATCTTAAAGTGGCCGAGGTTGAAAAACACTGGCCTAGAGGGCCCAAAAGACCAGCCAACTGTCTCCATCCAGCTTAGACAACATAGAAAAAGAAAGGATTTTCATTGCTTCTTGTTGGGAAGATGTACAAAAGGGTGAAAATTTGCCAGAGTTTCAATGTAATAGGGAGGAGATTTCAAGGAGGGGAGAAATGAAGACCATCTCCACCAACTGGCTCCACCCACAAACCACTTGGAAATAGGTGGGAGCAGGAAGCTAGGTGTGATAAGCACCAGAGGATAGAGGAATTCTGCTTGGCAAGCAAGGGCCTTTAAAGAGGGGCATCATGCACAACAGATTTCCTGGCACATGGGTCAGGGTGAACTTGTGAGGAATAGGATATTGTGTATAAAGAAGCTTGCCAAAACTTTGCATTCTGAGATCTTTCTTTCCAAAAAAAGAAATCAGGTTCTCAAATCAGAACAGTCAGATGTTCTCATGCTGATTTTCCAGACCTGTCCCAACAGTGCATGTCCCTTCTTCCCAAATCTCTTAGAATGGCAAGGTTTATGAGGACTTTTCCTTCTCAGAGGAGCCATCAATGGTGCCTTTCACTGACATGGATTAGGCTGGGACACAGCTGGTCTTGTCCCTGCCTGACACCTTCAGCACAAGGAGAAGGATGAGGCCAACAGTTAGAAGGACACAAAGCTGGATAGAGAAAACAGCCCTCCTGTTCTCTAGGCCTGGGTGTAATTGCTGCACCCAGGTTAAGGGAAGGCCCTGCAGTTAACTATAAGGGATGAGCGGACAAATCCAACAGTGCTATGAAGGAAAACATGCCATACCTGTAACCGGGATTCCTGGTAGTCTGTCTGTTCCTGCGGTAGCCTGGTCCTCTGGGCCTAAGAGCCTTTTGTCCCCTGGCTCTGCTTTCTCTTCTGGCTTTTCCTGCTCACCTGCTTCATCTACCCCCATTTCCTTTGTAGGGAGGTCCCTCTCCCCTGGAGGAGCTTCCAGGCCTGAATCTTCCTCTTGATCCAGGATCTTCTGCACCTCAATTGCAACCTTGGTGAACGATGATGGAGCAGCCTCTTCTCTTTCCAAATCTGGCTCAGGTGCTGTGACTGGCTGGTCTTCTGGAGCAGTTTCTTCACCAGTTGGTTCTGTGGTACCTTCAGAGGCTAGAAGGGGTTCCTTCTCTGCTCCCTGGGGTTCCAGCTCAGCAACTGGTATTTCTGCTTGACCTTGTGAGGCTGCTGTGGGAACAACTTCACTCCCCGCTTCCAGTGGGCTGACCTCCTGCTCCAACCCAGCTTCCTCTGGCCCACTGACTGCTGGTTCCCCTGGGTCTCCATTGGTGCCATGGGCTGCTAAATCTACATCAGAAATTATGTCCTTCAAGTATGTATTGAGGAAGATGGCTTCCGCAGATAATGTACGCTCAGGCGTTGGTGGATGGTCCTCCGGGAGGACCTCTTCATCTTCCTCAGGTTCCATATCACCCCAAAACTCAGTGAGGTCTATGTCATCCAGTTCAGTTATTGGCCCTAAAAGAGGAAACACAGGGAACATTGGGTCAGAATAGGCTTTCCTGAGCAGAACTTCTCTGGTTTGTTAGAAGAGGTCCACTGTCCAAGTCCACAGCTTCTCTGAGAAATGGGTTTCATAGTAGCAGCTTGAGAGTGACCTTCTCATCCAATTATTCTTTTGCTGGGTGGCTTGAAAGGGTGACAGATTGTGGGAAAAAATGGGAAACAAATGGAGGGGAGGGGAGACATAACAGTCAAGAGATTGGCAGCTTAGCTTATAAAAAGCCTGGGTGGCGAGAAACCCAGGAAGAAGGGTTTCAAACCACTCAACAAGACTTTGCCTTAATAAACTCACTCACAAATGTGGTGGGAAAGTCCTCTTCCCTTTCCAGGATCCTTGTGTCTACCCCAGGCTAGCCCTAAAGGCATCTTGATGAAATCTGTGTGGGTCTGGATTCCTTGATCTTGCCTAACTGTGGGGGGTATGACAGTGGAATAAGAGCCAGGATGGTCAGACCCACAACACAGAGCTCTAAACCCTTTAGATTAAGAATGTGATGCTCTCCCGATTGTAAGTGCCAGAAGAATTTTCTCTCCTCGCCACCCGACTACAGTACTCTGAACAGATCCCATTTCCCATTCACCTACTCACAGGATGGGGAAAGAGCAGAATTTAAGTGCTGAGACTCTGAGCATATACATATTTTTTTCTCTGTGGGTTTCGATCAGTTTTGACTGACTGTTAGATTTATGTTCCTTTTCTCCAGAAGCTTCCATGTATCCCTACAACCCCCCTATGAAGAAGGCTAGTCTGGGAGAGAGGAACAGTCCCAAACAATCAGAAGGAGTCTGTAGCATCTTTTCTGAGTAACACATTTTATGAAAAAGGATAAGCCAAAGCTGATTTTTGCAAAAGCATCAGGAACCCATGTTCCAAAAGGACAATGAGGTGAACAAAATATAACAACCAATTAATATCACAACAAATTAATCAATAAATTAAATCCTACCTTGGTCTAGCCACTTCCTTGCATCTGGTGAAGTGAGCTACAGCTCACGAAAGCGCATGCTTTAAAAAAAAATTGTTAGTTGGAAAGAGTGCTGCCAGACTCCTGATTTTTTGCCACCGGTAGTTAACATGACTCTCCTACAATGTCTATACCAGACCCAAAGTGAGTTCCCGTGGCTGAAAATGGATGTGAACTAGGTCTCCTTGGAAAGGAGCAATATTGATCGATATGATTGAAATCTAATTTTTTCTGCCTCCTTCAGGATAATAATGCTCTCCCTCACATGCACATAGGCACATTACAGAGAGGTTTGGCTTCCACCCATTTTCATCCAGTTCTGCCTTGGCTAAAAATGTCCTGGCCCAGCCAATCTGTGGAAACGAAACGGATTGGGCCAGGAAGCGGGTCTGTCTTGGCCCTTCCTCTCCCACAAAGCCGGCGGGCAGCGCCACAATTCTTATCACACCTTGGTCCGAGCTGCCTCTCCGAAGCCCAGAGAAAGCAGCCTTTTGTGGCTCCTTGCTTCTTGGCAGGCCCAGTGAATGGAAGCAGTTTTATTCCCAATATTTCCTTTAGGACCTTTTTACGGTTGCCCAACTCTTGCCTCTT
Source organism: Liasis olivaceus (assembly GCA_030867105.1). Lineage (NCBI taxonomy): Eukaryota > Metazoa > Chordata > Lepidosauria > Squamata > Pythonidae > Liasis > Liasis olivaceus. Next base: position 330,283,252 of record CM061349.1, read on the forward strand.
CACCCCCAAAAATATTTAGTAAGGCTACCCAAGCAGGTTTTGCTACCACCTGCACTCAGGTCACAAAAAGTTGGTTGCAGCACCCAACTGCTCATTAGCCTTCATGGTCCGCCATCCGTAAATATCACCAGGCTGGTCCTTTAGCCCAAGGGCACCTCCGGGTTGCAGAACTGCTCCACTCTCAACATCTGCAAGGGTGGGCCTGGCCGGTCAACCCCCCACCTGCTTACATTTCCTTGGGTCACGATAGGTCTCCTTGGCAAGCTCCGAGCTGCTGTTGTAAAACTTCTCCAGTAGTGACAGCACCCTCAGTCTGTCCAAGAGCCCTATCTACAGAAGAGGAGAACAGCCATCAGAGGGGTCAGCTTTCCCATTTTCCAGGAGTTCGGTGTGCTTCCTGCAGCGCCAAATCACCATGGGTATTCCTAGGAACCCCAATGAAAATCCAGCTGTTTTACCAAGAAAGTGAGTTGCAACCCCAGGAAGCGTGACAATTGCCCAAGGATAAGTAAGACTTGTACAGGCACAAAATACAAACGCAACACGCTGGAAATGCTCTCTTTTAAGCCTACATTTTGAATGGATACTGGAGAGAAAAGAGAAGGTCGTGGAAAGACCTTGCTTGAAGATGGAGAACTACTCAAGCCCACCTTTCCTTCAAATCTTTTCCCTAGACTGTTGGATCGGTCAAAATGAAGAAGAGAAATAACTGCTGAGAAATGTCATGTACAGCGGGTCAACCTTGGAGTGGTAGGTCAAAAAAGTCAAGATGGCGGCCACAACTGTATGATTAGAATTCTACCCATTTTTTATATGCATTTAAGAAGAGGTGGGACTTCAATCATGTAGTTACAGTTGCCATCTTGACTTTTTTGATAACTCCTGTAGACACCCCTGTAGGTTCAGGGCATCCAGCAGTTCTAAATCTGGGGGTAGTCATATCCAAAAATTCAAGAGTCTGGGGCATACAGATTGCTTTCTGAGGCAATAAAATGATTAGATTAGATCAGATCAGATCAGATCAGATCAGATCAGATCAGATCAGATCAGATTAGAGGGTTCTCTAAGTTGTGGACCTGCTCCCTCAGGGCAGTGTGTCCTACAACTTTGGAGCTTCCTGAAAATTGCAGTTAACAAATAGCAACTCTATCTTGTTTGGACTCAAATCCCATCCAGACTTTCTCAGCCTCCAGACACCAGAACAAGCTTTCTGCAGCAGCATCGTCCTACTCTGATGATATATAGTTGATATTATCAGCATACTGATGGAGACCCACACTGAGCTGATGGGTCACATCTCCAAAAGATCCAGCAGGACCAGAAGGGGCATGTTACCCTCAGGACTAAAGTAACAGGGCCAGACTGGTACACCCCACACCACCAAAGACTGTCACACTGGCAAGTGGAAGACTATGTAACCTCTTCTATTTCATCATTTGTTAGGAACAGATGTTGAGTAGTGCAGGACCTCACAAGGCCAACTCGTGAACACTGAAATCTGTGGGACAGAAATAGGACTTGGAGAATGAACATGACGAGAAGAAGATTCACTCACTTCTTTTGCTTTAGGGGTATTCAGGCAAGCTGGCTGGGGATTTGGGAAGTTTTAGGTTTACAACATCTGGCAAGGGTCTGCTTGGAGAAGGCTGGAATAGGAATTGGAGGGGCAGAGAGTGGCAGGACCACTGCTTATAATGAAGAGAAAGAGATAATTTTTGGATCTACCTTTCCATGGTCACAATCAAAGAACAGTTGGAGAAACATCTGCCTCCAGATGTCATGTCTGATGGTATTTCTGGTGTCATGAGCACATTGTAGGAGATGCTTCAGCAGTTCCTGGAACATGTCACTGGTGAAATTTTTGATGTAAGAAAGGAGGTACTGGGGAAAGAGGAGAGAGGAAAAATCACATTTTGTTCTCTGTTCATTCACTTGTCATATGCTTCCTTTTTACTGTTACACATTCTTCCAAGGAATTCAGGGTGCCATATATGGATTATTTCACTCACCCACACCTTTATCCACACCACTAGCTGGTGTCCCCAGAGAGAGCTGAGTGAGGGGTTGAACCCCGGCTTTCTCTGATTCAGATAGTAGACAGACATCCAAATGCAGAAGACGGATCTTTCCATTGTGGGAAATATGCAAACCTAACACACTGCAAGGGTGGGACCCTTGCAGCCCTGGGACGTCAGGTGGTCCCCAGCAATTTTTGCAGCCTCCAGAACTCCCCTCGATTGCTCATCTTGAAAAGGGTGACACTCTTGAAAAACTTTCAAAAATTCTTTTAAAAACCAGCATCTATTTTTAAGGCAGGAAATAACCAAAGCATGCTTTTAAAAGAAGGAGGCAAATCTCCCCCATCCCTCAGGAAGATACAGAAGATCGTGGCTTTGCCCACGTGTGAGCCACTGTCCCACCAAATGGCACCACTGCTCTTCTCACTGCTCCCTGCTCTTCTCCACCAAGACGACCCAGGGCTTGAAAGAGCTTTAAGTGTTGAAGTGTTCAAGCTGCTCAGCAGGAATGGAATTGCAACGCAGAAGAAATTACTGGCAGTGCTGGCGAGGGGGTGGGTGAGTGGGTGGGGTTTTGCACAATTGCCACCACTGCAACGTGTGATTTCAGGTTCTCCTTCATCTCACAAAGCTGGGGGCATGGCTTCTTTTTCCTTCTTAAGGAAATCTGCCATATCACTAATCTAATTATTCCCGACATGCTTTTTTCAAAAAAAAAAAACCAGCTTGCAATTTCTCCACATGATCCTTCTCATCTGCAGCTCTGACAGCTCTCCGAGGAGCGCTGCTGACTTGTGGACCTCCAGCTTTCAAAGGGAGCAGCTTCTGGTGGTTTGCGAAATGGCCCTCCCGATAGGCTGCTATGGGGGGGGGGGGGAATGCGAGAGGGGACTGACTTTTGAAACAATTAAGAAATGCACTTTGAAGTCTCCAAGAGGCAGTCCAGAGGAAGCTTTGAGAAGTGTGTCCTGCAGGCAGATCCTGCTGAGAGAATTTGCATGCCAAAATTGCCCTGGAGGTGTCACTCTCTAGCGGGGATGAATGAAATACAGTACTAGAAATGGGTGGGATGGGAGAATCTCTTCAGTGCAAAGATGAACTCTTGGAACGTGACTTTTATCCCTCTCTGAAGGAGGGAGAGGACATGCAGATAGGTTTTCTGAGGAGTGAGAGATGGCCTGGGAAATCTGAGGTTGGCTTGATGTCCGGGTCCTGAGACCATGGGGTCAGGACTACGAAAGAGGCAGCTGGATCGGACACTTGGGCGACATCTCCCCAACATTTCTTGCCTAAGGTAGGAGGAGACCCAAGGTTACCTTCTCACTCTCACTCACAAGATCTGAGAAACGCAGCAGCAAAGAGTTGCAGAGTTGGTTGTGTAAATTAAAAAAAGGAGAAGAAAAAAGGGGAACCTTTTTGGAGACCAGTCTCTCTTTTACCTCCATCCTCTGCCATTGGAAATGCTGCTGAGCCGGGAGTGATTTCAAGTCTTGGTCCCAGAAACACCTGGGACCCTACAGATGCATCACCTTGTGTGTTTTTAATGGATTTTTTTTTTAAGGCTGTGCTACAAATGCGGCATTCACAGTGTGAGTTACAAAAGGTTCTTGGAAGGGATGGGAGAGTTTGACTTTGCCACAGTTGCTGAAGGGAGAAAAAGACAAGATTCTGCCTCGGGGGAGAAGGAGATGCGCAAGGAGAGGAAGGTTTCAGAAGACCAGATGACCAGGACATTAACCTTGGATTTTCACACACCACAGGGGGCAATAAATAGGGGAGATACGGATAATGCTACTGCCTCTAGAATGTGTAGGGTTCAAGGGCTAAACCTCCCCCTTTGCTGAACATCTCCTGGTGCAGAGCCAGCCCCATCGTCGGTGACGGTTAAATGAACCTGCGTGTTTAGGACCAGTTGGGGCAGAGTCAGAGCACGGTGAGCAACCGTGACGTGGTCCTGAGCTGGAGGAGCTGAAGAGTAAGAGAATAAAGACATTGACGCACATTAAATATTTGCAGAAAGAGAGGAATTTCTTCTTGCTGCCTGTGGAACAATGGAAGGGCATCTGCTCACTCATCGCTAAGCCTTTCTTTATGCCTAAGACAGCCAACTCTCTAGATGACCCACACGCCCCACCAAGTCTGATGGCAGATGAGAAGGTTGTGCCAGGGGGCACGGGGGGTGTGCCTGTTTCAGGCTTGGTGGTAGAGTGACTTCCCCCGTTTGGCTTTTGAGTGAAACTGCCAGATGATTCATTGCCGGTTTAATTATTTCTCACACTGATTTTTATATTAAGTGTGACACTGTGATTGCTTTTGTCTGGTTTCAACTGCTTTGGCCTTCCAAAGCTGAAGGATGCAAGCTGGAGAGGAAGAGGATGAGGTGAGCCTCTCTCGACTGCCCAAGGCCGACATGCTCTCGCTCTGTTCCTAATCTTCTCACAGGCGCCCCTTGGACTGGGGAGAACCCATCGCTGGGTGTTCGAGGCAGCCGTGGGCCTGACCTCCGAAGAAGACCCATTTCTTCTACCTGCTGGCTGCCCCGCCCCGGCATCCTCCAGACAGGCCGGACATCAACCCCCAAGTCTCCATCCCCTCGATGCTATTTCCTTCCATCTTCTTGAATCCCCCAGGGATGCTTCCCCCCCCCACCCCTTTCAAATTTGGCTGCCCTGGATTGGGACGGTTCTTGGACTGCCAAAATGTGGGATGTTGCTATCTTCCCCCACCTGGGATAAGCCCCATTGGCTGCCGGGCAACGTCTCCAACTGTGGCTTTGTTCTGGGTTGAGTCTGAGGGATGCACTCCTTTGGACTCTCCCTTACTTCCAGTCTGCCGTGGGTTTATCCCCAACCCCCCTGCAGCTGTTTAAAATTGGCCCATGATTACATTCCTCCCTGCAGACCCGAGTTCTGCACATGCTGATCAATGCTCCCCCTGAGAGCAGCTTCCGCCTGGTGCCACATCCCCGTCTGCGCTATATTTCACATTCCGCTGGTTTGTTCAGGGATGACCGAACAAGTGGTGCCAGCGCCAGGAGGAGAAGCAATGATATCGCCCCCCTGTTCAATTTCAAAGGCCCGCAAGATGGGTGGGGGGGCATCTCCGCTGAGCCGTGGCGAAACAAGAACTGTGAGAAGAGCCCCTCTAAAGAAGTGCCAATTCTTGGGCTGCAAAATGTCTTTGCAGCAATTCGGTCCAGGCCCCAGCAGAGCCCCGAAGGATTGATTTGGCTTTGCTGCCCAACAGATACGGTGGTGTGTGATCCTTCAGGTGTAAAGTTGATTCGGGAGTGGCCCAGATGCCCAGGCTTAGCATGATATAGATGTGTAGAACTGAAATGTCTTGAGATACCAGCTAAAATGTGGTTTTATGTGCACCATGTCCTGAAGGAATAGGAGTTTATTCTTCGTAACAGTCCCCTACTTTTGTATGGATCTTGTATGGAATTTTGTATGAATCTGGCTAATTGGCAAATCTGAGAACTGTAGCCCCAGCGCATTGATAGCAGATTTGGGAAAGTGGGTGAAAAGCCCCTCCGTGTGGGCTTGAGGGAAAAAGATTCACAGAAAAGAAGACGGCTGCAAACCCTGATTCTCGACGGGAGACTGTAGACACACGGATTTCCTTGAGATACATATTACTCTTGAGAATTCTCTTTATTATGAGAAGTCCCCGTGAGGTTCACTATTTCATCACAAGCACGAGGCAGGTTTGACAAGTTAGTACTAAAACTTAACTTTGAGAGAAATGCTAACTGGATCCCCTTCAAAAGTCGGGTGTTAAGTACTTACGTTCTGAGACAGCTGTTTTCTGCTCCATCTTTCGTTCCAGGAAGAACAGGTGTTATCTGGCATTGAAAAGCTCAGTGGCTGCCTATGCTGTTGCTGTTGCTCTGTGTGCATGCGTGCATGTGTCGTCTATCCCATAGCCTAGTGTTTCTCAACTTTGACCACTTTAAGATGGGCGGACTTCAACTCCCAGAATTCCCTAGCCAGCATGGCTGGCTGGGGAATTCTGGGAGTTGAAGTCCACCCATCTTGAGAAACACTGCCACAACTAAGCAAGGCAATAGACATCAGGGGGTGTCAAGAATATGGAACATGGGTCCTTGGCTTCTTGCCACAGCCAACTAATAGAATTGCAAGACTGTCAGCAATGGTGCGACTCAGCGGCCCCCTCCAGCTTTCTGATGTAAGATTCTTGGGTCATGAAGCTGCTGTGAACACAAGAGGCCAACAGAAGACAACGCTGGTGGGCCCTCTGAAGCCATCAGTGATGAGGACGTCTCACTTTCTAGATTTTCCTTCTCCCCTCCCTATTTCTGGCTGACTCACCCTGGGTGGGGGAAGCAAACCTTTGCTTTGGAGTCCAGCTTCCACCTATATTTTTTAATTGGTGATTATTAATCGATGCTTCATCGTGAGGAAGGGGGAGGATTTTCTTGGTCTGTGATGAAGATAATCCAAACTTAGAGTTTAGTAATTTTTGTACGAGGGGGGCAAACTGAAGCCTTGGAACAGGTTGTGTGAGTGTGTTATGCGTCAAAATTTGCTTACTTTTGGCTACTTCTGCTCTTCCTCCTCCCAAACATCTCTCTGCAGGTAGTGGATTATGTCCCCCGCATCCCAGTCCTTGGAACTAACACCTGTTTAGAACTTAGTTAATTTGGAGTAAAAGACATGGAGGCTGGTTTACCAGGAGCAGAGTTCTGTTGCTGAAATTAGGTATAAAAATGTGAGAAGCCACCCCAAGTACTGCTGAAAAAAGAAATAAAGAGCAAATACTTGTGCATGTGTACCTGAAAATCAGAGACATGCCAGAAATTCAGAGTCTATCATGAAGGAGCGATGTTAGTGCAACTCCAGGGGCCCAAGGTAGACTTAAGATGGGCATTACCATATAAAAAGTAAGGAGGCTCCAATTTCTGGATCCAATTCAGAAGGAAAGAGAGCAAGAAAGGGGTACGATATAGCTGGAGGTCAAGAGGAAACGTGGGGTCCCATCTCTGGGTTTGCTTTGTAACCCTACCAGAGAAGCAGGGTCTCATTTCCAGAAGAGAACTGGGAAGCAGATGAGACTTTTCCCTTGGACATCTCTACAGAGTGTGAGCACCTCATTGTTATCCGGCCTTCCTTCCATGGCAGGAAAGGATCCAGGAGGGTCCATGGCAGGGGGTGTCAAAAAAGTCAAGATGCACATAAAAAGCCACAGTTGCACATAAAAAGGGAGCAGGACTTTGAGAGTGTGATTGTGGTTAAAATCTTGACTTTAAACACCCCCCCCCCATAGATGCTCCTGCAAGGAACTATAAAAGGGATTGTTAGGCACTTTCAGCCGCTGTGTCCTCCCTTCCTCCTGATTCTTCATGGAGGGGAGGGTCCCAAGCCCACAATCCCTCCTGGGAAGAGAGTGACAGGCCTCCTCACCTCCATGAATTCCTCTTGGTTCACCTTCACTTCCAGCGTTCCCACGGCTTCCAACGGCCTGGCGTAGATGTCTGCAGAGAGGAGAAAGCGTTGGTGCCTGACAGGCAGAGTGAAAGCCTTGGCAGGGAGGGAAGTTCTGCTGGGCCCACTGGGGAGGGGGGACGGTGGGAACCACACCGGGCACGCTGAGAGCAAAGAGAACCAGCGCTATTTGGCTGTGGACGCCGGGCGTCGTTTGTGAATCGCTCCCCGGGCAGGTGCAAAAGATGTAAGCGGCAAAGGAATGTTTGACGTGCTCCTATCCGAGGTGTCCGCAGGGTGTGGTCAAAACAGTCAAGATGGCGGAGCCCTGAGCACACTGTTGGGGCCACCAACTTGACTTTTTTGACCACACCATGCAGACAGCCCCATCTCCAATGGAACGTTTGGTTTGGCCCCTTTGTGGTGAGGATTGGTTGGAAACAGACTCTCCTGATCGATCTCGCTGCCCTTCCTTCCCTTTGCTCGCCTCTCCCAGGCAGCGGGTGGAACTGGCTTTCCATGGGGAGGGGTTCCTTCTTTCAAAGACCCCCCCCCAGTACAACACCTGCCTCTGAATAACCTCCAGTGGTAGAGAAACGATTGACCAGCTGAGAATGCAGAGAGAGACCTTGCTTGGCCCAAAAGGTACCCTGCCCTCCTTGACTTTATTTATTTTATTTATTTGTATTTCAAATTTGTCGCCGCCCATCTCAGTGTCGGGTGACTCTGGGCGGTTTACAGTAGAAACAGAACAAGCATTAATTAAAATAGATAAACGTTAATTAATTGATTAATTAAAGTATGCTGAAAAACAAAACTTCCTTTATGATACTTCCACATTCTTTGAACGAAGAGAGAGAATGAAGATGCAAAGCACCTTCCTCAAATCTCTTCTTCCTAAGAATGCCTCTAGGCCTGAAACAGACCCCACAGGCATTCTAAGGAAGTAAGAATTGCAGCCTGAAATTAAATGAAATAAAATACAAAATAAAAAGGGCTGCATTGGAAGGATGGTCCCCTGGCAGAAAAAAAGACAAAGGTGAGTAGGAAAGTTAAGAACATATCCTGGGGGTTTAGAGCAGTGTTTCTCAACCTTGGCAACTTTAAGATGTGTGGACTTCAACTCCCAGAATTCCCCAGCCAGCCATGCTGGCTGGGGAATTCTGGGAGTTGAAGTCCACACATCTTAAAGTTGCCAAGGTTGAGAAACACTGGTTTAGAGACAGCTAGAAAGCAAACTCAGCTGTTTGCAGCAAAGGAAATGCCTATTTTTATGAGACCCAGCCCCAAACAGGCTTAATGGCTCAAAAATATTGCCTGCCCCTGTTACAAGGTAATTACATAGGTGGCCAGCCCACAGAAGAGGGGTGGCCACAGTGGAGGGTCTGGGCTGCAACCTGGCCTCACAACCTTCTGAAGGGACACAGGAAACCTTCCAAGGATGTTGTGATGCTACCAAAAGGTTTACGGCTGAGCGTCTGGCCCACCGTTGGGACTTGGGAGAGATTTTTAGAGTGGGGCTGTGAGTAGGCAGGTGAACTAATCCGTCTCCACGCTTGAAACTCTCCCACAGCCCCCCAGGCAGACGGCTGTTGGTGACCCAATCTTGGGGAACAGGGCTGCAGATGGCCCACATGGACCACTAGCAACTTATGACCCTTTGAGACCAGACTAGGATATCCCAGGGCCTTGGGTACAGCATGGAGTGAGAGCTCCATTTCTGCCTATTGTACTAGATGTCACTGTTGATGGACAGGTTCACAACATGGCAGGTTAAAGCTGAACAATGGGGACTTCCTTTATCTCCTGGGTCAACTTAGCATCAGCTTCCCAATCTTGATGGGACTGGTCCAACACAACTGGAGGCCCACCATTGGTGGATAGTATTGCTGACTGGCTGGAAGGAAGACCCACAGGGGGCGGGGCAATAGGGTGATTAGGATTGGAGATGAAAAAAGGGCCTTGGACAAGGGATTGAGCTGGCTGGTTGCCTCCAGATGCAACACTGGGACTAGAACCCATACTACTACTTTGGGCATGTCTGAGGATTGGCATATGCCCACTGGAAGCTCACAATGCTTGAGAAAGCACCCGTGTTGGCCCCCCTCTCCCGCAGCAGCGAGGAGCAGCTTTTGTGCCTACAGCGGAGTCCTTAGGATGAGAGCTCATGACCAAGGGTTGGGGTTGAGGTCAGGGTTAGGGACAGGCAGATGCACTTTTACCTGTCCCCTTGGACCGATGCATTGGGCTGATGACCTCCAGGAAGGACTTCAGGGCGCTTTGGATCTGCAAACGAAAACAACATTTCTCAAGGGCTGGTCCATAAACTCCTCTCATCCATTCTAATGGTGCCTGTTGTTGACGTGGAGCTGTTCTAAGCCAGGACACCCAGAGGCCCACCATGCTCAGGGACCAGTGGGTGCCCAGTATGGTTTCCTGGCTTATTTATTTGTTTACTTATTCGCTTTATATAGCCACCTGCTCGGGACACAACTCAGGGTGGTGTACATCCTCAGTAAAGAGCAACGAATCCGTGTAAAACAATATGGTGTAGAGAGAGGCCATGCAGGGGCAATTCAATCCAAGGCCGTTGCCACCCTCTGACTTCAAGCGGTAGGTAAGGCTTCAGCTGGATGGTGCATCAGATCCTCAGGAATTTATGGTGGGTTGGGCAAGTTCTTACAGGAATTAGAATGGGATAAATCTGGGTGAGCTAAAAGACTTTGCCTCAGAGGGTGCCAAAGAAGGGCAGTTGACAGATACTGTACAATTAGAATCTAACAGAATTGTGCATGCAATGGCAACATTGCCCAATGTTCACTGTATTTTATTTGTTGATAACATTTCTGCTTTGCATTCCTGCCACGCATGAACTAAGGGCAGCTCACCGTGAACGATAACAGAGCAGAAAGAAGATAGTCGAGCAGAAATCGCCACAGCGAATGTTGCATAAATGCTACAATCCTACCCATCCTTACCTGGTGACAAGTTCTGCTGGGCACAGGAAGCGTGTCTCAGATTATCCTGAGCAGAGGGACAACCCTTTGGGAATACACTGAGCTCCGTAAGTGTGACAAACTTCAGAATATGCAACTTTGGGGACTGCAGAGATCCTTAAAACCTCTTTCATGGATTGGTGAACCAAAAAGTTACTTGCAGAAATTCTGCACCCTGAATTACATCCCTTTATTAATAAACAAAGCAAAGTTAGTACAACTAACTTAATTTATTCCATTTCTTAGAACTGATTTATGACATACCAAGACTTCCCACCTCCCACCCTGCTTCAGAATTCCTTCCTTCTGGTTATAGGACATCTTGGAGTAAGCTGAATATATATGTGTGTGTGTGTGTGTGTGCGTGTGTGCGCATGTGCATGCATGCACACACACACACGTGCACATGTGTTGGTGTGTGTATTCTAACAGTTCATCTAGAATCAAATTAACCAGTTTTGATTTATACATGTACAAATAACAAGCAAAACATTTACATATATTGATCTGACAGGTCAGTTGTTGAGGGAGAAAACATTTTTGGACTCTCTGAAAATAAAAAAGCTGGCTGACTATTAGAAGTGATCCTTCCTTCCTTCCTTCCTTCCTTCCTTCCTTCCTTCCTTCCTTCCTTCCTTCCTTCCTTCCTTCCTTCCTTCCTCCCTCCCTCCCTCCCTCCCTCCCTCCCTCCCTCCTTCTCTGTACCCCGACTGCTTTCCCAGGACAAACAGAAGCTGACGTTTGGACAACGTGGTCACCTTACGCACTTTGGATTCTCGTGCCCATGGCTTGTGACTCACCACCCTTTGGAGTTGGGACACCTTAACTGGCTGCAGACTGGGGGCTGAGCCTCTGCTTTGCATGCTGAAGGTCCCAGGTTGCACGCTCAGCATTGCCGCTTGCAAGGGGTAAGACAGTCAATCACTTTATTGTGATTTATTTATCCCATTGGCCCTTCTAGTTAAGAAATGCTCACTCCACGTAGAAACTGGATAAACACATGGCATTCGGCCATAGTTCGGTATGGGGTATGGTGATTAAGGGGCTGGGCAAGGAGTAAGGTCCAAGTCCCCCTCAGACATGGCTGTTCAGGGGAGAGACCACTATGTATGCGACCTTAAGCTCCTGAAGGAAAAGTAAGACATACATGTAAACAGTAAAAGAGCCAGTGTGGTGTTTCGGGGAGGGTGTTAGACTACGACCAGGGAGGCACAGCTTTAAGCCCATCCTCCTCCGTGGAAATTCACTGGGTGACCATGAGACTCTCTCTCAGCCCAACTGACCTCACAGGGTTTGGGGGGAAATGGGAGAAGGGAGTGCCACTGATGCTGCCCTGAGCTCCTGCATGGAAAGCGGGATATACAGTAGACAGATGAGCAGAAGAAAGGATGTGCAGCACTGAAAATACCCACGTACCCCTCCCCACATTTTTACATTTGAAGGGTCCTACCCTGAGGCACTGGCAAGCCAGCCCTTTAAAAGGGGGCTTGATTACTTTAGAGATGGGGGTGGAATTTAGCCTGATGAGATGAAGAAACATTGAAGGGAGACCAGAAAAAGAAAAAAGAGCAGTTGAATTACAAGCTGAAGCCCCAAGATGGCGTCAGGGAATGGTGGAGACAGCAGAGAACCTCGGCAGCAGGGAAGAACGTCAGGGGCAGGAGTGAGAAGCCCAAGAAAATCCCAGCACTGAGCCAAGCCACGTCCAGATCCTGGCATCTCCAGCTCCAAAGCCCAGGATGGTGGCTACAGAAAAAAGACCCGGAGGACTGCAAGTACTAGAGGCGCCTGAGCACCCAGTGCCAGGCCAAAGTCTTCTCTCGGCCCAAAAAGCAGCAGAAAGGGGACTTCCAGTGCTCCTGCCAGCCCAACCAGGTAGACCAGACTAAGAAACCAATGCCATGTAGGTCTGGACTACTTTATTGTAACCGCTCTAGTCACAGAATCTTGCAAGTCTAAATGTGCTTCCCCCCCCCCCCCCCAATTTTATCTTCAAGTGAACTAGGGAGGGGTCTTTCTGAGATGCTCACTCAAACTAATTTCTTGGCCTGTCTGAGATGTCTTCTCAGGTTATTTTCTTGGTCCGGACACAAGCCCCTCTTATCTGACGGTTGCCTCAACGGTGGCTCTTCCTCCTGTCCTTCAAGGCCATTCCCTCTGTCCTCTGCAACTCCCTGCACTAGTCCTGTCTACAAGCACAGTACCAGCTGTGCCGTAAGGACTGTGAGTTGAGGGGGGACAGGAGTAGAGCAGAAGTGGCATAAACATCAGAAATAGCAGAGAAGAGAGAGGTAAAGTAGAGCAAAAGTAGATATTATTTAAAATAGAGGGTAGCATAAGATCCACGGTAGAGAATGTATGCGGCTCAGGATCAAATTGTTGGGTCCTTGGTGGTCTCTGAGCTTCTTTCTCTTCTTGCAGATGTTTCATTATCAACATCATCAGTGTATGGGGAATGATGTCACCTAGCCTGGTAATGAAGCCTTTGCAGGAAGAGAAGCAAGCTCAAGGAATGTCAAGAACCCAGCAATGCTATAAGAGCTCAAACCAAGTATAAGACAGAGGATATAAGACAGAAGTCATAAAATAGGAAACAGAACCGGAGACAAACAAAAGAGATAACGGAAAACCTACCCACTTTAGCTGAAAGAGGCTGGAACCTCCAATCTGGGTTAACCCCTTTATTCTAACCATGTTGTTTTTGTGAGCCTGTTGTAATAAAATCCCTTGAATACAGGAAAGGTCTTTCCTCCTGTCTGAGCCTGTTACCATCCCCAAACTGAACCAACAAAGTATGGTTTGTTGAATAAGTCATGCTTGACTGAGTTCACACAATATCCTGTGTTTACAAATCACAACGGCTGGCCTCACACAACACGCTAAGGGAAAACCAACCAAAGACACCACGTTATGGCTTAGTAAGTTCTGTGAACCAGGCTACTTGGGGCAGGAGTTGCTGAGTTCTGAACTTGGGACCTGGGCCTGCAAAGCAGATGTGTGACCATCCAGCTGAGTCCCCCTTCGGATACTTCCTCTAGCAATCGGATCCAGAGAAAGCAGCTTCTGCTCAAGCTTCCAATGCTGGTTACTGTGGAAGGAACTGATGGGTCTTACTGGGCCTCAGCTCACCCCAGAAGAAACCAGAGCAGAGCTGCTGCTGGCCCTTCCATCTTGCTCAGCTCAAAATCCCACTTGCTGACCCAGAGCTCTCAAGATGTCTTCAGAAAAAGATCTGCCAAGTGAAGGGAGGAGAAAGGACAATGCCAGCCTTCTGTTACTTCTAAGGAGAAGATATATGGGGAGGGTCTTTGCCAGACAGCTGTAGCTGCCCCAGTTCATTTGCCCCAGTTACCAGTGCCAGCGGTATCTGTCCAGAGGCATCCTGGATCCATTCTTGGAACTGCAGAGCTAAGGCCTCCTTTCGCAATTGGTCCACCTGATTTTTTATGTTCTCCACATCCTTCCTTCGCTGGCGTTTTTCTTCAACCAGGTTCTTCATCTGGGCAAGTCTGGAGAGCACAAGAGTAACATGGTTTAGATCAGAGTTCTTGCAGTCAAGAGAACGCAAATGGTAGGCATGTGGTAATTCCGAAGACCCTGAACGAGATCCTGTGGACTGGGTGGCTCCTTCTTTTGATCCAGTAGGGCTGTCTTAGGATTCCTTTTAGGAACTATCCCAGTGGACACCGAAACCCGGGCCACTGAGAAAACCCAAGGAAGCATCAGCTCTGAAGAGGGCATAGAATATTTTATGGGACCTCAGCTTGTTCCAGAATGCTGCTGATCAGTTTGCACGAGAGCTGGTTTCATGCAGTGATGAAAGTGCTGGACTAGAAACGAAGAGGCCGTGCATTCTAGTTCCCCCTTAGATATGAACGCTGGCTGGGTGACTTTGGGCCATCCTTCTCCCTCAGTCCAACCCACCTCACAGGGAGGGTGTTGTGAGAAAAAAAATCATGTATGGTACCCTGGGTTGTTCACAACAAAGGCAGGATATAAATCTAAGAACAAATAAATAAAAGGCAAGGTGGGAAAGGACGGGAAGAAAACAGAGAAGCAGGTGAACAGAACTGCAGCCTGTCTGAGGCCTGGCTGTTCAGGGCAACCTTCACAAGCCAGGTTCCCGAGAGATGCAGTAGGCTACAACTCCCAGCACTGGCCAGGCTAGCTGAGGCTCAGAAGATACTCAATGCCAGCTGAAAGGTTCTGCCTTTGAATCAAGTTTGTTAGAAAAGATGCCTCAGACACCTCCTGATTTTTAGGTAGACTAACACAGCTCTCTTCCATCTAGCTGGAGGCTGCTTTGGGCCTCCATGGTGGGCTAGAAATCTGAAGAGCAGCAGTCTTGTGGGGTGGGGGCTGGGGAGTAAGGAAAGGTCACCCCCTTTTACTGTAGCTTCCCTGGGTCTGCCTGAGTCAGCACCCTGGGTATTCTGCCGCAATGAAAGTTTCTGGTCAGCTAACTGGCTCTGACCTCATTCTCTTAACCTTGTGGCATAGTTCTGCAGGCCAAACTCTACACCTGGCCCCACCACTCAGCTGGCATCCCTGATTTCAAACCCTAGCCTCCTCTCTGAACCAGCTTCCGTGACCTGGACCCACTTACTTATGCATAGTTGTGTCAGGCACTTGGGTTTTCAGCTTATCCGTGATCACCTTCAACCCTCGCACATAGGGGTTCGGCTTTGCGGTCAGATCATAGGAAGGGTTATGCCTCATCAGGTATTCTCCCAGGAAATTCACAGGGTCAAACTGGCAGGGTTTGCTCTCCTTCAAGTCTAGCACCTTCTTCCTTTCTGCTACCCGTAACAGTTTCTCCACTCCAGGGACCAAGGTAGGGAGAAGTTTATCGAGAAGATATGCTCTGGTCTCCAGGGTCATGGACTCGGTGTTGAACCAATCCTGGGACAAGCTATCAGGAGGGTCTTGCTGTTCCACCTTCTTCTGCCGTATGGTTTCCTTGTTGAGCTTTTCCATCTTTATCCCCTGCAAATCCAAAGCTCTTGGCTGTACTCGCTCATGGAAAATGGCCTTCCACTGAGCATCCATCACTGGAGTCAGTGAGTGAAGGATAACCCTAGAACTTTGCTTTTCTGCTTCCACGGGTAGCTCACTGGCATGGTTGCTTTCAAGATCATTTTTCTTTTCTGGCTCTGCAGCCATATTTTGCTCTCTACAAGGAAAAAAAAAAAAGGCAAGTATAATGTGATTCTGACAGGTGTAATTACAGGGTGGGTTCCTTCCCCCTCCATGAGCTTTGAAAACCATCAATTTCATTTTTGCACTCTTAAGTGAGAATGTCAATTTCAGTCTCCAGAGGCAGTGTGGTGCAATAGTTAAGGCGTTCCACTACTACCAGACAGCTCAGGCTGAAGTTCACATCCACCATTGGGAATCCTTTGGGGCATTCACTCTCCTCCTCCCCAACTCATCTGTCATCCTAGGGATAAGTATTCTGCACATTTCCTACACTCCAGCTTGAGCTCCTGGAGGAAAGATAGGGTGTGTATCTAGCAATACATCCTAAACAAACATTTCAAGGTCTTCTGAACATACAATTGACAATGCTTCTGAGATCTAATGGTAGGGTCCTTCCTCACAATCTGGATTTGAGGTAGATCTGTTAAATCTCTTGATGAAGCATTAATCAAGACAATTCCTCCTACTCACTCCACTTCATAGCAAGGAAAAGAGGAAACTGTCTTAGAACTGGTCAAATTATTTTCCACTAGCTGAATAATTTTTTTTTTTGTCTTGTCTGCGCTCAGTCATTACTGACCCTGCAGTGACTGCCTGGACGAATCCTTGCAGTTTTCAAGCCAATTGTTTTTCGGAAGTGGTTTGCCAGAGCCTCCTTCCTAGACCAGAGCCCAGCTGGCGAGCGCAGGAGGCGGGGTTTCCATTGCTTCGCACCCTTTTTGGGCGAGCGCGGTTTCGCGCTTACCGGCAACTGGTCCCGTCTCTCTGTGCAAGGCGCTGCCAGCATTTTTCCTCCCACCGGAGTGAGAGTACCCATTTATCTACTCACGTAAGTTTTCGATCTGTTGGGTTGACAGGAGCTGGGGAGGAAACAGGAGCTCACCCTGTTAATGCGAAGGCTGGACTCGAACTGCCGAAGTGTCAGCCATTTCTGGCCGGCAACTTTCAGCGTCATTAAGCCGCTGTGCCACCGCGTCCCCTAGCTGAATAATACTTCTGCTTAATTTGTGACGTCCTCTAGGGTCTTCCAGGCAAAGAAGGACCTTTCCTACTTCTGCTACCAGATGCTTTTCCCAAGAGATGCTAGGATGGAACCCAGGACCTTCTGTATGGAAAGCAGATGATTCTGCCACTATGACCATTGCCTTATTTAGGTATTGCTTGAATTCCAGAAGTTAATACATACAGAAGCTGAATTGTAGAGTCCTTGGGGTTCTCTGAGCTTGGTTGTTTTCTTGCAAATGTTTTCTTACCTGGCTAGGTAACATCTTCAGTGCTAGCTACAAGTATTTGCTTCTATTAGAAGCTGAATTGGACTACTCAGAACCCGTTGGCTTATCTTGTTCAATACTGTCTACTACTGGTTTTCTCAATTTGCCGTCCACAGAAATGTTGAATTACAACTTCCATCCTCCCACAGCCAGCAGAGTTGTCCTGGCTGTGGATGGTGAGATTTAGAGTCCAGCACATCTGAAGGGCAGGAGGTTGAGGACAGCTACCATCAATAGTTGTCTAAGGTTTCAGACGGGGTGGAAGGGAGGGAGGTCCTAACTAGAGATGCTGCCTGAGATTCAACTGACCCCCTTTGAGATGCAAGACTCATCAGCATCCTCAACCCCAACTTCCCTCCTTTCGGCAAAATCTCCAGCACCTTTTTCCTGCTCCAAAAGTTGTCTTGCCAGGACAGCATGCTAAGAAATCTCATGTATTTATGGAGGCTTACCTTTCAGGGCAGATCTGATCTGAAAATGCCTGGGAATTTAAGACGGGGCTGTCTAATTTTAGCTGCCAACAACCTTACACGGACAACCAGTGCGCTCGCTCACTTCTGCAGAATTTAACTCCTGCGTATGTGTTTGAAGTTGCCAAGCAACAGTTGGGGGGGGGGCATCTGTCCTCTTGGGCAGCTGGGAAGGGTGAGTGTGCAAATGTTCTCATCCCTGTCATTTCATCACGGGAAATTCTGTGAGAATCCAAAAGGAAAGGGAGGGGTGGGTGAGAGTAAAGCCCAGCCACTAATGGCCATACAGTCCTGGACGCAGGAAGGATCCACCTCTTTCTCGAGGGAAGGGCAACCTGTCCATTTTCCAGTCCTGCTCCAGACTCACAGAAAGAGCTATGGCAACCATAGCTGTGGCTGTAAAGCAAGTATGAAAAACAGCTCAGATGCTGAGCAAAATGGTTTGCTGATCCTTTGTCTTGCGAGGGGTAACAGAGCCTGGAGGGCACCGTCGGGGGGTTGGTTTACAAGGGTTTGGTAGAAGCCATGATGATGTCATGATCATCATGGCTTCTACCAAACCCTTGTAAACCAGTGCAAGTTATGTAATGCGGGCCAGCAACTGACATCATTAGCATACCTCGCATCACTTGCGCCATGATGCCGCTCGCTCTCTGGGGGCATCTGTGGTTGGTGGTTTTCTTATCAAAGGCAGGTTTTGGACTAAGAGCCACTTTTCAGGCATACGCTGTTCAATCTAGTAGCTACCCTACACACACACACGTGCGCACACGCGCACACACACACATACACACCCAGAAGTTTTGGAACAATACTCTTCTCCAATTGTTAGCCAGGTGGGATGAGGTGCAGGAGGGATCTCTGTTCCACAAACAGGAGTCAACCACATGGAAGTCAACAGAAAACCTTGTTTTTTAAGGACTATACCCTGAGAACCAATAAGCCAAACTGGACCAAAATCATCTCAGTCTTGCTAGCTTGCCAAACCATGGGGTCCTTCCACTACTTTTAGCCATTCTGGGCACTCATGCAGGTCTCTGGGGATGCTTGTATTTTATTTTCCTGATACTACCAGAAGTCTGGTTGTCACAAATGCAGGAGAGAACCTTCTTTAAGTCTTTGAACACCTGACTGGGTCTGCCTGGCTTTTAAACCTCTGCATGACCACCAGATGGCAGCAAAGAGATATTGAAAACTCTCAGTCGTTGCTGCCTCTAGTGGTTATTCAAATATTTGCAGCCCAGATGGGGTAGGCCCAGCGTAAAGAATATATCTTAATATGAAAGAGAATTAAAGCAGAAAATCTGTTCCAAAATTTTAAAGAAGGAAAAATCCAACTCGCTTACAGACCCCAGAACATGATACCTGTAATCAGAAAAAGCCAGAGCATAAAAGCCTCGTGCAAAAAGAGAGAGAGAGATTGTATGCAGACTAAGAGCAAGCAAAAAAGAATAATAACCCAATCAAGAATGTCAACAAGAAAAGAAGATCAGACGAATCACAAGAAGCTCTATAGCTAAGATAGGAATACACATGAGTAATCCCAAAAGAAATTTGCCAGAGGAATATGGCAAGACTATATTGTAATCCTTTACAAGCAGGATAACAGAAACATTTGTAGAGAGAGACTAAATTTAAGAAGTGATTCAGCAGAAATTGAGGTATAGCTGTCAAAGAGGAAAGCACCAAACACCTTTGAAACGACTGAATTTTTTAACGCAGCAGGAGACTAGGCAATTAAACTGCTAACCTTTCTATGTCAACAAATAAGGAACAAGATTAGATGATCTGCAGACTGGAAAAGATTTGGATACACATCCAAGGAGACACAAGAAAATGTGCAAATCAGTGCATTATTGCATGATTTCCACACTCAAGCCAAATTGTGTTTAGTCTTATAAAGAAGAACAGAGACATACAGAGAGAGAGAGAGAAATGCCAAATGAACAGGAAGGGTTCAAAAATTACCTTTGCTTCATGGATTCCAGCAAGGCCTTTGATCGCACGGATTACATAGATCATGCCAGAATGTGGAACATGGCAAAGCTAAGGGGGGGGGGGCGGGTGCCAAAACATTTGATCATTCTTCTGAGGAACCTTTATAATGAACAAGAAGCTCTGTAAAATCCAAGTGTGGAAAAGCAGAGTAAACAAGCATGCATATTGTGCCCGTATAACTTATATAATGAATATATTGTAAGAATGGCAAGACTGAAAGAAATAATAGTTGGAATAAAAATTGGAGGTTGAAACACAAATTGGAATATGCACAAGATATCACTTTGTTAGCTGAAAATAAAGAGGAAGAAAATTTATCATGAAAAGAGAAAGTCAAAATCCCGATTTATATCATATATTAATAAAGGAAATGTCAGCCTGTGTACACTTGGTAAACATGCTGTGGAAGTGCAGAATAAAGATGGACAGTGCGCTAGAGAAGTGAAGACCTTAATGCTACAGAGAAAGCGAACCACAATTTTAGATAATATCATGAAGGATAAGGATACTATAATGATAGTGAAGATCAGAATAATTAAAACAATAGCCTTTCTAATCATATGTGGGCATATTTGACTGGAGAAGATGGCTGCTGAGAAAGAGACACAGGCCTTCCATTCATTTATTTGTTTAATTGATTTATATGGCTGCCCAATTCACAAATTGCAGCTCCGGGCAGGTACCATAAGATGATGATTACGGATCTGGAAACAGTTGCTGAGAATGCTGTGGACCAGTCAAGCACTCCTAGACCAAATATTGTAAAGGCTGCTTGCTCCGTTAAGGTGATGATCAGCAAGCAGAAACTGATATACTTCGGGAGTGTGATGCAAGTGATCGATGGACTAGAAAAATGACTCTGTTTGACCAGGCTGAGGAAAAGAGAATGGGAAGGCTGTAGACAAAGTGGATGGACCAGATTAAAGAGATTACTGGAAGATCCTCAGAAGATCTACTGTTTTTTCCTGAAGAGAGTAAGCATTTGTCCATACAGTACAGACATTAGCAGTTGAATTCAACTTGATGACATCAACTAACTATGATATTGTCTGTCCTGGGGCAGTTTTCTTTGTACTTGTCAATACATTCTGTCTTAAGCTTTACATAATATTTATATGGGATTTAAATAATATCCAGTAAGTCGGTAAATTGATAAATAGCTTTTCTTAAGGACTGATGTAGGAATATAGGCAATTATTTACTAATCCAGGCACGGATCTGGCTCAGAAGAACCCCCAGCCCCCAGGATTATGAAAATCTTTATTTTGGAGAGCCCCTAATTACTTTGGCCTCTAATCTTGCTTTAACCGGGGATGGGATCGGACAGAAAGAAGTGGGGACCCGATCCCCTGACCTTCTGTTCTGGATCTTTTAGCCACTGCTTAAAATACGTATAATGATTAATGATTTTAGTTGGGCCATAAAGTGACAAAACATAGGAGAAATCAGGGCTGGGGTTGAGGTATTTTATTATAACTCTTCTCTTTCTCTCCCCCCCACCCCCCGCAAATTGCTGACCAATTTCAGCCCTGTCCTTAACTGTTCTAGCATTAGGTCATTCCTGCCAAGGGTGTGTGAACAAGGATGCCTCTTCAGTAGAAAAGATGGCCCCTCAACTGAAATAAACCAGTAAGTTGTAAAGGAGGGATTTTAATAGGGGCCCGCAGCACCCTCATAAAACAAATTTCTCCAGGATTATTCTCATTTATTGTGCTAAGCTCCCATCCTTTATCTGAAAGTTCAAGGGGACTTACTAAGGTTTTCTCCCAATTTTGTCCCCCAACCTCAACCCTGTGAAGTAGGTTGGCCTCAGGGTTGACTGTTCAAAGTCACCCAGGGAGCACCATGATTGAGCAGGGACATAATGTGGGTTTTCCAGTTCCTGTCCAAAACCTTACCCGTTACACCACAGTGGTGGCACCTTGGATCTTGTTGGGAATGCACCCCCACTCCTCTCCTTAGGGGACCCTAAATCCCAAATAGAAGTACGATTCCCAGATGCCTTGATGCTACAAGGGACGATGGGTTTTATTCACTGACATCGTTTCCTCCTGCCCTGTTTACTTTTCCTCTACGTGCTTTTTCAAAATCTGGGCACCCTTCAACTTCTCGTGCTGTTTTTGGCTGTTCCTCTCTATACTTTAATGGCTTTCTGAGTATTTTTGTTTTTCAAGAAATACAGAACGTTCTCAAATATCATTGGAATCCCAAGATGAAAAGCCAAGACATTTACTGTAAATACTGTAACTGGCAAGGATTTGCTTGTGGTCAAGCACCCGGAGAGGGAGGGCTGTTGCAAAGAGGGAAAAGTCAGCGTCGGGTCCACAATGAAGTTACCACTGCCTTAATCATAACTGGGGTCCAGGCATTGCATGGAGGTTGGTTGTAAGAATGCTCTACAACAGTGTTGTCCAAACTTGGCCACTTTAAGATGAGTGGACTTCAACTCCCAGAATTCCCCAGCCAGCATGGCTGGCTGGGGAATTCTGAGAGTTGAAGTCCACTCATCTTAAAGTGGCCAAGTTTGGACAACACTGCTCTACAAGTCCAACTTAGTAGACTACAGCAGTGACCAACTCTTTCACCGCTCCTGTGCCAACACACCAAAGTTAAGCCAGAGGGATGTTTGAGAGGAGGGCTGCAGACCGAATGCTTCCCATTCTGGGTGGAAACCTGCCCATCTACTTCAACTTGGCTTTAAAAACAGTGAGCCCTTTCTGACCAAGAACCCCAACATTGTCAGCAGCCTTTTTTCTTTTGCTCCTTCACTCCTTGGGTCAGGAGTTGTGGTGGGGACTAGAGCCAGCGGGGTTCAGCCAACAATGTTGGGGCTTAATATTTACCTATTGGCTCTATTTAAGAAAACATATATGGCCACCCATCTTATATATCATATGACTTGATATATATACCTCTGGGCAGCTCACAGCAACAACAATAAAAGCATGGGAAAAACAATAAAAGACTCATGTTTCCCCAGAATGCCCAAAAGAAAGAAATTGTACCCCATACCCTCAAGCAACGCTCCCCAATAACAAGCAGAAACCCTGGGCTCCAGCTTCACCTGATCCCAATGCTTGTAGGAAGAGCCAAGTTTTAAGGCCTTCTGGAAGGGTAGGAGGGTGGGGGCCTGCCTGATCTTGGGGGGGGAGGGTATTCCACAGGGTGGGGGCAGCTATGGGGAAAGCATATTTCCTAGGTCCCACTAGATGACAGTCCTTAAGGGAAGGGACCTAGAGCACGCCCACCTATCTGACCTGGTGGAACAGGCAGATACCCTCTGAGAGGGGCAGATAACCTGGCCCCGTGCCATGCTGGTGAATTGCTGGTGGAACTGAACTGAATTGGATTGGCAATGGACAGGCACAGGAGTAACCAACATCGCTGCCTTCTAGTCTCTACAATTCGTGACCTCCTTTGTCAACAGGGGGCAGAATTGCATGGATTCTTCCCTTAATCCACCCAGAAATAGTACAAAATTGGCACACACACAAAAAAAAAAAAAGGAAAGGAAAGGAAAAACTTTTGCTTTTAATTTTGGTGGGAGCCCCGTGAAAACGTGACCCGGTTGTCAGATTACTAGAAAATGCCAAGCGATACTCTCTGTGAGTCAAGACTTCTCTTTGTGCCCCCTGGGAGGATATTTTTCCCGGGATGGAGAAAAGGAGCATCATAATTGGTTCCCTTTAGATCCAGGGAGTGTTACGGAAGAGGCGCTGCTTGGAAAATCTGCCGGTTCTGGCTGCGAAGGGGAGGCTCTGGGCTTTCGGCAGGAAACCCGAGGTGGAGGCCAGCCCTGGAGGCCCTCCTTGGCCAGAGTCTGTCCCACCTGACTGGGGAGAGGGTCTTCCTAGTATGGGAACCTCCCTGGAGATTTTCCGGATGCCAATCTGGCTCCTACAGAGACCTTGGGCTACGACCTATAGCTTCTTTAGCACTGAATCCCTTAAGCCAGTGTTTCTCAGCCTTGGTCCCTTGAAGATGTGTGGACTGCAACTCCCAGAATTCCCCAGCCAGCTGGCTGGGGAATTCTGGGAGTTGCAGTCCACACATCTTCAAGGGACCAAGGTTGAGAAATACTGGCTTAAGGGATGCATCTGTGTTCACTATGGTGGCATCACCGTTGGCCCTTTAGTTAAATGTTGTGAATGTACTTTAAGACGGACAAATAGAACAAACTGTTTCTTGATCTCCGAAGTATTACGAGGGCCCCAAGGGAAAAGAAAACCACCGTTCCCAGTGTCTTTCCTCCCTTTTCTCAGAAGCAGCTCCCGCAAGGCATCCGGAAAATCTCCAGGGAGGTTCCCACACTAGGAAGACCCTCTCCCCAGTCAGGTGGGACAGACCCTGGCCAAGGAGGGCCTCCAGGGCTGGCCTCCATCTCGGGTTTCCTGCCGAAAGCCCAGAGACTCCCCTTCACAGCCAGAAGCAGAAAGCGGTTTCTCCATTTGCTTCTTAACCTCCAAGGTTTCCTCTAGCTGAGAGCAGCTCCACACTCAGCGGGCAACCCCTGCCTCTCTCTGCTTGGAGGCCAAGGGACACCTGAGCCCCGCAAAGCTGGGCGCACGGGGTCATGGCTACTCGCCCGGCTGCGAAACAGAGGCTCCGTATCTTGGGGCTGTCAGAGCCGCAGAATCTGGGAAGCAAACCACGGGGGGAAACTCCCTGAGTTGTGGGAGCTCCAGAAAGACCCGTCAGCTAAACCTGCCTCTGTGGCTGGCGTGTGGGGGATTCGCTATGGCAGGCGAAAGACCCACAGAGGGAAAGTGGCCACGATTTAATTGTTAGTTCTTAGATCCCCTCCCAGAAAACGTTGCTGCCTCTTTCATCAGCCTCACTCCTATGCCCTAAAGTCAGCGCTTCAGCTGGAGAATTTATGAGAGGTCACACCCTTTTCCGTGACCACTTCCACGCCAGGAAGAGCATTCCTTACTGAATTGCTCTCTCTCAGCCTGCAGTTATTCAGACAAAAGCAGAGTCCAGCCCTTGTTTCTATTTGCTATGCCCTAGTCAATCTTAGAGAGTCTCAAAAATGCTAAGCAGGGTTGGACTTGATTTGGACTCGGATGGGAGGCCACCAGGAGGTCCCAGAGCAGCGGAAAAGACCAGGAATTAAAAATAAAAACTGAAAAAGGGTGCTGGCAACTCTTTTCTACACTGTTGCCAGGAAACTATGCAGGCTGGCCCCTGAAGCCACTGGCATGGAGCTTGACTCAAGGGATTATTTACAATCTGGACTCCAAAAGAGTGAATGGATGGGCCACTGGAGGCCATATTTCATCCCAGAGGGTTTCTCCAACCAGTGCTCCAGGGAAAGTGGTCTCAGAGTTTTCTCTTCTGCCAAGAGGAGAACTGCAAAGGCCCTGGAGCCTTCAGATCACGGGATAAGGTTTCTAGGTGGAGTTACACTGAATTGCCGTTCTCTCTCCGGCAGGACTGTGCCGCTGTTCACCAGGTGAGAAAGGCAGAGCATCAACAGCTGATGGGCACAGACAGAGCAGCTGGAATTGATGCCTGGAAGGAGATGCTGGAAGGAAGCTTCTCTGTTGAACGCGGACATGCCATATCGCACAGACCTTCTGCTCTCCACAGGGTGGCTTTGCTTGGCCTGGAGCTGAAATGCGATTAGGCTGCGGGCAGTTGGGTGATCTCCAGTTAAACAGGATGTATCTTACTTTGGATGCATTATGCGAAGACTCAGCTCTCTGGAAAAGGCTCTGATGCTGGGAAAGGTGGGAGGAAAAAGGAGGAGGAGCAGCAGCAGCAGCAGCAAGTGGGATGGACTCAGTTATGGCAGTGATGGGGGCACAGTTGGAAGACCAGGCTGGACATACATCATCCTGGAGAAGTATCTCTTTGGTCACTAAGAGTCAAAGCTTGATAGAACATAATCAGTCAATCACTGCCAAGACCCAGCTCCCTTGAGAAGTCCATAATGCCGGGAAGGCTGGAAGGAAAGAGACGAGGAGGAGGACCAGCAGCAAGGCGGATGGACTCAGTTATGGCGGCCACGGGGGCACCACTAGAAGACCTGAAGGACCGGGTTAGGGACAGATTGTCATGGAGAAAATGTATCTGTGTGGTTGCTAAGAGTCAACACTGACTTGGTGGCACCTAATCAATCAGTCAGCATAAAGACCCAGCTCTCTTGAGAAGTCCATAATGCTGAGGAAGCCGGAAGGGAGGAGGATGACCAGCAGCAAGGTGGAGGGACTTGGTTACAGTGGCAATGGGGGCACTGTTGGAAGTCCTGAAGGACCAAGTTAGGGACAGATTGTCATGGAGGAAATCTATCTAGGTGGTCCCTAGCAGTCAGGATGGCACATAATCAAACAATCATTAACTTGCCTCTTCGGGACTGTAATGGGAAAAGAGGAGGAAGTGGAGTGGTAATGGAGGAAGGAGGGCGGGATAAAAATGGCCTGAATTTAAGAGACGGACAGCAATGAGAGCACTTGGTGCAGCACCTGCAGTAGAAAGGCAGGAGGAAGAGGAACCCAAGACCTCTGTTACCCTGGCTACGTTTGCACAACACAAAGTGTAACTCATCATTGACAAGCCACCATGGCTAAGTCAAAACCCCACAAGAAACCTTATATCTTAGCCTTAGCCTATTGCATGAACCAGGCCATGATGTTACGCCGCACTGTACGACTTGTTTCGGCTTCAAACGTGCAGATGCAGCCACTATCCAGCAATCCAACTCGCCCAACAGACATTCTGATGTTCACTAGCTTTGTCCTATAGCTGTCGGAACGGCCTCCCTTTTCCCCAGGCCCCCCATATCCCAAGCTGCACTTCCTAAGCCTCAGCTGTAAGTGTCCCCCCTTGCCCCCACGATGCTGGAGGCCTCCCCCTGCTCCCATTTCCCTACCTCCCGCCCTTGGTAAGCTTCCTCCTGGGTGCCATTGGAGGCCCCGTGCTTCAAGGCAGGATAGGAAGGGCGAGCCCGTTTCTCGGCTATGCCGTGTACGGGGCGTTGCGAGGCTTCTCCGCGGCTAGGTTGTTTTATGCTAGTTATGTTATTTCACCATTCTGGCTGTTTTTGTTCTGCTTTCATGGTTCGCCACCCAGAGTCCTGGGTGTGAGATGGGCAGTCATATAAATATATCAAATAAACAATCCAACTCGCCCAACAGACATTCTGATGTTCATTAGCTTTGTCCTTTTGATTCCTCCCTGTTCTTATTATATCGCTATCCCATCTTTCCTCCAGGAACCACAAGGCAGCAGCAGATGGATGGGATCCTTCCCACCTTCTGGTCCTAACAAGCACCCCACCCATTAGGACAGGGTTTCCCAAGCTCAGCCACTTTAAGACGTGTGGACTTCAACTCCCAGAATTCCCCAGCCAGCTGTGCTGGCTGGGGAATTCTGGGAGTTGAAGTCCACACGTCTTAAAGTGGCTGAGCTTGGGAAACCCTGCTTTAGGGGCCAAGTCTCTTCTGGTCTGGCAATCAAGGCTTCTGCAACCTCAGCTGGCTGGGGGGCGCCCGGGCAAGCCTCAGTGACTCTGCAAGGCCCGCTCAGCGATCGTGGCTCGGCCAGTTGTGAAAAGGCAACCCTGAGTCAGTCCACGTGGATACGGACTGCAACTCCCAGAATTCCCAGCCCACCTTGCAGGCACGCGAGCTGTCTCCGCTGTTGCAGGGGCTGCTGCAACAGACCCCCACCCACAGCGGAAGAGTTTCCCGGGGCCGCCCCCCGCCCCGCGCTCAGCAGCGGAGAAGGAAGGGCGACTCCTCTCCTCCGGAGCGGGCGCGCAAGAGTTAACCGCGCCGCGGAGGGCGGGGCAGCGGCGAAGGGGCGGGTCGAGGAAGGTTCGGCGGCTTGACAGGTGGCGCATGCGCGCTGGCGCCTCATTGTGCCCGGCCGGCCCAACCCCGCCGCGCCTCAGTCGGCGAGAGAGCGTTGGCGGGGGAGGAGCTGCGGCCGCCGCCGCCGCCATCGCCGCGCCTTCTTCCCCTCGCTCGCCCGCTCGGGCCGCCTCAGCCGCCCTTCCTCTCGCTTCTCCGCCCGCCGCCATGGAATAAAGGCTCTTGGCAGGCCGGCCGGGGAGGCCCCGCCGCGCCCCGATGGCTCTGGTGACGGTACAGCGCTCGCCTACCCCCAGCGCCACCTCCAGCCCCTGCGCTTCGGTGAGTTGCTCGGCGTGAGGGAGATCGCGCCGCTGCCGCCGCCGCCGCGGAGGTGGCTTCTGCGCATGTGCGGCGCGCTCGACGCCCCCTCCTCGCCCCGGCGCCGCTTCTGTGTTTTTCGGTATTTTGTCCTCCTCCCGCCACCGTCCTCCCCCTCCCGTCTTCTGCCCGCCTGCCTTGACAGCTGCAGCCCATTCATTCATTCTTTCATTCATTCATTCATCTCTCCGTCCCTCTTTCCTTCCCCCGCTTCCAAAATGGAGGCTGCAGCTGGGAGGGGGCGCCTCTGGGTGATCCTTTGCAGCCAGAAGGCGTTCGTGCCCTTCAGCCAGATGCACATTCTCTCCACCGCCTGGCCCACAGGCTGTACACCCCAAAGGTGTATCCTCCGCACCTTGGCATTTTTGTGTTGGTGCCTGTATGTTTGCCCCACACCCCATTACTCATCCCCGGTTCCCTGCTTGCCTTTCTGCTGAAGTGCCCCATTAGGCAAAGTTGGGAGCATTTCTTTAAACATCAGGGAGTTTGGATTTGTTTTTACGCGGAGAAAGAGGTTTTTGCATTTGGTTTTTGGAAGACGTTTGCAAGCGTCTATTTGGAGAGAAGCAATGACTCTTCTGAATGACGTGCAAGGCTGTAACTGAATCGGAAATGCCTTGTTTCCCTCCCTCCCCCCCTTTCAAAAAAGAAGATTCTGCCCAGTTGGAGGGCAGCAAGAATTGTGAGTGAGCACCTGGCTGGCCTTTTCTAGGGCTGGCTGCAAAGCCGCATTGGGCCTTACCTCTGGGATGTGGCACCACCAGGAGTGTAGGTTGGGCTGGGAGCTCGAAATAACATTCCAGAAGAAATCAGTGACAAACCGCTGAGACCACCTGGGTGTCACCAGGAGTTGCACGTGGCTAGAGGGACCCTTTACCGTTTTTATGAGAACTTGAAAAAAGGGACCAAGTCTTGTTTAATAAAAGATCATTAGGGTGTGATCCAACAAGCATTTACTTGTTTCTGAGTAGATGTATGGGGGGACAATGCCATGCAATCTAAATGAAATAATAAAAGCAACAGGAACGCAAGACAATTAACAAATAAGGGGGGAAACTGGTAAATATTGATTTAACGGCGTTGATACACCATCTCAGTGTGGCTGACTGTGCTGTGTGCATGAGCAAATAACTAAAACCGGTAACAAGACAATAACAAAAACAGAAACTGATAAGTGCCGGTAATCACTGTAGGCCCCTGAGTCCTGCTGAAATATGATCTTTTAACATTCTAAATATAGTGCACTACAATATATTGCATTAAGCTTTCGTGTTTAGATGCTATGGATGTATTTATTGCTAATTTTATTTTCCTCCATAATGTTATTTGCAAGTTTGGTCTAGGAGAATATCTCTTGCTGTAGGATGGCTGTGTCACTCTTTTGCAGTGTTTTGTAATGTAAAAGCTGCTGGTTTTTGTTTTTTTGTCTTTGTTAATGTGCCAGCAAGAATAAGCCCCATAAATGGAACAGAGAATAGCTAGCTAACCATTCATTTTTGCAGCATGTACTCAATAGAATCTTGTTGAGTTGAACGGGAACTATTTTTCAGCAAACATCCCTCAGGTTCTAGCTTTAGTTCAATTCAAGGTAACTATTTATCTTGGTGAAAAACTGGAGTTGAGATGTGGCTACTTGGAAGTTTTTTCCTGTCCATTCCTGCCAGAACGCATTCTGAGAACACATGGTTTTGGTTTCTGCAAAATGTGTGTTTACGTACTCGGGTTTTGGATCCTGCATGTCTTTTATTTTGAACAGGCCCAGCCCAGAGATCGGCCCTTGAGCCAAATCTGTCCCACAGAGTTGTAACATCTGCTCTCCTTAGAGCAAACAAACACTGGACAGAGCTGAGTGTTTTCTAGGCCCTCGGTCGGGAGGGACAGGGGGCTGTGACCGGCCCTGCCGTATCATTGCCAATCTTTTCTAACTGACTAGATGACCCACTCTTGATATCTGGTTTCATAACTGTCACAAAGCAATATGCTGGTGAAAAGGGATGTCTGGAGGCTATTAAGTCACTGCTGCTCAATTTCTGCTTACGGTTATGTTTTATTTGGGCTATATGGGTCAGTTTGAGGTGATCTAGAAGGCTGGGCCTTTGTGGGTTTTTTGTTTTTTTTGTACAGTACTTTAAAACTCCTAGCCGGGCTCTGTTGCGTAAAGCAGCCTTCCCTGACCCGGTGTCCTCAGATGGGTTGGACTTCCCTGCTGCCAGGGCCAACAGCTGGCTTGGAAGCTTTCAAGGCTTCTGACAGGCAAAATGAGGCAGGATAAGGGTTGTGGGAGATGCCCTGAACTGCAGATCCAAAGTCATCTCGGCCGCTTGGAACAGCCAGCCCTCTGCAGTTTGCTAAGTCTCTGTCATGTGTTGGACCTCCGTAAGCAGGTGAGCAGGCACCTGGTCTCTGCTACTTGTCTTGCAAAGGGGACAGCCACAAAGCAAGTCCTTTTGCACCCTCTTAAAGCAATCTCTGAGTCTCTTGGGCTCCGTCCCTGCAGCACCAGCCAGCGGTTGCTTTTCTAAAGGTCTGGAGGAGAAAGCCTCCCCGCCCCCCCCAACCAAATGCTTTTAACTCAGGATGCATCTTCAGGCAAGGCAGCTGCTTTACCATCGTCTCATTAAAGCAAGTTAAGCCTTCCTCCTTTCTAACTATCTGCAGTATCTTTTTGAAAGTATACTGATGACCTGCATGTTCCTCCTTCCCTCTAAGGAGCTGAAAGCAATGTACGTAGCAACCCCGCCCATTCCTTACAACAACCCTATTAGGTGAGCTAACCTGATAAACAATGAATGGTCCTTACCTTAGCTTTCTACTCTCAGTCCTATGCTACTTTTCACTTCCATTCCCATGCCTCTTGCAGTCTGTGGGCAAAGTGTTGTCTCCAAGCAATAGTGTGCAGATTTCTAATGTTCCACACACGCTGCGTACATGGAGTCCTAAGTTAGGCTGCCGGTCCAGTGCCAATCTGCTACGAACAGGAGGGGCATCCAAGTGACTTGTTTAAGGCAACTTGCTGAGATTTGATCTGGCATCTTCTGGGCTCACACCTTGGGCTCTGCTGCGCTCCACCGGGCGGCCTCTACAACCCCAGAAACATCTTTTAAGACTTCTGGAGCGGTGCTTTCCTGGCATCGCTCGAGATCATGCCATTCCCAT
Organism: Liasis olivaceus; assembly: GCA_030867105.1. Lineage (NCBI taxonomy): Eukaryota > Metazoa > Chordata > Lepidosauria > Squamata > Pythonidae > Liasis > Liasis olivaceus. The sequence goes on from CM061349.1 coordinate 330,313,984, forward strand.
AAGCACTTTATTAAACACCCTTTAATGGCTTTTGGAGTCTTCCCCGGGAGGCGTGATTTGATTATCAAGCACACTTAATTCCACTTCAGCTGCTCCGTTGTAAATACTGATGTCATCCATTTATGTCCTTCCTGTATTATTGATTGCAGGGGGAGTGTTACGTGCAGATCATCCAATTTTGTCTACTTAGTCAGTTGTTCTGTGGAAGGTGAAAGTCCTTCATACCTGGTTTTTGAAGGATAAAATACAATTGGAGGCCATGGAAACCCCTGAAGCAAAGAAAAAAACAGCTGGGACTCAGGTCCTTCTTCCCTTCTTCCCTCCCTCCTTCCCCCATTTCCCTTCTTCTTTTTCTCCCCTTCCTCCCCTCCCTCCCCTCCCCCCTCCCTTCCTTCCTTCCTTCGTCTCTCTTCCTCTTCCTCTGTTTCCCATCCTTCCTTCTTCCTTTTTAAATCTTTATTTCAGCTGCTGGAGGCAAGGCTGGATGTAAATCTGGCAAACCAGCAAGCCAGCCTCCTAGGGCGAATTTTTCAGTTGTTTGGATTTTTTCCCGGAAGTGGTGCTCCTTTGTCACGGGCTGCTGTCATCAACGTCACTGGAGCTGGCAGGTGCTTGTCACACGCAGGCAGCAAAAGGAGGACTTGTGCACGAGATCGTCCAACCGTTTGCTTGGAGTATGGCAGCCTTCCCCTGAAAGGGTCTTTTGAAGCCTCCTGTTTTATTCTGGTTTCTAACTCGCCAAGTGGGGGGGCGGTCTGGGGAGCAGGGTCCAACTTGACTTTCCTCAGCCTGGCTGTACGAAGACTCTTACAGGCTGGGAAAATAAAAAGGAGCATTTCAAAATAAGACAAAGAAAGAGTGGATGACTGTTTCAGTCTTATCTAGTAAAACAGCTGTCAGTCCTTCAGTGAATGTGGGAGAGAGAAGTTCCAAGATAATTCACTCATAAACAAGGGCTGGAGTTTTGCTGCTCCGGTTCTGAGACTCTGCATCCTAACCCCCATCTTCCTGGCATTAAATCTGCTTAATGAAATTCCCTCTAAGTCTTTCTTCCTTAGGTGTGCATTGCTGCTGAAGGCTGGCACTGGTTCCCTGCAAAGGCACTGGACAGAACTGTAATTCTCTGACCACAGGACCTTTCCTTTAAAATCTGAAGGCTGCCCGGCTGCGTCCACAGTGGAGCGAGCCTGTTCTGATCCCCAGGCCTGTCTCACGTAGGTTAAGCTTACTTCTCCCCATCAGCAGCACCTGCACCGTGTGTTACCGGGCTCTGCCTTGCCCTTCCAAATGGTCCGGGCTTAGTGGGCATCTGGGTAGCGTCTCTGCTTTCTAACTGCAGTTCAAGGTTTGGGGTTGACCTTTGAAGGCTTGCCACAACCGGGAACCAGGGGTCTCCTTCTAAACTCACCTCTGCCTTTCTGGAAGGGTCCTTCCCTAACCTCCCCTACTTTATGCTGTGGATGATGGGGCTTCTGTCTCTTGGGATCCTGTCTAGGTAGAAGCCTGTCACCATTTCTGTTGATTCTGTGGATCACTCAATGGGCTAAAACAGAGTTGGGAAGTTCACCATGTTATAAAACTCCAGTTATTTGTCTCAGGCCAGAATTAGACTATTTTTGTTTGTTTGTTTGTTTGGGAAGTGCATATTATAAGACATAACAATTGTGGTTTTTTTAAAACTTTAGCTTAGTGTGTTGTGGGAACAGAATCCATATATCTTGTTGCTGCTTAGAATGCACAATTCATTTGCACTAGATGGTGTGGGAAGGGTTGGCCTGGGCTTACGTACTTTGCTCTGTTTCTGTACGTGCTTTTACAGCAAGTTATCCACCTTGAACAATGTAAGATGACAGCTGTATTAATCTATGGTAGTCCCTTTTCTGACTTACACATTTTATTAAAAGGCGTCAGCTTTTGTAAGCTGCAAGTCACTTCATCAGACGCAATGAAGTGGCTAGAGCAGTGTTTCTCAACCTTAGCAACTTTAGGATGCCTGGACTTCAACTCCCAGAATTCCCCAGCCAGCATGGCTGGCTGGAGAATTCTGGGAGTTGAAGTCCATGCATCTTAAAGTTGCCAAGGTTGAGAAACACTGGGCTAGACTGATGTAGGATTTAACTATATTTTGTTATTGTACGTTGTTCACCTGATTGTCCTTTCAGAACAAGGGTTCCTGATGGTTGAGCAAAAATCAGGAGTCTGGTAGCCCCTTTTCCAGCTAACAATTTTTATTCAAAGGCATCAGCTTTCAGAAGCTGCAGCGCTCGCTTCATTAGATGCATAGAGTGGCTAGACTGAGTTGATTAAAGCTTCTTAAAAAGCTTCTGCCTTTGAATAAAATTTGCTTGTTGGAAAAGGTGCTACCGGACTCCTTGTGATTTTTTTTTTTTTTTTTTGCCACCACGGGCAAATATCCACTTGACTCTTGAACAGTCTGAAATATTTTCGTGTCCTGAGTTTGTGTACACGTTTGGTCATTTGTTTGAGAAAGGCGTGTTTTTAATTCTTATGAGCAATTGTTGTTGTTACTATTGTAAAACCCTCATCCCAACAAATGAAGCTGGTGGAATAGCCCGTTAAATATACTTTTTGCAGAAAAGCCTTGAGGTTGTTAAAATTGTGTTTCCTCCTGTGTTTTGCATGTGCTGTCCTTGCCCCCCAAAAGGGGGGGGGTGCCAGTGATTTATTTTTATGCATATTTCTAATTGGTACAAACCCGGTTTCCCCCAAATCCACATTTGGACCTGTACTGGCTTTGAGCTGATTCACCTGGAAAGCACCTGGTTCCTAGCTGCTTTTAGCACTTCCTTCTTTGCTCAGAGGATTGTGGAGACATCTGATAAAAACATTTCCCCTGCAGGAAAGGTGGTTTATTTATTACAAATTTGTAGTGCCTCACACTTCACTTTCCCCACCGCGAGCCTGCCTGGACGGCAGCAGAAAGGCACTACTAAGGTTCTCTCCCCACACCCTGCCTTAGAGGCCCGCCTGCCTGGGGAGAAAGCTGCGTTGCTCCCAAGCTGAGGCACGTGGCCCCCAGATGTCTGGACTTTAGCTCCCAAATTCCCCAGCTGGCACGGGCATTGTCAAGAACCCTGGGAGTTGAAATCCCCACATCTGGACGGTGCCAAGGTTGACCCCGGCTGCCGTCTGCAGCTCTGCTGGATCCTTCCTCTCTGCCTTCTGAAGACCAGCCAAGGGGCATTTTTTCCCCCTTGGGCTCTTAATCGTTAACAATTTAAAATATTTGGTTCTATATTTTAATTGCTATTAGCCTCTTGGAGTACTTGCCGTGAATGGGAAGGCATATAAATCAAGCGAAAGAATAAATCTGCTTCATTTGCATCTGTACGGGAGTAGGCATTTCCTGGTAGATTTAGGGATGATTTGCAGGTGATCACTGATTGACGCGGCATATAGTTAAACCTTGGAGGGCTTTAATGGGGCTTAGACAGATTCATGGAAGAAAAGATTATCAAAGGCTAATTTGGTGAAGCGAAGGCAATGGGTGTGGCTTGCTGGGGAATCACAAGGGAGGGGGATTCCTGCCCTCCTGTCAATGTTGTGGGTCTCCCAGCAGCCGTACAAGAAGGGAGGGTTGCTTGAACTGCTCTTTGCCCTGACTTGTTCTGAACTTTCTTCGGAGCGGTAAGAGCCTGGGGCCCGAGATGAGCAGTTAAGATGAGGAGGGGCTTGGGGGCTGACCTGATGAAGAGCGGTGAAAGGAACTGGATTGTTTCGCCCAGCATTTCTCAACCTGGGCAGCTTGAAGATGTGTGGACGTCAACTGGCTGGGGAATTCTGGGAGTTGAAGTCCACACATCTTCAAGCTGCCCAGGTTCAGAAACACTGGTTTAGCCTAAAGGGGAGAAGGCCAGGAGGAGACACGAGAACAGGCTTCCAAGGGCCGTCCCAAGGAAGGGGTGAGAATGTCTCTCCACGGTGGCCAGGGGTAGGACGGGAACCAGCGGTTGGGAGCTTTGCAGAGGGGGATCCCAACTCAGATAGGGAGGGATTGCCTGCCCCCTGGAGCTGAGGGGGCTCTGCCCATGCAGGGTTTCAAGCCAAGGCAGGAGCGCCCTTTGTCTGGGATGGTCTGAGGATTCCTGCCCTGGGCAGGGGGCTGGACTGGAGGACCTCCAGGGCCCCTTCCCACCCGAGGATTCTGCAGTTGAATCTGTGAGTGAATTTTGGGTGGAGAGACATCTCCATTCGATGCAGGTTCTGAAAATAAATGCTTGGGCTTAGAATAACTGTGGAAGGGCATACATTTTGCCCCTACCTGTAGTTGGTAGATCTTGGGGTTTTAATAAAAAGCCACATGGGCCCCATTGCCTGCCTGTAATCTGTCCACCCCTCCTCTTCTGTCCAGTGACCTTTCTTTCCATGTCTTGAGTGAAGCAGTGAAACAAGAGCATTTTTTGAGAACTAGCATCTTCGGGGATAATGCCTGTACCACCTCCTTGCTGTGCAAATACTTGGATCCTCTGTTTTTGGATAAGCCTGCATGTGGCCTATACAGGTAGTCCCCAGGTTAAGAACACCCAGTTGACAGATGACCCATAGTTAAGAACGGAGCCTGTTGTAGCAAAATTCGAGTTAAATACGCAGTGATTTGAGTTAAATACACAATGGTTCAAGTTAATTACACAATACTACTTATACGGTATTATCCAATCATACTGTTCCGGCTTACGTAGAAATTCGGCTTAAGGACAGACCTTGGGAACGGAACTTGTTCTTAAACTGGAGACTCCCTGTATGTGATGTGTGCGCGTGCGCCCGGGTTCAGAAAAATAGGCATTTCTCTTCCAAAGTTTACATAAAATCTCATCCAATCAAACTCATTGGCAATGGGTTGGCGGGGTTAAGTCATGGCATTCGCAGACGTGGGAGGAGGTGGCGGCAGCCAATTTTTTAAAAGAGGCTGTGACAAGTCAGCGCAAAATTTTTGCTCTTTCAGTAGCTGCCAGTTATGATGGCTTTGGGGAACCTGTCTGTTCAGAGGCAGCGTACCTTGAAATGCCAGCAAAAGGGATCAGCAGCAGCTGGAGGGGCAAGAAAGTAAAAAAAATAAATAAAAAATAGAGCTTTTGTGGCCAAGTCCAGTGCCAAGTGGAATGCAAAATCTCTGGGTTATATCTGGCAGGGATATTATTTGAAGTTAATGTTTGTGCCACTATCAACAAGGTACTTCTTCTGAATACGCCTTCAGTTGGCTTAGATGGTTGTAAACTGATCAGAGAGGAAATTGAGGCCCGTGAGATGGATGTTATTTGTAGTGACTGTTGTCCTCAACTGCCACTGTATGTATATTCATTACTATTTTATTTTATTTCTCTTATTTATGTATTCAATTTCTGTAGCCGCCCAAGTGGCTCTTGGATTACTGTTGTTATTGGCTGTTTTTACTGAGTTTTAATTCTGGGTTAGCTGCCCAGAGTCACCTTTGCGAGATGGGCAGCCACATAAATTTAGTGATTGATTCCCCAGCCTAGAACAGAGAAGCTGGCTGGGTTGAACGCTTCACATCAAACTCAAGTTGTAATAGCATTCGCCAAGAGGTGTTTTTTTTGGGTTTTTGGAGGGGGGGCAGTTTGAAGAAGCTGCTCTTTCTGTCCAAGAGAGAAGTAATTTAGTGGCGGTGGGATGAGCCGTGAGCCAAACAGCTCTTGGTGGCATAGCTCTGCAGTCAGATCTGGATCTGGAAGCTTTGGACAATGCTTCTTCCCCTGTGCCTCCCCCTCCAGGGGAGTAATGCCGCATTATCTCACAGGATTAAGGTTTACCACCAAACACTTTGAATTCTTAGCTAGTCCTTCAGAGGACTAAGATAATTTTGCTCGCTTGGGTTTTAGTGCTTGAGGAAGAAAATCTTCAAAGCAGAAGGAAGCGTCTGACTCTGTAGCCCTTGTTCCCAAACGGGTGGTTTCCAAATGTGCTGGAGATTGCTGGCTGGGGATTATGGGGGCCAGAATCCAACATCTGGAGGGCCCGAATTGGGGAAGTTGATGAACCTGAACCTGAGTGCCTTAGGGGGTCCACCAGCCCCACCAGTGCACAAGAGATTGTGCGCACCAAGCAAACTACGTCTCAAAGGCTGTGATGGATGTCCACGTTCAGATTTATGCTGGGTGTGAAATGTGCTGAGGATAATGTGAGTAATGTGAGTGTAATTATTACAGTTGGCAGAAAGCAGAGGTTCGGTTTTCTCTGCCCAACATAAATTAGGAGCGCTTGAAGTGGAAGGGTGTCTCTATTATGTAGGTTGCACACTAAGGAGAACCGAAAGGCAGCATCAACTATTTTTTTAATCCCATTCTAGTTCTGATTACTCTGGTGTAAATGGCATTGTTTCCTGTGTGTCTGGTGTTTGTTGAGAGTGAAAGGTTCACCCTGCTGAAAAGCATCGCCTTTTTATGTCTTGGGCGGGGGGCTATCCGTGCCAAGGAAAAAGAATGATATGGATGTGTGTGTATGAGCAAGAGAATTTGTGTGTTAGATTTCACATATAGAAGAAGATCCGTGCTAAATTATTCCTTCCCTGCTTCTTCACACGAGTGCACTGTGTAATACCTAGCAAAAATTTTAAAAAATTAAGTTTTATCTGACTTGCTGAATATCCAAGAAATTACAGAAGCCTCTACAACAGTGTTTCTCAACCTTGGCAACTTTAAAATGCGCGGACATCACCTCCCAGAATTCCCCAGCCAGCATGGCTGGCTGGGGAATTCTGGGAGGTGACATCCGCGCATTTTAAAGTTGCCAAGGTTGAGAAACACTGCTCTACCAGTTGTCCATTGGTGGTGTTTGAGGCTGTTTGGGAGATTTCAAGGTATATTGGCAAAAATTAGACTTTGGAGTCGGGGGGCTCAATTCTCCCTGCTGACGAAGTTCCACCCCAGGCAGACCAGCTCGGCTTCCCCAAAGCCCTGTCAATCAGTGAGGAATAACAGCCAATGGCAGGGGTGCTTTCTGGGAGGGAGGCGGAGCCAGACTCCCTGGCTAGGGAAGATGCCATCCCCACCGGTGGAACCTGAAAGCCGATTATTGGCGGGCGCTTGGCTTGTTTAAATACGTTCCTAGGTGGGACGGCCCATCCTGGCCACGGGCCTGTCTCTGACGCCGGCAGGAGCTGTCAGACCTGTACCGCAGGCATGGGCTGGTACGATCCACGGCTTCCTGAAGTGAAGCCAAGCTTAAATAGCAGCATGCAGAATCTCAAGGAGGCAGGCCGGAGGAAACCCCCTTGGCACCCTCTCTCGGGGCAGGGGCATGCAGAGACAGACCCTCCCGGCCTTTATTAGGAGGCGAGGGGTCGAATGGGGCCCTCCACCTATTTTTCACCCTGGCTGCAGCCCCACCTGGCTGGAAGCAGCCACTGCCGGGGATGGTCTTCCTGCAGCCCCCCTTCCCTCCCTCGTGCAGGAGGGAGCCCGGCTGGTTGGTCGAGCTCCTTGGGGTCAAGCCGCTGCCAGGCCCAGCCGGAGCATCCTGCGGCTTGAGGAACGGTCCTCCCTGCCAAAAGTCCTTGCTGGAGGGCTCTTTGGCACAAGCTTCCCCTGGTAATTGGCTAATTCCATTAAGGGATGGCCGCTAATTGGCTTTGTAAGGAGGCCCTGCTGAGCTGCGGCTCAGTGTAGGTGCTGGGAGGGGAGCAGCCCGAGGGCAGCTGGGCCCCGTCTCCCTGCCTGACTTGCCCAGCACAGCCTCAGGGCTCCGAAACACTCCCAGACCCCCTAAGTAGAATTTACTCATGTCTCTGTGACGTTTTTTCCCCATCGCCACAGTGATGTGACTGTGGCAAGGTTTGAACTGGAGGCGGCAGTCAAGAACAGCATAGCGGGAGGGGTTTTTAAGGGGTCTTCCTTTGCCCCCAGGACCCTCTTTCTCCAGGCAGGTCACCTGTGGGCTTCCTAAAGGCATGGGAATGGTAGTTCAGCAGCGTTTCAAGGGCCCCAGGTTGCCCACCCTGACTCCTGCCCTGTCTCCTGGCCTCTTTTCAATTTGCCCCCACATTTCTGGAAAGCCCCCAACTTAGTGCTTTCATCCCCATAGCAAAACCTACAGTGCAGCTACGTCGCAGAAGTGGAGACCCTGCAGCCTGCTGGGGAAGGACTGCAAATCCTTTTGTTCCCAGGCTCCTGGCCGTGCCCCCTTCACCACTGGTTTATAAAAGTCTCTGGCGTCAAGCCTTTCCTGTTTGGTCAGTTTTAGTGTGCAGGTGTTTGGGGGCAGGGTCCTCTCCATGTCTCACAAATCTATATAAAGCACGTACTGATGGCCAGGTGTGAATCATTCTTACGCAACTTGCACTGCTCCCACTGCCAGTTTAAAAGGTTGTTAGAGGTGCACGCAGCACCTAGCCAACCTTGGCTGATCTGCAGTACCTAGTTGCTAGTGGATGGAAGACCACCAGGAGATCTCAGGGCTGTAGGCCAGAATGGAAAGGTGAAAAAGCATTCCAGAAGGCCAGGGCAGAACAATTCTATCTTGTTGCTAAGAAAGCACTGTGGACATATCTGTGGAGTCCAGCTTTGATTTGAAAATACATTTTTTAATGTATAAATATACATTTGGGGCATCTAAAAAGGGAGTTTCTACATTGAGAGGCCTGCTAGCTAAGAATGACACCATTTGCAGTAAGAACATTAAATTTGTAACTTAAGCGTGTAAGTTTTTTAAGTATAAAGCAAGCGAGCAAAACCAAGGGTTGAGAATAAGAACAGCGGCTGTAACTCCCTAAGTAAGCGTTGTGGGCTGTGTTTACAGCTGCTCCATTTTAAGGTTATTTTTCTTGATGGATTTCTACTGTTTTGAATGTATTGTTCTACTGCTCTTCAGCTGCTGTAAATCGCTGAAGAGGGGGTTGTTTTCAAAAAGAGAGGAGGCATTTTTAAGAAGCAATCAAATTGCTGTCCCTCAACGGAGAAGCGCAGTTGAGCCCAGAAGTTAAAGAAATTCTCCCCGCACAAGGAAAGAAAACTCTGCTCTTAAAAAGTCGCAGGGGCCCTGAGCCAGTTTTGCTCTGGCAAAAACAGCCAAGGATGCCTGCCTGGACTTGCTGGTCCGAGAACTTCTCAATGGAGAATTGGGTTCATCCCGGCCAGGCTTCCATTCACAGGTTTTTATAAACTTCAAACTGGAGATCTACCGTGCAGGTTTAACACGGACAGATTTACAGTCAAGGCTCAAGGTTTTTATTTTCCTGAGCTATGCAAAGAATTAATCCAAGGCGATGTTTTGCTGCCTGAGGAATTTTTCTTTTGGATGCTGCCTAGAAGATGCTGATTTAATCCTCGTGGACTGCTTTGGGCTTCTGCCTTGCGTTGGTGCCTCTTGCTCGTCCGTTCAGAGAGCACAGAAAACTCCCAGAGGTTCAGCTCCGGTGACACTGCGTCTGCTTGCCAAAAGGATGTGTGTTGGTCTGTGTGTCTTTTTCTTTCCCCCTGCAGGGTGGAGTGTGTTTTGACTAATGACTTGCACATGACAGTGGAATCAGAGAGAAATTCTTTTTTCTTCTTTTTTTTACTCCTGTTAGGCGTAACTGTTTGGCAGACGCTCTTAAGGGAGAGAAGGGGACATTGTAAGAACACATCCACACACTGTCTGCTGTGGCTTTGCTTGAAAGGCTTATCAAAAATCATAACCGGGGCTGTGCCCGTGGAAGAGAATAAATGCACAGTGAAAACTCTGTGCCAAAATTGCTGGATTCTGTGACCTTTGTAAAACATGGACATTTGCAAGTTGAATGCATTTGCAGACCTTTTTTAATTGCCTTGTTCTAATTTGGCAAATCAGGGGAGGGAGCAAGTGGGTGGTTACGCTCATCACCTCCTCCATCTCGGGCACCTTTTTGGTTTATCCCCTTGGGTATCTGAATTTTGACCAGGCGTAGCTCTTGGGGTGTTTTGACTTACTTATTTGTGCATTCATTTTATTTATTTATTAAAAAATTTAAACCATCCAATTGCTGAAGGTCTCCGGGCAGTTTTGCAATAAAACACACTAAAAATACAGTCCAAGTCAAAATATATACAATCAGATCAAATGAAATGCAACATAAAACACCGTATAAAGTACAGACAACAGCCACCGTGGTCATTCTAAGAACTAAAATACAAGTCAAACCCATTAAAAAGCCTTGGAAACAGACAGGTCTTCTGCTAGGGCTGAAATGGTGGTAATCTGGGCACCAGTCAAGCCTCTCTGAGGAGGGGATTCCATAAATGGGGTGCCGATAAATGGCATTACTTGCCAAATGAAGGGGCCTGGGATTAGCCCAACGTAGGACCAGAAGACTTGCTTGGCTGTTGCAGGTCCCTAGATTCTGTCTGTGGCTTCTCTGCTTCAAAGCATCTCAGACTTGCCAAGTCCTCAAGAGCCTCTGTTGCTCTTCCTCAATTTGGTCTCCTCCAGAAGCTTCTAACTCCATGTCCCATCTTCCAGTCAGCTGGAGATGCCTGTCAGATGCATTAGCACCACTGGGCTGGAAAAGGCTGAAGGTGCCGGTGCTAAGCTGTCTCAGCAGATGAACCATTCTGGGCAACTAGCAAGATCTAGTGTTGGTCTGCTTCCAGCATGTGAAGCTGCTGGAGATCTTTCTCTTCATACAGCCAGTGTGAACTTATTGGGTTCAGGGTGGATCAACCCATGAAACAGCTTTTTGCAACAAGATCATCCAGCTGTGAATGCAGGAGAACGAATGTGGTATTTAGCTGGAAACCACAGTAGAGTCACAAGTCTACAGATGGTGCTGCCATGGAACAGAGCCAGCCTTAAACATGGCTTATCTTGGCCAGACCATAAGTCTGCTGCTCTGGAGAAGGACAGCCCTGATATTGTTGCAGGCTAGAAATAGTCATCCAGCTGCGGATGCCCTTGGGACCTTTTTGTGAACAATAATGTCTTTTGCCAGATAACCCTGTTGAGGTTGCTACTGCTGCCTTGTGAACATGCTCCCTTTCACCCTTGGATTGTTCTGACATTGGATTCATTCTCACGTCATACCATGGTTTGGCTTCTTTGTGACATAGCCTCAGTGTGCCATCATGGGTCAGCATGATGGTGCTATGGTTGTGGCTTAATGTCACCACAGTTTTGGAAGTCTAAAGCACAGCTACACTTAGATCAGTGTTGTCCAAACTTGGCCACTTTAAGATGAGTGGACTTCAACTCCCAGAATCCCCCAGCCAGCATGGCTGGCTGGGGGATTCTGGGAGTTGAAGTCCACTCATCTTAAAGTGGCCAAGTTTGGACAACACTGACTTAGATGTTTAAAAAAAAAACAGTTGGGCAGTGTGGAGCATAATCTCACCGTCAGGTCAGGATGGTCTGCAGAAAGCTGTGGCTGAAAATGAAGCTTCTTTGGGGTAACCCATCCGCCTCACTTGCAGGACCAGATAGGGGCCGGGCCCAGGTGGCAATGCCTTCTCCTTGGATCCATCCCTCTTGTTCCCATTGCTCCTTCCATGTCTTCTAAAATCAGTTCAGAACAGGAAACTATCTCAGGATTCGTAGTGGTAGCAACTCTCTATCTGAAGCACCAGGGAGCAAATTACATCAAAAGGACAGTTTAAAAAAAAAAAAAAGGATTTCCTGCCAGATCTGGGAACAACTCTGACTCCCATCTTCTCGCAGCCAGATTATTTTCTTAAGCTCCTTCCTAGCAACCGTGTTTTGAAGAGTTTTTGTTTGTCCCTTGAATATTCACGGAGACTTCATTTTCATCCTCCCATGCGTGCATATAAGCTCAGCTCTGTTCTAGTAGCAGAACAACCCTCCAGCTGGTCAAATGTTTCCTGAAGCAGCACCCTCCATCTTTATATAGACTTTATATAGGTTCTCGTTAGATTTACTCTTAGCTGAGACAGGTAATCTTGTTACTCCTAAAGAGCTGGTTTTCCATCACCACCAACGCCCTGGGAATACGTACCGTATCGTGCTGGCTCTTGCAGTGTGGGAGATCTAGCACAGTGTTCTGAGATGTTTGCGGCTGTCTGCCCATGTTCTAGGATTATATGGTACTGTGTGCAATTTCTTTCTTTTTTTTATCCATAGCGTGGAGCAACATGTTGTCCCTGCTTACAGTGGAAACAAGCAGTGTATAATTGGTCAGTGTATAAGTGCATGTCTTTAAGTAAATGGTGGGCTGCTGTCACTGTGCAGTGCAAAAATTCTCCTGCTCCAGCTTGTGAGGTGATTCTCTTATTCCATGAGAGATGAGTCAACATGGAAAGGGCCCTCGGGAGATGGAAAATTTAGAACCGCTCTTTTGTAGCATTCATGGCCTGCAAGAAGAGCCAATGCATCAGCCACATAAAGGCTGGCTGTTCCTCTCAGGCTATGAAGCAGAATCTCATAGATGTGGGCCAGCAGACGTTGGCTGGGTGAGGAAAACGATTATGCTTGGCGTGGCTGAGGGTGATGGAAGAGAGGGAAGTTCTGGCATAAAGTGGATGGACGGGATTGAAGTCCTCACTGGAATGCCCTTGGAAGACCTACGAGTTATCGCTAAAGACAGGCTAAGATGGCGGGCATCTGTCCGTGTGGTCATCAAGGTTCAAGTTTAGCTTAATGGCGCCTAACTAATCAGAGTTCTGCCAAGCCTTGGAAGCCACCTAGTCCAGCTCTCCTGCTCATTGCAGAGGATCTAGAACTTGACCATCAAGTACATTCATCCTTTCCTATATAAATGTTTTCACTGTTAACTGTTCTTCCTGTCAAGCAAGGTCCCCCCTCCCCCCATAATTTCAGCTTCTCAGGTTGTATTCTACGCCGATGCGCATCTTGTGCTTTTTCTCCCTTTTGAGATGGTCATAGCCACTGCCACCAACCTGTTGCTTTCCCTGGAGTAAAAATATCTGGTTTCCTCAGCCTCTGCTCTCAGGTTCATCTCCATTCCTCTGAACCCTTTCAAGTTTGCCTGGGTCTGTCCCAAACACTTGCAAAACCGGCGCTAGCACTGCGTTGTTGCTGTTTTTTTTAATCCATCAGTTTGCCCTTTTGAGAAAGCAAGCAGACCAGGGGCCACCCTGTTCTGGTTCCTTGCACACTTCATCGTGCCTCCATGGGACACCTTCCTGATGTCCTTGATAACTGCATGATCATGGCCCTGCACGCCTCCGGCCAAAGACCTGCTTGGTCGACCTTGCTCCATGGGAGTGACATGGAGCGTTGCCCATAATTGATTTCTGATAGTCGTGTCTTTACACCAGTAGGAGCCAGGTTAGCAATTAGAAACAGCATTATCTTGTGAAGGCCACTAGTGGCTGGTTTCCCACAGCATGCCAAGCCTGAAGGTGGCTTGTTTTGCCTTGACACAGCGGGATCTGTGACACCAGCCATGGGGTTTAATAAACTTTAGTTCATGGCTGAACACATTGGGGAAGCCCAGTCAGGGTGTCCCTGGCTTGCGGCCAGGAATGTCATTATTTGCCCAGGAAAAAGCTCAAAATGTATGTATGAAAAAGATGAGCAGTTGCAGCTCCCTGGTTTTTGCTCATATATTGGGGAAAACATTCTGAGGGTCAGATTGGTCCAACAGTGGAGCGTCTCCCTGCAGAAGTGATGGGCTCTCCATCTTTGGTGGTTTTAAAACCACCTCGGTTGGTTTTCCTGCACGCTGCAGAGGGTTGGACGAGATGTTCCTTGTGGCCCCTTCCAATCCTATAATTTTGTGACGCTTTGATTCCCCTTTGACCTTTCATTCAGTTAGTGGGTTCTCTTGGGAAGTCCCATCCCTTTGGGGGGCCCCTCTTGTGCCAAATAATGGGAGGCTCCTTGGGTTGCATTTGCTAATTTTCTTTCTTTTTCTTTTCTTAATGGGCACGAGGTTGTCATTTCAGCGAGCCAGTTGCGTGTCTGCTCTAGCTGGTGGGATCTTGGTGAACGTCTCTTCACCTGCCTCTTTCAGAGAAGAAGAGCGAGTGCAGCTTCTGAAACATTTTGAAACTCAGAGTTACCCCTTTTCTTCTCCTTTTTACGTGGGCCAATCGGGTGCTCGTGGAGCAAGTCTGTCTCTGTGGTTGCCGAGAGTCGACAACGACTCTGGTGCAGTGGTGAAGGTGGGAGACCCCCGATAAGGTTACTGCCAGAAGTTCCTGGGGGCGGTTTTGGGACAGTACCCCTCTCTCAGCTCTAGAACCGGTGTGGTTTAATGGCAAAGGTGCTTATAGAGAGTCACCGAGATGACCTTGGAGAACGCAACTAACCATTCATTCAGTTTATATGGCTGCCCCTCTCAAACGTATGACTCCGGATGGCTGACAGAGAATAAAAACATTGTAGAAAAATAATAGGAAAACTAGACAGGGATGACATTGGAAAAACGTGTTGCAAAGATGGCATGAGAAAGATGCTCAGTCTGACTCCACTCTAATTCACTAGAGCAGGGTTTCTCAACCTGGGCAACTTGAAGATGTGTGGACTTCAACTCCCAGAATTCTCCAGCCAGCCATGCTGGCTGGAGAATTCTGGGAGTTGAAGTCCACACATCTTCAAGTTGCCCAGGTTGAGAAATCCTCCACTAGATTATAAGAGGGAGTGGAGAACTCAGTCAGGCTTTGAAGATTCTGTTACTACAGCCTGTATCAATAAAGTAGGGGTTCAGTCTATCTGGTGAAGGCTGTTTCCTGACTTGGCCCACCTCGAAGGGCTGATAGCACAGGACTAGGGGTGGGGAGACCCAGATTGTAGTTCCCCCCTTCAGCCATGGAGGCTCAAGGGGGTTTGAGCCAGAATCCTTTCCTGGCCTGACCCACCTTACAGGGTTGCTGTTGGATTTGGGCTGGGGAGACCCAGGCTCTAGTCCCCTGCAGCTGCAGAAGCTCCTGGGGGGCTTTCGGCCAGGCCCCCCCTCCCTGCCCCAGAACCAAGGTGGTGCAGTGGGGAAGGGGCTAATGCCCACATCCCAAACAGCCAGGATGAAGTCAAGGGGTGCTGTTTTCCTTATTCCTTTGGAATAAGCCAGCAGTTGTCAGACATTTGGCCTCAGGATCCTTTTCCATTATTAAAAAGGATCGAGGAAAGAGCTTCGGTTTATGTGGGTTCAGTCGATCAATATTTACTCTATTAGAAATTAAAACTGAGAACATTTTAAAGTATTTATTTATCTGGCTTCGCAGACCCCCTGAAAGGGTCTCGGGGACCCCCAGGGGTCCTCAGACCACACTTTGAGAACCACTGGGATAAGCAGGTACCTCTGGCGTGCTATTTCTAAGGATCCAAGCCACCTCTTGGACTGTGCAATAGGATGCCTGTGAAATGCTGCTCCTGGGATCATGAGTGCATGTGTGTGCATGTGTGAAATCACTCTTTTGTTTGGCTGGTGAGCAATTCTTGGTTAATGCCAGGCTAGCGTCTCCGTACGCCTGTCTGGAAAACCACCCCTGAGGCCGAAGCCGAGAGATCAACCAGGGGATGCTGGTGCCCCTCCCCAAAGCCCGGGGGCCAGACTGAATCTCCTCGCCTACTTTCCTGGTCCTCCTTGCCCCCTCCTGCTTGCCAACCAAGGCAATGCCTGCTGGCTTTCAAAAACAGCGAATGAGGGTCACAGCTGGCTTGCTTAACCCACCTCCAGACCGGGCCGATGGACTGCTTAGATATTCATCTTATTTAGGTGATTTTCACCCTTTGCAAAAAGTGCTGAGGGAAGTCAGGGTGGGGAGGGGGGCACAGAGCCCTGGTTAAGGTGCGTGGACTAAGGGGATGTGCAGCGACTCCTACAGCTGTGAGTACGTGAGATGCTCAGTCCAGCGTTGCAAAGGGGAGTTCCAGGGTTTTATTCAGGGAGGGGCAAGAGTTGGAAAAGAGAGGCCTTCATGGATTCCTGTCTACAAAAAGATGCCCAGAACGGTATTCGCTTCTTTGCAAGGTAGCAATTGCCTTAACAATTCACCTTTTCCCATGTTGGAGTTGGTTGCTCCCGCATCAGAACGGGGAGCAGTTTCCTTCCTCCCCGCCCCCCATGCAATTGTGCAGGATTTCCTGGCCACTGAAACAAAAATGGAGAATCTAATCTGGGGAGGAAGCCTTCTTGCGGCGGAGGGGCCCTGAATGGAGTGGTTGAGGCTGTCATTTTTTCTTTTTTAAGCTCCCTTACTTGTTTCTTGCAGCTTTTGCTACATTTCTCTTTGGAAGACATATTTCCAGATTACCTTCTGTGGACAACGAAGACAAAATCAGACTAGGAAGTTTTACGAGGCGGCCAGAGGGGTTGCTGCGGGGAGAGTACCGCTCCCCAAACCCCTTTGCCCGTGATAATTCCCCTGTCCAAGGGAAGCCTCCCCACAGCAGGTACAGGCAGGGCTGCCCTGCAAAAACTGTCCTTCAGCTCCCGCTTTGTGCTTGCAACCCCAGGTGGGCTGGGAATTCTGGGAGCCGTAGTCCCCACACATCTGGAAGATGCCAAGGGTGGAAGGTCCTTAAGTGTGTCCCCAGGAGCCTCCCATTTGCACCCCCCAGCATTGCAAGCTCGGGTGTGGGGATGCTCTGGCGGTACATTTGTGCCCAGGGAAAAATGGGGCTTCTTGGAAGCCGGAGAAACGTGAGCACGTGCCTTCCTCCTCTAGGCAGGGGATCCGTTCCTCTGTCGGGTGCTTCTCGGTGTCGCTGGCAGCTGGAAAGGGCTTCAGAAACCTGCTTGGAGGAGACAGCTGTGGGGCAGGGGAACGAGTCTCCTTTTCCGGTTCAGAACAATGCGCTTAGGGTTGCTGGTGTGTTTGTGGTTGTTTTTCCCCTCTGCTCTCTCTGTAAACTCTTTAAGCTGTTTCAAGGGCAACTTGGTGAACCTTGACTGTGGTTTGCACATCCTGAGTGCCGAACGCTCTGCTCTCGTTCACGGACGGCTTGCATCTCTCTTCTCGAAAAGTGAGAAGCAGCCCAGTAGCCCCTTTCAAATTTTGCAGCTCGCAAAAGCTGCTGCCTTGGAATAAAATATGTCAGCTGGAAAAGGGGCTACCTGACTCCTCCTGATTTTTTGCCACCTTAGACTAACACGGCTCTCCTCCTGCAGCGTCTCTCACCTCCGTTTCTCTTGGGGAAGTGAGGCTTTGCATAAAAACAGGGGGAACTGCCTTGCTCGGCCAGGCCAAACCACAAGGTGCCCAGCGTCCTGCTTTCCGGAGTGACCCGCCAGATGCCTTTGGAAATTGCTGAGAAGGCTCGAAGGGAACAGCCTCCCCCTGAGATGGGGAAATTCATATTTGGTGGGAGAGTGCCTCTGACACTGGAGGTTCTATACAGCCATGCACGATTCCTGCTCTTTGATAGGATGTTCCTCTCCCACGAGTTTGTCTCAAATAGTTTAAACCAGTGCTTAGAATATCTGTAGCTCAGGGTTGAACTGTGGCATCCCTGGTGCTCTCTGAGCTTGGCGGTTGGCTTGCAGACGTTTCCTGACCCGACTAGGGAACATCATCAGTGCTGGTGGGTCTGGGGTCTGCTCCCTGTTTATATACTATTCTTTCTACAATACTCTAATCAAGGAACCACCGAGGAGACAATCAAGCGGAAAACAATACCCTAACCGAGGCGCTACCAAGGAGGAATCCACACCCCACCCACACTGGCAGGGCAAGCTACTGTAAACAGGGCGCAGACCCCAGACTCCCCAGCACTGATGATGTCACCGTGTTGGGCAACGAAAGGTCTGCAAGCAAACCGCCAAGCTCAGAGAGCGCCAAGGACTCTGCAGTTTAAACCAGTGCCCGTTGGTCCCTTTGGAGCAATGAGCACCGTACCAGTAGAAGAGGATGTATGAAGCTCAGGGTGGAATGTTAATTTCAGTCGTGGCTGGGCTGTGCCGTGGCAGAAGGCACATGATAAATAAACATTTTGTTTGTTTGTTTGCTCCCCAAAGGAGGGAGCGGAGCCAAAATATTACAAGAGCTTCCAAACCACAAAATCACAAAGTGTAATATGACTTTTATGAAGAAAGATGTGGCACGATAGTAATAGCTGTTAGCTACAACTGCTGACGTGTTGCCTCCATACCAAAGGGAAACTGGCTGGGGGATTCTGGGAGTTGACGTCCACCCAGCTTAAAGCATGCTGGCTGGGGAATTCTGGGAGTTGAAGTCCACTCATCTTAAAGTTGCCAACTTTGAAAAACACTGATCTAGACTTCAGTTTATCCACAACAGTTGGCAGTCTTCCGTTTGGGACGGAGGCAGCATTTCGGCAGTTGTAGCTCACAGCTATCACTAACGTGCCTCATCTTTCTCCTGAAAAGTCGTATTACACTTGGCGATTTTGTGGTTTGGAAGCTCGTGTAACGTTCTGGCTCCGCTCCCTCCTTTGGGGAGCAAACAAACAAACAAAATGTTTATTTATCATGTGCCTTCTGCCAGGGTGCAGCCCAGCCACAACTGAAACTAACAACTAAGCTAAAGCAAAACTGGAAGTTACACAAACGTCATAAAATCAGCACATAACATGGCATAGTTGCAACCACCCTAAAAATAACACACAGGTATAATATCCTGTAACTGAACGGCTCCCCACTTGCCTTTGTGAATGGGTTTAGCGCAGTGTTTTTCAGACTTGGCAACTTTAAGATGCGTCGACTTCAATGCCCAGAATTCCCCAGCCAGCCATGCTGGCTGGGGAATTCTGGGCGTTGAAGTCCACGCATCTTAAAGTTGCCAAGTCTGAAAAACACTGGTTTAGCACATTCCTAGAGCCCCTGCTTTGCTGTCAGAAGACCTCAGTTTCTCCAGCTGAGAAAGGGTCAGGGGTCCATGGCCTCCCCTTTGTTCTGGAGAGAGGGCAGAGTCCCCGTCACTCTGGGGACTAATGCTGGGCAGAATTTTGGGCACAAAGGCAAGGGCCCCCCATGGAGGAACCATCGGCGGCTCCCTAAAGCAGCCGCATCTTTCCTGGGGCTGCACTGCTGCCCTCTCAGCTGCAGCGGGATCCCAAGAAAAGATGCACTGAGGCAGGATTGCAGTGGGTAAACCAACCGCCTGACCTGACCCAAGGAATGCCCTCCCGTTTCCCAAGCTACACCCTGGCGAGGTTGCCCTGACATGATCTCGGTATATCAGCAACCTGTTGAATGCCCAAACTAGCCATGCCTTTGGCAGCTCTAAGGCTTAACGCGGTCCCCAAAGGACCAGTAAATAGAGCAGTTGTCGTGTGGGTACAACTGAGAGCTGATCTGCATAATGTGAGGTCAGCACAGTGTCTTGGTGCAGAACAGCTGCCTGTTCTGAGCCGCAAGCAGGGCTTCCCAGATTTTGCTTGAACTAGATTTTGAAACAGGAACGCAGCAGAAAGCACGTGATTTGGCTGCTCCTACATGCAGTCCTGCTCCTTCTCGCTGGCTGTCCTGTAGTAAACCAACCCTCCCCTGTTCCTCTCCAGATGTTAGGGCTTCAAGGGATCCTGCACAGAAGGATCCTTTCATGGTTCTTCAGAGTCACATCAGTCGCGCTGCCAGGGTTCGGTTTCCAGCATCCTCAGCCAGCCGGCTTCATAGTGCTGGGAGCTGAAGTTCTGCAAGATCTGCAGGCAGTTGCAGGTGGCTGTTGTTCTGCATATCTACCCAGGCATCAACCTTCACACCTTGCCCAGGTTGAAGATGGAGGTGGCATGGACATCGTCCTTGCCCAGGTGACATCCCTGGGGTGCTCCCCTTGTGTGGGGCTTAAAGTGGTGAAAGTGACAGCACTTCCATCTCTAGGAAAAAAAACAACTGCAGCTGTAAGGTTGGTTAAAAGCTTGGAGTTGCAGAAACCCAACCTAGGCTGGTCTGGTCTGCAAGGTGGACCTCTTGGCCTGTCAGTCAAGAAGCTGTCCTATACCCCTTCCTTCTGTCCTTCCATCCTTCTGCTCATTTCAGTCCAGCCAGGAAGAAAAAGCCTGGGCGACCACTTCCTACAGTGCAGGTAATTCACCTGCCATTCCCAAAGGTTAAGGAGCCAGCATATTAAATGGGGCTGTTAGCCAGGCGTGATGTCCATGATCAGAAGCAGTCTACCTTAGGGCACTGCTTGAAGGTACCACTGTCTTTGGGTGAATTTCCTAAAGTCTTCTTTGGACCACAGCTCTGGTCTGCTCAGATGCCTCGGCCTATTCCTGCTGGACCGTGTGCTTTAATTAAAACGGCTCCATAATCCACAGGCCAAGCTTTCTCTGAACTTGCCCCCAAGCTCGTTCCGTAGAGAGGTTTGTCATCCCCTGCACAGAAGGTGATTTGGTCAATCGAAAGGCCTTGTAAGTCAAATAAATAATAAAATATTTATTTCTGGGTTCCAGTCCGCCAAGTTGATTGGCTGTGCCCAGCTGGCTTTCTCCCTGCCTGGATTCACCCAAAACACACCTGGGCTAAGACAGCCCGTTGCTCATGACATACTGTGCTCAAAAGCCCTGTTATGGCCCAGTGTAATGGCCTGGTTCCCACAGCATCCGCTGGACCACAAACTCTCCCTCATGTTAGGCTCCCTGGGGTCTGGTTTGAAGCCTTGCTGTTTCCAGGGCACACATACACAGCCCTTACACACCTGCATGTTAGTGCAGTGCTGAGGGTTCATAACGTTCCTCTCTGGTTGCACGCTTGGTGGAAAAGGTGGGGTGAAGAAGTTTGGAACAGACAAAATGGGAACATAGAGGAGGGCAAGAGGAAGGGAGAGGGAAGAAACAGGTTCGGGAGACAGAAGAGCACGGAGGAAAAGTGCTGGAAAATGGTAACTTTGGTTCCTCTCGAGGAGTCCTCATGCTGAGAAAGTGGGCTGGCCCAGGGCACCTTGGCAGCAGCTTGGTGATTGAACAAGAACAGCTGGTTTTCACGGTTATCGTGCAGCCTCTCCCCCCGCCCCCCAAATATTTTTCCTTCCTTTGGCAAAAAATCCAGTTCCTGTGGCGCTTCACTCATACCTCTCTAAGCAGCGGAGGGCATAATATGCATTCCAGTAAATCAAGCGTCCTCAGAACTAAGACAGCAGTAAGTGCCCCCGATATCAATTCCACATAATTATCCTATCATAAAATCCTGATAACATCATCGTAGATGACGGTGCAGATTAGTTGCTAAAGGGATCCGGGGCCAAAAAAACTCAGCTGCGGATGGTCCGGATGGGAGAGGCGACCGTGGGAGAACAGAAGATGCGGAGGCAGGCAGGGTTGGCGTGGAGTATGCCAGCCCCTGCCCCGCTTACGCCCTTCAGAGGCTCAGGGGGGCAGCGGAGCCTCTGTTTGCGTTCCATTCGGGGGGCAGGATGGGAGCAGAGCAAAAGAGCATTGTGTATTTCACCCTCCCGCTGGCTGTGGAGGATGAGAGTTGTAGTCCACCCCTTTGGGTCAGGGAAAGGCAGCTCCTTTTCTTCCCCCTGGCAGTGGTTCATGGTTTTTTTCCCTCCCTCTCCCTCTCCTCTGGCGCTCAGTTCCCCTTTCAAGTGTTTCCTGGCTGGAAGTCTCCTGTCTGCGTTTCATTAAAGGACTCTGAAGTGTGTTAATGTCTCCTCCTCGTCTCTCAGGCATCCTGGCTTGGCTCAGATCCTGCCATCAGCGAAACACCTGAATTCACAATTAGAGGGAGAGAAACCCGTAGTTGGGTTATCCCAGGAGCCTCATCCAGTTCAGGATTTTGTACCTGCAGCTGCCCCTTTTATCCCCCCGCCCGCAAAGAATTATTATTGATCGGCCAAAGGCAGAAGCAGCATAATTAATAGTCATTGTTTAACCTTTCCTAGCCTCAGAATTCATCTAACCCCTTTTTGAAACAACATAAGCCTGGTTTTCATTGCCATGTCTTGTGGCAAGGAGTTCCACAGGTGTTCTGCAAACAGCTGGCTTAGAAGGCAAGTCCCTCTTCTGAGCCGCACTTCTTCTGAATGGTAATACAGACACAGTTCTGAGTTGCTTGCAAAGCCGGTTGCAGCCGTACTAAAATTATGTATGTAAAAGTCTGTGAAAAGCTGAGGAGAGATGGCTGCATAAAGGTTGAGAAGTTTTATTTTGATGTTGGAGTCCTCAAGGCTGCAATTTCGCCAAGTGGCCCCATTGCCAGAGACGGGACCGGTTTTGCCAAATGCCTCATGGCCATTTGTCTCCTTGCTTACCTGTGTTGCCCAGGGATAATATTTATTCACGGCCTTCAAGGAACAATGTGCTTTGCTGCATTAGAAGCAAAAGGGCTTCTTGGTTCCTTAGTTCAGGACCCAGACACACGCACTATACTTGTGATCACATGTGTCAGAGAATGCCCGTTGCTTCTGCGGGTGAATTGATGCTTTCCTGCTTCCCACAAATGGCATTTCTATGGCTGCTGGCTATGAGGGCAGTTAATTAGTCAGGCACCCCCCCTTGCAAGGTGTAAGGGAAAGATTGTGTGTGCACAACATGTTAACCCACAAAGTGGACTGCAATCCACATAAACATAATATCTGCTCATTTTTCAAGAGCCACAGCACTTCATTTTGTCTGCTAGGGATGACCACTGCAGCTGCTCTCATAGATTCCAAGCCACAAGGAAGCAATTTATAATCTTTATCATACCTTTACAGCGAGAAAAGACAATATACACAAAATATGTACAGGCAGTCCTCAGTGTACGACCATTTGTTCAGCGACTGTTCAAAGTTACAAACACACTGAAAAAAGTGACTTACAACCAGTGCCCAAAGTTACGGCACCCCCACAGTCACGTGATAAAAATTTGGGTGCTTGGCAGCCCACCCACACTTATGACCACAGGGGTGCTTCAGCTCCCCCCACCCACCTATCCCCCCCCATCTATGCCCTTTTGGGCCCCTGCTGCCCTGTGCTGTGCTGCCCCCGCTGACCGTCAGCGTCTTCTGGCTCCCACTGCTGATGAGTGCGCTGCTGCTCAGGGTTGCTTTTGACTTTTCCTTCAGCCGAAGCCAGCTCAGCCCGGCCAGCAGCCAGGCTGGGCATGCCTTGTCAGCAGCAGGAGGAAGAAGACGGTGGAGGTCAGCGGGGCAGCAGAGTGCAGGGCAGAGAACTGCTCCTGTCTGTGCTCCTGCCCTCTGAAGATGCCGGTCACAGATGCTGGCGAAACGTTAGGAAACAGAACTTCCAGAATACGGCCACACAGCCCGGAAGACCCACACCAGCCAGACTCTGGTGTTTTCTTTCTTTCTTTCTTTCTTTCTTTCTTTCTTTCTTTCTTTCTTTCTTTCTTTCTTTCTTTCTTTCTTTCTTTCTTTCTTTCTTTCTTTCTTTCTTCCCCCCTTTCTCTCTTTCTTCCTCCCCTCCCCTCCCCTCCCTCTAAGGGGTAAAGAAGAAAGGGAGGATACCAATCTGGGGCTGTGGTAAATGTGGTCCAGACAGTATCATAGAAACAAAGAACTGTGGAGTCATCTAGTCCAACCCTCTGCAATGTGCAGGAAGACCGGTTAATGCATCCGGGAGAGGAAGTTCTCCAGCCTCTTCCTCAAAATCTCCAGGGATGGGGAACCCACCTCCTCCACAGAGAGACTCTTCCGTTATTGGGCAGATCCCACCACTAGGAAGCTTTTCCGTATGTTTAAATGAAATCTCGGTAGCTCAGCGTCTGCCAGTTGTTTCTGGTCCTCGGTCCTGGAGCTGCCGGCCATCTTCTCTGGGGCTCCCTCTTATGGCCTTGAGCACGGCGGTCACGTCTCCCCTCCGTCTCCAAGCGCAGCGTGCCCAGTTCCTCCAGCCTGTCCTCCCAGGGCATGTCCCCAAGGCCCTGCGTCATCTTTCTTGCCCTCCTTTGAACCCTCTCCAACCTCTCTCTCTCCTTCTGGAAATGGGGTGCCATCACAGTGATGAAAGGAAAGCGTTGAAATCCAGAAAGGGATTTCAATCCCAGCCTGTTTATGCATGGGAGGTGAGCGGCTTAAGGCTGCAAAGTGGAGAAGCCGCTAGACTAGCCAGTTGTGGGAATCCAGCAAACCATCCTTCCAAATTTAATTCATGAAAGAAGACCACAAACCCGCCAGTGCCTACAACTGGTCCTATCTTTTCTCCAGCTTTTTCTAAAAACTATATTAGACTCAGTATCCTCCAGGTGCGTTAGTTCATGTGCTTGGGAATTTCTGGGAGTTGTAGCCCCCGCACAACTGGAAGGTGCCAGATGGGGGAAATCCTCTGAAAAGAGAAGCACAGTTGGCAGTGGGAATGAGAATAGCTTGCAAGGCTGCATGTTTGAGAGTCCTGATTTAGATCCTCTGTGATTCAGCAACTAACTGCCTCATTAGGCAAAAAATGCCTGAAATCGGTTTGGCACAAGCCTTCCCCAACAAATCAATTCTTGCTGGAGAAAGAATTAAACTTTCTGCAATTGCATGGCTGTTTTTGCACTGGGTATTTCTTGATCAGAAGCAAGGAGGGACAGTCATACATTTAACTAGACTTGTGTCTTGTTTCTCCATCACATCGCTTCTTCGAATGGAAAAAATCCCAAAATTTGTCTGCAAATTTTGTTCCCGTCTGTTGTTTAGCTTGCTTGGGTTCATCCTTTCAGTGGACACCAAGGACACTGCCAATTAAAAAAAAAAAGTGTGAATCCAAAAGCCATGTAACTTTTGTCTGTCTGTCTGTCTGTCTGTCTTATTTATTTATTTATTACATTTATATGCCAGCCATCTCCCCCAGAGGGTGACTCTGGGCGGCTTACAATTAAAATCCAGGGCAATAAAAACGATAAAAATATAAATATCCACAATTAAAATAACAGGTAACCATTCTATATAAAAAGCTTCTTGACTTAGATTTACTTTTATCAGCACTACTGGCAGATCGGTCAACATTTTTGTTAGGTGGTAAAGGAAATAGAAATTTTTTAAATGTTAGAAAGTTGAAGAAATGGCTAAAAACGCTGAGCTCACTGTACTGGATGTCGCTTCATGTTTGCAGGTATTCCAAAGCCCACCGATAAACTGAAGCAAACGAAGTCAGCTGCAGCTTACAGAAGCTTCTGCCTTTTCATAAAATTGGTTAGTTGGGAAAGGGCTACCCGACTCCTCCTGGTTTTTCCCCACCATAGACTAACAGGGCTCTCGTCCTCCAGTAAATGAGATGCTACGCTGGACATCATCAGCTGCCAGGAGGAAGGCACCCCGCAGCACAGCACTGCTGTGACTGGTGGATGATTTTGACCCATGGCGAGATCCCCTACCCCCACGGCTTGGCCATCACTTAAAACTCCCTGTGGGGTTTGCCTAGCAAAGCAGGAGCGAGTTTTATTAATCATACCACTTTGGGCAGGGTTCCTCGACCTTGGCCACTTTAAGACGGGTGGACTTCAACTCCCAGAATTCCCCAGCCAGAATTCTGGGAGTTGAAGTCCACCCGTCTTAAAGTGGCCAAGGTCGAGGAACCCTGACTCTGTCAGAGCCCTGTTAGAATGTTAGCATTTGATCACATTTGGTCCAGACGGAGTGGGAGCACGTCTTGACCGTATTACAACTTTGGGTGCACACAGCACCTGGATTGTGCACGCTGGATGGGGCTGTACGGCCCCAGACAGACCCGGTGCGCAATCTGGGGGTCCTCCTGGACTCACAACTGCTGCTCAAAGAGCAGGCAGTGTTCATGGCTAGGAGGGCCTTTGCACAGCTTTCTGTTGTGCGCCAGTTGTGCCCGTTCCTGGATCACAGTCAGTCATGCCCTAGTCACCTCCCAACTGGGTTACTGTAATGTGCTCTGCATGGGGCTGCCCTTGAAGAGTATCCAGGAGCTTCAGCTGGTGCAAAATGAAGTGGTGTGGGCAGTTAAGTGTGCTTCTAAAACAGCACGTTACACCTCTGCTCTGTGAGCTGCACTGGTTGCCAGTCTGCTTCCAGCTCCAATTCAAGGTGCTGTTTTTTACCTTTAAAGCTCTTCATGGCATGGGGCCGGGTTGTCTGAGGGACCGCTCTCCCTGATTAACTCTGCTTGTCCCATCAGATCTGGCAAGAGAGGCGTGCTGTGGGTCCCATCTGTCAGGGAACTACACTTGGTGGGCCCGTGGAGCCGGGCCTTCTCTGCCATGGCACCCACCTTATGGAACATGCCCCCCCCCCGAAGTGAGGTCAACTCCATCCCTCCTTATTTTCCAGAAGGCCCTCAAGACCTGGCTATGTTATAGGCCTGGGGATCCCAGCAGACCAGTGAGATTTTGAGGTGGCTCCCTTGCTGACTGAATCTTGTGTATGTGTGTTTTAAATATGACTGTGTTTGACATGTTTATTGTTTTATATTTTTTGCTGTACGCCGCCCAGAGTCACTCCTTGTGAGATGGGTGGCCATATACATTCAATAGATAGATAGATAGATAGAAGATAGATAGATAGATAGATAGATAGATAGATAGATAGATAGAAGATAGATAGATAGATAGATAGATAGATAGATAGATAGATAGATAGATAGAGATGGAGCCCTGTCAGATCATGCTCCCGTTTGGCTTGTCCAGGCACAACAGGAGGGAGTTCTGACAGCATCCCTGCTTTGCATGTGCACACCCCACAAATTCACAACCCCCTGGTTGGAGAACCTCTCCCTCAAGCCATGATCCCTTAGCGGCTGATGCCGCACTCTGTTTTATAACTCTCTCTTGCGGCTTCATGTCGGAATGACAGTTCTTTGGGTGGAGGAAAGAGAAATGTGGTTTTGACTACATGCCAGATTTGATTTTTTAGAAATGCTTTATTGTGATTGAAGTTGGAAGCCGGTAGGATTAGTCAGGAATTTTATATAAAATATAGCCTTTGAGGTTGAAGTCGTATTTGGAGAAAAACAGGAGCAAGTGTGACATAATGCTTCAGGTGTAGGACTGGGGCTGGGAAGACCGAGGTTCAAGGTGACTTAGTAGCAGACGTTTGCGTAACTACGCCACTATCTGTCACCTCAACCTGTTTCAGAGAGTTGTAGACCAGACCAAGAAATCCACTCCACTGGAAAGGTAAAAATACTTTTATCGAGTTTGGCTATAACAACAGAATTTTGCAAGTCTGATTGTGCTGCGCCTCCCCCACTTATGTTCTTGTGAACGAGAGAGGTGTCTGTCTGAGCTGCTGACGAACGTTGCCTGACTGGTGTGGACTTAAGGTAAGTTTTCCCCCTCCTCACTTTGGTAGCACAGTTTGCATATCTCCATCAAGGTCCATCTTGCTTACTCTCTGCATCAGGCTATGTATCTGGGGTCCTTGGGGTTCTCTGAGCTGGGTGGTTTTCTCGCAGATTAACGAAACATCTGCAAGAAAACCACCCAGCTCAGAGAACCCCAAGGACTCCACAGTTCAACCCTGAGCTATAGAGATTTGCTTCTATTGGTAAAATAAATGTCTCTTGCAGCCCCTTTTGCTGTTCTTCCCCTACATACCATGACAGTCCTTACTGTAAGCTCTTGAAAGACAGAGACTTTCTCTGTCTTGCTTAAGAAATTTAGGATTGTAAAGAATAATAGAAACAGAATCCTCCTCCTCCTCCTCCTCCCCCCCATCAGAATTGAATACTAAGTTTACCGTCTCTCTAAGATCCAGGCTGTACAACCCTTTCCAACTAAGTGAAAGACCACTTTGACTGGCATACTTGATGCTTTTTTAAAGAGGAAGGCCTCCCCTCTGCATCTTGCTCTGCCTTGTGAATCACTGTTCCTCTGAAATAGCTGTGTGAGGTCTGTGACTTCGGGCATTCTTCTACCTGCCCATTTTTTGGGGGTGGGGGGGTTGGACCATGTGGCTACCCCCTGTGACTACTGGCATTTGATGCATTTTTCTCTCTGCTCCATTGAAAACCCCAGCTCAGCTGCTCAGCCGGTGCCGTGGTCACCTGGGCACCCCACCCACCCACGTCAAACAGCCAGCCTGTTTGCATCACACTGAGCTCTCAGCGACTACAACATGCCAACTCAGTAACTGCTGTTGCTTGGAGACCTGCCTCTCTCTCGCTCGTTGTGGATCAGCAAAAGAAGGCAAAAATTCAACACCTCTTAATTACACCGGGTTGGATAGGGCGAGGCTTTAACCGCTGAAAGTGAGCCAGATACTTTCCAAAACCGAAGCCTTTCCCATGCCTCCTGAAGTGGATTGGATTCCACGCCCCCGCAGGGGGAAAGATCTGGGGGTGTTGTAGTCCTGTGCCCCCCACATCTCATCCCACCAGCACCCCACCACTTCCACTCCCTAATAGATGTGGAAGTCTCCATTAGTTTCTCCAGTCTCCCGCGGAACAGCTGTCAAAACCTAATTTTGTAAACCTTACTGGTCTGGCTATTAAGGAGGTGGTGACTCTAATCCAGCAGTTGTCACTGCTTTCCCAATAGCTAATAGCTCAGCTCGCCTAACTACGATTTGCAGCACGTTGGGAGAGGGGGCCGTAGAAAGGAACAGGCCTGGGGAATGGTTCTGTTGAATTTTGCGAGAGCGTGGCTGAAGCAGCCTTAATTTGGAGACAAATGTGCTATTTTCAAGGTGAGCATGGTCTGCATACCTGCCACGTCTCCAAAAGTCTGGAATCTCGTATTCCAGTGAATTAACAGTTAATAGTGAAGCAAGCCATGATTGGTCTATTGTTATAAACCTCCTCCATCTTCCCAAGCATTGAACATTCCCGAATCCTTCCGCATCTCTTCATAGGACTGAGTTTTGATCCCCCGATGCATTTTGTCCTTCTCTTCACCTGCTCCAGTTTCTGTGAACCTTCCTTAACTTTGGTATGCAGAAGTGGACTTGTGCTGCCAAAACTGAGCAAGGTGTAGGTGGATTTGACAAAGGTGCTTCAGTTGATGGAGTCTACAATTGCTCTGGTCCATTTAGTAGTCGTGCCACATTGTGATCAATTGCCCTTCCAAGATCCTTTTCACACACTATATTACCAAGTCCCCCATCCTATACCTGTAGATCTTATTTTGTATTTCCTATGATAGTGCTTTTCACACAGCTGGAAGGGAGAAGTTCTTGACCGATTGAGAGGGCAGGACACAGAATAGTTGATTGAAGTTCCAGGAAGACAGATGTGAGGCCAGTGTTTCTCAACCTTAGCCATTTTATGATGTGTGGGCTTCAACTCCCAGAATTCCCCAGCCAGCATGCTGGCTGGGGAATTCTGGGAGTTGAAGTCCACACATCATAAAATGGCTAAGGTTGAGAAACACTGTGTTAAGCAATACTTCCAGAGAATAAAAGTAGTTTAACGGAGGAACCAAAGACCCAGAAAGGTGGAGGAAAGAAGAAGGGGGGGAGACTTGATAGCTGTGATCAGGTACATGAAGGGGAGCTACTGGGGAGATGGTCAAGTTCTGTTTTCCATGGTCACAGAAACTAGGATCAGAAATAATGGATGTTAAGTTGCAGCTACCTCAGTTGCACTTAAATATAAGGAAAAACTTGCAGATGGTAAGATCTGAGCAGCTATCTATGGAGGTGGTAGGTTCTCCATCTCTGGAGGTTGTTGAGAAGAGGTTGGACAACCACCTCTCATGGATGGTTGAATTGGCTTCCTTGCACTTTGCAGGGGGTTGAACTCAAATATCTTTGCGGTCCCTTCCAGCTCTACAATTCTAGAATTCACTGGATGGGTTCAAGCAGAGGTTGGACAACCGTCCCAGGTGGACAACCACCCCTCTGGGAGGTTCAAGTTGGGATTCCTGCCCTGAGCAGAAGGTTGGACTTCACGGTCTCCGTGTCCCTGTTCAAATCTGTGGTTCTGCAGTTAACATTAGGGCTTAGCACTGTGTGCACGCCAGACCACTGTGTTTTCCTCGCCAGGAAAATCAAGTCTCTCGAGCTGAAGGAGGCAGCTGACATCCCAGATGTTTTTCATCTGCAACTCAGATAGTAGTCAGAGTCAGCTGGCTGGTAGGAGAATTGCTGGGGCATGTAGTTCGGCACATGAATCCCTACTTTTCTGGCAGAGAGTGATCCATTTTTTGTGCCTGTTGCATCCATTGCTTGTATGTGGTTTCTTCCAGTCTTATCTCTGAGAGTCGTCACCACTGAATTGGATGGGCTCTGTGAGTCATGCTGGATATTCCTTATGCTATTTTTCTTCTCTCTGCACACCTCATTCTAAGTTGCTGTAATTGTCTCCCTTGTTACTATTCAATATCTTCTTTTTTGCCCCTTTGTGTATAGCTCCTAAGAGACCAAGAGAGCCCAGAGCAGAGACCGGGTTTTTTTTTAAAAAAAACTTAATTGTAGTCTGTGTTTCTCTGAGGGTTTGACAAATTTTAGGCAACTCATGTTTGGAAAACATGACACAGCTTAATAGGATCCTCTCTTTCTGCCGAGTCAGAAAAAGATGCTATTTTCTGGCTGGGATGAGGAGGGGTGTGTGGACTGTTTTTAAATATGCTTTGTAAAGCATCTTTCCCCAATTGTCTTCAATGAACTGGGGATGTAGCCCAAGATTGGGGAGGCCTGCAATATAGGGTGCCGGGGGGGGTCAGCTACAGAAGGGGTAACGAAGAGTGCGATGTGTTCCAGGACTATCAGGAGTGGGCTCCTGATCTGGACTCTATGCTCACGCACGTGGCCTTTTTAGCAGCTGCGCCCCATTGCTGGCTCTTGTTTAACTGGTGATTGACAAGCTCATCCAGATCCCTTTTATGTGTGCTGCTGCCAAGCCAGGCTTCCCCCATCCTATGTTTGTGCCTTACATTTTTCTATCTGGAACTTGACATTTCTCCCTGGTCACTTCCAATCTATTCGTTTTGGCTCGCTGCTCAAGCTTGGTTGAATCTTCTCTTTCTCCTCTAAAAGCATTGCCTCCCCCCCCCCCCCCCCCAAAATTGGGTCATCTGCAGACTTGCTTGTTACAGATCTGTCTTTGTTTGCCCTGGAGAACAAGTGGACTTCCTCTTCTGTCTTTGCATTTTTATTTTTCCTTACCAGAGGACACCACTCCCCATGTGGAATAAGAAAAGGGGTAGGAACTCGACCGCCCTCCGGTGCCCCTGAACCAACCAAGATCCTTCTTGCCAGCCACGAGCTCGAGCCTCTGGAGCACGGCTTCTCCTCTCTGGCAGCTGGGCTCTGCTTCCCCCGTGTGGCATCTCCTAAACCATGCAGCTTGAGCCCACTCTGAGCAGGAAGGGCAGGTATTCCTGTCTGGGCTGCCTCTGTTAAAAGCAGCCTTGGCTTGCTGGCCACACAAACGTCTGCTGTGGCAGTAACCAGCAGCGGGTGAAGAATTGTGGCAGTGGAGCCCTCGGCAGTGGCCTCTCCCGGCTGAGAAGCTCACGGGCAGCAGACTGTTGGCGTAGCCCAGTGTTGTCCAAACTTGGCCACTTTAAGATGAGTGGACTGGGGAATTCTGGGAGTTGAAGGCCACTCATCTTAAAGTGGCCAAGTTTGGACAACACTGGCGTAGCCAGAGGGTTGCACTAAATCAGTCTGTTTCAATCAAACTTGACAACTTTTAAGATGTGTGGACTTCGACTCCCAGAATGCTGGCTGGGAATTCTGGAAGTTGAAGTCTATGCATCTTAAAGCTTGCTGGCTGGGGAATTCTGGAAGTTGAAGGCCACCCATCAAAGCATGCTGGCTAGGGAATTCTGGGAGTTGAAGGCCACTTATCTTAAAGCATGCTGGCTGAGGAATTCTGGGAGTTGAAGTCCACCCATCTTAAAGTGGCCAACTTTGAAAAACACTGCACCGAATCATCTCTGAGATCCCTTCCAGCTCTCTGATTCTAATCTGGAAGCCCACAATCTTGGGGTTGTGCCTGTGCGGGAACAAAAGGGGCCATTCTGTGCCAAGTCAAGCACCCGCTTGCCTGGGGTCTTGCTGCAGAGAGTAATTTCCAGCAGCTTCCCATGTTCTCAGTAGGGCAGTGATGCCCGGTGTCAGAAGAGCGAGAAATCAATTCTCTGCATGCACGAGCACATCCCAGAACTCGTTGCCCTGCCCTGCCCTGCCCTGCCCTGCTTAACCAGGTCAGCCCGCTGTATACAGCTCGGTAGCCCTTCTTCTCTCCCGGGGATCTGTACTTTGAACTGGTTCCTTTCCCAGGCCTCCTTTGGAAACGCCAGAGGGAGAACCAGGCCTTTTCTGCAGGCAAGGACAAGTCGAGCGACTTCCCACGGGCAGCCTTCCCTGTGGGTGCTTGTTCCCCACAAGTGCCAGCACTTCTGCTTTATGAGCAAACTATGGCTGGGCATGGCCACTGTCTAAAGCGGTAAACTGTGGTTTACCAAGCACCTGGCTGACTTTGCAGAACGTGCTCAGCCGAAAGCAAACCAGCCCCACTGTGCCCAGCGTACGATGCCAACTCAGCTTGGCGCTTCTGTAGAGCCAGTCCAGATGTCCTTTTGGAGCCAGGGAAGGCACACGCTTTGGGGCATGGGGGAAAAGGGTGACCTCAGCTACTGAAGAGCAAGCACCTTGTGCGCAGCAGAGAGCGGGTGTGCTCCACAGAGGTTCGGATCAGAAGCAGAGGCTGACCGGAATAGTCCAGAAGTCCAGCGCCCTTTCTTCCAAGGTAGCCAAGGAGGTGCCCTCTCTTTCTTTCTTTCTCCTCAGCAGTGGTCATCAGGGGTAGACGCCTCTGCTTCCAAAGGATCTGATAGCACATAACTGCTCCTCCACCCCGTGTATTTATGGGAACCCTTTCTTGAACCATTCAAGCTGCTTATCATTGCCACATCTCATGGCGGTGAGTTTCAAAAGCTAACTGTGCACTGGGTGGAAAAGGCTTCGAATCGATCTTTTGGGAATCTCCTGCCAATTATGTTCATTGTAGGATTTCCAGTATTTTGCCCCACTCAGACATTCCATGAAATAATGCCACAGTGTCGGCAGCAGGTTCGTTCTTGTTTTATTTGGTGTCGCTTGGTTTGGGTTCGGCCACTTTGAGGGTAAAAGAAATGCCAGCCTGCTTCTCATCGAACTTCTGGAGAAGTTCCCCCACCCGCTTCGTGGGTCCTTCCAGGCCGAGCGCTATATTCACCAGCACTCCACGGTCATAAATGGCCAATCTCCAAGGCCTCGAACAGGGGAAAGCGATGCGCAGCTCCTCATCCCTCTGGATCAGCCCCTCCAGTGGCTGGAGGCTGTTGCCAGGGTCTGTCTGACCACACCAGTGTTTCAAGAGCGTGCAGATCCCAGAGGATTTAGATCCCCTTCCCACTCCATTGCTCTTCTTTCAGCTCCCGGCCTGCCCTGCTTGATTCTTTCCGTGGCTGGAGGTGGCTGTGGGATGGGGCACCTGATGCAGAACTTGGTGAACGTGTCTGGCTTCCAATTGCTGCTTGTGTGTTGCAAGCTGGAAAAGGCATGACCCACGTTTGTGAGAAGACGGAGAGGCAAGCAGGCCCTGAGGGGTCCTCGTAAGCTTTGGGGCAAAAACACTGCCCAGCGCTTGGCAAAGGGCTGATTCTGTGTGTGTTACCCACCCACCCCGACTTCCTTGGCTTCCCCAGAAATGTATGCCTATTTTCAAGGTGCCCTGCCTTGCCCTTTTTCCTGAACACGGGAATTTGAGATAGCGATTGATCGAGGTCTTTTCCATTAGAGCAGTTTTTCCAGCATATTTGGCATAATGTGGAAATACTCAAATGCTTTCTGGGATCTTGCTATGATTACCTGCCTGGCTGCAACCCGTCCAAAAAAAAGTATTTTTTTTTTTTTTATGATTCAAGGTGTCATTTGGATTATCGAAAAAACGGAATAAGGCCAACTTAGGTGCTAATGTAATGGCCTAAATTGTGATTTGTCCTATTTTAATAAATATTTCAGTCCAGAAACACTGAATAACTTTAGAAGATCACCTCATATGATAATGCGTGCTTATTTCTTTATATTTTCTCCAACACATTGGGCTTATACTAGAATTTATCATGCTGTATTTCTTTGGTGTTAAGTACCATCTATAAAATACTTTTGTTGTGTTTTCCCTAATTTTGGCCAAAATTGATTTCAACTGTTTTCTAGGCTACTCAGTTAACCATAAAGTCAAACATAAAGGGGCTTTTATATCAGGTTTCTATACTGCATTTAACACATTCAAAATGTTGGCAACTTTTTTATATACTTCCTGTTAGATAACAAATTTAGCCTTATTTCACATTAAGTCACGGCTCTAGTTGCTTGTGTTCCAACTGCTGGAATTGCAGCGAAATGCAGAATTTGATGTATTTGAAACCATAAATTTATGACACAGAGCTGGCATAGAAGTTAAAAATATCATAAATACATAACCAAATGCCGACATAACATAGATGAAATATATATACAGAATTCCAACCCCATTATCCACCAGTCAGAATCACAAATGGTCCAGCCTCTGGCCTATTTAAAAGCCAAGTTTTTAAAGCTTTTCTAAAGGGGTGGACATGGAAGAAAGATGAAGTAAAAGAAATTAGAGTTGCAGGAAGAGAATGAGTCCAGTAAGAAAACCTTTTGGAAGATAAATCACTTTCCTAAGAGAATTAATGGAAAGTGGATGTGTTACAAAGTGCCACAGAAGTGTGTGGCATTACGCTAAAGCAGTGTTTCTCAACTTTGGCCACTTTAAGGTGTGTGGACTTCAACTCCCAGAATTCCCCAGCCAGGATGCTGGTTGGGGAATTCTGGGAGTTGAAGTCCACACAGCTTAAAGTTACCAAGGCTGAGAAACACTGCACTAAAGGATAGTAGGTAGTCCTCAGTTTAAGAACGAGTTTGGTTCCCAAGGTCTGTCCTTAAGTCGAATTTGTGTGTAAGCCGGAACAGTGTTATTATATAATACTGTATAAGTAGTATATTGTGTGATGAACTTGAACCATTGTGTATTTAACTCAAAGTCTGCTGCAGTAGGCTCTGTTCTTAACTATGGGACGTCCGTAAATTGGATGTTCTTAACCCGGGGACTCCTGTATGGGAAATGATGAAGAGAAAAAAGCTGTAGCTGAGGGAAAAAAGACATTTAAAAGAATGATTGCTTCAGAAGATGAGAATGAGAGAAGGACATTGTAGAATGAGGATACAGAGAAAAAGATAGTTGTGAAGAATGTAGTCAAAGAAAGCAAGGGATGGTTAAGGTTAAGCAAGGCAGAGAAAATGGGAAAAAAAGATTGTCTTGGAAGTGGGTGGACTAAATGAGGGGCCTCCAGCAGAGTGAATGGAATGAAACATAAAAGCGATGAAATGATTTGGGATGCAACGGAAGTGAGCAAAGGTTGGGAGAAATATTTCAGAAATCAGTATGGGACTGATTACGAGTTGTTAAAGAGTGGAAGGAAGGCTACACACGTTGATGTCCAAGGAAAAAAATGATGGAAAGGAAGTCATAAATCCTGTGAAAATACTGAAACATTGAAGGGTTTCAGGTATAGACGGTATAACTGGAGAAAATTAAAAGATAGATGTGGTTTGCTCATGGAGTGGGCGTGCAGCTTGTTTCATGCATGGGTGAAGATCGCAACGGTGCCTGTTGATTAGAAGAAGGTTATTTGGTTCCCCTGTTCAAAGAGACGGGTAGCGGAAGCCGATGTGCTTTGTGAAATGTGTGTGGGAAGGTCTTTGCAGAACTCTGAATAAGAGGGTACAAAAGGTGAGAGTGAGCAGAGTTTGGGAAGTGCAAGGCCAGGGGCGTGCAGATCAGAATTTTGCTTTCCAGCAGGTCACTGAGGAACGTGTGAATGTACGCAAATGTATTGAACGTTGCTTGACTTGGAGAATGTGCATCATAAAAGGAGTATGTTTCAGTTGCAGAACGTTTTGCATGGAGATGGAATTCAAGCTGAGCTGCTGAATCGGATGAGAGTAGTGTATGCGGGAAGTAAAGCGGGGGGAGAATAAATGGAATACTTCGTGGATGGCCCACTATTGGGCAGAGAACAAGACAAGGATGTGTGATGTTCCTCTGGTTGTTTTACGCATTTATGGGATAAATGTGTTAGGACTGCTTGTGGTGGTGTTGGAAGGATGTTGAGGATGTTTTCAGGGCAGATGATCCCATGTTGTTCTCTGTATCTTGGGGAATAAAATGCCTGAACCAAGCTATAGGAGGCTTAAATGGATCTTATAAGCTGCCCAGAGTCTTTTGGAGTAGGGCAGCTATAATAAATCTAATTAATAATAATAATTCCACATTTAAGAGCTATCCCCTGCCTCTCATTGCAAGAGGACAGTCACATATAGGACTACAGAATACATAGCTTAGACCAGTGTTTCTCAACCTTGGCGGCTTTCAGATGTGTGGTCTCCAACTCCCAGAATCATCTGAATACATCTAAAAGCCACCAAGGTTGAGAAATACTGAAGTTCCTCAATCTACTACAAACCTGTATCAGCTTCGTCCAGCTCTTGCATGTGAAAGGAACTGGAGAGTGGATCCAGAAATACAATGCCGAAGAATCTATTCGCGCTGGGTTCTTTGGGCATACGCTCAGAAGTGGTATAGGAATTGGAACTGGCATGGAACTGGGGAAGGCATACCCTTCTCCACTTCTTTTTGACCGTGGTCTGCTCCCCTGTGGGTTTGTGTGGGTGGGGGATGGAACAGGAAGTAATCCAAGACTGGATTCTTAAGCCTTTAGAGCAGCATTATGACGATGAAAGTCAGGAACTTCCTGGAAGGGCCATGCTTGGGGTGTTGGGAACAGGGTGTTGAGATAACTGTTATTAATTTGTCCTCTACTTCTTTTCATCCTTGTGCTCTCTAGAGCACGTTGCCCAACCTTGCCAATTTTAAGGTGTGTGGACTTCAACTCCCAGAATTCCCCACCAGCAGGCATTAAGATGGGTGGACTTTGACTCCCAGAATGGTGGCTGGGGAATTCTGGGAGCTGAAGTCCCCACTTCTTAAAGTTGCCAAGTTTGCAAGACACTGATCTAGAGCTTCCTCGGCTCCCTTCCTTGGATTTCTCTGCAGATTTGGATGCTTCCAACCTGCAGCGCAGCCTCTCCTCCCTTGGAACAGTTTGCTTCCTTCCACGGGGATGGAAATCCAAGGGAGAACTTTGCCTTGTTGTTTTTAAAGACCACAATGAAACCGCAGCTCTGTGTCGGTAGGCAGTGTCTCTAAGGAAGTGGTGGGGAGGAGGATGTTTTAAAGAGGACTCCACCTTCTGAAGCCCGAAGCACAGAGATCGTCCATCAGCAGCCTGCCTGTATTTATTTGCTGGTTTCATTTGATTTGATTTATACACTTGCCCATCCCAGTAAGGTCACCCTAGGTGACAAATACAATTGAAAACATCAATATAACAATAAAAATGGAGATATGAACATAGCAGAAGCAAAAAAAAAAAGGCAACTGAGGATAAACCCAACAATAAATTAATACATCACAGGCTTGGGTGACCTCCAGCACCTGGGCAAAGAGCCGGATCTTATGGGCTTTCTGAAAGACTAGCAGGGTCTGAATGCCCTTCTCATGTGGCTGGATGGAGCGGCTGATTTCACCTGTAATGCTCTAGGGCAGTACTGTATTTTTCAACCTTGGCCACTTTAAGACGTACCAATAGAGGCGAATATGTGTAACTCAGGGTTGAACTGTGGAGTCCTTGGGGTAATGAAACGCTTGCAAGAAAAGAACCAAGCTCAGAGAACCCCAAGGACTCCATACTTTAAGATGTGTGGACTTCAACTCCCAGAATTCCCCCGCCAGACTTCTGGGAGTTGAAGTCCACATATCTTAAAGTTGCCCAGGTTGAAAGACACTGCTCTAGACCTTGGTAAAGGGGGGCTGAATTATTTTTCCACCAGGTGCTAAAGAATAAGCTGACCCTTTTCAATCTGGGAGCCCTCCAGACATGCAGGCTTTACTCCCAGAATTCTCAGCAGTGGCCATGCCAATTGGGGAATTCTGGGAGTTGAAGTCCACAAAACTTAAAGCGGCCAAGGTTGAGAAACACGGTCCTAGAAGAAGCTGTTAGTGGTGCCCAGTTCCAAGAGGGGAGTGGGGCAGAGGCCAGGAGCAGCCTCCCTGTTGAAGCTGGCCTGGCCCCCTTGAGCATGGCCTTCTGGTGGAAGCCAGACCCCTCTGGAGCACCTTTACAAAGTGGTGGTTCACCCTGGGTGGATTATTGCTTTTTTTAATGCTGCTGTTATCGTATCAGTAGTGATATTTTGATTGTCAACTTTTGTTTGCCATGAGGATTTTTTTGGGTCATGGATTCTTGCTAGAGTCGAGGCCATACAAATTGAACAGATGAAGGGGATGATCTTGATGTAAAATATCAGGCCTTAACAAGTGAAATACAGAGATTATGGAATAAACTGGCCAAAGATTCTCCATAGTCATTGGAGCTATAGGAGGAGAATTGTCAGAATTATTTGACCTTACAACCTTTGGCTTACAAAGCTCCTCTCCTTAGAACTACTTATATATTACAACAATATTTGGACAATTCCTATGCCTTTGTCTAAAGCTTGTATTGATCCTAAACCATCAGCATTTGCTGAGCATCCTTCAGAAGAGAATAAAATCATCATCATTATCATCGTCATCATTTTGCCATACCAAAAGTTCTGGAAAAGTACTTAGACACTGTAGGAATGGACAAAATCAACACATCAGTTACAAAAACTCGCATTACTTGGAACAAAGTGCATGCTGCAATGGTATCTTTAGCTATTGTAGATCCTTGGGAAGGATCTGGTAGTCAGGAATACCAAACCTTGTCAGAACTTTCTGACAAACTGTGTGTAAATAATAATACGGGTAGTCCTCGGGTTACAACGGGACCAGAATTTCCATTGCTAAGTGATGCAGTTGTAAAGTGCAATGTCGTAACCCCAGGATCGTGTGGGTCATTATGCAGAAGTGGCAGGAGTCCCAGGTAAGGCACACAGGTGAGCTGTGGGGGCAGGCACTGGAATGTGGGGAGGTGCGTGGGTGCTGTGGGGGGGGCAGGGGGTGATGCGGGCAGGAACTACAGAGCACGGGTTGGCAAAAAAGCAGCAGGAGTGACTTCCGACTTCCTGTCAGCTTCCCCATTGACTTTGCTTGTGGGAAGCCAGCATAAGGAAGCCAGACCTGTCATAAGCCCCCCTTGTTCAGCGCCATCGTAACTTTGAACTGTCGTGGAACGAGTGGTTGTAACCTGAGGACTACCTGTAATAACAGCAGCAGTAGTAGTAATCCTGTGTCTTTCTGAAACTGAGTTTTTTCCCAGACTTAAGAAGTCGCAGCTGCAGCACATTTGGGATTTTTAGATATCCCTTGCCCCCTCCCTTTCTTGCTCTGTTTCCTGTGTTATCAGAGCAGGAATCAGTGGAGGCTACGGGGCTAAGTCTTGCATGATTATCTGGGGGAGTTGGATCCCTTGCATCTGAGGAAGTAGTCAGGGCTCTTGCAGCTGGTAGCTCAGCCACTTCTGTGTTAGATCTGTGTCCTTCCTGGCTGGTTAAGGCTGCCCCGGAGGGGATGTATGATTGGGTCTGGGTGGTGGGTAATAATTCCTTGAGGGAGGGGGTGGTTCCGTTGGCTCTTAAGGAGGCGGTGGTGCGCCCTCTCCTCAAGGGGCCACCGCTCAACCCAACCCGTCTGGACAGTTTTCGTCCAGTCTCCAACCTCCCCTCTTTAGGGAAGGTTGTGGAGAAAGTGGTCACATGGCAGCTGCAGAGGACCCTGGATGAAGCTCATTATCTGGACCCTTTTCAGTCAGGGTTCAAGCCAGATTACGGGACTGAGACGGCATTGATTGCACTCTTAGATGACCTCTGGTGGGAGTGGGATGGGGGCAGTGCAACCATCCTTGCTCTTCTTGACCTCTCAGCGGTCTTCAATACCGTCAATCATGGTTTCCTTCTGGACCAGCTTCAGGAGTTGGGGGTGGGCAGCACAGTGTTGCGCTGGTTCTCCTCCTTCAAGTCAGTGTTGATGGGGGGGAGAGATCCAGCCTGCGACCCCTACTTTGTGGGGTGCCCCAGGGCTCGATTCTCTCTCCTCTGCTGTTTAACATCTACATGAGGCCGCTGGGTGAGGTGATTCGATGGTTTGGGGTGAGGTGTCATCAATATGCTGATGATACCCAGCTTTGTATCTCCACCCCAGGCTTCCTGAGTGATGCCGTGGGTGTTCTGTCCCAATGCCTGGAGGCTGTAAGGGTCTGGATGGGCTTTGACTCAACCAAGCAAGGCTTTGGGTATGTGGACCTTCTGGTGACAAAGTTTTTCCATCATTGGTCCTGGATGGGGTGGCACTGCCCCAGATGGCCCCGGTGTGCAATCTGGGTGTCTTCTTGGACTCACGGCTCCTGCTGGAAGAGCAGGTGGCAGCTGTGGCTGGGAGGGCCTTTGCACACCTTCGGATTGTGCGCCAGTTGTGCCCATTCCTGGACCGGGAGGCTTTGCTCACAATCACTCACACCCTCGTGACATCTCGTCTGGATTACTGCAATGCGCTGTACATGGGGCTGCCCTTGAAGAGCATTCAGAAGCTTCAGCTGGTGCAGAATGCGGCTGCGTGGGTAGTAAATGGCACCAGTTATTTGGCGCATGTAGCACCTCTACTCCGTGAGCTGCACTGGTTGCCCGTGTGCTTCTGGGTGCGATTCAAGGGGCTGGTTGGCACCTTTAAAGCCCTGCATAGCTTGGAACCAAGTTACCCGAGGGACTGTCTTCTCCCAATTGTTTCTACCC
Organism: Liasis olivaceus; assembly: GCA_030867105.1. NCBI lineage: Eukaryota > Metazoa > Chordata > Lepidosauria > Squamata > Pythonidae > Liasis > Liasis olivaceus. The sequence continues at coordinate 330,354,465 of CM061349.1, forward strand.
GTCCAATTTGGTCCGGCAGGCTGGGCATGATTCAGGTCCCATCAGCCAAGGAATGTAGGAGACATGCCTTCTCTGCCGGGGCCCCTGCCCTCTGGAACATCTCCCTCCAGAGTTCAGGGTGACCCTGAAGCTGTTGGCTTTTGTAAGGCTGTGAAGACCTGGTTATGTGCCCGGGCCTGGGGCCCTGAGTATGTTAACGGCCCTATTTCCTGGCTATATTAACATCTCTGGCAATAATTTACGTGGCAACCATATATATTTATTTGTATCGTTTTAATTGTTTAAAGTTTTTATGATTGTACGCTGCCCAGAATCACTTGTTGAGTTGGGTGGCTGTAGAAATCACATACATACATAAAAATAATCTGTGCTCTTGCCTACTCTAAGGCAAGGATCTTCAAACTTTTCCAGGCTGCTGAACCTGTTAGTTAAAAAAAGAAAAGAAATCCGCAGAGCCCCCCATCGAGAGGCAAAGCCCTATGATGGATAATTAACTGAGTCTGAGTTTGAGTGAACTCTTTTTGCCTTTCGCCTCTCATGGTTCCATGGAATGCATTTGGAAAACCCCTGCTATAATGCACCGGGCACATTGATGGAGTGATATAAATACGTGGAATACGCATTGAACTCTTTCTTCTTCCTTCATCCCCCACCCCTCTTCTCTTGCACATCCAGGAGGCCGACAGCGGAGAAGACGACTGCCGGTTTCAGCCCAGGAGGTATGTGTGGGTGGCGGCCCCTCGGTGCTCACCTGGCTGCGTGGTTGGGCTGATTAAGAAAGTGGTGTGGGTTGACGTTGTCCCATGTTTGCCATGTAAGTGCTCTGTCCTCCGTGCGACCGCCCTTCCAGGGATCGGCAAGTCAGAAGCAATGTGTGAACCCGGCCCCTGCTGACTGTTCCTCCTGCCCCTGTGCCTGGCCACCAAACTGTGCGATGGGCAGGAAGCTTTTCCCTGTTCGTGCCCATGGCAGAACATGGCAGGTCAGGGGATATCTGGCCAAGCTTTGGGTCTCAGCAAGTGCAGAGAAGAGCAACACAGATGGGGAGAGACGTGGAGGCAGAATATTATGAGGAACACTGAAAAGAACGGTTTGTCTGTTTAACCCAGTGTTTCTCAACCTCATCAGCTTGAAGATGGGTGGACTTCAACTCCCAGAATTCCCCAGCCAGCATGCTGGCTGGAGAATTCTGGGAGTTGAAGTCCACCCATCTTAAAGTTGCCGAGGTTGAGAAACACTGGGTTAACCGAAAGAAGAGAAAGCAGAGGGAAGACAGGATAGCAGCCTGATGTTCCTCGCAGGGCATGATTTATTTTTTGTAGTGCCCGAGAGTAAGACAAGAACCAGTGGGTGGAAGGTTAACAGAGGGAGAACCAAACTCGGAAGAAGGAGGAATGTCCTGACCATGATTGCTATTAAGCCGTGGGCCAGCCTGCCTCCTGCAGTCATGGTGGCTCCATCCCTGGAGGGTTTCAAGCCTTTGCCTGGGATGGTCTGAGGATTCCTGCCCTGGGCAGAGGGCTGGACTAGAGGACCTCTAGGGTCCCTTCCTACCCGAGGATTATGATTCTATGAGTGAGTGAAGAAGAAAGTTGGGGTGGGCCATCAGAAGTCAGAATATACAAAGTCCTTGTATGGCTGAACAAGCTCGTGGTCACCTTACTCCAGAGTGGCAAGGCTCTCTGGGGCCTCGGGCAGGGTATGGGTTCAGACGTTGCGCTAACTCAGAGGCTGCATTTACACCACGCTTAGCTAGGTGAGTTACAGATCATATGGCTGTGCATTCACACTTGCTAAGCTTGGCTAATTTGATTCTTGATACTTCTTCTGTGGCTTAAGTTTTGTGGGAACCTGGGCTATTTGATTCAGCGTATAGTGCAATTTGTTTTTGTTCAGTGTGTTGTGTGAACTAAGCCTTTATGGCTTGCAAACTGTGGTTTGTGGCTTAGTGTGATGTGAAATATGCTAATGGATTGTTCAAGAAAGGCCTTTGAAATAAGCTGTGCCTTACTGCAGTGTGTGAAACCGAGCACAGCCTTTTTTCTATTTGGTACATCCCAGTTTCTCAAGATCAAGAGTGAAGTGTTGGATAGCTGGAGGAGGGGAAAGAAGGATCTGGGAATATCCAGACCAGTGTTTTTTTGTGGTGGTGGGGTTTTGGGAACGTTTAGGAGTCACCCATCTTCGTTTCAACAAAGTGCTTTGTGAAATACAATGTGGTATGGCATGATATTAAAGTGGGCTCAAAAATCATCAGAATGCACTTGTTAATGGCTCCTCATCAAATTAGGGAGAGGTCTCAGTCCTGGCCCTTGGCTCTTTAATGGTTTTATGAATGACATGGATGAAGAGGTAGAGGAAATACCTATCAGATCTGCAGGTGATCCACAGTTGGGTGGTGGGACAGCTAATACTTTGAAAAAGGTAGAGCAGCCTTTCTCAACCGGGGTTCCACCAAAGCTCACTAAGGGTTCTGCAAGGGGTTGTGTTTGAAAATAAAATCACCATATCTACAATTACTGATCACACTAATGCATTGTGAGCGGTAGATATAATAATGTTTATGCAGGGTTCCCCTGTGACCTGAAAATTATTTCAGGGGTTCATCCTGGGTAAAAAGGTTGAGAAAGGCTGGAGTACAGAAATGGGCTGAAAAATAACAGGTTTAAATTTGGTGGGACAAAATCATTCATTTGGAAACAGGAAATAAGTGGATGGGTAAAGGATGGTATATACTTGGTTTGCTAATTGACCATCTGTGGATGGTCTTGGATTTGTAGTTGATTGCAGACTAAATACAGGTAGTCCTTGACTAACGACCATTTGTTTAATGACTGTTTGAAGTTATGACAGCACTGAAAAAATGACTTACGACTGGTCCTCGCACTTACCACTGTCACATTATCCCTGCGGTCACGTGATCAAAATTTGGGTGCTAGGCAACTGGCATGTATTTACAATGGCTGCAGGGTCATGTGATCGCCATTGGCAACCTTTCCGGGGGGCTTCTGACAAACAAAGTCAATGGGGGAAGCTGGATTCACTTAATGACTGCAGCAAAAAGGTCGTAAAATTGGGCGCGACTCACTTAACAACTACATCGCTTAGCAACAGAAGTTCCGGTCCCAATTGTGGTTGTAAGTTGAGGACTACCTGTATGAGTCAACAATAGTATGTGGTTGCAAAAAAGACAGAATAATGGGTTTAAATTACAGGAACGTTTTGTTTTGTTTTGTTTTATTGTAAACTGCCCAGAGTCGCTCCTTGAGTGAGAAGGGTGGTGACTAAATTTGAACTATAAATAAATAAATAAGAGTTAGGAAAACTTCTGAAGTGTAAGAGAAGTTAGATAGTTTTGCCAAGTTTTGGCAGTGCAATTTTGCCTTGTTTTCCAGGGTTTTGTTTGGGGGTGAAGGGAAGGTTAGCAGTTTTTCTCCTAGATGCCTTTCTTTTCCATTCACAGTGTTAATCTCTCCCCCAACCCCCCCAAAACAGGCTGTAGTATTTTGATCAAGCTCCTTCAGGTGACCCCAATGCAGTCCCGGGGAGTCTCCTGGGGTCACCTGGAAAACTGAGAGGAGGTTGCCCCATCTTGGCTGAGCAGGAGGCCAAGGCAGCAAATTGTGATTATTTCAACCAGCTGTTGGGATAGATTAGTCCAGCATTTCTCCAGGAAGGTTGCCTCCCCTCAGGGGTCCTTTCTGAGCCGGCTGACCAGTTGGATGCTGAAAGGACTGGAAGCCAGAGGGTTCTTGTTTTATCGCCCTGCCTTTGCCCTTCGAAGAGGAATAATCAGACTTGGAGGCCTCGAGGCTTCTTGCTCTGCAGAAGTAAATTGGGAGGGGTGGGGGAGAGGGACGGTCCAGAGCAGCAGCTTCCTGCCTGCCTGAGTTTTGCAAGCCCCAGCAGTTTAGGAGAAGCCGGTTTAAGGCAAAGAAACGCCCTCCCCACCCCCCATGGCTTTGGTGAGTGAGAGGGGCTGTCCTCAGACGAAACCCAGATTTCTGGAGTGACGCATGAGGAAGCAAGCTCATCGGCCCCTTAACCATGTGGGTTTTAAAGCGGTTGCCTGGAGTTATTTTTTGCTTCTTTCCAGCGAAATGATTTTATTTAGGAAGTTGGAAAGTTATCCCATTGGGGTTTTTAAACATTATTCTTGAACGTATTTCTTGTCCAGCTCTAGTCCCGATGAAATTATTAGTTTTATTCCTGGCAAGAGTTGAACGGATTTATTGTATCATTGTAGAGGATGGTGTTATTGCAAAGCTTGAGAGCTCTGGGGTTAGGTAATGCGTGAAATCAGCCTAGAGTTCTTCCTATCACCCACTGTTTTGGGTTTTTTTTCTTTTAAATGGAGATGCTAGGGATTGAACACGAGACCGTTTGTACACAGAACAAGCATTCTGTTATTGACTACACCCCGTGCCGCAAGAGCACTTGTGTAAACCTAGTGCCTGCCATTTCATTCAAGAAGACAGAGTTTGAAGTGCCTGCCATTTCATTCAAGAAGACAGAGTAGTTTAAAATAATCATAGAGCACAATGCCATAGAACAGTGTTTCTCAACCTCGGCAGCTTGAAGATGGGTGGACTTCAACTCCCAGAATTCCCCAGCCAGCCATGCTGGCTGGGGAATTCTGGGAGTTGAAGTCCACCCATCTTCAAGCTGCCGAGGTTGAGAAACGCTGCTCTGATGCATTGTAGTATTCACGGGCATCGTTTAAAAGCAACGTAGGCTTGGCTTCAGAAATGCACAAAATTAGAATTCGCCATATTCCAAAGTCCATCTACTATCCTGGTAGATGGCCAAAGTGACCTCAACGTGAGAATCCCCGCACCGCAAGGCCTGGGAACTTTTCTGACCAAAGGCATTAAGCAGCTTTTTTTGGTAGCTCTTTGTCGTAGAAGAAGGCTCTGGGGACCTGGCTGATTCCTCACCTCTTTGCTCAGAGCTTCGGGTGACCATGAGACATGGCAAACTTTCCCTTTCTCAGCGCTGGCCAGGGGGCCCAATGGGAAGGGTCTCAGCCCCAGATCTGGCCCGTCTCTGTTCATGTGCAAAGTGCATACGCTTCTCTTCCCTTTGAAATAATCCACAAAGGTTCTTCAAGGCTAGAGAAGAAGGCTGGGGGCTGGGGGGTGTTAAGAAACACCGCTCCAGGTGCAGAAATGGCCAAGATTTGATCAGATTCTCCCCCCTTCCCTTGAAGCAAGACGTGGTTCTGACTCAGCATCCCCCCACCCACCCCAGGCCTCATGGAGAAGATCAGGGTCATAATGCTGACAGATGTCTCCTTTCGATAGCAGCGCAGAAGGGCATGCAGCATAAGAGATAACAGAATTACTGCCAGCTCAGAGATGCTCAAGGTTTCTATTTCAGCCTCTAAAGCCCAGCCTTTGGGTGTTGGGTGTTTACGAGGGGCATTTAAAAACCAGAGCATCCTTCCAGACCGCGGATGAGAAAAGGTGGGCAAAATCCTTCCTCGGGAGCCAACTGTTATCTGCAAACGAAAGGAAAATCACAAACGCCGGCTAATCCTCTGCAGGCAAATCTTCAGCGGGGATTTCTTTCCAGACCCCTTCCTCCCCCCAATCGCAGCTTTGCAACAGGAAGTTCAGTCCAGAGGTCAGCAGGCACATCAGCCGCAGACAGTTGTTTCCCACCACAAGAAAATATTTTAAATATGCCGAGACAGTTATCTTCTGAACATGCACGCACGCGCACCCACACACACTTCAGACTCTGCCCGGCGCAGAAGAATCTTGCAGGGAGCAGAGAATGCCAGTGTCCTTCCTCTGCCTCTCAGCCCCAAGGCCAGGGCCACAAAAATGGCAGGGGGGGGCATTGGCCAACGTTGCCATCTGTTCCGTGTCTCTCCCTTTCTCACGCACATGCCAAGTGTGTCACTGGTGAAGAGGAAGAATTTTATTCAATAAATATGAGACTGATCAAACGGTGATGCCTCTGTGCAGATGCTCAAGGTCTGGGTGGGTGCATATTCATAACGTCATTCATAACATAATTTCTCTGTTCGCAAAAGGTCCTGGGTTCAGTTTGCAGCACCTCCACTAAAAATAAATGTTTAATGTTAATGTTTAAAACGGAGAGAGCTGGTGATAGGGAAGGATCTAGGCAAGTGTTTTTCAACCTTGGCTACTTGAAGACGGGTGGACTTCAACTCCCAGAATTCCCCAGCCAGCATGGCTGGTTGGGGAATTCTGGGAGTTGAAGTCCACCCGTCTTCAAGTTGCCAAGGTTGAAAAACACTGGTCTAGGCTGAACTCACACCATGCCTTAATCATGGCCGAGCACTCAGAGGTGCGACCCCACCGCCCCTTTTCCAGATGTTCACAGGAGGCCATCCCATAATGAATCCAGGACCTCTTGGAAGCAGAGGCTAGACAAAACCAGTCAGTCTGTTCGGGGGTCTCTGGGCAAGGGAGCTTAAGAATAGGAATGCAAAAGTGTGGGATCCAGAGGCCAACTGCTCTCCCTTAATTCTTCCCAATCACCCCATCACACCTCTGATCTGTGGCCGTTTTGCCATGACATTTCGGTAGCTCGTCACTTTCTCCTGCAGTAGCCATCCGCCCCGGTTTGGAAAATGGGTTCGTACAGCTCAGTGCTCTGCGTGAACGCGGTTCCCAACTGGGAAGCTGAGGAGCCATCCAGCATTAGGGATGGCCCGGATCCTCCTTGCCCTGCCCTGTCCTGGGGGACCAGGGTCCCTCCCCCAGACAGAGTGAAAGTGGAGGGCCTCAGGCTGGAGAAATGTCCTCCTGGGGGGGGACTTGCTCCTGTTCAGTTCAGCTAATGCCTCTGCGATTATTAATCTTCGTAGTTCCGGGTTGTGCCTTTGATCTGAAGAAGCTCTGACTTTTAAAGAACGCCTGCTGTTTCAATAAAACTGTATTTCCCTTATCTGAGTAAGTGGAAGGAATGCAGCACCTTCCTTGGATCCGGGGCAGATGCTCAGAGTGGGGAGACCAAGGTGTTTCTCTGAAGCGCGATGGAGAACTATTGGGAGTTACACTGTGGAGCCTTCTTGGGCCAGGCTAGCTTGCTTCTTGTAGCAGGCTGGACTTCGCTGCGAGCTCTCCGAAAGGGAAGGTGGCCCCGAGGGGCATCGTTTCGTGTTCTGGAACCCCTTCCCTCCCATGTCAAAGTCCAAACGGATTTTAAGTAATTGGCTTAGAGTCCCTGGAGGAATAAACCCAGATTATAGCCGGGGCAGAAGCAGGCCGGCCGCAGTTGCTTTCCCTAAAACAGGCTATTCTCAGTGCAGATGAATTCCCAGAGGCCCTTTTTTTTAATATAGCCATTGCTTATTTACATACAGGATTTGTGATTTGGAGTGATTTTAAGCAGGCTCTCCACCCAAAACACGTAGGTGTAAGTTCAATACCATTCAGTGCAGTTCTGAGTAGGTCACGTTATGCTTGGTTGATTTTAAATGGGAGATTCCTTTTTCAAATTCCTCGTGTTTATTAGGAAGTGAAATACGTCCACCGCAGCCCCAGAGGTCCCAGGGCCGAAAGTTCAGACTTTCTCTTTCAGGGGCTTAAGGAGCGACATAGGTGCCTTAAGCCTTCTAACCCTTTTAAAAACTTCCTGGCCTCCATCCAGACCCAGACCCAGACCCAGGCCCACCCACCCTCCCATTCTGAAACAGCGCCCTTGCCATGTCCCCCAAGCCTGGGCGAGGCATCCTTCAGCAAGGGATACAGCTGCACTGCATCCTAAGATTGCAGCGGGCAATTCTTTCTTCTTAAATGCAACGTCTAAATCACAGCTTGGGGAAACTCTTGCAGTGCGTCTTGTCAAAGCGATCTGCATAATGCACATATTCCCATTCTGCATGTTTTAGCAAAGGCGGGTATTTATTCTAGCCTCCTCCCCATTGCCTCTTGTCTGTCTTGGTGCAGAGAAAGCAGAGGGGTGCTTTGCCCAGCACCGTGGGGGGCCTCAGAGGCAGCCCTAAATTACCAGCACTCCAGCTTTGCTGTGATCTCTCCACATCTTAATTTCAGAGGTGCTACTAAGGAATAACAAATAAACTATAGTATTAGACAGGGAAAGTTGTTTATTCATTTGTTTGTGTATTTATTTAAAACATTTATGTAGTGCCCATCTTAAAAACAACTCTGGGCGGCTTACAACCAATAAAACAGTATAAATGGTATAAAACAGCATAAAACTAACAGCAATAAAACTAAAAACAGAAAAACCTGACGCCATTGAAAAAAAGTCCTAGAAAGAGGCAGTGGAAACCCACTTCTGCCTCACGTCAAGAAAACTGCACGGACAGGTCCACCAAGTCCCCAGGATTTTTCTTGCTGCAAGAGAGAAGTTTCCACTGTCTTTTTCTAGGGTGTTTTTTGGAGCCTGTTGGAGTGAGGCAACATCCAGTTTTCCAAGATAGGTAGGTAGATAGATAGATAGAAAGACAGAATGAACTCTGGCCATGCCCAGAGGCACTCTTCTCCTCTTCTTCTGGGGTTTCAGCCCTGCAGCATAGCTGTTTGTACGGTGACCTAACCCACCACATTTTAGCCTCAGGTGTTGTGGGAATGTAGCTCAAGTGGTCAGTTTGTGGTTTGGTGTGTCATGCAAACCTGTAACATTGGATACGCTGAATAAACCAGAGCTCAGCCCTTCTGTGGCTGGAGATGGGCTCACCTGGCAGTGGAACGTGCCCCCTTGAAGACTGATTATGCGCTGTCAAGTCAGAGAGGAGGCCATTTTTGAATCCTCTTTTCTTGTGCAGCTTTCCAAACAGGCAAGGAGGTCAGATCTTCTTGGAGGTTCCCCTTCCAGGGGTGTAGACTAGAAATGCCAGCGTCCAGACCCCAGGGGCTGCCAATTACTTTCAGCAGAGTAGGGTAACATATTACTAATTGTTCCTTTAAAAAACACCTAGAAAGTCTTTGCAGGCTCGTCCTCAGTCATTCCCACAACAGGAAGGCTTACGGTGGTTCAGATCTGGGGCCAAAAGTTTCCTGAGACAAATTACATGCTAAGGATCATTAGCAAATGGTTTGAAAATAAAACCCTATTTGTAATGTCTTTATGCAAATCTGTGGCACTTCCGTATCCGAACAGCACGTCCAGTTCAGGTCGTCCTCTTTGAAAAAGGAGAACTGGCAAAGCTGCTGCAGAAAGCTTGCTTCTTCCTTGCAAGAAAAGGTTGCAAGGTTTGGGATACTTCAGTCTGGGGAGAAGGCAACTGAGGGGGACAATTTAAGGGACATAAACTCCTGCACAGCATGGGATAAATGGACCAGGGGTCATCCGGTGAAGTTGGTTAGATTTAAAATGGCCAAAAGGCAGCACTTCTTCACCCCGCACACGAGTAGCCTGTGGGACTCATTGCACAAGATGCAGTGATGCCACTAAATGATTTTAAAAGGGGACTGGACACGTTCTTGATGGAGAGGGCTTCCCGAAGGCATCTGCAGAATCCGATGCTTTCGTCGGACTGTCCAAACAAGTGTTGCAACACCACCTTTACACAACACGCATACAAGAGGTGGAATTTGCATTGGGACCCTCGGTCATTTGCCCCCTCTGTGGACGTCATGGGGTAAACGGCCACCCTGAGGGGTGCAAGGAGGGTCCACCTGGATGAACCCTGCCTCTTTGGGCGAGAGGAGGGAGACATGAGGTCCTCATGTCCTCCCTTGGGGTGAGAGAATGCAAGGACGAGACCTCCAGAAGCTGGAAAGGGGGTGGCCCCCTTACTCCTAGAAGTGAGCTTGGTGAGAAGTGGCCTGGAGTGGAGAGTTAAGTACAGAAAGGCTGACCAGCCCCACAGTGCTCCAGTTGGACAGCAGTGGACTGAGTGACCCCCTGGATGAGACAGAACCTTTTGGTCCTTTCCAAGGGGGCCTCAGGCCTGTGTATGGGGCAGAGATCCAGTGGGTTGTTCTTGGGGATGACCTGCAATGGGGCTTGGAGGGAGGAGATGCACTGCTCCTTGCCCTTCTAGATCTCTGAGCAGTGCTCAGTACCATCAGTTATGATATCTTCTGGGGCCCCTTGTGAAGGCTGGGGACTGGGGGCACCACATGACAGCATTTCTTCTTCTTCCCGAGTGGGCATTCCCGAGTGGGCATTGGCGGCTGGAGAGGAGAGGTCAGAATTGGGGTGCCCCCGGGCTCAGCCCTCTTTCCCACCTGGTTCAAGGGAGAGCCTTCTGATGGTTGTAGGGCCTTGTTTTATTCATAAGAATCACTTTTTATGGGTGTTTCGAGTTTTATTCCCTCTAAGCCGCCTCAAGTCATTAGAAGACGGAGGGATGGATGGAAGGACAGATCAACCTTTGGGCAGTGTTTCTCAACCTTGGCAACTTGGCAGAGTGTGGACTTCAATTCCCAGAATTCCCTAGCCCTGGGAATTCTGGGAGTTGAAGTCCACAGGTCTTAAAGTCCCCAAGGTTGAGAAACACTGCCTTAAGGACTGACTTCCAGTTCAGCGGACCAGCGGGCGCCGGGAAGAGGGGTGGGAGAGGGGAATGCCCGGTCTCCCGCCTGCGAGGCATCTGGTGGGCCCCTGGGGGAAGCAGGTGCCGGCCTAAGGGGGCCTCGGCCTGAGCCCGCCGGGTGCTGCTCTTCGCTCGCATCGGCCCCCGAACGCCCCGCCGAGACGAGCGCTCGGCGGAAGGTCTCCCCGCGCTTGAATGCAGGCGCGCAGGGTCCTTCTGCGCCCCTCCCGGGGGTGCCGCGCGCGAGCTCCCCGCCCCGGGCTCCTCGACTCGGCGGGCCGGACGCCGGGCGTTGGCTGGCCGTCCGCGGCCGGCTCGGTGGCGCTCCCAAGGCGAGGCGCCCGCTCGCACCCAGCGCGCGAAGGAGCCGAGCGCGGCTCCCCGGCTGGCTCTGCGAAGGCGCCGCGCGGGAGACGCCGAGCCCGGAGGGGGTGGCTGAAGCCAGCCGCTCCCCGGCAGCCGGGCCGGGGGCTCGCTGCTTCCCGGCCTGAGGGGGCCCTTCGGCCGGGCCGGGTCCCGCTGCCGCTTTGGCGCTCGCCTCGGCGCGCCAGAGGGAGACCGAGACCGGGGCCGGCGGGCTCGGTCGCCGGGCAGAGCGAGAAGCCGGCGGCGCTGCGGGAAAACGGCTGCGGAGGCCGCCCGCCCCGCCCCACGAGGCGGTGGCTTCTCTGCCTCCCGCCTCCTCGTGGCCGGCGAGGGGGCGGCCCGGGCCGGCCGGGAGACTGGGCAGGCTCGCTCTTGCGCACTCTACGGCGCGCCAGCCGCGCGGAGGGAGGAAGGCAGCCGGGCGCTCCGAGGTCTCGCACGAGCCGCCGCCGCCGGCAGCCCCAGCCCCAGCCCCAGCCCCTGGCCGCCGCTTTCCGGCCGCGCAAGCCCCGCGCGCCCCGCCATGCGCCGCGCTGCCCGGACGGGAGCGCGCAGCCCCCCATGACCCCGCGCGGGCCACGCCGGAGACAGCCAGGAGGCGGCGGGGGCGGCCGCCCGCCTTGCGCCCCGGCCTGCCCGCTCTGCCGCCGCCGCCGCCGCCGCCACGGGGCCCCCGCGCCCAAGATGATCCCCTACTTCTCGGCCGACGCCGTCATCTCGCAGAACGCCATCAACCAGCTGTGAGTCGCCCCGGCCCGCCGGGAGGGAGGGGCGGTGGAAGCGGCCGCTCGGAGGTTCCCCGGAGCCGGCCGGGCGCCTGGGTGCCCCCTGTTCCCGCGCGGCTCTTCCTCCGCCGGCCGGGCTGCCTCTCCTCCTTTCTCCTCTCTTCTGCGAACTTCTCTGCCGCGGCGGGGTCGGGGGCGTCTGGGAAAGTTTCGCCGCGCCCGCCGGCGGCTGCCCGGGCAGGGGCTGGAGCCACGCCGCAAACTTTCTTCCGAAGCGCGCGCGGAGCCGGCGGGGCGAAGCTCCGGACCGGCCGCGCTCGCCGGAGGGCGGGCGGTCTGCAGGGCCCTTTCGGGGCGCCCGGACCGGCCCGCCAGGCTGGAAAGAGCTGCCGGGGCTCCGTGTCCCTTCTGGTCTCCCGCAGCCGGAGGAAGCGAGAGCCGGCGAACGGCCCGCCCGGGTGCCGCGAAATCTGCTGCCGCGGGCGGGGTCTGGATTCGCCCCACGGACTCCACCGTTGGCGGGGTTCTCTCCACCACTGACCCCCCGAACAAGCTTAGCGCGTCGTGCGAACCCGGGCTCTTTGGCGGTTTTCCCCGGAGAAGGGGACGCGCTCTTCCCCTGCCCGGTCCCCCGACTGAGGAAGAGAGACCTTTGCGGCTGGTTCCCCTGGCACATCAGCCTCGGTGGCGGCACATGTAATGGGTGCCAGCTTCGTTTTAGTCTCATCCCGGCCTCTAGCCCGGCTGCCCCAGAGAAGGAGGCTTGTTCTCTGTAAGCCAGGAGAGTCACGCTGCCCTGAACACGCCAAAACATGGAACTCTTTGTGCTCACGCTAACCCTTTGCTCTCCCAGTTTGGGTTCTTTTTTTGTTATTAATAGTTTGATTTATGGGGAGGTCCAGGTTTTAAACGCCGCCACCTGACTGCTCACTGTCCATACCTCCAGAGTGGATAATGCACATGGTTGTGCCCGGTTCAGATGGGAACTTCAGCAGTCAAGTTCCTCGGGACTTTGAATCAGTTGCAGCTTCTCAGCCTAACTTACTTAAAGGCCTGATACGCTGCCATTTGCTCCCAAGCAGCAAACTAGGATTCCAGTACAAATAACCTGAGTTAGGTTTATGTATTTGTTTAGGTGAAGCCTGGGTTTGCAGGCTTTCCCCACCCAGCAAGTCTTGATCGAGGTGGCGTCATCTCCTGGCCTGCTTTGAACGTTGAGCTTAACATTATTTCTCAACTCCGCTTCCTGGTCAGTTTTAATTCTGAATCCTTGTCTTCCTGCCCCGATGCACCCGCACGCCGTCTCTTTCCAGCCCAGCCTGATAAAGGGCAGGATGCTTTTCCTGCCGCAGAATTGCAACCCGGTCTGTCATCTCAAGCAGCCTTGGCCTGCGGCTCCCTCAAGGTCTCTGCCCCCTTAGCTGGGGTGGGGAAGGGGGCTGGCATCAGATGTCGGAGAAGGCAGGCCCAGAATAGCTCCTGAGATGACCGCGTCAGCAAATAAAGATTCGGCAGCAGGGGGGCCTTGCAGAACCGTCTTCCGCGGACAACTGAGTGGTCCTCAGGCCGGGGTGGGGAGGGGGATTTTGAATGTGTTTGGAAAGCACCAGTTTGGGGAAAGCTGTTTTGATCCCTTGCTTAGGCAAACCCCGCTGCTCTCTGTCTACAGAGGGGTCTTGTCAGTGGCTGCTGCGGGCTAGCACTGGCTCGGCTTTATCTGTGTTCATCTGACTAACAGCTGTCTCTGGAGAGGGGACACCACGGGCAGGTGCGCCTCGTCAGTTGCCAGGTGTGGAAAAGAAAGCTGATTGACTCAAGTCATGTTCGGAATTGTGTTTTGGGGAACCGGGAGGATCCTCAGAAAGGCACATGGTGATCTGATGCTTTGCGAGATTCATACAAGAAGGCAGAGCCCTCTTCACCAGAGGACTGCAGATAACTGGACAGTCCAGGAGGATAACTGAGGAAGGGGAAAGATGGGGAGGAAAAACGGGAAAAGCAGTGCACAATCAAACATGTTGCATTTAGATTTAGGTGCAGCGGGCTGGGAAATATCCAGATCTTTCCCTGGGTTGCTTGCTGTTCTTAACCACAGCGGCACATCTGCTTTCCTTAATAAATTGTGGTTAGATGAGTTCACACCAGAGGCCATCTCAAACCAAACAAGCCGCATTGTGGCTTAGTGTGATGATGGCTATCTGGCCCCTGTGCTTTGCGAATCACAATTTATGGCTCAGTGTACGGGGGGAAAATACTCAGTTGTATTTTATCCTTACAGCTGTGGTTAACCGAATTGTGGTGCGCGTAGAGCAACCTACAGTCAGTCCACGGTTCTTGGCATAGCTGTGGAATTGGTTGGCGCAAGACATGGCGATGGCCCTGAAAGGGGACTGAAAAAATTAGTGGAGGACAGATCTTTCAAGGCCTCTTGGTCTTGAAGACCGAGTATGACCTCCAAGTAGGGGGGAACAGTCACAGGAAGGGGTCTGCCTCTGTCTCCTGCTTGTAGCCCCACAGAAGCCTCTGGCTGGTCATGGTGGGAAACAAAACGCCGGCCAGGATGGGGCTGGCCTCATCCCGCAGGGCTGAGCTTATGGTGGCATTCACACATTCCGTGGACCTCATACGGGCTTCGGCACTGTCCCCTTTAAACAAAGCAGGCAGCCTGGCACTTGCCTGGGGCTTTTTCTGTCGTGCAGGCGGAGAGCCTGGTAATGAAAGGGCTTCCCAAAGGCAGCGAGGCACACTCGAGAGAGATGTTTCTCAGTCACGCAGCCTTAAAATTCCAGCAGTCCCCTTGCTCCCAAAGAGATAAACACAGACTGAAAGAGCAGGAATATTCAGTTTGGACTGGCTTACCTTTCTCCGTAAGAGTATCTTGTTTCCTGCCTGTCTGCAAAGGCAACCAGTGTTGTGGGAAACAAATTAAAGATTATGTACGAGCCGGCAAAGTCTTACTGTATTAAACATGGAGAACAGCGTTCGAGTCCAGTGGCTACCCAAGGGAAAAAGTCAGATCAAGCAGGCAGTTTCTTTCCTAACTCCTTTCGGAAATGCCAAGAGAAGGTGGGTAGACTTTAGGAAGCCCCCCCGTCCCGGGGGTTTGAGAATGGGCAGAAAAAAGCCTTTTTATGACCTTCAGGTCATATGCAGCCCCCCTCCACCCGCCCCAAAACTAAGGATGCGCTGAGATTGCGGCTCCCCAAATTCTTAGCTTGCCTAGCGCTGGAGTTGGAGATGGCTCGTGGTATTTTTGGCACTTGCTGCATTTGGGGCCCGAGCAATATATTCTGAGGCAGGGTCTGGTGGGGGTCTCCCCACGGCGGAGCAGGAGTTTTCAAGGCTTTTCGTGACACAGCAGAAATAAAAGGCTTCCTTTTCATTCTGCTCTCTCAGCTAGTAGGAGTTAAGACTGAGATTTGATTAAAGTCACTGTTCGCGCAAGCCAGAGAGTTGGCAAGGGCCCGCTCGTTCTTGGCGCTCGTCCTTCTGCAGAACAGCGGCCCCCGGTCTGCCCTTTGCTACTTTTTCGGAAGCACTGTCTGTTGCAGGATCAGGTGCAGCTCCCTCCAGCAGCTTGCAGCGAGGAATCGTGTTTTGTGTCTAATTCTGCATCCCCCCACAGAAGCAAGCAGGTTTCCTGTGGACATTTAGGAAGCCCAGGAGGTGTTCGGCAGGACATTGAGGTAGAACCTTCCAAGGCAGCGGGAGGTTGCCTTTGCGTGCTCCTTGTGGGTGCTCCGAGGAGGCTTCCAGCTGTGGAACTTGAACGTGGAACTCAGTTTTGACGGCTCTTAATGGCCATTAAGGGCAGGAAGAAATGGCTTAGCAACATCTGGGAAGCTACAGCAGCTCTTTCGATCGCATTTTGAGTCACTGAATACTTCATAAAAGTATTACGCCAGAATTGCCGGGACTTTCCATTTCCCATTGCAGACTAGCATGCCGGTGGAAAGTCGACTCCTGTTTTTCGGCAGGAGCCGCTAATTAAGACCAAAATTAAGAGAGGAGCAAATGTTTCCTATTACATCCAGACTTGGATTCTCCCTAACAACCGCAGACCTGGAAACTGACTTCAAAGGTTGGCTTCACACTTTGGTTTGTTTAGGGAACAACAGACTAGGGATGGAAGGATGCCCCAGAACCGGCAGCTGTCAGCGGCTGCGGTTTTTGTGCAGCTGTGCGGATCAGGAGTGGAGAGCAAGCGTGCTGTGCTGTGGAGGAGCCGGTGGCTGAACACCCCAGTGACTTTGCATGCAACCCCCCCTTGCAAATCAGCAGGGGGACACGACACACCCTTTCCTTCCCTGGAACAGGCTGATAGCTCGTGGTTATCAGAGGAAGAGGAGGAGGAGGAGGAGGAGGCTGTGCCACACTCTGGTGTAAACAAGAGATTAGCAGCCGGGGTCGCTTGCCTGCTGGCGCGTCTTTCTCTGTGGTCATTGCAGGCTTCTGAGATGTGCTCTGGGATTGTGGCAGCAGGCGTGGAAAGCAGGGCAGGTCCTGGTTTTGTGGCTGGGTTTTTGCCACCTGCGTGCAGGTGCTGCCTCTGCTTCATTTTTGCCATGATGTGTTCATTCGGCTCCCAAATCGGTTGACTTTCAGGGAAAGCGATCCTTGAGATACTGGGTGAAAAAGGGTGGAGAAAATTCAGCATTTATCTTACAGATGTTGTGTTGGTTTGTATCCACGCAATGAATATACAGTGCTAAACAAGCTTTGCTAGGGAAGCGAGAAGGGCGTTGTTTGATTTGGGCTTCCCACGTTTTCAGTGAACCTAGCCATTGTGATTGTTAAACCATGGTTTGTGATTTGGAGCGCTCTGCAAAGCCAGCCGACTGTGGCTTTTTCAACACACTAGTGCGATCCCAGTTTATACCTCTTGCGGAGTTTCTTTTCCTCTCTCCTGGAGAATTAATGTAAGTTAGTTAGAGCATTCTGATGTTAAGAATGTGTGTATTAATTTCCTATGGAAACAAATAGTTTGAAAAATCTTGGAGTCATATTCAGAGATTTTTTAAAATGTACATTCTGAAAAAATCCTTTAAAGGATGGTTTTGTTCTGAAACGTATCAGGATGCATATGCTATTCTAGACATAGATAAAAATGTTGGTTTTTAAGTAGGGATGAGCGAGAAATCTGTTTTGGGTTGCCTTTTGATAGGGTTATGCATGCTTCAAAAGTAATGGGGAACAAGGTTGTGTGTGGGTGGGTCAAAAAATTCAAAATGGCGACTGCAACTGCCATCTTGACTGTTTTGACCATCCCCTGTAGATACCTTTGATTGGGAAGACACGTTTGGGCACTTCATTATTGCACGCCTCCCTCTTTCAGGCTTGTGTCTGAATCTGGAAAAGAGGTACAGATCCTGTAAGGCAGTGTTGTCCAAACTTGGCCACTTTAAGATGAGTGGACTTCAACTCCCAGAATTCCCCAGCCAGCCATGCTGGCTGGGGAATTCTGGGAGTTGAAGTCCACTCATCTTAAAGTGGCCAAGTTTGGACAACACTGCTGTAAGGAATCAACTCACCTGAGTTAATATCCCTCTTCAAGCAGTGGCATGTTTTTTTCTGGGGCAGAAACCTGAAGATAGGCTGGCTGCTTTAATGAAGAGCAGAGAGGTGCTATGTTCGTGTTTCTGTAAAATCAACAGCACTTATTCCAAATACTTATTTTTTTTTTTTTTTTGAAGCGTCCACACTACATTTTAATGCAGTTCTATTTTCTAAGCTAGCCAATTAGCCAAAACAGTTACGTGCAATGTTCTGGATTTTAGAATTAGGTTGTCTGAGCAAAGCTTGACTATGAAAGGAGGATACAAGTGAAATTCACGTCCAAAAGCAGTGTGCCGTTTGGAAAAAAAAAATGCTTGGAAAATATGCCCAGTAGACAACTTGTAGAAACTTTTATTTTGGATGCAAGAAGCCTGAACAAAGCATGCCTGGGCTGGACTGATTTCTTTAAATTTGGAAACTGATGTAGAAACCAAACCTATGTTTGGAAAAGTGGAGAACCAAGAGAAACGGAAATGGAGCGGCTTGTCCCTCCCTAATTTTGAGGGGTCGCTGTGCCTCCATGCCCCCTTGGATTTCCTTGTATATTTTCCCCAGGGACCTCGGTCAGGCCAAACAAATTCCCGGGAAAGGCCGTCAGCATCCAGCAGAACTTTGATCTGCTGGTTTTTGAAGACTGGGAGACTTTGGGCCAGTTGCTCTCCCTCCCTCAACCCTGGGAAGAAGGAGGCTGGGGCAAACCACTTTGAAAAATGTTGCCTAGAAAACTGCAGGGACTTGTCCAGGCCGTCGCCAGGAGTCAAGACTGACTCGAAGGCAGATATGCACGCCCAAAGATGTTGGGTAACACTAGAGAGGAGCCTGCTGCAAACTGGGTTTGTATGGCCTAGGAAGCCCACTCAAAGGGGTCTTGGAGAAGCCCCTGCGGGCTCGTTGTAGAAAGCCAACCACAGATGAGTCTTTTTGGAAGATGGCTGGAGCCCAGGCATATCAAGGAAACGTGGAGTTTTATCCAAAATGCTTCTTTCTTGGAACAGTTTGGTCTCTTCGCTCTTCCCTGGGGGAGATAGTAACTTGCCTTCAGGACGTGGGATGTTTTAGGAGGAACAGTCACCTGTGGGGCTGCGTCAGGGTGCCTAAATCTTTCTTCCTGGTTTGTGAGCTTCAGGGAGGCCTTTGGCGCACGGAGGCAGAATGCTGCTGGGCTGGGTCTGCCCCTTTGCAAAGGGATCTTTTAAGGAAGGGGTCAGAAACAGCTTAGTGCAAGAGCCACCATTGCAGCAATCGCATTATGGCTCCAACCCAAATTGCCAGGTTTCTTTGCTTGCGGCCACCAGAGCCGAGTCTTGATTCCCGACTTCCACACGAGCGGCTAATATTTTACAGCCGCAGTAAAAAGATTAATCCTCAGCAAGGTCTTGCCTGGGTCAGAAACAGGTCCGGTTGTTATCTCTCCAGATTGCTGCCAATCCCCTTTGACCTGCTTGTCTGGGATTTTCAAGTCATGTGCATATCGTGATTAAGGTTTCCCCTGAAATGTGTCATCCTCAGCTTTTCTCTTGGAAGCCCAAATGAACAGTCCTTTAGGTGAGCACTGGACCGGTTCACATTTTCCGCAGGAAGTAAGATTCGCTTCCTTTACAGCAATGTTTGCTGGGCACATGGAGCCTCTGTGTCCTGGGCACGTCCTTTGGATCTGCTCGTGGGCTTCTGAGAGGCGCCTGGATGGATGTTATTCTTCTGTCCATCAGTGGCTACGTTGCCCTGATGACAGCAACCAAAGTTTGAAGCAGAGAAGTGGGTGTGCTAAAAGAGGGGAGGGGCAGTTTACCAGGGATGGGCACCCACCCACCACCTTGCTTTCTGTTTGACACGGATGTTGACCCCCCACCAGAAGTGATGCTTTCAGCCAGGACATTGGAAGGGCTAATCCGAGTGACACGCAGCAAGAAAAGAGGCCATTGCATGAAATTTTAACCCTTATTCAGAAGTCAGACACTTCTTAAGGAGCCAGACACACTAGTGCCAAAGGGTGGGTGCCACAGACTTTTAGAATGGTGATAAGTCTTACGTGATTGACAAACATCACATGATTTCAGTGATTTCATCAACTGTTTGTAGAAATCTCACAAGATCTCACACAAAGGAACCAAAAACTTAGCAATTTTGTGAGATTTCCACCATTGCTGAAATATTAAAAATACATTTAATGTTGAATGGATCACTGGCTCCCATATGGCCAGTTCTGGCTCTGGTTTCCATATTTTTATTTATTTTATTTAAAAAAACAGGATAGGAAGGAAGGAGAAAGGAGAGAGAGAGAGAGAGAGAGAGAAAGAGAGAGAGAGAGAGAGAGAGAGAGAAAATGTCTATTTCACCCAGGTGAAAAAGACATTATATAATGTCTTTTTCACCTGGATCTTTCTTCCCAGTGCTCTCCAGGGTAGGCTTGTGCATGGATATGCACTTACGTGTAATTTTCCTATGTGTATTTGGCTGGACTGAGCTGTCACAACATTTTCAGTCCCTGTTCTCACTGTCTCTTAGCAATGCTTGCAACCTATTCAGTTTCAGGAACACTCTGTATTTTGGTTCACGGGAGTTCTGCAATGTCCTCCTGTTAAAAAGATGTGAAATTTTCTTCACGACTTGGTCACCAGTCTTGGTGAATTTCACCAATGTGCATTGTTGTGCACACACAGGCACTTTACACAGTGGGCAGTCCTCAGGGCACCCCCATCTCCTGCACGTGCAGCTGAGCCTGGAGTCTTAACCAGAAGACAAAGCCAATTGTTTCTGTGGTGACCTCACTTCTTCTGCAGCAAGAAACCCCCTTCCCAGCCCTTCTGGACACTTAGCAGGAAGGACTAAGAAATGCGGCTTTGGCGAGCAGGGTGTTGAGCCAAGGAGGGGATAGGGCGTACACGTGCTGGCTGACCTTTAGCGCGGGTTGCGAATGCCGGGAGTCCATCTGTTGTGGGGAAGGAATCCTGTTTTTCTGAAAAATGACACACATAGCAGTGTGCCATACCAGGAAAGGCAGGAAGAGTCCTGCGTCCCTTTGAGGGACGTCAAGGAGATGGGTCTAGCAGTCCAGCCTGTAGGCAACAAGAACGGGCTTTCTCCTCGCTGCAGGATGCTCTCGTTGCTCTACAAACTTTTCGGCTAGGAGCCATTTCCAGTCCTCCTGGGTCAAAGGAATGAGCAGAGCCCAGCAACAGAAGGCAGGTGGTTTGGAAGACGTGGCTGGAACCCCTGTGGCTTCGGATGTTTGCAGGCCGGCTCACTTAGCGGTTCCAAATCTGGAGACGGTTGCACATGGCTGCTGTGCCGGATGAGACGACCCTGCGGAGCCCACAACGTCCATCCTCACGGAGGAGGCTAGTTGCTCATTGGCACAATTCCCCGGGCACCCGCCTCGCCGCTCTCAGCGTGGCCGCCTCCCCAAAGCAGGTCCGGAGGCTTTCACTCCACTGAGGCCCTGGCTTGGCAGAAGAGGCTGTTGCTTCTCTGCATAAGTAGCTCAACTGGATCTCAACCCCACAGTTGGTGGGTAGTCAGGAGACAGGAAGGGCTTTGCCTTGCCTCAATACTCAGTTTGATCAAGTTGTCCCTCTACCTGCACCGCTCCACAGACCATTGCCTCTTGCCTCACTCCACCACGACGTCCTGCTCTTCCTCATAACGGCTTATGACAACTCATTCACCGGCCAACCAGATGTCTCTTTGGAGCTTCTGAGTGAGCTGTGTGGGCAACCAGATACTCCCTGGATATGCTGGGGCCATAGTTCCCCAAACTCTTCTCCATGCAAGTCAGGAAGAATTGCTGTCCCAAACATCTAGAGGAGACCAGGTTGCAGAGTGGACCCTGGTCTTACGCCTGGTGCTCCCACAAATCCCTTGGTTGATGTTTCCTCAGGACCATTGAAACTGCACCAAGCCATTGTCCCTTCGTCAGTCTTTAATCTAGAAAAGGTAATTTCTTCTGTTGGCTAGTTTTTATGTTTGGTTCTTCCTTGTTTAGACAGCTCTCCTGGTTTGTCAGCATGTAACGTTTATGCCTGTTAAAATCACATACAGCACAGACATGGCCTAGTTTTCTCCCTTTAGATAAGGATCCTTCATAACTATCAACCCCCCTCCGGCCCCCATTTTGCCTTAAATCAGTCCTTATCCTAAAGTAACAGGGGGCAAGAAGAATAGAGCTCACCTCTCCCCACTCAGCAAGGGTGACCGGTCAAGAATGGGCTCAAGAATGGGCTCAAGAATGGGCGGAAAGTGGCAATTAGCATTTTCAGAGCAACTTATCTTTGGAAAATAACTGAAAACAATCCAACCTCCTGCTTTACTATCAGACTTGGTTTCCCGTAATCTCTCCGTGTCTCCTAATCCTTGCTTCCTCTTGTAAAAATTGATTCCTGGGGGTTGGGAGCTCCAGAGAGAGGACCAGCTGCTTCCACTGCCAGTTCCTTGGCTAAACTTGGCAAACCATTAAAAATACCAAAGAGCAGAGGCCAGTATTTGGGGCAGGGCCAAATCGGTTTTATCTGAGGTCAGGCCCTACTCAGCTGAGCAAGATCAAGGAAGCCAGAACTGCAAAGATTTCATCAAGATGCGTTTAAGGCTAGTCTGGGGTAAATACAGGATCCTGGAAAGGGGAAGAGGACTTTCCCACCACATTTGTGAGTGAGTTCATTCAGGCGGAGTCTCCTTGAGCGGTTTGGAAGGCTTCTGCCTGGGTTTCTCACCACCTGGGCTGAGTTGCTCTTTATGAGCTAAGCTGACAAGGGTCTTGCCTTCCATCCCTTGACCTCTTCCTCTCCATTTGTTTCCCATTCAGTTCTTCCCACAATCTCTCCCATCCAGTGTGGCCCCTGAATGTATAATGCTGGAGCCTGACAGGTTTCTCTGGTGCCACCACAGAGGAGGCCCTGCAGCCAGTAGACATCTGCCAAATATTACTACATGCAGAGGCACGGCGCAGGACCCGAAATTCTGAAAGTCACACAGGGCGGGAGGAATCCCAACAGGCGATCGATTTGGCCTTTGGTGCAATTCCGCCATTCTCACCTGATGCTCTCTTTTCAATTAGTAAGGCCGCCATAGCACCCAGTCAGATTCCCCCATCTGTGCCTTGCCTTCCCATGCCTTGCCGGGCCGCCCTTGCTCTCCGACTGTGCGTGAGACCCTTCCTAGCCCCAGCGACTGGGACACGGCGTTTGGACCTCCTCCAGCTTGATCCTTTCTCAGCAGAACAGGGTGGATCTGTGCAGCCCAGAGCTCGTGATGGGAGTGGGGCTGCAAGGGGGTGCAGCTCTCCTTCCTGATCCTTCTGAACCCGTGGGGGATGGAAGGACTTCACTGCAGATCTAGGAAGTTGGGGGCGCGCATGTTTTTTCTGAAAAAGAATCCAGTGGCCGACGGCTTTCAGCTCGTTTGGTGCCCCTCCTCTCACATATTGGCCTCCTAGTTGCTTTGAAAGCATTCAGGGTCGTCCCCCTCTCCCAGGCTAAGGCAGCACCCGGTTGCTGTAAATCCCCCCCCCCCAGGTTAAGATGGGAGGTTAACTTCCTGCTTCCTTCTTCTCGCGTGCAAAAGTCACCCTTCTATTCTTGGTCTCCACCTGTGGGCCCATGCTTGCCCTCCAGCTGTGGCTCCGAGCTGGCCTTTTGTTGCTGTCCCACCGTTGCTACAACACCACCAAGGTCCTGTTTGCACAGCTCAGCACAGCGCAGGCCAGGATGGGTGCCGTGCCGTGCCATGCCGTGCAGAAGAAGGGGAAGGCAGCCCTCGGGAGCAGGGATCCTTCCTGACCTTCAGAGAGAGGGAAACTGGCTTCTGACCAGGCTGGGCTTTTAAAAACGAGAAAGTGTTTTGCAGGATACTTGAGAGAATTCTGGGAAATGTCGTTTATGAATGGGCAGGCGTAGGGTTCTCTGGCACAGTGGTTCTTAAACGGGGTAAGAACTCCCAAGGGGGTGCTTTGGGCACCTCCTAGGGGTAACGGAGCAATCTGTAGTTGCTTGCTCGTGAGTCGAGGATCCAGCTGGGGACTCCCACTGCCGAGACACTTGTGTAAAGCGACAAAGTCTGGGTTTTTTCGTGGGGGAAATGACATGATTCAAGACCGGGAAAAAGGGTAATTGGGTCAAACAGTTTAATAGCCACTGCTCTAGCAGGACAGTTCTGAGTAGGAATTATAATCTAACTTATAGGAAAAAATTGTTTATTCGGTGGTCCTTAGTTAATTATTCCTTGCAATAAGCCAAGTACTGTAGTCATCTTGGATGGATGTTTATGGTTGCCTTGTCATCTTAGGAGGCCCCAGGCGGCTTCTCCTCCTCCTCCTCCTCCCCCTCCATGTGCTACCCA
This sequence comes from Liasis olivaceus, assembly GCA_030867105.1. Classification (NCBI taxonomy): domain Eukaryota; kingdom Metazoa; phylum Chordata; class Lepidosauria; order Squamata; family Pythonidae; genus Liasis; species Liasis olivaceus. The sequence continues at coordinate 330,377,925 of CM061349.1, forward strand.
ACTCCCAACAACTCTGAGTGTTGTAAGTAAGAACATTAAAAACAGAAATAAAAAATACAGTAATAGGCAAAAATGAAGAATAGAAGATAGCAGGATGACAAAAAAATGGGCAAGAATGGAAAAGAAATGAACCCACTGCAATCCAAACGGGGCTTCACTCGTTTTAAAGGCCAGGTCTTTAAAGCCCTTTGATTAGGTTTAACTTAACCTAATCTTAGATTAGGAAACCCCAGTTGCAGAGTTCACACAAACCTGCTCAGAGAAATAAGCCATTTTATGGCTTCATACGAGGCCCTTCTCAGTGTGCTAAACCACCATTTATCCAGCCCTGTTTGAGCCAGGTCTAGTGCATTGTGCAAAGCCACGCCTTGTGTCGCCACGGAGCGCCCTAACTCTGCCTTCACCTGTAATGCGCATCAAGGTCTTCTTGGGGTCTCCAGTGTGGGAGGCCCTCTCTGCAGAATGGGAGTTGGGGAGGGGGGAGCATCAGCTGGAGTAGCGGTTGCACCCAAACAGCCACAGAAGGGTGGGGCTGCAGCGCGCATCCTGGGTACGAGAGGAAGGGAACTGTGGGTCTCCGCCTGGTTTGCAACCTTTTCCCACCTGGTGCCTGGTTACTCCAAGGGCCCAGCTGATCTCCAGAAGCGGGGAGGTCTCTCCCAGTGAGGATCCTCCCTCGGCCCCCGGAGACGTTCTCAGCCCTGACCTGGGCACTTTCGGGCAAGGCAAGCGTTTTGCAAAGGGTGGTTTGCCTTGCCGGGGGCAATCTCTGTGTGTCCTGCAAAAGGAGAAATGAAAGGGGGAACCGAACTCCCTTAAGCCGACCGAGCGGTAACCGGTGATAGCTGGATGAAAGGGGGAGGAGTAATTCCAGAATGATAGCCCAGAGTGCCAACCTGTCTCCCCCCCCCCAACCTTTTTCTTCCTTCCCACAGTGGAAAAGAAACTTTTCAGTTGACGTGGAAACACACACTTGAACCCTAACAGATGAAGACTTGATCTGCCACGCAGGGCCCAGCAGATCTCTCTGGAGTTGAAACTAGGCAGGGAGAATATTAAAAGGGTCCCCCTCCCCGGCCCCCCTGCCTCTGGGTTTAAAGATGTGGGCCTGCTCTTCTGGGGGCCTCCTTCTGAATATTTCTGTTTTCACATCGGAAGGATTTCCCACTGCTTACATTTCAAAGCAGGCAGTCTTATCTCCTCTCTTAGAAGGCCCTGCGATAGCTTGGCCTGGATTCCTGATTTCTTCATTAAGCATTTATTCCTCCCTGCCCTTTTTAAAACCCTCGTAACAGTCCTGCGAGGTAGATTAGATGAAAGGATGTTGCCTGGGCTCGGTGGGGGGGGGAGGGCGGTCAACCAGCTTTGTGGTTTTCCAGCCGGTAATCTCGTCACTCAGGTTATATCATCACACTGACTCAGAATTGCTGGGAAGAAACAACCGTATTCCTCTTTAAGTCTTTTTTGTGCCTCGACGGAAAAAGAGTCCAGGCTGGAGGGCTCCTCTCCCCCCCCCCTGGATTCTTTCCTTTATCATAGGCCAGTTCTCCAGATGTGCAAACTTGAACTCCCAGAATTCCTCAGCCAGGGTGACCGTGGCTTGGAATTTCCCATCATCTGCCTGGTTTTGCAGAAACAGCCTGTGCCACGGGATCAGCGGAAGCTTGCTGTGGGAGGAAGGTGCTCCCAGTCGTGGATCCCGAGCTGGGGAGCTGATGGTCGGGACAATGGATGCCCATTTCAAAGGCTGGTTCTATGAAACTTGGCATTAAGTGGCTCTCGGTGTGAGGGGTGCACGTGAGAGTTTTAGCATGTTGGTGGCTGTGGACGGATTTTTGGAAGATGAACGTCCGCTGGCCCCATCCAGTGGATTTGGGGCTTTACCAAAACGAGGGTGGTTGGAGCCCCTACCCTCTGCTCTCCAACAAGGTTGGGGCTTTTGGGCGCAGCTTCACTCGTCTTCAGAAATGAGCTTGTTGGCCAGCAGCTTTGAATGCCCCCCATCAGACCCCAACTCTTTGTTAAAAGGGGTGCTTTAGCTTCAAAGGGCGAAGCTTCAAAGCCTCAGCCGGGCTGGGTACGCATATAATCTGAGCTGCTCAGAGGCAGCTCTTCGGGGTAGAAAGTTGGCAGCTGGTGAAAGCTATAACGCCAGTGCGCTGCTTGCTCTTCCTCCGGCCTCCGTGTCTGGGTTCGGCAAAGCCTCCGCTGAACCTCAGCGCAGCCCTCAGGGTCCTGGTGCCCCTGGCAAGACCAGCCCCTGCTCGAACTCTCTGTCTGGCCTAGGATTATAGCACTTGCGCCCACGCCCGTGTTGCCTCTAAAAATAAGGCACCTCCGAGTCCCCTTGGAAGTGTGTGGTGGTTACCGCTTCCCTGAAATCCCCCGTTGCTCCTGCGGCTGCAGCTGCCCCCCTCCCGGAACAGGAACGAAGCAGATCGAGACTCTTGTCGACATGCATTTCCCTTTGCGAAGAGATGCTGGCAGTGGCAGTGGCCGCCGTTGCCACCGGCATACCACATTTTTGCTCGGCTGGAGTGCCCTCCATGGCAACTCCACGTGGCAACCAGGCTGGTAGCCTGGTTACGGCAGAGGAGGCCGCCATGCTCAGCACCCCTTGAGGTTTCCACTTGGAAATGTCTTTGGGAGGGAGCAGGGAGGGTGTCTTGGTGTCTCTGCTTGGACAAGCGTGGCTTTGGCACCACGTGGGGTAGCAGTTGTCCCTGTCCTCATCCTCCAAGCAATATCTTCTGTCTTGTAGTAATCCCTGTCTTCTGATCACTTTTTCCATATCCAGCCTTATGCCGCCTCCGTGCACATGTTAGTCCCCTTGAGGGCACCGAGGGCCGGAAGGGCATCTTTCCAAAGTCCGCCTGGGGTGCAAAGAAGGTCTGTTAGAAAAACACCACCCACAAAGGGGTCGCCTGCCCCGGTGTGGAGCCTCAGGACTTCTCCCTGACAGAAGCCCCCCGGGGCCTCTTTTCTGCTGCACCGTACAGCCTCGCCCCCTCCCTCCCCATCTTCTGGGGTAGCTTTCCTCCCCCCTTCCCAGCCTGGATCCCAAAGCAGCACCCTTGCCTCCTGCACCCTCCTCTGGCTCTGGCTCCTGCTCCTGCGGCTTGTTTGGTCATGTTCCCACTGGGTCGTGTTACCGTTCCACCTTGTGATGTCAGCCACCCGGAAGGAGGGAAGCTAATAAGGCCCCAGGTGACACTGGAACAAAGGCACTTGAACCACCGCCCAGGGCCCCCTCCACCTCACTTCACCTGCTTCTGCTTAGGTTTCACCCTTGGCTTTGCCTGCGATGGGACTGGCAACGATTGCGGAGCAGGCGTTTCTCTGCACATGTGCGAGCTACTCGGTTTCTCCTGGCAGCTGGTCAGAGAGGGGCTGGGTCTCCTTATTAGGTGCCTCCTTTCAGCTCCCTCAGCCTGGATAATGCTCATCCTGGATTTCTGGATGAGGATGGGGGGGAACGGGGCCTTGACCTTTGGGGCTTGAGACTCTGGTCATATTTGGAGCACATCCTTTGGACCCGCTTAGCCAAAGGATGTGCTTGACTTTGCTTGACTAAATATGTTTCCATAAGCAGCTGTCTGTGCCGTTCCTGCTTTCAGCCCTTCTCCTGGCAGTGTGAGGCACCCTTTGGAATGGCTGGGTTAGGGGGCGGCAGCCCTGTTTGTTCTTACTTTATTTGGCTTGAAGGGGTCCTGGTGACAGGCAGTTGGGCTTGCCTTTTGATGGTACTTCGCACATCCACCACGACCATCTCCTCAAACACTTAAAAGAGACGATTCCACTCACATAACTAGAAATGGTCTGGATGAAGAAGGAGGTGTTGACTCCTTTCTGAAAAACCTGTCAAGTGTCAGGGTCATGCACAGGTCCTGAGGGAGCTTCCTCCGCTACTTGTGCATCAGGGAGAAGATGCTCTTTCTTTGGCCAAGAAACAGAAGATCAGAGAACGTCAGGAGTCTTTAAGGAGCCACACCTGCCAATCTTTACACCTAAACAGGCTCCCCTTGAGGAGGGCAGTTCCTCAGCTCTTTGTGGATGTGAAGACCCAGTGCATTGAACTGGGCTTGGAAAACGGCTGGAAGCAGCACGGATCCTTCAAACGGGCACAAGATGCTTTCGGGTCTTGTGATAGCCACCATAGTTTGTAGCAGTTGAAACTTCTGGGTGCTCTTCAAGGGTGCTGTCCCATGGAGTTAAGCTGGGGTGTAACCATGGCATCTGTAAGCATGGCCATGACTTGGAAATCGGATTGTCCTTGAAATGATGTCAGGCTAGTTGTGCGAATGTGTTCCTTGTACAGATGCCCCCTGCGAACCCCAAAGGAGCAATGGGTCACGAAGCTCTGCGACCTCCTTCAGGATGGCCAGCTCCGATTAGCAGGGGGTCATCTGGTCATCCCTTGGTACCAGAAGACCCTTTTACTGTAAATGGGGGGCAGGGAGCCAGTTTCCATCAAACGCCAGCTTCATTCATTCATTCGTTCATCCGTTCTCTCTCGTTTGAATGGGACCTGTACTGACTCCAAGGTGGCCTGCTCCAGCCCCCGTTCATGAATGGAGGCGTTGACTAGGCTTGGTTGAGGACCGTTGTAAAAACAATGGCAGAGCTGTTGAGCCTTTTTACCTGGCTTTGGAAAACGGCTTTCCGCGCAACCCGGTGGCGGTGGCAGAAGCGTATTACGTAACCAGCCTCTTTGTTTTGGTTCCTTTTGTGTGTTTAGAGATTTCCTGTTGTAACTCCTGCCAACACCTAGGTGTGTCCAGGTTAACAGTGAAAAGAACCTCCCCGCCTCCTCTTTCTGCCACATTTCTTTCTCAAAATGTCCTCTGCAGGAAAAGAGCCTGCAGCCCCCTCTCCAGCCTGTGCCCCCCTTTATTTTTGGGGGGCAGTCAGGCATGCTTGGGTCTCAGGGATCTCTTTTGCCCCAGGCCCCAAACCCTGCACTCGGTCTGCAACCGTATGCTGGCTTGATAGTGTCTGAACTCCTTGCTTGAGAGGAACGGAGAGGGTGGAGTTCAGAGAAGGGTTCTCATTTGGGGCCAGCCGACCTCTTTGGCCCGCGCCAGGGTGGCAGGGGACGTCCACCTGCCCTGTGGCATCTCTCCACCCTGCTCTCATTGCACGCAAACGGGTCTTTCCAAAGATTAACATTCTTGGGACTCATTTCTTGCCTTCATTCAGACGCTCGCTTGAGTGGCGTTTTGGTATGTTAAATCGTGCCTCTAGGCCAGTGTTTCTCAACCTTGGCCATTTTAAGATGTGTGGACTTCAATGCCCAGAATTCCCCAGCCAGGCTGGCTGGGGAATTCTGGGCATTGAAGTCCACACATCTTAAAGTGGCCAAGGTTGAGAAACGCTGGCCTAGGCATTGCATCGTCTTCTGCAGACCTCAGCCAAGGTTTGTGCTGCCTGATGGGCCGAGCATCTCCCCTAGGAACCGTGCTCTGCTGAGCAAGGCCCCAAGGCCTACAAGGCCCCCCCCCCCCGTCCTCTGCAGATGTTTACGCAAAGCTGCCCTGTGAGCCACACAACTTTCCCACACTTGGTGGGGCTAGACTTCCCTTCTCAGAAGGCCCCACTTCCCTGTGCTCGCTCTCTGCTCAGCACTGACGCAGCTGCACTCTCTCTGTTCCCTTTCGGCAACCTCTGGGCCGGGTCTTGCCCCATCCTGCCTCGGCAGCCGGGTTTCTCTTTGATGTGTGTTTGCATTGGTGTTGGGGCGGCCACTCGAGCCAAAAGTCGGGGCCAGGAAAAAGCTGCGGATGGCAGCGGTGGTGCAAAATGAAGCAAGCCTTCTTTCCTCACTTCTGCTCTGAGACGCAAACATCGCGTTCCAGTTCTGGTTGTCCAGGAAGAAACAGAGAGAAGCTATGCGAGGGGTCACTCAGTTCCAGATAGTACTAACTCACTCTTTTCCTCTGCGATTTTACGGGATATTGCCCGTGCTTTCGACAACCATTCACGAGAGCTAGAGCGCCACGGTTCATGAGCTGGCAGTGTCCTGCGCTCCTCTTCCTTTAGTGACGGTTTGGTCTCTTTTTTTAAAGCCTGCAACTCGTGTTTATACCTAGCTTATCTCTGGAGAGAGCAAGGGCAGGAAAGGGACGGGACCCTTGAGTTTTGCCTAGAGAAACAAAGGTACGAGTCCTCCTTGACCTGTCTTCAGGCAAGAGACGTTCTCCCTTCCTTCTTCCCAGGCGATGTTTCTGCAACTCCGCCTGTGACAGTCCATCTGAAGTTTTAGACCCTCGTCCCTCTGCTTTTACTGCCTCGGGTTTCCGTGTGGGGTTTAATAAACCTGCTGTTTTTCTGGCTGGTTGGTTCAGTTTGGCTACACCTCCCTGGCTGTCTTCCTGCCCCCTTGGACACGGGCGATCTGTTTTTCCACATTCTTAAGAGAGATGCGTGCTTGCGTATTCCCGCTGCCCTTGATCTCGCAGTGCCAAATTAGCCTTTCAGATGCTTTCGAACAAGGCAAAAGAGGTGGTGGGATGGCAGGGCAGGTGCTTCCAAAGCTGTGCAAATGCGGGGGATGAGCCAGGCCAAGCGCAGGGCGCGAGCTTTCAGTTCCAGGTGAGATCCAGGTTGGCAGAAGACAGGGGCTTTGAAAGGAGGAGCCTTAGGGAGTGTCTGAACAGAGCTTGCAGGTCAGAGGTCTCAAGCTGAGTCCTAGGCAGCTCCTGAACTCCTGGAGGATGCAGGTTAGAGGAGGAGACCACTTTGGAGCGGTGGAAGAGGAAGAAGGGACTCAACCGAAGAGGCTCCTTTTCTGAAGCTACTTCAGCAAGATCCTTTCTGACGTGCATTGTACGTGCCACCAAGTCCCATTCCTCCCCCCCCCCCCCCCCACGATCGTGCTGTTAAATTCAGCAAGAAGCCATTGAACATCTCACACAAAATTTCCCAACAGTAGTCAAGGAGAGAAGAAATAAGATTGGCCGTTAGGTTGGCCGAACGCATGCCCCAAAAATCAAAACAAAACACCCAAACTTGCAAAAAAGAACACAGGAAAAATCAGCCCATTTGTGTGATTTATACACCTGGACCGCCGTGGGTCTCACCAACTCAACATATAGCCCTTCCCCACCCACCCACCCCACAAAGATGGGGTCTCAGGCCGCAAGACAACGTTATGTCCAGTGTACCTGAAAACAGGATTTTACCTGGACACTAGTTGGATGGTGTGTTTAGTTCCGGGCGGCCTGCCCAGATCTTTGCATAAGGCAGGGCTTGCTAATTCCCCCAGAGCGTTTCATGACGTGGAAAGTCAACAGCTGTGTTTGGTAGTCGGAGGAGGTCATAAACACTGATAATTCTCCACTGTAATAAAGGTGATCACTTGTTGTGCTTTTATTAAGTTACTGATTGCACATTTTTATGTCTTTATTAGAGGTTTAGAAAGCTATTTGGGCTAAAGATAAGGTACAGAGATAAAGCATGTTCAAAGTTAAATCCAGGCTTCCTTTCATTGACCATAGAACTTTGTGCACATCAACTCCTAGGCAATTAACTTAGGAGTTTAATTTAAACTTTTAATTTAAAAACAGTGAATCTCAGTGGGATTTCCCTCAGCTTGAATCCTGGGCCCAAATGAAGCGGCAGTTGCATCTGCATTTCGCGTTAAGTAATCTGTTGTTGGAAAGATGGGTTATAAATCTCAGGAGTAAGGGTTGTATGTAGTTTTACAGAGTGTAGAAAGGATGAGCATTACAAAAGCGTAGCATCATCCAGAGAAGATTCTGGGAAGGTGCGATAGGGTCATCAACCTCTCGAGCCCACTCTCAAACGGCCGTAAAAAAAGTTTGCTCATTGAGGAGAGATCTGACCGTGGCTGTTAGCAAGCACCACTAAGCAAACCCTTCATTGCATTGATAGCTGGAACTTTTAGCTCTCCCAAAGTCACCCACTTCGAAGTGGATTGCTTTTTATAACTGACAAAGAGATCGTAGTACTTATTTTAAGAGTGGTGTGTGCCTCTTTTTAATCCAATTACTCTCAAGGCAGCTTGCAAAAAATGGTGATCGATCTTGGTGTGTAGAGATCCAGCCAAGAAGAGTTTTGAAATGAACGGGTCTTTTTTAAAATAAAAATGAATTCAGCTCTTCTGGAGTGGCTGGGTGCTTTAATTAAATCTCTGTTTCCTTAAATCTTGCACAAAGCTGAGGGAGCAAAATGGATTTGCCTGGTTCATTTAGCACCAGAAGGGAATGAAATATATTGGTTGACCTCCATAATTCATGCAGTGATGGCAGATGAGTTTTCGTTTGTAAAGCAAGGAGTGGAGTTGTTTGGAGGCTGTGGTTTCTGGTTTACCCTGTTCCAGAACACTAAAAGTTGTTTTTTTAAAGCCTCTGTGCTTTTGCAGAAGAAGAGTGAGACTCTTAACCACAGATAGTACAGACGTGATTAATTTCCTGACAGATGTAGACTTGTTTTGTTAAATGTGCGTTTCGGAAATCTTGTGTTGTTTTGATTGTTTTATTTTTTAAGAATTATTTTCAGAAGACAGGCAGAATTTTGCTTAGCATCCTTTGCATAAGAATTTTTGTTCTCAAATAACAATCCGTAACACAGGCCCTCGCGATACCTCTTGGCAGCATTCGTGGAAACCCAAAATAAGAAAGGAAAATGCTAAAATCTGACAAATTCCCCCAAACTCACAAAATGTTGATATCTGTATAAGAGATCATGCAAAATCTTACAGCAGGAGGAGCAAATTGCTCACCGTCTTCTGCCATCTTTCTTTTTTTTTTAATTTACTTTGGCCCCACTTCATAATGGTTCCTGATGCCTGGAAATGTTGCCGGCTCCTGTTCCGGCATTCAGGATTGCCCTGCAAAACAGTATTCCATTAAGCCAGTGTTGTCCAAACTTGGCCACTTTAAGATGAGTGGACTTCAACTCCCAGAATTCCCCAGCCAGCATGGGTGGCTGGGGAATTCTGGGAGTTGAAGTCCACTCATCTTAAAGTGGCCAAGTTTGGACAACACTGCATTAAGCAGTTTTGCCCAACCCGGCACCCTTCCCTATGGACTGGGGATGATGGGTGATGGAGTAGAACCTATCTGAAGGGTGCCCGGCTGGCAAAGGGGGATGTGCCTCAGCAAGTATGCTCTGCCTCCTCGCCTTTGCTCCTAGACGTGCCTGTACGCCATCTTCCTTCCTTCCCTCAGTTTAACGTGAGTAGCAGAATGGCCGTTGAATTTATAATGACCGGAAAAGTTAGGGAACGTGAACAAAGAGGACTCGGCGAAAAAGGAAGGCTGGCTGCGTCTTTGTTAGGAAAGCCCCATAAAGTAAAACCCCAAAGACATCAAACAAAATTAGATACAGGCCTCATGTTAGTCTGTTGGAAGGGATTTGCCCTCCTTCCCTCCCTTCCTCCCTCCCTCCTTTCTTTTCCCTTTCTCATTTCCTTCCTCCCTCCCTCCCTCCTCCTCTTTTTCCCTTTCTCATTTTCCTTCCTTCCTCTCCCCAGAATCAGTTTCTTTCTCCTTTTCGCTACCTGGTTTTCTGCAATCTCAGTTTGTGTTGCCCTGTTTGCACTGGGGCCAGCTGTGGTTTGGCCTTAACCTGGATTGCTGCAGGCCATTGTTTCCAAAACCCACTTCAAGCAATGGATTTAGCATGTTGTGCAAACCTGGATCAGGGCCTAGTTTTAACTTAGAGAGTCTTAACCACAATCGGCTGCCAGGGCACGTTGGCTTCCTGTGACATCCAAATGTGAACTAATTATCCTGCGGTTAAGCTGCTGCTTGTCATTTGGAAAACAAGGTGGGACTGGCTGGAAGAAGGAAATGCTCCTCCAGGATCTACTTGGCCATGGGCTGTCCCCTCTCGGGGCAGGGGGTGGCCTGTGAGAAGGGGCCCCGTCAGGCCCGAGGGCTGGGGGCAAGCCATGTGCGCCTGGAAGGGGGAGGCGGCACCAAGTTTGGGCGCTGAGAGCCTGCTGGATTGGAGCTGAACCGAGCCTGGTCCGAGAGATGAAACCGGTGGCGGGGCGGCGTGGAGCCTCCGGAAGGCTGGGGTGTCCGGCAGGTTGGCCATCGGGGCAGGCACGCCTCTTGTCGCTAGGGGCATTTCCCATCCTGCTTCAGCCTCGAAATTAGCCTGGGCCGCAGGGCAGGCGGTCTAGCGGGGTGTAAAGGACGGAGGTGTGCAAACCAGGCGAAACCCAGTTTAAGTCTGGCTGACTTGGGTTGACACCCCAAGCGGGCCGTGCGGGTGCTCTTTGCCACTCTGCCTTGTGGTCTCATCCCAGGAAGAGCCAGGCGTGACCGTGGGACCCGCCAGGGAGGGTGGGCCCCACCAAGCCGGGGTCCCTGGCAGGGGAGGCCTGGCTGATTTCTCACCTTCCTCCTTTCCTTCCACCAAAGCAAGGGGCCACTGGGCTGCGGCCTTCCCCTTTGTGGGCCAGCCCTTGGCTGCTCTCCCCCCAGATCGCTTCAGCCGCAGGAGGGGGGCTTCCCCCGTGGAGCTCCTGCGCCCACCTCTCTCTTCTGCTCCCCTCACGACTGCTTTGCTTTGTTCCTCTGGCAGCATCAGTGAGAGCTTCCTCACGGTGAAAGGCGCTGCCCTCTTCCTGCCACGCGGAAATGGATCCTCCACTCCCAGGGTCAGCCACCGGCGTAACAAACACGCAGGTAACGTTCGCTCCGGGCTCCCCTCCCCACCACCCGGGTCGCCGCGTCCAGATTCTGCTCGCGCCTGGTCGTCTGGCCCGTATTAGATTTCCTGAGAAAATGGCCCTCTGCCTTCGAGGCATTTAAGTATTCTCTCCTGTGGCTGATTATTTATGAGAATTATGAGCAAGCCATTTCTCACCCTGAGTGGAAACAAGATGGGGTTGAGTAGGCAAAGAGTACAGTAGGGATATCGGTGTTACCACAAAACATCTGGCATTTGGTCCAGGAGATGCTGGTCCACCTAAAGCAAGATGCAAGGAAATCCCCTGACGATCTGATACAGCTTCACCTTTCTTTGTGATCCACTAGAAGTTATGGGTTTCCCTAAACCAAGTGTGAAGGAAAAGGAAAATTCCTAGCTTTGTTCACGCAAACGCGTAAGCCGATCTCTGGATTTTGTATCGTACCTTGAACGGTTATCAAACCCCACACATTCATGCAGCGTGCGTGCTAAACCATAAAACCAACCAAGCGTAGTGGGCTAAGAATGGTCCAGAGGCTGCCGGATTCCTGCCTGGCTAGTGGGGACAGCCAAGATTTGGGGGTCTTGGCCCGGGAGTCCCCAGGGCAGAATGAGAGGAGAAGTTTAGAGGAGGAATTCGGTGGGGGTGGAGGAGGAAATTGTTCCTTTCTGATTCTTTTTTCTCTGCCACAGGAGACCTCCAGCAACACCTTCAAGCCATGTTTATGCTGCTCCGCCCAGAGGATTACATCCGACTGGTAGGTCTCTCTCAGACAGCCATCCTCCTCCTCAGCGCCTTGGTCCTCCTCTTTCTCATGTTTCCTACGTATTTGGATCTGTCTATAGAACTTTTTCCAAACATCGGCCACTTTAAGAAGTGTGGACTTCAACTCCCAGATTCCCAAGTTCCCATGCTGGATGAGGAATTCTGGGAGGAGACAAACACGCCTCTTCAACCTGCTGAGATTGGAAAGCTGTAGTCTGTAGGTATCTGGGGGTGGACACGGGTGGGGACAAGGGGCAGCAAGGCCGACATCGTTACACCAATGACACCTCTGCTTCATTCTGCATGTGAAATGCGCAGCATTGTGACATCCCTTTGAGATCGTGGCTTGTATTGCATGCCTGAGGTTTGCCTTTTGTGGTGCAGGAACTAGGGACAGGAATGGTTCAAGGGAACGGCATGCGATTTGCCTGACTGACGCAGGGTTCAGATGTTCTCTTGACAGAACCGTTAGTAACTACAGCGATCCGCTTTACTACGGCTGCCTTAACTGCCAAGTGTGTAACCCTAATTTTCACTTTGTTATACTGCTTAGAGACAGGTAGCTCTGAAAGATGGGCTGAAAAAATGAAAGGAATGATGGGCAGCCGTGGGGAGGGTTGATACGGGTTTTAGCTGCACCACTGAATGTTGGAATTGGCTTTCCAAGATGAAGCAGCTGTTTCCTGTGCAGAAGCTTGTGGCTTTGATAGGAGGCTAGGTGTGGGTGTGCGTGTGTGTCTTTTCAGGAGTGCGTTAACTCACCCCCTCGCCCCAAAAAGCTGACTCAAAAGCATAATTTCCCAATTGATGTGTTGGACTTGCAGCCTCCTTATTCCCACCCTCCTCGCGTTTGCCCAGAATGGCTGAGACATGATGGGGAGTTAGGCCGAAAATGCCCGCGGGCACTAGTTCGGAGATGGCTCTTGTAAGAGGATGCCCTTTAACCTCTGCCCAGGTGTGACTTGGCTTGCTTGCACAATTGGGGCGGGATCTGGACCGGGGAGTCGGATCCAATCCCCCCCTTTGCACCCCCTGCCTCTCGCTGAGCCAGCCCCCAGGCACCGGATAAGGGGACCATGCTCCGGTCCTCCCTGATCTGCTGAAGACTCCAGCCAGCGCCCTGCAGTCGGCTACCAGCAGGCTGACAGATCATTGTTCAGCTTTAACACTGGCTCCTTTGTGTGCTGTACTTTGGGGTTATTTGGATAAACCAGGCCTTCCGCGGGCAGAACGAGGGGTGCCAGTCAGCGAGACAATGCCTCCCCTTTGTGGAGCGCTAAATTTGGCCTGCCGAGGAGGTCATGCAGCGGCCACTTTGTGATTGCCCACTTGGATCGGTTGCTGCGGGACCAGTTTGGGCTGGGGCACGCAGCCGATGGGCAGCGCAGGAGCAAACCGGGGCTTCCTGTGCCAGGAATAGACTAGGTTCTGATGACCTAAAGGAATGAGAATGGCAAACCAGGCCTGTCCCCAGCTTGGCACTCTTCAGACGTGTTGGGAGTGGTCAGCCATCCGTGGAGGATCCCTTAATTCGGGCTGAACGCAGGGAGTGGGCAAGATGTGTCAAGGACCGCGTCTCACACAAGCCTTCTGGGTACATGTGGAGCCACGTAAAATCCACGCATGAGTTCTCACAGCTGCGTTCTTCACTTGTGACCTTCAAATGCAGCCCTTGGCAGACCCGAGCAGGCCGAAATTTGGGGTCTCTGCAGTAGAGTCCCCACCCCCCCACCCATATTCCGCCTATATTCTGACAGACCTCCCACACAGGGAGTTGAAGTCCACCCATCTTCAAGCTGCCGAGGTTGAGAAACGCTGCTCTGATGCATTGTAGTATTCACGGGCATCGTTTAAAAGCAACGTAGGCTTGGCTTTAGAAATACACAAAATTAGAATTCGCCATATTCCAAAGTCCAACTACTATCCTGTTTCTAGCTCTTCAGGTGGCCAAAGTGACCTCAACGTGAGAATCCCCGCACCGCAAGGCCTGGGAACTTTTCTGATCAAAGGCATTAAGCGGCTTTGCATAATCGGATGAGCTTTTCGCTCCTCCTTCTTTCGAGCTGAGGCAGAATTAGGTAGATTTTGGGATCCTTCTTTCCTTGGAGCAAGGTTTGGCGTTGGTCCTAAGCCCGGTCCTGAGGCCTAAAAAATTGGCCCCATCAAAGGGACCGTTTAAAAACATCCCTTTGCAGGTTGTAACAACAGTGGAAGTAGCTTTGTTTACAGTTTTTCTTGGCTCCACAGCTTGGGGGGGGAGGAGGGCGGCTGGTAGACTTTGAACCAGTGCCCCGTGCTTTGCTGAAGAGGTAAATAAATATTGCCTGCGAGGATCCGTCCGGGCCCAGGAGCAGAGGCTGTGCAAAGCCTACTCAGGAGCCCAGGTGGGAGGAAGGATTGCCCAGAGCTCAAATTCCAAAGAAGTTTTGCAGGACTGGCACTGAGCGATGAAGGCAGCCGCACTCCACTTCATCCCCGTTCAAAAGGAGATTGGATCATTCAGCTGTGCAGGCCTTCTGGACTGGGCCTCGGAGGGAGAGCTCCAGGCCGGTGGAGCAGCTCCGCTCAGGCAGTTCCATGCCAAGGTGTAAAAAAAAATATCCAGACGGGTTGAGCTCTATCAGCTGCGGCTCAGAGTCCGGGTCTTGCGAGCAGAGCAGACAGACGTCGTCCCAGGCAGCGGTGCAGAATCTCCTGCCCCTGAACATACGTCCCGTCCTGAATCCTAGCTAGGATTGCTTCAGAAGTTGCTAAAAAGAGGTCATTTGGGATGAAGCCCTGGAGCAGAAAATCCTTTGGGGTGGCGTGAATGGGATGGAGCAGCTTGACCAGCCCGTCGTTTTCCTTAACAGACCCGAACTGACCCAAGAAAGGCTGGGGCTGGAAGAGGGATGGAGAAAGAGGAAGAAGGAGTTTACAGCGATGGGTCTTGGGTCTTCAAAAGGGAGCCTTCAGAGAAAGATGCCCAAGTAACTTTCAGGTCTGTGAAAGCAAGAATGGCCCCCAGTCTGCAGGGGTTGGAGCAATAGAGTGCAGCTTGGCGAGCCTTTAAAGCTGGCGACTTTAAGATGTGTGGACTTCAGCTCCCAGAATGCCCCAGCCAGCGTGAGGAACACGGCTTTAAAGCATCCTCAGCTTCCTTCCAAACTTTTTCTGGCTTTTTCCCTGTGGAAAGGTGCAGCATTAAAAAGCCCCCTCTGGTCAGCCGTTCCTAGAAACCCGCTGCCATCCGCCTTGCTCGCTGGTGCCTCGAATTCCATTCCAGCGCCTGGACGCCAGGCCGCTGTCTTCGGCTCCAGGCGTCTTCGGCAGCGATCTTACGTCAAAACCGCCTTGCTAATTATTCCTGCCCAAATTGGTTTAGCAAAGCAAATTAGATTACACTGATCCTCTTGCTGCCAGACAGGCCTCTGGGGAGGAAGCAGGCAGTTGGGTGTGTGTGCGTGCATGCGTGCGTGCGTGCACGCGTTCATGTTCATGTGTATAGTGGGCATTTTAGTACCCCGGCGTGGCTGAGCTTGTGCCCTAAAGAGCTTTCAGATTCACACAGGAGATACATCTGAGCAGCCTCCCCAAACAGATGGCTTTCTCCACCTGTTCTCAGAGTGGGCAGACAGGTGGTGAGCCCAGGAGGGGGGCAACCTTGCCCTTCTGGCATCAAATCGTTGGAGCATTTGTACTTTATGCTAACCCGTGGCTCACGGGCACCAGATGCATATCCCCTGCTAGTCAAAGGAGACCGAAGCGGTTTGCAGGAGCTCTGAGTCTGGCGTAAGAAGCAGGCATGTCCTTGCGACCCAGTGAGGCACCAATGGTGACCCGAAATTCCATGCAGGCAAGTAATACAGAAGGGGTGGAGAACTTAGTCCTCGCATCAAGGATCCGCTTGATGGAAAGCTCTACAAAATAAATACAAACCAGGTGGCAACTGGGGTAGTCAACTGCATCAGCCATGGAAGAGGACACGCTTTGACTTCCATGGCTACCTATGGGCTTCTCCACTGAGGAAAGATTGTGTAGGGGAGGCCCTTCCTTGTGGGGTTCAGTATGATTAGTGTTGACGCCAAGCTTTGCCAGATGCCATCCTCAAGACACCCTGTCGGTAGGCGCAGGGGCCAAGTTCATCTTTAATTCCTTTTCAGTGAGCTACCGAAGAAAAACGCTGGGCAGGTTTAAGAAAGCTGGACAGGGCAAGCATCTGCTACGAGTTTGCTCCTTGGCACCTTCTCCCCGCGGGCACCTCCAGACCTCGTGGTCAGAGTTCCTCCTGGCTTCTTGTAAATTGCTTATGCTCCTTGCTGCCGTCTTTGGGCCCGCTGCGTCAGCACTGCCTCAGTGCTTGCATCCGGGGCGGAGGGAACCCGACATAGAGGCCTCCCCGTGCTGAGGCAGCTCTTGTTGGAGGCCAGGCCCTGCGGGTTGAGCCTGTCTAGCTATTCTTGGCTTTTATAGGGAAGGAAAAGGAGTCCGTGCAGAGCTTCTGTCTGCTGCCTGCCTGTTTTTCGGCAGCCTCACTTCCTACCCTGACGGCTTTGTGCCAGCTGCGGGGGTGGGGAGTGGACTCTGGAAGGATGGTTGGATTTGGGGGGATCCTTCTGGACACACACCCTCCATGTGAAAATGGGGTGCCTCTCCATGCTGCATCCTCTTCCTTTGGCTCCAAAGAGAAGGTAGCTCCTAATGGACCGGAGGATACTGACAGTTGCTCTGTTGCATCCTTCCTGCCTTGAAGAGGGTGGACTTTTGGATCCCCACTCTCAGACTTCAAGGGCGATTGGCTTTTGCTGAGCAACGAAAAAAGCTTCCGGGCCTTGTGGCTGCAGAGAGAGGGTTGAAAGGGCACGCGGTTGGTGGAGTCCGAATATTTCTGTATGAGTCTTAACTCCTCCTGCAGGACTGTTCCTCGCAGTCATACAAAATGCGCGGCTTTGGTTCGCAAGGCTAATTCCAGGGATTTGCCATTTCTTCCTTGGGCAAGACTTCGGATACCTGGGACATGGGATTGTTGCGTGCTGAATAAATGAGTTGTTTTATGGTGCCTTGCCTTTCCTGGCAAAGGGTCTGCTCATTTGGCAGGGCTTGGAGTTCAGCAGCTGAGCCTGCTTCTTTCGGACCAGCAAGAAGGGTTGAGCTCCAGTTCTGCTCTCCTGACTTCTTTGCTTCAGCTTCCCTGGCCCAGCCCGCTCCAGAAGTCTGGGGCAGGGTGGGGGATTTGGGAATTGCAGGCTCCCACCCCAGATGGCATCAGGTTAGGGAAGGTGGCATGGTTAATCTTGGGGATTCACTAATCCCCCTCGCATGGCTTCATTTGGAGGTTTAGATAAGTTAACGAAGGAAGAGAGGAGGCCATCGGGGGCCATGCATCCCGGTTGAGAAATAAAACCTCCAGGCTTCATTGTGGTCTGCTTGGGGAGGTAGCAACATGGGGAGAAAGCTGTTGCTGTCATCCTCTGCCCCTGCCTGCTGTAGAAAACAGGATGCTGTGCTGGACAAGCCCGGTGTGTGATCCAAGAAAGCTTTTCTGATGTTCTTTTATTTGGGTGGAATGGAGGGTCTCTTGTTCTTCGACACCACAGGCGAATGCTGAAGTCCTCCCCGTCAGCAGAAATCGAGCCTGTCTGGGCAACGGCTAGTCTAGACCAGTGTTTCTCAACCTTGGCCACTGGAAGATAGGTGGACTTCACCTTGGCCACTTGAAGATGGGTGGACTTCAACTCCAGAATTCCCCAGCCAGCATGGCTGGCTGGGGAATTCTGGGAGTTGAAGTCCACCCATCTTCAAGTGGCCAAGGTTGGGAAACACTGGCCTAGACCCTTCCCCCCCAAGAATTCCTTTCTACTGGCAGGGTTTCATGAAACAAGTCTTTTGCTCTTGGTCTCAAGAGTCTGTGCCTAACTGCATTGCCCGGACAATAAACGTTGTAGTTCAGCTCGCCCGCAGCGTGTGAACTTAGGGGAAAACCAGCTTGGTGGATGGGTTTTAAGCTGGCTTCCTTGGGTTTCCTTTCCAGGCGGTGAGACTGGAAAGCACCTATCAGAACCGCACACGGTACATGGTGGTGGTCTCGACGAATGGCCGGCAAGACACGGAGGAGAGCATCGTCCTGGGAGTGGATTTCTCTTCCAATGACAGGTGGGTTGCGACGTCCTGCATGCTCCTTTGGCGTCCCCCCAAGGGTAAGATCAACCTGGAAAGCACCAGTGAGTCATTTGCAAGGCCAGCGTGGCTTTCCTGCCAGGAATATCTTAAAGCCTTTAAACTTTGACCCTGGGGGGAGAGGAAGAGGCTGTGACCTAGTAGGAGAAGGAGGGGCCTCGGGGGCAGGGTTTGGGGCTCAGTCCATCCATTTTGAAGAATCCACTTCTTTTGGACTTCAGCTCCCATCAACCCGAGCCACGAAAGGGATGGTGGGAGTTGTAGTTCCAAAGACATAAGAGGACAACCCAATCTAGCCTTGAAATAGACTAACTGCCTCTTACTTAAAACTGGAAGGGGGATGGCCTTTTTATTAAAATTGTCTCTTTTGTAACGCATGGTCAGGGAGCTCACCCTCACTCACAGGAATGTGGGGCAGCTTGGCAGGGAATGCATCCAAGAGAACCGTCTTGGAAGTTTAGAAATTAGGCGCTGCCCCCTCTTCCTTCTCCTCCTTCCAAAACGCATGCACGTGCCCTAGCATCAGCCCATAATGCTTCCTCTTTTTCCCGCACTGCTCCCAAAGTGACTCCTCCAGGAAGCATTTCTCCATGCCCCATTTTTCTTACATAAAAAGGGGGCCCCAAGGAAAACGGGTGCGCCCCACTAGAACCCCTCACCGTGACAAATGCCTTCCACAAAGTTGCTATGCTTATCAGCTTATGCAAAATACTTTATATTTCTGAGTCATCACCTTGCCCCTTCCCAAATTCAGCCCACAAAAGAAATTTTAACCTACCCCGTTTCTCGTTCAAGGTTTCTGCCGTTGCCGATCTCTTTCCTTACCCCATTTTCTGTTTCATTCCTGTTGCACCAACCAGATGATAATCTTTGCAGCAGGGGCACTGCATGGGAGGGGGAATTGTTCCTTCTGGTTATTTTTATTGTGTGTTTGTGTGTGCGTGTGTGCACACGTTGGAAGTTCTGTGCTTTTTTTTCCCAAGCGTTTGCGGATGCTCGCTCACTGTGTTGGTTGCTAAAAGGAACGACATTATAGCCAAGGGGGAAAAGTCAAGGGAGAAACGGCTCAGAGGAAAAAGGGAATCCTCTGAGTCCAACTCAGACACGTGGAAGAGGGTTTTGCTTGCTTAGGGGCTGTTATTTGAATCGCCAGTCTAGCCATCATGCCTGGGATCCTCCCGAGGTCTCCCATCCAAGGACTGTCCAGGTCAAGCTCGCTTAGCTTTTTCCCAAATTAGCCAGCCTTGCTAGGTGCTTCCTTCTCCAAAGATTCAACAGGAGAGGGAGAAGGAAGGCCTCTTTTAAAGTACCTGCAGGAGTTCACCTGAGTCTCTCCTTTTAGGAGATGCGGTAATGGGCCTCTATTTTACAGGGACTTGTTTTGCTCGGGGCACAGAAAGACGTCGGAAATAGTCGGCGCACTTATCCCGTGTCTGGGGGCAAGTTCATCGTAGCAGGACCTTGGGTCGGACACATTCTCGTGGGGTTGTTTTGGGGAGAATAGAGAGGACAGCTACGTACTTTCCTTGGAGGCGAGGCGGAGAAATAAAGAAGGTCATAAAAGTTGCTCATTTGCGCTTATGGCAAGGCGGGGAGGGGGGCAACCTGCACTTCTCAGATCCATAGCCCTCCCCCAAATTTCCGCCGATCATACTTTTGGCAACAAGGAATTGGAGGCGTTTTCCAAACCCTAAAACTTGCAGAAATAACTGGGTCAAGTCTCTACTGGGCTTGACTCGCTTGTTTTCCTTTCAGCCCACCCATACCTGCCCAAAGACCCTCCTCCAAAGGCAGCAACGGAAGGCGAAGGGCTGCCTCCCCCTGCCCCAACCCTGCAGGCCCTGAGGGGCGATTGAAAAGAATCAGTGCCCCCCCGCCCCCCGCAGCCAGAGAAGAGTTTCCCTTGCCACGTTGCTACCTTTCCTTTTTAATCATCGTTTTTTTAAGCATGCAAAAAGGTGCATTTGAAGACACACGTTTTGAAATAGCTGACGGCTTTATTTTTTAATCTCCTTTAAAAAAAAAAAAGAATTGAATCGGTCCTGAAGTTATTTTCTGTTGTAAATTGCCCTGAGATTGGGAGGTCCCCAATATCATTTTTTTTTTAAGTCAGCTGCAACATAAATAAGCGAATAAAGCAGCCGCCGCTGGATTCCGCTTGATCTTAAGGGGAGGGCCATTCTTTCTGAGCTTGTTCCCCTGACCTTGATTCCGGTCCAGCTTGGGCAGGGGGCAGCTTGCCCACCCCCGCGCCCTGGCCGTGTCTGGCCGCCTGCTGCTTTCCTGGCCGCTGAAAGTTCTCCCTCCTGACCTGCTTCGTGTTTCCAACCTCAATTTAGCCTTGTTGCTGGGGGCTTTGGTGGAAGGGGGAGTGGAGAAAGTCCCTAAAAATATCCCCAGCCCCCAGGGAGGCCCTTCAGAGCCGCCTTTCCCTTCTCCCGGCCGTCTCCTTCTTTCCATTAGCTCATCGCGCGCTCCTCCAGGCGCAGGGCTCCGAGTAGCGCAACTGTCCTTGTGCGCGGCTCTTCGTCTTGCTCACGTGGGGAGAAACATGCACACACTGCTCTTTTCCAGAAGGTTGCCTGCTCTGACCTCCTCTTGCTCCCTGCCTAAGGCAGAGGATTTTTTCTAGCTTTTTAGCTCCCCCAATCTGGTGCTGTCCAGAAGGGTTAGACTGCAACCACCATCGTCCCCAGCCAGCACAATCAACCCCTGTGGTCAGCCCATCTGGAAGGAACCAGAATAGCAAAGTTTTGGGACTAACAGTAAAGTCTCTTTTCCCTTTGTGGAAGCGGAAATGGCAGCTAACAATTAAAGAGCTGTTAATCAGGAATTCCCCCGCATGGCTAATCAGGAAGCAATAAAATAAATAAAAAATAAAACAGGCAGGACCCAGAACAAGGAAATATTTCAGGTCACTGGGAAATGTTCCTGAATATGACTTGGGCATGAGTAAGCATCACAGGAAGATTTAGGCCGTGCAGGAGGCTCTTAGTCTAAAAGTTTGGGGGCATCCCTGGTTTAATTGCTCTTCCCGATGATGGTGGAAAGGCGACTGGGGAGCTTGAGTGGGGCGGCCCCCTAGCATGGGGCCGGGGCCTGACTGCTTTAAACACAGTTGTGCCTCGGATCACTGGAGACAAGACGAGATCTTGGGCTGGCAAGCTTGGCCCTGGCTGGAAGGCTCCGAGATTGCTGAAGGCATCAACAGTTGTTCTTCCATATTGGTCCTACAGTACCGTTTGCACAATGGGGCTCGTCCTGCCGCTCTGGAGCGACGCTCTTATCCACCTGGACGGCGATGGGTAAGTGCTGAGTCTCACCTGACCTCCTTGGGACACCATCTCCCTTCCACCCAGCACCCCTGGGGCCCCAGCTTTTCTTCCCCACAGCATCAGAATAGTCTGGAGCAGTGTTTCTCAACCTTGGCAACTCTAAGATGTGTGGACTTCAACTCCCAGAATTCCCCAGCCAGCCTTGCTGGCTGGGGAATTCTGGGAGTTGAAGTCCACACATCTTAGAGTTGCCAAGGTTGAGAAACACTGCTCTGGAGTTTCCCCTTCTTTGTTGGAAACCCTCCATTTCTGTGTCCAAAGAGATGTTGAACCGGGAATCGGAAGTTTCCATCTGGGCCAAATGGAAATGCCACGCATAGTACTTTTTGGCCCATTTGCAGGAAGGGATGGAAGGATTGGTTCCTTCAGCCCCAGGGATGGATCCAAGGGTTCTTTTCTCTGTCATTTCAAAAAAAGAATAAGAAAATAACGTATCGATTGATGGTTTCCTCCTCGTTCCCAAATTTTGTGGAACAGAGGCACCCGGGCATCATTTCTTCAGGGCAAAAGATTTCCCACCTTGCTCACCAGAAACTGAATTGCTTTATCTGCCCCTGGGAAAATTCTCTTTTGAAGGGTCGAGTCCAGAGGTTTGAACCAATCTTATTCTCCCGCAGGGGCTTCAGTGTTTCAACTGATAATCGGATACACATCTTCAAACCGGTGTCCGTTCAGGCCATGTGGTAAGGCGCCTTCTGCTTCTCCGCATTCCTGAATCCCTCTGTCCCCAAGGATCTGCAGCCAGGTGACCCTGGAGAGTTTTCATACCGGGCAGCAGTCCTTTCTTGGTAGAGCTGGTATCCACAGCTATACTGCTCTTAAGCATGGAGGCTTCATTTCATTTTGGGGTCTTGCAGGGCATTTTTTTCCTGCATGACTCTAGAAGCTCTTCCTAACACCAGGCTTGGAGTGAACACAGTAAGGCTGGTTCTGACGCTGGAGAAGCTGTCCCGTTCACTCAGGCTTCTGGTCCTTTTGAGCACTCTTGTTTTAGCAATGTTTGCTTTGGAATTAGTATTTAGAGCCAACTTGGAGAAGATGTTCCTATATGAGGAGTATCAAGTCTCAAGCATGCCGAGTTTCAAAACGCTTGGAATAATTACAGCAATAGGGAAATTATTATGGCTAAGACTTACTATATTTTTTATTTGAAAATGTCATCAGTATGAAAGATTGCTGTTGTGTAACGTAGATAAGAATAAGTGAAGATGATTTCAGTTGACCTCCACTCCTAGTGTCCTCTCTGGATAGTTTTCTTGGCAACAGGACAGAAGTTGTTGGCTGCTGAGATAGCATTTCAACCTCCCGGTCTAACCTACAGCCCTGTGATTTCCTAGTGGTGTCCTATCCGTGGACTAACAAGCTCTAGGGCTGCTTAGCTTTTCTTGGAGGTTGGTTGGATGCTGCTGGGTGAGAAGCGCTTTTAATTTATTGGACGTTTCATTTATTGCTTTACGAGCCGGGATGATGGCTTGGGTAGAACCCATCTCTCCCTCTCGTATCCAGACTCTGGCAAACACCTTCCACCCAGCTGTCCCCACAGCGCGAATAAGGAGTCCTGAGGGCCAGTGGAGACACCCTTACGAGCAACCGGTCATGCGGGGGGTCCGGTTAGGAACGCAGAGCCACAGGCCAGAATAGCTGCCCCTGGGCACCATAGCCAGTTGCAAACCCTGATTTAACAGAATGCTTCCTCCTCCTCCTCCTCCTCCTCCTCCTCCTCCTCCTTCTTCGTTCCTTCTTCTCCTCCTCCTTCCTTCTACCCCTCCTCCTCCTCCTCTTCCTCCTCCTTCCCCCCTCCTCCTTTTTCTGGGCAGGTGGGTGCCCATCCAAAGAAAAATCTGTCTGGGTTGCAGTCGCCTGCTATTTTTGTATTCCAAGAAAGCCAAGGGGGAGCCCATTTGAGCCAAGTGACCTTCTTGGAAATAAAGAGGGCGCAGAAGGTGGAGCAGCCGGCTTCCCTTTCCAAAACCGTTGGCACGGGTTTGTTTTGGATGTTGACGGTCAGGTGCCACAGGGAGCCCAGTCGGTGCCAAGGGCTTAGCGTGTTGTTTGAACAGGCTCTTACGTTTTGAGGATGGTTTTTGCTGTTTTTATCCCAAATCACCCTCTGCCTTTGCAGAAAAATGAGGCTGGCAACGGAAAACCAGGGGTCACTGTGTCTCTCCTTCCCTCCCTGCCCAGGTCTGCCCTGCAGAGCCTCCACAAAGCCTGCGAAGTGGCCCGGATCCACAACTATTACCCCGGCAGCCTTTTCCTCACCTGGGTCAGCTACTATGAGAGCCACATCAATTCCGACCAGTCATCAGTCAATGAGTGGAATGCTATGCAGGATGTCCAGTCCCACCGCCCGGATTCCCCAGCCCTCTTTACGGACGTGTAAGTGGATCTGGGTGCCCCTCTGGGCTCTCGCAAGGACACCCTTGGCCCTAGCTGCCGAGCAAAGCGGGGAGAAAAACAACTCTTTTATTTCTTAAAAACGCACCCCCGGGTAGCCAGAAACGTCAGGCACACCCCTCACGTGGTCCTTCCCAGGCACGTTGTACTATAACTCCCATCATCCCCAACTAGAGCAGCAAACAGACCATGACAGTGATCCTGCCTGAAAGCTGTTGGTGGGTTGGAGTCTTTTCCTTCACTTGCCAGGTGGTGCCCATGCCCAGGGATCTCTCCTGGGGAAAGGGGGTAAAAAAGTCAAAATGGTAGCTGCAGTCATGTGGTTGTGGTCACCATCTTGACTTTTTTGACCTCCCCTGTGGAAATCTGTGCCTGCACGTGTGTTCCTTTTAACACCAAGTGAAGATCCTTTATTCTTCCCAAGCATATCCAAGAACCATTTGGGAGTTTCAGAATGCTAGTGTTGTGTGGCTGCTTTGTTGTGATATTATGTCACCTTTATTGGTCATTTTCATTGGGGCACCTCGTTGGTAACTTTCCCCTTGTGCTGCTCTGCATGTGGGGATTTTATGCTGCTTTCATATAGTAGTATTTTTTACGATACACTTTAATTGATTGCAGAATGTCTAGGGCAGTGTTTGTCAATCCCGGCAACTTTATGATGTGTGGACTTCAACTCCCAGAATTCCCCAGCCAGCATGGCTGGCTGGGGAATTCTGGGAGTTGAAGTCCACACATCATAAAGTTGCCGAGGTTGACAAACACTGCCCTAGACACCTTCTGTGATGGGGTGGCATAAAGTACCATAAATAAATGGGGTGGCATAAAGTACCATAAATAATAAACCTTCCAGGGAGGTGCTGGCCATGGGGACGCCAGTCCCAATCACCAAAGGAACCCAAACGTGCCCCTAATTCTTAATCTCTCCGACACTCTTTCTTGCTTGTCCTCTCCAAAGAGAATTTTGGGCGGAGGAATGTCAGTTGCCAAAATCTTAACGGATCAGTCGTGCCCCTCTGGGAGGCTGTGTGTTGAAATTGGCTGGAGCGCTTCCTGGCCCTCCCAGGATCTCTCAGGGCCCCCGTCTGGGGAGAAATCTCGCAACTTCTTATAGTCAAGAGAGCCACCCTGAGCTTTAGGATGAGAGGCAAGCTAAGCCGGAGCTGAAGGAACCACTGGGGGCTTCCAGAAGGCCTCTGGCCCCCAGCCCAAAGGACTCCTCCCCTTGGCTCAGCTCACCCAGCCCTTCCTGGGTTCAGAAGGTTTGCGTCTGGACCGGGCGGCTGTCTTTGGAGGCCCCCAGAAGTTTCATCCTCGCTGATGAGGCCCAGCTATTTTTACAGCCAGCGATAAGGCGAGAGGCTGCTGGAATGTGCCTTTGGGTCCCGGGCGAGCTCTGGGTGCCATATAAGGAGGCATGGAAGCGCTCACCTCTCCAAGAAAGGTAGAGGGGTGGAAGAGGAAAGAGGCTTGAGCTGCGAGGCAGTCAGATGGCCTTATTGGTGCAGGGGCAGGAGGCCGCAGGGTTGATCCGGCGGTTATTCCAGGGATGCAGGCTAGCTGGCTCCTAGATTTCCACTGCTTGACCTTGAACCCTCTCAGCTTCGGGTGGCCTCCATGGAGACGCAGGAGTGAAGCTGGGTGAGGTGAACATAGACGCCAACCTCAGCTGTGTGGGAGGAAAAGCAGGATGTAAAAGCCACACGCTGGAGGTGCCACCCCTTTTAAACTGCATTTCCACGTCACTGGTGTTTGATCTGGGAGGGGGTGGTCCCAGACACATGTGGGTTGATGATAGCAGGCCTTGAAACAGATGGGCGATTCCACACAGCCCCCAAGGGGTTGTAGATGTAGATGTTAACTAGACTGGGGGAGGGTTGAACTCTATGCCACCCCATATTGAAGTGCCCGAGGGCTTGACCTCTCCTTCCCTGCACATCCACTCAGCAGGAGCTGAACGACCCAGGGCGGTGCCACTCCCAACCTTTACAAGTGGCCCAGAAGGACACCACGGTTGATGGTTCTGAGGGCTGCTGAAAGATCTAGCAGGGCTGGTGGGATCGTGCCCCCTCCGTCTCATCCCCACCAGAGGTCATTGACGGTCCCATGGCCAGGCCTGAACCCTGGCCGAAAAGCATTCCAGCCCTGTTGAAACCGATGCCTCATCAACTTCTCGGCCACCTCCCCTAGATATCCAGAAGCTGCCCCTTGCTCCATGGGCTAAATCAAGAGTGGGAACCTCCTGCAGGACTGTGACTCCCATCCTCCCTCACTGTATGTGCTGCGCTGGCTGGGAATCGTGGGGGTTGCAGTGGCACAACATCGGGCAGACACCAAGTAGAGGAAGACAGTGATGGCCCATCCCAAAGCAAACCTGCGACCACAGGAGAGGTCAAGGCCCGTCCTTGCCCGCTTCTGTTTTCTTCTTCTGAGTTTACAGCGGTCACTTCCCTTGTTTCAGCCCGACGGAGCGCGAGCGGACGGAGCGTCTGATCAAGACCAAACTGAGGGAGATTATGATGCAGAAGGACCTGGAGAACATCACGTCCAAGGAGGTGAGTGGGGGGGAGGAAGAGGCCGGGGCCTCCAGGCACATGGCTTTCCTGCCCGCTGGGCTGCGGGGAGAGGGATGCTCAGCAGCTTCCTAGCTTGGCCTTCAAAGAACCCTCAGCATCTTGGGAAGAGTGTGCGAGGCAAAGGCAACGGTGGTGCCTCTCTTTCCCTTGCCAGCTGGCCCCTCCCCGGCTCTTCTCTCTTCTTCCTCCCCCTTCCCATCTCTCCGTCCCCCAACAAGTGGTTTTGGCCATGACTGCTCTTGTGGCTTGAACTACAATGCCCATCATCCCTGACTAGGGCCATGATGGCTGGAGCTATGCAGAAGAGCACTGAACTTCCCTGCTCCTGGTGGGCAGGCCGTTGAGCTTATAATATCTTAGCCCCATGTGTTTCTGCGGGCCTCTTTGTTCATACTGCTGCTCATTCCTTCCCCATAAATCTGCTTTCTCGTACTGGGTGATCTCCTAATGCCAGCACCAGTGCCCTCTCCAGCAGATTTATTATTTATGGTACTGTATGGCACCCTGTCACAGGAGGTCTCTAGAGCAATGTTTCTCAACCTCACCAACTTTATGATGTGTGGCTGGCTGGGGAATTCTGGGAGTTGAAGTCCACACGTGCTGGCTGAGGCATTCTGGGAGTCCTCCAAATAGATGTGGCTGTCATTCGGCACCTCTGGAGGGGCCCTGGAGGGCAGGGGTGGGTGGGAGGGCTTCTCTTAGGTAGACAGTGTTTGGTAGGTTTTATTTGGCTTAGTTGCCTGTAGGTTAGGTCAGTGTTCCTCAACCTTGGTGATTTGAAGATGGGTGGACTTCAACTCCCAGAATTCCCCAGTCAGCAATTCTGGGAGTTGAAGTCCACACACCTTCAAGTCGCCAAGGTTGAGGAACCCTGGGTTAGGTGATCTGTCTGGAGGCACAGTGACAGTCCACATTCAGGCAAAAAGGAAAGCAGGGGAGTTGGAATCAGAAACACCTGGAGGGAAGTTTCTAAGCCTAAACCAACCCTTTGCTTTGCCTGATGTCAGCTGCTCTTTCAGCTTCCAAACGTCTGGTTTTCTGCCCTCTGGATTTAGGTCTTGGTACCGACAAACTAGACTTGCTTGGGGGACCTCAGGACTGTTGATAAAATGTTATTTTTACAAAATGGGTGTTTTTGGGCGACCCGGAAGGGGAGAGGAGAGCCCTCTTGCCTCACGACGGCCTCTCTGCCCTTCCCACCCCAGATCCGCACGGAGCTGGAGATGCAGATGGCGTGTAACCTGCGGGAATTTAAGGAATTCATCGATAATGAAATGATTGTCATCCTGGGCCAGATGGACAGCCCCACACAGATCTTCGACCACGTCTTTCTGGTGAGACTCCTTTGCTCAGGCTTCGGGGTTTTAAATCTCGCTCCTGCTTCCCGTGCACTACTGCGTTACTACCTGTCAGTGCCCTTGTAATGCCCTCCTGCCCTGTTGGGCACTGCTCTCCCATCTCTGTCCCTGTGCTCTCGGCAGGACCAGGGGGTCTAACAGACCCATTACAGGGACCATGCATTTGCCAGTATTCGGTGTACAGCCTACACCGAATACCTACCCCTACAGCTGGCAGCAGGGGACTCCAGGGCTGTTCTTTGCCTTGGCGGGGCAAATGGCTATGGGGGGGGCATTGCTGAGAGTCCGCTCCAGTGCTGAGATTCAGGTGTAAGGCACCCTAATCCAAGAAAGCTTGTGGGGGAATTCTGGGTCAGTCAGTCCAGTCCTCCCTCATAGGGGTGTTGTGATGAACAGCACAAAGATTACAGGGTGTATCATCCTGAGAGGCAAGTGTAAGTGTGGGCAAGTTTTTTTGGGGGGGGCTTTTGGGGCAGTCAGCGGAGGGACTCAATGAGAGTGGCACACTTTGCAGAGGCATAACCCTCCTCCCTGCAAAGCCTCCTGGGGTGCTGAAAACCGCCATTTTTCTTCCCTTTCCCATCCAGCACACTCTTGGAACACCTGAGGCTCAGGGCCAGAGATGGGGCTGCCCGCCTCTGCTCTGATGTGACCAAACGTGAGAGCAGTGTTTCTCAATGGCAGCAACTTGAAGACGGGTGGACTTCAACTCCCATGCTGGCTGGGGAATTCTGGGAGTTAAAGTCCATTCATCTTAAAGCCACCAAGGTTGAAAAACACTGCCATAGACAAATCAGAAGACAACGGCTGTCAAAGATTCTTAGCCAGGAGCTTTGAATTCTCGCACCTGGTATTACCATGTTTGGTGTGTCTTATTCTTTTGTTACTACTATTTGCATGATCAGCTCTGCTCTTGGCTGACATATGACTGTTCTTTCCTGACTCATCTCCTGTTTGTGCAGGGCTCGGAGTGGAACGCCTCCAATCTGGAAGACTTGCAGACGAGAGGGTGAGTTGGGCACCAGAATTTAGGATTGCCCTCACAAAACATAAGGTTTTTGTTCTGTTGGTTTAATCGATTGTTATCACCTCTCGGAAGGGCACTCGCTTTCCAAGGCATGTATGTGTGTGTGTGTATATGTAGGTAGTCCTCGACTTATGACCACAATTGGGACTAGAACTTCCGTTGCTAAGTGATTGGATAAGTGAGTTGCACCCAATTTTATGACCTTTTTTGCACTGGTTGTTAAGTGAATCCAGCTTCCCTCATTGACTCTGCTTGTCAGAAGCCCCCTGAGAAGGTTGTCAATGGTGATCACACAACCCTGGGACGCTGCAACTGTCGTAAAGACGTGCCAGTTGCCAAGTGCCCGAATTTTGATTGTGTGACCGCAGGGATGCTGCAATGGTCATAAGTGTGAGGACTGGTCGTAAGTCCCTTTTTCAGCCCCGTCGTAACTTTGAACAGTCATTAAATGAATGGTCGTAAGTCGAGGACTACCTGTAGAAGGAAAAGTATATGGGTGTGTATGTTTATATGTCCTTCCTTCTATGTTCATGCAGAAGATCTATCTGTGTGGTCGCTAGAAGTCAAAAATGACTCGATGGCACATAATCAGTCCTTCCGTGTGTGTGTGTGTGTCTGTGGTGTGTGTGATATTATGTCTTTCCTTCTATCTTCCCAGAAAAGTATAAACTACGGGACTGTTTGTTTTTTAATGATTGTGGAGAGTTAGACAAGGGTTATCTTATCCTTGACTGTTGCCAAACTCCTGGGATGAATGCAGGAAACTCTGGCAGGCTGAAAAACTAGATGGGCAAAACTGGAGAAGTTTGATCGGCTCGTGGCAACATTTGTATCTGCAGAGAGGATTTGCAGACCCTGGCACAAATATTTTCACACCCAGATCTCTACTGGGGGCCCTTTGTCCTCAGCCTTCTGTAGCAAAAGGGTAGCAACCGCATTCAAGGCCAGAAGTGTGTGTGTGTGTGTGTTTGGAGTATCAGACCAAATTATAATACTCTCAAAAAGCTTATTAGCAGGGTGTATGCACTGAGAATGATGCCTGAAGGGCTAAGCTGCTTCAGAAGCAGCAAGATATGAAAGGTCATAAGACAGTGTTGTCCAAACCTGGCCACTTTAAGATGAGTGGACTTCATGGCTGGCTGGGGAATTCTGGGAGTTGAAGTCCACTCATCTTAAAGTGGCCAAGTTTGGACAACACTGTCATAAGAAGCGCTTGTTCTTTTTTTACTGAGAGCTGATGAGGTCACCCCCGGGCCGCTGTGAACCGTTCTGGGCACCGAACTTCCAGATGGCCATGGGCAGGTTGGGACAGGTGCAGAGGAGGGCGACCCAGGTGATTCCAGGACTCGAGGGCGCGCCCTGTGAGGACAGGCAGGAGCAGGTGGGGCTGCTGAGTTTGGAGAAGAGAAGATGGAGGGAAGATGGCCAAGAGCAATCTTCCATGGCACAGGAACTTGGGCCGGAAGGGATGGGCGTAAGGTGCGGCTGTCTTGGTTTGGCTTAAATATAGGGATAAATGTCCTGCCAGCTTTGCACAACCGTGGAACGGCGTTTGCATGCAGGTGGTGGGTTCTCCGTCTCTGGAGGTTTTCAAGAAGGGGCTGGACAGCCACGCTTCCTGGAGGGTTTCACGGATTTCCCCGCACGTTGCAGAGAGTTGGACTAGATCAGTGCTTTCCAAACTTGGCAACTTTAAGATGGGCGGACTTCAACTCCCAGAATTCCATACGCTGGCTGGGGAATTCTGGGAGTTGAAGTCTGCCCATCTTAAAGTGGCCAAGTTTGGAAAGCACTGGACTAGATGGTTCTTGGTGTCACCTCCAGCTCCACAATTCTATGATTGTGTGACCTTAGAGGGCTCACTTTCTTCTTTCGCAACAGCTACGCAGCTATACTGCCTCTGCAGGGGGAAGCTCCACTCGGTTATCCTATGTAAAAAGATCCTCCTGCTGCAATAGCCCCTTCAGAGCACGTGCAAAGGGCTGGGCGTCATGTCGAGGGCTGCTGGCTCCCCGCTCGGCTTTCAGGGGAGGAAAAATTTACGGCACGGCTGCACGTTCTCCGTCCTCTGGGTTTTTAATGAAGGGTGATATTTAAGGAATCTCCGATCCACAAGCACCACCAAATCAAAACAGCAGGAGATTCGGGGGGGTGATGACGGTGGGAAGCTCCCGGTCAGTTTCTCCTCTCCGCTTTGGGAACCCACGAGGGTGTTTCCTCCCTGGTTTCCCAACATTAGAGCCTCTCCCATTTTCACGCAGGGTGCGATACATTTTGAACGTCACTCGGGAGATCGATAACTTCTTCCCCGGCGTTTTCGAATACCACAACATCCGGGTTTACGATGAAGAGGCGACGGATTTGCTGGCTTATTGGAATGACACCTACAAATTCATTTCCAAGGCAAAGTAAGTCCCCCCCCCCCGCCCCGGCCTGCTTTCTTGTCTGCAGTTCGTTTGGCCTCGGGATTTTCTTCCCCCGCTTTTTGCGGTGCTGGGTAATCCAGGAGCTGGGGGAGCTTAACCACAGCAAAAGGCTGGGCTGGATCAGCGTGAGCCGTGGTTAAGAGCGGAAGTAGAAAATTCCGTCTAGTCGGGGAAATGAACCGCTGACCTTGTCGGGGTTAAGAAGGGCTGGGTGCGGCAAGGCCCCGCGTGCGGATTCCTCACTGTCGGGAGACGCGGCTCTGACGGCCAGGCCGATGTTTGCGATATTCTAAGTCGGTTGATTTCTGTCCTGCCTTTCGGCCTGGCAGGGGTGTCCAGAGGGGTGTATTAAAAAAGTCAAGGTGGCAGCTGCGACAGTGCGGCCGAAGCTCCGCCTCTTTTCATGTGTAACGTAAAAGAGGGCGGGGCTTTGACCGATGGTGGCAGCCGCCATCTTGACCTTTTTAACAAGCCCCCTCTGAGTACTCCAGCCCACAAGGGTTTCCCCCCTTTTTATTTATATATTTTCAAAGGAATATTAGATGATGATGATGATGATGATTGATTGACTGGTAGGTAGGTAGGTAGGTAGGTAGGTAGGTAGGTTGATAGATTGATAGGTTGATAGATTGATAGATGATGGATAGATAGAGATGATAGATAGATGATGATGATGATGACAGACAGACAGACAGACAGACAGACAGATGATTGATAGATGCTCCAGACTTTTCCCTGCTTGTGAATATGACCCAGTGAAATTAATGGGGTGCCTTCTGGAGCTGAAGCCCTGGTTCTTTTTCCTTTCTCCTGCAACTTCCCACCCGCAAATTACCTTTCAGGAAGAACGGCTCTAAGTGTCTGGTTCACTGCAAGATGGGGGTCAGTCGGTCGGCCTCCACCGTGATCGCCTACGCCATGAAGGAGTACGGCTGGAACCTCGACCAGGCGTACGACTATGTGAAGGAGCGCCGCACCGTCACCAAGCCCAACCCCAGCTTCATGCGCCAGCTGGAGGAATACCAGGGCATCCTCCTGGCCAGGTGTGTTCAAGTCCCCCGCCCCCAAGAGCACCTCCGGTATCTGGGGTGGAGATGGACGTGGGGAAGGTTCATTCTCCTTTAAGCCAAGCTCTGCTCCTGAGAGCTCGGTAGATGTGCTCCAGTGGTTTTCCGGGCGAGAGCAGAGGTAGGCTGCGACTGCCTTCTCCCAAGACATTTTTTCAACTTCCCAGGTGTGACATTTCAACTTCCTACCACCGTGAAATTTCCCGCTGGTGTCCCACCCAGCTGCAAACCTGCCTGCTTTTTGAAATCAGCTTGGAGCTTTGACAGGCTGTGAGCGTTCCCTTTGCTTTCGTGACCAGCAGCCACTGATCTCACTGAGAAATGGGAAAAGTCTGGGTACGGAGGCTTCTCCATCCTGCCCCAAACCCCAGTCGTCTGGGCCAGATCGCCCTGTGCCGTTCTGGGCTGGAAGGATGTGGCCAACGTTTTCCCCTTGCTCAGATGCGATTGCTCACTGGCTTCCAAGAGGGAGAGTTTGGGGAGAAGGATGTCCAGGCAGAGGGGGGTTCTCCCACCACCCTGGGAGAGCCATAACCCAGGTTAGTTCATCCTTGCGGAGAAAACAGCTGTCAGCAGGAGTTCCCTGTGCTGGGTGTAACATCCTGGCTAATTTGTTTTTTTTTTACATTTCCACACAGAGTCTAGGCCAATGTTTCTCAACCTCAGCAACTTTAAGATGGTGGACTTGCTGGCTGGGGGAATTTTGGGAGTTGAAGTCTACCCATCTTAAAGTTGCTGAGGTTGAGAAACACTGGTTTAGGCTAATGAAACATGGCTTGTTGCAATGAGTTCCGTAAGCCCTGGGTGCTCCCAGGGGCCACGGCCTGGCCATAAGGGGTGTGCCTCCTTGCAGATTTGTTTTCTGGCCTTGCTGAGCTCAGAGGTGGGGTATGGGGGTCCATTCCCAGCAAGTTTGCTTCTCTGGTCGCATTTCCTATGAAAAACCATCAGGGTTGTTTTTGTAACAGGAACCATAATCTTCAGCAGCCTGTTTGTGTTTTCTGTGACAAGAATCCTGTTGGCGGCCACGTGGCTGCCAGATGCCTTGGGCTCGGATGTCGGGGGTTTCGAAAGTGTGTTTTGGAACAACAACTGGCAAAAAATGGGAATGCGGGGAAGGAATTTGAAACGGGAAGGAGAGGTGGTCTGACTTCATCTGAAGGTTCACGTTTTGGCAAACCGCAGTGCGGCCGTTGCAAAGGATAGTGAGAAAGGAGCATGTATGCACCCATCCTTTCAAATGTTCACGAGCTTTCTGGAACGTTAATCGCTGTTCCTCCTTAAAACAAGCCTGCAAGGTAGACCAGACTCATGATTCCCATACTGCAGATGGGCAGATCCAAGGCTAAAACAGGAGTTGGCTATGGCTACCTAAGTGAGTCAATGCCAGAAGCTCAGTGCCAACTGGGGTCTACGTAGCTTGTGCTTGATGTTCCCTGTGCATGAAAGTGATGCCCTCCCGAGGTGTGTGACTGGGTGTGGGTCATATTTTTAATCTGCCCAATGGGAAGCCTTTACCTTCTCGGTGGATTACAAGACTATGGGAAGAATTTAAATAGTTAAAACAGTACAGATAGTCCTCACCTATCGACTGCAGTTGGGACCAGCAACTCCAATACTAAGCATGTGGTCATAAAGTGAAACATCTCGTGACCATGACCCACTTACAGTGTCAGTTCTGCTGCGGTTAAGTGAGACATCAAGTGACTGCAACTTGCAATTTCACTGCTGGCTTCTCTGTTGACTCTGCTTGTTGGAAGCTGGCTGTGAAGTGCACAAATGACGATCACATGACTGCAGGGACACTGTGACTGTCATAAGTTAGAGGTCCGGTTGTAAACCTACTTTTTCAGTGCCGTCGTTAAGTTCGAACGGTTGCTAAGCAGGGCAGTCGTTAACCAAGAACTACCTGTATTAGGAATAAATAAGTGGTATGGGAAAGAGAGGTTGCAGATGTTATGAAACATGTGTCTTCCATTCTTCCATTAATCACACAAATATGCTAAACCCTTAAACCCAGGTTCACATCATGCGATTGCTGAACACGTATTAACCCAATGATGGTTTAATGTGACAGCCTAATTTTCAGCACAGGCTAAAACCATGGCTGGGTTCCCCCAAAATGAACCGGCCCATTTGAGCCTGGAGGGGTGCAGACCAGCCCCACCAGCAATTGCTGGAGGGAAGGTGCTCTTCCCAGCCGCAGCACCATAGAAACCGGCTGGCATCAGTCGGGAAAGAATTATAAAGAACAGCTCGGGGTAGTATCAAAGTATAGCAACACGATGCTGCACCCCCAGAAGTGAGTGCTCTCCTTAGCCCAGGTTTCAGCTGGACAGGGCACCTACTCTGGGGAAAACGCTGTGGGGAGGGGCCACTGAGGAGGTTGGCAGCCACGCCAGGGGGATCCCCAGTCTACGGCCTCCGTTGCTGACCTGCGCCAGGCTTGTTTCCAGGAATATCACACGCTCCTTCCCTGCCTCTCGTGTGTTCCTGAGTTCCAGCTGCAGAGCCCCGAATGAGGAAATGAGAAACGAGCATTCAGTGGGAGCAGGGGTCCTGTCCCCCCTGTCGCCCCCAGTCCTTGGGCACAAGCTCTCTTATTGCAAGGAAGGTGACTGAGGGACCTTGAACCAGACTGACGGATCGTGGTGGATGCAGCTGGCAACGGGCCGCTGAGAGCAATGCTCCTTCGGTGCAGTTTTTAGTTTTGATAGAATATGCGTCCTTTGGCTGTTCACGAGGAGAGCTGTCCTGCTGTGGGGATGCTTCACCAGGGTTAAGTGGTGCTCCTCCTTTCAGTCTTTAAGTCTCCTTTAAGACTTACAGCTTAAAAGAGAGAGAGAGAGAGAGCTGTAGAGGGCTCTGCTTATTTATTAGATTTATATCCTGCTTTTTATTTTATACAGCTGAAGGCGGCATACATAATTCTCTTGTCCGCGAGGTGGGTTGGGCTGAGAGGGAGGGGCTGGCCCAAAGTCACCAAGCCGGCTTTCCTGCCTAAGGGAGGACTAGAACTCACAGCCTTGCGGTTTGTAGCCTGGAGTCTTTGACCACTATACCAAACTGGCCCTCCCTCCCTCTTTCCCTCTCCTTTGATTGATTGGCTGGCTGGCTGGCTGACTGACAGATTGATTGATTGATTGATTGAAAAGGGACTAGCCTGTCCCATAGCTGCTGGTCTCAAGGCTGGATATTTTTTTTAATTTATTTTTTTATTATTTATTTATTTATCAAATTTGTCTCTGCCCATCTCATTGAAATGACTCTGGGCGGTTTACAGCAGAGATAAAATTCATTAAAATACAATATAAAAACAGTCCTAATAATAAATACCTTCCAAGAAAGATGGAGAGTTGGCGAATAACTCCGGGAGTGTTGTCAGGGCGCTCACCACCCCCAGGGACAGTTAGAGCTCATGTCGCCCCATGCACGCTGGCAGAGCTAGGTCCTTAAGCCTTTTTGGAAAGCCGGGAGGGTTGGGGCCGGCCCCACCCCTGCGGGGAGCATATTCCAAAGGGTGGGGGCCACGGCAGAGAAGGCTCTCCTCCTGGGCCCCGCCAGCCGACATTCTCTCGCTGACGGGTCCACAACAGGCCCTCTCTGCCTGACCGGGTGAGACAGGTGGGTATAATGAGGGTGAGACAGTCCCTCAGGTATCCTGGACCCATGCCAGGTAGGGCTTTAAAGGTGATGACTGACACCTTGAATTGGACCCGGAAGCAAAGTGGCACCCAATGCAGCTCCCATGGCAAAGTAAACGTATGGTCAGTAAACATAAAGATGTATGAAGCAACAAAAGATACCATTATTTCTTAATTCCCATTCAGTCCCTGCAGTTCCGTAGGCTTGCATAGGATACAGCTCGGCAAACAGGATAATTAATCAATTTAAAGCCCCCCAGGTTGGGCCACAAGCTCTCTCCCATCCAAAGACCTCCCCCCCCCCCCCGTTCTGGCTGCAGCACCCCTGCTGGGAGACAAGGGGAAGCGTCCCTCCGCAGCCATCCTAATCCTGGGCAAGGCTCCAAAATGGGGTGAAACAAGCAGGGTCCCCCTCCTTGAGGCCTTTGGGTTCCTTCCCTCTTCTGGATTTAGGGGACTTTAAGCCACCTTGCCTGTTGCATTGATGTTCAGGCAAAGAAATGCTTGTTCACCTGCGCCTGACCGGGGCTGGGCGTCAGAGCAGGAGGAATGCAGGTCTGGTCTGTCAAGTTCTGCTTTGGAGAGCATCACGTGCTCCCTTGGAGCTTCCGGATCCGACGGCCCCTGGAAAGATGGGGGCCCCAGGGGGGGTCAGAGCCCCAGGGATAGAGGTGCACGGATGTAATGGGAAGAAGGAGTGGCCTTGAGGAACAGGAGGAAGAGCTGCCACTAAGACGGCGGTTGGATAAAAGAGGGCTGAGTCCAGGGCAGGAATGTAACCTGAGAAAACGTCTCAGACGTGACCCTCCCTAGTTCTCCCAAAGATCAAGGGGGAGGGGGAAGCACATTCAGATTTGCAAAATTCTGTTGCTATATCTTTATAATAAAAGTCGTATTAGCCTGCATGACTTTGGTTTCCTGGTCTGGTCTACCTTGAAGGGCTGACAGCGCCTCTGCTCCCGTTTAACGCTCCTTCCGTTCTTCTCGTTCTTTCTCCCAGGCGAGATACGTAAGACATAAGAAAGAATCAAGCGATTCTTTTGGAAACGCAACTAGAGCATAAATTACCTGCCTTTATTGCTAGACAGCCATGCTGGGAGGCAGCAAAGGGAACTGAAATGTAACTGTTTTAAAACACCTGGGCAGGATTTCCACACCATATAAATCGAGCTCTTCTTTTTCTTCCGCCCGGCAGACTTGGATTTGGTTCATAAAGTGCAGGGCAGCCCCTCCAGAGCGGAGATCTTGGCTGGGTGCAGAGTGCACCAATGAAAAACCGTGTGATTTGTCAAGGGGCTGCAAACCTACTCAAATAGCACCTTTCCTGCTGTTTGGGATTTCTTGTTTTTTGCCTAAGCAAGCCCAAGGTTTTCTCCTGGGGCCGCTTTTATTTTCCCTTCCGTTTTTGCAAGCCCGGTGCATTAAGAATTTT
Source organism: Liasis olivaceus (assembly GCA_030867105.1). Taxonomy (NCBI): domain Eukaryota; kingdom Metazoa; phylum Chordata; class Lepidosauria; order Squamata; family Pythonidae; genus Liasis; species Liasis olivaceus. The sequence goes on from CM061349.1 coordinate 330,414,774, forward strand.
GGCGAGAGAATTCATTGCGACGTCTTGCTCCGGCTCGGCTCCAGGCGCACGTAAAGGTTTTGCATGCCAATGTCTGTGTGGCTTGTGCTGTTCCTAGCTGGGAAAGTGTTTGTCTTTTTCTTGCATAGAGGGAGGGAGGGAGGGAGGAACGTGCCCAGGGCCTGCCCAGGGCAAGGTTTTGGAAGGAGGGCAAGCCCTCTCCCAGAGCGTGTGCGCCCCCAGCGGGCAAGGCTTTGCAAGCCCAGCCATGGGAAGCAGCGTGGAAGGGCGCCAAAGGGCCCGGCTGACCTGGCTGACCCCTCCCGGTCATCGCTGGTGGCCACACGGTTGTGCTGCTTGTTTTTGCTCCTTTCTGGAAAGAAGCCCCTCTGTCCCTGGGAACAGATGGCCAAACAGGACCGGCGGCTGACCGGCAGCAGAAGCGTGTGACTGGGGCCTGAATTCCTGCTAGCGGCACAAACACCCTCTGGTTCTCCAGTACCCAAGCAACGTGACCTGTTTAGGCTTTGAATGTTGGTCCTGACCGGATGGTGTCCCCCTGGTTCTTGTCCTTCGCCTATCCTTGCTCAGCGTCGGGAAAGCTTGCGTAACATTTCTTCTGCCTCCTCTTATCGCTCCCTGATTTACTCACCCAACGAGGCAGGAATCAGCCAGGCAGGAAGATGGCAGCTGTTCTCTTGACGGGGCGGGGGAAGGATAAAACAGCCCCTGAGATGCATGTCCTTGGTGCTTCTCGGAGAGGGGAGCTGCTGGCTGGCACTGGGTCCAGCAGTGCTGCCGAGAGGAGGCAGAAGATCCAGAGAGGCAGTGAGCCAACGGGCCACTTTGCGTTCTTTACCTCCAAGGTGGACCAGGTCAAGACAGTCCCTGGAGTCCAGGAATGCTGATTTATTGTTCTAGGGTAAAATAACAGAATCTTGAGAGCCCACCAGAGTTTCTCTCTACTCCATCTTATACCCAGCAGAATCAAGGTGGGGTTACTTTGAGTTTCTTTCTCACTCTTCCTTCAATCTCTGGACGGTGTAATCCAGTGTTTTTTAAAATTGGAAACTTTAAGATGGGGGGACTTCAATTCCCAGAATTCCCCAGCCAGCATTTTACAGTCCCCACATCTTAAAGCATCTTAAAACCTAAGGCTGGGGAATTCTGGGAGTTGAGGTCCCCGTATCTTAAAGCATGTTGGGCCCTTAAGTGTATCATGTAATATTTATTAAATACTTTTTGTTAAATTGTTTTATTTAATGTCAAGTCTAGATTATATTTGTAACTTGTTTTCAGGCCTTTTGGCTGTAAAATAAGTTTTTAAAAAGCAGGCTGGCTGGGGAATTCTGGGAGTTGAAGGGCACCCATCTTCAGGTTGCCGTGCTTGGAAAACACTGGTGTAATTGCTTCTCTAAGTCCCTCCTGAACAGCAGTTTTGAACTTTCCTTTTACGAAGACTTGCAGAATTCACCTTGTCTTGGCAACCGAAGGCTTAGGATTTTGTGGGTGGGTTGGTGGGGGAGAGGCAACTCCTGAATCAAGGGCCTGTCTTATTTGCACCCCTCCTGTGATGGGAGCAGCAGGCGGCTAGTTACAGGAGCCACAAGGTAGCTGCACTTTCAGAGCTGGTGCGCTTCTCGGGTCTCTTGTTGAGAACACAGGGAGGGGTCACCACTGTCCTCCCGTGCCCCTCGTGGGCTTCCCACGGAGGTCATTTGCTGGGTCGTTACGGGAACTGAAGCCAGCCTTGCTGGACGCTTAGTCTTGTCCGGCCTCAGAGTTCCTTGGCCCCCATGATGGCGGAGTTGGGCTTCTTGCAGACATTTCAACCCCCCCTCCATTGCCCCTCTCTCTCTCTCTCTCTCTCCACAGCAAGCAACGTCATAACAAGCTGTGGCGGTCGCACTCCGACAGCGATCTCTCGGACCACCACGAGCCCATTGGCAAGTCAGGGATGGAGGTCAGCAAAAAGGAAATCACCACCTCCGCAGACCGGATCTCCGAAAACAAGTCTTCCAACAGCCATGTGGCGGTGCCTCCGGGGCTCCCTGGCGGCCCCCACGGGCAGTTGCTGTGCCATTTGGGGGCTGGCCCTTTGGGGCACCTGCCCGGCAAGGAGAGGGTGATCCAGCTAGAAATTGCGCCCAGAGATTTCAATGTTGAGCAGATGGAGGACCAGCTGAACTTGAACAACATCAACGGGTGCCCCTCCGGGTGCTGCCTGGGGGACGCCAAGTCTCCCCTGGACAACTGCAATGTGCCAGATGCCTTACTGCAGCGAGAAGATGCCTTGGAAGTGGCCGCCGGGTTTCCAGACTTGGCGGTGGATGATCTGGAGAACGATGCCCTCAAGCCCGGCGATGGGAACGTCCACCTGGTGCCCATGGAGGAACTGGAGTCCTGCTTGCGAGACACCCCCAGCCCGCCACCCAACCTTTCTCCGCCGGAAGAAGAGGAGGAGGAGGAGGAAGCAGCCGCCGGAGACTTCGGGGTGGATCGGATTGACTTCTTCAGCGCCTTGGAGAAGTTTGTGGAGCTCTCTCAGGAGAACAGGCCGCGGGCCTCGTCCGGCTCCAGGGCAGAAGAGCAGGGCAACGGGCGGAATGGGCCCCCCAGGATCTCTGGGCTGGAGCTGCTGCCTTCCGACCCCCCAGAGCAGGCCCAGCGAAGTGCCTCTGCCGGCAGCTCCCCCCAGGTGTCGGAGGTCTCCTCTCTGGAGGAGGAGCAGCTGAAGGTATCAGAGGCAGAGGGGAGGGTGTTGCCCGGGCAGTCCTAGGACCTTATAAAGTTGTAGCCGGGGGGAACGATAGAAATTAATCCTGAGTGAAATGCCCCCCCTTCCCCTTTCACGCCAGGGGATGTGAAAACACTCCTACGCACCACCAGCACCCACATCTGCTGCTGCTGCTGGCTGGCTGGCATCTTCTAAAATTGCAAAGTGCCCCCAAAATAATAGGCATACGGATGGCTTTCCTGCCTCCCAGGATTTGGAGGGGTGGCGGTGGTGGGGGTACCTCGGTGTCCTGTTTTTCAGCCTCCTGCCTCTTCATTTTTCTCGCTGGGGAGAATGGAGGGAAATCCCACCCTTGAGGAAGTGGAATTGTTAAAACCCAAACCAAACATTGCTAATTTCTCTCCTCTCCTCTCCTCTCCTCTCCTCTCCTCTCCTCTCCTCTCCTCTCCTCTCCTCTCCTCTCCTCTCCTCTCCTCTCCTCTCCTCTCCTCTCCTCTCCTCTCCTCTCCTCTCCTCTCCTCTCCTCTCCCCCCCTCCCGTCCCCTTCCCTTCCCTTCCCTTCCCTTCCCTTCCCTTCCCTTCCCTTCCCTTCCCTTCCCTTCCCTTCCCTTCCCTTCCCTTCCCTTTCTTTTCTTTTCGCTTTTTATTCATGTACATATTGCATTGATTAACAAATCAGAAAACGTCCCCTGAAACAACACCACGTTAACCTCCCTGTAACACTACCTCGCACTGCCTCTTCTTGTTTTCATCCATCCCTTGATGATTTCCTGGGAAAAGGCAGAGTGATGGTCTCTTTGAACCAGCTTCCTGAAGCGACCTATTGCGGGGGGTGGGGGGGAAATGCCTGAATCTTGGCTGGGGGAGGCAGTTCCGATGCACAGCTCGGCTTCAGGCTTCTCCCCTTCTGCCCTCTGGGGGAGGGGTTGCTCTGCTAACGTGGGTCTCACCCACCTTTTGAACTACCTTTCACAGTTTCAGGGGCTGCTCTCGGTGGTGTTTGTTGCAGTGTTTCTCAACCCTGGCCGCTTGAAGATGGGTGGACTGCAACTCCCAGAATTCCCCAGCCAGCCAGGCTGGCTGGGGAATTCTGGGAGTTGCAGTCCACCCATCTTCAAGCGGCCAGGGTTGAGAAACACCAATCTGAAGCTTCCTTCTCCCGTTCCCCTGGCCGCTGGCGCCATCTGCTGGTCAAGGAGCAGCCACAGATCCAAATGACAGACATGCTCCATCCAGGGAGGTTGAACCCCGTCCCGGAGCCCCTCCATCTTGCTAGGATTCAGAGGGAGCTAGTTGGGGCCATCTAGTCTTCCATCTCCTCCAGGCCCTGGCTGAGGACTTCCACCCTATCTCCAGCCCAGGGAGGAACTGAGCCTCGGCATATTGATGGTACCTTACCATTGCAGACTAGATTACTACTATGCACGCTGCTTGGAACAGCCCTTGAGGACTACCCTGAATCCCTGGATAGCCTCTGCCAGCAGTTTCCTAGAGATGTAAAATAGCCGATCCCTCAAAGGAAAAAAACGGGGGGGTGGCTGCTCATCCCCCACTCCCCGCTAGCGGACGGTTGCACTACAGGTGGCCCTCGTTTAGCGACTGCTTCATTTAGCAACCATTCGCAGTTACGACAATGATGAAAAAGTAATTTTATGACCAATGCTTGCATTTACAACCTCTGCAGGTCTGTAAAGCAAAGGAAAGCTGAAGTAAGATCATAAGCATAATTGCGGTTTCACTTAGCAACCGCTTCACTTAACAACTGAGTCGCCGGTCCCAATTGTGGTTGCTAAACGAGGGCTACCTGTACACAGCTGTGGCCCCCCGTATTCCCTACCCTAACAGGCGGTCCACAGTCAAGGGTCTCAAATACTGCTGAGAGGTCCAACCAGGAGGGCTTCTCTCTCCCACCCAGGACCTGGTGATGGTTATCCACCAATGCTGTTTCTATACTGATCTGAACCCAGACTCAAAGGGATCCAGTTAATCTGCTTCATCATTTTACTTGCATGGGGGCCCACCCGCTCTACCTCTAAAGGATCAAATACAGGCAGAAGAACGGCGATAGAAGCCCAGAGGGTGACATTTCTCAAAACACCAAATTGGAGCCCCCCCGTCTTCTCCTGCTCCTGCTCCCCCCAGGCCCTCGGCTGGGTCAGGGAGTTGTCTCCTATTCCAGCAACAAGCTCTGTGTTGTTTCAGAATAGGAAAGCAGTAACGTTCTGTGTCCCACCACCAGAACACCCCTTACCCCAGAAGGAGGTATTTGGCCTGATTTTACATGGAAATCTTTTTGGGATTGCAAGTGTATTAAGATCCTTTTTCGTTTCTCCTCTTTTCTCCTTTTTCAGCTCTCGGAACCGGAGCACGCAGCCAGCCTGATCCGGTCCCATTCGCCTGTCGTTTCGGTCAAAGAGATCGTGACCGAGATCGAGTCCATCCACCAGGGAGGAGGACAGGGGCCGGCAAAGGCAGAGGCCGCAAGCAGTCCCGCCCCAGCACCCAAGAGGAACGCCCTCCACGAGGGGCCAGCCGAGGCGACCTGGCCTTGGGAAAGCAAGCACGGGAAGGGTGAGGAAGGAGGGGACGGGGTTGGACCTGTCCCGAAGGAAGCTGCTCGAGAGCCTTTGAAACTGGATCCCGAAGGGGCTGGGGTCCCCCCAACGCCTTCCTCCAAGCCAGACGCGGAAGGGAGGGGCTTGGCCGAAGACCCGGCAGAGGGCCGAGGGCTCCCTGGGCCCAAATGGTGCCCCGGCTCTGTCCGACGTGCCACCCTGGAGTTTGAAGAGCGCCTCCGGCAGGAGCAGCAGGACCTGCAGCACGCGTCCCCCATCGCCCTCTTCCCCGTCCGGAAGAACTCCCGGAATGAATCCACAGGGGCCGACCTGGCCGGGAAGGGCAGGAGTGATGACCTGCCCCACGAGCCAGCCCAGCTCGCGAAGGGCAAGGAGGCCTCGAGGGCTGGGAGCGGCTCCGAACAGCCGGCCGAACCTTCTCCCACACCCGACGGCCCCGCAGAGGCGGCAGGATTGGCCCGGGAGCACAGGATGGTGCTTTTGATGGAGAGCGACGAGGGGGCTCCTCTCCTCAACCCCCTCCCCAAGAGAATCGAGATCATTGAGTACACGCACGCGTTGCCCAGCCTCCCTGGGACAGACGGGGCAGAGAAGGCCGGCCCAGGCCAGGCCCTGGAGAAAACCGTGGATGAAAACTGCAACACCTCTTTTTGCTCTGAGGACCCCGAGGGCAGCTCGGATTTGTTCAGAGCCCCAGCCCGGGGCGGCTGCCCTTGCCGCCAAGCTCTCATCTCTTGGGGAAGCCCGGAGAAGGAGGAAGAAGGGGGGATGGGGGCACCGGCCGACCCCACGGCCCCCTTGCCTTCTGCCTGCTGGGCAAGCTGCTCCCCTCCGCCTTGTTTGCGTCGCCAGCACCTTCTTGGCCTGGAGGGGGTCACTCAGGGCAGCACAAGCACCGAGTCTGAGCCGGCTCCCTCGGCGGGTTATGCTGGAAACGGGCAGTTTTCCTTGGAGGAGAGGGGCACGGGCTTCCTGCCCTGGATACGCTGGGGCCCCAATCCAGGAGAGGCTCCTCCGGAGGCCCCTGCAGCGGCCCGCCCCCTTTGCTGCTCCCTTCCTCGCCGGTCCAGCTGCGACGGCGGCGCCAAAGACTCCGGCCGGGGACCAGGCCTAGTGAAACAGCTGACGAAGGAGCTGGAAGCGCGCCTGCGCCAGGCCGGCCTCACCGCGCCTTCCCAAATGAAGCGTTCAGCCTCCTTGGCCAAGCTGGACTGCCTGGGCTCCTTGAAGGACGACCTACCCGGGGGCTGCTGCCTGCCTCCCGCTGCTGGCCCGGAGTCGCTCCGGGTCACCCGCAGCCCCACCCTGGATCCCGCCATCTCCTTGCCCGCCCTCCTGTCTCCCCAGCCCACTAGGCATTTTGTGGAACCGGTCAAGATGTGGGGAAGCCTCGCCCTGAGCCGGCCGGTGGAGAGGCCCTTGGCCCAGTACGCCCAGGACTTCGCCCCGACCTGCCCGCCCCCGGAAGGAGCATGGACTTGGGCCCAGGGCCTGGCCCAGCCGGCTGCACTCCCTCGAAACCCCCCCGCTAGAACTCGACTGCCCAGGAGATTAAAAAAGGCGAACGAGAGAAAACGAACCTCCAATCCCATCTATAATACTATGTGATCTCTGGCTCTCCTTCCCTTCCCCTCCCTTCCCTTCTCCCCCCCCATCAAACTTGACTCTTTTCACAATACGTTTGTGTGTTCTTCAGTTGGGGCAGATGTAATATATAACGAAACATGCACTTTATTAGTTAGGTTTTTTATATGTTCTTTTATTTTTACAGTTCCTACCTGCATGTAAATTTTGAGGTGGCTGAATTCATGGGTAAACTTCCCTCCCATCCGTACGAGTGACTGCAAGATCATAGGGTGGTGTTTTTCCTTTGTTTCGTTTCGTTTTGTTGTTTTCCTATAAAAATATTTTACCTCTAATGAACTTTTTTTTTTTTTTTTTGCTTCGTCTTAAAAGAACACCCTCCCTTAAGCACAAAGGAGGAAAGAGGTGCAGCCGGTTTTGTGTTCCCGCCCAGAGAGACACAGGCTTGCCCAAGAGTCGGCTTGGGCTGCACGGTCCTGCTCTGCCAATCAGGGAGGGGGGCACACAGGAGCCAAGCAAGTTCCCCCTCCTTCCCTTCCCTGGGGGCTGAGCCCCTTGATCTGGAAAGCTGTGATGGGTTTTTTTTTTTCAACTCAGCCCCAGGAGCCATAGATGTCCAATAGAACCAACAATATTGTTGTGTGCATCAGGACGACATTGTGCACGTGACACCAGTTATTTGCACAATGCCACCCCAAGAAGGAGGTTGCAGAGGGCCAGAGGGGCGTCACTGATCTGTTGAGCGGGGCTGCCACCCCCTCAGCCCCCACAGTGGTGTCGGCTGGAGGGGGGAGTCATCCGAACCTCGTGCCAAATTCCCTGCCTCCCTCCCCAGGCAGCCAATCTGGGAGCTGGCAGGGCAGAAGTCATTCTGCACCACGGAGGGGTCCCTGGACCCCCCCCAGCTCTGCCCTTAAAAACATCTGCCCTGCTGTGCGGTGGGTAGGGGAGCTCCTCGCCTTGGAGGGTCCTTGGGTCCCCCCAGGGCAAGGCCTCTGTGATGCAGGGGGCCGTCGGGAGCTCTGCCCACCGTTTCGGAAGGGCACTCGGATGGATCGGGCAGAGAGCGCCTCGCACGTGCGTGCGCGTGCAGCCACACACATCTTGACTCCCCAAGAAGTCTCTTGCTGGAAGCAGCGGAAGGAGAGACGGAGAAAGAGGCTTGAAAAGGGTGATTTCGGAACGAGGGGGGCTCGGAAGGGTGTTCTTTTAAGGCAAGCGTGGAAAGGGTTTTAACCCTTTGGTTACTTGAATAAAGCAGCGGGCCTTCTCAAAACTCTGCGGCCATATCTGTTTCCTTTTTCTCCACTGTGTAAAGCGCTGTGGGTCTTGTCGGGGTCCCTGCCTCCCCCCAGCCCCTTCGATACCATCCAGAGATGAATTAGGACAGGGTTCCTCAACCACAGCCACTTTAAGATGGGTGGACCAACTCCCAGAATTCCCCAGCCAGCTCCACCCATCTTAAAGTGGCTGAGGTTGAGGAACCCTGAATTAGGATCCGCGGACAGATACCACCTGCCTTCTTCCTGTCGTTCTCGGCCTCTTTAGGTGAAAGTTTTCCATCTTCTCACACGTATGTGTCACCCCCAAGAGAAAAAAAAAGTATGTGTGTGTGTATGTTGTTTTTTTTTCTCTCTGTACATAGTAGGACTTATAGAAGCAACCGGGGGGGGGGGGATTTTTCTCCTGCCCGCCTTCGCTGTATTTCAAATGGGCCACTTGGCATCTCTTCTGTAAACTGGAAAACCAATTTCCCCTTAACAGAACTCTCTACCGTTATTTGCACACCTTTGAGACTAGGCATAACTGTTTAGCTTCTCTTCCCCTCTCTGATACTTACCTACTGTTTTTTTAAAAATGTATATGAAAAGTAGTTTCTTTTGCCAGCTGGTGCCAAATGCATGGGAAGTGCGTTTTTTCTTTTTTTTCCTTTTCTTTTGCCTTTTAATTTATCCATTTCCGTTGCATCCCCTCTCTTGTGCTGGGCCATCGGAAGATCTTCACCCTCGTGTGCTTCGTGGATGGGTGTGCATGTGCTCCTTCCTTTAATTTCCTGTTTTCTGGAGATCAGGGTTTTCTAAAGTTCATCAGTAACACTTCCAGTTGAGCCGAGTCTCTTAATGCACTGAAATGTTCATCCCTCTTAACCGCAGCCCGAAGAACCGCGTCTGAATTTCTGTGAACCTGGGGGCAAGGGGCATCTCTCTCTCGTTCTTTCATTAAAAAAACAATCTTCTATTTCTTTGACGGCTAAGAAAGTACTTCCAGAAAATCTATACTCTTCTGAAGAAGAAATGTGTTACGCATCTTATCCTCTTCCCCTTGCTCTGTAGGTAATTATAACAGTTCGGGACCGAAAGCTGGAGGTCCCCAAGGAGCTTAGAGGAGCATCCGGTGGGTTTGCCCCAAGACTCCCCCCAAGGGGGTCCAGCTCTTCTTCTCTTAGGGCTTATGATAGGTTTAAGCGGCCCCTGAACTTCTGCACCTTGAAATGCCCCACTGATTTCCCGGTTCAGCCTCAGCAAGGAAGAGGGCGCCTCTAGGTTGGAGGGTTTCCGATCCGTTCCTCCTTCTCGTAAATGATGTGCAGGTCTTTGCAGCTCAGTTGGCGGGGAGGGGGGCTTTCGGGGTGGCTGGAGAGGATGCCCAGGGTCTGTTTCCCAGGCATTTGGAGTGAGGACCCATTTTTTCTTCCCAGAGCCCAGCTTGATGCTTGCGCCCCCTTGATTGTGACAAGGGGGCTTCTCTGTGGCTACCACCAGCCCAGCTGACCAATGGGGTGGAGGGCTTTAAACTTGCCATTCACCCCCTGGCACGACCCGTCGACCCCGTTGTTCTTGAGAGGGTCTCTCGGATGCTGCGTTCCCAGTAGGATGATTCCCTTCGGCCCCAGGAGAAAGTTCCCCCGGTGGCTTCCTGAATCGGACAGTTCCCTTCCAATCTGCTTTGTCGTGCTGGAGATTTTTCCGATCCACTTAATAGTTGAAACTTGATTTTTTAGCTTCCTTCTTAAGGAATGAAGGCGCTGGGTCTTGGGGACGTCCCCATCAGGCACAACCGGCTCCCAGTTTTTCTCAGCACCGATGCCAAAAGAGGGAGCCCCGTCTTCTGATGTCCGAGTCTCTCCACATCTGCAACCAAGGACTTCTTTTTAATTTTCTTTCCTCTCTCTCTGGCCCCTTTCTTCCCTGCAGCAGGTTCGAAACTGGACAGTCCAGGGATTGTTTCAGTGTGCTTGCCCGTGACGTGCCCATTCCCAGCCGGGCATGAGAATTGGTGGGTCTGTGTGTGTTGGGGGGCAGGGGGGCGAAACGCTTCACGTCCACCCTCCATCTCTTGAGTCATCGGGGCCACTAGTCAGGGTCTCTTCTGGAAATAAAATGTGTGCCTTGCAGCTCATCTTTCCTGGGGAGGGGTTCTCTCTTTCGGGGAGGGGAGCGCCCTCCTCTCGCGCTGGTTCAGTTGCACCCCAGACTCAGCTTCTGTCTGCAGTCCTGGGGGCGGGCAGCGTCAAAATCCATTTTTCCCCCACGGTTTTTCTCACAATCAAAACTGGATTGCTGAAAGAGCTCCGCGCGGTTGGCAAGGTCTGCTTCCGTTTCGTTCTCTTGGGTTGCTCTATTTATGAAAATGGTAACACGGACCGAAAGCATGGCTGGTTTTTAAAAGGGCATTTTCTTCTGGGTTCCTGTCCTGCGTCCGCTCTTTGCATGAAGGAGTCAGATGTGTGCAGATGTTTTGCCATTTCCTCCCTCCGGCGGCCCCCATTTCCTCCCCCCCCCGATTTCTCACTGTACTGTAAGCCTTGTGGAGCCTTGCGCGAGGGGCGAGGGGATGGATGTCACAGGGACCGGCGTGCGGAGGTCCATCTGTACTGAAAGTGTGCACAGACTGGTGATAAATAGATGAATACAGCAGTGTTTCTCAACCGTGGCAACTTAAAGAGGCGTGGACTGCAACTCCCAGAATTCCCCAGCCAGCCATGCCGGCTGGGGAATTCTGGGAGTTGAAGGCCATGCCTTTTCAAATCGCCACGGTTGAGAAACACTGGAATAGACACTCGTTTTCTCTTGGGCATTGTGCTGCTCCGCAAGAAGCCCATGCCAGGTTGGCAGCTGTGTCAAAACGGTCCCGTGTGCCCTCCCCAGCTGAGCATCCCCAAAGTCGTACCCGCTGCCTTTCAAAAGGACCCGGGGGGGGTGCCATTCCCCCAGGACCGGGTCCTCTGCCTGGTGATGTATTTCATTTGTCTTACGATTGTAGCCCTCGATAGATCTTCCCCAGCCCCCTTGACTCTCCTGGCCACTCAAATGCCTGTCCGGACCCAGAAGAGACCAAAAGTGTACTGTTTCACTGGGGAGGTCGTAGAAGGGTATTCCCCCCCACACTTCCTCCCCAAATATTTCTGGGGAAGGGGCAATTCCTGGCCTGGGCATGGGGGTGAGCCACCTTCTGACTCCTGGAGAGGTTGGCAAGCTGGCACTTCTTGCCCAGGGAGGAGTCTCTTGGCAAGGCCTTCCTGGTGCAGCCAAGACCTTTGGCAGCCTTCAGGGGGGCACCCTCCTTTTGAGATGGGGGAGTGGCAAGCCTTGGTACGTGGGAGCGGCTTGTCCATGTTGGGATCTGCATTTTGTGGGGTGGCTGGAGAGAGCGCGTCCTGGCCACCGTGCAGCTGTGGGTCTCCCTCTGCCCCGTGCCCCCGCTTGCATGGCGGGGGCAGCACTCCTGCAGCAGCTTCAGGACCGGGAAGGGGGGTGATGTTCATCGTCCTCTTTTTCCTCTTCCCATCCTGCCTTCTCCCAGCCTGACCTTTGGGCTCCCTCTCTCACAGGGGCTTCTACGATAGACTGCCCGAACACAAGGATGCTCGGCTGTTTTTAAATGTGAACTCCCACACTCAACGGGGGCTGACTTGATGTTCTTGTTACTGAATAAATTTTTATTTTGAGAACTGAGGGCATCTTGTCTTAATTGGGGCAGGGTGCGGGGGGATACGAAAAAGTGGGGCCTTTGAACTTTCCCCAAACCCAGATCTCCTGGACATTGACTCTCGTAAGCCAGCGTTGGCTCTCCATAGCGGTGCTGCCACTGCATCAAAAGTAGTTGATTTATATTTTATTTATGTATCAAATTTGTCACTGCCCGTCTCGTTGAAACGACTCTGGGCAGTTTACAGCAGAGATAAAATTCATTAAAATACAATACAAAAACAATCCTAATAATAAATAACTTCCAAGAAAGATGGATTGTTGACAAGTAACTCGGGGAGTGTCGTCAGGGCACTAACCACCCCCAGGGAGAGTTAGAGCTCATGCCACCCCGTGCACGCTGGCAGTGCCAGTTCACATGTTAAACTCCGAACCTTCCGGAGTTAGTTCATTCCTGATGAGAGATGCTGCAATTGCAGACCCCCCGTACCAAACAGGGTAGGGCCCAGGACTTACAAATTGCTTCCTCCTCTATATTTTATTTCTTGTGCATAGTGAACGTAAGATTTTAATACCTATTTTGGCCTTCGCTAGATTGATCCATGGGAATTCTTAGGCGGGTCGGACTCGGTGGGCCAAATCTCAACTGTAGGCTTGTCCTGCCCCATCCTGAGTCATAAGCCGGGTCCAGTCATGTCCTGATGGCCAGAGTTTCATATTGCCCGGAAGAATTGGCAGAAGCCGTTCATGCTGGCACCATTTGCCTGGAAGGGCAGGGGCGGGAAGGGCAGGCAGGGGTCTCACTAAACGAATTTCCCTCCAGATGGTAGGACTTCAACACCCAGAATGCTCAGCAATGGCCACGCTGGCTTGGGAATTCTGGCAGTTGACGTCTACCCAGGGGTTAGCGAATTGGGGAAAATGCATTTATGAGAGTTTGCAGAAAGGGGGGAGAGAGATTAGCCTACAGAACCATTCATACAAAATTGTAGGGAAGGGTTCTTCACTGGCACCTGATTCAGAGCTGTGCCAAACTGGACTTCTGGAAACCAGAGCACTTTATCTATAAATGCAGACCAAAACAAGGGGAGAGGCCTGTTTTCCTCAAGCTCTAGCTGCCTCTGTTCACATAACATAGCAAGCCATGATTTCTTTAATCACGGCTTGCTGAATAAACACAATTAGCTGATGTCACTCAATGAAACAGACTGACAAGCTACAGTTGCTGGGCTCCCCAGCTACAAAGCCAGAAGCAAGCAGACCCCACGAGGGCTCAGTGTGTTGTGTGAAGTCAACCCCTGTGTTGGAAGAATCCTTCTCCAAATAGACCCAAGAGGAGCTGGTGGGAGTTTATGACCTGATGTGTCTGCTTGGTGTGTTCTCCTCCTGCAGCCGTGTGACCGCCATCCATTTTTGGTGGCCCTTGCCACAATGGCAGGACAGCTGAACAAAGCGTCAGGCCCAGGATCCAACCCAGAAGCCAGTGATGTGCCCTCAGTCCTCCAGCCTGGGAGATGGGCATAAGATGGTCCCTGTTGGGGATGGGAGGCCACCCAGCAACCAGGCAGAACAAGAGGCAGCTTGGTTGATTCGGACAAAGAGCCCCAAGGACGCCATTACACAGTTAAGCCACAGATGTTTAATGCCAGGGCTTCCAGCACCAAATACCTCGTTCGAATGCTAGGTCCAGTTCTGCATTTTAGTAAGATTCAGCAACACTGGCTGTGAAGAGGATCTAGTGCTAGAAACTAAGTTCTATGAAGAGAGAGGGAAGGGGGGTGTCGTTTTAGCTTTGAAAAAAATAAACGGGGGTCCCTGCAAGGACCTGGAAGGATTTCACACAGGAGGAGGCCGAGCCCTGGTTCCTCCTCCCCGCGGGCAGGGCCCAGCACAACGGATTGAAGCTGCAGGGAGCAGGTTCTGACGATGGCAGAAAAACACGTTTTAAGAGGAAAGAGGGACCCGATTCCCGGAGAGTGGGGGGCTCCCCTCCGCTAGGTGTGTTCACGCAGAGGCTGGAGAGCATCTCTCTGGGGCGCTGGCATTTGGGTCCCTGCGCCGGACGGGGGTCCGGCTAGATGGGCTTAAGGGTTCCCTTCAATGCTGGGATTCTATGGAAAGCGCCCTCTAATAAAGGGAGACTAGTTCTGCCCAGAAGGGCACACGGGGCTGTGTCTGGATTCATTCCCCTGAATTGCTTTGCCCTGATTGCTGGCACCCTGAATACCCAGAATTGGAAATCCTCTGCACACGTGCAGAGTGCGGCCACCACAGCCACCAAGCGAGCTGAGAGGGAGAACCTTCTCTTTCTCACAGTCCTCTCTTCTTCTTCTTCTTCTTCCCCTCGCCCCACGAAGCAGCGCAGCCCTTCCCCAACCCGGTGCCCTCCAGTTGTGCGTTCTAAGGGTTTTTTTAACGGCTTCCGCAAACTGACCTAAGCGGCTGTCCGCTGTGCGAGAGCCCAGAGCAGAGGCCACGCCGGCCAGCAGAGGCCCTCCTCCACCAAGGCCGGAGGTTCGGGGGGGGGGGGGAGGAAGAGACCCGAGACCCTTCACAATGCACTGCCAGCCCCCCCAACAGGCGCAAAGAAGCGAAAACAGCCAGAAGCCCTTTTGCAGGTTGGAAAAGGAAAAAAAACAACAACCTTAATTCACAGGAAATGCGAGCCCGCTTTAAAATCAGCTTGCACCGTGTGCTTTATGCATTTATTTGTTTTATTTAAAGCATTTCTACGGCTGCCCAGCTCAAACAACGCGACTCTGGGCAGCGGGCAAAAGGAAACAAACGAAAACCAACACGTGCCAAATCCCCACGCGGAATTAAAACCTAAAAAACGACAACAGGGCTGGAGTATACTTTATCAACAAAACGAGGCAAGGTCTCCCCAGACTGACCGTAAACCAGGAGGAGTCTGGTTTCCCAGCGAATGCATTCTGATAAAACCTTGCGTGCTTTTGATATCTTTTCCGTACTTTTTATTAAAAGGCGTTGGATCTGATGCCGGGAGCTGCAGGACCCCAAAGCTTCTGCCTTTCGATAAAATGGGTTGGTTGGAAAAGGGGCTCCAGACTCCTCCGGAGTTTTGCAAAACCAAATCAACCCTTGTTTCAAAAGGACAGGGTGGACAAAGCGTAATAACCAACTATAGTTTAAATTCTGGACCGGTCTAGGCAGTCTTTCTCAACCTTGGTCTCTTTAAAACGTGTGAACTTCAACTCTCAGAATTCCCCAGCCAGTGGACTTCAACTCCCAGAATTCCCCAGCCAGCCATGCTGGCTGGGGAATTCTGGGAGTTGAAGTCCACACGTCTTAAAGTGGTCAAGGTTGAGAAACACGACTCTAGGCACTTCAGTGCATCTGATGAAGGGAGCTGCAGCTCACCAAAGCTGCTGCCTTTGGATAGAATTTGTGAGTCGGAAAAGGCACTACCAGCCTCCTGACTTTTTTGCCACCAAAGGGATCAAACACGGCTCTCCTCCTGCAGGGCCCAAGGTGACTGCTGTGGGGCATGTGGTTAAGAGGAAATGTGGTTCACCCAGCGTGCCAAGACAACAGCTGGTTTCCCGCAAGATGCCAAGCCAGCGAGGGACGGAGAATTACTCTCACTGAGTTGTTCAGCTGCTAGTCCTCAAGGTTTGAGACATTAGGCCCGGCCTAACGAGATGTGGGGAAAAGAGGTTTTCTGTCCACAGAAGCCCCCGTCCTCCAGTCCAGCCTTTTCCTGGCTTGCGGCTTGAATGACACCACCGTGCCGGGGCAGCCCAGCGTGGATCCCCGGGCCAACTGCCCGGGTCCGACAGCCCAGAAGCTCCTTCACATTCATTCACCTAATGCACTTGCTAATTTTATCTCCCACCTTTGCTGCCGGAGTTCAACAGGGCTTCCACGAGGATCTCCTGTTTTATCCCAACTACAACCCAGCGGGTAGGCAGGGCTGAGCCCTCAGTCACCCTGTTAGCTTCCATGGCCAAGGGGGGACTTGAACTCGAACCTCCCCGGCCCTAGTCCAGCCCCTTCTGCGTGGCACCCCTTGGCTCTGCTTGTGGGGCAACAACCTGGCCTTTCCCTCTTCCTTTTAGCACCCTTTTTAGGGGGCCATCTGTCAAGCACCGACGGGCTTCCACTGCTGTGACTTTTCTTTGCAAAAGTGATCTGCCTCTCCTCACTGAAACTCGCTTCGCCCAAGGGAACAGGCACGGAGGCAGCAAAATTCAGTGTTTCCTCGCAATTATTTCGGTGCTGGGATTCAAAGCGTCAGACGGCACATCCTCAGACCAAGGTTTGTTTCTGGGGATCCTCACAAACCGTGGAGCTGCAGAAGCCTAGGGTTGAAGGGGGCTTTGAAAAGACAAAGGGCTCTCCCACCTTGGCTTGAAACCCCCCAGGGATGGAGCCCCTCAGCCCTGTGGGGCAGGAAATCCCTCCCTGTCTGAGTTTGGACCCCCCTCTGCAAAGCTTCCACCTGCTGGTTCTTGTCCTGGCCTCGGGCACTTCAAAAAATAAAGCCACGCACTGTTCCCTGGGACGCCCTTCAAGGGCTGGAAGAATGGCGAGCTGGAGATTTATGTATTTACTTTTACTGTTATTTCTTCTTTGCAAAACGGCTTGCAGCGGCTTAGAAACACCAGGAACCCCCTGGGTGGAACAGAAGGGGAGAGGCAGAGGGGCCAATTCTGCACTTCCCAAGTAAGGCAAAGTCTCAAGTCATACCTTTATTCCTGGTGACTCCACACGTCCACGCAGTTTGCTCGGCAATAACACAGCAGGGTTTGGCACTCAGGGATGTTTCTTCAATTTTCCAGTCTGGTCTGAGATCTCCGGGTGGTCTCCCATCCAGCCACTAACCAGGAGGCCCGATCCCACTTACCTTTTTGAGCCCAGGCACAGTCAGCTCAGGGCTGCCCCTGCAGTGAAGACCCCCTCAAGGTCCCATCCTGGTACTTTTCCTGCTACAAGAGCAAGTGCTTCACACCCCACGGTGCAGCCCCCGCCCCCCCCCCCCCCGATTGGCACTAAGGCTGGCTCTCTCGAGGGGCAGCAGAGCCTAGGAGGTGGGGAGAGGTCAAAAGGCCCGGAGCAGGTATGTCTTAACCCCCATTTCTGGAACTGCGGGGGGGGAGGCAATCTGCTTCTCCTCTTCTCGGCAAACTCTCCCGAGTCTGGGGGCTTTGCATGCAGCGGCCCAGTTCACTGTCGGGCTAAGAGGGGCGGGGGTCTGTGGCGGGAGCCGGAAGCCCCTTCCCTGCCCCGGCCCTTGCACCGCGGAGCCTCGCCCGGGTTATTCTCCGGACTGGAGAAGCGGGAGCGCCCCCGCGTCGGTCCCGGGAGGCACCAGGTGGGGGGGCCCTCTGGACCCTCTGGTCGCCCAAGGGCTGGCGCTGGCGGGGGGGGCGGCACCCTGTGCAGGGAGAGGGATCCCATCCCAATTCCCTCCCGGGGGGCATTTGCCACCTGCCTCCAGTGCGCTGCAGCCGCTCAGTAGAACCCCCCGTCCGGAGGCAGTCTACCTTCAGCTGCCCAGCCCGGACCGCGGACCCCGCAGCAGGGCTGAGCCGCGAAGCCCCCCCGGCCTTCCCTCGCCCGCCCCCTCTGGAGGGGGAAGAAGAGGGGCGCCCCTCGCGGCGGCCGCCCCTCCCTCTCCGGAGGGCGGCGGGGCCCGGGGGTCGAGAGCGCGGCAGCGGCCCTTGGCGCCGCAGTCGGGCCCCTGTGCCAGGCCGCGTGCCAGGCGCGAGCGGCAGGCAAGCGCGAGCAGCGGCGCCCCGGCGGAGCCGGCGGGCGGGCGGCCGCCGCCGCGCCGGGCACGCGCTCCCCAGCCCGGCCGGCCGGCCGGCCCGGCCCCCGCCGCCCCCCCGGCCCGATCCAGCGCCGCCGCCGCCGCCGCCGCAGGAGGCTATATTAGGAAAGTGAGCTGGCGGCGGCTCTGCACCAGCGCCGCGCCTTCTATAGCCGCCCGCCGCAGCGCCGGGGCGGAGTTGCCGCGCCTCCTGCGCCGCGGGGCCCATTGAGAAGTTGCGCCCTCCGGCCGGCCAGGGGAGGCTCCCCGCGGAGAGGCAGCGGGCCCGGCCGAGGGGTCTTCGCCACCAGGAGGGGCTTCCCGGGCCGCGGCCGCGTCGCTGCGCCTTCCTCGACCAGGTGAACGGGGCGGTCAGGCGGGCGGGGGGCGCGTGGCGGGGTTGCGCGCGCCGGTGCGACCCCCGTTTCCCCTCGCTCTCCTGGGGAAGCCCCGCGGGGCGAAGGTCGGACGGCGAGCCCCAGATTCTCCCACCCTCCGAGCCTTCGCCGGACAGGAGAAGCGGGGCGGGGGAGAAACTCTCCAGGACTTCTTACACGTGCGAACTGGGGGGATCCCGGAACCCCCAACCTCGAGGGGCTAACGGTGTGAACAAAACCAAATGTAGCGCCCCCTTCCTTCCCCTTCCCCCGCCCCACCGCCCCCCCCCCGAAGGGTCATCTCTAAACCGACGAGCCTTGGAGAAACTTTGCGCAATCACGGTTTGGCTTTCCTTGGAAAGGTTGGAGCAGACGGGAAAGGAAGTGGGGGGAGGACCCATCAACTGGCCCTCGCTTGGCCGCTGGGTGGAATCTCCGTGTCCCAGCGCAGTCTACCATGGGTTGCCAGAGAAGGTGGGCATCGGCCCTTTTAAAGCAGCATCCCCCAACCCGATGCCCCCCAGTTCTGTTGAACTGACTTTGGGTCTTGCTTTGAGCTTCTCAGATTTGGCACCCAGTGCTGGTCTCACTGGGTTTCTCAGGCAAACCTACTGAGCAATGTTGGGTAGAATCAGCCGGGTAGAGTCTTTAGACGCAATTGTGCCCTGCCGGGATTGGGGAAGGCGAGGGCTCTGATTTATGGGCATTCCTTTCCTCCTTAAAAAGTGGGGGCTTGCGCCGTGGCCTAACAGGGCACGGTAAATCGTGGTTCCAAGTACCGAGAAGGTCAGACTAGATGACCTCCAAGGTCACCTTCTACTCCTACCTTCCCAGACTTCTGGATTGTCCTGGCTCAGCTTTCCATCTGCCACCCACTAAAGAGCGTCGTCCTTGCAGTGGGGCTGGCAAAGTTGCCCCAGGCTGTGCACTAGGACTCTACCGCCTGTCAGAGGCAGAAGGTTCATACGAGGAAATCCCCTTTGAAAAGAGCTTTTACTATCTGCGCTGGAGCGGGCTGGGTTTTCTAGCTTAGCAAGAATCAGGGATAATGCAAGAAGAGCCTGTGAGGAGGAACCCGGAAGGGCCAGTGCAAAGGCCCCAGTGTAGCCAGCCCAGGACGGCCACGAGGAATTTTTTTCCGGCAGGGCAGAGTTAACCTGAGGAACTCACTGCCACAAGACATTGATGATTTCAGGGAGAAGGCGATGCCAGCTCCTATCCATGCCCCCTCAGTGCCAGTGCTGGTGCCAGCGCCTGGCTGGGGAAAACAAGCGGGAGGATGTGCTGGGCACCTGTCCTTTGATGGAGTTGCCAACGGGGTGTCTGCTAAGCCATTTTGATTGATTGGTTGCTGAAGTTTGCCCACACCCCTTCCAAGCCAGGATTTCCCTGTTTGGCCATGATGGGGCAGGATGCTGGATAAACTGCATTTTGTTTTGGTTTTTTTACCCCTCCTGCTGGGCTTCTGCGGTCTTCAGTGGCAAGGCCTCAGCCCCAAGGGCCATACATGTGCCCAGAGTCGGCAGTTGGCTCCTCCCAAATCATGGCCGCGTTTGCATATCCACTGGCGGCTTTGATGGCAGGATTCCCAATTGAAAGAACATGCCGAGGTTAATAATCTGGAACTCACCTGCTGGGGGTCAACAGAGGCAGGACCAAAAGAGACCAGCTTTAGAGGAAAACAGGGATGGTGGAGGAATAAAACTGGAAAAGACTGGAAACTCTTCCAGTGTCATCTGGGGAGGGAAGAGAAGGTGAATCAAGAGATTTTCCCTGCCTGACATCTTGTGAAGCATCCCAAAAGTTGGAATTGAACTCCCTGGAGGCTGCTGTGGGCCAGGGGCTTCTGCAACTCCCCAGCTGACCTCGCTGTCTCTGTTTCCGCCCCCCCCAGGTCCCACGCCATGAGTCGCCGGGTGGTTCGCCAAAGCAAGTTCCGGCATGTCTTCGGACAGCCGGTCAAGGCTGACCAGATGTACGAAGACATTCGAGTCTCCAAGGTGACCTGGGACAGCTCCTTTTGTGCTGTCAACCCCAAGTTCCTGGCCATCATTGTGGAGTCTGGAGGAGGCGGGGCCTTTATGGTCCTGCCCTTAGGCAAGGTAGGTGGGCTTGGGGGTGGGCGACCCCTGCTGTCCCCTCTGTGGGGTGGGCCAGGGGAGGGAGCCACGGGGAAGAGCAGCATTAAGGCTCCCCTCTGGCTTTTTGCTTCCATGCTCAAAGCCCTTGGCACTTCATAGCTATTCACAACAACCCCGCGAGGTAGGGAATTCTCCTGGCCTGTAGGCAGTGCAGAAGTCAGCAGCTACAAGAGGCGAAGTCAGCATTCAGCCTTCCTTGGCTCTTCCTCAGTCAGGCTCCGTGGATTGCAGCGAGCCGGGCCTGCTTAATTCGCACTCAGGGCCTTGTGGCTTCCTCCCCGGGTACAGGGCCAAACGTGGGGGACGATCCTGTCAAACCACGCTAAAAACAAGCCACGGCTCAGCCCAGCCCAGCCCAGCCACTCACACAGTCAGCGTGTGACTGACCGGATTCAATTTCCAGGGGCTTTGCTGAGCCTCGGAGGAGAGGTCCGGACGAGCAAGAAGGCTTCGGGGTCCCGTTGTCTGGAGGGGCTCGGGGGGCCTCGGAAGGGCCCGAAGGGTTCTGCCGGGCCCAGCCTTTGCACTGTGCCCCCTGCTGGCCTCGGGCAGCGCTTGGCGGCTTTGCTTCTCTCTCGCGGCCTATTGACAACGTTCCCTCTTTGGGCTTTGGCCGGAAGAGGGTCTCTGGGCGGGGGGACGAGAGGCTGCGTTGCCCGTCTTTCCTTACGGACGCTGAACCCTCTGCTCAGGGCAGGAATCCGGGCAAAAGCCTCCTGGTCCATGGCTCCCCAGCCTCTGCTTTGGCGGAAGGGGAAGCCCGCCGTGTCCCCGGTCTTCACTCTCCAGCTGCTCCTGGCACGGGGCATTCTTCCTCATCCTCCATCCCAACCGATCTCCCGGTAACATCAGTCCTTTAGCCCGCATCCTGTGCTCTGGGGCCAGGGAAGACGCGGCATCACCTGCTTCGGCGTGATGCCTTCGGCTGTTTATCACATCCTGCCATCTCCCCCTTCATCCCCTAAACGTGCCCAGCTTGGCTCCTTCCGTTTGTCCTCCCAGCCTTAGTTTCTTGTCCCCGAAGATCCGGGACGTTCTTCTCCAAGCCTTCCTCTGAGTCCTTCTCCAAAGGGGGTCCTTAAGATGAGGTGCCACCCAAGGAGCACAAAACGGAGCGATTGTCTCCCCCGGTCTGGATCCGTGGTGGAAAATTTCACCCCAGAAGCACCAACAACTGGAGAGGATCCAAGAATGGTTTTGTTTTTTCAAAAGTTAGCAGGTCACGCTGAGCCTCTTGCACACGACAGAGCAAAGACAAGGGCTTCCAGAGGAAATCGGTCCACGTGGGCTTGAGTGTGCGTGCACGCCCGTCTAGGAGTGAGAAATTGCTCTCCGGCTGATAAGGAAACACGGTAACCGCCAGGAGGAGACCATGAAGCCCCTTGAAAGGAGAGAAGATGCTCAACCTCTTCCTTTGAAATGCGGAGTTGTCCCTTCGATGCGCAAGGGTGCCAGATCTCTCGTGGCTGTGTTAGCAAGCCGATCCCCTGCAGAAAAAGTAGGGCTAAGCGAGCGGATAATCGTGGAGCCCGTAACTGTGCTTTGCGAGGCATGAATTCTATAGAAGTTCAAGCTCTTTCAAAATATATTGGCTAAACTGCAAGCGATTTGTGATGCATCATGAAGGTTATAGAGATTCAGATAAAACGTACCACGATGGAAGTCGGCAGGTATTTGCAAACGGTCATTAACGCTTCTTCCACATCTCCCCCATTTTTATTTGCTCTCTGAAAACTCCAAGTCCGCATGAAGGAGGAACCAGGCAATGCCACGAGAGCTTCCTCCAGCCGGGACACGTGGGATGAACCCACATTTATGCAGGAGGAACAACAGATGAAGCTTCAGTGAACAGTCAGGATTAGCAGAAGGGGGCAATTGCTTTGTTATTTTTCTTTCAAAGCAGGGCAAGCCGAGAGCGCTATTCTCCAATACAGGGTTTTTCTTGACGCCGCCTGGAACTGCATTCACTGCTGGCTCGTGTTTGGTTTGCAATCAACTCCTATTCCGATAACTTTTTTGCAAACATCCCTCAACCTTTACTTGGGCATTTGATGTTGGCTTCCCAAGCAAAGCACTCTGAAGCAGTTATTTGTCTCTGTTAGAGTTCATTTATTTAAAACGTTCCTTTAAAGCACAGTTTCGGTGTTTTCATCCGAAGATGGTTGACGTGACCTGGGTAAACTCAACCAGACTTTTTTGCAGGGAGGCGACAGGCAGTGACGGGGGGCCGTGCGCCACTTCAGCTCCTAACTGGGTTTGCTTCGTTTCGTCTTGTGTCCTGCGTGAATCCGGCCTTTATCAGGGGTCGGCATCTTAATGCCTCCGGCAGCTTGGAGTAACAATTCCCGCCGTCCCGGGTCGTCAGTCACGCGGGAAACGAGGCTCAGAACTCCTGGAGGACACCGTGCTCTTTCCTGGCCCCTGGTTTGTCAAACCACCCATTTCACATCATTTCTGCAGTGACGCCGTGATGCGCATGACACCCCTGGCTTCCCCCCAGATAGCCAGGGGAGGGCACCAAGTTGGGGAAGCGTGACGAATTGCTCCTGGCTCAAGCAAAAACAGAAGATGGGCAGACCCGGTTGGACCTTTGCTGCCGACACGTCCTGCCCTTCAAGGACAACTTTTTGGGTTGCCTCAGTGAATGTCCGGGCAAACGGTGCTGCAAGCATGTGGTCAGACCCCAAAAGAAGGAAAAGAGCTGGGCGCTTGAGGCCTGCCTTCGCTGCAGGGGCTTTCTTCCCCTTCCTCCCTTGCCAATGGCCGCCGTCCTCCTTCCTCTTCCCTCCTGATACCGCTGCCCTCCAAAGCTGTGCTGCGCCCCCTCCCCCCCCCCCCCCCCCCCCGCAGCCTTCCTGCTCTGGACAGGCCACCATCGCGAGATGGACTGCAGCAGTTGTACGGCTCTGCTCACAATAATAAGTGACTCACTTTGGGAACAATTAAAATGATGGGAGGAGGCTGGGCGGGGGGGCATTTTTTCCACTGCTCAAATTTCCATGTGGGAATGTTTACCCAGCGGCATATGGACCTCCAGCGGGTGGGGCGGCAGAGAGGCGGCCCGCTCAAGGTCAGGGCACCCGGAGGAGAACTCCGGCACCCTCCTCCTGGGGAGCCGCAGCAACGGGCGTCTGCGGAGGCCACGGGTGGCCCTGGGGAAAGTTGGGGCGTGCGGTCGCCCGTCGGGGCGGGTGGCCCTTTGCCCCGAGCCGCACGTTGCTCCTTTGGCTCCAGCACATCTTCCGGTAAACTTGTGCTGGGGACCTGAAGGGATGTGTCAGAAGCCCGGCCGGCGTTTGGCTCAGCCTTCCCTCTTCGTTGCCAATTCTCATTTTGATTACTCGGTGTTTTCTTCCTGTCCTATTCATTTTGATCTGATTTCATTTTAAAGAAAGCCGATCTGGGAAATTGCAAGGATGGTGCTGCGGAAGAGCTGGTCGCCAAAAAAGATCAGGCTTCTGGTGTTTCTCCATTACACTTGTCCCCCAACGACCTTGCAGAGTAGGCCAGCCAGAGAGCCTCGTGTGTCTCTCTAAAGGAGGCAAAGCTGAGCAGGACCTGAATCGCCATCCTCCAGTCAGACCCCCGGGAGACCGAAGAGGGATCAGAGCTGCTAAATTTCGGACAGGTTGCCCTCAGATCAAGCCTGCAGCCCTCGATTTCTCAGCTGCGGGCGGCCTGTCCTTGCCCTCTTCTCATGCCAGCCAGCAGCCCAGGAGCTTCTGGGGCCCCCCACCCAGAACTAACCGGGCCCCGCCCAGGCCAGCTCCAGAGCCCGGCCGGGGCACTTAAGGCCTCCTCGGGCCCACGCGGCTCCCGGCGCCTCCATGCACATGCCCTGGCCCTGGCCCTGGAGGCCCCTGGCCGCCCTGTCCTTCCCGGCTCCGGGACGTCCCGTCTAGCCTGCCGTTCTCCGATTTCCTAAATGTCTCCCATCCAAGGACTAAAACGTTGGGAGCCCGTTTGCGTTTCGTTTCGTTTCGTTTTAATCTGTGCAGGTCGTAAATAGTGGCGCCTGCTGTTCTGGGTTCGCCTTATTGCCGCACTCCTTCTCCAGCGGCCCTTTAGGGCTCCTCTGAGCCACCTCCTTGTCTCCTGATCCGCAGCCCCCTGCTTTCGCTCGCCTTTCCCCATGATCCATCCATCCCTCCTCCTCCTCCCCTTCTCTTTCTTCTTCTCCTTCTCCTTCTCCTCCTTCTCCTTTGCTCCTTCTCTTTCTTCTCCTCCTCCTCTTCCTCCTTTTCTTTTTCTCCTCCTCCTCCTCTTCTCTACCACTCCTCCTCCTCCTCCTTCTCTACCAACTTCTCCTTCTTTCTTCTCCTCCTCTTCCTTCTCCTTCTCCTTCTCCTTCTCCTTCATCTTCTCTTTCTTCTCTACCACTCCTTCTCCTCCTTCTCCACCACTCCTCCTCCTCCTCCTTCTCTACCACTCCTCTTCCTCCTCCTTCTCTACCACTCTTCCTTCCCCTCCTCCTCCTCTCCTACCTTTTCTCCTCCTCCTCCTCCTCCTTCTCTACAGCTCCTTTACCACTCTTCCTTCTCCTCTTGTACCAGTCCTCCTCCTCCTTCCCCTTCCCCTTCCCCTTCCCCTTCCCCTTCTCCTCCTACTCTTTGGCCTAGAGATGAGCAGTGATGAAAGCCTTTATGAGACTTGGGGAGGGCAGCCACTCAACGAAAGAGGAATAAAGTGAAAAGCAACAGAGTGGGAAACAGGGCTGAAGGAAGCGATCTGAGAAAGACCCCCAGGCTGAAGGCTCCGCACTGAAAAAAGCTCGCCATTAAAATGGAGCCAAACCCCCAGTGCCCAAGAGCAGGGCCAGGACCTCCTCGTCCTGCCAGGCGCACCCGCGAGGGTGAGCTCGGGAATTGCCGTTTGCCCTGTCCTAACGCTGAGCAAAGAGCGTGATGCGGCGGACAAAAAAGGCCCCAGTGATTTCGGGCCGCGTTGCCAGAGCCGTAACTTTCAGGCCGTGAGAAATAACAGCGCTGTTTTCTTTGACTGGGTGAAGCGGCATCGCAGATCACATAATGCGCCTTGTCTGGGCCACGGTGTCCGGCGGTCCTACGGCTTCTAAGCGGCCCCTGCGGGTCTCCCTGCGGGACGCGGGCATCAGGGCTCTGCGGGAGCCACCGAGCCCACCCAGAGACGTCTCCCTGGCCGAGACACGGCCCAGCCTGCGCCCGCGCTCAGAGCGGGACCTCTCCGAGACCCTGGCTTGCTGGGGGGGTTGCGTGGTGGGGGGGCTCCCTGCCCGGCAACCACCCAGCTCTCCGTGTCTGTTTGCAGACGGGCCGTGTGGACAAGAACGTTCCCTTGGTGACGGGGCACACGGCCCCAGTGCTGGACATCGACTGGTGCCCCCACAACGACAATGTCGTCGCCAGCGCATCCGAGGATACAACCGTCATGGTAAGTCACGGTGCCAGGGACGTTGGCAGCCCTTCGGAGGTTTCTCGTGTTTCGCGTCTTTGTTAGTAGGAGATGAAGGAGAGCTGGAGGGGTTGAGGACAGTGTGTCTAGTTCAGGCACACTGATCGCATCGTGGCCACCATCTTGACTTTTTTGACACACCCTGCTGCAGTTGCTGCCTAATTTAGAAAGCACTCCTGCGAGGCCCTGGCTGCTGGGCGGGGAGGTTTTTGGAAGCCAGTGTAAGAAAAAGGGTTTAATGGAAGGGGCCGGGGAATGGCTCTACCCCCTCCATGGCTGGCTTTTCTTATGGGGCCAGCTGTGGGGGTGGCTCAAATCGTTTTCATATAGGGTTAGGATTAGTGCGGGAACTGGGTAGAATTTTCTCAGTTTTTATCTGGCACCATTTTACTTGGTCCCAATTCAGAGGCTTCCCAGGAGTAAGATCTCTTTGGAAAGAAGGGTCTTATCCACGTTTTGAGGTGGGGCATTTTTCCCCTTTCCCCTTTCCCTTTCCCCTTCCTTTTCCTTTTTTTTATAATAGTTTTCTACCCAGCCTTTCCCAGGCTGGTACCTTTGAGATGCATCGGACTGAAAGAATGTCAGTCTCTACCCATCGGTGGGTCTGTTTTTACTGATTCAGATTTATTTAGATTTTTTTATCCCACTTGTATTATTTTTATAAGTAACTCAAGGCAGAGAATGTGCCTCCTCCTATTATGATTGTGATTATCAGGTGTATAACCTGCCATCCCTTCATTTTAGCCTCAGGACCACAAGGTAGTTCGGGCTGCAGGAAAGTGACTGGCCCGGAGTCGCCGGTGACCTTCGGGGGCTGAAGGGGGCTGATCTTCCCATTCGCACCCAGCACCTCCTGCCCTGCGCCGCGCTCTTCCTCTGCTCTCTGCTGGGCACAGAGAGTTTCACCTGCAGAAATGTTCGGGAGAAAACCACAGGCAGCTTTCCTTTTTCCCCAGGGACTCCCAAAGTTGCTGAGCCAGCCACCCTCTCCCACCTGAACAAGGGCCCAGGGACTTTTTCCCAAGCTCCCGAGGAGCGTGGCGCCGGAGCGTCGCTGCAGAAGAGTAAAGCGAGTTAGTCGGCGCTCCACTTCAGGGGCAGCAAAATGCAAGGCTGCCCGCCGAGCTTCGGATCTGCGGCCCCTTTGCCCGCTGGCTGGGAACGAGGGAGAAGGCGCCCCTTTCGATCGCTGGCAAAGGCCGGCCCGGGGCTTCGGACCACAGCCCTGTGCTGGAAGCTGGCACCCCTTCCGTGGGGATGAGGCAGCACTTTGAGCTAAGAATAGCGCCGGGGACTCAGCACCTAAGAATAGACCGTGCGGTGCTGGAGGGGAGGAAAGAGGCCGAGGGGGAGAAGGGAGGGACAGCTCTCCCCACCAACCTTTCCCCCTGTTCCCCCCGCCCCAGGCAGCTTTTGCCAAGAGCCGACGCCGTGGGCGTGATGGGAAAGAAACAGTCCTCGCTCACGAGAGCGATTGCTGCGTATTCAAAAAGCCCCCAGCGCCTCTCTGATTTAGTTGTGCCAGGGCACAACTGTTGCCAGGCGCATTTAGAAGCCTTTGGCACGCGAGGCTGAACTTCCCCTGGGGACACCTCTCTCTCGGGGGTCTTCGGCGCGCGGCCCTTGTCTCTGAGCCTTCCCTATTGCAAAACGCAACTTTTCCTGCTCTGACCAAGGCGCGAGTTCTGCGCCAGGTTGAAACAAGCAAATATCCAAGGATTGCAAGGTCAGTTTCAAGCCGCACAGCGTTCGGACGGTCAGCCGCGGATGCGTTTCTGTGTGACGACTTAATAGGTCGCTCCGAACGTCAGAAAGAGCCAGTGTGGTCCAGGGGTGAAGTGCTGGTCTAGAAACCAGGAGACTCTGAATTCTAGTCCTTCCTTAGGTGCGGAAGCCGGCTGGGAACTTGGGGACAATCGCTGCCTCTTAGCCCAGCCCACCTCGCAGGGCTGTTGTGAGAAAATTGGAGAAGGGAGCATTAGGTAGGTAGACTGCCTTGAGCTGCACCGAATTAAAAGCAGGATAAAAATCTAATAAATCGAATAGTAATAAATAAAAAGAACAGAGTGATCCACTTAGGAGGAATTCCCTTTTATAACTTTCCTTCCCCCCCCCCCCGCCTTTTTTTTAACTTTTGGGTGAAATACAACAACCAAAATATAATAAAGAGAAGTAAAAGCTAATAAATTCAGGGCACCAGGCTGGGGAAGCCCTCTGAAGTGGGAGTTCACGTCTCCATCTGGGTCTCGGATCAGCTGTTCTGCCGCCAGTCCTACCTCACAAGGTTCGGAGGATAAACGCGGACAAGGAGACCCCGGTGCATGATCTCGAGCACCTCAGGGAATGGGGAGGACCAAGATCGGGCATTAAAAAAGAGGAAGACGTGGTTTCTGTGGTGGCCGGAGAGCACAGGAGCCACAGGGAGGGCTCTGGGCCGTTTCGCAACTCCAAATACAGGTGCGGAAAAAAGGGACAGACCGAGGCATCCGCTGATATTTCTATTTTTATTTGTATGTGGTGCTGATGGCAGCGCCGTGCCCACCCTGGATGATCTCAGAAGCTAAGCAGGATCAGGCTTGATTACTGCTTGGATGGGGGACCTCCAGGAGATCCCAGGGGAGATGAGGAGGTGAAAGGCAAAGACAGGCCACATCCATAATGTTGCAAGGACACTCTGTGGAGGGATCCCCAGAGCGGGGGGCTCATCTTGACCCTTAATGTTTGGGAAAGAAACTGGGGTGCATCCACGCTTTCTAGGGGTGGGCAGTCAAAGCCCTCGGGTTGCAATGCTGTGGGAAGGGGGAGAAATGCGTGGTAGAAATGTCTTCAGGGAGGAGGCCATTGTGAGCGCCCAAAACTCTGGAGGCTGTGGGCGAGGACAGCAAAAACGGCTTTCTTTGGCTCTGGGACTCCCTGCCTCCAGAAACCTGGCTAATAATCTCACTGGTTGCCTCCAAGAAGGCAGTTGCCCCGGCCTATTTAAAGACGTTGAAGTTATCTGCTGCCTCTGGATTATTTTTGCCTGTTGAAAAAATAATTGGTTGTAGAGTCCTTGGTGCTCCTGAGTTTGGTGGTTTGCTTGCAGACGTTTCATTGCCCAACCAGGGAACATCGTCAGTGCTGGTGAGTCTGGGGTCTGCTCCCTATTTATATACAATAGCTTGCCCTGCCAGTGTTGGGGGTGTGTGGTTTTCTCCTTGGCAGTGCCTTGATTAGGGTATTGTTTGCCTGCTTGATTGTTTGTCTCCTTGGTGGTTCCTTCATTAGAGTACAGGTAGTCCTCGCTTAGCAACTGCCTCGTTTAGCAACCATTCGCAGTTACGACAATGATGAAAAAGTAATTTTATGACCAGTGCTCGCACTGACAACCTTTGCAGGTCTGTAAAGCAAAGGAAAGCTGAAGTAAGATCATAAGTACAGTCGTGGTTTCACTTAGCATCCACTTCACTTAACAACCAAGTTACAGGTCCCAATTGTGGTTGCTAAACAAGGACTACCTGCATTGTAGAAAGACTAGTATATAAACAGCGAGCAGACCCCAGACTCACCAGCACTGATGATGTTACCTGTCTGGGTAACGAAACGTCTGCAAGCAAACGGCCAAGCTCAGGGAGCGCCAAGGATGCCACAGTTCAGCCCTGAGCTGTAGAGATTCTCTTCTAAACGGTTTCGATTTTGCGTGGCTGGCAAGGAAGCTGCAGGGGCAGGGGTGTCTGCAGGGTGTGGTCCAAAAGGCCAAGGTGGTGGCTGCCACAGTGCCACTGGAGCTCTGCCCATCACAGAGCTTCGATCGCACGTTGCAGGGGCCACCTTGACCCTTTTGCCCATGCCCTGCAGACACCCTTGCCAGGGACCCAGCCACCGAGTTTCCAGGCTTCTTCCGGAGGGGCATCTGCGGGGGAGGCAGGTGGCATCGCGTGCCTCGTGACGTCATCGTGCGCATGACGCCAGGGTCGTAATTGGGACGGTGACGCGCACGTGGCCTTGTTGGGATCCCTCCAGAGGCCTGTGTACCTGTGCCAAGAAATGCAAGATGTCTTTGTTTGACAGGAATGGTGGCCCTTTTGTCCCCGCAGGTCTGGCAGATCCCAGACTTCCTGCCCCTGCGCAACCTGACAGAGCCTGTGGTCACCCTGGAAGGGCATTCCAAGCGGGTGGGCATCCTGACCTGGCACCCCACGGCACGCAACGTCTTACTCAGCGCGGGTAAGGCCCTCTCCACCAGCCCCAGTGGCCCCGCGTCCTCCGCCGGCTTTTTCCTGGCATCCAAGGCGCCGTCCCTCCCCCTGCCTGGTGGGCTGGTCGGTTCTGGGATTTCTCGAGGCAGTGCAAGAATCTGGGCCGACGGCTCAGCTGGACTTGGGGCGAGCCACAGAACCCTCTCTTTGAAATTGCAAAGTGCCAAGTGGTGCCCAACGGCTAGTAGAGGGAATCGGGCACAAGGGATGAACCCGTGGCACCAGAAGGGCCGGGACCCCTGGCCGGTCCTCCTCGTCTCTCAGAGCAGAGCGAGGAAGACCTCCAGGCTCCTCGAGGTGTTTGGGAAAAGGGGCCCCACCAGCTTCCCTTGGGATGGAGTTCCACAGGTTAGGCGCTCCCCGTGCCCAGCAGAGTCAGCTGTCTGACTTATACAGGCACCGATGGCCTTTACATTTTAGGACTGTGCCTTCGTTTTCCGATGCCCAGGACAGTCCTTTGTTCCGCCCCCCCAGAGATACACAAGTGGGGGAGAAGGCGGGGCCCTGTGCAGCCTTGGGAACTCCCTGCCAAGGGAAGCAGAGCTAAGCCTCTGCCTGGTTCCGCCTTGCTGCTCCATCAGTGCTGAATCTGGAGTTTTCTGCTCCTTCTCCCTCCTCCCTCCTCCCGGGTGGCTGACCAGTTCTCCTGCTCTCGTTCTCGGGGAAGACGGACGGTGCCTTTTTTTTTCCTTATAATTTGGGGGGTGGCCAAAGGCGACCAGCTGGGCGCCACCGAAGGCCAGCCTTTTCAGCCACTCCCCCCACCCCCCGTGGCTTTGCAATTTTGGAAGATGCTGCAGGGCTGCTGTCCCTTGGTAAAACAACCCTGACACTCCACCCATTTCAGGGGGGCCACAATGGGGGCGTTTGTTGTGCAGGCTGGGGAATGCAGCCCCCCCCCCCCCGCTGGAGTAAAGAGGCGAAATTGATGGGGAGGGGGAGGGAGAAAGGCACTGAGCAGCAGGGAGGTGGCCTCCAGCCTCGTGGGCTGTCCGTGGTCCGTCCTGAGCCCCCTCTCCGGCCCAGGGGGCGACAACATGATTATCCTCTGGAACGTGGGCACCGGGGAGGCCCTGCTCACGCTGGACGACCTGCACACGGACCTCATCTACAACGTGTGCTGGAACCGCAATGGGAGCCAGTTTGTCACCACCTGCAAAGACAAGCATCTGCGCATCGTTGACCCCCGGAAGCGCCTGGTCGTGGCTGTGAGTAATGTCGGCTGGGGGGCTTCCTTTCCTGCCCCCAGCGTGAGGGGGGCAGATGCTCCTCTGTCTCCCCTCCTTGGGCAACCTCCAGGTGGTTCACACCGGTGCTCTCAACCTCTTTCACTTTAAGATGGGTGGACTTCAACTCCCAGAATTCCCTAGCCAGCCATGAAGCCCACCTATCTTACAGTTGCCAAGGTTGAGAAACACTGGTCTAGACTATCCAACCCAGGGGTGGGGTCAAAGAAGTCAAGATGGGAGCCCCAACCATGTCACTGAAGCCCTGCGTGGTTGCCACACGTGTAAAAAGGGGTGTGGCTTTGGTCGCACGGTCATGGCTACCATCTTGACTTTTTTAACTCCTCCCCGTGGACGCTCCAGACCAACTCCCTGGTTTCCCAAATAACGTTTCCAAATACAGGAGCTGCGTCAGCTGGGGATTATGGGAATTGAGGTCCATTCCATGTCACCAACTCCTCCTTTGTGAATTGGCCTCATCCTCCCAGGCAGTTTTGCCCTTTGAAGATCTCGAGGTCTGCGCTGGCGGCGGGATCCGGTGTCCAGTCCAGAGATCGGGGGTCCAAAGAGTCAACTCAGCGGCCAGAACTACGCAGTGGAAGCCGCCCCCCACGCAGTCAAAGCCCCCATAAAAAAGGGGGTTCCACTGCATAGTTGGGCTGCCGTCTTGACGTTTTGACTCCCAACACCGCCGCCAGACGTGTTAAATCCACCTTTTTGAAAAAGGAACAGAAAGGACTTGATGATGGTGATGGGGAGGGGAGGGTCAGGATCTCCCCCCATTCAGCTCGGAAATAATCTACTTTACAGGAATAAAATGACGTTGTGCTCGAGCCGAGCCGAGCCGAGCACAGCCTGAGCTCGGTTTGACCCTCCTGTCCAGCCTGTTCCAATCTGGCGTCCTTTGGATGCGTTGGATTACAATTCCCATGTTCCCTTGGCACGGCTGCTCCGGTTGCCTCTGGCGGACAGCAGCTTCAGTTCCGCCGGCGAAGCGCCTTGCGGGCGGGTGCTTGGGCCTGCTCCCCCAGGGGCCCCGGGGTCGCTTCCTTTGGGGTGTGGCGGGGCGACTGACCTGTACTAACGGTGGCCTTGCGAGTGCCGTGTCTGCTTGTCCTAACATGCTAACGTTGCCGCCAGGAGACGTTCAGGCCCCACGAAGGGGCGCGTCCCGTCCGGGCCATCTTTTTGGCCGATGGCAGAGTCTTCACCACCGGCTTTAGCAAGATGAGCGAGCGGCAGCTGGCCCTTTGGGACTTGGTACGGCTGGGGTCCGGCGGGGGAACCGACGCCTGGGGTCTCTGGGGTGGGGAGGGGAGGGGAGGGGAGGGCGCATGGGGGCACGCAAGGGTGTCTTGACCTTTGAATCCACAGGAGGAGAAGAGGAGCAGGAAGGACGGCAAAAGCCAACTGGGGCAGGGAGGGCTATAGAGGTGCCCGCCCCGTTTTCTAGGTGGGGAGGCCAGGCTTGCTCCACCCACGGAAGACGGGATCACAGAAATGGCCAAAGTATCTCGCCCTTTAACTGAGCGCCCATCAGACCGGCTGAAATAAAACATCACTTCTCTTCGGAAAATGGATTTTGACTAGTCAGCCGGTGCCCGTCAGAACTCACCCCAGGCGACTAGGGTACTAGTTTGAGATCATTCCAGGGCTGGGCCAGTCTGAACCTCGGCTGACTGACGCCCACTTCCCATGCGAGACAAGATTTTGGTCCGGATTGGCTCCTCCGGGGCTGTTCCCTCCAGTTCTCCCCACGTTGGGCACAGAG
This sequence comes from Liasis olivaceus, assembly GCA_030867105.1. Taxonomy (NCBI): domain Eukaryota; kingdom Metazoa; phylum Chordata; class Lepidosauria; order Squamata; family Pythonidae; genus Liasis; species Liasis olivaceus. The sequence goes on from CM061349.1 coordinate 330,447,534, forward strand.
TGGGAAAGGTTAGGGCATCTGGCCGCCCCCTCCCTTGCTCTCGCTCTCGCTCTTCCTCGCCCCTGTCGCCCGCCGTTCTCTGTCCTGGCAAGACCCGTAACGCTTTCTTTCCCGTCCGTCAGGAGAGGTTTGCGGCCCACGAAGGGATGCGGCCCATGAGAGCCATCTTTACCCGCGAGGGACAGATCTTCACCACGGGGTTCACCCGCATGAGTCAGCGGGAGCTGGGACTGTGGGATCCGGTAGTCGGGCTGCATGGAGTGGACCCCGGCCCCCTCTGGGAACTGGGCCATTGCCCGTCCCGGGCACCTCCCAGGACTGTGGGGCCCCATTCGGGCAGGGGGGACATCACAGCCGGATGCCCACGGGCAGGAGCATGCAAGGGCATTCTCAGGTGCACCAAGTCCAGAACACACACACACACACACACACACACACACAGTTTCACGCACCCCCCACAATGCAGACAAGTACAGCCATGTTCTCATAATGGTTCTTTATGGAAAACGAGTTTCTTTTATTTGTTAGAATTATATCCTCCTTTTCTTCCAAGAGCTCGGGGTGGTGTACTTACCGCACACTTTCCCACAACAACATCCGTTACACTGGATGTAGTTTTCAGAGGACCCCTAGGGGCAAGTAGGAGGCCATGCCAAGACTCCAATTGCCCGGCAGATGGCAATGCCTAGCCAGCCTTGGCTCAGCAGGGTCCTTGGATGGGGGACCACCATGAGATCCCAGGGCCCAAAGGCTAGACTGGGAAGTCGAAGTAACATCCCCGTGGCAGGACAGGCCGGTTAAGTCACCGGGAGCTGGGCTTCGCTCCGAGGGGACGTGACTTCCAGGCCTGGCTGCTCAGTCCTGCCCCGGACAATGCCTAGTTCCCAGAGCCCGATTGTTGTGGATTTGCGGGGGGGGAGGGGGCCAGTGCATGGGGAGTGCTGTGTTCCTGGGCGGGGGGAGTCTGCAAAAGAGGACGGAGGCATTCTGAAATAGCTGGTGGGGCTAGGGACGGACTAGTCTATGCCGCGCACAGGGCGGTGGGGTTCAGGTGAGGGGGGCTCAGAGTGCATGAGAAGAGGCAGGAGGTCAGTGAGAGGTCAGACTAGATGTCCTCTGGGGAACCCCCAGTTCCACTGGTCAGGACAGCCCAAAGATGTGGCCCTTCGGGAGTCATTGGGTTACAGCTCATGTCCCCTGGGATCCGTGGCCATGCTGGCTGAGGCTCATGGGAGTGGGACCCAGCAACCTCCAGTGGCCCCCAGGCTGGCCGCAGAAGCTCCCTGGCACCTCCGGGTGAGAGAGCTCCCCCGCCGTTGCTGGCTCTCTCTTCCTCTGGGGGGCTGGGGGGAGGTGGGCCTGGGTCCTCCTCTGGCTGCATGCACGCGGGGCATGGGCCTCGGGGTCCTGACTCCTTCCCTGGGCTTTGCAGAAGAACTTTGAGGAGCCCATCGCCCTCCAGGAGATGGACACCAGCAACGGGGTTCTCCTGCCCTTTTACGACCCTGATTCCAGCATAGTCTACCTGTGTGGAAAGGTAGGTGAACGGGGAGGAAGGCAACCAGAGCCGGCTTGGTCGCGTGGTGAAGGCCTCAGGCTAGAAAGCAGGCTCTTGACCCCTTAGGACAGGTCCCAGGAGGGGGGCAAAGGGGATCCCAGGGACAGAGGACAGGAGGAAGGGGGGATGTTGAGTCTGGGAAGGAACGGAGGGGACGCGGGGAGAGCCCAGCAGCCCCACATTTCTGTAAATCTGTGGTTCCAACCAAGCACGCGCAGCCCCAGACACACCCTTCCCCCCAACCCACTTTACAGGTTGGTTGTGCGAATAAAAGTGGGGCAGGTGCGATTTATCCTCACTAGCTCTCCGGAGGATATGCAAAAAGGGGGAACCTCAGCCAGAGCCGTCGGTGTAGGGGAGAAACGGGCAGGTCGCTTTCCGTTGGTGGCTACAGGGCTTTGCAAAATTTCCTTGCTGATTAAAAGAAAAAAATGCTGGCTTGCAAGGAACTCCCCCCCCCCCCCCGATCCGCACGCAGAAACCTGGGAGGTGAGCAAAGCTGGCCTTGAGACTCGTTCGCGCTTCCGTGCAGGGCGACAGCAGCATCCGCTATTTCGAGATTACGGACGAGGCTCCGTACGTGCATTACCTGAACACCTACAGCAGCAAGGAGCCCCAGCGTGGGATGGGCTTCATGCCCAAAAGAGGGCTGGAGGTCAGCAAGTGCGAAATCGCCAGGTGAGGCTCAGGCTTCAGGGCATCCGAAATCCGGGGCGGGGGCTGCTACCAGGGCAGAGATTTTGTGACATTTTACAGTAATACGTGCTACTGATTACAGGTGGTCCTTGCCTCATGAACACAATAGGAACTGGAAAATTGGTTGTTAAGCAGGTCGGTTGTTAAGCAAATCAGACCCATTTTATGACCTTTTTTGTGGTGGTCATTAAACGAATCATGTGCTGCCCCATTGATTTTGCTTGCCAGAAGCTGGCTGGGAAGGTTGTAAATGGTGATCACGTGGCCCCAGGATGCTGCAACCATCATAAACACATGCCGGTTGCCAAGCACCTGAATATTGATCACGTGACTGCAGGGACACTGTGACGGTCGTAAGTGTGAGGACCAGTCGTAAGTCACTTTTTTCAGCCGCATCATAATTTTAAACCATCACTAAACGAATGGTTGTTAAGCGAGGACTACCTGTATATCACAATAGTGTCTGGATTAGTAAACCGGTTATTTTATACTATTGAAAATATAAAATATACATACAGTGGTACCTCGGGTCACGAACTTAATTTGTTCCGCGACTCTGGTCGCGACCCGAATTGGTCGCGACCCAAATCAAATTTTCCCATAAGGTTTAATGTAAATATGGTTAATCCGTTCTGACCCCTACGAATTTGGTCGCCAACCAATTTTGGTTGTGACCCGAATCAAATTTTCCCATAAGGTTCAATGTAAATACGGTTAATCCGTTCTGAACCATATATTGTTTTTTTTTAAACCACAACAATATGACACAAAGTACAGTACGAAGAGAGAGAACGCTAACCTTGCTCGACGCGACTTCTGGCGTGGAGGACAGGAAGGCGGGTGGGGAGGCGGTTACTGCTTGGAGGGAGAGTCCCCCTCCCTAAAGGAAGCCACGACCACGTGTCACGGCAGGGAAAATGGCCGCGGATCCTGTTTGTCACCCGATCCGGCATTCGCTAATGGAAGCAAAATTTTGCGAACGGTGCTGTTCGTAACCCGAATTGGTCGTGAACAGAAGCGTTCGTAACGCGAGGTACCACTGTATACGTTTTTTTCTCTCTTTTCTTTTTTAGTTTGTCTGGGGTTGTCTCTTTTCTCATTTTTCTTTCTCATGTCTCTCAATGTTTCTTTCTAATTAAAAAAAACACTTTTAAGTTTAAAGGTGGTTTTGTTCATCACGTATGTTAAGAATGTTAAATAAAAAATGATTTTAATAAAAGGCGGGGGGAGGCCGTATGATGCTTTGCAAGGAATGGCTTAGGGTGGGGTTTGTAGGAGGAAGGCTGTGGCAAAGAGTCAGGCGTCAGGGAGCATCTCGTCTAACGGCTAAATTCTATGCAAAGCAGAATAAATTCTGATGAAATAAATACATTCTACTGATGTAGGATTTAAATTATAGTTTGTCATTATTTTGTTATTATATTTTGTTCTTTGGAACAAGGGTGCCGAATGGTTTTGCAGAAGCAGGAGGGATCTGCTGGCCCCTTTTCCGACCGATACATTTTATTAAACAGTGTACGGCTAGAATCAGTGCTTCTCAACCGTGGGGACTTTAAGACGGGTGGACTTCAACTCCCAGAATTCCCCAGCCAGCCATGCTGGCTGGGGAATTCTGGGAGTTGTAGTCCACCCGTCTTAAAGTCCCCACGGTTGAGAAGCACTGGGCTAGATTGGTGGAAAGAAGAGAAAAATCAGGCTGGGGGTGGGTGGGAGGAACGACTTGGCAGGGGCTTTCTGAGTGTGGGGGCCGAAACATACTCTTCAGAGAAGAAGGGGTTCTCTTTCCCCTCCTGCTAGTAACCAACCGAAACGAAGCGCTTTGAAAGCAGGGACAGTGTTGGGGGCAAGAGACGGGGTTTGGCAGAGGGGACGCAGGGCAGTCCTTCGGGCGACAAATGTGCAAGGCACGGGCCACGCCGGACCCATCACCTTCTTCTCTCCCCGCCACCACATAGGTTTTACAAGTTGCACGAGCGGAAATGTGAGCCCATCGTGATGACGGTTCCCCGTAAGGTGAGTCTTCATCCAATTAATCAAAGGGGGAATGGCTGGCTGGGGAATCCTGGGAGTTGAAGTCCACATGTTTTAAAGATGCCGAGGTTGACAAACACTGGTACAACGTTCAAATGCTCATCGAACGTGAAGGTGTAACTTTGCAGAGCAACCACACCGTTTTGTTAATTTTGACGCTTACAGAGAATCAAAAGAGGCGTCAAAATGCAGAGGATTGGTCCTCGTGTCATACTGTGTATTTGCTAGGGGGTTAATTTGGGCGGTCTACAAACAGTTTACGAGGAAAAGGGGGTCAGACAAAATCCAGGAGTGTTAACCAGGATGGCAGCCCTGACTGCATGATTGAAGCCCCCCCCTTTTTTTTTTTGCATGAGTGAAATTGCACCCATAAATTCAGGATAAAACATGTTGGGGTCCCACCCAACAGCCGTTGCATTCAGGGGGCTCTTCTAAGTAGATACAGTTCTTCCCCACCTCCCCTTCCATCTTACCCCTGCTTTTAAACAGGGGGATTCCAAATCATCCTGATTTTTAAACCATCCAAATAGGAATCAACGCTTTTTTTAGTAGTAGCTTGGAAAGGTGTGTGCAGATAAACCTTCCTTTCACCCCAGCTGTGTTTTGGAGGTGGACGTGCGCTGTACGTGCCAAATAACAGGCATGTTCAAAGGGTGTGTTTTTTGGAGATGCTCAGTTCAGATGCTGCTGTAAGGTAGTCTTGGTCCCAAGGTTGTCTCTCCCACCTCCCCTGAACAAACATTCATTCATTCATTCATTCATTCATTCATTCATTCATTCATTCATTCATTCATTCATTCATTTTACAAAGCTGCCCATCTCCCAGTCAGAACCAGAGCAAACCACCCACTTTGGGGCTGGGGAAAGGCAGCGAAGGATTTCTGAGACTGTGGTCCGGCCCTCGCTCACCTCTTATCCCCCACCCCCACCCCCACTATTCTCGGCAGTCGGACCTCTTCCAGGACGACTTGTACCCAGACACCCCCGGCCCCGAGCCGGCCCTGGAGGCGGAAGAATGGCTGTCGGGGAAGGACGCGGAGCCCATCCTGGTTTCCCTGCGCGATGGCTACGTCCCTGTCAAGAACCGGGAGCTCAAAGTCAGTAAGAAGAACATCCTAGACAGCAAGCCCCCGCCCGGCTCACGGCGGAGCCTCTCCAGCTGCGACTCCAATTTTTCTGTGAGTTTGCGACCGTTCCCAGGGCCCGTGTGTCTGTGAAATTATGTACCTTGTCTGTGGGAATCAACGGAGACCGTTGCAATAGGGTTCCTGTAACTGTCATGCCATGTCGTAGAAATTACAAAAGAACCAATAATGTTCTTCAAGGCGCTTGAGTGCGGTTCAGTTTCCTCTAAAGCACTGCAGGGGCTGCTAAGGCACTGATTACTGGACTACAGTTCTCAGGAGGCACAGTCAGTAACGAAGGATGCTAGGAGACTATTCATGCTCTGTATTGTTTTAGAGGGAAATCTAAATGAAAAGCTTAATGTTTGCATAGAGTTACAGGATAAGCCCTTTCAAAACCCTGGGCTGTTGTTTTCTGCACAAGATTCTGGCCCTCTTGAGTTGAGTCTTACTTTGGATGACTTCCTGGCCCCATCTCTGCAGCATTCTGGACAATATGGTGATTTTCCTTTTAAAAGAATCCTAATGTATTGCTTTGAAAGCTTGAATTCCAAAAAGTGCAGCTTTCATATTTGAAGATTTCGTTAGATGGGGTTTTTCCTTCAAAACAATTGACTATGTCAAAGTCATTAAGACAGAACACTGTTCATACCTTCCACTTTCAAAAATAAAAATCATCCAGGGCCGTTTCATTAGTGTCATTGAAGAAGGCGATATGGATCTGGAAAACGTTCTTCGATTCCAAACAATTTAGCTGTAGATTTTTCCCAAAATTAGTTTTAACTTTAGTGTGCTTGATGAAGACAGTGCTTTAGAAAATGGCAGCCTCAGATCAGGATTCTGATTATTATGCCAGCTAAGTCATCTTCCGTAGCTTTTGTTCAGGTTGAGATACAGTAAGTCAGTGTTGTCCAAACTTGGCCACTTTAAGATGAGTGGACTTCAACTCCCAGAATTCCCCAGCCAGCATGGCTGGCTGGGGTATTCTGGGAGCTGAAGTCCACTCATCTTAAAGTGGCCAAGTTTGGACAACACTGCAGTAAGTCTTCCATTCGGATTCTTTTAAGTTATTGGGAATTTTGGGGGGTCCAAATAAGTTGTTTCTAGTATAGCTCCATCCCCGTAGAGGTGATGCTAGACCTTCCTTCCACAAACGGCTAGTCCCTGGGTACGCTGGATTCCAGTTCCCATCACTCCCAGCCGGTATTGTTCCAAATACCCATGTCAGCTGGGGAGGCTGGGAGCCGTGCTCCAGCCCAACTAGAAGAGTCTCAGAGAGTGAAAGTGCAGATTCTGCCCTGACCCATATAGGATTATGACGATTATGATTTGTGATGATGCATATAATTATGATTTTATTCAATTTTTACGCCACCCAGCTTCCAGGATCAGATGCGAGGTGACAAGTCCAGGGAGGGAAAGAGTTGGAAGGAAGTGGGGTGATAATATAGTGCAAATCTTGTTATCACAGATTTAAAGGAGAAATCTAGTAGCCCATCGATGTCCCATCCAAGAGTACCTATAGGGGGTCAAGAAAGTCAAGATGGCAGCTACGACTATGCAGTCAAATGGATTGATTTAATGATGTGCCATCAAGTCATTGCCGACTGTCAGCAACCACGTAGATAGATTTTCTTCAGGATGAACAGTCGCTAACCTGGTCTTTCAAGTTTGCAATCAAAACACTGACTCTTTTTTAATGTGGGGCTTAATGGCACAGTTGCAGCTGACATCTTGACTTTTTTGACCCCGCCACTCCGCCGGACACCCATTCTGTCTACTTCTTGGCAACCCTTAGCTGGAGAAGTTGTGCCCCCCCGACTGACTGGACAATCACTGGGTCTAGAAACTTAAGCTTGTTAACATTGTGAGAAATCAGGAGGAATTCGGTTGCCCCTTTTCCGACGCACCAGTTTTATTCAAAGGCAGAAGCTTTTGCTTCTGCTTTTGAATAAAACTGGTGCGTCGGAAAAGGGGCAACCAGATTCTTTTGCCCCCATAGACAAACATAGCTCTTCTCCTACAATGTCCTTAACATCGCCAGGAGGTTCAGGAACTCAAGGTGTGTAATGGTCCATGGGAATGACCTTGGAAGACGGGAGAAGAGATGCTGCCTGGGGAACGGTCAGATAAGAGGGAGCATAGCCCGCAGCTGCATAATGGGCGGAGAAAGAGGCTCAGGAGGGACCCCGCTAGTTTCTCAGGCTGTAAAGGCAATGGATGTAATGGTATACGGGAAAGATCTTGGGAGGCAAGGGGAAGAGATACTGCCTGGGGAACTGTCAGGTAAGAGGGAGCTGAGCCCGCAGCTGCATAACGGTAGAGGAAAAAGCTCAGAAAGGAACCTCTGCAGTTTCTTGGGCTGTAAAAAGGACAGCGGGAGACTTGTAGTTTCAGCCTTGCAAGTTTCCGTCAGTGTAGCCTTATAATAGAGTAGAAATAGCTTATCCAGTTGTGTTTCCTGTCTGACAAGGTGGGACTTGAAGGGAAGAAAGGGCAGCCCCTTCTCCGTCCTTTAACGCACCTCCGTCTCTCGCCCGCCCCCAGACCTCCACCCTTGAGGACCTCTTGCAAGAAATCCGCTCCCTGCGCCAGACCATCCAAGATCACGAGAAGCGCATCACTGACCTGGAAAACACGCTCTGCGAACTCGCGGATGTGACAGACTAGCATCCTCCTTCCGCACCCAGGACACTGGCCCCGGAGACAGAGCATCTCCTCCGTCCCCCCCGTCTCCTGCTTCTTCTTCTGCCGCTCAGCGGGCGTTTGTAGAGGCTGCTCCCCGCTGCAGGAAATGGCCCTGCTCTCTGCTCAGCCCTCCCGCCCCGCCCCACCCCGCCCTGACCTGCCTCCGGGCCGCCTGGGCTTTGGGGGTGCAGGTGGGGTTCAGAGACACGGCCTTCCCTGGACTCTGCTGGGTGGAGGTGGGGACAGCCAGTCTCCCGGGGGCTGCGCTATGATGCCGGCTCTTCTCTCGGCCTCCGGGGATGGGGCAGGTGGGGGGTTGTGAGCCACACGTGTGGTGTGAGTTTTGCAGTGCAACAGAGGAAGAGCCGGACACTTAGGTTTGCAGTATCAGAGATCAGTCTGGGTCTGTGGAGAGGGAGGGAGAAGGGGGGGCCAGACCCTGCGGGCAGGGGATTGGTTTAACTGGGGGGGGCCAAGAGGGTTCTCCAGCCCCTGCCCGGGAAGAGGGGCGCTGTGGCCCTGGAACGCTGGCCTGAGCTCCGACCATTAGCTTCCTTAGCCTCCTCTCCGGGGGGGGGATCTGCAGACATTGCTTTCTGCAATAAATTGAGGGGTGGGTTGCCTGCGGCCTGTGGAGAGGAGAGAGCTTTGGAGTTTCCCATCTCCACCACTGGGTGTTGTGTTGATGGCACACGCCCAGATGTGCAACGGAGGGTGGAGGAGCAAGGGTGCCGGGTTACAGCAGCGCCTCCCCCACCCCCCACCCCTGCTTGTAGTGCCAGGTGGCAACCTCTCTGGTTGGGGGGGAAAGAAAGTAGGGCCATTGCTCACTTGCAAACGCTGATAAAAATATACGTGGCTCATTTCCGGTTGCTGACCAGACCCTCTGACTCTCCGTTGTCTTCTTTTGCGGGATAAAATGGGCACGCAATGAAGCGTGCGAGGAAAGTGACCCAGCTGGGGCCCAGCTGGATGCCCTCGAGGGGAGCCTCGGAGGACGGCCACGTTCTCCCTCCGTGCCCAGCCACTGCCCCAGAGGCTCGGGTGGGAACCCCAGCTCTCCTGCCCGGCTGAGGCTCACGGAACTGCCTCTCCGAGGGACGGAAACAAGCCATCCACTGCTCTGCAGGCCCTGCACCTTGGCAGGCGGTGCTGGGGCGCTGGCACGGGCACCAGGGGTTGGATTCAGCCTGGCTGTTCGAACTCTCTGGGCCATTCTTGCAACCTGCCGCTGCTGCTCGATGCAGGACCCACGTGTGCGAGATGATCAGTGTTTGGTTAGAAATGTCCATTTAATTCTTGGCTTGAACCAAGTACCAGGGAGTCACGCTGGCAAACCAGGATGAAGCCGTTTTTAAACATTTGCCGCTTGTGGTAGAAGAATGAGAATCAGCTGGTGGGTTGGTAGGCAGAGATGGCGAAGAATCAGGAGGAGTCTGGTAGCATCTCTTCCGACTAATACCTTTTTTAAAAAGGCAGGCGCTTTTTTGAGCTGCGGCCCATTTTTGCAACACCATTAGGAACTCTTGAACTGTTCCTAAAGGGAGAATAAGGTGAGCAAAAAGGTGATGGCAAAATAATAGCAAATTATCATTTACATGCTGGCTGGGGAATTCTGGGAGTTGAAGTCCACACAGCCTAAAGTTGCCAAGGCTGAGAAACACTGGCCTAGACCCTGCCCCGCGTCAGATGAAGCGCATGAAAGCTCACAAAAGCTTCTGCCTTTGAATAAAATTTGTCAGTCAGAAAAGATGCTTCCAGACTCCTGGTTTTTGCAAAACCATCAGGACCCCTTGTTCCAAAAGGACAACCAGGTGAACAACATACAATAACAAAATATAATTTAAATCCTACACCCGTCTGTCCGGTCTGCATGTGAGAGAGGAAGCTGCAGCTCACGAAAGCGGATGCCTCTGAATGAAATACTTTAATCGGAAGCGGGGCTACCCGATTCCTTTTGAGTGTCTGTTGGATTCGATCTCTTGTCTAAAGAAAGCAGAGAGAGAGAACGTTGTGTTGCCAGATGGCTTGCAAACTGCAATCCGACCTGATTTTTTTAAGGTTTGGGAATGCCACCTTCCCTGGTGTTACCATCCTTTAACAGGGCGACAAGATCAGGCCTGCAGCACCCCAGATGGGCCAAGGAGGCGGTAGAGATACCCCAAACCCAGCTCCGTCCTGCCACCTGGGGGCTGTCGCCATCTCTACAACCCGGATCTGATTGCTGTGCCTTTCAATGGCCCTGTAGCCTGGCTGTCCAGTGGGTGCTGCCTAGGACGCTCAGAAATGGGACTTCGTACCTAAGACTTGTCTGTTCCAGAGTCCCCTTTCCAAGTCGCTCCTGATGCTGCCCGTCCGGGGTCCAAATGCCCTGGAGAACTGGAAACCTCTGTTCCAGAGCCGAGTCTAATGGGAACGAAGAAGGCAGCCCGGGCTTGCATCTGCTAATCCAGAGCGCCAGCTTAGCAAATCCGGGCTCCCCTCTTCAGGACTGGTGGTCTCTGGCATCATTCGGAAGGTGAACCGGCCCAAGGAGACGAAGCCTCGAGCCTGCGGAGGCCTCCAGGACGGGCTGAAGCTCCTTCCTTGCAGATGTTGACCTCCTCGGGCCAAATTCCACTCACGCGCAAACCGTTCGAGACAAGTTTACAAAGGCAGCTGTTGCCGACAAAGCATTTGCGGCCATTTGGGATTAGGGTGTTGTGTGAACGCTGCAATGGGGATGCTCAATGATTCAGAGCACCCTGGGCACCCAGAAGCATGGGTTAATGCAATAACCAGGTCAAGGGTATTGTGGGAACACAGGATCAGAATGGAAAGGTCATTTAACCTAACACCCCCCCATGCGCACACACACGTTACAGGTCACAGTCAATCACTGAATCCTTGAGCGAGGCTTGTCCAACTGAGTTCTGGGGAGCCCACTGCACCCCCCCCCCCATTTCTCTGACTCCCGACTGCTGGGTAAAAGCAGTTTTCTACTCCTTCCTTCAAGTCTCCACCGTGCCTGTTGAGCTTCTCCAGGAAAAATGCACCCAGTGGCTTCCGCCCTGCCTCACTGGCATGCCAGAGGGGAAACGGACCCTGTTACTGCCCCTTAACATCCATTGTGGGTCTCCAGATTCTCAAGTGCTGAGTTTGTATCATGCCTGAGTTTAAAACAGGTCTGGGGCCTTTGGGGTCCAACGTCCTGTGGGAGCCCAATTGTTGTTGAACCAAACCATCAAGAGCTCAGACAGGGTGTCTGGGGGAGACCCCCCCCCCCAAAATCAATTGCCCTGCTCCCTTTTTTGCAAACATTGCATGTGACACACAGAAAGGACAGCGGGGCTTTGCTTGCACAAGCGTGGCCTCTATCGTAGCCATTCTGGACTCTCTCAGGACCCCCCTGGGACTCCTCTGCATGCTGTACAAATACAGAAATTGTGTTTTCTTATCAAGGTTTACATACTGTGTAAACCCAGCCATGAACCGCGTGAATGTATGCATTTGTTTAACCTTGGAGAGGGGGGTTTGAAAATATGCTAACCATGGCAGATGATGGGGTTTCAAAATCAGCAACTGTCCCATAAAGCAGTGTTTCTCAACCTCGTCAACTTTAAGATGTGTGGACTTCAACTCCCAGCATTCCCCAGCCAGGGCTGGGGAATGCTGGGAGTTGAAGTCCACACATCTTAAAGTTGACGAGGTTGAGAAACACTGCCATAAAGCATTAACATGAATTAAAATTGTGTAGGTTTTATTCCAATAGCTGGTTTTTTAATGATCGGAAGATGAGTTAATATTGTTCTTGATTGCAGGGCTCAGAGAAAAGAATTCTAAGATAGTAAAATGTAAAACCCTGAGCTTAACATAACAGTAAAATTTGAACAATAACACGGCTCTTACGGTTTGATTTTTTAAATTGTGCCGAAGTCCCCAAGCACGTTTAGAAATTCAGTGGTTAAAAAAAAAGGCTGGGCTGTTTGTTCAACGCAAGCCCTGCGCTGGGTTAATTTTCAAGGAAACAAACAGCACACGAAGTCAGTCACGCTGTATGAGCAAAGGGGGATAAAAAGGCTATTCTTTGCTTTTAGGTGAAACAAACTGGAAAAACCAACACTATGAGAAATAATTAGAATTACACTTTTTAAATAGTGGGGGCTGCTTGAAAAAAATGTGTTCACCTTTATCAGTCCCCGCAAAGTGGACACAATGAGTTAGGAGTTGGGGATCTCCTTCCAATGGTAAACTGAACAAGGCCCTAATTGTGCCCCATGCCCCCCACCCGTTTGTGCCAGGGCCCATTCCCGAGGAGGGCATACAAAGCACCCGTTCTGCTGGTGAAACACTGTAAGGCTATCAGATTGCCTGCAAAACTTCTGGATGCCCCCTCAGGTGGCAGCAAAAAATCCGAATTAGGTGCGTCTCTCCTGCCATCCAGGGACCACCTGGCTCTGCCACTTGGCCTGGGGTGGGGAGGGAATACCTCAAGCATGGGGATGGCTAGCCCCATAGAGGCCTGCTGTCTTCAGCCCCAGATTTTTCATCTTCTTGGACTCTCCTTCCCCGTTTTTAGAAATGTTTTTAAACGGATGTTTTAGGTATTTATATCTATTTATGTTTTTAATGTTCGGTGTGAGTCGCCCAGAGTTCCCCCATTGGGGGAGATGGGCGGGGGAGTAAATAAGTAAACAAATAAATAAATAAATTTTTGCAACCCAGAGCAGGTAGCTGTAAATAAGTCCTTCTCCCAGGGAAAAGACTGAGCTTCCAGTCCCCATGACTCTGCGTGGCAAAGTTAAACAGGAACGCTGGCAACATCCTTCGGTTGGCTCGGTTCACCTTCCCCAGCACCGCCCTGAGCGCCGCAGCTGGTGGGGGTTTCCACCTCTGCCGGAAGACACCAAAAATGGAAGCTGCCGCGTCCCATTTGCAAACTTTGCCACTGAACTGCAGCTCCAAATTTAAGGAAAAGGGCCCTCCCGTCCTGCAGGCCCGGCCCCCCCGCCCCCCCAAGAGTGGAGGCAGAAACAAGCCAGGGTTGTTAAGGTTCTTTATTGGTGTCTCTGTGCAGGTAAACACACCTGACCCAACTGGTTGTGCATCTCTGTAGGCTTCCCTTGATGCATGGGGCAGCTAAGAGCCCCCCTTTCTTGTAATTGCTGTGGTTTGACCTTAGCCCCCCTGCCCCCCCACCGCCCAGAACTGGTACAAGACACAGGGCTGCCACTGGCTTACCTGGGGGGGAAAGGAGGGGGGGCGCAGAGGCTGCTGCCCCGCCTCCCCACCCCCCCCGTATCCCGGCAGAGGCTTTGGGGGAAAGGGGTCTCCTCTCCCCAGAAGTTAGCACCATGGAACAACAGGATTGTAATGACCTTGGAGGGGGCACCGGCAATGGGGGTCTTCCTTGGAAATGGGGGGGGGGCAAAATTGGAAGCAGAGCAAATCCTCAGCAGCCTGCCCTCCCCAGAGCCCCACCAGGGCCACCACAAGGTCAGAAACAGAAGCGTCCAAGACCAGATTTTGGGGAGGGCGGTGGAGAAATGGGGGTGCAGGGGTGGCCACCAAGCCATTCCTCTCCCTCCCACTTTGCCTGCCCCCCTGCTGGTGCTGGAGTGGCCATGCCCTGCCTCTGCTTGCGTCAAAATCCCCCCCCCCACGCCACCCTTGGGTACCGTACGAACAGCCCTGCTGCCCTGGAAGCTTGCAAGCCACACGCTGGGGTCAGCCGGAGGGGGACCAGCCACAAGGAGACCCGGAAGCCCCAGAAGGCAGGTGGAGACCTGTTTGGGGGGCAGGGGGCGGGGTTAAGTGCACTTGGTGCTACTGGTGCAGAACTGGGGTGGGGGGACACACTGCCGTGGGGCAACTATGGCCCGATCGCTCCTCAAGCGTACCAGGGTTACCTTTCTCTGCTCCCTGTTTTGTGTTGAACAAATACAGAAGTAACAGTTGGCTTCTTGGAACATCTTAATTTAACCTAGGCAGGGTATGTGTCAAAAAAGTCAAGATGGCGGTCATGCTTGCACCAAGTCCCACCCCCTTCATGTGCTCACAGACATCCCTGAATCTAGAATTAACTACGCTTCTGATTCACCCTCCCAGCTCCACATTAAATTTATCCAGGATTAACGAAGCTCCTGTTCCCTTTTCTGGACTCCGCATTTCCTGAATTCACTACTGCCAACTGAATGCAATCTAAAATTATCCAGTGTTACCTACCACCTCCTTCGCCCCTCTCCGAATTAACCCAGAATTGATGCCCACTTCCAGGACCTGCCCTGGCCTTTCATTGCCCCCAGCCCCCCTCCCCTTTTATTCACGGGCAGCTGATAGGTTTGGGGAATGGGGAGGTTGCTGGAATCAGCAGGATGGGGGGGAGAGAGAATGTTACGTCCCCGTAACCCTAAAAGTTAAGTTTATCGTATGCAGGGTCCCTACCGACGTCAGCACAGAGATGCAGAAAACAGTTAACTCACAGCCCAAACGTGACAGGCCCATTTAGGTGAATGAGAGGGGCCTTTGGGGGTGCAGCACAAAGGCAAACTAAGTTCTGCGTTAAAGAACGGCAAAGAAATCACGCCACGGTTCTAACTTCGCATAACCGATCCAGGTTCTCTGCAGCACGGAATGGTGAATTTTCTCTTTAGGCATCGATGGTGCCACCTTGTGAGATTTGGCACGAAGCTTGAAAATGAAAGCAGAGCGCTGAACGGGACGGGATGCCGAATTTTGGCTTCTAGCCAGAAAGAAATTCTTGGTGACTGGGGCGAATGTGGCCTGGGGGAAGGGGGTCTAAGCCCACCTCCTGCACCATTTCCCACCCGCCAGGTGATTTGCTCCAGTATCTTCCCTTCCACCTACACAGGCCCAACAGCGATTAGGTGTTAAGGCTGAAAATTTGCCCCTGGTCCCAAAGTCAGCTCCTCTTGAGCTTCCCGCCCCCCTGCAGTTGCGTCAAGGTTCAGAATCGGGGCTCCCGGATTAGGGCTGCAAAAATAAAGATGTCCATTAGAGGGCGGCCCAGCCGAAGGTTTGCTCCCTCTGGTGGCCATCTGGGGTTTTGCACCCCGATGGGGGAGACCTGGCCAAGATGCCCAGTGGATGGATTCGGAGCCTTGCAGCCCCCAGCCGTTTGCCCCAAGGCCAGAAGAAGGGGAAGAGAAAGGAAGGGAGCCCCCTTTGCTGCAATCTGCCACACGGCGATGGGAAGGCTGGGCCAGGAAGATGCCAACCTCAGGCTGATTAAGTCCTCCCCACCTCCCACGGAGGGTCACGTTAAATGGCTCAGGGGTGAGAGGGGAAAGGTGTTCGGAGCCCCTGCCAGCCCTCCCCTCCTGGCTGTGTCCCTGCCCCTTGCCCGTTCGTCCTGCTTGTGCCCAGGTTTTGTGCATGAGTTGGGCCAGGGGTGGGAAAGGCACACAGTCTGTTTGCGCTGGCTGGTGGCCTCCGGAGGCTGGCTGGGGCTGTGCGTGAGTCTCCCCCAGCCCCCTGGGGGTGCCCCTATTGTTCGGTGAGGGAGAGGCGCAGGATCCGCTCCAGCTCCTCCTGCTCCTGGCGGGAGCGCTGCTCGGCCTCCTCCTGCTCCTTGGCGGAGAGCTCCATGGCCAGGCGCAGCTGCTCGGCGTAAGTGGTCAGCCTGTGGCCAGGGCCCCTGCCTGCCGGGGGGGGTGGCTGCTGGGGGGCGGTGGGCCGCGGGGGCGGCGTGTGCTGGGGGGTCCTAGGGGGGCAAGCAGAAGACAGCTGGGTGAGTCCCGACCTAGGCTGGGGGGTGATGCTTCTGAGTGTCCCTCCCCCTTAAAGTGGTCCCTGGGCACCTGGATTGCACAGCCACTGTTTTGGACACCCCTCCCACAAGCCCCACAGCTGCCCTGCCTACACCTGTTAACTTCAGCAGCTGCGATTTTTAAAAATGCAAATGTTGTGGCTGAACCTCAGGGCACCCCCTAAAAATCCTTCTCCTAGTTCAGTGTTGTCCAAACTTGGCCACGTTAAGACGAGTGGACTTCAACTCCCAGAATTCCCCAGCCAGCATGGGAGAATTCTGGGAGTTGAAGTCCACTCGTCTTAAAGTGGCCAAGTTTGGACAACACTGTCCTAGTTTTACCAGGAATCCGGGTTATACAACCCCTTCTCCACTTTCACAAGACTCACTTAGCCAGGTCACTTAAAGACAGAGCAGCTGTGTTCACACAGCGCAGTAACTCTGGCTAGTTTTAAGCCTGGTTCAACCCCAGTTAGGTCTTTGTAAATTACCGTGTAGTGTTAATTCAGCTAATTTGGTTAGACTAGGAGGAGGAGGAAGAGGACGCAGATCCAGAAAAAATAAGCAAATTAAACATGCTGTCTGAACCCAGGTGGAGAGAATATGTTTTGACCAGCTGTGGATCCGCTTAAATTCAGATCTGTCTGAATTTAGCCTGTGTGCTAAGCCGTGGAGTTCCACCTCCAGCTGAGCCAGTTAAGAAAAGAGACAGACTGACATAGTTTGCTTCTTAAATGTAAATCTAAACTTCTTCTAATGCTGCAAGGCAGTTGAACAAGCTATATTAGATAAATATGCACAAAAATGCATGTATTAATGGACAAAAATAAGTATGGTCTATATTAAGCCAAATCTCTATATGAGAGCCTCAGTTTGGTCTAATGCACTGTTTCTCAACCTTGCAACTTGAAGATGTGCAACTTGAAGATGGGTGGACTTCAACTCCCAGAATTCCCCAGCCAGCCATGCTGGCTAGGGAATTGTGGGAGTTGAAGTCCACCCATCTTCAAGTGGCCAAGGTTGAGAAACATTGATCTAGTGGTTAAGGCTCCAGGCTAGAAAACAGGAGACTATGAGTTCTAGTCCTGCCTTAGGCATGAAAACCAGCCGACTCTGGGCCAGTCCCTCTCTCTCAGCCCCACTCACCTCACAGGGCTGCTGTTGTGGGGAAAATAGGAGGAGGAAGGAATATTAGGTACGTTCGCCACCTTGAATTATTTATAAAAATAAGAAAGGCGGGATAAAAAGTGTAAAAAAAAAATCACAAGCAAACATCGAAATGTTTGATTGTTGGAGAAAAAAGTGTGATTTTTGGAGGAAAAACGCAGGTTTTTGTGCCATCTTACAAAAATCTCAGGTCACCAGGAACAGGAGAGTGAAACTGACAGATGTTCAGGAATGAGGAAGTGAAATTGACCGATCCCCCGAGAGAAAGTGAAACTGGAAGAGACCTCACCTGTTGACCCCGCGCCCTTCCTGGGACATGGGCAGGGTGCCCGGTTTGCTGTTGGTCAGAGCTTCCCAAATGGTCACCTGTGAGGAGGAGACAGGTGACTGGATTCCCTCAAAGCGTTACTTTGCACCTGACTGGCCTGATTCAGATGTGACCCCGGCCTACGGTTTGCTGCTTCGGACTTCAAACCCCATCATCTCCCCCTAACTATGGTTTATGGCATAAGCCACATTCAAGCCATGGTCAGCGAACTGGCCATCACCATGCGACTTCATGCAATAATATGGGTACCAGAAAATCATCAAAGCGATCAACCATTAAAACACGGAATGGTCAAAATCTTAGGAGAACTTAGGAGACCTCGGGAGAACTGAATCCATCTTTAGTCGAAAATTGTGGTTTAATTTTTTTAGCGGGTACCATGGAAGTGGGTCACGGCCCTTCTGTGACGGGTTCTAGGTTGGCGGTGCCCACCTTAAGTGGCTAAGGAGCCACAGGCATCCGGCGGAAGCCGCAGTGAGGTCCCAGTGATGTCACTGGGCAAATGAGGTCATGGCACCTGGGACATCCCTTACCCAACTGGAAGCACCCACGTGGCGGGGGGTGAGAAGATGCCATGGTGAAAAGCAGGAGAGGGCAAACCTCGCTTGGAGGCTGGCCGAGGAGAGCTCCTTAGTGCGTCTGAAGCAGACCGGGAGTGAGCCCAGATCGGGCCCTAGAGCGGCCCCCTCCAACGCGGCCAGGGATTCAGACAGAGACCAGCCTTCTCCATCGCTGGCTCCCGCACCTGTTTAACTGGCAGGGTCAGGGGACTAAACCGGGCTTTTGGCACGTCCATCCCCACCGAGCAGAGTGGAGGACATTCGGACGCTGGCAGCCACCGCCTGACCCCAAGTGAAACTGACCGGGTTAGGACTATTCTGCCGGGCAAGGGCCTCCCCCCGGCCCTGAAGGCAGAGGCTCCTTGGTCACTCTCGGTGTCCAAGATCTTTCCAAGTGGGGAAAGTGGCATTTGAGCAGGACAGCCAACTTCTGGGCAGGGGGTCTGCAGGGAGGGTCAAAAAAGTAAAAATGGTGGCCGTGTCCACCCAATGGGAGCCCTGCGTTTTTTAATAAACGCAACCATGCTGCGACCCATGTCTGAACGGGATGGGCTTCAATTACCATTCTGGCCGCCATGTGGACTTTTCGGACCTCCCCGTGGAGGCCCAGCTTCTGGCCCCTCTGACCCCCACCCCACCCCACGAGCTCGGATCTCCCCTACCTGGTCATATTCGCTGCCCGCCTCTAGCAAGCTCTGCTGGATGGCGAACTGCAGGAGGTCATCCTCGTCTTTCCGCAGCGGCTCCGGGTGCCTCCCGACGACGCTGTAGCCCTGGGGGGCCTCAAAGAGGGAGGGGTCCATCTCGAAGCAGCGGCAGGAGCCTGCAGGAACAGGTCCAACCACCGTCCGAGGGATGCGACCCTCCAGCCCCTCCTCCCACAAAATGACCCCGGGCACCGGGCTTCCCTGCCTCGGGGTGGGGGCGAGGCACGCGTAGCCCTGGGTCCCCTTGTTTCTTTGCAGACAGCAGCTGAAACCTACAGGGTTCCACCTAGAGGGCATTAGCTGAGGTTTAAAGAGCCGGGCATGGCCAAACCAGGTTCTGGGGGCAGCATTTACTGAATTTCGGCCAATCGGGGGATGCCGGATCCTGGTGATGTTCGGGAAGCTATTCAAGGCCCGGCTCTTCTCCCAGACTTTGGGGCAGGGTGGTGGCTGACCCCTTGCTGGACGGGTCCTTGATTTCGATGTTTGTCTTTGTGCCACCGGTGATTTTTTTTGTCCTTTATATATTTTTTTACTTTTTCATTGTAAGCCACCCAGAACTGGCCTCTAAATTTCATGCATGCCTGTGTGTATAAACACACAAACAAAATTGAAAAAAGCTTAGCAGCGTTGGATTTGACCTTGGATGGGAGGCCACCAGGAGAGCCCTGAGGGGTAGGACAGGCTGGGAAGTTGAGTTGGAAGCATCCCCAGGCGAAGCTCTTCCAAACTCTTGCCGAGGATTTTTGAACTCCCAAGGAGCTGAGAAGGATTTGGGGGAGATTTTCCTTTTAATAAAACCTCCCTCAGATCGCTCTCAACTCCCAGGGACTTCCTCTTTCTACTCACAGAATTCTCAAGGCCTCTAACAACCTTAATAAATATATTCAAATTTTTTTTCATTGAAAATAGATGTTAGAAAGAAGATAAAAATGCTGTTCTGGGGAAGATAGGAGGAAGGAGTATTTAAGTACGTTCGCCGCCTTGAGTTATTGATAAAAATAATAAAGGCAGGATAAAAAAAATCTAAAAAGAAATATTTTGACCTTATCTCAGGAACGGCACTGGGTGGCCTGCTAAGGGGCGCATTTTGGGGAGGGGGCTGTGCCTGGTCTGCATAGGGAGCGATAAAGAAATGCGCCAGCACCTCTTCCCGGGTGGCTCCCCCCAGCCGGGAAGCCCCATGGGGGGGTCAGAACACTCAAGCTGCTGCCCCCAACTGAGAGGTCACCCCCTTTTTACACACTTTGCAGTCCACGCAAAAAAACAGCAAGCATTTAATTGCACGCTTGTGACGCCATGTTGACTTTCCTCGCCCCCGAGCCCACCGCTGAGCAGCCCCCCCGGGCTTTGCGGGGCCCCCACATCGCCCCGCCCCATTCGCCCCGTCCCCCTCTTCGCCTTACCAAGGGAGCTGGAACTGCTGATGCTGGAACGGTCACTCCCTGGCGAGGGGGCATCGCTGCTGGGGCTGCCCGTGCCCCGGAGAGAGACCACCGGCTCCTCGCAGCCGTTGAGGTTCCCAAAGGTGATGCGGGCGTTGAGGATGTGGAAGATGGGGATTTCTGGAGGCAGAGAGGGGAGGAAGCACAGGACAAGGGGGGAGCGCATGTCTCAGCAGGGCACCCCCACCGCCCCCTTCAGCACCAGGGCGAGAGGGAGGGACACCTCATCCCAGACCAGCAGAGGATGGCACTCACGAGGTTGATGGCTTGCCATACACTCCCATCATCCACCATCACTCACAGCAGAAAATGGGGTCTCTACAAGGAATGGGTCTGTAGCTCCTGGTCAGACCCCCGCCGGGCTGCCACAGCACCCAGAAGAGGGTTCTGCATTTCGCCCGTCCTGAGTCTGCCCTGTCCTCTGAACCATCAACTGGTGCAACAGCAGGATTCACTTAACACACAGAGCCACACATGGAAAAACTGGGGGAAAATGTGGGGCAAATGCAGGCACTAGGTTTTCCACAAACCAGGTTAGGGGCCTAGGTGTGAACATGGGCTTGGTCCCCAAATCCTAGAACCGTAAAGTTGGAAGGGACCGCAGAAGTCACCTAATTCAATCCTCTACAACAGTGCTTCTCAACCTTGGCAACTTTAAGATGGGTGGACTTCAACTCCCAGAATTCCCCAGCCAGCCTTAGTGGCTGGGGAATTCTGGGAGTTGAAGTCCACCCATCTTAAAGTTGCCAAGGTTGAGAAGCACTGCTCTGCTATGTGCAGGAAAACCAATTATCGCAGCTTATTCGTTTGGGAACTGCATATTCTGCAAACACACAATGGTGGTCTGTTAACTCAGGGTCAGGGTGCAGTGTGAAGCCAGTTGCTACAAATGGAGATCTGCCCCGCCACTCAAAATGAGGAAAACTGAATCTACGGCCAGCGCAAAGTTGAAACTTGGTTTTCAACCTGGCATCCGGCTGACGTTTCTGGCAGCCCGGGCATTCGCAGGGAGGGAAGTGAAGTTAGAAGCACCAGGATGGTGTCAGGCCTGCAAGCACAGGAACTGGAATGCCTAAAGCTGTGCGTCCACTGGGGACGAATAACCAGGATTGCAGTGCAAACGCCCCCAAGCAGACATCGTGTCTTGCTGCAGGCGCTTAATTCATCTGTCTGCTGAGTTCCTCTTTATGCAACCCTGGCACCTGGAGCAGCCCTGATGAGGTTGTGCGTGTCATAATGCCACTGTGCAAATTTGCATCATTTGTGCAATCACGGTATGACACACCTGATGTCATCTGACCTCCCCCCAGGTGTGGATATCCATGTACTCTGATGCTTTGCCAGCTGGGGCTCCCCCCTCCTCCCAGTCCCTCGCTTCTCTGTGTGGAGTTAGAGGAATGGCAGGGCCACCTGGTAGAAGCCACAACGCCAAATGACATTGCAAGTGTCACAATGTCAGTACAGGTCATCCTCGCTTAGCGACCACAATAGCAATGCGGTGGGAAATCCCATGACTGCAACGGGGCTTTCCAGCTGGAAAGAGACAAAACTGTAGGTAGTCCTCAGTTAATGACCATTCATTCACCGCATCCCAAGTTATGAAGGTGCTGAACAAGGGGAACTTATGACAGGTCCTTAGAGTTCTGGTCGTCCCAGCACCCCCACAGTCTGGGTGATCACTCACACTTACAATCAGTTGCAGCGTCCCGTGGTCATGTGATCACCATTTGCCACCTTCCCTGCCAGCTTCCCACAAGCAGAGTCAATGAGGAAGCTGGCAGGGAAGGTGGCAAGTCACTCCAGTAAGTCTCCCGCACCTGGCAGCAGCCACCCAAGCCTCACTGCCCGCCCCCCCCGCAGAGCGGAGAGATTGGAGAGAAAGATTTCAAGAGAGCAGGCTGTTTGCACAGCGTGCTCTCGGCTCCCAGCCCCAGGCTGCATTGCTTTCAATGTCAATCGATTTATTTATTATGGTCGTAGACCGGTATAAGCAGAGTGCTCTGTGTGTGCGTGTGTATCTAAATAAATGTATTTTAACTTTGTCTTAAATTTTATTTCGTTTACTGAGATAGATTTTTATACACGCACACACATATTCACAGAGCACTCTGCTTGTACTGGTCTACGGCCATTGCTTTTGATGTGTAGGAGAGCAAGCTGCTTACTCTCTTGCAATCCCTTCCTCTCCAATCTCTCCTCTCTGTGAGGGGGAAGAAAAGAAAAAAGCAGAGGTCTGGCACAGGACAACGCCTATTGACTGTAATGGCAATCACGTGCATGAGGGATGCTGCGACTGTAAAGTTTTATTTCAGCACCGTCGTAACTTCGAACAGTCGCTGAATGAATGGTTGGTAAGCAAGGACCATCTGTAGATAGATATGATTTATGTACTTGCATCATTTTGCAAAATGCAAGTATGTAATTCCCTTTCTGTGTGCAATGTCATCAGAAACATGCAACATTGCTTCTTTCCTTGCAGGTACCCAGGTCTGGGTCCCCAAAGAAGGGCCCAGGAACAAGAATACACCTGCCAGTATCTGTACCCCGGGAGCCACCCAGCGCTCTGCCCTACTTGTTTAATGATTTGTAGGTTATTTTCAATGAAAACAATGAACGGGAAGCCAGCAGAGCTATGCTTGGACAATAAAATGCTCGGGGGAATTTCGCGACCGGCCACACTCGCTGCGGCAATCATTCTCTGAGTGCGCTCAGAGTATTCCTTTCTCAAAATTCCACAAGAAGAGGGGCTCCAGGGGTACCCTGAGTACAGAGCCCTCTTCCACCTGCAGGAGGCCACCCAGCATCTGAAGACAGAAGGGCCAGCAGCAAGCGAAAGGGCCTTTCTGTCTTAAATCCTGGGCTTCTGCCAGATGTGCAGTAGAGAACATGCACTCAGTGGATCTCACAAGTCCACGGTTTGCTTTCCCACGGTTCCTTGAATAAGCCACAGTTCCCTGGCTCACATTTAAACCGCAGTTTGCCAACCGCGCCAGGTGTGTTTGCAAAAAAGCAATGGTGCGTTGGCTCTGTGCTCTGCTCAGTCACCCGGACTGAAGACAGATTTGTACATAAATCAAGACGATTCCCGGGGTTAGTTGAGGAAGCCGAGGAAAGTAAGCCAGCGTGCGAGGGGTTGTGTGCACAGCGTGCAACGTGTCACGCGTCGCTGCGATGTTCCCGGATCCAGAAGGGCAAAGTAGAACAGGGTCCCATTTCTTGCCCCAAGCATCCCCCTCCCGCCTTCCTGCCTTCTGAGCATCGCCAGCCGCCCTCACCAATCTTGACGGGGAAGCCGGGCGGCAGGCGCAGCGTGATGAAATCTCGGAGCTTGGCAAAGAGGGCGTTGCTGACGGCCATCAGGTCGATGATGGGGGCCACCTGCTCAGCCAGCGACAAGGGGTGGTCTTCGCAGAGCCACAGCTTGGCCTTGAACCTGTTGGAGGACGGGGGGAGAGCGTGAGCCGCGCTTCCCCCAGGAAGGAGGGACCTCCTGCTCGGGCCGTCCCGCAGCGCCCCCCGCCCCCTCCGCTCTCACTTCTGGGTCTTGGTGGTGAGCTCGATCGGCCGCCCCATATCCCGGGTCCCCAGCTCAAAACCGGGGTTGAAGTACTCCTCCGGCGTGATGGCCGTGGGGTTGGCGTGACTCAGCGTCTGCGTGATGAGGGCCTGCGGAGGGTCACAGAGAAGATGGGGAGACAAGCGAGTCCCGGCCATGGGGAGATGCCCTTCCAGGAGGGGGCACCCTGGGGAGACTGAGGCCAGTGGCTGCCATCTCAAGAACCGTAGAATCAGGGTTGGAAAGCTCCTAAGAGGTCATCCAGCCCAACCCCTGCACGCTGCAGGATTCACTGCACCCCCTTTGCCCCCCACAGCCTCTGACGCTTTGTTCAAATCCTCGAATCCGGCTCTCTATTTGTGAGGTGGAGAGCAGGAGAGGACCAGAACAGGGGCAACTGGCTTGGAGACTGAGCCTGCGGTTTGTTTTTCTGATTAACCGTCCCCCCCACCCCAGTGAGAACACAGAGCCCAGAATTAAAAGAGCACAGTTGGACCCCCTTGCTAGTCCAGTCCGAGAAAGTTGCACACCCCTCCTACACCCCGAGGCAGCCCCTGACTCTTTTGGTGGGTGGGAGAGCAGACTCGTCTGCAGTAGCACCGCTGGCCCAAGGGAAATTCCCAGAAAGAGCTGAGCAAATAATATGGTTAAATATAAAATATGAGCTCGGCAAGTATTCCCAGACCAAAAGGAGCAAGAAGCAGAACATCTGTGGCCCTCAGACACCCCAAAGATCTGAATGGTTGCTCCCCCTCGTTCCTGGACCCTGGCACCCATTGCTCTGCTAGTTACTCACCCCGTTGTTGGGACCCACGTGTTGTTCGGCAATGCCCAGGAAGGACTGCAGTGGGGTTTTACCACCTGCAAGAGAGAAGAGCTGTACAAATGGGGGATCTGGAATCTGTGGACAGCAGATGCCACACCTGGGGCACAGCACATAGTTGCAGAGCGGGGTTGTTGTTTTTTTTTAATTAGCATTATTTCTAAGCAGACCAGGGTCCAAAGCACTCCAACCTAACGAGGTGCCCAAATGGAGCCTGGAAAAGCAAAATGATGGGTGCAACAGCATGGACACTCTGTCATGGCCACCATCTTGCCTTTTTGACCCCCCTGCAGACACTGCAGCTCTGATGGATCACCAAATCACTAAAAACATTAAAAATGGTGTCTTGACAGCCTCTGAGCACCCTAATGAACAAAAAATTAAATTGCCAGAAGAAAAAGGAGAGATGGCTCCCTGTTTCTCTTAAGTGGGTCCCAAATGGCCCTCCCTTACCTTTCTTCTATATCACTCACACATACTGAGTTCACGAATACAGGTAGTTGTCAGGATCTGCGCAAGATCTTATTATAGTTAGAATTGTATAACTAGGCTTTTGTTACTCATATCGGCTTTACTCATTTATATAAAATGCTGAGGGGGGCTTAAAGGTTATAATGCCAAGAGTTAATTCAAAGAATGTTTTAATTAACCACTTGCTTGATCTGCCATGAGAAAGAAGGGAGGAGGAGAGGAACGCACTTATCTTGACATTAACATCTGCAAGGTCAGGAGTAAGTGTGAGAATGGAAATAGGCGCGAAGAATGGAAAGCGGGAAACCAGAACTGCAAAGGGGGGAGATTGGGCTTTAAAGGAGGATGAGTTTCTATTCTGATTTCAGTCTCAACAACTTTGATGCTGTATGCTTATCCTAATAAAGAAATCTTTGATGGAGCTACCTGTTTCTTGAGGATTTACTATGTGTTAGGAATGAGTAAGCAGACTCTGACAGTAGTCCTTGATTTATGACCATTGATTTAATGATTGTTCGAAGTTACGACAGCACTGAAAAAAGTGACTTACAACCAGTCCTCGCACTTACAACCATTGCAGCGTCCCTGCAGTCACGTGATCCAAATCCAGGTGCTTGGTAACTGGCACGTATTTATGACAGTTGCAGGATCACGTGATCGCCATTTGTGACCTTTCCAGCCCACTTGCGACAAGTAAAGTCAATGGGGAAAGCCGAATTCGCTTAACAACTGTGGCAAAAAAAGGTAATAAAACTGGGCACAACTCACTTAATGACTATATCACTTAGTGACGGAGGTTCTGGTCCCAATTGTGGTCGTAAGTTGAGGACTACCTACAATGTCCAAAGGTAAGTTGCAGACAGAGCAGCTCCTAGCCTAGCTCAAATGATCTCAGGAAGTTCAGAGACAGACATGGCCACTTTTGGGATGGGAGATAACCTGGAAAAATGGGCTGAAGATCGGATGGGGAAGTCTAGTCCAGTGTTTCTCCACCTTGGCAACTTTAAGATGTGTGGACTTCAATTCCCACTGGCTGGGGAATTCTGGGAGTTGAAGTCCACACATCTTAAAGTTGCCAAGGTGGAGAAACACTGGAAAACCACGCAGGAGTCGCAGATGCACCCTAACTGGACCAGTTCATGCTTGGCCGGAGCCAGGGACGCCATCTGCCATATTCTGCTGGTCCGGAGCTTTGCAGCTGAGACCCGAGAGCCCAGCATCCTGGGTCTTCATACGAGGCATGGATGCAGCTCACTCGTGAGTTTGGGGCTGAAAGGACAGGGTAATTCAGCGACCAAATCTAGCACGTCGGGCGAAAGCAAAGCGATTCTTACCTTTAGTTTTCCCTTTGTGCTGTTCTGAAAGGTGCTCTGTCCGCGTCCGGGTGATGAGTTCTACGTTGGAAGCCCCGTAAACCTGCCGACGAAGGGGGACGCTGTGCGTTTCTGCTGCGCCCTCGCCCGGGGCCCCTTCCCACCCCTCTGCCCATCGGCTCCTCCAGCTTCTGGTCCTCAAGCACCGGAGGTCTCACCTTGGCTTCGTACCCGTTCACCAACTCGGTCTTTTCGCTCCTCCAGCCTAAAATACCCGTCTTGTTCCTGCAGGGAGAGAAGCAGCCGCCCCGGGAGTTACGCAGACCGCTCTGCCCCGCCTGGACGTGGCTCCGTTTCACCCTACTTCAAAACGTGCAGTTGTTTTCCCAGGGCATCTTGCAAGTCGTTTATTATATGTATTTATTTGAATTTATTACAGCCGCTGAATTCCAGTGGACTCTGGGTGGCGCACAGAACCCAAAGAATCAATAAAAACAGATAAACCATCAAACCACGCAGACAGCTCAGACTGTTTTGCTTGATTTATGCTGTTTATAAGATCATTTTAGCCCGGGCTGTCCGTTCGGTCTGACGTTTTTATCTGTTTTTATGGATTTTCCAGTTTGGTACGCCGGGCAGAGTCCCCTGGAATTGGGCGGCGACAATAAATTTGAATAAATAAATAAAATTAAAAAATAAAATTAAAAAACGGTCTTAGAAACAGCACAGATCAAACCAAACAGGGGCCCCAGATAAACAAGAGAACTTTAAAACGTCAGTCCAGCAATGAAAATGAAATGAAATGAATGAAAATTCAGCAGCGAAGACTCAAAAGACCAGCTGAAATACATTCCCCTAAGCAACTTATACATGTAGATAGAAAACAGGAGATCTAACATTCGTTACAAACCACCATCATAGCAGCAACGTGAACACAGTAATCGTTGAAAAGACCTTGGGAGATAAAATGTGGATGCCAAAGAGGGGGGAATGGGGGGGGGGTAATATCACACAACGGAAGACGGGAAATGCACAACGTGTGATGCCAAAGGTCCATTCCCGACAGCGGAAACGGGCATCTTGGGGTGCGCGGCTCCCTCCCACATCGGGAGATCTGATGTTCCTTCCTGGGGCGGCGGGGCGGACTATGTGAACTACATACGATTACCTGAAAATGTTCCCCTGCCTGCTTGCAACAACAGGCAGACGGAAGAGATGCTCTGCTTTTAGGGTTAAAACAGTGTTTCTCAACCTTGGCATCTTTAAGATGTGTGGACTTCAACTCCCAGAATTCCCCAGCCAGCATGGCTGGCTGGGGAATTCTGGGAATTGAAGTCCACACATCTTAAAGTTGCCAAGGTTGAGAAACACTGGGGTAGAAAAAGATGGAAAACTAACTTTGCTCCTATAGGAGTGACCCACATCTCTAACATCACTGCTCTTCTCCGGATCCTGAACTGTCACCCATTTAATCCTCGAACTGCAGAAATTTGCCAGGGTCCATTTCAGGGGTGACCACAGGGAGAGGGGGGCAAAAAAGTCGGGTTGGCAGCCACGATGAAATCCCCGCCCCCTTTTACATGCCATGTGTACAAAGTGGCAGCTTCCCTTTTGACTTTTTTGCCCCCCCAATCAACGGCCCTGATCCGTTGGTTGATGTCACGATGCCCGCGGTTTTGAAGCGGCCTTCCGGGACAAGCCGTGGGGCTCCCCGCGCTCCTTCCACGTACCTCTCGAAGGCAATATTGCGCGTGTCCAGATGTGTGGCGACCACGGGGGCCATCAGGCGCCCCATCACCTGCTCCTCGGTGGGCTGCATCGCCGCGAGGATGGCCTCTTGGTCGTGGGAAGCCAGCGCAAGCGTTTCGGAGTAAACCACCCGCCGGTTGTGATCCACCTCCATGACCACTGCGCTTGTATCTGGGGGAGAGGAAGGGGGGAAGAGAGGGGCTACCTCTTTGAACAAAGCCCCTTCCCCAGAGGCACTGGCGGGGGGGTGTCCAAGGGTGCCAAATCATGAAAGCAGCCTTGTGTCACAAGCCCACCCCCTTTCGTAAGCACGTCGTGGCATCACACACATGCACGTGCTGGCTGGGGAATTCTGGGAGTTGAAGTCCACACATCTTCAAGTGGCCAAGGTCAAAAACCGCCGGGTCAGCAGAAGCCCAGAAAAACAAGCGCATACGTTAAGCATTGTTATCACGGGGGTTGTGGACCCATCAAAACAGATTCGGATGTAGAGCAATCGGGCACAAGCGCGGCGCAGCCGGGCGCCTCCTTAAAGCAGCCTGCTTTATCCAGGGTTCTGCAGGAGAGTGAAAAACGATGCTGCTGCTTTCAGTGAACTGAACCCTGAAAGCAGGCTGCTTTAATGAGACTCTTAAAGCAACAGCACCTTTTTTGTTCAGAAAAGAAGGAAAATGTTTCTCGGGCTCCCGTGAAAAATAAAACACGTGTGCTTTAAGGAGCAGCTGAGGGGGGCTACCTAGCGCGAGGTTCAAGGTAGGCCTTCCAATCATTTTCGCCTACCTTGTCCCCGGAAGATGAAGCTGTGGTTCCCACGCTGCCACGTCATGTGGTCAAACCCCAGCAACGTCGTGTCCACCCGCAGGTTCTGGCCACACTTCCACACCTTGTATGTGTCGCTGGGGCAGATCTTGGAGACCAGGGGAACTGCGAAAGAGCAGAGGAGGAAGAGCGCCATGGGGCAAATTTCCCCTGCCACGGGAATTAAGTCCTCCCCCTACCCTGGGGGTAGGGACATCTTCAAGGGGGGTCAAAAAAGTCAAGATGGCAGTCATGTCTGTGGAAGTGAAGCCCCAGCTGCTCTGGAGGCGCAACGCCATAAATATGGGCAAGGCTTTGCACGCTCACGACTATTATCTTGACTTTTTCAATCCCCCCCTCCTGCAGATGGCCCTTCATGGGGGGGGATCTTCCTTAAAGGGGGAGAGGTTTTTCCACTTGGGGGGCAGACAGATGAAAGCCCACTCCCAAATGGAACTGCAGTCGCTTTCTTTCGGCATGGAAACATACCCCAACTAGTAAATTCCCATTTCATCTCCACATAGAAATCTTGAGCCTGGAGCAAAGAGAACAGAAAAGGGGGGGAGTTAAAAGAGGGGGCAAAAATCAATATCTGCCCTTCAGGACAAAGCGCTCTGCTGAAGGGATATGGAGGGGGGGAAAGAGACTTATTTAAGGGTGCGAACAGAACCTTCTCTGGAGTGTTTAACAGGAACTGGCAGCCAAAACCGTTAAAGCCTTAAAAACGGCTGCCAAAAACCTCTTTTCCTTTATTTACTAATCTATTTATTTATTCATCAGTCTTAAATTCCAGCATATCTCGCAGAGACTATTGGCAAGTTACAAGGCAACCCGGTGCAATTATGCAGCAAACTAATCGTGATTGAATGACTGACTTGATATTAATTAAACTAAAACGTCCAGAACCCAATGAGCCGTTGAGCCCACCCGGAGGAGATTTTATGGCACCCCGCGTAGCAGCAGCGTCAGACTGGCCCCCAAACGCCCTCTGGGACAGCCCCGTTGTCAACTGCTCCTGGACGGCCAGCAACTATGGGTCAAGCCCAAATTCGGGGTCCGTAATGGAGAAGGGGGGCCCTCTGGCCTCGGGAATCACAGAGGTCTCCCCAGGATTGACTGGCTGGGGAAAATGGCCCTGCGAGGTCTGGGGGCTTTCCTGAGAAGCAAACCCCCATCAGAAATTACAGGGAAGGCATTTCCCTCCCAAACAGTGGGCAATCGGGCATGTGTTCAGATCAGGGCTGCTCAACCTCCTCCCCTTTAAAGGGGAGGAGGTTGAGCAACACTGGTTTGGATTCAGGAGGTTGGGAAGGAGGATTGGTACCATTTGACCAAAAGTACATTTTTAAAAAATGCACTTAATGCATTTAAAAACGCACTAAAATGCATTAAAACCTCCCCTGTAGCTAAAAACATCTGCATTGACTCAAATCCTCTCCTACACTCGTTCATGGTTAGTGACTGACCGCTTTCACCCTAAAGGAAATTCTTCTGCTTATTTGCTTCTTTGTCACCTTCCCCCCCCCCCCCCCGTAGCAGAATTTCCACTGAATTCCTGACTATTTTTGCAATTGTTAAAAAGGGCGAGAATCTGCAGAAACAGGCGGTTAAAACGACCACCTTTTGCATCTGTCTGTGCATACATAGGATATGTAGGCATAGTTCACTTTCTGTTATTCCAACCTTCGTTCCAGGCTCAGATCTGAATATAATCAACATTTTCCACAAGGTATGTATTTTGGGACAATTTTGCCTAACCCAACTACTTTTGACAAGCAATGATCTCCCCAGCATGAGGCATTTTTCAGTATCACTTTCACTAATACACATGTCTGGGTGTGCATTTTTCTCTGGTGTGCAGCAATTCAAACCCTTCTTTTTTTAAAGGGAGCTCTGCATCACACAGGGTGGAGAAGAGCATACAGGTTGTCCTCGTTTAGTGACCACAATTGGAACTGGCAACTCGGTTGTTAAGTGAAGCGGTCATTAAGTAAAACCACGACTGTGTTTATGATCTGACTTTTGTTTTCCTTTGCTTTATACACCTGCGAAGGTTGTAAAGGCGACGACTGGTCGCAAAGTGATTTTTTCATCACCGTTGTAACTGTGAACAGCCGCTAAACAAGGTAGTGGCTAAACGGGGATGACCTGTATGTGGAAAAATGTTTTAGTGCACGTATTGGTTTGAAAGTGCGGACTGAGGACACTCTGCAAGACAGAGGGACAGACAGATCTGTAATTATGGTCTGAAACTCCTTAGTCTGGTCTCCAGGGAAAGGGGACCACCCGGAGGGGTTTATAATCTCGACAAGGGCACGAAGGGGAGAATCAAGGAAGGGGCGAGGGCAGGACTGACCTTCCGCAGCTTTTCTAACAGGATGGGGATCCCGGCCAAGCGCTTGATCGCTCGCTGGTAGTCACGATAGCGCAGCACCAGCTGGACGAGCTCCAGATCCTGAGTGCTCACCGCCTCCTGCAACACTGGAGCCCAAGAAAAGGGTCAGGAGAACCATCTGACGCGGAGGCGCCTGGCAAAGGCCCAGGATTTCACACAAGAGGCCGTGTGCCCTGGTCTCCCTCCTCCCCCCGGGCAGGGCCCAGCACAACGGGTTGAAGCTGCAGGGAGCAGGTTCTGACGATGGCAGAAAAACACGTTTTAAGAGGAAAGAGGGGCCCGATTCCCGGAGAGTGGGGGGCTCCCCTCCGCTAGGTGTGTTCACGCAGAGGCTGGAGAGCATCTCTCTGGGGCGCTGGCATTTGGGTCCCTGCGCCGGACGGGGGTCCGGCTAGATGGGCTTAAGGGTTCCCGTCAGCTGTTTATTTAATCTGTAAGCCCACTTTCCTAGTAAAGAGCGGTGCTGTCTAAGGGGAGTAAACAAAAGGAAAACATAAAACGGTAAGTAGAGCATTAATAAAAACACGGTAGAAGAACGGTCGCTTAAACAGATGGCAAATTTAAAGCAATCGTTCCAAATGAAGCCAAAGGGCTGCCTGATTAAAAATAAAAATAAATATTTCCTTAAATGTGTGTCAGTTTGCAAAAACAGGCATTACTCTAACTCAGTGTTTCTCAACCTCAGTAACCTTAAGATGGGTGGACCTTGACTCCCAGAATCCCCCAGTCAGCATGAGGGGACCTTGACTCCCAGAATCCCCCAGCATGCTGGCTGGGGAACTCTGGGAGGCAAAATCCACCCATCCTAAAGTTACTGAGGTTGAGAAACACTGCTCTAACTGCACTGATTTCAGCAAAGGATCAGTGTGCTGAAAAGTGATCTGAAAGTAATTTCAGGAAACGAAAGTCTTTTCATGCGTGCGTGTTATTTAACTGTTTATATCAAGGACAGCTGATTTCTGGTTCTGAGCATTTCCAGTATTCCATTTCCTAAGGAGTTTAAAATGAAAATTTAAAAAAAATAACACAAAGGTGTGTGGTTAAGAATCTCACTTTGCATGCTCAGGGCGTGAGAGAGTGAAAAAGTGGAGGCTGTGACTGAATCCAGAGCCACGCCCCCTTTTTACACGTGTTGCACGCATGACACACGCAAAAAAGAGACCAGGCTTCTATCGTGCAATTGCAAACCCACCACCTTGACTGTCAATCCCCAGACTGCCACAGCACATATTCATAAAAGTTATCCATTTTTAAATTTATTTTATTTATTTATCGTATTTATATAGCCACCCATCTCACATAAAAGTTTGTTTGCCTGGCTGTTATTTATCTTCAGGGCTTGTAGGACACGCCAGTCCGCCAACTCAGAGCGGCGCTGATCTCTCCAAATACATACCATAATTCAGTGTTGTCCAAACTTGGCCGCTTTAAGATGAGTGGACTTCAACTCCCAGAATTCCCCAGCCAGCCATGCTGGCTGGGGAATTCTGGGAGTTGAAGTCCACTCATCTTAAAGCGGCCAAGTTTGGACAACACTGCCGTAATTGGAGATTAAAAACAAACAGAAAGATAGCCAAAGCTCAAAGAAACTCTACGTTATGAACTCATATAAAAATTGGGGAGCGCCTTCAGCACAGCCCATAGCACAGAGTCAGCTGAATCTTCTTACCATGCTCAAAAACTCAGCAGTGACTACAAAGCCCCAAATCTTTTACCAAGATTGTACGGCATCCACAGCGGAAGCAAGCTGGCGTGCCATCGGGGCTCATTTCCTCCGAAGGAAGGCCCGTTGCGTTCAGTGGTATCTTACTCCCGTGTAAATCTGCACTGCAGCGCCATCTAAGATTTCCACCCACCGTCCTGAACATCCTTGTTTTATTAAAAACAGCGTGGCTTACTTGGGAACGTGGGGAAGACTGAGCGATATGATCCTGATCCACCCGGCACTGGGCCCTACAGCTAATGAGGTCAAGGGACATCATCTGAGTCCCGGGAAATTAAGACCACAGTCCAAGCAGAGGGCACGTGGCACGTGGGTTTTAGTGGCCTGGCCTGGCTGCTGGAGTGAGTCAAAGCAGAAACAAACAAACAGATATGGCTGTTTGATCCTTTTGTGCCAAGAGAAAACCATCCAGCTGGTCTGCTTGAACCAGCAACCGGCAATTTGTTTTGCCTCCAAATCGGTCTTGATTTGTGGCGCCTGACTGGACAGTCCTGCAGCTCTCCAGGAAGCGTTTTGGGAAGCCCCGGCCATCTTCATCCTGGGGCTGAGAGAGAGGGACTGGCCCCCAGACCCTGGCTGGCTTTGTGCCCGAGGCAGGACCAGAACTCACGGTCTCCCGGTGGCTGGCCTGGGGCCTTTCACCACGAGACCAAACTGGCCCTCGGCGGTCAATTACTGGCAGGAAACAAGCCAGACGGGTGGCTGGCCTGTTTTATGCTGGCAAGCGAGGAAGAGGATTTCACGGCATTCAAGCACCTGCAGTGACGCCGCTACACGAGCCTCGCCCCACAGCAGCGTCTCGAAAGCTTGGCAGCTGCGGCTTGCCCTATTGCCACTTTCTCTAGAGTTAAGCCAGTGCTTAATTCTATCGTGGAAATCTAAGGGAAGCAGGTGCTGCTGTTTGCTCGGATCAGGACCATTTGGGCTCCGCACTTTGTTCCGGAGCATCACCGCTGCTCGGAAAGCCATATTACGCTAAACAAGAAGCACTGAAGATCAGCACCGCTTTCCATCTGCACATGGGAGAAATGGGAACACACCTGTCCAGCCGCTCCGATTTTCTTTGGCCACGTCAGCACCGTGGCGCAACAGAACTCGTGCACACTCCAGATGGCCCAGGGTGGTGGCCAGGTGCAGGGGCGTTCGGCCGCGGGGATCCCCCTGCTCAATATCCACCTGCCAGGACAAAAAGGGGGGGTTGAACCCTCGCCATGGCAGAAAGTACCTTTTCCATCCGACTGGTCAGGCTGCCGGGGGGAAGCTGCATAGACCGGCTTGAGGGCATCGAGCTGAGCTTGCGCACGCAACTCTGTCAATTTAAGCCAACCTACGACCAGAAAACTGCAAAGAACTCCAGACTCAGGAGAGGACAAACAGCTGAAGGAACCAGCGGACAGACAGACGGCTTTCTTTCCGTTCCTTCTGCACGCCTATGGAGGCTGAGCACCTCCTTGGCTGGCGCGGCAAGATGCCAGGGGTCCTCCCTGACGCCTCTGGTTAAAAGGTGCAGCCGCTGCGGGGAGGAGTGGGCTAGGAGCAAGGAGACCTGGATGCTTCGGGGTCACAGCACCTCACTCCAACCTGCCCCCAAGGCGGCCGTCCGGGGAAACTTAGAGGGGGGAGTGAAGGCAAGGAATCCATCTAAGCGATAAATAAAACAAGCTTTTCACAGCCTCCCGCCAGCCTTGGTTCTTCTTCAGAAAGATAAGCAGGATCAAAAGGGTGGCACTTGGATAAGAGACACCAGGAATCCCAGCTGTGGGCAAGACCACGAGGTTGAAAACCCACCCCAGAAAAAGGGGAGGATGAACCACGTCTGAAGGGACCAGGCAAAGGTGCCCGCAAAGCAAGCGGAGCTCCTAATTTTGACCGCATCAGAAAGGATTCTCTGTCGGACATTGCTGCCCTGTCTTCAGGGTGGTGAGGGTCAAAGCGGAAGAGGGGGTGTGCATAAATGCCTGCTTGCCTACAGCCAGCCAAGCAGAGAGCGATGGTCCACCCGGAGCTCCAGGTGGGTGAGGATGGCAGTGCTTGGAATGCCCAGCACCAAAACATCTGGAGAAGGACAAGATTAGACCAACCTTGGCTGGGTTCACTCCCTACCGGCAACCCTTGTTAACCAGACATGCCCGCGGTGTCCACCGAAGACTTTTGGTCCAACCGATAGGCCAGGCGGTGGCTTGAGACAAGGGCATGGCTCACCCAGGGCTGCCTTATGACCTTTGTGGGTTCTGGGCACTTTTGCCCTCATGGGCCCCTCCCTTCATAAAAAGAATTGTGTTGAACATTAAATTTCATATGATTATCAATGCTGCCTTCATCTTCTTTTTACAGAGAAATATGGAATAGCAATTATTACAGGTATTACTTAATATTATAATCAATTGTTGGCAATTAATTATGGTGTCTGTTGCGTATCATCCAAGTTATTACATTTTAGTATTCACGCTACACCTGTAGGTTACAAATAAGACCCTCAGTCTGATGCTCAGATTCGGTGTGTTTTTGAATAAAAGGCATGAGAATAAATAAATATTTATTAAAAGGCATGAAAATAAATAGCTCCTTCGTTTTTATTCTTTCTGATTTAAACAGAAACTTTCGCGGGCCTTAAGCCCGATGGATCGGTCAGTCCTGGGTTCACCCAGCCACGATGTTCCCACCACATCCTGGATCCCGAATAATGCAACCCGTTTGCTGAGTCCACCTGGCCGGTGGGCAGAGGAGCTGGCGGGAGCATTTCTCCAAGAAGGAGAGGTCTGCCAAGCCTTTCGCACGTCCAGCCATCCCACTGCCCAGCCACATGGCTCCTTCCTGTTTTATTTGGTGGGAGAAGCCAGGGAGACCAACTGACCGCCCGAGCTTGGATGCTGCCCTGGGCAAGTACTGGCAAAGGTCCTCTGGGGGCTGCCTGCGAGAGGGGAAGATGCTCGGTTTATTCCCCAGCCTTCCCCGGAGGCTTCTTAGAGTCCTCCCTCCCTCCGTCCCCTGGGCTTGAATTGCACATAAGAGGAAGCAGCATTTCTCACCGCAGCAGAAAAACAAGTGGCAGAGGTGGGGCGGGGGGGGGCTCAGCACAGAGATCGGCCAACACAGCAGCCCTGCGGGGCGGCCTTCCGCTTCCTCGTTGCTGTTCTTTCAGAGGCTCAGCAATTCTGTCGCTTCCCTTCGGCTTCAGCCTCTCTTACCATTCAGTTTCGTTTATCAGCATCTAGAACAGTGTTTCTCAACCTTGGCCACTTTAAGCGGTGTGGACTTCAACTCCCAGAATTCCCCAGCCAGCATGGCTGGCTGGGGAATTCTGGGAGTTGAAGTCCACACCGCTTAAAGTTGCTGAGGTTGAGAAACACGGTCTTAGAGGAACAATTTAAGATGCTCCCAGTATGTAAAGATTTAAACATCAGGATCACCAGCAAAATAAAGTCAAATCCAGCCACGTCACGGCAAAGCAAGGTTCAAAGCAACCTTCCGCCTTTCAGGCTGGAAATGCAGTTTTACTCTGCAATTCAGTTCTGGCATCCAAGATGGCACCAGAGCGCGTACAGAGTGCCCCCTTGTTATTAAAAGGCCGCTGTCATGGAACCCCTTCCGTGCTCTGCCACCAGGCAGGGCATTTTATGCTCCTCGAAGAGCCAGATATATTAATGACACACGGAAGAGGCAAGCATTCACTCGCTCTCTTAATTGGCTTTAATGAAAAGGTGCATAATTAATGGGAGACCACAGATCTTTCTTCCACGGCAGAGCAGAAAAACTGCAAGGAGCAGAAGGTCGTGGGCTGTCTGTCTGCACACGCAGCACCCACCCCTAGATGCCTGAGACCCCCGCAGGGGGTCCCGACCCATAGTTTTAAGAGTCCCCATCTATGAGTTTGGGCCCCAGCCCAACCTCTTCTCTGGAGCCAGGCATTTTCCTCTGCAACTTTAGGCTCACCATAGGCGTTTACGGTTTTCTTCCTGCCATATGCAGCTTGACTCACTTGCTCAAGTGACTCACTTGCTAACAGCATGGAACATCTACGCAGCCTGTCTGAAGACTCTGAAATGCTTTTGGACCTTCCTCTAGCCGTCTTTACAGCACGCAGAAGAGGCGGGTCTGCATAATCCCTTCCATAGGGCCCACTTCCCTTTGGAAAGCTAAAAAGCCCGGATTCAAGGAACAGAAGAGCCCCCCCGCATTGCTCCAGCTCTATAAATACCCCACTGCCCTGAGAAGCCCAGGGGCTCAACAGACCTCCGTGGCAGGGGAGGTCACCCCAGGAAAGGCCTGGCCTCTGGGCACGCGCTCGCGCAAACTACAGCAAAAAGGAGCCACTGGCCCCACAGCAAGGGTGGCATAAACAAAGCTATCCAGCTTGCAAGCACGGTCTGCAGCTACAAGCCATGACGGCACCTCCTGGCCATGACATCACTGGCTCCCATGGACACTCATGATGCTCGGGACTTGTACAAACCCACTGACAGGCAGCTTCTGGGTTGGGGGGCTGGCTGAACTCAGTCAACGTCAGGTCCCTGCAAGATGCATGTCATGGCCGGCCTCTCCCAGCACGGTGCCCTCCAGATGCGCAGGGCCAGTGGGCCCTGGCCTGCAAAGCCAGAAGTCTCTCCGTCCACTGTCTCCTGCCCAAGTTGCATCTGTGATGGCCAGAGGACCCTCGGCTAGGCAACAACACAGCTGGGTACTTTGTGGTCCAGCCTGCGGCAAAGACACAACTTTTGTTGACTCTGAGCATATCGCAGGAACCAGGAAGGGAGTCTGGCCGGACTTCCACGAGCGCAGGAATCAGGTTTCGGGATCGGTGTGTTGGGTGAATCCAGCCAAGGGAAGGACGCACTGCCCAGCAACATGTACTTCTGGACTCCCCAGGGCTCCTGGGGAAATTGAAAGGGAGCCCCCCACAGGCCTGCTTTGCTTCCTTGTTTTTGCTCGTTTGTATTCGTGCCAATCAAAAGGGTGAAGCGGAGGGCTGAAAGAAAGCAGGCATCACACACTATGGCGCTGCCAAGGAATGGCGCCAATTACTGTATGCAATTTGCAAAATGCATAAAGGGAGTCGTCTCGCCATGATGTCCTAATGTGCGATGATGCCGTGGCACATGCCATGCTTTGACAGACTCTGGAAGCGGCTCCCCGATTTGGGGGCTTTTAGAGCCGTTACAGGTTAACGCTTTCCCACCCAACTTGGGGTGCGCAAGGCTAAAATCAGCAGGAAGGACCCCCAATAAAGTTAGCAGACAGTGTGAAACTTTGTGTCTTCTGCAGTAAGAGAATTTAAGATTGGTGGACTTCAACTCCCAGAATTCCCCACCCAGCATACTGGCTGGGGAATTCTGGGAGTTGAAGTCCACAGGTCTTAAAGTTGCCAAGCTTGAGAAACACTGATTTACACAGACTGCCAGCTTAAAGGACTGCAACAGCCTAGACATTTCTAGTGGGAGAAGCTTTACCACTCTGCAGACCATCTCCGAATACCAGGTAAAGGTAATGCTTAAGTTCTATAACTGACTTATAGCCAGTTGTGGTGTTTTCTTGACAGCAATACAGAAGTGGTTTCCCTTGTCATCTTCTGGGAGGTTTCCTTGATTTCCCCGTCTAGTTTACATGCACGGGATCTCCTAGTGGTCTTCCATCCAAGCGCTAAACCCATCCCATGCCACCAAGCCTTCTGAGGTCAGGCCAGGTCCCAAAATTGGCTGATGAAAGCAAAGAAGTCCCAGCCCCTTCTTGCCTCGCTACTGAACTTTGCAACAGTCATTGTTGGACTCCGTGCCCCATCTGGCTCCTTCTAACTGTACAATCCTAAGAACCTGAACATAAAATGCAGAACCAGAAAATCCAGCACAGGAGATGGTTAACTGCCTACCAAAAAAACCTCAAAAACACAGGACTGACTGCAAAGCAAGAAAGGAAAAATAATTTTAATGTAACGGTCCTGGGGCAAGACAGACTTCGAATATTTAGGAACACGTTGTTGCCATCCGGGCCACCCCCGTTTTAAGTATTTTTGTTGCTGCTGCTGCTGCTGTTTTTAAAATCGCAGTGACAAAACGGCTAAACAGGGCTTTTCAGAGAGCCAGTGTTGTTATGCCATTCTGCATTTTAGTCATGACCTCCCTGAAATCCGACAGGAGGGAAGGAGCTCCATGCCAACCGCCCATCCCACCCCCACCCCACCCCACCCCGGCCTGGACTTACCCCAACAGCAAATATCAGGAAGGCAAACCGTGATCTTCCGTGTTGACACACAGCTCCCCGCCAAGCCACAGGGCCGTTCTCAGTGGGAAAACCGGGCGTGGCAGATGTGCAGCCAACACGGATAAATAACACCAACGTACACAGCAGCAGCAGCAGCAGCAACACCCCAGCCAGAACCAGGAAGCCGGGCATCTCGCAAACAGCACGCACGGGCTGCCACTGCACTCCCCGCGTGGGAAAAGGGGAAGAGAGACGAGCCTTTCGGCCCGCGCTGCCGGCCAGCCTGTTTTCCTCTCCCAGCCGTGAGCCGTGGCTCCAGGGGCTTGGGGACCGGGAGGGAAGGGCCCGCCAGGGGAACAAGTGTGCTCGCTACTTGCGGGGAATCCTACCCCACCACCTGCACAGGTCAGCTGCATGCGCTGGGACTGAACTCCGATCCACAGGCAAAGAATCGTGTCGCCTCTATTTCTCTGGCCTCGATATCGATGTTGTTCAGTTCACGCACTCTGCAAGATCAGGGATGGGTATGCATGGAGGGGCACCCACAGTGATGCTATGAAGGTATAATGGAGCTATCTGGCACTAACTGGGCTCACCCATCACACTAAACCATGGTTTGGTCAAACATGGTTTGCAAATAAGCCACGATTTCCAACGGTTGGTTTCACCCGGGGCATGAAGCCAAAGATGAGCCAATTCCATTACAGCTGTGTGTGGGGCACGAACTGGCTCCCCGTGTCGAGCGGAGCCTGTTAGATGCTTCCCAGCTTCCATTACTCACAGGTATACTGCTGTTAATCAGGGAGGCCTCATCTTTCGACAACACGAGCTGACCTGGCCTTTGCTTGGGTGTTTGCAACCAGAAAAACTCACAGGCAGTTTGTGCAGGCTCTCGGCCCAGCAGCTGTTGGTCAAGAGGTAGACTGCTCTTGGATAGGGTTCTCTTTGAAGGCAACATAGCTGCCACTACCACGCCCACTGGAAGACACCCCCTTTGGCCCCCTGGCATGGGGCGAGGAAGAAACTGACCCTCCGGGCCACGGAAGGCAGATGTTCCAGGATGCTCCAGCAGGATCTCCTCCTCCCCACTGGGCTTCCACGGCTCTCCTCCCCCCAAGATTCCCCCATGTTTCATGCTCCGCGCCCGGCCAATTGGAGAGGCAGTCACCATGTGGCCTCTTGTTTTGTTCTGGCTGCGGGAGGGGGGGGGGGGCGGCAGGCAGGACCAAAGGAAGGGCAGCGGCTTGACAGTGAAGAACCCAAAGCCTCTGGACAGAAGCGGCGCCCCGGAAGCGGAGGCAGAGCCCAGAGGGGGCTGCCAGAGGGCGCGGGCGGGGGCAGATCTGCCGGAGCTCGACTGAATCGGGAAAGGGGAAGCCTGGCCCCTTCCCGTCCTCCGCCCCCGCCCCAGAAAAGATGCTCCGGCGAACAAAAGGCCCTCTGTGGATGCTCCAGAACCCTCCCCCGCCCCTCCGAGGTCACGGGCGGCAGGCGAGGGGAGGGGGGGAGGGGAGGGGGTGCCCAAGGGGGTCGCCCAGCCTGGCCCCCGGTTGGGGCTACAAGCCCTCGCGGCGGCCCTGCATCGTGGTCCTGGGAGTGCGGAGGGCGCCCGGCTGCGGAAGGCGACTCCAGACCGTCTCGGCGGCGCCCTCCCTGCCCGCCGCCCGCCGGCCCCGGCCCCGGCCCGGCCCCGGCCCCGGCCCCGGCCCCACCTGCTTGCCGCTGCTGAGCATCCTCTCCAGCTCGGCGGGGCGGTCGTGCCAGACCAGCGCGTGCAGCGGGAAGCGGCTCTCGGCGGCGGCGGCGGCGCCCTTCCTGGCTCGGGGAGAGGCGGCGAGCATCCTCCTGGCACCGGGGCGAGGCGGGGGCGGGGGCTGCAGCCGCATGGGCGCCGCGGGGCCGGGCCGGGCCGGGCCGGGCGGGAGCCGATCCGCCGCCGCCGAGGCCGCCGCGGGCCCTGGAGCTGCTGGCACGCCGGCGGAGGCGGAGGCGGAGGCGGAGGCGGCGGCGGAGGGGAGGGCAGGGGAGGGGAGGGCAGGGGGAGGAAGGAGGCGCCCCGCCGCGCGCCCGGTTGCCCGCGGCGCACAAAGGGGGCGCGCGGACGGCGCGCGGGGCCAGCCAGACGGGGCGCCCGGCTCCCTCCACGCGCGCCGCAGCACAGGGGGAGCGCCGGCCTCGCCCGGCGAGGGCGGGCGGGGCAGCGGGGCACCATGGGACTTGTAGTCGCCGCGGGCACCCCCTCCTTCCCGTCCACTCCCGCGAGAGGAAGGGACCCCGCGCGCCGGTCCCCACGTGCCGGGCACGGCGCCGCCCTCCTGCCCGCCCGAGCCCCGGCTGCCTCCTGCCGGCCTGCCCGGCCCCTCGCCCCCCGGACGCGTCCGGTTTCAGCCCCCGACGCCCCGAGCCGGCGGCCGTGGGAAGGGGGAGCGTAGTCCGCTGCGCCCGCGGGCGCCGGGCTGGCGAAGGGCCGGGCTGCCCACCTGCG
Organism: Liasis olivaceus; assembly: GCA_030867105.1. NCBI lineage: Eukaryota > Metazoa > Chordata > Lepidosauria > Squamata > Pythonidae > Liasis > Liasis olivaceus. The sequence continues at coordinate 330,489,093 of CM061349.1, forward strand.
CGGCGCTCGGGTGGTCCGGCGTCTCGCTTCTAGCCGGAGGGCGGCGGCGCCTCCGGGCCCCTCGCGGCTCTCCGGCGGGCGGCGAAATGCCCGGAAGCGGAGCTGGACCTCGCGGGCTCCGGAGCGTTGGCGGAGCCGCGGGCAGCGTCTCTGGCCCGGCGTGCTCCGAGCTGCGGCCCGGGGGAGGCGGCCCGGCCTGGCGCCCCCGGCCCCGGGAAGGGCGCTTCCCTCGCCTTGCCGCGAGCCCCGGCTTGCCAGGCCCCCGCCTGGGTCCGGCACACGCAGCGCCCGGGCTCAGCGGCTGCGTTCGCGTGCGGGGTGGCGGCCCCCGCCTTCGAGGCTCCGGGGGCGAGGTGCGCCGAGGCTTTGCTACGTTGCCCCACACCGGAGAAACTGGGAAGGGGGTGAACCGTGGCTGGCTCAAACCTCGCTGCGCTCCGGCTGCTCTGGAGGGGGCCAAGGAAAGAGAGAGTGAGAGAGGGAAGGAAGGAAGGAAGGAAGAAGGAAGGAAGGAAGGAAGGAAGGAAGGAAGAGGGGTGGTGGGTGCCCACGACTGACCGCTGGCATCTCAGTGCCAGGAGAAGGGGCTTTGTGTCAGGGGATGCGGAACGTTCATTCATGCAAGTGCCACGTTGGTGTTGTGTCAGTTTATTAGTTACTTTATAGTTCCGATCCACGTCATCGTGGAGACAATTGTAGCACCTCGTAAAGATAAATACACATTGAAAGAGAAGAGAAAAGGGGGAAAATGGAATCTCAGGGCACAGAATTTTGTAAAAATAACAGTAATTCATACCTTGGAAGTGCAGGAGCAATTAAAGTGCTAGCTGGAAAGGCAGGTAAGACCCCCCAGAAAATTCATAGAGCAGTGTTGTCCGAACTTGGCCACTTTAAGATGAGTGGACGTCAACTCCTAGAATTCCCCAGCCAGCTGTGCTGGCTGGGGAATTCTGGGAGTTGACGTCCACTCATCTTAAAGTGGCCAAGTTCAGACAACACTGACGTAGAGGGTCATCTTCTCCCCAGAAGGCGACTGCAGGCCTTTGGCACCCCGAGCAAGACAGCCTGACTGTCCAGCCGGGTTCTCCCCGCCTTGGAGAAGTCACAAAAGCAATGGGAAGGGGCAGAAAACGGTAACAAAGGCGTGTCCCCAGAGTCTGGTCAAGATGGCGGCCGCGGGGATGGATTGAAACTCCACCCAGTTTTTAAGTGCGCAGTGCCCTGCGGACACCCCCAGCAATAAATAAGTTGCAGGGGGAAAATTAAAATATTTATGATTAAATTAACAACACTAGAAGAGTATAACCATTAGTGTGGGGTGAACCGAAGCCAATGTCTGCTACTCGCTCAATTGGAACTGAGGATCCCCCAGTAAAGCTGACTGGGGGATAAAATGAATGGCTCGTTTTTTCTCACACTGCTCAGAAGAAAAGTTGGTTCATTTGGATACTGGATAAGGAGTTTTGCGACCCAGTGTTGTGTGAACCCAACCAGGTCCTTTAGCTTAGGGTTCCTGGTACATACCCAGAAAAGTGGGTTAGTGCAATAATCAAGAAGTCCCTTGTGCAAATGGAGCTATGCGTGTCAGAATCTGCCCCAGATGTGATCCCCAACCTAAAGAGACTTCTAGAGAAACAGATGCAGGCATGGCAGTCTCTGTGCTCCCACGAGGTTTTATTTGCATCAGATGCCTCCTTTTCTGTGACGAAGTTTGCTTCGTGACCCCAGTGAGCAGGGTTGTGCCTGCCTATGGCAGAAATTGAGAACGCTGAGCTGAGTGACCGAGGGAAGAAGACCACGTACGGTATTGTGGACTTTCAGTTTCAGCCTTTGAACCACTGTAGTTTGGTCAATTGTGGTTGAACAAACTGTGGTTGAACTATAACGTGTGAATCCTGCTGCTGGTTGTGTTCAGCCAGTTTCTTATCTACAGGTAGTCCTCACTTAACGACCGTTCATTTAGCAACCGTTTGAAGTTTCAACAGTGCTTAAAAAAAGCTACTTACAACCGGTTCTCGCACTTACCACTGTTGCAGTGCCCCCGCGGTCTCGTGATCTTGATCCAGGCGCTTGGCAACCAGCTTGCACTTACAATGGTTGCAGTGTCCCGGGGTCACGTGACCACGACTTGTGACTTTCCCAGCCAGCTTCCAGCAAGCAAAATCAATGGGGAACTACATTTATTTAATGACCACCACAAAAAATATTGTAAAATTGGATGCGGTCATCTGATGCCTCCCTTAATGACCACCCCACTTAACGATGAATTTTCCAGTCCCTATTGTGGTCATTAAGTGAGGACTACCTGTATGGTTCGTAGACTAAATCCCAGGTGGCTGGACTCATCCAAGATGCTAAACCAGAAACAAGCAATCCCTGCCTTGGTTTAACCGGTTGGTTTAACATGACGCAGGTGCACAAAGGCACTAGGGAACATGGCGTGGGGTTTGGGATCTCAGTGAATGCACCAAGGACGAGGAAATGTTGCCTCATTCTGCACGGGTGTTAGCGATTTCCACCCGACCAGCCTGCGCTTTGGACCCTGCACGTCTGTGCTCAAGTGTGCAAGACAGCTTGCACTGTCACTGAGGCACTTGTGAGCAAGCCAGGGAACCTTGCAGTTGAATGTTTATTCCTTTTTAGCACATGACCTTCCAGTGTCCACGGGCAGAGCAGTCTTTGCAGAAATGCTTTTCCAGCTAGAGAGCGGCTGTCTAATTCTGACATATTCTGTCCCAAGTGTGTTACTCTGCATGTCGCGCCAGACCTTTGAACCTGCCCTCCCAATTTATTTACGTGTTGCATTTATATCCTGCTGCAATCCAATAAAATTCCTGAACCGATTTTCCCCAGGGGCGTCTAAGAAAAGTCAAGGTGCCTGCAGCCAAGCAATTGCCCTGCCTCTCTTTCTAACCTGCAACAAACATAAAACAGGGTCAGTTTCTTTGATTACATGGCTGCAGCCACCATCTTGACCTTTTTGAGCCCCACAGGCATCCCTGATTGCCCCATTCGTATTAAGGTCTGCAGCCACTAACCTTACAGCTGCTTAAATCCTATGTCCTTTAGTGCTTAGGCAAGCCTGATCTAAAGAGATCCCAGATTGCCTGCAGGGATCGGGTGCAACCTGATCCAAAAGGATTCCAGAATTTCCTGCTGGGACTCCCTGTTAAATCAAACGTAAGTATATATTTATATATTTCCATGAGACAAGAATAATGAAAACCTAAGAAGCAGTGGTCTAGTGCCAGAATTTGCATGTGGGGCTGAGCCACGCCCCACGCCAAGTCACCAACTAGCCGGGCAAGCCCCTAGATTGGACAAGTGCCATGGCTGGCTCTGAAATTCCCCCGCCGTTAGAGGCTTTGGTGGAATCCGTTAAGGCTGCTAAGACGGTAATCCAATTTAGAAGAAACTGAGGGCATTCATCTCTCAAATTGACATTAATCATTCACGCACACTTTGGAATAATGAGCTTGGATATCCTGTGTTCACGAACTAAGGAAAGGTCACCTTAAAGCAGTGTTCCTCAACCTTGACCACTTTAGGATGGGTGGACTTCAACTCCCAGAATTCCCCAGGCAGCATTCTGGCTGGGGAATTCTGGGAATTGGAGTCCACCCATCTTAACGCTTAAAGAAAGGGAAGTCAATTTCTCTTGGGCATCAACTGAGGCTGAAATGACAAAAAGCTCTATTTTGTGTGTATTATTCACCTTGGAGGTCAGTAAAAATTGGATGAAATTGTCCAGCTGCTGGAGATTCAAGGACACTGTAGACATGGGAATAATAACTCATCATCGTGTAGACATCTGAGGTTGAAAACCAAAGGATTGTTAACATGACCTCTGATCAACCAGAGACGTACGCAACGCTGCAACAGAAGTTCTGCTTGCTTTTTACATGCGTCGCATGTGCAACGTGCGTAAAAAAATGGGCAGAGCGTTAGTCGCACCATTGGGGCAGCCATCTTGACTTTTTTGACCGCGTCTTGGAGAGACCATTACAACTGACTTTGGCTGGTTTGGGATGTTTTGCTTTGCTTTATTCCCAGTGCTTGGAAAGTGTCAAGAACTCTGCATTTTTTGTGCATGGTGGATAGAAAAAAATACCATGGAACGTTGGAAGGACAAGCCTGCACTTGATTTGCAGCCACAAGTGCTATTATATCTGACTTGGCAACATCTGAATTATTAAAAACAACAACAATTGTTAAAAACAAGGGGCAAGGAAGAGGATTTACAGAGACTGTTGGAGTTATTTTATGCAGGATAACTTTCCATGCCTTTATTTAAAAAAGGGGGGGGGGCTAAATTGCAATGTTACGTCATGTTTGGCTCTTCCTTAATTGTTCTTTTTTCATTCTAATTACGGCTGAAAAAATAACATGTCAGCCAAACCCAGAAAATTAGGTTAATTTAATAAACCAGGTTTAATTAACCATAGGTAAGCATAATGCAAGCGCGGGCAGTGCAATTAGATGGATTTTGGTTTAACACAGTCGTCATGATTGGCCAACCATGATTTCTAGCAGGAAGGAATAGCCCACCTGAAACTCCCAGCTCCTTTCTTTGCAAAATTAAATGGCGAACTGGAATGACAGCGGCACTTCCCATCTGTTGGGGTGACAGTGAAGCGGCCGCACATCTGTATGAACCCTGCAGAAATAAAAGAACAACCTATTTTGCTTTAAACAACAGCTTAGCAGCAACCCAAGTTGCCAAGGAAAAAAATGGGGGGGCGTGAAAAAGTCCAGTCCACGTCCTCCCCCACGTGAGATCCCTGTGCCTCCTGATGGCCTGGTGGGTGGCATCGCCCCACCGATGGAGGCCATTGCACAGAGCGTGCAAAGGGGTCACACTCAGTTCAGCACCGTCATCCCAAGCTCCCTTTTGGCAGAGACCATGTCCTGGCCCAGCTGCTGGGAGGGGCTCTTCGGAATTTTAGGCAGGGATCTTCCCCACCCGCCCGAGAGACGCTCCCGTAGCTGCTCTGCAGAGACGAGACCCCCCACCCCCCAGTTAATCAAATAGGGACGGGACCCCAGGCCCAAGCAGGAGCCCTCGGATGGGGAAACTCTTCCGCACTGGAGACTTTTGTCCCGGGGAGGGCTGATCAAGCAGGCTGGGTGGGCCCCCAAAAGAGGTCCCAGCTTCTGGACTCGCCTGCCTTTTGCCCTGCCGGACAGGCCTACGTGGCTGGGCTTCTGCTGCCCTTTGGAACGGGCGTGGCAGCGCTGGCGGGCTGAACGGCCCAAGGATTGTGTGTGCAGAGATGGGGAGGCTGTGCCAGGAGCTGCACCCGTCCCGAGCATCGGGGCCTTGCAGGCTTCCAGAGGGGCTGCTCTCTTCTCTCCCGGCCCCTCGCACGGGCATCCCTTCCATGTCCTTGCTGTAGGAGCAGCTGACATCCTAAATCGAGGCGGGGGGGTGGGGGGAAGAGAGCTTGCTCAGAAGCCAGGCCCAGCACCCTCAACCTCAGTCGAATGTAAACCAGTTCTCTTCCATGCTGAGCCCAACATGGGCATGGTGGAAATGCTTGGGTTTCCTCTGAGGGTCCTCCCTGCAAATCTTTCTCTCTCTCTCTCTCTCTCTCTCAACTTCTACAGCCGCCCATCTCAGCAAATAATCACAAAAATAGTTAAAAGCAATACAAACGTTAGAAGGAGAGGGAGAGGGAGAGGGAGAGCAAGCAGCTGAGAAAATTATAACCTTAGGTATCAATATAGCCAGGAAACGGGGCCCTTAACACACTTGGGGCCCCAGGCCCAGGCACATAACCAGGTCTTCACAGCCTTATGAAAGGCCAACAAGGTCAGGGCCGTCCCAATGTCCAGAGGGAGGTTGTTCCAGAGGGTGGGGGCCACGGCAGAGAAGGCACGACTCCGAGTCCCACCAGCCGACATTCCTTGGCTGACGGGACCCGAATCACGCCTAGCCTGCCAGACTGAACTGGACGGGTAGAAACAATTGGGAGAAGACAGTCCCTCTAGTAAGCCCCTCTGCCAACCAGCCCCTTGAATTGCACCCGGAAGCACGGGCAACCAGTGCAGTCACAGAGTAGAGGTGTTACATGTGCCGAATAACCGGTACCATTTTCTACCCATGCAGCCACATTCTGCACCAGTGGAAGCTTCTGAATGCTCTTCAAGGGCAGCCCCATGAAGAGCACATTGCAGTAATCCAGACGAGAGGTCACAAGGGCATGGACTGTAAGTTAGAAGGGACCTTAAACCACTAAGAAACGACAGAGAGATGGCTATTCAGCTTCTGGGGAAGAGGACAGGGGAGAGCTGATGAAGTCTCCCATTGGCTCGTTAATGTCTCATTTGCTGACCTTTTATTGGCTGATTACGTTGCAACCTATGCCTGTGTGGGTCAAAAAAGTCAAGATGGTGGCTGTAACCCTGTAATCAAAGAAACTGACCCTGTTTTATGTGTGTTGCAGGTTAAAAAGGGCAGGGTGCCCCATCCGAGTCCATCTCAGTTCACTGACGCCCAAGAAGTCAATCTGTAGTTGCTTCATTTCATCTTTCACTGGGGCGAGCTTTCCTCTGTTCATGCTTCTTCCAGCCCACGTTCCTACTGTAATGCTGCCTTTGCCGCTTGAGGGTTTCTTTCCCTGTATGGCAACAGCAGCAGCTAGACATCCCAAAGGCTTTAATCTAGCCACGTCATAGATGCCATCAGGACTCTGAAAGATCCTCAGCTCTTTCTCGGTAGCACGGTAAGTGCCATCCGACCTGAGGGGCCCGTCATCCGGCGCTGCATCGTCAATCATTTTATATTTTCTGTCGCCTGGTTTTCCCGGTGAAAATGCGGGCCTGGTCTACCCTGGCTTTCTCCTGCGCGGTATGAGTCCATGCCTTTGCCACTGCCACTAAAGGGATCCTCTGCCTCCGTCGCTGCTGCCCAACGTCGGTGCCTGCTTGCTTTAGCCGGGCAGCTGGGGCGACCTTCCTGCCTTGGGTGACCCTGCTGGGGATATATATTCGTGGCCTGCACTCCCGACGTTCTTCGCTCACCCCTCCCAGGAACACCCCACCACCACCACGATGAGGCAGCACAGCAGGACTTGAAATACCCATTGGAATGGAAAAAGGGAAAACAGTGGAAAAAATACTCAGTAGCCAAACCAGCACTGGATACTTAAAGTTTTCCATGAAATCCAAGATCTAAAGTCTAACTTGCTGAATGCTACCTGTGGGACCAATTCCTCCAGGTAGGTTCTGCCCTCCTTGCATGGCCCAGCTGGGAAAGGATGCTGTGGGTACCATTCCTCGAGAGACCAAGCAGTAGGGAACCTGGGGAATGACTTTCTCAATGGGAGCCCCTTCCCTTTGGAACAGCCCACCCCCCTTTTTATCACTTCAGGAGGCAGCTCAAATGGCCCTCTTCCATGGGCCCCCTCCCGGGAGGGAGATTTTAGCTGAAGACAGCAACAGACGTGGCGTTGATTTTAAGGTGAGCCTGAGGTTATGGATGTTTCAATTTATGGGCACTGGAAGCTGTCTAGAGGTGCCTATAAACCATGGTAAATACATATATTGTCCTGGTAGCCTCCGTCCCAATTTTTTTTTCTGGTGGAGGAAAGGTCTGCGGAAAGGCCATACCATTGCCCCTTGCTGGGCAGAGCTAAGTCTGGCCTGCAGGGTTTGTAGTGGACGTGGCGGGCCTCCCTTGATGCGCTCTGGAGCCCACCCCCCTGTGCCGTAGCCCCTCCCTCTGTCCACCGGGAGCACACCGTGCCAAGCAGTGGGCGGTGGGGGGTCCTCCCTGGAGGAGAGGCAAAAGACTCTGTGGGATCAAACCACCGTTGGGACCGGGGAGCAGAATCCAGGCGGCAGGACAGCAATTCTGGGTCACCTTGAAAGTTCGGACTTCAGTTCCCATCAAGCACCGCCAACCCCGGGCCAATGACTTGGGACTGGGAGGGTTGTCGGCCAACCGCCAAAAAACCGGGAGTACCTCCCGTCTCAGGACGTAGACCTCACCTGTGATTTTTTTAATATATATAATTTTTATTGTCATTTTAAAAAGAGTAGCACAGGAAGAACGGTATACAAAAGCCAATGGAGAGAGAAACCGTAATATCCAACCAGTTACGAAACAGTAATGCCAAAATGAACAGAAAGAAGCAAAGTAACAGAAAATTAAATAAGCAGGAAAAAACCCTAAAAACTGATCAATACACACCACCTAAATAGATCACATATTCATTGAACCATGCAATAATAACTTATCAAATGGTGTATTAAAAATTGTATATTCTCATCAAATATTATGAAACCTATGCCAAAGGGAAACATATTATTTTGGATTAGCAGAAAAAATTGTCTTTTAAAAATAGGCAAAGTATGCATTTTTTGAATCCAGTGTTTGATATTCTGAGTAAAAATACTTTTTTGATCTCTCAATATAATTCTTTTGGCTATTCCCCACGGCCAGACCTCACCTCTGATGTTAGTTGAATCACTTCCTGACAGCACAGTAAACCGTGGTTTGGCTAACCATGGTGTACTGCTTAAACCCTGAATAAGCTTTAAATAATGCAGTTTACAAACCACTAAAGTTAAGCCTATACAACATGCTAAGCAAAACCAAACCAGCCACAATATGGGTTATGGATCGTGTGAACCGGTCCGCAATGTCTTTGCTTAACCAAACTTGCAGATAAAGGTAAAAGAGAGGGGAGATTTATATACCTTGTTTGAGCATCTTGGGAGAATGTTAATTATTATTATTATTATTAAAAGAAAGCAAAGGTAGTACCAGTAGTAATAGGCACTTTGGGTGCAATCCCAAAACATCTGGAGCACCCCTTGAAGATCATCAGCATTGACAAAATCACCGTTGATTGCAAAAGGCGGCTTTACTTGGAACAGCTTCCATCCTGTGACGATACCTTTACCGCCATCGAACAACATCTGCCTATCCCAGGTCCTTGGGAAGGACTCGATAGGTTGACAAAAATGCCAAATCCAGACTAAACATCTGGCTGGCTGTGTGACCAACCATAATAATTTAGATCGCTAAAATTTCCTCTCTAGAGAAACATGTTTTCCAGAATATTTGCAATGGGGTATATGCAATATTTACTGAATTTGTTAGCAAACCTTTTTTTTTAATGCTGTTCTAAATAAATGCATGATGTCAATTGTGAATGAGCATGATGTTATGCCTGGCATGTGGAAACTTCGTGCCGGGTCACAGAGGCGTAAATTTGAAGTGGGGAGAGAAGGATGAATATTTCAGATTGTCCGTCTCCTCTCAAGTCCAAGAAAATGACAGTATGACTAAAGGGCAAGAAAAGCATAGAAGGTACAGTGGTTTTCTTCAGGAAATGAGAACAAAAAGGCAGATTAAAAGAAGGTAAAGGATGAAGCTAACAAATAATTTGAGAAGCACATTGGTGAGAACTTTAAAGATCAAGTATAACATTTCTTTAAGCAGAACAGAAGGGTAAGGACATTGTGGGAAAGCTGGAGGAATAACTGGATTTTCTGCAGGCAGAACCCTGTGCTCAGAAGCCTCCCTCAACGAGGAAGTTTGGAGAACCACGAGAAATCAGCCCAACACCAGAAGACATTTTTGGCCTTTCCGGTAAATTAAAAAAACATCGCAGGGCAAACAATACTTATATGTGATTTCTTGAAAACTGCCTGACTGGGCAAGTTATCAGCCAGTGGAACTTGATATGACCAGTTCTTCATACAGAGGCTGAAGGATCATTTAACAGAAATGCTTTAGTTCCATGTTTCTCAAACTTGGCCACTTTAAGAGGGGTGGACTGCAACTCCCAGAATTCCCCTGGCTGGGGAATTCTGGGAGTTGCAGTCCACCCCTCTTAAAGTGGCCAAGTTTGAGAAACACGGAACTAGTGGACCGTGTCTTGGGCAGGGATTGACCTCAGACCCCTTCCAACCCTTCCATCCCTTTATGAAAAACTCAACCTGCTGATGCGTAAATACACACAGCTCGGCTCGCCCGCTTTCAGAATCCTGCAATTTTGCATCTCTTTGCAGCTTTGCGTCTCTCCGTGCAGCTTATTCTGTTCAAAGTGGCCCGCCGCGCGTGGGCTGCAACGACCCCGTAACCCGCGTCGAACGCGGGTGGGAAGCTGTGGCGCGGTCGCCCTCTAGGACCCGGGGGCGTCCAGCAAAAGCCGCGATGACATCATGCCCATGACTGGCACCCAGCCTCATTTGCATCGTTGGTGCGATGATGTCACAAGGTGCATGACATCACTTCCTCCTCGGGCTCTCCCACCCCGAACCCCTGGTGGGGCCAGCATGATAGATAACACACAATGGGAAAAATGTGCGAAAGTTCAGAAATCGGGGGGGGGAGGCTTCCCCGCCCAGGCACATGTAACATGTTTGCAAAGTCAGCCTCGCGATCAGACGAGGGGGAACAGCTGGCTGTGCACCGGGCGCGAAGGGGCACCGGCGCAGCGGCTCTGCCCAGCCAAGGCAGCGGCGGAGGCGGCGCGAGCCCCGGTCCAGCAGCCCCGGCCCCGCCCGCCCTTTGCCCGACAGACCCCTCCGGCACCCGCCCCCCGCGGTGGGCGTCGGGCGGCCCGGGCTGCCAGGCCGGCTGCCCAGCAACCCCAAGCCCCGCTGCCCACAAGCGGGGAGCCGGTGCTGCGCCGCGCGCGCCGCGCCCTGGGGCCGAGCAGCCCCGAGGCGTGGCGGCGAAATGGAGCCTCCTCGGACAGCGGCAGTGACCCCTGCCCGCGGTGGCCGGGCAGCGCCCGCGAGAGGCGCCCCGGGGCCGGGCGCCGGCTCTGGCGCTCTTCCGCCAGGCGCGGAGCCTCCCGCGCGCCTTCCCCACGCTCCCCGCGCCAGCGCAGCGCAGCGCAGCGCTGCCCGGCCCGGCGAGCCCAGCCTTCCCCGAGCCGGGAGGTCGCCGGGCCGCCCCTCCCGCCGAGTGCCCGGCCGGCGCCCGCCGCCCGCCGCCCGCCGCCTCTTCGCCTCGCGCCCGAGCCGCGCGTCCTGGCGCGTCCGGGGCGGCGGCGGCGGCTCCGTGCGCCCCGCTGCCTGGCTCGCTCCGCCTCCGGAGGGCCGGCCCTGCGCTCTCGCCCGCCCGCCGCCCGCCTGGCTTCCTGCAGGAGGGGGAGGCTGCTCCTGCTGCTCCTGCGCCCAGCCCGGGAAGCGGCGGCGGCGGCGGCGGCGGCCCGGAGGAAGCCGGGGCGCACGGCCCAGGCTGGCCGCCTGGCCGCGCAAGATGGCCCGGAAGGTGCCTCGGGCGGAGGTGTGCGCCGACTGCAGCGCCCCAGGTGAGCCCCGGCGGGGAAGGCGGGGCCGGGCCTGCGGCTCTTCCCTCGCCCAGCCCTGCCCGCGCCGCCGGCCAGGTGCGGCGGGCGCAGCGCTGGCGGCGGCGGCGGCGGCGGCGAAGGGCGCCTCGGCTGTGCGGCCGGGCCTGGGGCTGCCCCCGCCTTGCCGCCGCCGCCGCCGCCGCCGCGCTGGGAGGGATGCGCCCGCCTTGCCGCCCGCGCGCCCGCGCCCCATCCTTGCTCTGCGCCCGCCGGCCTGCCCCTCGCGTCCGGCTCCCCGGCCGAGCGCAGCCCGGCGCCCCTTCCCGCGGCTGCCCCGGCCGGCCTTCCCGCCGTTGCCCCCGCCTTGCCCAGCAGGCGCCCCCTCCCTGCCGGGCCTGGGTGCCAGGCGCTGCGGAGGGAGGGCGCCCCGTCGGACCCGGCCTTGCCAGGGAGCGCGCGCGATGGCCCCCCGGCCGCCCGGCCGCCCCTCGGCAGAAGATGCTCGGCCTGCCGCCGTGGCTGGGCAGGACGGCCCCGGGCCGTGGCTGCGCGGAGGCTTCTCGCGCTTCGGTTTCGCCCCCCCCCCCCTTCTTGATGTTCGGCTTTTGCTCGCCGCCGCCTCCCCGTCCAAGTCTCCATCCACTTCGTAGAGAGTCGAACGCGGCCGCCGGGCCTGCGCCCTTGCTCCGGGTGCCCGCCGGCGATCTGAAAGGCGACGGCTCTCCAACCCCGTGCCCTTGCAGATGTATTGGACTACAACTCCCATTGCTTTGCTCCCCACTCCCCGCGGGCTGGGTCTCCGGGGAGTCGTACAAAACCTTTTGGGTGGGGAAGACTGACCGTTTCAGGAGGGAGGGAAAGCCGTCTCCTGGAGGGATTCCTGGCACCCCAGATCTCTGCTGGAGGTAGCCCCGTGCCCACCTGAAGCGGCTTGGGGGGCTTCTGGCTCCAGCTCTGGGCCAGCTTCTAACCCCTTTCTTCCGCCTCAACATCTTTGCCCGGGTTTGGGTGGGCCAAAGATTGGAGCAGTGTTTCTCAGCCTTGGCCACTTGAAGATGTGTGGACTTCTTCACAGCTGGGGAATTCTGGGAGTTGAAGTCCACACATCTTCAAGTGGCCAAAGCTGAGAAACACTGGCTTGGAGCCAAGCTCAACAGTTTCAGGATTTTTCCGGATTCGCTCCCTTTTCTTTCTGAGACTGGGCAGTGGGTCTCCTTGGCATCAAGGAGGTGGGACCCTTCCGTGCCTGGTCTGTCAGCAGTGATTCTGGTGGTGCTGTGGAGGGCCTCTGGCTCTTCTTCGCACGCTGGGTTTAGCATGGCTGCCTGAGCCCACATTGTTTTCTCTAAAAAAAGGAAAGGAAAGAGCTGATTAAGAGAGGCTCACAGGTGGGGCTCCAAATCCTTCCCAGAAATGTGGACCGTGTGGTTCCTAGCATCCTCGTAGGGAACAGCTTCCCTTACCGCCCTCCCTGCACTGTGCTGTGCAAGCCCAGGCTGTGTGATTAGTGTGAACCCAGAAATTTGGGGAAATGTTGTTAGAAGATGTTGTTAGAGGGAGCAGAGAAGTGTTGAGGGTCACATCCTCAAGAATGCAACCTTTTGATAATCTAAAATGAGGCCAGTCACTGTAAGGTCAACCATACAATTGGCATATTGCTGGGCCTGCATTTACTTCAGGTTATACAAGCAGGTAAAAATAAATCAGGTAAAAATAAATGTATAAATGTATAAAATGTGTACATGTCCCAATCTTCTAACAATGTAGTCATGATTTTCTGAGACCATCAGAAACCAAAACAGGGTGTAGGCCTGTGACATTCAGGAAGGGGCACCAGCAAATGGCGTGTCCACAGAGGCTCCATAACTGTGTTCAGCCCGGGAGAACCTTTCCATTGGGGGTATCATGTGAGGGTAGCCACTCTTGTGGCACCTGGAAACGTGCAAATCCTCCGTCTTGATGATCTGCAAGTGGAGAAGCAAGCTGGGCCCTCTGTTCAAAAGCAGCGTGAGATCCAGAGGACCCCAAGTTGAGGGTTGAGCGTGAGAATGGCTGGGTTCACCCCTTGGGCTAAGCCATAATGGAGTTTTTAGACCTGGATTAGGGTGAATCTTGCCTTAGCCCTCTGCAAACCATAGTGGATGGTGGTGTGTGTAAAGAGTTATGTGGGGCTGTGTTCACATGCTACAGGAAGCCATCCTGGGGTTTGCCTGCTTTTGGCTTCTGGGCATCCTGCAAATGTAGTTTTTGTGGTTATTAACCAACGTTTTGAATGGGGAGCAGGGTGAACCTGACGAGAGTCATTTCTTCAAGAAACCAGGGTTAAAAATCCCTGTAACGTGTGAGCCAGGCCTCCATGGTAGGGTTGAATACCTGGATAGCTTGTGTTTTGGAGGTCTCTACACCCCTCTGTCTGCCTCTAAGAGCGAAGCAGCCCACTCTGTCTTGTACCCCCATGAGTAGGAAGACGGGGGTCACCTGATGACCATGCTGGCTAGGAATTATAGGGCTTGTAGTCCAACACATTTAGAGGACACCCGTTCCTCGATCTGGAAGGTTCCTTCACTGAGACTGGGAGGAAGCAGGAAAACAGGGAACGAAGCGTAAAAACCCTGAGACACGCAGGCGGCGTGATAGCCAAATCCAGCTATTCCCCCACACCCCCGGTTGGCGTGTCAGTGCAAGAGGCTTGTGTAAGACTCCTCTCGAGGTCCGGTGACCCTGTCCTAAGAAGGAGAAAGCTGCATCTAAGTGAGAGGGGCAGTGACCATATTTGCAATATAAATAAAGAAGTAAGATGTAGTATATTGATAAATGCAGATGGGTTACCCCTTCCCTGGTCTAGTTCCTCCCTCGCCAGAATTTTCAGTTGCAACCCCCACCCATCTGGAGGGCACCAGGTTGGGGAAGCAGGCCTAGAGACCCCAGGTGTTTGGGTCTCGGGATCCTGAGGGTCTTGACCTCTCTCTTTAGAGAACGGCAGCGTCTCTGAAGTCTTCCTACCGGAGCTCCCGTAGGGTGGAATTGCAATTTATAAGGTTGGGTCGTTCATATTTGCTCCCATTCCTTTGTTTTAGACAGTGTTTCTCAACCTTGGCCAGTCTAAGATGCGTGGACTTCGACTCCCAGAATTCCCCAGCCAGCTGGCTGGGGAATTCTGGGAGTCGAAGTCCACTCATCTTAGAGTGGCCAAGGTTGAGAAACACTGATTTAGATTGTAAATGCTTGAAGACAGAGCGATCGTTCCTTTGTAGCTCTTGTTCTATAAAGTTCCAAATAACACCGTGGGAACTGTAAATCACTTTGATAATGTTTAAAGTTTCCATTATCTCTGGACACACGGCACGCCTCTTCCTCCGAATTGAACGTCTGCAGTTGTAATAACTTAGCGAAAATTTACATTTGCACAGATATCTGGGTTTCGCTTCATAGCAGACTTGCTTAGCTCATGGATTTTTTTAGTCTTGGGGGGAGCGCCAGAGTGCCCTGTCGAAAGGGACAAAACCTGGAAGTTGATTTAACTGCTCCTTTTCTGCCGGTTGTGACTGAGATCTTTCTCATCTTCATGGGTATGGATGTAGCATTTTACACACACACACACAAACGCCCACCCTATTTAATGTATTCATCGTAAAGCTCCAGACATGGGCTTCACGGGAACGAAGAACCCGGTGGCTTTTTAAACCTTTTTTAAACTGAGTTGTTTAACGACAGAAGCTAAAAATTGTAATCGCTCCAGAACCTTGATGGTGCGGAGCTGTTTTTCGCAAAACGCAGGGTGGCTGTAAATGCCCAAAGCAGGAAACCAACTTGTGTGGTATGAGAGATACTGCTGAGGTCAACAAAACCCTTGTTAGCAGCTTCTGATAAATTTAACAATCATAGTGGGAGGTCTTGGGATTCGAAGCCGTTGGGGTTTCTGGGAGGGACCTGCGGCTTCTGGTGGGTATCTCCTGATTGTGTCAATAATCCATACGGTCTAGAAGGTTTTTTTCTCAAGGCCTGGCTTTGTTTTAAGTTGATTGCATAACTTCAGAGGAAGTGGGTTATGGGGGGGCTTGGCAGTCAGGCTACGGCATGGAAGTGGATCGGTCACTCTGGTGGATGACCTGTGGTGAGACCGGGACGGGGCCTCCTTGGCCATTCTGCGGCTTTCAGTGCCATCGAAGGACATGGAGAGGGAAGCCCTGTTTGCAGTAGGGGGTGAGGTGGTTCCAATCATGGGGGGCGGGCAGGGCGCTCTGCTTGGAGGTCCTCGCTGTCACCAGGGGGCCTCAGGACTCTCTCTTCTCCCCACTTTTTAACATCTGCCTGAACAGCTGGGGCAGGACAACTGTCAGCACAGGGTCTGGTACCGTCAAGATGCTGACGATGCCCAGTTATGCATCTTCTCCCAGGTCAAACAAATGGTGCAGTGAACTGCATGTGTGGACGGGAGGAATAGACTCCGACTGAATCCCTCCAAGATGGAGTGGCTTTGGGTCTGGGGGCCTGACCGTTCCTGAGCAACACCATCTTTGACTCTGAACAGGCGTGGAATCCGACATTCGGGAGGGGTTTGCAGTTTGGGGGTCCTCCAGGGCTCACGACTCCTCCCCGGTGCAGGTGGCAGCTGTGGCTACGAGGGCTGCTGCACGGTTACCTCTTGCACACCAACTGTGGCCATTCCTGGATCACGAGGCCTTCCTCACAGTCACTCACAGGCTGGACATCTCCCGCTTGGATTACCATTTTGCGCGGGGCTCTCCTTGAAGAACGTTCAGAAGCTGCAGCTGGTACCGAATGTGGCTGTTCAGACAGGGGAGGGTTATCCTGGTATATCGGGGTGTCCCCACGGCTTCGGTGTGACTTTAAAACCCCAGCCCTGGTTATCTGGGAAACCGCCTTCTTGCATGCTGGATTCCTGTGCCCGTCCGGCCAGATCAACTGCCTCCAGGTCCTGCCCGTTCATGGTTCTCGTCTCGTGGGGCTTGGGAAGTGGGCTTTCTCAAGAGCTGCCCCCACTCCGGGAACTCCCTTCCCGTGGAGATTTGGTTGGCTCCCACCCTCCTAGGCTTTGGAGACTCCCCTACGCCGTCTACGGCAGGAGGAAGAAGGCTTTGATGGGGCAAACGCTTGCTCTAATATTTTGGTTTTATTTCTTACTGCTTTTTTGTATCCCCGTGTTCTTTCTTTCTCAGTGTTTTAGGATGGGACTGTTAGTCTAGAGCAGGGTGTCGGGGTTCAGGGTCGTTCGGCTGCCTCGGGGCCCAGATGACCTGCCCTCGTTGAGGGAAGCAGGACATCTACTCTGTGGTGGAGGGTTCGGTGGGGAGCCATCAGGCCACCTGTGCACCAGGTGAAGCTGAAGCATAAGCGGGTTACGCAACCCGACAGTGATCCCCAACATACCAGCAAGTCTACGAGGGGAAGATGAAATTCAGTGTTTTGGAAGGGCCAAGTTGGCCTCCAGGCCTGAACCCATAAAAACGGGTGTCGGCCAGTGAAGGATGCACTTTGCGCTAGAAAAGGCTCCGATGTTCCTGAGGGGAAGCAGTTTGCATGGAGGGGAGGGTCAGAATTCCCAAACAGCGACATGAGAAATTGCAGGAAACGTTTGGGTGCAATTTATTTTGTTCCTGTCTGTTTTTTGTCACTTTCCCCATCTTCACTCTTTTGTTCACTGTTGCATTTTTTCTTGTTTTAAACGTTTTTTTATCTGTAATCGCCCAGAGTTGTTGGGAGTCAGGAATAATAATAATAATAATAATAATAATAATAATAATAATAATAATTATTATTATTATTATTATTTAATAATAAAGAAGAAAAGGGGTATTGGAAAAATATTTGAAGGACAGTGAAGATGATGCACTGAAGCTAGTATACCATGAAGGCTTGCTGAATACTGAAGAAACCAAATTGGCCTACAAAAAAGACCAAATGAAGGACAGAAAAGAGACATGGCAAGGCGAAGTATTACATGGCCAGTGCACAAAAAAACTAGCAGGCAAAGCAGATAACAACACGACCTGGCAATGGCCAAGAGCAGGAAAGTTGAAGAGAGAGAAAGAGGGGCTCATTCTGGCTGCACCAGACCAAGCCTTAAACAAATGCATACAAAGGCAGAATCGAGAAGACAGCAACAGACAGCAAATGCCGCCTCTGCAAAGAAGCTGAAGAAACAGTGAACCAACTAGTTAGCAACTGCAAGAAGATCGCACAGACTGACTGCAAACAACGGCATGACAAAGTAGCAACACGGGCACATTGGGATATCTGCAAGAAATGCCACTGGCCTGCCAGCAAGAACTGGTGGGACCACAGAACAGACAAAGTGATAGAAAACGAAGAGGCCGAAGCGCCCTGGGGCTTTAGAATCCAGACAGACCAGCACCCGCCACACAACAGCCCCAGACTTAACAACTGCAGATAAGAAAGACAAAGAAGGCTGGATAGTGGACGTTGCAACACCTGGAGACAGCAGAAGAGAAGAGAAGGACCTGGAGAAACTCGCAAGATACAAAGATCTGCAAATAGAAGTAGAACGACTGTGACAAAAGGAAGCAAAGGTGGTCCCAGTAGTAACAGGCACCTCGGGTGCAGTCCCAAAACATCTGGAGCACCCCTGGAACACCATCGGCATTGACCAAATCACCATCCGTCAACTGCAAAAGGCAGCTTTACTTGGAACAGCTTATATCCTGCAACGGTACCTTTAATATTATTAAACAACATCTGGCTATCCCAGGTCCTTGGGAAGGACTCGATAGGTGGATAGAAATGCCAAATCCAGTCTAAGCATCTGGCTGGCTGTGCGACCAACCCTAATGAAGTGACTATGATTAGGCCTCTAGGCTCAGTTCCCAGAATCCCCCACCAGCAATTCATACAGAAGTATTAAAAAAGGGAACTAAACACTCCACCATTCTTATAATATACGACATATTTGATGCTGTTACAAAACCAGCACCAAACTCTGGTGTAACTTGTTCACTTAGGCTGCTTTTATATACTGTATATATATAAATATAAACATAAATAGGGCCCACAGAAGGCCTACAGAAATTCAGAAAATCCCAAAGGGTGTGAATACTTTTTCACAGAATTGTACGTTGTGTGCCTTCCATAAATATAAATCTCCATTCTGTGTAGAACAGATCTGTTTAGCATCTGTACACATTTCACCAAGATGATTTAAAATCTTTCAGGAAGAAAAAAGGGGGCTGGGGTGGGGTGGGGCCTGGCTGGCTTTGGAGCTTCCCCGAAGCAGCTAGTGCTGACTGCTGTCTGCCTATGCTCAGATTGCCTGTTGTCGTCCTTGGTTTCCTGTGGCTGGACTCGTTCCAGGTCAGCCTTTAAAGCTGTGGGGACGCGGTCCTGACGTCTGTGGCCTTGCTGCAGGGGCTCTGGGTTCCTGTGCTGTCCCGCGGCTGGTGGCTGGGCGGGGGGGGGGGAGAGACGCGAGAGGGGCAGGTGCTGAAAGCGAGAGGAGGGTCTCCCTTCAAGCGGCAGCCCAGGGACGGTCTGGTCCCCCTAGCGCCCAACTTCCTGGCCTGCCGGGGGATGCCTGGCGCTTCTTGGCAGGCTGCTCCGTCGTGCAACACCGCCCGAGTGCATCAGCGACAGGCATCTGCCGAGGCAGCTGTTGCCGCCACCGGTGTGGAGGTGCCCACGCGCCTCACTCCGCATTTGCCGTTGGAAGCTGGAAGGGGCAGCGGGGGGCTTTGGGGTGGCTCTCGGCGGTCTGCCGTGGGGCTGTTGGAGGGAGGGACGGAGCAGGGTAGGCGACTCCGTCTCCAGCTGCTAAGGGGTATCCCTTAGAATAGTTGCTGGGGGTGCCCCCAAAATAAATAGCTTTACCCATCAAATAAGCCTGACGTAGATAAAAAAGGGGGGAAACTCCCCATCCCTGATTTGCAGACCCAGTTTAGATTCCTGCCACATCAAGGAAGGGGTGCTGGTTGCACGTGGGTTAGATTGCAGGCGGGGGGGAAAGGATATTTGGGCTCACCCTTGCTGGCAAAAGCTTGCGCACCCGCCCAGAGGCAATGGACCGGTGGGTGGTTAAGTTCCCCTTTCCCTTTGGCTGCCCTTTTGCGTTGGAGGGGGGCCGACGAGCAGTTGAAGCCTCCCTGGCTCAGGGCAGACTACCCTTTGAACACTGGAGGGAGGGAAACTGAGTCGGAAGTCCCTCTCTTCCCCATGTGGCTCCTAGTTTCTCAGCACAGGGGCCGTTGTCGGTTGAATCCTGGATCCTGGGAGAGGGGCTTTCTCTTCTGTTTTCCCCCTTGGGAGGCAGCCGTGGGGTGGCACGCCCACCCCCTCGGGAGCCCCCTTTTCCCGGCGATCTGCTCAGCCTTGCGAATCTTGCTGTTTTGCGGTGGGTTTCGGTTACGCAGGACGGTGCCTCGTGTTTCGGCCTTATGCCTGAGGGCCAGGGCGGTGCGTGGCGAGGGGGTCGGTCTGGCCCGCATCCGCCCTCAGCCACGATAGCCCCCTGCGGGACCTTGACCCGAACCCACTCCCTTGGCCCAGCCTACCTCCCAGGGTGGATGTGGTCGGGAGAAATGGGAGGAGGGAGCGAATGGGCACCACCCTGAGCTCCTGGAGGAAAGGGGGATGAAAGCGGGCACCTCCAAGAGTGTCGGGTGTCGGTGGCGAAGATTGGGAGTTGCACGATCGGAGTGTTGCCGCCCAACACATCTGGAAGGCGCCTGGCTGCTGTGTGGCGGGGCAGTGTGACCAGCTGTCCATTCTTGGCATTTTGCTGCACTTTGAGCCCCCCCCGGTTCAGACGGAGAAAGGAAGCAAACGGGTGGGGGGTCTTTTGGCATAACAGAGGAAGGGGCTGCCTCTAGCAGAGCTCCACGGCCAACTGGGCATCTCAGCTCTTTTCCTACCTGAGCAGGGCTGGTTGGGGTCTCTGCCTCGTGCTGGGGGGGGCGATGCTCTGCATCCCCACTTTCTGCAGCTTTGAGTTGCCCCAAATCTATTGCCGAGTTTGCCCCTGCAACCCCCAAGCCTTTCTTTTGGCTTCCCGGGGATTGGGTGGGGGAGCCTTTTCCCCTCTGGGGCTCAGACCCAGGTTGCCCGGGGGCAAGCAGAGGTCCGGAGGGGCTGCTTTGGTCTGCACTGTCTGGCCCAGCCTTCCAGCCGCGGACCGTCTCCAGAATGGGAGAAGAGGAACCCGGGGTGCGACGCTCCCTGGCCTTGGGGCAAACCGAAAATAATAAAAGTCTGTCTCAAGTTTTGCTCAGCTCCTGGGGACCGCATGGCGAAATCCGTGCAGTTTTCTTCTCAGTAGTGTGCTAGTGGCTCACAGTTGCTGCCTTCTGCATTTATTTTAATGTTGTGATTAAGTTGCAGACCTGAGATCTCCTGGTGGTCTTCTATCCAGTACAAACCAAGTCTGACTTTGCAAGGCAGGGGGACAATTCTCAGAGTTGCTGTTTCAACTGGGAGGTGCCCCTTGGGTGAAAGCCGCTGCGGATGCTCCATGGTTCCATAGGTTGATCACAGACTAATCCAGAACTTTATTCTTGTTTTGTTACTTGCAGCTCCTGGGGGTGGGGGAGACCCCTAACCAAACCCTCTGCGTTTAAAAAGTTTTCGGTAGTTGAACCGATGGCTCCTTGGCGCCTTGAGGTTCCCACCGGGGCTAAGGGCCGTTCCTGGAAACCTCGGGACTTAAGTCGACACGTGCTCGTCAGTGTGCAGAAATTGGGCTTAAAAGAAAATGTTTTCATTATTTTTCAGGAAACTGAACGTTGCATGTGTGCCCTCTCTGTGCACCCGCTTGGTAATTGTGGAAAAAGTTGTCTCATCGGTCAAAACTGGGGCGAGCCTGATGGGAGAGCAAAACAGAAACAGACTTCCTTTGAACAGGGCACTTTTGTTAACACGTATCCTGTGTTGGAAGGGAAGTGACTTCAGGGCCGTGCGTGTGTATTAAAAGGGTGATTGGTGGCCTTGCACGGGTCATCCCCAGGAGGTGGGCCTGGTGTTGGCCTCAAGCGCTGCCTTGTTTCACTTTTGCCTTTCTTTACATTTTACAAATGCTTGTTGTTTCCGTATTTTTGAAAAGTATTTGTGTTTTCAAAAGGTATTTGTGTTTGCAAAAGATAGTCACTTTTAGGTTCTGCTTCATCTTTCTTATGCTTCCCAAAGGGTGGTTGCATGCATTTCTCTCAATTTCTGAAAAAGACCTGAACGTAATTATAACACGGCTGAGTTTAAAAACTGAGAATAGCGCAGGCCGAAAAGCTAAAGTTTAAGAATAGCAGAGAAATTGCACAGCGAGCGTGCCTCTGCAGTTGGAGGTGGCCCACAGAAAGATCCTGCTTTCCCCCCAGTAATTTAAGACAACTCAGATTCTGAAAAAGGAACAGCTCGAGCCCGCAGGGACGCCCACGGGGCAGAGACCGCACAGGATCTCAGGTACCCGGGCATAATATCTCCTGCCTTCCTGTATTTCTGCAAGTTGAGGGACAGGACACGAGAGCTGAGATTTTCCCCTTGCTGCCTCCTTGTCTCTGGCTTCTTCCTCAAGAAGGCTAGCAGCATGAATTTTTAAAAAGAGGAAGCGGCTGACTTCTCCTGCTGCAGCCAAATGGGGGGAAGCATCCGTAGGATATTTTTGTTTACTTGCTCCATTTCGATGGCACCCAAGTCCCAGCGAATTGTCTCCCCGCCCTCCCAAGCGACCCACTTCGGCGATTCAGCCCATGCTGCGCGGCTCATTGTCCAGAGAACGCGAAGTTTAACGAGAGAACCGCTAAGCCTGGGTCTCCTCCATCCCTGCCCTTGAAGTTGACTTAATTCCAGGTTTCTAGCAATCTTTGGCTGAGCGTTCTTCCTCTGTTTGTGCATTCTGGCTGCACCCTGCACTGTTCCAACTTTCATTCTTCCCCGATTGCACGTTCAGCCCTGGGGAACTTCTGCACACGTTGTCGAGCAAGCGCCTGAGACCCCCGCCTTTCCCTAAATGATATTGGGGAGGGGGGTGCAAATTCTGTCAACGCTCCGCCTCGAACGTGCCGATGGACGCTGTCTTCTTCCGAAGGCGGCAGACCTCGGACCCCCTGATTCCAGGTCTCTTCTGCAGAAGGACCTTCCCTCAGCCACAGTTCTCAAGAATGCTTGAGTGGGGGAGTGCTGATCCCCCCCCTTACGAGCGCATGCATGCCGAAGCGGCCAGGAACTCGCCGGGTGCAGCTAGAACGGAGGTGGAAGGTCCGACGTTCCAGGCCACGGACAGGACAGATGCGTGTGGCGGGAGGGAGGGCCTTCTGCGCTGGCTCCCCGTCTTTTTCGAGTCCGGGCATTCCAGGGACAGCCCCCGCACATGCCATGCTGGGGCTTAACTCTTTCCCCCCACGCAGGCTGGATGGCAGCGGTTGGGGGCTGGGGGCGTGAGAGGCCCGTTAGCCGCTCGCTGGCAGCCACCGTGGCAGACCCTGGGAAACAGGCCAGCGGGGCTGCTGGTCGGAGGCCATCCTGGCCCCCCCCCGCTTCATGCCTTTTTCCGCATCCTTTCACCGCTGACCTTTTCGCTGAACTGCATTCTCTGGCTGCAAGCGAACCGGAAAGCACGGCTGTTGTCTTGGGGCGAAGAAGAAGAGCCCCATCCGGTGGAAATGCTCACTGGGGTCTTGGGGGGCCCCTTTCTTGTTTCCGCCTATCAGACTGGGGCCAGCCGGAGGCATCCCCATCTCCAGATGGCAGATGTGGCTCCCATCTTCCTGGCCAAGCAGGGGAAGGGCAGCACATCTGGAGGGGAGCAGCTGGGAGAAGCAGAGCCAGAAGGACGGAGCGCCCGCCTGCCCCTTGCCAAGGCAACGGCAGACGAGCTGCAAAGGGCAGAACGGTCCTTCCCTTTTCCGCTGGCCTGGCTGGGATTGTCAGCTGTAGCAACCGCCAGGCAGGGCCTGGGCTCCTGGAGCCCATCTAGGGCCATGCACCCCAATACTGTGTGAATCCCAAATACAGGTAGTCTTCAACTTACAACCATTCATTTAGCGACCATTGAAAGTTATGATGACACTAAAAAGAGTGACTTATGACTGGTCCTTACATGAGCGTCACAATGTCCCTGCAGTCACGTGATCAAAATTTGGGCACTTGGCAACTGGCATGCCTTTATGATGGTTGTAGCATCCCGGGGTCACGTGATCACCATTTGTGACCTTCCCAGGGGGCTTCTGACATGCCAAGTCAATGGAGGAAGCTGGATTCGCTTAACAACAGCAGCAAAAAAGGTCATAAAATTGGGTGCAACTCACTTAACAACTGCATGACTTAGAGAAAGAAGTTCCGATCCCAGTTGTGGTCGTAAGTCGAGGACTACCTGCATGGGTGCTCTGGAACTGGCCACGAATAAAAATTGGGCACTTCCTGACCCACTTCCCAGGGATCCTTTTCAGGTTCTTCCAAGTTGCCTTTGATCTTCCTGCCTTTCTCTTCATTGCCTTCACAGGGGGGTTTCCTGCTCCCACCTCTCCCATTTTAGCTTTGCAATGACCCCAACCCCCCATAAGGCTGGGCTGGGGTTCAGTGGGGATCGGAACCTACGCCTCTCCAGCCGGCCTGGCCCAGCGCAGCAGTTGTGTTTTTCCTCTGAATGCCAGCCAGCTGTTTCCGTGGGGGGGGTTGTTTGGAAGATCTTGACTGGTCCAAGAAGGCTCACCTTGAGGGACGGGCAGTTGTGGTCAAAAAAGTCGAGATGGAGCTGTGTGATTAAAGTTCTGCCAAAGCACCATCTTTCATGTGCACGGGGAAGGGGGCGTCTGGTTTCCCTTCTGAACCACCTTCTGGGCTGCCCTTGGGGGGCTCAGAGTGGGGCCCGGCCTCCCTCCCTCCGTCCCGGGGTCTCTTTGCAGGCAGGGGGTATTCCCCACCCCGGTTCCTCTCCTCGTTCTGCGCGAACATTGCTTTCGATGGGAACTTCCATTTGTTGTTTAAAAATAGAGTCACCATGTTTTTTAAAAAACGGCATTGTATAATGTGCCTGGCGTGTGTGAGAGAGGTTTCCTTCCAATGGGCTTTTTCTACACGCGTTGCTGCCTGGGCCTCGTTCTGCTGCGTGTGCACAAATGGGAAAGGCCCAGCCGTTTGTTTACATTCTGCCTCTGTTCCATCCGGTATTTGCTTTAATCCGCAATTAATTAATTTTTAAAATCCGTTTGGAAGTCCTGCGATGTGACTTCCCAACGTGTCTTCCGGGGCGCCTTTTGAAGTTCGCGGCCCGCTGGCAAGACGCGATTTCAGTCCTTGGATCCGGATTTTGCACTCTAACATCCTGGCGTTGTATAACCTCCCCGGTTTGCCCAGAAAGGGCTGCTCAGATTAATTCCCATCAAGGTTTGCAGAGAGCGAGAGATGGCCCCGGGCAGAACTGGAATCCAGGGTGAGGGTGGGTGGGGTCCACGTGCCCCACCCCTCGAGGGCCTGGCGCACCCTTGATTTTTGGAAACGGGAGGCTGGCAAAGAAGTCAGGGCAATCAAGTTTCTGTGTGTGTTTGGGGGGGCGGAACAGAAGAAGGGGTGACTCATTTTGCAAGAATCTGGAGTGGGTGGGAAAGGGGAGGTGGGCAGGATTGTCAGGAGCAGCCCAAAAAGAGGGAGCAGAATGCCTCTATTTGTCTAGACCAGTGTTTCTCAACCTTGGCCACTTCAAGATGGGTGGACTTCAACTCCCAGAATTCCCCAGCCAGCCATGGCTGGGGAATTAAGTCCACCCATCTTAAAGTGGCCAAGGTCAAGAAAAACTGCCCTAGAGTGCCTCTTATGGTGGGACACTCATAACAGCCCGTGCTGGGTCAGCTGGGGCATCACCCCGCTTTTCCCTGAAGGCAGGACAAGCTGGAAGCTCTCAAGGGGCACACCGGAGGTAGACAGCTTCTGAACCTGGAGGCTCATTTTGGAATCACAACAAATAGCCAAGTCGGTTTGGTTAATTAATTGTGCGTGGTTGGCACAGGGGGGTGGGGGAACCCGTGGCATTGTAAGTTCCTGGATTCTGCGGTCATAGGGTTGTGGCATTGAAAGGGACCACGGAGATCATCTAGTCCAGCCCGTCAACACCATAAGTCTGCTGTCTGAACGGTTTTTCCTTGTAACGCAATCAAGGTGGTTGCTCCTCGGTGTAATCCTGGTTTTGGGGGGACCCTCTGCCCGATTGCATCCCAGCACCCGGCCAAGGGCTGGTGGTTCTCGGTCTCCTCCTCCTGTGGGTGTAGAAGTGGCCCAGCGCCCCTTCCCCCCCACCCAGGATTGAAATCTGAGCCCAGAGTCCTGGAGCTGAACCTTTGCCTGCCAGTCACGCTGCCCAGTGGGCAGGGCCATTGGCAGATTATCGATCTGCAGGAGTTGGCTGTTTACGGATTACTTGCAGGCATGCTCAGAGTTAGTCTTGATGCCTCTTGGGGTTTGCGGGGGGGGGTGGTCCAAGGCTGGGCTGCAGTCTCAGAGCTTGATGGCCATTGATGGGAGGTGATTCTGTTGGGGGGGGACCCCTGTCTGTTTTGCAGGTCCTCCCCCCTTCCGGGTCTGTGATGCAAAATGCCAGGCACGGAAGGATGATTTTCTGCACCTCCTTTGGGGCAGGAGAAAAGATGTAAAACCCTCACCCTCTGCTAAGCCACGCTGAGCCCCGGTCCGAAAGCGTGGGGCAACACCACCACCCTGGCACAGCTGAGGCCACCGCTGCGGCCTGCCTTGGCCCTGGGAAGGCGGCACCTTGTTCTCCCCCCAGCCGGGCGGGAGGCAGGGCGGGCGGGCGGGTGGGTGGGCTGCGTCTCTGGATGGCGGTTCTTCTCCAGGGATCTGGGTGTGGGGACAAAGCTGAGAATAGCTGAGTGCGGGGGAGGCATTTTTGCAGAGGCAAAAGAAGGTGCGAAAATGCACTTCGTCTTGTCACGCCGCCGGAAACTATCAATTAGAACAGGGTAAATGCTGGAGCTGCGTCCTTTCCTCACCCTCCCAGCGAGATTGGCAGGGATGCGACATCTTTCCTGGCTCCCTGGAACACTCCAGGCCCTTCTTTTACTCCTCTGAGTTGTTCCTATCGCAGGGGCCCCCCACTGTCGTAATCCGGAGGGATGGGGAACAGAGGGGACAGGGCATCGCTCGGGGCCCTGATGGAGGGGCATTTAGCTGGGTGCTGCAGGTTCAGGGGCTTAAGCAGTACAGTCAAGGGGTGTCGGCATGGCTTGGCTCACCCTTCTCCCTTCCAAGAGCTTCCTGCCCCATAGAACGTTTGCAGAGGGGGCTTTTTCTACAGCCAATCCTGCCTTGAATCTTAGGACTCAGCCTCCTGCTGTAGGTGGCATTGCCTGGCACTTCGGGGGCCCCTTTCTGGCCTCGCCCAGAGGTTGCTCCCTTGGGATCTGGGTCCATGCATGCTGGGGATCTGAAGCGTAGGGAGCTGCCTTCCACATCACCCTCTATCCTCTGCTCACCAGCCGAAGAGGAAGGCTTTTCCAGCCCTCTTTGGAGCAGCTGAGAGCTGCAATAAAGACTATAAGGAGGCAAACTTCTGTCATGGACAACGGCCTGTCTCCCACAGGGTTGGTCCATTGGCATGCAGAAGAGGTGCCCAAGGATGACTCTGCTTCCATCCTGGAGTGTGTCTCATGCCTTTGCTTCCAGGGAAGATGGTCCGGTCCAGTCTGGGACTGAGGTGATCCCCTTGGATCTCCGAGAGGAAAAGGACCGTGGGGCAGCCCCATAGCCCAGCTGTCAGAGTGCACGGCTAGGCGTTAGGCGAGGGCTGTGCCTTTGTTACCAGCTTGGAGGGCACAAGGGCATCTCCTCTTCAGCCGAGAGGGAAGGCCTGGGGGCTGACTATTTTGGATGGCGCATCCTCCCTCGGTTGCAGGCATCAGAGTTTGGCTGGGAATGGAATGGAGGGACGGTGACGCTCTCTTCTGTTTTTCCTCCTCTTGCTGCCATGCCATTACTAAGGGAGGGTTTCCTTAGCGACTGGCAGAACCCCCTGGCTGTTGCTAGGGAGACCTTTAGGGGTTTCCCTAGCAACCAGACAGAGACACAAGGTGTGTCTCTTCTTCAGGGCATCTCTGGCTTTCGGGCAGATGCCCTTTGCCCTCTCTGTCTCCCACTGCCCTCCCTTCTTGCCCAGGAGGATCCCAGGGAGGCATCCCAGATGCTACTTTGGGGTCTCAGTTGGTCCTGGCTTGCATTTGCTTCTGAGCATGTGCAGAATGCGTTTCCGCTTCTGCTGAGACTGAGGGGTGGGGCACAGAGGGGGCAGGGCAGGATCCTAGAGCCTCTTTTGAAAGGCAGAACAGCAAAAAGGCTTCAAGCCCCCCCCCGACACAAGCCGCAGTGATTGCGTCGTGTCGTGACTGTGGATGGACGCGACACCTTTGTGCGAAAAGTGCACGAGCCGGCCTTATATAACACCCGGTGCAATTTTTAGAAAAAAGGCAGTCCGTGAATGAGAAAGAAACAGCCTTTGAAAGCAGCAGGTCTTGTTTAAAGCAAACACCGTGGCTTTCAAGAGCCCAGCCTCGGTAAAGCTGTAGCCACAACACCCCTCAAAGCTCGGCACGCCCTCTCTTCCCAGTCCGAGGTCTCCTCCGGGGTTCTGGGGGGGCTGTGATTGTGGGGGTGGTCTCTCGAATCCCCCTCAGGGCACCTCCCGGGCTTGGTGAAGGGCTGGGGGTCCGCTGCCCCCCTCTCCCCGCGTGCTTCAAAATTGTGCTCCCTCTCTCTGCAGACCCTGGCTGGGCCTCCATCAACCGGGGCGTGCTAGTGTGTGATGAATGCTGCAGCGTGCACCGCAGTTTGGGGCGCCATATTTCCATCGTGAAGCACCTCCGACACAGCCCCTGGTCGGCCACGTTGCTGCAGGTGAGTGGGGGTCCCTTTTCTGGGGGTGGGGGTGTGTGGAAGATCAGCGGTCAACCCAGTAACCCAGCTGGGATGGAGAAGGCCTATAAATGTGGTCCGTTCGGGAGACCCCTGCTTCCCTTCACAAACGTGTGTGTATTTCATACGGATGCCCAACCTGCAAAGATCGCTCTGGCTGGCAAGCACCAGGATTAGAACCCACGCATATCAAAAAGTAGATCAAAGCAGGCATTTAAAAATGCATCACATCCGAGGCCTCCTAGTGCCCTGGTCCTGTGCCCGAGGGCAAAGGTGAAGAGTGGCAATGTCAGGGCCACCCAAATCTTGAGGGCAGGTGCCACCACAGAGAAGGCACATCTCGTGGGTCCCATCAGACAATGTTGTTCAATAGAAGGGACCCCGAGCGTGTCCAACCGGGTGCATCTCGGGGCAGGCTGACATAATAGGAGACCGTCAGTCTTGCAGACCACCTGCCCGTCTGAAGGGCTGGAGAGGTGACAGCCAGCGCCTTCAGTTGCACCAGCGCAGCTCATGAAGTGCAGGCGTGCAGTGGGTGTGTCATACACACCTGTACCTCCTTGTGCTGGACAACTGCAGATTCCGGATGGTCTTTGTGGCAAGCCCCGCCTGCGGTATCTAATCTTGTTTTAAGGCCATCTAATCAATAACAAAAAATAAAGCATAAAACTGGGATGCAGCAGATCACATAAAAAAGAGTTGGGAAGATATTGCACGAGGGCCAGTTTGGTCTCATAGTGACGACTCCAGGCTAGAAACCAGGAGGCTGTGAGTTCTAGTCCCGCCTTAGGCACGAAAGCCGGCTGGGTGACTTTGGGCCGGTCCCCTTCTCTCAGCCCAGCCCACCTCACGGGGCTGTTGTTGTGGGGAAAATAGGAGGGGGAAGGAATATCAGGTATGTTCGCCGCCTTGCGTTATTTATAAAAATAAGAAAGGTGGGATAAAAAAAATCTAAAAAAAACTGCACCAACTGGAATTGTGCAAAGGTCCCCCCCAGCCACAGCTGCCACCTGCTGTCTGAGAGAGTGCTGCCTCATGCAGAATGAATTAATGGAAAGCCCCCCGATTTGGGGGGGTGTCCTAAACCCCACAGCAACTCGGCCTGAGCCGATGCTTTCCCATCTGGACTCCGACTGAAAAGCAGCTTTGATAGCACCACCGGGCTGGCCCCGGGCAGAGATGTATAGCTGGGCATCATCGGTGTGGTGATGATACCTCCCCCCCCCACCTCCATTTAAATTACTCTCCAAAGATGCCTGGGCCCTGGTGGTGCCCGTCTAACCCAGTGCCCGGAGAATTGACCCCCTTCCCCTGAGCCTAGAGAGGAGCCAGCGCATGCTTGAAAAAACCGGTGCCCTTCCTTTTGCACTTTCTGGAAAGGGTTTCGATGTTTGCTTTATTTAAAATCTAATCTGCTGCCTTTTATTTGGTTAAGCAATTAAGCCGGTTGGTTAACCAAACGGAGCGGCTGGCCGTTCACTCGCGGGGCTAGGTTTGGGGCAGGGGAACGCGTTTGTTTCTTTATTTGCAGTTTTTGCAACCCGCCCCAATCCGAAAACGTTGGGCTTCGGGTAACAAAGACGATGAGAACCAGCCTAAGACAGTGAATGCAGATGAACACCCAAGATGATCATGTAGGACAGTGTTTCTCAACCTCAGCAACGTTAAGAGGGGTGCACTTCAACTCCCAGAATTCCCCAACCAGCATGCATGCTGGCTGGGGAATTCTGGGAGTTGAAGTGCACCCCTCTTAACGTTGCTGAGGTTGAGAAACACTGACACAGGATGTAAAGACCAGTGGAATAAGGTTGTGTCGGCCTCTTATTAGCGCCCGGAGGGGCTTGGGCACTGCGTGGACCTCCAATGGAAGGGAAGACCACCACGCGTGGGCTGCCACCTGGTGTCCAGGCCTTTTTGGGGCACCGAGATGGGGAAGGCTGACACACAGCCATCATAGGTCGGTGCCCCAAGGCGTACAGTGTTACATTTATTCCCCAAAGTGGGAAAGGCACATCCAGGCCAAGGGATTCAGAAACGTGACCCCCAAAGATACGTATGTGGGCTCTGTCATTCCTTTGGGCCACAAGCCAAAGAGCTGAGTTTATGGTCCAGGGAAAAGCTTCCCTTTTTTGTTATCCAGAGAGGAAATCGAGTTTATTGCATTAGTCTTATTTTATTCTGCAGCCCCTACAACCACTCTATCCCCATCTACTTTGCAACGGAAAACGGAAAGACCCTCTCCCACATTTAACAAATAGTGAAATCAGAGCAATATCCCCTTCAGAAAATACCCCCTCCCCAAAATTCCCAACGTAAGGGCGGTAAGGGAGAAGGAACATCGTCACGTCAGGGAGGAGGGGAGTTTGGAATTTGCATCCAAAAACGGCCGGATGAACAGAAGTGATGAGCAATGAAATGTTCCCGGGGAAGCCTTGCTGGGGGGGGGGGGTCCCTCAACTTGTGCTCGTGCTGTGCCCCCCCCTTTTCTATTGGCCGCCCTTTCGTTCTCTTCCAGATGGTGCACACTCTTGCGAGCAACGGAGCCAATTCGATTTGGGAACACTCCCTCCTTGATCCGGCTCAAGTGCAAAGTGGTCGGCGTAAAGCAAATCCTCAGGACAAAGTCCAGTGAGTCTGGGGGAGGGCGGGGGGACAGGGAGGAGTGAACGGATAGCTGCCAGCCTGGCTTTGCACTTGGCCCTAGCCCTTTGGAGGGGGGAGGAGAGATTTCCATCCCGCTCTTTCAGACTCATACATTTTTTACTGGGCATCCTCTTTGCCCGTGCTACTGCCCGCCCAGCCTGGCTTCCCCCATCCTGTGGATTTTTTCCTACCCAAATCTAGGACTTTATTTACTGGCTTGCTTATCACAAGCATTGGGGTGCAGTCTGATTCCCCGGACTGTAGGTAGCCTGCCCAAATGAAACCGGCGGAATAAAAATCCTTTGTGCAAAATCTCTAAGCCCCACTGTGCCTAGAATATGGGCTCCCCAAGTATTTTGCACCACAGACAGGGGACAAAATGGCATTCCTGCCCCCCATGTCATATGCTAGAGCAGTGTTTCTCAACCTTGGCAACTTGAAGATGAGTGGACTTCAACTCCCAGAATTCCCCAGCCAGCCTTGCTGGCTGGGGAATTCTGGGAGTTGAAGTCCACTCATCTTCAAGTTGCCAAGGTTGAGAAACACTGTGCTAGAGGTATCCACAAGGGGGTCCAAAAGGTCAAGATGGGAATGGAGACAGTACAGCTAAAACCCCACACTTAAAAGGGGCAGGGTACACTTGCAACCACCATCTTGACTTTTTGAACCCCCTTTGTGGACACACCAGGCCACAAAGCGGGCAGTAAAGTCCTCAGTGCTGATGATGGACCTGGGGCCGGTCTGAGGCTGGCGGCATGTTCTTCCTGCTTCTTGCTGCCCCTCCGCCCACAGGGCCAGCCCCCGGGGCAGAAAGATCCCCTTCCGCAGCTCCACTTCCTGATCCCTTCTTTCCCCCCCCCCCAGCCCCACCAAGTCCGAATTCATCCGTGCCAAATACCAAATGCTGGCTTTCGTGCACAAGCTGCCGTGTCGGGACGACGACGGGGTCACCGCCAAGGATCTCAGCAAGGTGGGCGTGTGCGTGCGCCGGCGCTGCGTTTTTGGTATCCTCGAATCCATCCTTTTTAAAAGCATTTGTGTTTGCCTTGATTTAATGAAGCAAGACGGAGAGATAAAAGTAAAATAAAACAATTGCAAAGGAAAAAAAGAAAAGCAGCGAAAACGATGTCTGTAAGGGCTTTTCCTGCATGGAGGCCAGTGCATGAAATGTGCAAAACGTTTTCAGTAGAGGGGTGACCGTGTTTCATTGCACGCTGGCTGGGGAATTCTGGGAGTTGAAGTCCACACGTCTTCGAGTTGCCAAGTTTGAAAAACACTGACACAGAACATCATTTTCTGCACGTTTTTGCTCAGCCTAGGAGGCAACTTGGCTTTGGCAGGCAGGCAGGCCTGGGCCAGGTTTGGGGGGGGGGCTTGGCTGGGGGCCCTGCGTTTTCAGCGCTCTGATCTCCCTCTTCCTCCACAGCAACTGCATTCAAGTGTCCGGACAGGCAACCTGGAAACCTGTTTGCGCCTCCTCTCCCTGGGGGCACAAGCCAACTTCTTCCACCCGGTGAGTCCAAGGCAAAGCTGGACAGCGTCCAGAGCCAAAGGAATGCCCTCTGGGCATGGGCAGAATTCCCACTTACTCCTTCTTTCAGGAGAAGGGGACCACGCCTCTGCACGTGGCTGCCAAGGCTGGGCAGGTCCTCCAGGCTGAGCTGCTGGTGGTGTATGGCGCTGATCCTGGCGCTCCCGATGTAAACGGCCGTACGCCCATCGACTATGCCAGGTGAGGGCTGGGGCGGTTTGCTGCCGGGAGGAGAGAAAACTGTCCCGATTCTGGGATTTCCAGAGCCAGAACCGTGTATTTAGCAATGCCCAAGTCTGCACATTTTTGCCTCATCCAATCCATCAAACACTTGAGTGGGAAGGGGCGTTAGAGGTCGTCCAGCCCAACCCGAGTGAGTGCAGGAATGCCCTACACCATCCCTGAGAGACGACAGTGCAGCCCCTATTTAAAGCCCGCAGCTAGAGGGATCCACCACTGCTTTAGGCAAACTCGCCCATTTCTTAAACGGTCTTTCGGTCAGGAAATTCCTCCTGAGATTCAGCCTGACTCTCTTCCCCGTGCTCCTTGTTCTGCCCTCCGTGCCCATCCTCTGAGGGCACTACCTTTTTTCTACGCGGCAGTTTTTTTTCAGTATTGGTAGATTCAAAGACCTCTTCTGCTAGCTCTTTGCACCATTCCTCGTGAGGTTTGCTTCCCAAGCCCCTTGTCCTTCTCCAAACCCACGATGGCTTTTGGGCCCCATATTCCAAGTGGACCCCCATCAGTGCCAATGGAACTATTGCCAGCCTTGACCTGTTTGCCAGGTTTTTGTTAATGCAGCCCAGGATCGCACTGGCCTTTTTAGCCGCTGCATCACGCTGCAGGCCCTTGGTCAGTTGTGACCCACTAATACAGCTAAACTTTTTTGACATGTGCTAGTGCCAAGCCAGGTCTCTGCAATCCAGTACTGTGAATTTGATTTCTCCTTCCCAGATCATCCACAATGCATAAAAATAGAAGCTAATGCGCGATTCCCATCTAGTGGAGACTTACTTTGCCTCCATTATTTGAGCTAAGAGCAGTCCGTGTCATCAGATGCACAAAGGGTCATGTTGAGTTGCAAGCCTGTATGATGTTTGCATCAATTGCTATGGCGCGTAACAGTGTCCCTGGCTTCACACCACAGGCCAAGCCAGACTAATGTAACACCTTGGCTGCATTCACATGTGGCATCAGGAACCAAACCCTGTCATGGCTGAACTTGATAGCATGTTCAGACCACCTGCTCAGGGAATGACTGGGGGTATCCGCAATGCTCTGCACCACAAAACACCCAGACCTGTCTTGGCCTACAGAGTGATGTGTGAACTTGGCCTGCACATGTACATAATTCTAGATCAGTATCCTGCCCCCTACTAAAACGGGGGCTGCCAGATACCCTCCCCCTGCCGCAACCCTTGATGCTGAGCTGGGCATTGGCATCAGGTAGCCCAGGCAGGAAACGCGACCAGATGAGCTCATTCCACTTTATTGTGAGGCTACGTTAACAGAATCGTGCAAGTCTGAAAGTACAGTTCTCCCGCCGTCTCCTTTACGGCCCGAGAAACTAGGGAGGGTCCCTCCTGAGCCTCTTGCCCTGCCCACTATGCAGCTGCGGGCTCAGCTCCCTCTTATCTGACCCTTCCTTAGACAGCATGTCTTCACCCCGTCTCCCAAGATCTTTCCCGTATACCATTACATCCATCGCCTTTACAGCCTGAGAAACTAGGGAGGGTCCCTCTTGAGCCTCTTTCTTCTTCCACTATGCAGCTGTGGGCTCAGCTCCCTCTTATCTGACCGTTCCCGAGGCAGCATCTCTTCGCCTGTCTCCCAAGGTCTTTCCCACAGACCATCACACCCTCTGACCTGCTCTTTCCTCTCCGCAGGCAGGCGTCCCAACACGAGCTGGCCGAGCGACTGGTGGAGTGCCAGTATGAGCTGACTGACCGGCTGGCCTTCTACCTTTGCGGGCGCAAGCCAGGCAAGAGAAAGACTCTGGGGGGACTTGGGGGGCCCTTGGCTGGGTGATGGGGCTTCCTATTGAGGCAGACAGAACAGTGCTGGGGTGTTGAGATCTGGTCCATCTGGATCAGCCCTCCCTGCCCTCTGGGGCCAAGGGAGACTTTTTGGAGCCCTGCTGGGGGAGGTGCCCCCTGCACCTGGCCCCCAACTAATTTGCTGGTGGTGTGGTTGTGAGAGCCCAGATCTTGGGGGTTGCTTTGCCAGCAGTGAGGGCTGATGGGGGGTGTAGTCCAACAGCGTATGGATAGGATGCATCTTCCAGGTTCCCCCCCTTTGGAGGTGGGATGGGGGGCAGGCAGGGGGAGGGACAGAAAAAGCTTGTCTTCCAGATTTGCATGGCTTTTGGGAGGACATGGGGGCTCCCCTTGACACCTCTGTCCCTCTAACCCAGCACTTCTCAAACTTGGCCACTTGAAGATGTGTGGACTTCAACTCCCAGAATTCCCCAGCCAGCGTGCTGGCTGGGGAATTCTGGGAGTTGGTACACACATCTTCAAGTGGCCAAGTTTGAGAAACTGCCCTAACCTGTTTCTTTTAAGTGATTCCCAAATTTTGACTGTCAATGTGAATCTTAATCCTGGCCCCCACCCCCTCCAAATTTGCTAGGTTGGCTAGGCATCCTGGGAGTGCCCCTCCCCAGCATCTGAAGGGCAGCAAAGGCTGTTTTGTTCTGTATTACTGTTTTAGAAGGGGGATTCTGGGATGCTGCTGATGTTAGGAGATCCAGCCAGCCAACAACACCCTTTCATAAAATCCATCATTTCACTCCCCTCCTAGTGCCCACTTCTTGGGGCCGTGTCTGGTCCACGGGCATCTTTGGGGGGCTGGGGTTGTTTCACGGGGACCCTTGGCTGCTCCCTTCTTTCTTCCTGAATGACATTTTGTTTGGATTTTTGCACGATGTTGGCTTACCCGAGTTCGCCAACCCTTCCCTCTTATTCCGTGGCCGCTTCGGGGCTCAAATCCCACCAGCCCCGTCAGCTCGTTTTTTGGCTTTGGGGGTGGGATTGGGGGCAGATGGATTTGGCAAGACATTTTGGTTGAAGGACAAATCGTGACTTCTTCACAGAAGTAGAGAAACTAACCCCGCCCGTGAAATAAAACCACCCCTTTAGCGATTGCATTAAATATTTTGCACCTCGTCCGGCTCTCGCTCTTAAAAGCGCAGCGTTTGGAATCGCGTCGCATTTCGAAATGCGGGAGCTCGAGTCGGAGGTTTGCTCTCATCGTTTCTTTGTTTTGCCCACCAAAACGGCTTAGGAAAACCCAGTTCTTGCTCTTCTTACCTTCCGTTCCTGGGGGTATTTTATTTTTCTACGGCATTGCCGGGGCGGGGGTGTTGGTGATCCACTGCAGATACGTTTACAGCCTTTTCTTAAATGCATTTTGCATCTGTGTGAGAAGATGGCAGCGGGTCTGGCCAAGGTATTCGTTAGGTCTGCTCAGCCGTGTTTTTTCCCATCTTTCCGCGCAGATCACAAGAACGGGCATTACATCATTCCCCAGATGGCAGACAGGTGAGGACCCCCTTCCCCTTTGACCCCCTCCCCCCTCTGCCCTCCGAGGGAAGAAATGCTGCCACCGCGTGGCCGTTCTCGGTCGCTCGTCCCCGTTGGGGATCGTGGCCGGAAGGGATCTGAAAAGACAGCCTTTCCTCTCCGCCCGCTGCAGAGAATTCCCTTTAAGAAAAAAAATTGCTTCTGCCATTAAAAATCTAACCCAACCGTATCAGCGTGGACCTGACATCTGCCCTAGAGAAGGAATTGCCTTAATGAATGAATGGTTTCACCTTTCCTGCCTGGTTTACGTTAAAGGAAGCCCTAGAGTGAGATCCAGTAAGGCAGGCCTTTGCACAACATTGCAGGAGGTAAAATCATACAAAATAATTGCAATTTATTGTGTACCCTTCCAGAAGAGTTTGAAACACGGACATTTTTTTTTCCTCAAATCACTTTTGTCTCTATGTTTTCGGATGGGCATATCAGGAGAGCGCCAGGAGAGCAAAATCCCACTGTGTAATCTAATTATCCATTTAGTGAATATGAGATATTACTGCCTTGCCAGTATTTAGCCATTAAAACCATGCAAAGCTCAACCAAGTTTCTTTTTTCCCCCTAATCTTGAGGCTCTCCAAACAGATGGCCCAATTCCCCAAATTCTCAGCAGTGGCCCAGCTGGCTGGGGAATTTGGGGAGGTGAAGTCCGTACACATCCACAGAATACTGTATTTGGGGAAGACCCCCCCCCCCTTTTTTTTGTTTTTCTGGCAAGGAGTCAAGATTAAGCAAAATCTGCCAGAAGGTTTCCAGGTGTTTTACAGTAACACACCGGGATTTCCAGCCTCTGGAGACTGAACAATTGCAGCGACAACAGGCCTAGAATAATCAGGGGGCCCAAAGCACAAATGGGTGGATTTGCATTCAGGCCCCAGTTCTTGTACTGAAAGCAGATTCCTGCTGGAGCACAGCTGGCTTTGGTTAGTGCAGTGTTTCTCAACCTCAGCCACTTGAAGATGTGTGGACTTCAACTCCCAGAATTCCCCAGCCAGCCAGGCTGGCTGGGGAATTCTGGGAGTTGAAGTCCACACATCTTCAAGTGGCTGAGGTTGAGAAACACTGGGTTAGTGAGTCTGGAAAGGCCGAGTAACCAAGTAAAATCCCCAAATGAATGCTTGTTAAGTTTCTGTGACAGTATCTCAGATGCCACTTCCTCCATTCGGCCTCTTCCTCCGGAGCTCCCTGGGCACGGGGCAGAAGAGCCGGGCTGTAGATGGGTTCAGCCCCGGTGCCAGCTGCATTAGCAGAAGGAACGTTGTGTGGGGTGTCTGGCAGGCAGAGGGCCATCCCGGTCCAGGGCGTGAGAGTCGGGAAGCCAGCCTGGCATTTGAGGGGGGAGCGTTGTGGCCGATGCTCCCCCCCCCCCCGAGCCTTTTTAACCTCCTCCTCCTCTTTCTTTCTTGCTGCTCTTTACGGAACTCAGAGTGCGTCCAAAATGCATGTCGCAAAGGTACGGAGGGCTCAGCTCTCCACTGCATGCATTGCCGTTGCCTCCCCCCCTCCACCCCATGTTTTGTGGGGCCTTGTGCGTGTGGGGAAGGTTTGGAGAAGGGGGCCACGGGGACTGTTGACGCCCAGCGTGATCATCCGTGCCTCCGCGTGGGAGAATTCCCAGGCTGCTGGACACCCAAGCGGGTGGCATCTGGAGCCCCAGAAGATGGATAGACTGATTCCGTTTTTATTTCCCCCCCCCCCGCAATCTTCCACCTGTATCCATCTACCAGCCATTGACCATGCTTCTTTTCTTTACCTCCCCCCGAAAACAAAAACCTGGTGGTCTTTCTCCACGGGGGGTGGGGTCCTGGAGCTCTGGACAGGGTTTCCGAGAGCGGTTTGTCTCTGGGGGGTCCCGTGGAGATGCCCTCCGTGAAGGAGCAGGTGGGGGCACTGATGCAGCTTTTTCCTGCTTCCCCAGCC
This sequence comes from Liasis olivaceus, assembly GCA_030867105.1. Lineage (NCBI taxonomy): Eukaryota > Metazoa > Chordata > Lepidosauria > Squamata > Pythonidae > Liasis > Liasis olivaceus. Next base: position 330,526,889 of record CM061349.1, read on the forward strand.
TGGACCTTTCTGAGCTGGCCAAGGCAGCCAAGAAGAAGTTGCAGGCGGTGAGTGAGCCCCCGGGGGGTGGCTTGGTGCCCCATCGCCAGCTGAGGGGAGGCTGCCCTGGCCGCGCCCAGCCTTCCTGTCTCTTTAACGTGGGCAAGGGGAGGTCTCTAGCAAGTTGCCCCTCCCCATCTTGAAGTCTGGAAAGAGCTTCTCTGCCTTATCAGCCAGTTGGGTATGTAATGGGCAGGGGGAGAGGCGTCCCTTGCGTCAAAGGGCACGTGCCCCCCCAGCAAAGTGGCACAGAGCTCTGCCGTTGCTATTCGGTTGGTACAGCCGCCTCCTTGGGCATCCTTTGGAGCTTGTTCTGCTAATCCTGGGAAGGACACCAGACACCCAGCCCCCCCCGCCCCACCAAAGCACCGTGCCCCAAGACCCCTCCCTAAACTGAACAGGAAGCCCCGTGGCTGACTCTTCTCCTCCGTCCCCTATAGCTCAGCAATCATCTCTTTGAAGAGCTCGCCATGGACGTGTATGACGAAGTGGATCGCCGCGAAAACGACGCCGGTAAGACCTCGAGTCTGTTTTCTGGGAGATTGATCTGGGGATGATGGTCCACCTCTTCCGAGCCCTCTGCTCTTGCAACGATTAAGGACTAGAAACCTGCAGAGGCTAGCCGACTTCTCAGCTTCTTCACTTAAGGGGCAAGCCCGCTTTGGGAGCAGTCATCCAGGTTTCTTTGCCGAAGGGATCAAGTGTGGGCATGGGAGCAGGCTTTGGGGTAGCTTGGCTTACTTGCCCGAGCCACCTGCAGCAGAACGTGGCATCTGTATCTGATTGCTGCTTGGGGTTGGATGGGGTCAGTCTAAATGACCTTTTCCTCGTCGGGTTCTGACAGACTCATCTCAGAAGGCTTGAAATGTGGTATCTAAAATTGCATTTCATTAACTCTTTGCCCCCTTCCGGCGCACCTATTCTATTTAATTAGCGCCTCTGCTGCTTCTGCTATGGCGTGTTCAGAGACCCTTTTGTATAGCTTAGCGCGGCGTTTTATTGCTCCGTCCTGCTGGGCCTGGTTGTACTTCAAGCTCATCACCGGGATCAAAATTTGGAAACCAAAAGAAATTAAAAAATGCAGAGTTTGAACGGAATAAAAACGACAGAATGTGCAATTACAATCAGGCCCATCTCACAGCATGAGCAATTCTTACGCACGGCCCCCAAATCAAACTTCAAATCCTCACATCTGAGTGGGACTCAAGGACGGGAAAGATTTAGCTGGACCAGCTTCCACAATCTGGTGCCCTTCCAGTGTGCTGGACTACCATGCCCATCATCCTATCCTCCACAAAGTATGTGGGAATCGCTGCAAGGAACTTTTGGGACTTTTGTATCCCCAGCTGCATTTATTTACACATAATATCTCACCCTTCTGGGCTTAAAAACAAAACCGAGATGGTTTCTGTGTTAAAAAGCAGAGCTGCAGCAGAATTTTAAAAGGAGTGGATGCCAGAACAACAGTAAAACATCTGCAAACCACTAAGCCAGTGTTTCTCAACCTTAGCCACTTTAAGCTGTGTGGACTTCAACTCCCAGAATTCCCCAGCCAGCATGAATTCTGGGAGTTGAAGTCCACCCATCTCAAAATGGCCAAGTTTGAAAAACGCTGCTCCAGCCTGGACTTGGGCTTTCTCTTGTAAAACCAGGACCCTGAGAGGCAGCTCTTAATATGGGAAAGTGATGCTGCCAGGGTTTAATAACCCTTCCGTGAAGGTTGGAGACCGGGTTTCTTGAGAGCTGCAGTCCAGCATGCGTTGCTTGTGAAAGAAAACAAAATGGCCAGGGGAATAAATGGTGTTGCCTTTTTGGTGATTCCTCGGTTGTGAGCACAGCTGCAGGTCCGCTGTGCCCCTTTGCCTGCGGGAGAAACCAAAAAAATCTGGGATGCCGTCAGAGTCGCGGCACTGAGTTGCCAGCAAAAGGTTGACATCGCTGATGTCCCTCGTCCCCCTTGCGCTTCCTTGTTTGGAGAGGAAAGGTTCTTGCGATGGGGGGGTGTTTTCAGGGGAACGCGGCAGGATTTCTCCCCACCTCATCGCTCCCGGAAAGGATGGCTCGCATCGCTCTGCTGAAAACCGAGAGGCACCGACGCATTGTCCCGACTGATGCGTTTCAGCCCTTTTCTTCCGCGCTCTGGGGATGTGGAGCGTCTCCCCTCGATTTCCTGGGCAGCAGAGCGTGTCGGAAACAGCTTTGCTTTAATTGACCGGGGCTCCCAGGGAGGATGATTTGGAATGCAGGGGGCTGGATGAGGAATAGGGCTCCCATCTGAGGGGCTTTCTCGCTTCGCTGCAACGTGCCTCTAGTGCCCCTTCTTGCTTGAAACGGGTCCCCAGACCTCCCTAAGCTCTGGGGTGGCTCGCAGGGAAGGCGGGCTGCGCGTTGGCTAACTGTGCCTTTTGTTCTCTGCTTCCTGACCCCCAAAAGTCTGGCTCACCACGCAGAACCACAGCACCCTGGTGACGGAGCGCAGCGCCGTCCCCTTCCTTCCGGTGAATCCCGAATATTCAGCCACGCGCAACCAGGTAACCAGGGAGGCACCGTGCACTGGGAGGGGGTCTTCTGTGGGTGCCGCGGTGACCCGGGCAGGCCTGCCTCTCTTGGGCGGACGGTGCAGGCAGATGCCGGTCCCCCAGCCCCACCTGAACCCGCATCTTCTGACTTGGCCTTCTGGTCTTCTGGATATGGGATATATCAGGCTTACGTGGGTCAGTGTTTGCTAGAGCCCCGTTGACCCAGTCTGGGCTCAAGCCTCGGCCACGTCAGATCTCCGGCATGCATCCCCTGTCTTGGGAGGATTCTCATGTCCTGACGGTTTTATTCTGGCGGGGGGGTATTTCTGATTTTATTTTTCTTGTTAACTGCCAAGAGTCATCACTCGTTGACAGCAGAACAAATGTAATCAATTAAATAGGCTGTTTATATTTAGTGGAAGGATCAGAAGAATAACCTCTCTCTCCATGTATAACAATTTTAAGGTCTTTTTGCGTTTTGGGACTGGAATTGAGGGATTTCGTTGCTGGCTCCAGTCCTCACCCCTCCTGCCCTGGCACTGAGGGTCTTCCAACCAAGGCAGTTAACAGGAAAAATAAAGCTGGGGCCGGAAGCACCAATAGCACACTTTCATAAGGAATGATGTTTGTAACTTGGGAGCTGCTGAGCGGTGGATAAAGTTGGGAATGAGGGTTAAAATGGCACAGAAGTCCATGAGGTGCACAGGGGTGTCCACTGGGTGTGGTCAGAAGAGTCAAGATGGCACCCTCGACGGTGCAATTTAAGCTCCATCTGTTGTGCCACGCATAAAAAAAGGTGGAACTTTGATCGTGCTGTCACCATTGCCATCTTGACTTTTTCGACCACACCCTGCAGACAGCCCTGGAGGCAGAACTGTTTCCATCATGGCCGCCTTTACGTGTCGCTTTGGCCCATCTCTTTCTTAACGCCAAGACTGGCGTTTGGTGCCCGCTCAGAGTTGGGCATTTTGAGCTAAGAGTTGGTGCTTTCAACGCTGCTTCCGTCTGGGGCTGCGGTCCTCACCCCGTCCTTTCCCCGCTTGCCCCCAGGGTCGGCAGAAGCTTGCTCGCTTCAATGCCCGGGAATTTGCCACTCTCATCATCGACATCCTGAGCGAGGCCAAGCGGCGCCAGCAGGGCAAAGGCCTCACCAGCCCCACAGGTGGGTTTGGGGAGGGAGGCGGCAGTGGGGAGGCAGAGCCCGGCCAGCGGTGGGCCCTCTTCCCCTGCCGGTGACCCGCTTGCTCTTGCTGCAGAGGCCCTTGACTCCTCCGTCCACGGACCCAGCGACTTTGATGACCAACACGATTACGACAGCGTGGCCTCTGACGAGGACACGGACCAGGAGCCCCTGCGGAGCGCGAACGCGGCACGCAATAACCGTGCGCGGGTGAGCCTTCTTGAAAGGGTGGGTGAAGGGAGGGCAGGCAGGCAGGCAGGCCAGCTGGCCTGGACTTGTGGATGGATGGATGGATGGATGGATGGATGGAAGGGAGGGAGGGAGGGAGGGAGGGAGGGAGGGAGGGAGGGAGGGAGGGAGGAAGCTGCTTAATTGCTACCATGATAAACAATTCAGGAACTTGCAGCCAGCTTGTTTGTTAATGCAGATTGTCCTGCAGCATCCCTGGAGAAGCTGCAGTCTTTGACAATGTTTTGGGCTGGGCATTTGTCCTGCAAGGAGGTGGCTTCCTCCGGGTCCCCACTCTGCCATGGGAAGATGAATGGTGTACCCGCAGTTGAGCTTAGAGCAGACCGAATCTGACCACCTTTTCTCTCCCCTGCCGTCCCAGAGCATGGACTCTTCCGACCTCTCCGACGGGGCCATCACTCTGCAGGAGTACCTGGAAGTGAAGAAGGCCCTGGCTGTCTCGGAAGCCAAAGTTCAGCAACTCATGAAGGTGAACAACAGTCTGAGTGATGAGTTGAGGCGGCTGCAGAGAGAGGCAAGTGACCGTTTCGGGTGGCCGCAGAAGCCAGGGTGGCCCAGCCCTTCCATTCCTGGTGCCCCCTGGCACTACCACTCTCGGAGCTGGATGGGATTTGGGGAGCTGTTGTTTCAGCGCTTCTGGGGGGGCTGGGATTGGGGAGGCCCATCGCCCTTTGCCTGCAAACCCAGAAAAGGAATTGTGTTTTGAAATAAACCAAACAAATGAATGAAAATGGCCAGAGTCTTGGGAAGTAGCCCACATCTCAGACATTCTCACGGGAAAACTTGTGCAGTTCTGGAGATTTTCTGCAGTTTAAATGCTTTTAAAATTGTACTTATATTAAATTAGTTTTGGGGTGCAAAACAGATATTGCAGACCCAAAATGAGTCAGAAGCACCATTCCTGATCCTAGTCTAGAGCCAGGAGAGATTTATCCCCCAAGTGCCAACACACCTGGGAGAAGTGAGTGGGTGGCAAAGGACAGATCTGGGAGGTTTGCCAAAGCACCCACATTTGCAAAAGAGTGGACCCCAAGGAGATGGAAATACCTTTGGAGGAGCCAAGGGAGGGCTTAGGGGCAGTGGCCTGCTGCTGGAGGGTCCCGGTTAGTATCCTGCTGGTAGACATCCAGCATAGGCAGGCTCGACATTGCGATGGTTTGTCACAGATCTCATCATGCCCAGTGCTGAACTGTGAGTAGATGTCTTCTCCTTGCCCAGAGGTAACAAGATGGTTGGGAGACAAAAGACATCCAGGTTGGAGGCTGTAGATCAAGGCTGAGAAACTCTGCTGCAGAGGATGGAACATGGAAAGCCGCTTAGGCCCCACAAGCGTAGCCTTCTCTGTGTTGACGTGTCATTGCAGAACTTTGCCTGGAGTGCCAGATTTTGAGCCAGCAGCCGAGCAGATGCCCTTTCCCCGTCGAATGCGTCATCTTCATCTCCTTCAGGCTCCCTGGAGACCCCTAGCTGCTCCTTGACTCGAACAGAGGGCTTCTTGTCTCTAGTCTGCCCCGAGCAGTTCTGTTCTGAGTCCTTCCCTCCCTCGTTTCAGATTCACAAGCTGCAGTCAGAGAACTTGCAGATCCGTCAGCAGGCGGGGCCTGTCCACCCCGCGGCCCCCACCCCTAGTGAGCGCCCCGAGCACGGCCACGTCCCCTCTGCCGCTCCAGGGGCCCACCGGCGCGACCGCCACGCCTTCTCCATGTATGAGCCAGGCGCCAGTACGCTCAAGCCCTTTGGCCAGCCGCCCATGGATGACCTGGTTAGCCGCTTACAGCCCTTCCACCCAGGGGTGAGTGCGAGGGGATTGGGGCCCTGCCAATGCTCGTGAACATGCTTAATCTGTGCATCCAGGTGGCTTTTAGCACGGGGCAGGAGGACGTTGAAAAGTGTCTGAAGGAGGGCAAATGGTAGAGCAGCTGTTGTTGCACAGATCAGCCTGGTCTAATGGGAAGAAGTGTGCGAGGGCACTGATCTGTGTCACACACTTCTTGACCTGCTTTGGCCCTGTTCCTTCCAGGAGTCAGACGAGGATGGAATGTATTCCTTGCACAGCCAGCCCAACATTTACCGAGTAAGTAATTTTTTGGAGGAAAGAGAGCAGACCCTGCCTTGTCCATCTCTCCCCCCCGGCTGCTCCCTTTTGGGGTTCCCACCCCCCAAGGGATCTCCCAGCTTCCCAGACCTGCCCGTGGTGCACCTGGGTGACTGACCCTCCGCTCTGCCCGCCTTTCAGATCCGGAAGGGTGGCTCCGTTTCGGCCATGCCGTTCCCTCCGTCTTCTCCACTGGTGGTGGGCCCGCCGGAGAGCAGTGGGCGCCACTTGGTGAGTAGACACAGGTGGAGTGGCCGGGGGCTTACGAAGCACCTCCCTGGCGCCTTTCCCCTCGGCCAGGCACAGTGCTGCCTGCCCGCATTCATGCCGAGCATGGAACGGGTCGCTTTTGGCATCGTGTGCAGTGTGACCCCAGGCAGCCGAGGCTTGTTTGAGAAGGAGGGTTGATGGCTCCTTGTAAAACAGCCACATTGGCTGAAGCTTGGTGAGAATAGCTGTACAAAAGGGCTCTGCCACCAAGGGAGGGCCATCCCTGGCCTTACTTCCCGGTCTGCCTCTGTAATGGTCTGTGGGAATGGCCCTGAGAGATGGAGGAGGAGGAGGAGGAGGAGCTGCAGACTAGGCAGCGGTCAGATAAGAGGCAGCTGAGCCCAGAGAAGGAATGGGGAAGTAGCAAACGTCTCAGAAGGGACCCTCCCTAGTGTCTCGGGCTGTGAAGGCAACGGGGGAGAGAGGTACTTCCCGACTCGCAAAATTCTGTTAATGTAACCTTACAATAAAGTAAAATTAGTCCATCTGGTTGTGCTTCCTGTCTGGACTACCACACGAGGCTGACATCAATCTTGCAAGTCTAGAAGTACCTCTCTGCCCCGTTGCCTTCACAGTCCAAGAGACTAGGGAGGGTCCCTTCTGAGACGTTTGCCACTTCCCCATTCCTTCTCTGGGCTCAGCTGCCTCTTATCTGATCATTGCTTAGCTGCTGCCGCTGCCGCCGCCACCTCCTCCTCTCTGTCAAGGTCATTCTCACAGACCATCGCAGCCTCTTTTAACCAGGTTACAGATTCTTCTCCACAAGATGATGTGGTTTCACTCTCATGAGCTCTAGAAGCTTGTCTGTGGCCCTCAATTAAACATTGGTGGTTAGAGGGACGCCACCCCCCCTTTGCTCAACGTTCAGGGATATAGTCTTGGCCACCCGACATCAACAGCTGGAATTCCCTTCCAACAGGAGCAGGGGCCTCTCCAGTATGAGGGGAGGGGGCTTTGGTCTTTTAAACCTTAGGAAAGCCCTTGGCCCTGTGGACACTGAATGGCCTGGGGGGCTGTCCTACGCCAAGGCCCTTTATTAGTGGTATTTTTATACTACTGCTGCTTGCAATGAGGGTAGAGGAAGGAAGGGAGGGAGGGAAGGGAGAAGAAGGAAGGAAGGAAGGAAGGAAGGAAGGAAGGAAGGAAGGAAGGAAGGAAGGAAGGAAGGAAGGAAGGTAGGTCAGTCAAGGGAAAGGAAATAAATACTGTGTCCATTTGGGGGCAGAAACAGTTCCAGGGGAGCTCTGCCTGTCTGCACTGGACGTTTGTTGCGCCAGGTGGGGGCCACCAGCGAGAGCGTCACCCTCACAGCAAAGAGCACTTTTCCCGTAAAAACATGCGGATGTTCCCAGGGGGTCAGGATTAGCTTCCCCCCAGCCCAGCAACGACAGAGAGGCCCAGAAAGTGGGCCGGGCCAAGGTCACCCCGCGAGCTTCACTTTGCAAGCCCCCCGTCCCCTTTCCCCCTTCCCCATCTGCCACCCCTGGCTCCGTGGCACCATTTTTTTCTGCCCCTCCTTCCTTCCAGAGCGGGAAGCTGGACCGGCACGGCAGCGGCACCGACAGCGACTACGACAACACGCAGGGGGGCGACCTGCCCCTTAGGTGAGCTGGCACAGACCCGGAGGCCGTCATCCCTCCCTGGTTGGGGGCATGTCCGATGCCGTTCTGTGCCAAGGGGTGGGGGGCTCCGTGGACCGTCTGCTGGGGGGGCTCTGACCTCGGCTGTTGCTGCGGCTTGAGATTTCAATGGGGACCTGGCATTGTTCCCACCCCCAGTTTAAACAAGCAGGGGAGGCCGACGTAAGGTGGCTCTTTTGCCCTTTCTAACCTGTGCCCCCCGTTGCCTCCCCCCCAGCATGGACGGAAAGCGCTTCCTGGAGCTGGGCAAGGAGGACGACCCGCACCTGGAGCCGGAGCTGCTGGAAGGGGAGCTGGACTGTGGGCTCCCCAGCACGGAAGACGTGATCCTGAAGACCGAGCAGGTCACCAAGAACATCCAGGAGCTCCTGCGAGCCGCCCAGGAGTTCAAGCACGACAGGTCAGGAAGGATCCTTCCTGCAGCCCTCCTGAGTCCCAGGGGCTGTGCGGTGGTCGGAGGAACCGCTTTAGTGAAGGAAGAGGGTCTTGGGGAGGAGGAAGAGGGTCTTGGGGTGGTAGAGCAAGGTGGGGTGACGAGGAAGCTTGGAGACTTTGAGAAGTTAAGAGCCAGGAGGTGTCTGGTAGAGCAGGGTTCCTCAACCTCAGCAGCTCTAAGATGGGTGGACATCAACTCCCAGAATTCCCCAGCCAGCATGGCTGGCTGGGGAATTCTGGGAGTTGAAGTCCACCCATCTTAAAGCTGCTGAGGTTGAGGAACCCTGTGGGTGGAGCCGTTTCCAGTGAACACAATTTATTACATTTACTGAATTGCTAATAATTTATTTAAATGCCATTGTTGATTGAATTAAGTGAATGCCTGCTGCCTCCCTGCATGATGCCCTGTTCTGGCCGGGCCTTTCTTTGAACCAGGAATTGGGAACCTGTTGGCTGGAGGCAACGGCTTAGACATCGGCTTGAGGGAGAAGCTGGGGGGGCGGTAAGATGCTGCTGCAAAATGGGTGTAGCCTTCTTTGCCCCCCAGCCCAAGGTTTTGGATTTTTTTTCCTTATTTGCGGGGTGGGGGGTAAGGATGTTTAACCTCCACAGTGGTTTGGAGCCCCAAAGGTTGCAAAGGCTTAATTCTTAATTAATTCGCATCTTGTTCCTTGCCAAGTAGGCGTCCAAAGCAGGGAGGGGCAATGCCATCATGTGGCAGCAGGGGTATTTGCGGGGGGGCGGTAAAAAAAGTCAAGATGGCAGCCACACAAAGTCCCGTCATACATGCGATGCATGTAAAAAAAACGGGATGGATCTGCAGCCCCAGCCGCCTTCTTGCCTTTTTTGACTCCTGCTTGCAAATGTCCCTGCGTGGGGAGACAGCTGAAGATGGCGTTCATCCCGCCTTGCCTATGTTCCCCTGCAAGGCTTGAGGGCAGAGGTGGAGGGTGGCCCGCTCCCAGGGCCACAGAAAGACCTGTGTTTTAAATCATTTTTTTAATTTATTAAGATTTACGTAGCTGCCCATCTTACGAACCATAAGTACCTGGTTTCCCCAGGTGGCTTCTGTAAGCGGGACAGAAAGCACCCTGTGTCTGTCTCAGGCAGTGCCAAAAGGTTGGCTCAGTCCCGGGGAGGGTAGGATTCCTGCCTGCCCAGGAAGGTGCCCGGCGAGTGTCTCTGAGTTGCTGCTCCGAGCTTGCCTCCAGAATCCCAGAGGGGGTCTTGGCGTATCTGGGGCTGGATCCCGTTCCCTCCCAACGATCCTGCCTGCTCTTTCTGGGTCTCACTGTGTCTGTGTTGCCCCCCAGCAGCTTCGTCCCCTGTTCAGAGAAGATCCACGCTGCTGTCACGGAGATGGCGTCGCTTTTCCCCAAGGTAGGGTAGGGGGACAAGCGGCCGCCGCCTTCCCATCTGCACCCAGCCAGGGTGGGGCGGGGGGTGACGTTCCGCCATGAAATTCCTTTCCCAAGGTTTCCGCCTCCCCTCGCCTGGCTGTACCCCAGAAAAAGGGGGGGCCAGGAGGAGAATTTGGGTGGCGGGAGAGCAAGGGAGGGCTCTTCCGGGGAGACACTCAGAATCGCTGGAGGCTTCTGGTCAAACCAAGCAAACCTGGATGGAACGGGCCCCCGTGGACCAGATGCAACCACATTTGCACTGGACCCCCGCCTAAAACAACAGACTAAACACGCTGCATTTGCAGTCGTCCAGACACTTCGTATAAATTCACATTTAGTTATCGACAGGAGGATGGCGAGTTTACAGCGTCATCACTCAAATGACGCAAAACCGATAGCTAAATCTGGATTTCGCAGAAAGCCTGGGGAGCGACACCTGCCCCAGTGACAGAGGGGGTCTTTCGCGTGGGCCCCCAGGTGCACGGGGGGCTGGGAGGGGGCCGCCAACCCTGGGGCCGGGGCCTGCCCCCCGCCCGCCCGCCCGCCCGCCCGCGCCACCTGGCCGGACTCTCAGGCCGCCCTCCGCGTTCCTCCCCGCAGAAACCGGCCCTGGAGACCGTCCGCAGCTCCCTGCGGCTGCTCAACGCCAGCGCGTACCGGCTGCAGAGCGAGTGCCGCAAGACGGTGCCGCCCGAGCCCGGGGCTGCGGTGGACTACCAGCTCCTGACGCAGCAGGTCATCCAGTGCGCCTACGACATCGCCAAGGCGGCCAAGCAGCTCGTCACCATCACCACCCGTGAGAAGAAGCAGTGAGGGGCCCCCCTTCGCTCCCCCGGCTGCTGCGCCTGCCCGGAAGGGTCCTTCCCCCGCTCGGCGCAACCCGGTCCCGGTAGAGCAGGAGGGGGCCTGGGGGCGGGGGGGGCGGGCAGGCCAGAAACTGGTTGTGTAAATACCCCACCCCCTCCCCCCCAGGAGGGGCCTTCAGAGTGGCCCTCCCAGCGTGCTCCTCCTCCCCCCATATATAGTGCGTGGAACTGTCCATCTGTGTCCCTCTCCCCTGTGCACACCTGTCTGTATAGAGAGAGACCAAGTGTATTTATCTCGCAACCCCCGTCCCCCAATAGTGTTAACACTGGAATAGCGACATCAAGGAGCCATGGAAATTGGAACAGCCCCCCAGCTGGGCTCTTCTCCCCCTGCCCCCCAGCCAGCAAAGACTAAACTCCCCGTTTGCTGTCCAAGTCTTTTTTCCCCCTTTTGTCCCACACCCCACACCCTGTGGTTCTGCTGCCAGGAGGGGTCTCCGATTGCCCCCTCCGCAGAGAAACCTGTGAAGCTGAGGCCAGTGACGGAGGTGGGGGGCAGCAGGGTATCTGGGCACTGCGCTGGAATCTCTGGTTTCGAATCTTGTAAATTTGTAACAAATAAAAGATGACGCCGTCGGCACCCGAGCATGTGGCTTTGCAGCTGGTGGCCGTGCCCGGCTTGGCAGGCCCTCACCACACCCTGAGCCCCCTCGGAGCTTGGCCTGGGGGCAAACCCAGCCTTGGGGACTGCCGAGGGTTCAGTCTGTTGCGGGCACACGGGAGATGGGGTTGAACGGGGTTTTACCCCCGGATGTGTTGTGCCAGTCCAGTCAATACTCTTTGAGCAACATGGCGCTGGGGCCCCTGACCGGGCTGCACCCAGGAACCTGAGCAGCAGGGGGATCGGGGGGGCACTGTGCTGAACCCTTGGGCAGCTGGAGGGCTGGATTAGCAACTTCTAGGAGGGCTGCTTGGTTCACACAGTACGCTTGGCCACTGCAGAGGGGGCATCGGGCAACCGTTGTCTTTAGTCAAAAAGGTTGAGATGCCAGTTCTGTGGGTGCCACCGTGACCCTTTTGATGCGCCCCCAGCACTCCTGAACAAATTCCCCATACAGAAGAGACAGACCAAGCCAGTGACCCGGTGCGACATTAACCCAATTCCCTGGAGTTCTGGCTCACCTCTCCTACCGCAGTGATTTTCAGCCTTGGCACCTTGAAGATGTGTGGACTTCAATTCCCAGAGTTCCCAGCCAGGAGGAATTCTGGGAGATGAAGTCCAACCTTCTTCAAGGCACTAAGTTTGAAAGATACGGTTTTACCATTACCTTCCCCTTCTTGCAATCCACGTGTTCCCACCTTCCCTTCCCAGGCCAGTAGTGCACAATTTAGCACCAGGTGTGAATTGTTCCTGAAGTGTGGGGCTGGAGGGACTCCAAGGACCATCTAGTCCGACCCTCTGCCACACACAGAGAAACCAATTAAACCATCCATAAGAGATACGACGTTTTCTCAAAGCAGGACTTCTTTCACACCGTGCACCAGATTAAAACATGGTTTGCCAGCTGGAGATGGGGTTATGGGGACTCAGACCTTTGGAGGAATGTGGTAGCCCCTGCGCCAGCATGGGCACGGTGCAAAGAACGTGCGGAGTGCTTTGGGCAGCTGTACGTAGGAAAATATATTTTACTGAGTAAGAAAAAAATTGGCATTCAGGCCAGGAGCCTGATCCTCCTTGGGCAGTGAGCTTTTGGGCGCCCTCCCCTGCAAATATGCCAGGCCAGCCGAGGCCTTCACGTGGAGCTGTCGTCGCTGGAGGAGCTGGGCAGGAGCACCCGTTGCTGCTGAGGCTGTTGCCGTAGCCGCCGCTTCCGTCTGTGGCGCGAGAAGAGGCGGCGCTTCATGACAGCTGTGGGAGGGAGGGGGTATCAGGGTGGCACCAAACTGGCACTTCCAAGAAGACTCTGCCCTCACAGGGCAGCTGACTCTGGAACGCCAGCAGCACTTCTGACACACATCAGGAGGGCCCCAGGTTGGGGGGAGCTGCAGTGGGGCCGAGGTTGTTAGATGGCAGTGGTATCAGGAAGTCATTTGGGGGGGGCACTCCAGGGGAGGGTCCAGAGAGTCCAGATGGCGTCTGCAATGGCGATCAAAGCCATGTCCCTTCTCTAAACAAGCAGGACCACCCCCAAATGCTTTCTCACCCCCTTTTGAAAACAACAGCCTGGCACACAGGTGCTGGATTTCAACTCCCATCATTCCCAGCTGGCAGGGAAAGGTGGGTCAGGACAGCCCTAAGTCTAAACAGACCCCTAAGAATTTGTCCCCCCAACTGCTTCACCTGCCCCCCAGCCAGGCTGGGAACTGGGCCTGGGAGAGAAGCCACTGCCTCCCCAAATGCAAGCCAATTATTAGGTGTACCCGCCCCCCACTGCTGTCCCCCGAAGGTGGCAGACCTTTTGATGAACTTGGGGGGCGCTTGCCACCCTCTGCTCAAAACACTTTTGAGTCAGGATTGAGCCATGATTTACTGAATACGCCAAAGGGGCTCTGCTCGCCCCACAAGCTAAACCAAAAATCGTAATTTTTTTCAAAGGATGGTTTGCCAGCTCTTAGGCTCAGGCCCAGCAGAACCAAGACATGCCACCTGGGGGTTCAGAAGGCAAAGCTTGAGCCCAGCCCAGACTGGATGCCAGTCAGGACAACTGGAGCTGAAGAGCTCCAGAAGTCTCCTCCAGGACAGGGAGGGCAGAGGTGTTGCCAAGGCTGGTGGATCATCGCGCCTGGCACCGTTCAGCTGGAAGCCCAGCAGGCACGGGGCAAGCACAGATGTGGCCGACCACACCTCTCCATAATCCCAGCCAGCCTCTTCGGGGGGGCCAACAGAAATACAGCCAGGTCCAAGCACCAGCGAGGCTCTTTGGGGCTGATATGCAACAGGCTGTGTGAATAACCTTGAACAGGAGGAAGAGCCGCAACCCAGACAACGATCGGACATAAGAAATTTGAGTAAGGCGGAAACGTAATTCGACAAAGTGCCTTAGACTTGACCCTCCCTACTTCTCTTGAGGATAAAGGCAGGGAGGGGGGAGGCATGTGCAGACTGGCAAGATTGGTGTCAGCCCTTCGAGGTAGACCAACCTTGGAAACCAAAGACAGGCAAGCTAATACTGTACTACTTTTATTACAAGGTTAGAGTAACAGCATCTTGCCAGTCTGCACATGTCACCCCCTTTACCTACGAGAGAACTAGGGAGGGTCCAGTCTGAGATGCTTTTTCAAATTACAGTTCTGCCCTGGACTCCGGTTTCTTTTATCTGACCCTTGTCTTGGCTGTGTCTCTTCCTCCTGTTCCTCAAGGTTATTCTCAGAGCCCGTCGCAGATCGGCGTGTGCAGGGCTGGGGAAGAATGGCTGGCTCAGCAACCATAATTGCATGTCAGCCTAGCCCATAAATGTGGTTAACCAAGCCAAAGGAAGGTGAGACATGACAGCCCTATCTTGTGGGTGTGACTGCCACAGACGACACGTCAGGACACGGGGTCAAAAAAGTCAAGAGGGCAGCAGCAACCGTGCAGTCAGTGTGCAAAGTATGTAAGAAAGGCCTGGGGCTTCGATCACACAGTGGCAAAGACGGGTGTGCCTTTGACCCACGCTCCCCTGTGAACGCTCCCAGATCGGGCGCACCCTGCCCCACAGGGTTCTGATCTCTGCATCGGACTCACCAGCCACTGTGTCGCGCCCCTCCTCGCTGCTCATCATCCAGTAGAGACTCGGCCCGCGGCGGCACTTCTGGTGGAGACGGGTGTACAGCACCGCCAGCGTCAGCACCACCAGCAAGAAGGTGAGGGCACTGGCGGCCCAGGCTGCTTCCTCCGTGCGGGGCGTGGGCACCCGGAGCCCCACCTGCCGACCCTCCACCTCCTGGACAGGGACGTCAGTGCGTTTGCTGCCTGGGCACTGGCACGTGGCCCCGTGGACTGCCCCAACCTCCGTGGCCAAGCTGGGCAGTGAGGGCTGCACACCCTGCTTGGTGACAGGGGGCTGCCCGGAGGGCAGGCTGGAGCTGCCCGGGTGGTTCGGCAGGGTCCTTTGGGCAGGGTCAGCTGGCTTCGAAGCCGCCTTCTCCTCCCTGGCATTGCGCAGAGCTGGGGGCAAGCTGCTTTGCCCTGCCTGGGCACGACCGCCTGTTTCCGCAAACCTCTTGGTGCCACTCGGGGCAGGGCGAGAAGGCAGGCCTGGCCGGAAGATGGATCGTCGTCGTCTGCCAAGTGCCCGCAGCTGCCGGGCGACAGGGAGCCTCTCCCAGAGGTGGAACAGCTTCTGCGGGATTGGAAGAGTTGAAAAGGAGATTGAAAAAGAGAAACGGGGATTAATCTCCTGGATTAAGTCGCTAGACTTCCTCTGTTGAGTAGCCAAACGTGCTTAAAAAGACAAACTTGTACATTCGTGGGGTTCAGTTGAACTGAACGGACCTTCGGAATGACGTGCGATTGTCCCACAAAATCCAAGGGCTCCATTGCCCCCATTCTGGGGGTGTCAACCTCTCCAGCCCAGGCCGGGCAAGCTCCCAGGGCTGGGCCGATCTTGCACGCAAGCCAAAGGTTACAGAACTTCATAGCAGCCGAAGGAAGGTGCCCTGTCTAAAATCTACTCCCTGGCCTGAGAGAGACTCATTTGTCTTTAAGGACGGCAAATGGGTGCAAAATCTCAAAACTGAAGCAGAACTGCTGAAAGTCAGTCTCAGGGAGGGGATCTGGCCTCTCCAAATGCCCAATTAAAAAAACCTTTTCCAAAACGGAAAGTGGCCAGAAAAACAGCTTGGATTGTGGTGCAGTTTTAGATTAGATTCCTCGCATCGAGGTTAGATCGTCCAGCAACGTGGGCTAAGACTTGTATCGTTGATCTGTGGATTTTTAGAGCCCACTGTCCCTCAAGAGTAGTGTTTGGGGTGCCACTAGCATTCAGAAACATGGAGAAATAATTATAGCAATACAAAATCAACTAAAAACAATTAAAATGCAAGCTAAGCACAATCAACTTACTTACCCCAAAGGAAGGAAAGCCACAGTCCTGGTGAGTGTGAGCGTCCCTTGCTCTGCATCCGGAAACCTGCCCATAGCAAAGATGCCCGCCCCGCTTCCTTCTCCCTCACTGCCTGGCCTGACCCCTCAGTTGCCCCTCCAGCCACTTCTGCCCGCTGTGCTGGGCATGCATCTCTGCCCGCGGCGAAGGCCGTTCCCCTCTGCAGCCACTGACGGCAGAGGCATGTCTCCGGCCAGGCAAAGGTGGGTTGACTTTGGCTGCGTGCAAGGGGGCACCCGAGGGGTCAAGGCTGGAAGGGAGAGGTGGAAAGGGGGGGCCCTCCATTCCTGTCCCCCAAGGCCTCGAGGGGAGGCACCTCGTTCTGGGGGGCCGCGATGGGAGACAGGCTGCCCTGGAGGCAGGGGGGCAAGAGGGCGATGGGGAGAGAAGAGCGGGTTGGCCTCCTAGCGCAGGCGCGGGCGGGTGGGCTCTTCCCTGCAGGCGGAGGGGCCTGCCCCTCCCCATTCTGCAGCCCTGAAGGGATGCTCCGGGCAATCGAGGCCTTGCCCCTTCGGGGGAAGATGCCTCGAGAGGTCCCTGGCAAATCGTAGCCTGGGAACCCAAGCAAACGCTGGCATCGCCTGTTCTGCCCAAGAAGGCTGACTCAATCGAAAGAGATCTCCACCGCCTGAATCCAAAGCTTAAGCCCCACCGGTCCAAAATTAGTCGCTTGATATTGAAAGAAATCCAAAGATGGGGAGGGGTGAGCGAGAGGCCATTCCTGCCCGCGTCCTACCTTCGGCCTGGGCGGCCGGTCTGGCGGAGGCCAGTCCTCGTATCCCCCCAGGGCTGCTCCAGCGTGGCCGCTGGCTCTGCTGCGGACAAGCACGAGCGAAAGGTTTGTCAAAGAGCACTTCCCCGTCTCCCCCCGGAGCACCCCAGAACGTGGGGCCTTAACTGAAGTACCCCCAGGTGGAGCCGCAGGCCCCCCACGGCTTTCCTCCGAGGTCGGACGGCGGCTGCAGGCGCGTCTGCAAACCTGCCGGCTGCACAAGAGGCCTCAGCAGAGAGAGCCTTCTGTGAGGGCTGAAAGAGCACGCTGCCCGCCTGGGGTGGGGCATTCTCCGCTGCCCCGGCTCTGGGAGGACCCGCGGGCGTGGCAGTTCACCTGCTGCCAGGAAGGCTCCGATGAGCAAATCTCCTCTGGTCCACGAAGACGGCCTTGCTCTCCTGGGGGAGGGAAAAACCGTGGCTGAGCACCCCCAAATCTCTCATTTGCAGCCCTCCTGCCCCACCCAGGGAGATCCACAGGGGGGCCAAAAAGGGGACCCCACCCCTCTTTGATTCACATCAAAAAGGGGCAGGACTTGGCATCGGCGTGGCCACCATCTTGACTTTTCTGACCCCCCCGTCTCCAGTCAGGCTCCATCCTGCTTTCAGCTCCTGTTTTAGCAAGCAACACTTGCAACAACAACAAAAAGAGGGGAAAAACGGGTGTTAAACCCCCAAGAGAAATGCCCCTCAATCCCGCCTTCCTTCCTGCTGCCAACACGGTTTGAAAATTGGTGGCAAAATATGGCTTTACAAAAGCCGCCTATTTTTCAGTGTCTCAATCTCATTGCCTTTAAGATGTGTGGACTTCAACTCCCAGAATTCCCCTTGCTGGCTGGGGAATTCTGGGAGTTGAAGTCCACAGCCTTAAAGCCTCTGAGATTGAGAGAAATTGCTTTAAATAAAGTGCAATTCCGTCTCTGGATAATTTTTTTTTAAAAATAGGATTATTTTAACAGGAGTTTGGGATTTTAAAGCCATTTTTACCAAATGCCAGCCCCAGTTTTGGTCTCTTGCTCTTTGGCAGCCCCACCTCAGCCCCTATTTTTGGCGGGGGGGGGGGCTTTGGCCCGGGAGAAGTGCCAAGGCAGAGCCCCCGTTTCCGGCTTTGCAGCTGCTCCGACTGGGCACCTGGTAACTCCGCGGGCAACAGGTGGCAGCGCCAACTTGGGATCTGGGTGGAAATCTGGAGGGGACACAGACTGCGACTGCCACTTGGGCAGCTGCTGATTGGCCCAGGGCAAAGGGGGCGGGGGCCTGGCTGGACGGAGAACCAATGGGGATGGACGGAAGCGCCCCAGAAGCGTCGGACATCAGAGGAGAAGCGGGCCCGGCTGGCGATGCACTGGGTGGGTCCTCTGCGCGGCACGCGGGGGCTCGGCCGGTGGGTCCTAAGAGCCGCCCGGTTTAGCCGCGAGCGCCCGAGCTCGGGGCGGCGGCGCGGAGACCTCCGCGGGCTTTTCCTACGGCCGGTGGCGGGACAGAGCGGAGCCTGCAGCCGGGGCCCGCCTGCAGCAGGGAAGCGCCAGGGGGCGCGGGAAGGGCCGGGCGAGCTCCGGGGCGGGGGCGAGCCCTGGTCCGGCCATTCCTTTGCCCCCGGCCCTTGCGCCCACCGCCCTCGCCAAGCCCACCGAGCGGCAGCCATTCTGGACGCCGCCCGAGCCGAGGCGCTGGACGGGGCGGGCAGGGCGGCGGCGCGATCCCCCCAGACCCGCGCCCGAAGGGCTTGACCAACGCCGGCGGGAGCCCTGGGGCCAAAGCAGGGCAGGGCAGGGCAGGGCAGGGCAGGGCAGGGCAGGGCAGGGCGCCTCGCCTCGCCTCGCCCCGAGAGCGGGAGCAGAAGGGCCGCCTTCTCCTCTCGGGCTCTCGGGCCGCGGGCATCTTCGGCGGGCACGTTTCCAGTCCCGGAGGGTGGCGCGGGCAAAGCAGCTCCTCGCGGTCGAGGAGGCTGGGAGTGTTCGGGGGCGCCGGTCGCGCTCGGAGCGGCTCTTCGGGCAGGAGGGCTGCAGGGAAGCGGGCGGGAGGCATCGGCGCCCGGCGGCTCTCCTCCCGGGGAGCCTCCGCTGCGCCCGCGATTCGCTCGTGCTCCGCGGGGCCCTCAGCACCGGTCGGCGGGCACGAGCAGGCTGAGCGGGGGGCCGCGCCCTCCGCCCTCCGCCCTCCGCCCAGCTGGGCCGGCGGCGCTGCCGGGCCTGCCTCCCTGGCCGCCGCAGGGGCCCCCGCCCGGACTCCGCGGAGGCCCGTCCGCCCGGCCCGCCGAGGGGCGCCGCCCACGGAGCCCCGACCCGCCCCCCTCCGGGGAGGGCGCCCCGCCGCCCCCGCGCCCGCCTCACCTGCCCGCCGCCGCTCCCCGCCAGGCTCAGCACCAGGAGCAGGAGCGGCGCGCCCGGAGGCGGCGGCGGCGGCGGCGGCTCCCCCATCCGGCCAGCTCCGCCTCCCCCTCGCGAGCGCCGGGGTGCAGCCCGGCCGCCGGGGCGGAGTCGGGGCGGGCCGGGCTTCCCTCCGGGCGCCGCGCTCCGCCTCGCTGCACGGGCCGGCCGAGCCTCGCGCCCCAGCGCCGCCGAAGCTCTCGGGGCCCCGGGCGGAGCGCCTTTGGCCGGGCGGCGGGGCTGCGGCGGGGCTGCTCCCCCGGAAAAGCGCCCTCGCTCCGCCGCGCGACGGAGAGCCCGGCCGGCGCTCGGTCGTTCTTTTTCTCCCACGATGCGCCTGTTTTCATTTGCGACCCACCCCGAGCAGCGCAGCGCAGCGCAGCGGAGCCGTGCCGGGCAGACACGCAATCAGTGCTAACGGCGGAGGCCGCCTCCGGGCTTCGTGGGGGGGACGCGGCGGGGGACCCCCAAGGCGGGTGCGCCTCTGCTCTGCTCTGCTCTGCTCTGCCCTGCCCAGGCCTGGCCGCGGGCCGAGCCTCCGGACTCCGCTGCAGTTCCGCTGGGCGCCTGGACCCCCCCCCCCCCCCGTCGCGTGGGGGCGGGTGGTAAGAGCTTTGGGCCAGTCAGAGGCTGCTGCCCGCTTGGGGCGGCTGGTTGCCCCCAATGCCATGGGTGGGCTCGCCAGCAGCTGGGCCAGGAGGTTCCGGGCCAAATGTACCTCCCTGGCCTCTTCAGCCAGCAGGGCA